>OZ014533.1:146748764-149148764 GCA_963966105.1 Volucella zonaria
ACTTATAGCAAGTATCCATATATTGTCAGTGTGGTGAACCCCCAATGAATTGTCCCCGTCGTCGATACACAATTTTAGTCCTCAATCAAAATGTTAAGTAGAGTCGATAACGATAATGACAATGGCCATCTTTGCCTTAATAATCTATCCAAAGGACGAGAACAAACATGACATGGCAAAGGGCAGAAAAGCACGTAAGGATACAAAGATACACACATACACATTTAATCCACCCCCCAATGGTTTACCAACATAAAATGTCAAAGTTTACGGGAATTTTGGTTAAAATTTTGCGGTGACTTCCTTCGAATCGGTAGCTGTAGAACGAATAGTAGGAGTAGTATAAGTTCCCATGCAGGGATGGGAGTTGAACATATTAAGAGCTAGATCTGAGTGTGAACAGCACTATATGACCTTCTAGTGCAGGAGCGTTGATGTTTATAAACGTGATCCTTATTACTTTCGATTGGATATGTTGTGTGTGTCATAAGTACCGTATGAATGGGATTTTTCGGTTGCAACATTAAGAAGAAGAAGAAGAAGAAGAAAGACATGAATGGGAATGAGCCAGGCATCATGAAGATGACCATAAGTTTGAAGTTATGGTTTGATGTGCTGCATGTTTGTTGCATATTCAATGACATAGGTACCTACAATGTTAGTAAAATGTGTAAATGACTTTCCTGTGGCACATGTTTTTATATAAAATTTGTAGAGAAACAATGTGCCTTTATTCGAATGATGTTACATGACTTGGGATAATAATTTGCAGCAGAGGATTTACCCTTTGACTTAAAATAATTCACTTATTCAAAATAATAACATTATATTATATTTTACTATTTTTTGTAAGTACTCTCTTCTAATCATATTACTTTAGTTGAACAGAATATGGAGAAAACATGGAGTTGATATTTTACGTTTTATCCGGCTTGAAAAAATAGCGAATGACTCAAAAATTCACTCTGAAACTACTCAATTACAAAAATATGCTTCTCCTGAGCCATCTACACTTGAGTAAGCAATGCAAACCAATTAATCGTATGAAATGTCCGTGCTATTTTCCCAGTATTTTCGGAACCAGAGCCTTTGATACGAAACTTGATGGGTCTTGTCCTCGGAGAAATAAATACTGAAAAGCTCAATTCTTAAAAATGCTCAATAGATTGCGGAGCTTCCAATAGCAAAATAATTTGAAAATAAAGAAGATGGCGCACTTTTAAATTTTTTTGAGTGAATGTACTAAATATGCATTCATATTTCCACCAATTGTAATAGTAAATTTAGACGTGTTGCCATCTTTTAAAAAGGTAGTCGCAAAACTGAGAAACAACTATTTTTTTTTTTAAATTGATGAATATATTCTCGCAAAAGTAGATGTTCACAATAAAGCGAAATACTTTTCAATATAGAAGATACTTTACTTTAGGAGACCTTATGTTGAACGCCGAAAGGGGGGTGTTGCATTTCAGCTCAATGGCATTTCGGGTTTGGCAGTATGTGGCTCCACCCGTTAGTCATTAGAGGAAGCTACTCTTTAAGGTGCATCCGCAGTTTTCTCAGCAGGTGGTGATGTCAGAGAAATAATGAGTCTGCTAATAAAAGCGGGATAAATTAGATTTAAAATTTCACAAATTTTTTTTTGAAAAAATACCAACATTTTAGCTCAATCATAAAGAAGGCATTATGAAACACATTTTCGTTCCTTGGACGCAATTTTCAATCAAGGTTGGAATATATGTAGCTGGATCGGTTATACAGCGTATAATCTCCTCCTTGAATCCTGGGTATTTATGAACTTTTTCTTTTTTTTATTTTATATAGGCATACAGGAATAACAGATATTTCAAATAATTCATACAAACCTATTAATTCTTAAAAGAAAATACAAAATCCGGGATATTTTAAAAGACTGAAAGGAATTCATTTGAAAGGTAGGACAGACTTGCAGCAAAACTACCACCATTGGGCACTGAAACACAATAACTGAGGCCTTAATCGAATTTACAATAGTCTAACGAACGATTGTTTTATACATACGAGCCAAGGCAAAAAGTTCTCAGCGACGTAGTGAAAAAATTCGTTTTTTTTACTCGTATTTTAAAATGCATTTATTTCTGAATGTGATCTCTTTTAGCTCAGTACATATTGTGGAACGTTTCTCCGATAACTGGATGCCATTTCTGAGGTGGGATTCTATAAGGCCTTCAAAGTTTCCACTTACCGCTGCTACCACCTCTCAATTTGACCCAAAGTGATTTCCATACACAAATTTCTTAAGAGGCAGCCAAATCTGGCAAATTCATAATTCAAGTCTCTCAATTTTCCCATTGCCTAGGCGTTTTGTAGGTGGGTGCATTGTTCTGTTGAATTGGGTTTTTAAAGTGAAATTTTTTACCGCTCGTTGGACAGTAATTTCGAGCTACGATGTTCGATAAGCGAAATAAAGTGCTACCGAACTCCGATGAAACACTTTTGCACCCACTAGATGACATTTAAAACAGTGCGATAATACTTAAAAATGACACTAATATTATCCGCCAAGAATGAAGTGTTCGTTGTTCCATCACTATTTCCACCAAGAGAGGAGAAATTTCTGAAATTTTAAAAGATTTAGATAGGTTAAAAATGTTCAAATCAATATTTTTAATAATTATGTAAGTTTGAATTCCTCGACGATTTAAGAATGGCTAGTATTTCCTCTGAAGTTATTGTGTTAAAGCATATACTAAAGAAGTTGACGTTTATTATTCCCTTATCAGCCAAACAAGGATTCTTGATGCTGAAAAATTCTGTGGTCTAATTATAAGCGATAAAGACAGGAAAAATTGAAACGATAAGCATTCTTGATGAAATTCTGGCATTTTCTTTTTCTAAAGTGTCGATATTCAAAATTTTAAGGACTAACTGCATTATCCTTAAATATTTTACAAGTTTATTTAAATAGTAACTCTCCTTACGTACCTCTATTAACTTCTTTTGAGCTTGTTCACCTAAACTTTTAACTGAAAAGCGCCCTAGATGAAAAAACTCATGTTAGAATATGTGTAGCAAGTGGATTTCCTGATGGAATCACATGTATTTAAGATCCATACCATCCATCCGACCATGGTCTTTGTTTTCTCCTTATCTTGTTGCTCCCTATTTTTCCTAACACTTTTATAGTCCTTTAAGAATTTTAAGAATTTTTCCTACTTTTTCGTATTTTCTTTAGAAATTTTTTTTGTTCTTAACTTTTGTATTCCACTAAAGAGTGATTTCGCTCAAAATACCAAACTTATTTCCGGCCGTAAAATTCACCTACACACTTATATTTCTTTGATCAAAATCCCAGCTAGAGGACGGACATGTAGATAGGGTCCCATCCCATACATAATGGTTTTGTTAACTTTAAATAGAGGAGAATTTCGACGAGTCTCACTGGCAATCTGTCTTTTCATTTACCGGACTATGCGAACTTCTTCCAGGCAGGGCTTTTCGCGATTACAGAGGCTTGCCCTTTACTGAGAGAGTCCGTGCCACGGACTCAAAACATCCCTATCTTCACCGATAGATACTACATCTTCAAAACTAGTCAAACAATGCCGTTCTTAACTCAATTGCCCTGGCTCTCAATCAAGGTTTACCATCATCTGGGTTAAAGGACACAGTGACATTAAGTAGCAGATGAGTAGCAGATGTCAGCGCTAGGAGTAGTCACTCTGGCCGACATACTCGTAGATAACAAATTTCGTCATATCAAGAAAAATGCGGTACAGTTATAACAGTAAGATTTTGCAAGCTTTATATCCATAGGTAAACCCTATAACACCTTCTGTGTCTATCATAGCTGCAAAGATGTGAATGAGAAATAATCTCTTACTCACTTTCTTTGCAAATGCCCGGCTCTAACCGGCAAATGCCCGGTTCTCAATGCAAAGCGCATAAGGTAAACATATCTTAAATGAAGTTGGAGAATTATCAGGATTGAAGAAATAATACTTTTCCTAAGCTTTGCTAGACAGGTCGGACCATAGATAAACTAACCTAGATGGCAAACTCTATTAATACTTTTGCAGACCTTTAACTTTCAACCTGTAAGTAAATTACCAACCCTTTTATATCTCTTTAACCTATCAGAATTTGCTAGAATAAGAGCAATTTCCAAGTAAAGTTGCTAGAATGAGAGCAATTTCCAAGTAAAGTTGCTAGAATGAGAGCAATTTCCAAGTAAAGTTGCTAGAATGAGAGCGATTTGCACGTGTGTGTGTAATGTGGATGACGTTTTTTGAGTAAAATTGGGGGTTTTGCATAAAATATTAGGGAAATTGCCATTGATGGCAGTTCACACGTATTCACAGTCAGGGTCTCACGGTAGAGGCGATTAGTAGAAAACCGGTTTTGAATTTCCAATATCTGAAAAGTTTGCCATCTATAATCTGTCCAACATAAATTAGTAGTACAGGTCTTATGGGGAAGCTTTTTCAAAATCAGAAGCGTGCTATATTTTTGAAAGAAACCCCCATAAAAAGTGTTGACCCACCAGTGAATTTCCAATTGCATCTGACGTAAACACTTCTTATTCAGCACACATCTGAGTGTGCAGTGTGAACTGGTTGGCTGTGGCCTGTGGCTGCTCCTCTTCAACCCCTACTAAATTGATGTGCATTCAGAGTTACCAGTGTCCGTTTGGCAATTCGTTCACTTTTTTTTTCCTTGGGCTTCTGTTGAGGAGCTTTTGGTTTTAGAGCTTTGAAAAAAGTTCTTAATGATGAGTGTTATCGTGACAATATTTTGATCCTTTGCATTCCTTTTAATGTGTGAAAAATACGTTAAAATGCAGTTACAAAACTGTAAGCTGTTTTCTTTAAGGAAAAAGTTTATTTGCGTATGTTTTCGTAGCGCTCGGACAGTTTTTCGATGATGTATTTTTATAAATTTGGATTGTGATATTAATGTGAAGTTAAGTGTTTTTATGTAACTTGTTTTTTTAAAAGGTGTATTTATTTTTTTTAGTTTTGTGCAATTCGTGTTTTTAAGTTGTGTATTTTGTGCTTAATTTTAGTAGTTAGAAATGGCTTCAAAATCATCCAAAGACTTAAGTGCCGAAAACAAAAAAAATAGTTGACTCGACAAAAAAATTCAAAAAAATTAAAAAAATAAAACAGAAGCAAGTAGCTGATATTTTTTCTGTAGGTGAAAGAACAGTTTACAGATTTCTCAACGAAAATAGTACCAAAAGCCACAACTCGCCACCAAAAAAGAAAAACCAAATTGGTCTCAAAAGTAAAGTAGACGATTTCGATAAATGTGCCATCAGGCAAATTGTACATCAGTTTTTTTCAAATAACGAACTTGCGACGCTGGATAAAATACTGCATGAGGTAAGACGCAATGCAAACATCACCAAAATTAGCAGGTCTTCTGTGCATACGGCTTAAAAAAAAAACTAGGTGTTAGATTTGCTCATCGTCAGCGAAAGAGTGTTCTTTTGGAAAGAAGTGACATCACAACATGGAGAAGGCGATACTTACCTGAAATTAAAAAACTAAGGGAACAAAACAGAAAAATCTATTTTACTGATTAGACTTGGCTCAACGAACGACACACAAGAGACAAAATTTAGATAGACGCAGCCAAATTAACGCCATGGCGAGCATTTAACGAGGAATTGTCAACAGGACTGCGTGCACCATCGGGAAGAGGCTTATGATAACGCACATAGGCAGCTCAACAGGTTTCGTAGAAGGCGGTCTACAATGTTTCATTTTTGGTGACAGCGGAGCGAAGATATGAATGCTGACGTATACGAGAAGTGGTTTAAGGAAACAATTTCGCCCCTGGATCCCAACTCTGTTTTCGTTTTGGATAACGCATTATTCATTCACGAAAGAATGAATAAAGCTCCATCGACTGTAACAAATAAATAAGATATAAAGATATAGCTCCTGTCAAACAATATTTCTTTCGAGGATGATATGATTAAAGCTGAGTTCTTGAGCATCGTAAAGCGTCATAAAACCCAATACAAAACCTACATCATTGACGATATTGCACAAGCTGCTGGACACAAAGTGCTTCGCATGCCTCCTTATCACTGCGAGCTTAGCCCAATAGAATTAGTTTGGGCTCAAGTGAAAGGACTCGTGGCAATCCACAACTAGTGCTTTCAGATAGCGGAAATAAAAACCCCTTTATCAACTGCAATCAGCAACGTTGATGCTGAAAAATGGCATCGGTGTGTCCAGCACGTCGAGCAGGCGGTTAAGCCAAAAATGTGGGAAATGGAGGTTTTTTCGGAAGCCGCTATAGAGAGTCTGATTATAAATCTAGATGAATACTGCAGCAGCAGCTGCAGTAACTTCTCGTATGAATAAAATATTTTGTTAAGATTATTCTTTAATAAATGAGTTTATATTTATTTTTGTTATACTTGTTTATTTAATTTTAAGCTATATTAATGTTTTTATTTTTGTTTGTTTTTTATTTAAAATGGATTAAGTCTAGTGGGGATACTCTTCAAAAACGCGCTTTTTATCTTACCTCATTTACATAATATTTCAATCTTAAAAAAAGGACGGTAACCCTACATGGTATTCTTTCAGATTTTTACTAATTTGAAATGCTTACTACGGAAACTCTGTAAGAGCTTTTGTTGGAATAGCAGCTTACGGAAAACAAAAGAGTGCGAATGAGAGACAAACGTCCCTATCTTCCCTGTACTGCCAATTTCTGTTGGACAGAGTATGTGTTAGGTTATCTATGATTGCAACAAGCTACCTGCAACAAATAAAAACATAAATACTTGGCGACAACCAGCTGCACGAGTTGTTATAGCAAAACGGAGCAACAATTATTAATTGGGTTTTTCTCCCAAAATCACCACTCCTAGTCAGCAAAACTGTTATAAAGATTTCACATATATAGCAAGCATGAGGTGACGACAGCGACGCAAATGAAAATGTGATAAATGTCAGTAAGTGTGATGAAATGTGATTTTGTACGCGCTTGCACTGAAGTTTCGAACTTGAGAAACCGATAGTGAACGAACTTCAACTGGTTTGTCAATGTTCAATGAAGTTCGTCGGAACTCGGTCAGAAAGTTTCGATGAAATAGAGCGGCTCGTAGAATAGAACCAATGTCCCCAATTTAGCCAACTTGATCTACACACGTGGAGCAGTAGAATTTTAGATATATGGAAAAAATATATGCGTTAGGTGTTAATACACGCATTGCATATTTCTACGATTAGTAAAAGCAGAAGACGAAGAAGAATTCCCTCGACCCATCTAAGCCCATAGCAGCTCTGTTTGGTTGAGAAAAATATATCGAGAGACAAAGTATTCGTACATATTTCAAGCTATTTTCCCAATTATGCAAAAAATATGTATGCGTATTTCTATTCCGGGTTGTCGGGTTGTCTTCGAACCGATATCTTTTCCATTTTAGGTGTGCTTTCATATGTAAGTTCAAGCACAAGCTTTTCAGCAAAAGTGAGGACATAAACCTTTGCTATACCACTAATCCAGGTTCTTTCCAAGAGCAAATCACTTTAAAGCTTTGATTTTTCCTTCATAGATGAGCGGAGGGCCAGGATATACCCGTATAGTTAAAAAATGTGGCTTATTGGCATTAAAAAGGTTGATAATATATAGATTAAAATTATAAATTTTAAATACAAATTTTTGTCATATTTTTTCGAGAGAACATTGGATGACCATGCAAAATTGGTTTGAACTGAAATGATGTAATTCAGTGCTTCGAACACAGAAGAAGAGCAATCTGGCTCTAAGGCGTAGAAAATTCAAATTTTACCTCCCAACAATTGACTGTTCGCTGTTACTCGTAAATTAGACTATGTATTAAATTGCAGAATATAAACTGAACTACAAGACCGTTTCCAAGTTGGCGTTATAAACTTTCCACATTATGTGAACCACAATGTAAACGTAACGAGCAATATTTGGAAAAAGCTCATAACAGGGCTTCACCAGATATCCCATAGTTTTAGCAAACGCATGCGAAACTTTTTCATAGTGTCTCGTATTCCCGCTGCTGAATCTATTGTCGTCCTTGAAGTGGTGTCCTTATCGTCGGTCTTATTCATTTCCGCAACACCAACAAATTGCAATAAAAAGCAGTTGAGATTCAAACACCCTTAAGTAACAGAGAAAAGAACAAAAAGGAACAAAAACAAATAAATATTGAATGATAAGTTCCAATAAACGTCGTCCGGTACTTTGCCATTCATAGGACATTGAAAAGTTCAGCATTACTTTGATAATTTATTGACATAGCACTGCTATCCACACTCCCACTTTGGTAATCTATTATACCAAAGTTAAATAACTCCATTTGGTCGTAATACCATTGTAAGGGGGCGTGTGCCGGGCCGGGCAGGCCGGTTGTAACATTTCAACCGGACACTGGTGGACTTTAGCATCGAAAAATTTTATTTGAACTTTTATTTATAGGTCCTTAAACGATCGATTGCCCCCCTTTATTTTGTGTCGCTCAAACGAATATAACTCTCTTAGTTGTTTCATATTTCACGATTAATTCTTTTCCTGTCTCTATTACAGATGATTCAAATTACCCAACCGAAAAAGTAATGGATATTGTCCGCACACAGAGACAAATTACAGTTTTATCACCCTTATCTGTTAGGGTGTCCCTCCAAATGTTGGTTCCTTTTGATTTAGGCTCGGCCTTGCAGGGAATTCACAAGGGGATTTTTTTTCTCTTCATTTCGTCCCCTTTTTGTCGTCTCTTTTTTTTGTATATATATTTTTGGTGTGTCTTAGATATTATTATTATGTAACAGCATTGGGCGTTATCCTTTCAGGGTAATTTGCTGTAATGTCTGATGTTCATAACAGTGTTCTTGCACCCTCCCAACAAAATAAAAATGTGCTTGACGTTACTTTTATGAGCTGGAGATTGGTTATGACACCAAGAGACACCAGTCAACTGAAGTGAATTAAAGTGAAATGGAGGTGTGAAATTTTGTAACAGGATGTTAGATGCGAGTTGTGACACTGTTATACTCGTACACGTATTCGTGCTCGTAATCCAACTAAAGTTGCTTCATGGTTTCACTTACGTTTATGCGCGGTGGAATTGCAAATTATGAATCTATTTCATCTTTGAGGAGAGATATTTCTACTGTTGTAAAAGAATTAAGGGAAGAAAATAAATAGAAGAAGACCAGGGAATGTGCATTATATATTTAAGAAGGTATTACGTTGAAATGGGTTTCAAGTTGTAGACCTTCGTTTATTGTTGAATAGGTTTCTAATTGAATGATTTGTATAAATATAAAGGCGCCTATTCATAGTTATTTAAAAAATCTGTGGTCTTACTAAACTTAGATAAATGTACAAGTTGAATACATCTCCAATAAGCAGTGTTTTATAAGACGTGACTTTATTAAATTCATCTATTACAATAAAACTGTCAATTTGCGATTTCAACACGGTATTTCGAATCCAAAATACATATGAATAAAGACTAAAAGAGGTAAATTTAAAAAAAAAAATAACCATCGTCAGCATGATTTTTAATTACATTATGCCATAGATGAATAACAAGGAAAATTAGAAACGTGCGAGAGAGAAAAACTGGTGTTAACAAGAAAAGAAAATTCTGAGGGAATTAGTGGGAAGACGTTTGCACATCATCGATAGCAAAAAAAAAAAGACGTCTTGGGATTCCATTCAAACTGAGGTGCAAGCTGCAGGCTACCAGAGGGAAGTAATTAAAATGCGGGATCAGTGGCATCACATGGAAAAATCGACCAAAAAAATCTTCAATACTTTGGAAATTGGACAGCATGCCACTGATAACATAATGACTGTGGTACATACGACGGAAGGAGATCTTCTCGTGAAAGATATGATAACCGAAGATTTCATTAAGGACGCAACGATGTCGAAATTGAATTTTTGAACGGAAGTATTGATGTGGTGGAACCAAAATAAACTCCAGTTCAACAACTGAAATGCCTCTCAAGGGCAATGGCAAAGCCAGCCGTTGATGTTCTTTAGCAAAGCGGAAAAAAAATATTTAAAGAAAAACCGCACAGTTAGGAAGATCACAATCTTCGTCTGGAATTGCTGCGAATGCAAACCCAGCACGAAAATGACATGTTCGAAATCGATATGGAAATAAACAAAACTACATATATGGAAAAAGAAAAGCGGAAAGGAACCAAACAAGACCAAATACGAGTTGTGTTCAGAAAATAACAGGAATTCTTAAATTTTGCGGGTTTGGTGAGTCTGATTGTCAATTTTTCTTTTATTATGTTGGTATACATAGCCCTGAAGTATGATAAAATTTTCAGCTGTATTCATTGCTTACTTTATCTGTGGCAGCCGCTGAGGTTTGACTTATTTATGATCTCGGCGATTTTCGATTTTCGTTTAATGAAAAGAAATGGATCAAAGAACTTGTATCAAATTTTGCGTAAAAAAATGAAATAAAGTGTAACAAAGTGTGTGAAATGTTAACAAAGGCCTAAGTATAAAACAAGAGTTTACGGGTAGTTTAAGCGTTTCCAAGATGGCCGTGAAGACTTCGAAGATGACGAGCTTCCCGGACACCCCAGCACATCAACAACCGATGAAAGCGTGGAAAAAGTGATAGAAATGGATGTGAATCACGATCAGAGAGGTCGTTGATGATGTTGGCATATCGATTGGCTTAGGAGTCACTAAATGAAGTCAATGATGATGCAGAATTACTGAAACGTGTTATAACAGGTGACGAAACATGGGTTTACCGGATATGACATCAAAACTAAGGCTCAATCGTCCCAGTGGAGGCATTCTGGCTCGCCAAGACCGAAAAAGGCTCGCATCGTTGAAAGAACTAGAGGCTATCGAGTTTCGAGGATTGAAAGAAGCGCTGGCGCAAGTGTATAATGTCTAATGGGGACTCTTTTGAAGGCGACAACATTAATGTAGAAGGTTACATAAGTATTTTTTTCAAAAAACTAAAATTCCCATTATTATGTGAACACACCTCATATATCCATATATTTTTTGTATTTCTATATTTTATATTTAGTGAATAAGTTATAAGTATTATGGAATTGAAACACTCTAGTTAAAATAAAAAAATATATTATTCTGAAGTTTTGGTTGATGAAATTTTGTAAACATTACATTTTCTTCTTCTGCAGGAATAAATTCATTACAATGCTCATCTGAAATACATCGCCGCTTAAATCTAGAAAAAAATAAATTAAGCGTAATCACAAAAGCAAAAAAAAAAAATTCTTTCCTTGCTATTTCTTAGCTGCAGCCATATCGATTCTTAGTCTTCCAAAAATTGAACTATATTTGAATTTGATTTTCCCATTCAAGCACTGTACTTTATTCCTGGCAGAAATCTGACAAATGTTAAATGTTCGCTCTTATGGAGCGGATTTCTTACAGGAGTTGACAAAATGTTTGGCAATGGGTAGCGAGCGTCTCCAAGTAGGATTCCACGATAAACATACTCGTACAATACATAAAAATACACATAAGAGTACAGAATCTGATATACCTCAATGTTGTTAAAACTTGCGGAAATTGGTAAACCTCTCTTTCGAGGCTGGTTTTCCATATTTAGCAAATTTATAATAAATGCTACCGTCTGCTTGTCGAGCCGATATCGTTCGTAGAAATCTACTCTATCTAACGTAAATGCGTCAAATCATGTTCGGTATCTCTTCGCACGTCTTATTGATGCTAAAATTGCGATGCCCCCCGAAATAATGAAATCCTCATCAATATTGTAGTCTATCGACAATTCTATTTTGTACATTGATTTTTTCAATAAAAATAGGCATTTAATGATATTAGTTACCAAATTGTTATCGAAAAATCCTTTAACCCTGGAAATTGACATCAATTTTAAACAGCTTCATTTTGTAAGCTATGATCTGGAAAAAATCTAATAGGAGTCCAATTTTAGTTATGAAAAACGTGTATAATTTTTTGGGATTGCCGGTATCTATTATTTAAAAAATACAGGAAAACATCGCAAAAGCAATTGAATTCACATAAAATAAATTATTTATGCACGACTTCAGTTTTTATCGCAAAAAATACTTAAAGGATAAATTATTTCATTAAAAAAAAATTACAACAAATTAAAAATTAAAACAAATTTTAATTAAAAGAAAACAAAAAAATAATTAAAACAAACCTGTTGAAACACAGGTCAATGCTATGCTCTCTACGTATAACTTTTTTGCACTTAGTGCACGATGCGTTTACCTTACGTTTTATATTGTATGGGCAATATGCTCCGAAGGAACGTTTCTCTAGTTGTCAAGAATTCTACAATTAAGATTTTCTGATCTAATAAAAAATGTTTTCAAAACTTTAAATCAGTACAAGTGTTGTACTGGAAGAATTTTCAAATCACGAAATAATGGGAGGCTATGGTAAAAACTAGGAAGGGGCTCAATTTTATTAAAATAAACACCTCCCCAACAGGTAATGCCATATTGCAGTTTAGAATGGAAAATTCCATAATAAATTGATTTCAGAAGGTTTGAAGAACAGACATTGCGCAAATAGTAAAAGTTTCTGAGCGTTGGTCAAAAATTTACTTTTAAGCTATCTCTATGGCTAGCAAAGTTTAACTTAGAGTTGAAAATAAGTCCTAAATATCTAAACTTATCGACTTTCTTAATTTGGAAGCAGTTATCACTACATATACTTAGAACTTAAACTTTTGGCATTCGGATGCATGATAGAACACTTAGGTCATATTTTGTAATGAACAACTAAGGAACATAACTTTTGTTTTGGAACTTACATATAATCAAATCATATTCAGCAAACCAGATTCTCAGTAAATTTAGATCCCAATTTATTTCAGATATCAGGTTTAAAGCACTTTCAGAGCCGTAAGTAAAGCATATATCATCTGCATACGCAGTTAAAATACCTTTAAAGCCTAAGAAAAACAGAGAGTTAATATAAATAAAAAAGAGTATGGGACCCAGAACAGAGCCTCGAGGTACGCCCATGTCAAAGACTTGGATACCGCTTCGAACATCGTCAATTTTGACCCTTTGCGTTCTGTTGTTCAAATAAGACCTGAACCAATCCAACATCTTGCAAATATCTTTTCAGCGTGGAGGTGTCCAATCTCTTTTTCATAAATGGTGTTGTTAGAGCCATGCTCAGATTTTTCTTAAAGTTTTTCCGGCTTAAGACACTTTCACCTTTCTTAGAAAATATTGCAGGCAATATTGATAATTCCATAGAACATAGCCGTAGGCCATCTGTTTGTCTTCCTGCTTCAAAAGCTGATGAAGCACATCTGGTCGAAGGTATCTACACCTCCTTTTGTTTGGTTGTAATACGTAATCATTTCCGGCTTACCAATACTTTCATTAATAGTGGCATGTTCGTCACATGAGTCCATCGTAGCAAAACATTGAGGTTCCAACTCGTCTTATACGATTGTGTTTTAACACTAAGGAATTGAGGTGATCCAGTTGCCTCAGGTGGTATTAAGACAGCCGTATACCGGCTTTAAATGTTCTTTCACATAATACTCTCCCAGGGGGAAACCATTGGTCTTAGTTCCGTTTCCTAAATAAGGCATTGCGTTCTACGCATACTTTGTTCCACTACCATACATCGTGAAAACTTTCAAGTCATATTTACTTAGTTTATTGGGTATGTACAATGTACATCCTTAAAGGGCAACGTCCTCGAAAACCAAGTAGCTGCTCAATTATTGTAAGATATGCCCACGCTGTGTAGTTATTAATGCACAACCGAATAAACCTACCCCATATTTTTCGAATAGGAATAAACACACCTTTTTGCTGCAGTGATGAAGGTATTATTTTGTCATCAGTCCTGAGACATTTTATCAAATAATCATAACAGATGAATAGGAGTACATCGTTGATTAAGATCTGTTAGATAGTTCTTCTGTGGATAGGTGGTTATCTTTCCTCATTGGTGTCAAAACTAGTATTCTAATCAATGCCCGAATTTCATCTTCACTTGTGTCACTAAACTTTGCACTAGCCATATTGACCCGTTTTTTCAGAGCTACGTCTTTAACGCTGAGTTGGTCCATTTTACGATTTTAGTCAAAATTTCGTCAGTAAAAAGAGCATTGAAGCATAAAAAGAGTTTTTATAAATCGCGAACAATACAAGTTGGACCCCTCGAAGTTCTTACAATAATCAGTGCTGAAACTCTGGAATATCTTGTTGGCCTTGATGCCGACCTCTAATCCTCCGTGATAACAAAGTAATGATTCAATGAAATGCCAATGATGAAGACAGCGCTGTAGATCGTTCTTCTTCACTAGATACCGGCTCGTCAACTTCCACATCATCAATAAAAGCATTTTCAACATCACTGTCGAAGTAGTCTTCGCTGTCGCTATGCTCCACTTCACTGTCTGTTTCTAGACCTTCATCCCTTCATCATTTTCTAGAGAGCGCATTACAATTTGGTTTGATTTATATGGAATCTAGAATATGTCGATACAAAAATACTTATCTTATTACAAATAAATGCATTTTTTTTGACTCATAAGACCTATCCCAACACTACGTTCACTCTCTGATAAATCAACGCTCTGACTAAGTTGTTATGAAAGCAGAGCACGCTATTTACAATCTTTAGAAAGAGAGAGCGAGAGCTGGAGTGAAAAGTAACCTCCTTGACCGCCAGAATGCGCTGCTACTGCAAAAAAGGTTATGGTGCCTTGAAGTCCGTTCATATTTAGGCAGACATGCCAAATTTCAGTGCGATACTGTCTTTAGTTTTGTTTTGACAGCTGATTGTTGTTGACGTGTTTGGCATCATGTTGAGTATGGACAAAAACGATTTTCGTTCTCTCATAAAACATTATTTTTTAAGAGGCAAAACGGCGAAGGAAACAAAAGAAAAGTTGGATAAATATTATGGGGCTAATGCTCCGTTAGATTACACCATCAAATATTGGTTTCGAGAGTTTCGTAGTGGCCGCAACTCCACAACCGATCAAGTCCGCAGCGGCAGGCCCTCCGATGCGGGGACAGAGGACAATGTCAAAAAAATACATGAAATGGTGTTGGCTGACCGGAAAGTGAAGGTGCGCATGCTAGCAGATATCACAAAGCTTAGTACTGAGCGCACACGCCATATTTTGGGCAATATTCTGCATATGAAAAAGTTATCCTGCCGCTGGTTGCCGCGAATGCTCACTCCTGACCAAAAGCATGAACGCGAGAGCACTTTGAAAGAGTGTTTGGACTTGCTGATGCGGAATCGGGCAGACTTTTGGGGTCGATTGGTAACTTGGATCCACTATTAAACACCAGAGAACAGAATGAGTGCCCGGCAATGGACTGAAGCCGGCACGAGTGCTCCGAAGCGGCCGAGGGAGGCTCGATGGGTCGGAAATCTTATGGCGTCGGTTTTCTGCGATTGTCATGGCATACTCTTCGTGGACTACCTCGAAAAAGGAAAAACCATCAACAGCGAGTATTATTGTTCATTATTGGCCTCACATGAAGCGAAAAAAAATTTTGTTTTTGCAAGACAATGAGCCGGCGCACAAGAGCATCGCAACCACGGCTAAAATCAATGACTTACTGCTCCAATTGCTGTCGCATCCACCGTATTCGATCGATTTGGCTCCCTGGGACTATTATCTCTTCCCAAACCTCAAAAGATGGCTCATCAATAAAAAAGTTCAGCTCACGCGAAGAAACCATCAACGCCGCGGAGGAGTATTTTGCAGACCTTCCGGAAAATTACTTTTCGGACGGGAGCAAGAAGTTGAAAAATCGCTGGAATAAGTGTATCAAACTAAAAGGGGACTACATTGAATAATATAAAAAAAACATTTAAAAAAAATTTTTTAATTCCCAAGGCTACATTTCACTCCACCTAGTATTTCATTTTCCCTTGATTCAAAATGACGCAGATTATTTTTGCAGGGTTAATACTGTGGAATTTAATTTTTTTGTACTTCGCTGTACCGAAGATTTTTTTATTTAATTAACATTCCACAACACAAAACAAAACCTAAACACAGCTTATCCCGTAGCTAAAGTTTGACTCTTTTTTCGAGTAAGCACAGGTTTAAATTATGTATCAATAGGATAAACTCCAGATTATCTTCAAAAGTTCTTAGAATTTTATTTTTTTATTGATTAAATCAAGGCTTACATATATGGTATAGATGTCAAGACAGGATGAGAAGGTAAAATTAAAAAGTGCTCTATGGATTTATGTAATTAAATTTTTGACGGAAACGATTCCGTTCTTATTTATAAAACTTAATTTACAAAACAAAAAAAAAAAAAAAACAAACCTCTACCTGCCTGCAGAGGTTTCAAACATGGATTACTCCAACTACGGCGTCTGTGAGATCAAAAAGCCGTAGAAACTTTCCAAAGCACCTATCAAAGTTTAGATTTATGTCGTCCATTATTTTGAGTATAACCATAGACCAAATTCGATGAACTCGAAAGCCATGTTGATGGCGGTTCATTGACTGACAAGTAATTTATGATTGTGTATAGGTTTTTGAAAAGTTATTCATAACGAGATGTAAGATTACTTACTTTCAATAAATTGCACATAGAAAGTGAACCAACTTTTTGATCATAAATATAGCCATTGAAAGTTTCCAAGACTGGGGAGCGTTCACCCTGTGAAACAATGATTTCTAATATGAGTCAAGTGCCCTACGATTTATGGTAAAGAATTGTCTTCAACTTTCATTAATCGGTGAAAAATTGTATTTGCTACATACTCGTATTTATCCCAAGTAACTGCTTTGCAACTTTTAATAGTTCGGCAGTCTTCTGTGATTGATGCTGCACCCACATACTATATGCTAATGCCACTTATTTTCTATAGCGAAGGCAAAAATGTAAATGTCCTGGATGTGAGAACACCGATGGAGAACTGAATAACAATTTAATGTCGAACTATGACTAGAATCGTAAGTGTTCGCTAGGGACTTTTCTGATCGAGTCCCATAAAACCTTTCGGAAAGTTTAAGCCACCAGCTTAAAGCAGGCATTTGGAAATGCCGCATTTGATATTTTAATTTTTACCCGAACACAACAAGAAATCCATGAGTTGAATTGCCGGCAAGGGCATGCTGTAAAACAGAAGGTGTAGAAAACGCTGCAAAAAAGGACGGAAGCTATTGTGCAAAAATTATGAGCAAAGAAGTCCAGGGAAAATCTGCTTCTCAGGATTGAGAAACAAATAGCAGATAAGCGCTCGATTGAGTGCATGAAGAGGTGTTTCTTCAGAAATGGTGCGTGGAAGTTCTACCAAAACGTCAAAAGAACTTGCCAGCGACTCAAAACGCTGAACGGAAACCGCAGAAATAGGCATGGCAACATAATAGTAAAAATTTGAAAATATTACTTATGCTGACAGTATACTATAATGGCGGATACTGCTAACATTTCGCTGCTAGGAAAGGAATGGACCATATAGGTTGGGCGATAATCGACAACAAACTTCCTCCTAACTAATCAAGAAGAAGTCAGAAAAGCAAGATCTAGCTTAAACATTAATGAAGCTACAGGGGTTAAATTGGTAAGGAGTATTCACCAACCCATCTCTTAAATAGCATCGGTTTAAAGTACGTCCGGTGAACGGGATCCTAGCATGGTTTATCCGGTAGAAGGGAGGAGAAATGAATTGCTGCAACTATAGAGAAATCAGTTACCGTAATATCGCGTTCAAGATTTCATCTAACGTTCTATGTAAATGCTTGAATCCCTATATTTTCCATCATTGTCCAGATATTTAATACATCGCAGGTCTTGGAAAAGAGCGAGTTACGTTTTTTCTAAGATGAACACAACTATTTCTTTTAACTTATTTCATTTATTTGTAAATGACAGTATACTATTTATACGAGTAAATATACAATAGACAAGCAAACTTGTTACTTTTGTAGACTTCTTGTTCAATGCACTCAATGCATTCCACAGCTCCTCCTCCTTTGGCTTTATGCCCAAGCCAGGCTCCCAACCAAGAGCACAATCGACTTTTGCTGCAACAGTGCAATCGGCAGTCGCTGCAGCAGTACAAACGGCTGTTGCTGATATGCAGGTGCAACTGTTTTCTGGATAGATGTATGTATGTATGTATATGTACTTTTGAATGTAAGGCATACTGCACACGAACTTAATTTAACTTGAATGGTTTTCAAATCGAGGGTCACCACGTGTTTATTGATTTTAAGGTCCCATATAGCAGCGTTTGTAGAAAGGAGTTACGTGTATAGAATTATGCCAAGTTTGGACGTCATTGATAAAGTCGTCCATTTGTTGTACAAGTTGACAATGGACAATCCGGCTCCATAAAAGTTGGTAATAGTGCCATTGAGGCATTTTATGTAAAAAAGTGATCTCGATAGGGGCGCGCTGTCGTGTCATACTTAAAGAATTGTGCGAAAACAACAGCGCTGTCAGGGGAGCGTTGCCGACTATTGACACAGAAGTAGCGAAGATAAGTTATGTGGTAAATGACCTTTGAGTCAAATACGCTGTCAAAAAAGGGTACAGCTCAGACAACACGCCACAAGACCACCAGGGCTCCGTTGTAAATTTAAACAACTGAACAACCAAACAGGTAAAGGAAAATATCGCTGTTGTCAATGTCAATTCTCCCTCTCACAAACTGAATGAATGCACTGGGTGAAACCCTTATCGTCCCACAGTGATCTCGTCGGATAGGCTAGACTTCATCGGCTTAGCTGCTTAGGACATGTAACTATGCGAATGTTCATCATTGCCCCTCCTCTTAGTATCTTCGGAGCCATACCGGAGTGACTTCACATGAAGGACATACCTTGACAAACTCAGTGTGTGCGACTGGAGGCGATTAGTGCAAGAGCATGCTGAGCTTTAGCTAAAAAAAATTAGGAAGGTAATTCTAGAGTCTTAGATTTCTACGAACAGTAGACGAATGCTTATATCATATTATTTCTAGAATTTACAAGGCGACCGCTACCACGTCATACAATAGAGCTGAAATCTGTACTACGATTTTTCCAGTCCATTACCACGAAATAAATTTTTTTGGTGTTAAGCGGTTTCTAGGTGTCTCAATGTATAGTATTTGGGGTTAACACAATCCGATAACACGAAATGTAACGAGTTACATTCCATAAAAAAAAAAAAAACAAAAGTGTTGACCTCTCACACCCCATCAATATTCCGAATATTGCAAATAAATTTGAAAGCCAATAAATGTCTACTGCAATTCAAAACGTGCAACTATGAATGGAATATTTCATCTCGTGTCTACTTATCCAGGATAGGCTACGAGAACTGAACTACCGGAAATTTTTGTGCAGTTTTTCCATAAGAATTTCCATTTATCTTTTCTGGCACATAGCCCAATTCCAGAGAACACGGATACATTGCAATGCTGGAATGGTGAAAAATATTATTTCTCATAAGATCCAAACATTTATTATTTATTATAGAATACCTTGTGGACTTATAGAGTAGGTTAACATTGAAGAAGCAATTTATACATATTTCAAGAGAAAACAACATTGGAATATGGCGAATGTATCTACAGACGTTAGTAATCTTGCTGAATTTTTTTTTTAAACTCAGAGGTGATGAATTTCAAATTGTTTTGCTGTGAAAGGGAAATTTTCTTGCACAACAATGAAATGTATTTTTTGTTAATGGAGACGAATAAATATGAAGCAAAGGATTAATATTTTGCACATGCTTTGCATTTTTTAAAGGGGTTAGATGGTGCTGTCCTTAGTATCTCCATACTACATATTCGTAACAGCACTTATAATAAATGGTTCTAGGCGAAGAAACTACAACTAAGTTTCCAAAATTTATTGCAGCTTTATCACAAAAACTAATAAAGAAAATGTCTTATATTGACTTTAAAGGTATTTAAAGTATTTTTAGGTACTCATGAGTATCTTAATGAAATAATTGCTTTGCTAATTTGATTTGTAACTCCATTGGAATTATTCAACACATTTTATTACATGTATACACAATTGTCGAACTTACTTCTACTGCATGTTTCATAATACTCACATTATGAATTCAATCATACTTCAAGAAACATTATTGGCAATGCAGAGACTTCTGCTCTCCCTGTCTAAATGAAGAATTTCTATTATTTAGATCGTAAGAGTATAAGCATAACTACTTTGCTCCTAGAGTTGCCATTAATGAATAAAATAGAAGTGGGTTGCCAAAATCAAATTTTCTCCATCAAAGGTTAAATGCTACCGAACAAAATGAAATCTATTGCTTAGGCTACGGGGTTTAATCCAACGAAATTTGATTAAATGTACATACATATATTGTAATAAATAAATATACTAATTATTTCCGTTGTGTTGTCAGGAACTTGGCGTCAATATCCAGCAGGTAGTTCTAAAGTCCGCTGAAGAGTCTTATGTACTTAGAAAGATCATACGAGATTTTGCTTCCCAGGATCTTCCAGAGTCTTTCTCAAAAAATTAAGTTCACCATGAAAATTTAGCGTGATCTATAGTTCTGCCATAAATAAGGGAGTAATCAAAACGATTAATAGCTATTTCGTGGAACAGCTGGGGGATATAGTGTACCTTTTTGTTTTTTGAATATTTCCGAAAATAGGGGGCATTTTTAATCGAAACGAAAACAGAAATATTCTTTATTAAAACGCAAACATTAACACTAGGAAAAAAGGAACATAAATTTTAATTCAGCACTAAAAAAAAAGACTTTAACAAATACAATATTATATCACCCTCTGGGCGGGTGATATGGCACTTTATAGTTTTTTAGGTTTTTATTACCACATATTTATTGCACGTATTCACATACGACGTGCATGTGTCATGTGACCACTTTTGTTAGTCGGTCACCTTTCTTTTTTGTTTTGTTGTACTCCTCCCAACAAAGATTTTCCACAAAATCCTCTGGACCATCGGATTGGTCATGTAGAGACACATTTAGGTCTTCTTCGCCTGAGGATGATGAGACGTTGGTATTTTTATTTGATCTCATCTGCCGAGGCTTAAATTAAGAGTTTCTGGTGGCTTTGCCTTCCACTTTCGAGATTTCAATTCACTTCAATGAAGTAAGAGCTCGAGCCGTTTGCTTTCTTGGATTTATCCTACCTTGCTGGGAGTAGACGGTACCGGCGAAATAATGTTAAACATTTCTCCAGGAGTAATATTGCTGGGTATCTGATCCTCAATTCCCGGTTCCACCTCCGCCTATAGTAACAGAAGAGAAATCGAAAACAGATAGTTGGTACCTATTTGGCTTAAGTTTTTAAAACTAACCAATTTTTTACCTGACGTGAAACCGGTTTCGGTCGACACACCTCAGCAGAATTCTCCTTATCTTGGTTGAGTTCAATAAGTGCGTAGTCAGAAATGACGTCTGGATTGAATGGAGATACTCGTATTCCAGTCGCTGTGAATGCTGAAATTAAATTAAATTAATTAAAATTATTTACGGTTCAAGATTTACTCCATGAGTCAAAAAGAAGTTTATCAAATTGTAAGCGAGTAATTTCTCTATTAGGATTGTTTCAGACATATGAATTACATGTCGAATGGTATTCGCTTTTAAACGATTTAAAAAATGCCCTATCCAAAGGCTGAAGAACCTGAGTCGTATAGGGTGGAGGTCATAATAAAATAATTTCTTGCTTAGCGGTGTATTCTAGCATTTCAGTATTGCTTCAATGAGAGGAGTGTCCATTTTATATCGGCAACACTATATGCTCTGGTTTTCTAGGGGTGAATCGATTTATCACCCAAGAAAAAAACATTTCACTGGTAATGTACTCGTATGCTGATTTTTATACGTAAGAATCTGGTAGCATACCATCTTCAGCTCCTTCTTGTTTTTACCTTTAAAATTCTGTAAAGGATGACAAACCTGGTGGTAAAAAGCTGTCCTGGGCATTACAACAAGCGATTACCGTGATCGTCTCGCCCTTTTTACCAACTGTGATTGCTGCAACATTTCTGCAGACATTTTCTGCCACGAGTAGTTCTGGGCGATCATTCAGCTGGCATCCAGTCTCTTCCATATTAAATACATTTCGAGGTTTTCCCATTAAATTATTTTCTAGGAGAAGCTTTCCCAGTAGAATTAAATATTTTTTGACCTCGCTTGAGTTCATTACCATTGCCCGAGTCTGGGAAACTCATTCTGATTTATGGATAGATAAGTTTGGATGCAGCTTCAAAAAATGCCCAAACCATCTTTTACCAGATCTTTTTTGTCTCTACAGAATCGGTGTTCAATTTCGTATTTTTCTGCAATGACATACGCTATTCGACATAGTTCGTCTTTATTTTGAACGAACCCATGGGACTGTAATTTTTTGATATCGGCTACTTTTTCAGCTCGACTTCAGTGCCTAAAGAAGACGGAGATCTTGAAGACCCTTTTTTTTGGAGCATTCAGTCTTCAAGTGCCTTCTCAATGTTGTTGCTGGTATTTTATGCCTTCCTATCGGATTTCTATTATTCAAATATTTATACAATGAGAGATGTGAGAATTAATGATAAAACCTAAAACATATGCAGGACTATGCAGAGGGAGAAATGGTACACCAACCATATCACCCACACAAAAATGCGCCGTTTCGCCCGTTCGAGCAAAATGCCAATGAACTCGAATAAATAAAACTTAACGCGCTCAATAATGTTCATTCACACATAAAAGTCTTATCACGTTTTTAACCATGAAATTGTGTATAAGAACGACTGCAAGTCACCAAAAACTTACCGTTAAAATCGAGTACAAAGAAGGATGAAAAAGGATGGATAGAGAAGCATCCATAAACAAATCATCACAGGAATACGAAATGTACACCCTTTGAATTCCTGGCGATAACTGAAGAGAATATCGAAAGACAAGTCGGTGAGAGAGAAATTTAAGGTGGGCTATTTCCTCCGCTGCGTCATGTAACCCGACTTTACCGTAGCACAAACAACCAGTCATCACTACAAAAATGACAATATGACAGAATTTTGCCTTGTCATGTACCTTTTTGAATTTCATAAGCACCTGACAGCTTAAGGCTGAGTAGAATATGACATTGAACACCTTTATACGAGGCCTTAAAAATAGTCATGTTCATGTGAGGATGCATCGAACGAGAGTTCACGCTGTCGAAAGTTTTCTCGAAGTCCATAAAGAGCAAATAAAACAGATATCCATCCTCAACGCATTGCTTTGTAGTTATCTGCAAGATATTAGTCATTACCGTAATACTCTTTGGATCTGCGCCCACCGGGAAAACCATTGGCACCTGCATAAATTTTCCTTATTTCTTATATCGATGCATCTTTGGACTATGCAGCTAATAAGCCTTTTATCTGTTCTTGATTTGGTTTTTTGTTTTTTTTACACATGGCACTGAGGTTTAAGTTGAAATGATAACAGTGATTGTTATAATTTGAGCTCTGAGTGAAATATGGATGTTACGATCTTCGGTAAGCTCTTATAAGGCTAATGGTAGCCTTATCTAGCTGTTTCTTTGTATCTCATTGGCATACGTCTGGCCTTGTATGCGAAAACATTTTTCATAGATCGTTACTGGCCGAAGACAGATGTGTTTTCAGATGTATAGTACTGATTATTTCCGCATTAAGCTGGGGTGGCCCTTAAAGTTGTGATTCAGTGCGGGGTTCCATAGGTTAGGTTCAGTTAGGTTAGAGTGGCTGTTGGAAAAAAATAATCGTCCTATTGCTCCATTATAAAGCCACACGGATCTACATATAATCTTTCTACTCTTGGAACCAACTTGAGCTTCTGATGAAGAGTAGGAGAATGTAGACATCTATATTGCTTAGATTGTTTAAGTCATTATAGAAGAAAGCTCCTAATTGAAGTTGTCTTCTTTGGGAGCGAGCTGGACTTGTACAAGTTAGGTGGAGGATTGTCTCCTACTTCTCCTCGTCTATGCAGCTTATGCAAAAGTCGTTTGTATAAACGCCAAGCCTTCTTGAATGCTTGCCTAGTGTCTAGTGATGACACTTTTGATAATGATTGCACTGAAATTCGAGCGATTCAGATCCAGTTTTGGCCAGATTTGTTTGGCTTCGATGTTATATTTTGCTCTGCCATCTCCGTAAGAGATTCTGGGTAGTCAAGGGCGGTTTTATTGTAAAATTTTGTGAGACCAGATTTCCAGAGATTGGATAGCGGCCTGACTATCCGAAAAGATGCGAATACCCTTTGCAGATATCACTTTTTTTTCAGCCAGCATTATCTAAGGCCCTCCACCAGACAATCACCCCATAGACGCGTATCGGAAATGTCTTACCAGCTAACTCCTTTCATAGTTGACAGTGCAGACTTTCTATGTCCAGTTATGCGATTATTGTGTACTCTCTATAATGTAGCGATTGTTCAACATGGGTAGCCAGTGAATGTAGAGCCATTTCCTGTGACTTTCCTTTACAGTAGGTAGTTGTACTCGTACTAGAGTTTTCAGAACGAAAGAAGAGGTCCCTTGAGAAAACCTGACAGCATTTTCCAATTTTGGGAATGAAAACTACATTGACTCTCACCATGACAAGGGAATGTTGATCATTTAGACTTAGTTCCTCATGATATTCACTTGCGTTGGCAGGATGATATATGAGGACATTTGTAGGTCGGTCCAGCCATGCAGCGCTTAGAGCAGCTCGTCCCTTGTAATCAGACGGTGAATTTTAGTCCGTAGCAGCAGTAGTTTTGCTAAGGTTGTTTTACTGGCCGTGAATAGGGGGCTACCTGTAAAGTTGGTATCCAGTAGCATGTTGAATAATTCAGCACTTGAGGTCGTCCAAGAGCCATCGGTGTTTTCAAACAGCTAGGCATTGGAGGATTGGTTGAGAGGATTTTTCCTAGCTGCGGTTGTTCAGAGGTTTCTCTTATTTTGCTACGGAATCAGGCAGCTTTGCCTTCCTCAGTTGTTTTTTTTATATATTTTGAGGGATTCTTTATATGATTCCCAGTCTGTCACCCTTCTTCAGCTTATGGCTTGGTTTAAAAGTTTCCGGGAAACGTTCCTAAACGATCCCACTGCTGATGTCCAACAGTGCGGCTTTGGCGCGTTCTATAGTCTGTTACACCGGAATATAAGTGGCATATTAGCATGGATGCGAGCAGAATACAGCGAGCTGCATGTGCGGCGTTTGGAAGGATTGAAACAGAGTCGACCAAGGTGAGGCTGGCGATAAACGAGAAAAAATTGAAGTATATACGAAGAGACATCTTCTGGAAAACAAAAGTAGCGCTGTTAAGGACATCGATCGTGCCAGTCCTCCCCTACCGCGCAGAGGCATGGACTTTATAATAAAAGAATGAGGAGGCGTTTGATCGTTTCGAGAAAGAAGTGTTTCGAGCGATCTACAGCCCCCTCCATATCGACCCATAGTGGAGGAAGAGATTTAACCGAGAACTGTACAGGTTGTAAGGTGTAATGGACCTAGCTAAAAGAATTCATCATCTGGGCAAAACACGAAAATGGAAGACTTCAACCGAACGTGGAGAGGGTTCTCAACCAATGACAGGGCTGGCACGAGAGCCTTATAGGGCTGGCACGAGAGCCTTCTAGCACCATCTTAGAAAGTCAGTTAATGTACAGTAATATGTAATGAATTAAACAATATGAAATTAAAAATCTAACTGAACATTGTACTTAAAACAATTAAAAATAAAATAAAAATTAGCTTTATTTGTTTATGATGTTTATACGTAACATAGTTTGACAAGTTTTTTGTTTCTAATAAACATAGTTTACTTCATCGTAGTCTTCTAAGATAATTATACAATTCATTATAATAAATAAACAAAATAAAATATAGCTACTATTTAATTGAAAGTCCTGCTATATTATTCTGGGTATACCACAAGGGCGAGGGCGGAAAACAGTAAATAAGTAGAGTGTTCCATCGATCTTCTGAATTGATCCTCATTCTGTTAAATAATTTTGCACATCGATCCTAAGAAGTGAACTCATCTTTTATCTCACGTTTACAATTGACTTTTTTTTTGAGACAGGGCCCTTTTCATTCGGTTTTTAAAAATTAAAAAAATTACTTTTAGAGTGGTAAATCGGCAACCCTGTTAGTTCTATAATATACACATACATATGTGTGTACATTTTAAAGTGGATGCACTTCCTACATAACCTCAGCTTGATTAACTTGAATGTTGTTCACCTCGGTATTCCTAAGCAAACGAAATCAGTTATTTATGATTTCATTTTCGAAATATCTTAATCAAATCTCAAGGATAAATACAGAACTCCACATGAATGAGAATACTCAAAAAAACCCAAGGAAAAGGAAACATAAAAATTGCAAACCCCTAGGCTACCCGTTTCCATTGAGCGGAAGCAAAATGAAAATAGAAATCGAGCTTTTAAGGGGTTAGCTCAAAATCTTCAGAAAGTGCTTATCCAAATGTTAGGGGGGTTTCATAGGCATGGATACATTTTCAATACAAACAGACCCTAATATTTCCTAATTGCACTAATGAACTCCTTATTCCGGGAATCCATGGAACGGATGCTTAGAATGGGTCGATTGCAAGGAAAGTAACAGACACCGGTTATCTGAAAGCTTTTGTTTGTTACTCTTTTTACCCTATCCAGGATAAGTCAAGTAAACATTTGCTACTTCCTTTTTTTTCAAACTTGAAGTAACCTTTTCCCTAGTTTTAATCCTGGAAAATGGAATTCTGCAAAACCGTTTAAGTGAATTTTATATTTGATAAATTGATTATTTTTTTTGCTAAAGATAAAAATTCATAATGCGTGCTTTCCACTTGATTGGATATGAAAAAAAATATTGGTGGCATTTTGGCACGAGTTCTATTTCTTAATTTTATATGAAGGTTAAATTTCCTAGACCGAGAAAATGTATAGTGAAGCACTAAGGGGAATATCCTTTTTTCTTTCGTTTAGATACTCAATAAGACCAAAGATTGTTTGTAGGAGTAAGTTTCACTCTTTGATCGAGATCAGAGTTTTTGACCTTGTCCCTGCGTTTTGAATTTATCATCTTAAGATATGAAAGATGTGAAAATTGCTGGCTGGCGCCCACACACAGACAGAGGATGAGGACAACCTTACCAAAGACTGCTTCTACAGCTCCTCAACCAAACCTACGAGCAATGTCCTGAATATAAGAATAAACTCCTCCTTGGCGATTTTATAGCCCAATAAGGGCATCTTAGGCAATACAGTGGGGAATACGGGTTCCTATAAAGGGTTCGGCTGTCATCTGATTAAAAAATCGATAACCAGATTGATCATATTGCCATCGATGAGCAGCTGCCATCTACTTCCAGTACGGTACATATCACCTTTTAATCGATCTCAAGCTATAAGGTGTGCTACAGTCCGGGGTGGATATGGACCTCAATAATCAAGCGTTTGCAGCCAGCGCTATCTTTAGGTAACTGCCCCCAGTTTCCAAAGCTTAGTTGACTTAGGTCCCACCCCCCATTTGAGTGAGTTACGGCCTTTCTCTACTGCGCTGTCCATCCGGACCGGAACATTGGTGTCCATCTGCTTCACATGACCCAGCGACCTCAGGCGTTGGTTATTCATTCTTCTGGCTAAGTCGATGTGTCTGTGCAGCTCGTTATAAGTGCACCCTCATCCATTTCTGATAAAGTCGATACCTCTTCGCCATAGAACAGGACTTGGATTATTAAGATCTTATATGTGGTCAGTTTTATTGTTCGAGAGAGGGCTTTGCCATCTTAGCCCAAAGAAGCAGCGATTTCCAAGGGTTATGCTTCGTTTGATCGCTGGTGTCATTGTCTTACCTGATAGCAGATGTTAAGTGGACAAGGTCCTTAACTATCTCAAAACTATATCCATCGATGTTGGTGTCACTGTCCTTTCTTGTTGACAACATATACTTGGTCTCGCCCTAAATGATCGTCAAACCCATCTTCGCCGCTCCCGTCTCTTTACTCATGGAAGCACCACTGACATCACGATGCTTTCCTCCAATTATGTTAATATCATGGGAATATGCGAGTAATTGTGGAACTGCGATTGTGCCTCTTGTGTTGATGCCTGAGTTTTATTATTATTTCAAGAACAATGTTAACGAAATTGCATGACAGCGCATCGCCTAGTCTAAATCCTTTTTTGACATCAAAAGTCTCGAAGAATGCTTTCCCAACCTTGATGAAGCATTCTCCATCGTCAGCCTGCACAAAAGGACGAGTTTGGCAGAGATGCCAGAACTTGACATTATATAGCTCGTCTCAAGAGATTCTCTCATACGCGTCCTCAAATTGGATGAATATGTGGTGTGTATCGATTTGGAGCTCCTGGATTTTTTCCAAGATCTGCCGTAGTGTGAATATTTGGTCAATGTGCTATGAACGAATCAGGTTGTTGACAAACGGCTTCAGACGTTCACATAATATGGCAGCCGATGCTAGCAAGACTAATTCCTCTTTAGTTGGCAAAATTCAGATTGCCTCCTTTTTTTAGGATCGGACAAACAATTCTGAGATTATAGATGAGTTGGTATGCTCTTTAGCAAGTCATCGCCTGCCGTTTTGAAGAGCTCAGCAGTCAGGCCATCCAATCCATAATACTGGAGGAGTTCCTAGCGTCGATCGCACTGTAGTCAATGTGGTTGACGGTTGATTGATCAGGAGTTCTCCAAGTCCCCTTATGAATATGGAGAAGTGGGAATCGCATGGAGCTACGACAACGTTTCGCTCCTCCGCAAAATAGATTAGCCTTAATCCGTTATCGGAGGTGGTGTCCTGCAGGTTATACTTTCCGACAGTACTACCAAAGATTATCCTCTCTTCCCTTTACATTAAAGTCCCCGATGACAATTTTAACGTCGTAGCTATGACATTGCACGTAAGGCTTGTCCAAGAGCTCTAAGAAGCAGACGTTGGTGTCGTCATATTTTTCCTCCGTGGGGGAGAGCGCGCATGTAAGGTTAATGTTGGTAAATTTAGCCTTAATACGGATTGTTACGAGGTGGTAGTTACCATGCCGGGAACTCTTGCCAAAGTCTGCCTTTAACAACAACTCTGCATCCAAATAGGGGCTGCTTTTTCCGTCGATAACAATCGCCGTAGTAAATGTCGCAGTTTTTCATCCTCTTTTTGTCCGGCTAATCTCAACGCATTTCTTGGATGGCGGTAACATCTGCTTTGCAACACTTTAGGGCCTCCGCTAGTTGTTCGGCTGCACGCGGCATGTTAAGGAACCTAACATTCCACATGCAGATCAGACGTTCGTTGTCCTTATTTCATTGGCGTGGGTTGTCAACAGTAAATCTATCCGTATCCGAGACTTGTTGTTGCCTCGAAATTTAGTTTTTTTTTCCATTGCTTGAGGATGTGAGCGCTGCCAAGGCCCAGATTCCAAATGGCAAACCTGGCGTCAGGCTCTCTTGTCGTAAAGAATTACCCTTCGGAACACTCAATGTACACTTTTTTGGGCAGATCCCCATCTAATATTCAGAAAATATGTGCTGGTGGCATGCAAGCCTCCGTTCTATCTTTTGCGTTCTTGTTCAGCTTAATAAGCTACCCTTTGTGCGGTACTTTTAATCCAATAAGTATATTTGTTGCTGATGATAATACTTCCAATTTTTGAATGTGCACCATATCAATAGAGACAGGAAGTAGCTACTGGGGACTTTTGTTCACTCTCGCCATCAAATGGTCAGTGCAGTCAGCCAAGGTTCAGTTCATTAGTGATCGTTTAGTCCGAAAAACTACTCGTACTGATTCATATACGACGCATAGTCTGGCCGAGCTATTGTATATATTCAGCCAATGGTTTAGTTGTACAAGGCACCCTTAGTGTCAATGAGAATGTCCAATGTGTACTCATTTTAGTCGAGGGCACATTGAATTCTGGTACCAGATTTTCAAGAGCAATTTTACAAAATAACCCCGTTGGTATGCATTGATGAGTAGTCATCTTTGCCGATTCCCAGTATAAAAGCTATTTACACTGTTTACCAGAAGCTCACCTTTTGGGCCACAGTCTAGCTATCAATGAAGCTTTTCATCAGAGTTAATAGAAGATTGTCTATATTTCTTGCTGCATATTATTTACATTACGATTGATGTAGGCCAATTTGTCGCCAGAGCTAATGTTATATAAATGCTAGTTCCATCGGTTTGCATAACTTGGATTATTCGCAATTATTCCGGTGATAGGATCTCGTGTATAAATAGCTTTTAGTAACAGTCTCTGATAGGCCCAAGACTTTGTTAAGAAAAGAATTTGTCGAAATGTGATACCTTAATGCGAAAGAACCATACATCTTCCAAGCACTAATCATGTCTCCTTTATGAACAGGAACACGAACTAATCATAGTTTGCTGTTCGCACAATTTGTCAACTGCATTCCATTTACATGGGCAGATAATGAATTATATTCTTAGTAATTCCCTATAGACAATCCATTTTACCAAAAAGGATTCCTGTGATAGCGCTGCTATTATAGCAAAACTGAAACCAATAACTTTTTTTTTTAAAAAGATATTCTCTAAGTTGATGGGGTTGATGAGATTTTTTTTTCGAAGAAGGATGAAACTTGATGAAACTTTTGGCGATAATGACCCTATGTCAGCATCATCATCAGCGACAACAAGGGACGAATTTTCTCTTTTCTTTGCTTCCATTCTTTTAGTTCTACCTCGATTATTGCTGAAGTGGTTTACAACCCTGTATAGATAAAGGTTTTAAGTGAACTTCTTTAGAGCGGTTGGTTGGTTTTCAACTATCTGAAAATCTCTTTGGAAAGTCCTTTAGGGATTATGGTCTTCCCTATTCCGATTTTTCAAAGGATTTCTTGATTTTTTTTTAATTTTTAAGTGAGTGGTTATTAAAAGTGCGTGTCTTTGTTTTAGTTTAACGGATTAAATTGAGAAAGAATTACAGTAGTATTGAAGTTGAAATACGAAATGCTCTGAAGGATAAAAGGACACACAAAAGTTGTCATAAATATTTTGAATATTCAACATACTGACATAAGAAACTGTCTGGCAAACTTTTAAAACTATTTTTTTTTCTCCTAAAAATGAGAAAGAGAAAAGTTTTGATTGTTTGTAAATAAAGAATGGAACCCATATGTTTCGACTAAATTTGCTTTGAGTATTTCCCACACCACAAGAACCTTGTTTTCTTAACCATATGGACTTTTTTCCATTGTTATAATGAACTTTTCCTAAATAAGTGTTTCCTAAATAACTTCGTAACAATCTAGATCGGAAACTTCTTCCCCTAGCCACAAAAACATCGATTTTGTACCCCATAGTAGTATCATATATGGGTATCTTATCTTACTCAATGCCATATGCAACATAAAAATTTAATATTACTTACGAGTATGTTTGACATAAGTTATACTCAATTGCCACAAAGTATTATATTTGATCAATCAATCAATCAAAGCTATTAGGGGATCTGAAATGCCAGTACAAATGCATGTATTATAGTTCGATTTTTCAAATAGAAACCTTGAAACTACAAGTTTGAAGTTTTTTTAGATCCGCTGCTGTCGCATAAACACGACAGTCTGGGTAACATACGTTCCCATAGTACAAAAGTATTTGGTTATTAACTGACAGGTAGATCCGATGGGTTTTACGAGGTTAACCCTACTATAACAGTATATGTTTCCTTTGCTTTCAGTTGCTGAGCAAGTTTAAGAGTAACTGTGACTATGCTACCAACAACATTGGACAATGGCAGAATAAGTAGATAGGTTTAAATTTTACATCTTATTAGAGATCAAACGATCAGTTCCACTTGCTAGTAACTGTTTCCTTGTTCTAAAAAGGCAACTGAGTTATAAGAACTTGTCAAGAAACACAAAGAAGACTCGAATAATCCCAGTGCGTCTCTATGGGGGATAAGCACTGACATTAGTAAAACCTAATGCTTAGTGTTTTTCAACGCAAGATTCTTGGAATGAATTATGGGGCAGTATCCCTCAACGGGCTTTTGAGGAGAATAAAAAGGACTGAAATGTACACAGTATGCAGTGAGATTGACCTAAATAGAAAAATATGAAGCAGTTGTCTGAGTTGGTTAGTATATGAAGACAAATATTAACACTTCAATCAAAAGAAGTTTTCACCCCTACTTCAATGGGTAACTCTCCCAGCGATGCTCCTTTCTCTCCCGTCCAAATAGTACTTGGCGTTTTTCTCTGCAAAATAATTGTTCACGAAGGTGATTGCCTCCTCATTTGACGAAAATCTCTGTCCTCCGAGCGAAGTTTTTAGAAGAGGGAACAAAAAGAAGTCGCTTGGGGCTAGATCTGGTGAATAAGGCGGATGGTCAAGCAGTTCAAACCGTAATTCATGGATTTTCGCCGTGGCAGCCGCTGAGGTGTGAGAGGGCGCGTTGTCTTGGTGGAACAGGATTTTCTTTTTCTGCAAATGTGGCCGTTTTTCCTCAATTTCTGCCTTCAGCTTGGCAAGTAATGATGAGTAGTATGCTCCTGTAATGGTTTTTCCTTTTTGAAGATAATCGATTAAGATAACTCCTTTACTATCACAAAAAACAGTCGCATCACTTTCCCAGCCGAAATAACAGTTTTTGCTTTTTTTGGAGCCGGCTCGCCCTTTGCAGTCCACTGTTTTGACTGAATTTTTATTTCGGGCGTATAATGGTGTATCCAAATATCATCTACTATACAGTAATTAATCGACGCCAAAACTCGGATTTATTGCGCCTAAACTGGGCCAACAGAGCGTTGAAAATGTTCATTCGAAAACGTTTTTGGTCTAATGTAAGCAAACGCGGCACCCAATGCGCGGACAGCTTTCCCATGCCTAAATCTTGATTTAATATGTAACAAACACATTCTTTGGACATTCTCATAACCTCTACTATCTCTCTCAGTTTAATTCGGCGGTCGTCTAACACCATTTGTTGAACTTTAGCAATGTTATCGTCAGTGGTTGCAATTTTTGGACGTCCCGAACGTTGATCACCTCCCAAGCTCTTACGGCCACGTTTAAATTCAGCTGCCCAAAATTTCACTGTGTTAAATGATGGTGTAGAGTCCCCATACTCAGAGTCTAACTCATTTTTGGTTTGCGTAGGCGTATTGCATTTCAAAAACAAGAATTTAATAACAGCTCGATACTCAATTTTTTCCATTTTCACAAAAAACACTCACATCGACTCACTCAAACAACTGTCTACTAAAAACTGCGCGTCTAAAATGACTGAAACTTCGGTAAGTAACTGTCAAAAGTTTTTGCAATCGACTTGAAGAAGAATAGTTGGAGGAACACAAAGAACACCGAAAAACACCAACAACAATCTACAAGTGAACAGCGGCAAAAGGCATATCGTCGTAACGTTACCAGGTGAAGTCTCCGCTACTTCCAGTCATAATGCAGTGGGCAATATGTCAGTGGTAGACCTGAAATTCCTTATTGAGGCTTCTATGGCAGCTTTTCTCGACAATAAACTCAATAATGTTGCCACTAAAGCTGATGTTGGAGGAGTGGCACTTGAAATCCAATCGCTTCAAAAGGACAACACAACACTTCGTCACAAACTACAGGTGATGGAAGCTTATTATTCTTCATTGGAGCGCAAAGTAGAGATGCTAGAGAGAAAGGCGATAGAAAGCAATGTTGTTGTTCATATGCCTGATGAGATCGGTGTCAACTCAGAGGAAAAGGCTAAGAGTTTGTGTCTTCAACTCCTGGGGAGCGACGATACATCGCTAATATCCGACGTTCATGCAATGAGGTCAAGCAACAACATTGCTAACACCATAGTAGAATTTCAAAAGAAGGAAGACGTACGATGCGTACATAGAAAAGACACGGAAGCTTCACGCTATCGACAGAAACGCATACTTAAATTAAAAATAGACATTGGGTCCAAATATAAAAACGCCAAACCCATAGTGAGTTGGCAAAAGCTGGAAATTGGAGATAAAGCATTTTACTTGGACATAAACAACAAACGCAGATGTGCAGGTTTTGGCAGTGAATGTGGGATGACACTCCTCCAAAATCAGCTGACCGATGACAGTTCTTCAATGACAGCTATACCTGTCATAAACGAAAATGCCGAAGAAGGAAATGCACTAGATGGAAACACAATGGGTGGAAGCGCAAGTAGCAGTTCTTCGTTTTTGGTGTCTCAGCCTAATATTTAATTTAGCAAGATAATTATAGTACAAATGAATTTGATAACAATGAAGTTTTGTCATTTAATATTTTGAGCTATAATGCAGGTCTAAAGAACAAATTACTTTTTTCTAATTTTTTTAATTATATTAAGAGTTTTTATATTTTTATGCTTTTTGAAAGTCATACCCTAGCCAGTGAAGAAACCAGATTTAGTAGTATTTTTATAGATTACAAAACGAAATGGATTCGAACAGTTAGGACTAATATATTTGGAAGAGGAAGCGGTTTGTGCTGATAGGATATCGTAAATCTCTGAAAGAAGTTGATTTAAATTTTAAGTTGGTGGAAAGTGCCTGTGTTCTCAATTTAAAAATTAATGGCAGAAACCTTTGTATAGTAGCGATTTATCGGAACTGCAGTCACTGGAGGCAAGCGATTTTTCAGTAGCTGCTCAAGCATTCTCCGACCATATGCCCTTAGAAATTTCATGCACTATTCGGAAGGCAGAAGTTACTGGCAAGCAACTGGCTCTCCTTCCGAATTTGGCTTGGAATGACCGTTTTTGTTCCTCTTATCAGAATAATTTGAACACCGAGCTTTTGATTCTGATGGAACGCAATTGAACTCCCAAAATCGACACAAATTACAATATAAAAAGTTCTGTGCCGCCTAGCGCTAACACAATTCGTAGGAAAGCAGAAGTGGTTCGATGTAAAGCATGCTATCGACGAAATTGTTCTGCAGGGTCAAATTAAAAAATTGACATTTGGAATCGTCAACATGTTGAGAAGTACTTCAAGAGAAACTTCTTCGTCGCTGTCATCAAAAATGACTTCATGCTCCATACCATATCAGTCGCAACACTCGCAATATCCATGGTCCGCAAATTATTCGCCCACAACGTCCGTTTGTCTACCAGGAAGTAATGAAGAGATAGAAGTTTCGCAATCAATCTCCAAGACATTCGAAGAATTATTCAATGAAACTGAATATCAGTGAATATGAATTCACACTTGGTATTTTTTATATACATACTTACTTTTTTTTGTTTTTATTATTTGTGATAGCATGATCAGTTCCTTTCATAATAATGTGGATATTTTACTATTTGTTATGAATTAATATTAAGTTTTTATGTATGACTTGAATGGTCCTTTTTATGTTTTTTTTTGTATTTCATTCAATAAAATTAAAAAAAAAAACGAAACTAATGTTTGTTTACCTCTATCATTTATCATTCTAGTCCCTTGCTAATGGCCTGGCACGTGCAAGATGCAAGGAATCGCAAGGTCACCGAAAGTCTTTCATGAGGAAAAATTGCATCCCGCATGTGCGTATCTTTCTTTTTTATAAGAGATTCTAATAAACCAAGAAGTTCCTTGTATGTCGAAGCATCCATTCTTAAAAAATTTCTATAATCTTCCGGTGAATTTTCTTCAAGATCTCTTAGCAGACCTATGTGCGAAAACTTATTTCTTTTTAGATGCCAATTCTTGCACCAAACTCGTTCTTTTCTCTTTTTAATTTTTTTTTCTTCCAGACCAGAAATGATTATTAATGACGCGTATACCGCAGTATCACTGTCACTTTCACTGCTCATAGCACTATTCCTTCTACGTTCAAGTCCGATAAGGAACTAATGTATGCGAATATTGTGTGATGTGTATGGCGGTAAACGACACCGATGCTCACACCGAAGTGTGCACACAAGTGTCGTGTGAATGGGGAGCTTTACGCTTAGGTAAGTGGCTATTCACTGATGAATAGTAGCCCAGGGGGGGTGAAGTCTAAAAAGAAGTGAAATTTAGTAGAACTAACACCTGAACATAGATGGCCAGACGCGTTTACTTTTCTGCCTTACAAATTTGCGGTCAAAAGCCCAGATTTTTAGTTCTTCTAAAGGTTTAGTGTCGCTTGCCTTTATACAGCGAAACAGAAAGCTCGATATGAACTAAGTAACCATCCGTCGGGCCGTTCTGACTGTCGCTCATTTTTCAGATAGTATGTTCCAACTTTGTGTTTTCCAAATTTTGTTTTCAAGGAAGAGATGTTTACATTAGTAGTGTGGGGTAAAGCGCCATCCTGTTGGAACCAGAGTTTTTCCACGCAGATTTGTGAACAAATAATCGTTGATCATTACACTATCCCCGTGTCCATTGACAGGCCAAGTCTGCGAACGACAGCGAATTTATAAATTGGGATCCTATTCAACACAAGCCCTCTATTACATCGGCAGCATTTTCCTCGTCCTCGTTATTGTCGATGTGTGAGTATCTAATTACGTGATTTGGGTGCGAAATTTCTCAAAAATTCAATAACTAGCACGTGCAGATGGACGAAGATATCTAGCGTAAGTTTCACTAAGCAAACAGGGCTTCAATTTTGCAAATGGATCTTAGCAGTTCAATGTGATATACTTTTGACTATTGAAAAGTCTGACACTGCAAAAAAACATTTCACTTCATTTCATTTTAAATGCATTTTTATTTAATTCCTTAGTTGACACTTACAAGCTTTACAAAAAAATGCTCAAAAATTAGCTTGAATAACATACAAATAATCTTATTATAACTTACTAGCCCCATGCGGGCACTCTAAATTTAGCATAATTTCTTAAAAACTATATCATTCGACGTTTCTGACACTTTCTATGCTCATTATATATATAACAATAACAATTTAAACTAAGAAAACATTTTTAAGTAGCAAAAACTTGGTAAATGGTCTGTTTTTTTTTAATATAATAATTTAATATAAAACTTAAGACTAAAATCAATAATCTAGCTAAATCTTAACCTTGCATAAGTAGGTTCTATGCAATCGTATTGTATACAGGGTGTCCCAGTTTAGCAGTATAATCCTTTAAGGGCGTATTCCCGAAGTCCTTCCGAACAAGAAATTGGATGGCGGAAAATGGCTTTTACTACAAAATCTGTTGATCGTACGTAAAAAATTTTTTAAACATAATTTTTAGGAAATTTTGCAAGGATAAAAATTTCATAAAATTTGGGGAAATTTATTAGGTAAAAATTTTAAGAAAAATGCATTTAAAGTAATAAAATGGAAAAGCAAATTGTCATAATTTTGAGTTAAATGAGCCATTACACCTCCAAATTAGAGGTCACCCAGTTTGATGGGCTCTAACTTGAAATGGAATGAGAATAGACCCCCCTGCCATACAATTTCTTGTTCGGCGGAACTTAGGGAATATGGTATGCCCTTAGAGGATTATACTGCCAAACTGGAACACCCTGTATATATTGTACAATATAATACAATTTTTTATGTTTTTTGCATGGATTACCCGCTATTTTAGTAGAGTACCCATCTCTAGTTCTTTCTTTTTTTGGTTTTTTTTTAGAATTTTTTTTTTCTTAAATCTACCCTAATCCTCCTTAAGCTACGAGTATGTAGCCTCCCACGGGTAGTAAACTAGACTGACAACTGACTTTGCTTCCTAGGTGTGCTATCTTGTACTAGAGGAATTCGACGAAGAAGCTTCCTCTCCTTCAACATGCCACCAAAATTGTCGCAATTCCCTACCGCAAAACTAAACCGGAGACGCTTCGCACACCCTTTGTGGGCGATCGAATCTCTTGCGAGTTTTTTCGCAACATCGTGGTACCACAATGGCAAAAATGTAAGCACGTTTTCCTGTGCAACGATATTACACTTCTTGTATTGCTTGCCACCTGCTTATAGGTTGTGAGGATCTCTCTTCTTATTCCCGATACAGTGGTTCTACCGTTCTACAACATCGCATGTGTATTAGCTCCCACAAGTAACATGCATAGTTTAAAAAAAAAGACGAATAGAAGGATTGCCATTTTGATTTCATTGGTCCTCTTCCCCCTTACTTATTTTATGTGGAACCGATCTTTTGATTTCCTATCATAATCTAGGACTTTTTTTTTGCACTTGATAGTACTTTACAAATTTAGCGCCCAGAGCTGGTTCCCTTCCCATTTAAGTTTAATTTGTTGGCTCATGGTAGATTTCTCTCGATTGAAGAATGATGTTAGCAGAAATCGGTGTTGATTTTCTAGTTCATCTAAGATTGGCTTAGAATATTTGGGTCTTGATTCCAACATAGATGGCACACCACCACACCAGCACACCATGTTTAGTGCTGTTGGATGGTTGTTTGCACGAATTTAAATGGTACACCGAACTAATCCATTAATGAGGAAATCTGATGTCTCCTGAAACTCTGACGTCAAATCTATTACACAACAGTAACCGTCTGGTTATAGGTTTGGTGGGTTTTGAAATTTGTAATTAAGTCCTCAAAAAGCGTTGTTCTTTTCAAATGGGATTTTGCCTGAATAAGCTGATCAGTTAGCATTCAACTATAAGAACCTTTTTCCGTAACACTTATGATTTTCGTATTAACTTAAAAAAAAAACAATATATTTCAAAATCCTTTCGGATTTAAAAACTGATAAATGAAAATATTGGAAAAAAGTTGGTGGCACCTTACAGTTGGCTGATAAATCCCTTCTATTAATGTATCATGCATTTTTATTTTCACCCATTGTACTGGTTGGTCATCGTTTCGCTCTTCCCCAATGCAGAGATGAAAACTTATAAATTGCATTTAAACTTTTTTAATGCAGTTCTATATATGGCATTCTGTTCTACGTGATTGGAAACTACCTTGTTAAAACAAACTTTTTCCTTTAATTTCAAAGTTTGCACCTAACTCTATTTGTTCGCTTTTCTCTCGGTCTCTCCTTACTCGATAATGCAATACCAAATAGACAAATACACAAACAACCAGCTAAATAAGATTTCACGTGCACACAGAACAAAAAAAAAATCCTTTGATTCATGTAGAACGTCATAGTAGACAACTAAGCCAGGGGTGGAAAAATACTCAATTTCTATCTGTTTCGACATTAATCTTTCTTCTTGTCCATCCATCTAGAATTGTTGTTAAAAGAAAATAAGATGGAAATGAAATGTAACAAATCCTCTACAGTTGAGGCCTTGTCCATTTATCTAAATGACCAACAATTTGTTTACTTGTATACCACTCAACCTCAAATTCACACGTCCACTTTCGAGTTTTGGCTAAACTAAATAAGACGACTGGAAAAATTCCGACACGACAATTCAACAGGATACAGATAGGGATACGTTAACTGATATGGATATCCTACAATTTTACACACAAAAATATTGCACGCATGGGGGGAAAAAAACTGACCAGAAATTCCGTCTATCTGTTAGTTAGTGCTAGGAAACTCGTTAAGGTACCATGAAACGCATAAAAAATCTAACCCCTTAGCAAGCTTAGTGCTAAAATGTGGGCGAAGAGTGATGAGGCTCCTACAAGTCTCTTTGCTAGCCAGCACTCATCCTTGATATGTGCCCTTTTAATATATGTTTGTGTACTGTGCACATGTGTGATACAGAGAAATTGTTCCATGTTTCACTTTAAAATGATTAATAGAGCACAATTCCATTTGAACGATTCACATGGAGTTGTTGCTCACATTTTTCATATAGAAAGTATCCTTTCTCTACAACAACTACTGTCCCTCGTTTGTCCTTAGAATTGTGTTTTATTTTGTGTTATTTTATTTTCGTACTTTTTCGCCCCTTCTTTTCTATTCTCACAGCTCTAGCTGTTTTGATTGCAATATTCAACATTGTGGGCAGGGAAGTGCTAAAGTTTGTTGTATACTCGCTTTTGTCAGTCGAAAGGCAGATGGGCGTGAAATGGGAATAATAATTTGTCATGTAGTACTTTCGAAATACACAGGCATGTGAATAAGATATTAACACATATATGTATGATATATGTATGATACATGGGTGCACATGTGTATACATTTCTGGATTGACACTATGATAACCTTTGCTGCCCATATATTTTTGAGATATCTTTTTCTAAGGATTTGGTCAAGATTAGAAATTCATTATTTGAATCTTTTAGCCAAAAAATTCCATCAGTTTACGAGTTAGTAGATTAAGAATATCCAACTTCAAGGATATCCTTAGTATGTTGATGCATTAGTGTGTAATTTGTGAGATCGCCAATGGATAATTGTTCTGAAAAATTTAATGCTTGTCAGCGGTTAATTGTCAGTATCTGCAAGGTGTAACATAAAAGAATTTGCAATCTCCTGGCAGTAGAACCTTCGCTATGTAAGGGGAAGATCTACATAGATTTTGTAATAAGCTCTAGAGACCATCTGTAGGGATATGTGATAACGTTCTTTGAAGTTGATGCAAGTCTTGCCTTATACATTACACATTGGTTAAACAGAAGACACACATTTTCTTAAAACATAAGTTTTTCAAGCAACAAATGATGGTAAATCTTTTCGGTTCATATATAACATTCACGCATAAAACTAGTCCATTATATTCGTATATTGTACGAAATTTTGTCTTTCATAGACTACACCGAATAATGCACTGTGTGAGCATTTTACCTTAAACTTAATGCGACCGTATGGTGGACAGTCGGAAAAGAAATGATCTGCAATGCAAGAAAATACGATGCACACGATGGTAAAGCGGCTTCATTCTTGCACGAGCTGAATCTTGTAAGTTCCTAAACTAAGAACTTGTAAGTTTGCAAGTTCTTCCATAAAGTGGATAGAAGCAGCTTCATTTGCTATGCACGATGGTGAATCGATCTACTCGGGTCCTCCTCAGAATTACGATCCGCAAAAGCAGTTGCTTCTACGGTGCGCGCTTTACGATGTCATGTCTCTGCGGATGCGAATTGTCAATTAGAATATGCGTGGCCTGAAAACGATCTACGGTTGATCGAATTACTTACTCAGAATGACTAAATCGATCAGGATGGCCGTGGGTGGATGGGTGGCCGTGGTGTAGTGGTACTAGCAATCGCTTCTCACTCGGAGGGTCAAGGTTCGAATCCTAGCCACGACAAAGTTTTCATTTGTGTAATTGGAACTCAGTCAGAAAAATCTGCTTGTGAAGGAATAACACTGACATGTAGATTTGGCTGTTGTAGGGTTTTTCAAGCACAAAACAACCGTTAAAAAATTCACAACCTGAATCATTCCGAGTGAAGAAAATCTCTCCGTCCTCCCACCCCTGGAGCGTCAATACCGAAACCAAACACACCTGAGTTTCAAACCACTACATCACAAGAATGCTTTCCTTTCTCCTCCTTCTATCTTTCCGCCCGCGCCCTGGCAACAGTAAAAGGGTATCATAACCCCTTAGGCGCGCGTAAATTATAAAAAAAAAAAAAAGTATGATTGGATCGGTTTTCGAAATAAATTTGCACAATTTGAAGACATTACTTCGGTGCAGGTCTCTTTATGGTAAAATGGCAAAGAAGAAACCTGGACAAAAAACCGCCTGGTCAAAAAACCGCTCAAATGTCAAAAAAAATTAAGTAAACAGAACATCCTGTTAATCACGTAATTCTTCCAGCTTAATTACCGATCCGTCGAGCGTCATCCCAAAAAATTTCCTACGCTCTTGTCCCTTGCCGCATAGTCAGTCGGAACACAGTCATTTTTGGTTTTGTATGTCTTTGTTCTCGATACTTTCGTGAGTAGTATTTGTTACTCTGCCTATTGTGCTTGAATATCACAATCGACAGCTATAGATTGTAGTAGTAAGGGACTTTGTCTACCTCGGCTCTACTATCACATCTGAAAACGCCATCTCTTCAGAAATCAAGCAACTGTGTAGTAAGGCCCTCTCACGATTAACCAATGGAACTCTATATGAGACCCTAGTAATCCCAGTTTTGCTCTATGGTTCCGAAAAATGGACCTTTTCTAAAGCGGATGAACATATCCTTGGTCGTTTTGAGAAAAAAATTCTTTGTAAGATAATTGGGCTGACGGGTTCTGGAGGAGACCACTACGAGCTGTACAGCGGCTTCAGCCTGGTCAAAAAACTGCGTATTGGGCGTTTGAGATGGCTGGGATAAGTAAGTAGAGCGAATGAACACCAACGCTCCAGCCGGCAGAATCTTCGATTCTAATCGGGAGGGACAACGCAGTAGAGGAAGGCCTAGCCTTACGTAGCCCGCGTTAGTAGAAGGGGACCTCAACCAACTGTGGAGTGCGCAACTGGAGGCAGTTAGGCAAAGACCGCGCTAATTGGAGAGGCTTATTGGTTGAAGCCCAGGTCCACCCCGGACAGTTACGCCGACTAGTTAAGTAAGCCTACTGCGTTTTTGTGTACTGGAAATTTAGAGAAAACCCTTTTCATCACGGAAGGGGAAGTGTATTTTAAAATATAATTTAATTCTTTTTCAACCTTTATAGTGTGTTTACCAAAGATTTTTCCAAAGACCTACAATTAATTTTGATCAAAATCTATCTAAAGTAAATCAGGCTAGAGTATATGAATGAAAAGTAACAGGAGTGTCAGTGATAGAATGATGACACATCAGAATCTATTTTGTAGATTTTAGATTTGAGACCGTCTAAGCAGTTTGAATTAAACGGCTATGCAAGGCATATTGAGGAAAAGATTCATCGATCCCAAATGAATGCCATTCGCGACAGAAGACTATGGCGCCAAAAATTCACAACTGGTTTGGAAATGTCAAGTGCAACTATCTCGCTTTTCACAGATTTGTGTAGATTTTGGTCCCAGTGATATAACCCATCAAATCATCAGTGGATTTGTTGCTACAAAAATCGTTTTGTTAGTCATAGACATGATATTTATGAGATAAAGATAGATCAGCATCCCCATGACCGTAGAAAGAAGGAACTTAAGTGAAGAATAACCTTTTCCAAGGATGGGCTGATCAAATGCTATTTTATATCATTTTGAATAGATTTCTAAAAACCAGGTAGAGAAGAACAGCTTTTTAGAAGAAGACCAGATATACCATCTTGATCAGCGAGTTTGTGTGTATTAAAATCTTCAGGTATTCTTTCTACTACATGAGTATGCATTAGTAGATTAGTATATTAATTTCGTATTGACACGGCGGTTAAGCCTTTTATCTAGTTCTGTGTTTAAGTGAAATTCTGACAGAAAGATCATTTCATCTGGTCATCTCGACAGCATACCTCTCGAATCAGTTAAAGTCAATTATGGTATTACCCACATACCTTCTACATTGGTTCGTATTTATGTAAAACAAAAAATATTCGAAACAACGCAACTATTCTATAGTATCTACAGTAATGATTGCAGTATATGCTTGTGGATATCGCAATAGGAAACACATATGGTTTCCTCTAATTTAAAATAAAATTGCTACTACAACCGTCATTTATGGGAAAATATCTCACAACATACGGTCACTACTTATTGCAATTGCAACTAAAGGCAGTCGTGTGTATTTGAAAGATCTGATACCGTTTATTTTTGAATCGATTTGCATCCAAGTACGGTTACTTATCCATTCGGTGTAATTTTCCGCACATTTCATCTCAGAACGCACTTGAAACTTCTCATGCAACACTTTGCGCAGAGATTAAAAAAAATTATTGGTTGACTTAGCGCTCATATCGGTGTATTTTCATTTCGTTTCGTTACGATTATTACTTTTTCTCTGGACTACATACGTCCATTTGGATTGAATATTAATGTAAAAAATACGCAATTGTTCGAAATATAACGAAAATGTTTTTAAGTCGGGGATACAAGTAGACATTTTGAATTAGACTTTCGGAAGCAGGACATTGACTGCTGAATGGATAACTTAAACGACATGATTTTTCTAAAGCACACAGTTTTATATCTTGGATATGTTTGTCATCCCGAATCTGAGCTCGAGTAATTTGAATCAAGACTTAACAACTTGCAAGTTAGACCAAAGCCAGGTAGACATGGGCTGCAGCTAATGATGGCATCTACCTGTTGTTTGCTTAGCTCTATATACCGTATACTCATACTCAAATAAGTTATTTTATATTTAAGGACAACTTTTGCCGTTTGGCCGTCGTAGCAGTTCTGACCGTACAATATGGTATAGGTTAATTTCTTGAGTAAGATAAGATTAAAAGTGTCGTCATTTGCTGCTGGTTGATAAACATACGAGTATGTAGATTCGTGACACAACAATTAAAAATTTGGAATTACGCGATTTTGCAGGCAATCGAAATATGTACATACGTATCATTACTCGTAATTAACTTGCTACCTCTTGTGATTTGAATGGTTGTATCAATTACCATATTGGACGTAGCATCATCTATTGAAAGCTATGGTGGTCGGTGATGATAGTCAGTGAAAAAAATCTACTCCTACATTTTTGAATGTATAAGCTCCGACTGTGGCACTAGCGGAAAGATAGCACCAAACTATACATTTTCATGAATGATGGGGTACTCTCATGCATCAATCTCCTTTGATATATAATAATTTTGCTTATATGCAAACCCGGTTTGTCAACATATATAAAGAGTGTTTCAACAAGATGTGTAGGATTTGAAAGGCCTATTATTTTACGGCTGATGCACACAAAGTTGACATATTGTGAAAAATTTTATCTATAAGTTTGTCGACCAGCAGCACTGCTGTACGTTCTCGAATTTGGTCCTGGAAAACATGCATGCTGACATTGATTTTTGCAAGAAAATTGTGTTTTCGGGTGAGGCCCATATCCACATTGGGAATTGTTGCATGCCAATGCAGCCAGAATGAATAACTGTTTGGTGTAGTTTATAGACCGCAGGTATACTTTTTCGAAAATGATACCGGAAAAGGCATTACGATTAATGGAGCACTCTACGGAGACATGATAAACAATTTTTGTAGCCAAAGCTCAAGGATGTGGATACGGACGACCTCTTATTTCAACGTGGGGATAGTACGTGCCATAACAAGTCGCGAAACAATCGAGTTATCGCTCACGAAGTTTCCTGGCCGAGTAATTTTGGGCTTCGAGACATAAGTTCGTGCTACTTAACTCCGTTAGACTTTTTTCTTTGGAGCTATGTTAAAACCAAGGTCTGAGTCAACCATCCGCAAATAATTCTAACTCTGAAGGCGAAGATTGAAGCTGCCATCGTCGAGATAGAACCCCAAATTAAGTGAAAGAGTGATTGGAAATTTCCGGAAAACCATGAGGGTCTACAAGCAGAGCCGAGGAGGTCATTTAGAAGACATTGTATTCCATAAATAGTCCCCATGTGTCTACTATATAAAGCAATAAATGTTTCAGAGATATCCCAACAACTGTGCGCTTTATTCAAAAACATATCCTACAACTCTTGATCAAACACCCTTTATGTTTTGAAGGCAAAATTCCTCGAATAATTTTTAGTACTGTTTACGTTGACGGGGTTTGGGGGAGAAGATTTAACGGCGAACTCTAAAAGCTGTATAGTGGCATTAATCTAGTCAGAAAGTGCACATTAATGGTCTGAGATACCTACGACATGTGAAGCGAAAGAACACCAATGCCTGCCCGAAAAGTCGTCCGTTCCAACTCGGAACGACAGCGTAGTAGAAGAAGTCCTTGCCTTAAGTAGCGTGCACAAGTAGAATGATTCCCCTTTTGTTCTTTTTATTCAAAAAGCAAATCCTACATCTCTTTGCAAAGCTCATTATTGAACAGACACTTTCTGGAAACAGAGGGAGAATTTGTAAATACTCTGAAGCGTTATATTGTACTTAAGTACAAGGGTTGAGAGGGATGCGAGCTCAATAACGATACTTCAATAAGAAATTGATCTGTGCAACAAACCTCCGTAGTTCACTTCTTTGTGACATTTACTTTAAAGTTTTCTTAAAGACTTGTATATCTGCATTCCAATAATTCTCAACACAAGAACTTGGTTGTCTATTCTCATAAACAAAGATAAAGTTGTTACAAAGAGCAATGTTGTACACGAAATTACTCTCGAGCTCATCACTAATAAGTACGATATGAGTCTTTACTTTCTTAACAGAGGGCCCAAATTGTCAAAGACTGAGTTGGTGTAGTGATAATTATTGGGCCTAAATTTTGTATTTATATCAAGCTGTTTCCCAATTATTGAACTTATTGAGGTCTGTGAAACCAGATTTTAGATATATAAAATTCCAGACAGAGTTCATGGCTTCAGTCCTTACTTCAACGCCATAAACTTATACTGGGATGATGAAGGTCGTATATAGAGTCTCCTTAGTTGTAAAGGATAGGGCCTTACTAGAGATGTAATTGGCAGAATTCATAGCAGAGTCAAGGTAGACAAAATCTTTTACTACCTCAAAAATGTATCAGTTAACTGTGACGTTCTATACAACTCGTCGACATGGTGTATTTCTTCTTGTTGACAGCTTCCTTTCTAATACTAGCAAAAGCACCAAAACGACCGCGCGGAATTCTGCCGATGATATCATCGGCGCGAGTACCTTAGTAGTTAGGTTGCACAGACTTTTGAAAGATTGTGGACACTGTGTTGGCTTATGAGTTTCGCTTTCAGCTATGATGCTAAAGAGGTCACATGGCAGCGCGTCACCTTGTCTAAAATCTTTTTTGACTTCAAAGGACCTGGTTACGTCGTTACCGTTCACAGAGACGAACATGGCAGGAATGCCAAAACTAGACATGGCTCTATAAATTCATGGTAAACGGTAGGTATCCAATTGAACTTCTTGATTTTTTTCTGTAATCTGCCCTAGTGCGAAAATTTGGCTGACTGTGGACCTTTCTGGCCTCAAGCCACACTAATTGGGTCCAATCAGGTTGGCTGGATCTTGATCTTCGTCATTGTTATAAAGTCTGCAGAAGAAATTTTTCAATATTCTCAGCACCGACTGCGACTCTACTACTAGGTTTACTTCTATATCTCTGCACGTTGCTGTACGTATCTTTTACGAGTTTGACATTTCCTGCCAAAGCTTAAAAAACTAGATGCAAAAATTTGATGTCAGACCGCTATGATTGCAAGAGATCTACGGAGTTTTTGCCGATCAAGTTGTTCTTAGTCTCCCAAGAAGAGGTAGATCCAAAACAACATCATGTGTCCTCTGCTGTGGTGGGTTTCTCTTGGAAACCGCAATAAAACCCCTGGTGCCAATAAAAATGCAGCATGAAGTGTGAAGAGTTCTTTACTAGTTCTGCGAATGCAGTTCTGAAGGTACCAAATGAAAAAAAACATATAACACAGTCAAGGCTATATAGAACGAAGAAGAATCGTAGAAGGATCTGAAGTTATAAATGAACGATTTCTGTTGATTGCTGGCGAAGATTCCAATTCACTTTATGCAAAATGAACTATGGCATTCGAAGGATAACAACCAACAATTTCGGCAACATGAGCTGGATGGAGTAAAGATATAAGCTTAAGTTCAATACCCACATTGGAGCAGAAGACCTAGTAATGAGCATATACCAACTCACTAAATTTGATCTGATAAAAATATGCCCGATGTTTGCTCAACAATGAGATATTATTATTAGCTTTACCATATAAATTTTAAATATTTAAGAAAGCAAAAGAATGAACGTTTAATTTTAGTCGTACCCATATCATTTCCCTTTCTGAATGTCTTTAAAAACAAAAAACAATCCTGTATACGCGTTGGGAAAAAATTAGAATTTGTAATAATCCTTATTGCTTCCGAAATGGATTTTTTCTCAAAAGTGAATACATTGATTCAATTTCCTTTTTGCAAATGCGGATTCCAAATACCAATTTAAGGGTTTCTGCCTAATTCCCGGATGAGACATTCAACTTTGAAGTCTCGACACGAAAAGCAAATCGGATTTTTTTTAATTTTTAATTTTCAGATTTTTGCCGTCTCTTTATTATGTTCAATCCTAATGGATTGGAAAAACGCCCGCAGTCCTTATACACCAACGATGGCGCATTAATTTAATTACGATACCACATATAGGATGCATGTTTGCATTTCAATCATTTCAAATTGATTAAAGATTAAAGAAGTCGATGACATCGGTTGGATTTGGACTTGGTATTTTTGTCATGAAATGGAACATTTTTTGATAAGCATGTGCAATTTATTGTCTGCTTACTTAAGAAACCAATGAAACGATTAATCGAATTTGTCTAATCTACTTGTATATCGAGCTATGTGTTGAGGAGCTAACATACTCGTATATAACTTTCTTTTTAGTTTAAGTCAAAATCCTTTATTCATAATGAGGAATAGTTCATGGCATTATCTTTTGAATATGACTTATTTGACGAATCACATTCTGCGGGTCAATTGTGTCTCTCAATTTTGGGGCTTTATCGCGCCAATAACACGGTGAGTGTTGGTTTTTAAGATCTAAACAGCTTGCGGACTATCAGTGTTCACAAAAACATGAACATTGCTCTACATTTGTAGAGTGCTAAATCGCACGATCTTGAAGGCCAATTGACTAGTCCATTTCGTGATATACTATACTGATTTCGTTGAATTGAGGCTTTAGGGAGCCAGCTGTTTGGTGTCATCCAGCTGGAATCGGATCAATGTCGCCCATATTTTAGAAGAAATAATCAGTGATCCTTGCTCAGGCCTCATTTTCGAAAAAAATAATTACATATGATGGCGTCAGTCAGTAAAGACCACACAATTTGCTCTTATATGAACCCATTGAGTCAAAAGTGTGCCTTGTTACTAAAGACGACCCGTCGGTAAAATAAGCGGCTCAAAGCAAAATTCACGGAGTCTCATCGCAAACCATAGTCTCGTGGCTTTAGTTCCTGTGCCAACGCAGAGTCTGCCAGAGACTGCCAATCTGGAAAGTGTTGCGGATTGATGAAGCAAAATAAGAGTTAATGGAATTACTCAAGTTTGGAGTTCGTGTATCATAACGTAAAAGTTCATGTACGAGTAAATACATATGTATGTCAGGGTTCATACGTTAGTTGTCAACCAACCACTTAATCCTCTTATGCTATAAGGTGATGTTAATTGTACAGCGAAATAAACATCAAAGAGGAACGCCCATCAGACCATATAAAGCTGGTCTAGACGCTCTCCGGAAATTCCTAATGCCTTGCCATTTTTAACGTATTTATTAACTCTTGCACATGAAGACTTAATTCATCAAACACACGGTGTATACAAGAGGAAGCTGCAGTAAAAGTTTTTATGATGATTAAGACCGCTACCTTGCAGTGACCTTGCATCCGATCGCTCTTTGGCGGCTTTCAAGTTACGTTCATGTCCTTGTGGTTGCGCTACATCCTGGTGGTGGTTATTAGGTTACTAACTCATAGATTTAGCTTTTAATGCTGACGTGCGTCTCTTGGTGTAATCACACATTCATCGCTACTGCAATTTATTGCTTACATCGTCTGTGGATTTTGCAAGATTTTGCGATGAAATAGCAACAAGCTTTGGATGAAATGGATACAATTCATTACGACCCTGTCAGGCGAAATAAACAGATCTTCGTGTGGAGTCTTAGACACTCGTACTAACAAATAATTGTCATATATCCTCTACTACCAGAAAGCAAGTGTCACGTGTCAATGTAGATAATGGAAGTAGGCCACTTTCGAATGCGGAGAGAGATCAGAGAGTTAAAAAGACTGTGAGATACCATATTATTTATATAGTTGAGCCTAAATCGGTAAGTCAGTTGCGCACTCAAACGTATTTAAGGTCGATCTTTTTCCACTTGTAAGCACCGACTATTGAAAAGTTTTCCTATAGGAAACGAAGACTCTTCAGACCGGAGCGTTAATATTCATTTGCCAAGTGTGTGCTGTCTCAAGTGACGGGTGCTCACTTTTCTGACCCGGCCGATGTTGCTGAACAACTCGTGGAGTTTTTTGTTATCATCAGGCATACTTTCTCCTGACTTAATCGTGGATATAAGTACACCAACTCTCTATTAAATCATCTCTTGCTGATCGTCCGGTTCGACAGCCTTGTTATACCACCTTGATCAAAAAGTTCCCGGGGGATATCACCGTATGGCGCTCCCATTGTTCCGATTTGAGTTCTGTTTTTTTTTGTTAAGTTGGTAAATTTGTTGTTGACATTTCCTCTAAATCTTAGCGTCATAGCTTGATATTTGCAAAAGTTACGTAGCCAAGAGTACATCTATTTCTGTGTGTGTTGGCGATTTTTTACAATTTTAGAAATGTATTCAAATTTGAAACAACGATCTTGTATTAAATTTTGGGTAAAAAACGGATTTGATGGTGCGCGAACGTTGGAAATGTTTGAAAAGTGTTTCGGCAACGAGTCGCTAAAGAAAACGGTCTTTTACCAGAGGCACGAGCAGTTCAAAAGTGGTCGTGAGTCAATCGGAGATGATGAACGCAGTGGCCATCGACACCGAAAACTGACGAAAACATTGATGAAGTAAAATAAATATTGGTCAATAACCACAAATTAACCATCAGAGAGATAGTGGAGGACTTGAACATTGCCTATGGATCCGTCCAAGACATTTTGGATAATGATTTGGGTTTCCGTTGTGTAGCAGCAAAGTTGGTGCCAAAGACCTCAATTTCATGCAAAAAAGAGACCGAGTTGACGTCGCAAAAGAGATGATTTGCGAGGCTGAATCTGATCCCACATTCATCAAAAGGATCATTACTGGAGACGAGACGTCGGTTTATGAGTACGCCACGAAATCCAGACATCAGGCAAGTGAATGGCGTTAACCAAATGAGCCGAGACCAAAAAAACCACGTCGTTTTCAGTCAAAAAGAAGGCAATGCTCACGGTTTTCATGGATTGCATCGCTGTAGTGCATCATGAATTTTTGTCAGAAGGCCAGAAAGTAAACAAAGATTATTATTTGGGCGTTATGAGACGTTTGCGTAAAGTAATTCGTCGAAAGAGACCAGAATTGTGAGCAGAAAATTCGTGAATGGCTCACTCTGGCAAGGAAATTTGGGCCCTCGCCACTGTTTAAAAGACTGTTTTTCCATATCCTTAGCATCGAATATGAGACATTACTATTCAGTAATTATTACCCATATGTATCTACAGCTTACCGTTCAGTCTGGTTTTATTAAGGTATCACGTTTTTTTACTTGTAGGTAAGTGTCCCGAATGTTGATTGCGCACGGTCGTGGTCGTAGAGCGCACGGTCTAGTCTAGTCCTTTAATACAGCTCTATGATCTGTCCAGAGTAACTTTCAATCATGTTAAAGATTGCGTGATCTACAGCTCTTTCAAATGTTATCGATTTGGAAAAACTCCGAGTTGCATCCGAGGATTGGATGCGGAAATAATAAATACTACAACAACGGCTAATAACAATGTGTCATTTCTATTCAATAGGAACAATGACTACAATTGTAAAAGGAGGCAAGAAACTCAGCCATTTATATCTCTTTAAGTCTCGAGAAGTCCTATACAATACCACGCCAAATATAGAACAGCAGTAGCATCACCGCCAGCAGGCAATAAGATACACTTTATCAAATGTCACAATAAAATCCTAGATTTGATGACTAAAACTGCATAGCAGTTTTGCACAAGAGAAAATGAGCTGGTTGCAGTCCCTACAAGCAAAGAAGGAAGCAGAATACCGGCTAATCCACAAGAAAGCACAATACGCAAATCGGCATGCAGCTGTTTTCGGTAAAGCACTTGCTAATAACCTTATTAGGAGGTGCTTTAGCAAAAATGATGTTCGAAAGTCCTGTGTCTGTCCAGAACCTTTTCGGGAACAGGCTTATATTTATAGGTGCTATTAAGAATTTTTTATGCAGATAGTTTATTGGGGATGCAACCAACAATCAACTGGCAACCAAAATTGTTGTGTATTGTCATCAACAATTCTGCCAATCCGACTAATTCGAGTTTAGAGAATTAATATCGAAATTTTAAAAGACCTTAAAATCTGTTGATCTGCCAGCAGATCTATTCAAAGCAGCAGCTGGAAGAGTTCTATGGAGTCCATATCAACTTTTCTGTGAAATATGAAATTTGAACTGATGAATGTGTGCCCGATCCGTTGAATCACAGTATGCTTTGACTGATTAATAAGAAAAGATACTCTTCTCTCTACTCGTAAGATCGCTTATAAGGTTTTTCACAGCGAACAAACAATTACCTTGCGACAAATCTTCCTCCTGCTTATCGAATTTGAATTCGCCTAAGGCAGTTTATATAAAGCTGTACAGATATGTGTTTAGTCTTGGTGTCCCGCCAAAACTCATGCCTCTAATAGCAACTAACAATTTTGTTGATTAGAGAAGAGTACTAAGAGATGGTGTTGTGTGGACTCAACACCATTATTATTATTATTATTGATGGCAAGTACATGTGGAGCCCTTTGATGCCAAAACTGTTGTCCAACGTTTCCTTAAATTCAATACGGGCACGCGACACAGCATAAAAAGTTTATACCCTGGTTTCCGCAGATTGAAAGGAGATTTCTGTCCATTCGGATTGCGAAACTAAAAGCAGTATCGAACCGGTTCCAGAAAATGGTCCTTTGAGGCCTTGGTTCACCTAAGGCTTTAGTTCCAGTAAAATAAATCTCGAATTATATTCTTACTCTTCTGAACCTCTCTGAGTCTACTTTGCGAAATTTGAGCTTCAATAGGAGTCAAGTTGAATAGCTCGTGGAATTACATTGGTATTTTATAGGCTGAATTTTATAAGATACGCTCACCGCTATGTACGGACAAACCCGATTGTTGGACAGAACTAAATTGTCTAGCTGAACAATATTGCCTTTGCTTCTACCACATTTTTACATCGTTTATGTAACCTGGTGGTGAGTGCAATTGTGGAGAGCAATATAATGTAACTCTAGAAGAATGGTGATAGAAAATGCTTTCACTTTCTTTTTTATACAATCGTTTTTAATAAATTCCCATATATTGTTGTCATTTTCTACTTTTGATAATTAGGCTAAAATGTCTATTCGATTATTTAATTTGGTTAATCTAAGCTAACCTTATTAACGACGATAACTTTCAACAACGTGCTATTCGATGAGAAAATTCAATGTCTAAAAAAAGTCTCTGGCCGACGATGATCTATAACATCAAAACAGGCTTCACAAATGCACCAATTTCACAAAACTGATTCTATTGAACTTTTCTGAGTACCCCACCTATATTATCGATGCGAAAGGTTATTTTTTTTTAATTTTTCCATTTTAGTGGTTCTGCTTGAGTCCTGATTCATGTTCAATTAAAACTTAATTTCGTTTTCAAAATTTCGCAGTACACCGTCTCGCTAACATCCCTCCTACTTGATTTACGATCGTACGAAAATTGAAGAAGTTCTTTTCGCACGTCCATCAATAAGGAAAAAGTTATTCGTTCTCGATTGAACCAGGAGTCAAAAAAAACCAAAATTATTAATGAACAACAAATTATTTGCAGATTTTGTATTCCAGGCGGCAGTTACTTTACGTTCAATAAACCCTAATAGCCAATTAAAAGTCAATGTGTAATGAATGGTGAAATATATCTAGATATATTTTCTGGTTTATCTACCAAACCTGAGAGGGGAACAAAAATTTATCAAAACACCTTAACAAAAAAAGACGTAGCTGAAGAATGAGCATCAAGAAAAAATATATGAAAAATCTAATTTAATCTTTATGCTATGTCACGATACCTTTTTTCGCTTCATAACATATATCACGTAGTAATCTACTCATCCACCTTAGCATCAAAGAACATCTTTTGTACTGACACGGATACAGCCACTTGGGTGACCTAACTTATGTCCACGTGAATCGTTGCTGTTGTTATTTACCCATTTGTATGGTGTATGTTGGTCACCATAGTTTTACCCACCAGGCATGACCCGCAGAAGCCATTATATCCAATAACACCTTACTGCCTGCTATGCTCTCATGTACGTGAGAGATTACACACACCAAAAAAAAAGCAAAAAAAAAAAAAACAAACAACATACACAAAAACGAAAGTATCTTCCCCAGCTAAGGTATTCGAATGAAATACTTTTCTTGCACACAAAAGATTTGAGGTGAAGTCATTTTTTGGGATTGTAAATTACTTTTTATTATTGTCCTTTTCTTCTTACTTGTGTTTTTTTTTTTTATGTTTTTTGGTCTGCCTGGGGTATAGAATTCCAAAACTGTCCTCACAAGTACAACGGATTTCTTGAAATATGTGTTCAGTATACTTGGTCTCATTGTGTGTCACGTCACGAACTCTGTATGACGATTGCTCATCATATAGCACTTCATGGTGCTTAAACATTAATACCTTCTTCACGGTTGCGAATATCAAGGAAGACACGTCAAGGCTTATTGCACTCACCATGAAGAATTGTACGGAATTATCTCACATCCTGGGCAAGCAGTAGAGCAATAAAAACTTGTAATATTAGATAATCATGACGATATTGTTATTATACGAGTATAACGATATTTGTCGGCTCTGCAGGTGATGGAAGTAAAAATAATACGTATACGCCCTAGTGAATATCGGCTTAGCGGTGATACTATGTATTCTTGTTTAAGTGACATCCAGACGCATTAAAACACACTATCAAATGCTCCACTATAACAACGTGTTATGCCGATAAAACTATGTCATAGAACAACTAAGAGGACTAAGTGAAATTGGTTTCAATTACTGCTAAAGTTTTTTGATGCATCACAGCTATCCGATACCTTCGAGCATCATTCGAACGTTGGGTATCCAATTATTCTGATATTTGCAGTTACTCATTTTCAAATGATATCCAGTCTTCCATCAAGCAATCTGTAGCTTTTAGTCATACTCTAGATGCTCCCCCATAACCGTATTTGTTCAATGGGACTATGAGAGTTTTATACGAGAAGCCCAGAACCAGAGTAGACAATACATAGTAGTTTTAGCGATTAAAACGGAATATTATATGGATTCTGCTTCTCAAAATTTGAATAAGGGGTGAATAGTTTGAATATAGTCCTGATAAGTGATTAGAACTTTGCTAACGCTCGGTTGACATTAGCCATAATTTCTTCACGATTGTCTTACGTTCTACTGATAAAATTATGGTTGCGCAACCTAGACATTTTTAATGCTTAGGCAATGAAGTGACGAGATAATGACAAAGAATTTTCAGTTTATAATAATCCACTAACTTCCGAGAGATACTTAAATAAGTGTTGGAATAAATCTGATACTATTTTACTTACTTCAAAAGACTAATTTCCATACGACTCTTCCCTATTAATGAGAATGAATACGATTAAAGATATTTTGATGCAATCTACAAATGTACATTAAAAATTAAAATTCGTCGAACGAAAATAAATTTTTTTTATTTACGGGTTAATCGCATCATTACGATTGCAGATTAATTGCAAAGAACAATTGGAGAGAACCTGAAACATTTAAAGAAATCGGGCCGTGCTTAAGGCTCTAGATCAAAAGTGCCGGTCATCGAATATTCTTGTCAAGAACGGCGACATTTTCTGAAGGAAAATGAGGATTTTGTAATTTGTGTGATAACTCAATAATTCTGTTCTAGTAGTGCTGGTTTTTCGTCAATATTTACTGGAATCAAGTTGGCTATAGCTAGATCTTCCGGAAAATTCCTAAAGGAAAAGCACACATAAAGCCAAAAGAATATCTTGTGTACCAGTATCTTTCGCATCTTATCTGATTTCGTTTCTCCAAAATTTTATTTGAAAGAGTTGGGAGCCGAAAATCACACCTCAATGAAGGTTGTCGATTTCATACCCTCTTTACCAGTGAGTAATTCAGTCGTATTTAAATTGTGTGTTTTGTATGAGAATCATTTTCAATTCATGCTCGACTGGGCTAAGGTCAGCAGTAGTTATGGATAACGCCGATCAATGTGCTACTTACACAGATGCTTTTTAGTTACTTGCACACAAGGTCGTTGATCTTGGCCCCTACAGGTACCTAGGGCCTAAGCACATCATTCTGCGTGATGTTTATAAGGCATGAGACTAAGACCCTCCGACTGTGTGTAGGCGTATCTACCGTTGTTGCTTCAGATCACTCGGCAGAATGAAAGGTCCCCTGTATTCATAAACTTCATACTAACAAAGAACTGCGTTACAGTTTTTTGCAGACCTGCCGCAGGCAAACTGCATTACCTCGTGTTCATAAACGTCAACATATCACCGTTGTCGTCCAGATTAGTTAGTAAAAAAAAAGTGGCTGCAGAGTTCAGACGTGGAAATTTAAATTGGATTTTGTTTGAACTTTGTTTGATTTTATAAGCAATGTAAGTTGAAATGCAAGAAAAAAAATAAGTATCTTAACTTTCGCTGTAATGAATGAATGAGGAACCAGAAATTTGGGGTCCAACCGACATTAAATTGTTAATTTCCACGCGCATCCAAAAAGAAAGAGGATTTCGCTGTGGCGGTTGTTACTTGCCGAGATAAAAAAAGTGCGCCCATTTTTCAAATTTGATGTAAATGAAGTAAAAAAGAAATTCGGAAACCTGATGAGAACTTTTAAGCGTATAAAGGAACGCATAATGAATCTGGACGAGGAGTTACAAATTGGGAATACTACGAGGAATTCGATGAGGTGTATGATAGTAAATACAGTTCCCCCAGCGGAATTTGTTTGCTCTTCTTCATCATTTGAAAAACAAAGAAAACCGGAGTCACTGATCGAAGACGAAAATTTTGAAACGCCAAGAAAAAAAGGAAAGCAATAGGTTCAGAAGAAAGATGAATTTCTAGAGTTCTTAAAAACAAAGGCAGAAAAAGAAGCCTTGCGCCACAATGAAGTCTTTAACATCGAAAAAGAAAAAATGTTCATAGAAAAAAGCAGACTAGAACTTATGCGAGGCTTACAAGCGTCCCCTGATTTCTTTTATACCTTTCCCTTATTTTGAATACCTAATAGTTATGTATATATTTTATTTTTGTTAACTTGAATTAAATATTTTGTTTTGTTAAAATGGAGAGCTTATTATAATACTTGGCTGTTTGCTTTTTATTGATTTTTGAACAGTTAGGAACTGAATAACATGGCGATATTGCTTCTTTTGTGCTTTGCCGCGTTACTTGTGCTGATATAATTGTCGTTTTGATTTGAAATTTCATCATTATATTCACTGGAAGATGCATCTTCTTCGAGACTTTCATTTTCAATTACTATGTTGTGCAATGCCACGCATGCCACAACGGTGTACTTCAAAAAACTTAAATTTTTGATGTCGAAATACTTAAGAATCCGAAATTTTTCCTTCAATCTGCCAAACGCCTGTTCGATGACGACCTTGGTCGAGCTATTATAATAATTAAAAGTCTTTTATAGCATTTAAGAATCCAATTTTTCGGTAAGGGACGAGAAAGTAAGTTGTAAGTGGGTAAGTGGAATCGCCTAAAATGTGGCCTTGTCTCACAACATCTCTTAGGTTCGTTCTTAATTTTTGTCCTATTGGACTGCTTTCCCAAACATTGGCATCATGGCAGCTTCCTGGAAATCCAAAAAAAATGACCAAAATCTTCTGTTTGCTGTCACAAATTGCCTAATAAATAATAAAAATTCAGAACTTATTTGTAGAATTCGCTCAACTATATATGCATATGTATGTATGCCTGGAGATTGCTGGAGCTAAATCCTTTTCTGTGATGGTAGCTAGATTTATCGTTTATCGGAGGAAGTATTGGAATAAGCGTTCCGTCCATGCATTCTACAACAAACGGAATGGGATTTGTGCGGAAATTTTGGAAATCGGTTAAAGGCCACTTTATAACATTGGTCCCTAGTTGGAATAAAACTTGTACTACTTGTACAAAGCAATTGAAGAGGACTTTCCTTTTGAGACACTAATCAAATTGGACAGCTGTTTGAAACTTGAGCCATTAGCCATTAGCCATTGCAAAGTAATGTATAAGGCCAACTTTTCTCTTGTTTTTGGTCTTCCTGTTTTTTGTTTCTTCCAGAAAGATTGTATTTCATATTCCACAAACTAGAAGTAAAACTTATTTGTATTGGTTAAATTTTCAATATAATGTAGATGATTTACGTGGAAAGTGAATTTGTCCATCCTAAAGTGGCTTTTGAAAATATCATCGGGAGACTTATCAATAGTTTTCACAAATTCGACATTTTTGGGCACGACTCTTATCGGATAACCTTTTTTAGAAATTATCAAACTCCGCCGAACACATGATATTTTTATTTTTTGTTTTTCCCGTTTTATTAACCCATTTTCATTTCCTTGAGCCAAAATCAAATTAAATATCGAGGATAAAATTATTTTTTTTCGCTCCGACATATTGGATAAGCAGACATACCTGCAGCGATGCTTTCAGATGCGCATTAATAAAGTTCTGCGATCGTACTAAGGTAGAACACCTGACGTTTTTGAATGCAGCCGTCACCTGTGGTGCTGGTCTGGAGATGTATTCATCAAACATATATGCACTAATAGCAAATTTAGCCCCCGAAACTAATATCCCATCTGGCATAATCTTCTTCCAATTCCTAGTAGCCCTTGCGATTTGGCGATTTTTAAGTGTTTGGTTAAGGTTTAATTATGCAATTTCTTTCAAGAGATAGCACTTCACTTACCCCTTCGGTAAGTGTCGTCGGGCTTTGAAACAAATAATACCGCAAAAGAATTTTTCTCAACCGAACCCCTGTTAATGATACAGGTGGTCCTAGCTATATGGAAGCGAGCACTGTCATTATGGAACATAGCAACTTTGACGGCTAAATTAACCAAACCTAGCGTTTCTGCACTAGTGCCGACTGTAATCTGTATAGATGTTTATATTAAAATTCTGTGATGATTGCTTGCTTATGAGATTTTACATACACATATACACAGTAACACATTGAGTAAGTGAAGTGTATAGTATTTCCTGGATGTGATAATGTCTTTCTTGGATTAAGTCATTAGTGATGGCGTTAAATGTCACTGAAAGAAAAATCAATCAACGATCCTTATCAAAAGTGACTTTCGATTATTGACGCGACAAAATTGACTGATTTTAGATTAATATAGATTGAATATTCAATCAAATTTTAGAAGTCTTTTCATTAATTTATTATTAATGTGAATAATTTTCCTCCCAATAAAGGACGATTAACTTTGTTAATTATTGAGTCAACGGCAGCTAGAGATATCCCGAATTCCTGTCTCCAAAGAAGAGCAGCAACGTTTTTTAAAAAGCTTTCGGAACGTAAGCGAACCTGTAACATAAGCCATTGAGCGAAAGCTCAGTACTTCGATTAACGAATCGTGTATACATATATGTATTGTAGGTTTTGGAGCACTGGAGTTTTTTTAATTCATCTTGCAATAGGAAAATTGTTATCATCGAAATAAAATTAGTAGGGAGTTCTCTATGTCCTTGGAAATTGCACTACCAATTCTCGTTGTCGTGTTCTATATGACAACAAGCCTCCTCAGCAGTTCACGAATTTGTCCCTTTCACCCTATAACTCCCCGTAAGGTTTCCAGCTCTTTCACCACTAGCCTATCTTTCTCTTCAAGCTCTGATGAGCTTCCGATAAATATATCGGTAGGACAGTGGTCGTCAGTTCAGGTGTTAGTAAGTACCCTGTCTGCCTGTTCCATTCAACTTTTCAGCGTAGGATATCTGGGATATCTCTGAAACCTTTATTGCTTTATAAAGTAGATATCTTGGATCTCTGGTCACAGCAAATTGCAAAAGCTGTCACCCGATGTTCCTTGGCTGCATGTCTTAAATTTTTTTCCATTAAGTCGAGAATATGATTAAGTGGCCGCCGCCAGAATGGATGAACTTTCGGGCCCGATTTGTGGCATTTTCCATTACCCTTGTCAGAACCTCTGGCGATAGGTCCCCGCATTCTTAAAGGATATTCTTTTTGAGCGCTTCAAGAGTCTGAGGCTTGTTGAGATAGGCTAGTGAACGATTAAATCAGGCGATCTTGTGGTGCAGCGCAAATCGTACTTGGCGGTAAACAGCTAACAGTTGATGACTGATGACCTTTCACCGAAATTCTCTGTAAGGACTCAACCAGCGGTCTTGGTACGTCATCTGGTCTATACTCCAGGGTCCTCTGCAACATTTTCAACCACAGTTGTGATATTTTCAGCAAAACGGCTGCTCCGGGGCCGGCCAGACCTGGCAGCATCCTGTGTTGTCTCATACTCTTCTAGGAGGCGAGCCGCTAAACGTCGTAGTGTTTGCCCAGTTTGCGTCGGACGACCGGGAAATCTGCGCCGAATTTCACACTGCGCCAACACCACCTACGAATTATTCCGCAAAAAAATCGTACCAATTACACCGCGTTCGTTAGGAGTATAGCGATCCATGTCTTGTTCATGCGTACTCATATGTTGTACCTGTTTACTTTACAAATGCTAAACTAAATCCATTTCTGCCACTTCTGTTCCAATACTTGCAAACGCACGAGTAACAGCTCGCTGAATTCCGCCAATAATATCAATGTTATCAGTGTATTCAAGTATTGTAGTTGTATAGATTTTTAGAATTTGTATCTCTGGTATTGAATTGCGAGCTTCGCGCAATTTTCTCAAATATGTCGTTGGCAAAATTACATGACAGTGCCTAAATCCTTTTCTGAGATCATTGATGGCGGAAAGATTGCCTCCGACCTTTCCGGATCAGCGAAATCGTCATTCTGCACAAACTGATAAACTTGGCAGGTATACCAAAGCTAGACTTTACCCTGTCTAGCTCGTTTCTATAGCCGCACCTATCGGGTTAAAAGCGATAAAACGATAAAGAGGTGGTGGTTATCGATTTTTACCATCTGTTTTAGAATGTTTAGTTCCATTTCTTACGCACGTTTTCTGCCGACCAAATCTTGGAAATGAGTTAGTGCAAACTCTCTGCCAAGTCATCTCCCGCTGTTTTAAATATCTTCACAGGTCTTTAACAGTTTGCAGAAGTGAATTTTCCATATCATCAGTATCGACTGTTACTCTATTACTAAATATGTTCCTTTCTTCATATCTGCAGGCCTCTGCCCGGGTCTTGTTGCGTTGACACATTGTTTTTACTTGTTAGTATAACTTCCGAACATTGTTCCTGGAGTAGAGCCTTTCTATTTCCTCGATCATGTGCTTCTCATACTCTTCCTTTTTTCCCTGGAGAACCAATGAGGTTCGCTCCTCTCACGGTCCACACTTCTTTTCAGTTTGCCACTGATCTTTTCCACTTGATGTTTTCTATAGGATATATCGAGAGTTTGGGAGATTTGCAGTTGCAAAAACTCTAGCGATTTATTGCGATTGCAGCAGGCATATATCTGCAGGCGTACCATGGCTACGACTAGATAGTGATCCGAATTTGTGTTCGTCACTCGCAACATTAGAACATCCCTAAAACTACTTCAATCGCTTGACTAGTTTGGTTGACTGCTTGATGATCAGGTGACCGCCGTGTCTTTTTGTGGATTACTAAGGTTATGAAACCGTATGCTAGCTATTATGATGTTTAGTGTGTTTTTGATATTTAAATACCACCTAAGAGCATATCAACCTGATGCTGGCGAATAGAAACTTAATGCGAATTGTTATCTCAAGACTTTTTGCTTAAGTCTGTCGTTTACAACAAATCTGCACTCAAATAGATGCTATTCGTTTTCTCTTCAGAAGTCGCCGTATTAAATGTCGCAGATTTTGATTGCTCTTTTGACCGGCCCATTCCATCGTACTTTCCGAATGTTCGTCATGTTATTTGGGTCCAAGAGATCTATTTAAAGTTCAAACATTTCATGTGCAGATTCGAACATCGTTGTATTTTTTCTTTTTGCAGTGTCGTCAACGACACAGCACCCAGTCTGGGAACCAGATCCCTATATTACCTTGGACGAAAGAGGCCCAATATTTCGGAGTCTGCAAGTCTGTAACCAACATCGCTGTGAGCTCTCACCGAGCTACCGTTGACCCTTTTCAGATCAGCTACCATCTCTACTTCAGAGATGACTAGTCCTGAAAATCCTTATTAACCTCATCTCCAAATACGTTGAAGCAGCATATAAAATATTGTATATCTACTATACTGACTGTTGAGGCCGCCGTTGATTTAATGATGGAATCCATCGACCGTATTTCCTTCTTCTGAGGTTCCGTCGCTTCTGAAAATGGGTTACAGTGCTTTTAGTTCTCTTGTTCAGATTTGGCACTTATAAGTCTAGCAAGTCACGTCTGGTTGAACGAGCCCAGTAGCCGGTGGCTACCATGAGGAGGTAAGATAAGCACAATTAATGTAATAGTTGTATCGAAGCATATTCGTTTCCATGCTTATCGAGGAATCTTTTGGTCAAAAAGGTCAACAAAAAGGATCTTGTCCCCCTTCATATTTACCTATGCGTTAAATCCTCACAGATCAAATACTTAAGCATTCCTTGCACAGTAATTGTTGAACTCAAGGATCAGGTATCAGTGCTACATATTCATCTGACCAAAAATGTGTATCTTTTCCATTTTCTCTAGCAAAAAGTACGGTCTCTATATGAGTGTTCCTTATTAAGAGTCATTAATTAATTTCAAAAATTTCTAAGAGCTACCCGTATCCGTATCCGTATATCAAAATCTAAAGGAATATTTTTGAAGTAGAACCACATGGGTTCTTCCTTCCGCTATTCGATGTCAAGACTTTCCTAATAACAACAATTATAAACTTAACCTGATGCTTTATTAGTGTGGTTTCTGGTTGCAAGGTAAATTTCGGTTAAACGTTTGGAATTTGCTTACACAATTATCTATTAAGGAACTCGAATATGTGTTGCCGGAAATAGGGTATGGATTAATGACGATAATATGTAGAATAATTGAAGCAAATTGAAAACTTTGTGTAAAGTCCTTTGCAGGGGAACATATCAAGCGCTCTAAAATCGATCAAATTCTAACCAGACCGATGTTTCGTCGAGCAGCCACATGGGTAAATAACCGTGAAGTTCGTTGATTAATTAACTTAGTTAAGTGATAATTAATAGTGGCAAATTCTCGTCAGTAGGATGGTGTTTCTATATTTTAATTGAAGACAAGTAAGCAATCGTTGGCTTGAGGTTTGATCTGACATGACCTTGTTCGTCGTCTGCGTCTGTGATGATTTCTTATATTTTTAGACCGTCCATTTTTAACGGGTGATTTTCTTAATTTGGTTTTAATTGTCAGAAAAAAACACAGGAAAATTGCAGAAGTGTATAAAATTTTTGTTTGAATTGCCATCTACTTTTTAAAGATTTTCATTTACAATAAATGTTGACCAGAACTACGTTTTAAGTGGTCCTTAAGGGGAGTCCAATTTTGAATCACTTTTTCGAGCATTTTGGCTGGTATCTCGCTAATAACATTTATTTATTTATTTACAATTCATTTTTTACTTAACAAAAACACTTCTTACATATAGATACAATTTATTGCATTTAAGATCTTAATCTTCATCTTAAGTTCGGAAAAAAGAGCAGTTATATATTGTAGTATACTAGAGATAAACAGAGATTAAGAAGTGATTCATTACAGATTGAAAAACGAGAGATGCATTCTGTAGTTTGACTTAAAGTGTAGTTCCGAATGCATCAGTTATAAAATTTTAATTATATTAACCTTTGAAATACAACGGTATTAAAAGTGTGAAGAAAACAAATGATAAAGTTTATCCAATACATTATGTGATATAATCTTTCAAAAAATGTAGACTATGTGACTAATTAGGAAATTTTTTTCATTTAGATCAAAGTGAAAAAGCCATTCCTTAATTTTCCTATTGCAAAAGACAACATTTCTGCTGAAATGCATTGAATAATCTTAGAGCAACATGACAGTAAAGATTCAAATAGTGCCGCTTATTGAAAGATGGAATCAAATCAAGATGGTTATTACTACTACTCAGTGACTGATAAGTTAGATTTCTATCAATGGAGGAAACACTCCTTACGAAAAATATACCGAAGACTTTGTAAAGGTAATGTTGCTTGAGTGGAAGGATTTTTGCTCAAATAACCACTTTCTAGTCGATTCTTTCTCCAGATTATAGGTTTTTGCACAATGAGTAACGGATGGATTTTATTACTATGAGTACCTCCCCAGCAGGCTAAGCCATACTGCAACTTAGATTGCACAAGTCCATGGCATATTGTTTCCATCAGACTTTTTGAACAAAATTGCCCCAGGTGGTACATAATCTTCGTAGTTTATAATAAATAAAATCTTAGACTGGCAGTATGAATACTCCAATTCAATTTGTTGTCAATTTCAAGACCAATATATTTAAAAACTGCAATTCGGTCTATATAAAAGCACTGAGATGAACAATTGTATCCCCGTTGTATAAGGTAGAAAATGATGTTGTTTTGCTTGTAGAAGGGCTAAATAATAAATCTTTGTCACTTGCACTATGAAAAATCATAGGAGAAATCGACAAAGGTAGAAGAAAAATTGAAGTATATTATTTTAGTTTTATCACTTATTATTAATTTATGTAAACATTGTTTCTGCCTTAGCTGCTCTAAGTAATGGTTTATGTCAGCAATTAAATCTGGTGCAGAGCCATTAGAATAAGAGCTATCTATGTCATCAGCAAAACCTGTTCGTCTAACTTTGAAATCTATGTTAAATATTGAATTAATATACGGGCCAAGTACTGAGGCTTGTGGTACACCAGTTTTAATGTCTAAAGAGAGGCTATTATTATCTTTACACTATATAATTTTTTTTGTTAGAATCACACGATCGAAAGTATCAAACGCCTTAGTGATGATATCCACAAAAAGCAGCAGTATATTCTTCATTGTTCAAGCTATCGTAGTTAAAGCTGCAAAACTCTAGGAGCGCTTCCTCTGTGGACTGACCAGCTCTAAACCTAAACTGATTACCAAGAAAGGCTACTATTCCGTTTTTCACTGCTTTCTCAAAAATTAATGGCCTATAGTTATTTAGAATTTTAGTATAAACTTCCTTTAATATTGATATAATTTTTGCAATTTTTAATGCATTAGGAAAAATAAAATTATTAGACCATTCATCTTTCGTTGACGAGTTAGAATTTCTTAGAAAGTTTATGGTCGAAAATAATTCAAAAGATGAAATCTGATCATAATAGCAGCTGCTGGCTTGACTCTATTACTATAGCTGTCTTCCACACTGTAATTAGCAGATTCCGAGAAAACTTCATAAGAAAGAGTCTTGGAAGCAACACTTGTAAAATATTGGTTAAGGACATTAAACATTTCATTAAGATTAACTATATACACGATACATGGTTGAGTTATTTATAAAAGCTAACACCCTCATTAACAATTGTCCATTCTTTTTTTATATTGTTTCTAGCTAGTTATAGTTTGTGGGTGCAATAATTTTCCTTGTAAATAGTCACATCCGCGGCAACTTCCTTGCACAATCTATTATAGAAATGTCGAGAAATGATATTACACGGTTTTGTTTTACAAGTACGTAATTTATTCTTATTTTCAATCTTTTTGTAGACATCCATAGCTTTAGTCATATGACTTTACAGTGTCTTTGGGTTTAAAAAAAACATGAGCTAACTTGGGTTTTTAAGATATTAGCAAAGGTATTACGGGCATTAGAGGGGTTACAATCAAATCGCACGATCTTGCCGGCCAATTCATCGGTCCAAAACGAGAGATAAATTGCTCACCGAACTCAATTCTCAATTGGTCCATCGATCAATTCGAAAGACATCAATCTAGGCGTGCCTCAAGGTCCTGTTCTGGGGCCAATTTTGTTTGTTTTTTATATGAATTCATTATTTGAACTGCCATTCGTGGGAAAAGTTTGTGTATTTACAGAGGACCTAGGCATTGGCTACAACGCAAGTAGCCCATTGAACTTAATGGCTGAGATAAACCATGATATCCACTTGTTGAGGATATGGCTTGCGAAACACAGACTAATGGTTAGCAATAAAACTAAAATAATGTATTTTAGTTCAACTATACAAGAACCCCCTGATATAAACATTCTATGTATTTCATGCAGCTGTCTATTTTAAATACAACTTGTCTATTAGTGAGTGTAAAGACCAAAGATCTGAGACCTACCTTGATAACGTCGGATGTAGCGGAGGTTGCTTCAAGATTGAAAATGTGGTCGACTACAAATACCTTGGCGTAACTATTGACCAAAATGTCAGCTGGTCTGAACACATTTCTAGTTTGAAGCAATATCTGCTGTCTTCTATTCAAATCTTTTATCGTCTCAGGAAGTATTGTTTGACTGACCCTTAAAATGGTCTATTATGGCATATCTCACTCGAAATTGCAATACGGAATTACCTGTTGGGGTGGCGCCTATCATAATAAACTCCAACAACTAACTATTCTTCAGAAAAGTGCTGTAAGGAATGTTTGCAAAACCAATGGCTTTGCTCACTCTATGAGTTTATTTAGAGATATCCAGATACTGCCAGTAAAACACCTGTACTATTACAAAGTTATGAAAGTTTTCTTTATGAGAGGTGGTTATATGCAAATTCCAATCTCTGACATGCACAACTTACGTAGCATTACAAGATACGTTGTTGATCTTACCATTTTTCGGACCTCTTGCTACAGAAATTTCTACTCGATCGTCTCTTGCAATTTGTTTAATAGGCTCCCTGTTGGGATACGAAATATAGGAATATATCAGCATTTCTGAGGGGAGTAAAATCGTGGCTTTTTGGTTTTGATCACAACAAAACCCAAATATAGTTACGCTTCGATAAGTGAGTTTATAAAAGCTGAATTGTGCGCTATATTTTTTCTTTTTTTTTATAACAGTTTTTTTTTAATCAAAATTGTTCAAACTAAGTATTATATTTATTCTTGTCACGCCACAAAGAATTTGTATTTTTTACATTAGAATGTGCCATTTAATTCTATTTTTTGTTAAATACAAAATGTCACTATCTATTCTCTTATAGAATTATATTATTAGACTTATTTAATTAAAGCATAATTTGTAATTATATATTATTCTAAGTAGAGAATATGGAAATAAATAATTGAAATGAAAAAATGAATGAATCGCGGGCTATGTGGCATGTAGAGCGGTCTTACTGGAACAACATGTCGACAAGGTTCAGCTCGTGCATTTTGGGCAAAAAAATGTTCGAAGTCATTGACGGTAAGGTTGTTCCACGGTCATCTTTGAAAAAATACGGGCCAATGATTCAACGGGACCATAAACTGCACCAAAAAGTGCAGGTGCATTGGCAGCTCTGTATTGCATAAGATTGCACATCGGACCAAATACGGCTGTTTTGTTTATCAACATACTCATTCAACCAGAAATGAGCTTCGTCGCTGAAGAAAATTTTTCGATAAAAAAGCGGATCTGCCGTAGCTCGGCTTCAGTTCATGCACGAGCTGTATTTTGTGAGGCGATGAATAGACAAATCTCAGTCTTCATTAACACAGGCGGATACAGCAGCAATACTTTACTCTGTACGCACTCTACGCATACGGGTAGGTGGCTTGATGTCCAATAGCTTGAAATTGATGAGGAATTTGGTCACTTTGGCTTATGTAGGTCGATTATGACGACCGTAAAATGGTCGTAGTGTGCGAAAAGCACGGAGCACGAATTTTATGATTCAAAAATTTAAAAGCGTTGTTCGGGTGTTAGTCTTTCCATGATGAAATGGCAATGCTAGCATGTTTGACTTTGACACATGTCACGAATCAAGCAGCAGCTTTCAAAATAGAACACTTAAAAACCAAACAGGAAAACAATCACCCTTTATAATGTAAACCAATATTAAGTATGTTTTCTTAAATACCATATTTGATTTTTGAATACAATTTAAATGTTTCTATTATAAACACTCTGATGCCAATACTTTGCGTGGTTTAGAGATAACCATTTGTTTTATTTTTTTTCTACGAAAGTTGAAAATAAGTGGAGCATTTCAATCTTTTATTTCATCTGACAGAAACATAAAGGGAAAATAAAAATGGGATCCGAAAGACCAAAACCAAGAGAAAATATAAAATATAACACAAAAAATAAATGTATATTTCCTGAAGCCATGAACATTGGCATGTTTTCTTTTGCTCTTTAAAGCAGATTGAAAGAAAAACATTACCCTTTCTTGTACTGGGTTGAGTTTTTGTTTTGATTATGATAAGTTGAAAGGGGCAAAGCGGACATCAAAGAAATTGTCGAAATTGAAAAATTGATGAACACAAAGAAGCGGTTTTCGTATTATTGTTCTTATTCAAAATAAAGGAATTTTTTGAATTGAATTTGTCCTAAAGGGAAAATTTAAAGGATTATGTAAATATAATTTTTAAACTCCATTACAAATTTTAAAAGGATTTTATAGTTAATTGTCAATCTTCTCATTAAATTACCGTGTATATTTATCTGATAGTATTAAAAAATAAATAAATAAGTAGAGAAAGGAAGGTTGTCTAATGGAAAATTTTCAAGTTTCAGCTGTATCGTATCGTTCGGTACGTATGTTTCGAAGATTCAGCTCACCATGTGGTACTAATCAATAGCACGGTTGAGCTATATTTAGAATAACAATGAAATAATTTTGCACTAAATTCAATACTCGATGAGTACTATATTGCAGAACACGTAATTGATCCGGTCGTGTGGTCAAATGTTCAAACAAGAAAGATTCAACTTCACTAGGATCACCAACACCAGCAGCGACGGCAGAATACGGTATTCTTTGCGGAGGAGAAATTATGCAAAACCTTTTTAAATTGATAGAGAATATTGCGGCTCTACTAGAATCAAAAATCAACAATGCGGGTTCTTTTTTAAAATGTTAGCTAGTTTCACCGACATAAGATGGTACATGGTTTTAAAAAAAGTCACCATATTTTGCGAGAAATATCATTGCTGGAGCGTTTTCAAACAGCTAGAATGCTTCGAATTGACGAAGCACATTTTCCTATTGGTAGCTATTTGGTTAAAGAAAACATGCATTATTGGTATCGCAATAACCCCAAAGAACAAAAAGGGATAATTGGCTATTTTTTAACCAGAACCAGACAACGACCTTGTGATGTATTTTTGAATGATCGCCGAGTTTATGTTGCTCCAACTACAATTGTTTTTCGAGTACAACAACAGAAAATAACAACTCCCTACACCATTAGTCATTAGTGCTTAGATGGAGAAATTGAGGCCAATTTCCACGGAAAAATTCAAAGCAAATATCGAGGCATTCCCTGGTCTACTCACATGCCAAACCTCACACAATTTTTTGGAGATACCTCAAATCAATGATCCCGGAACCATTCATACCGTAGAGAAAAATATCCACCCTGAAGTTACAATCACTGCAACTATGCTTTGCCCTCGCGTATTCGTGAATGTAAAAATTCGCCTGAAAGTATTACTTGAAAGAAGAAATAGTACTTCAGACATTCATACTTAGATATTGACTTTAAAAGGTGAGATAAATATTTGGGTAAGTAGAAATTGTATTTATAGATGTTTTCTTTTTTTTTTATTTCAAACTAAAATTTTTTGTCTTCACAAAGGCATTGAGTAAACAGTGAGCTTCTTCACTAAACAAGATTTTTCGATAAAAATAAGCTGCTTAGAAGCCCAATCCACACCTGCTGGTCCTTATACTGGTCTCAGCTAAGACCCAAGTAAGACTTTTTCATTATATTTACTCCAAAGTGAACGGAAAAAGCTAAACTGCTGACAATAATTAAAAAAAAATAATTTCTAACAATATTGTAAGACTACTAATGGTAATCTGTTAAAGAATACTAATCACAAATGTTATAGAACTATTAAAACTGACACAACGATCTGAAGGTTATCCCTATTTGAAGTTCCTGAGCAATTCAGTTCAACAGGAAATCAAAAAATTAAAGCAGCCTGTGTTGAATCGAAGACCTAGAGCTGCTAATGAGCTCTACGAGATAAAAAGAAGGAGCAAGTACAGACTTCTCGGAAAGAGAAAGAAAGAGCAAAAGAAATGCGTGATAGAGGAAATGAGGAACGACGTTGTAAGTTTATCAGCCAATAAAAGGAACATGCCAGGGCTTTAACTCCAGAACTTAAGCCTGCAAAAATGAACTTTGAAAATAGTAGAGTCGCAGTCGATGCTGAGAATGTGAAAAGACTACTTCGACAGACTGTGTAACGTCGCTGATGGTAAAAATGCAGCTAACTGGAAGAACGATCTGGATAAAGACGAAAGAAAATATCGTCCCCATGACTACCGAATATCGAAGCTAAAGACTACTCGTAATAAAGCTGCAGGCGCAGCCGGTTTCCCTCCTAAGATATTTAAAGTAGCTGGAGATGACCTGGTTAGGAACACGCATTATCTGTAAGATATGGTCAGAGGAATGCTTGCCCTCAGCATGTAATTTAAGAAAAGACTTCACCATCTTTGGAGAAATAAATCCTCGTAATATTGGCTACAAGATCTTTTGTTTGGTATTATGTGAGCGTCTGCAGCCATTCATGATCAAACTAGATGGTCCATCGCGGTGTCAAGGAAATCCAGCATCGATCAAATATTCACACAACGGTAGATCTTGGAAAAGACAGGAGAATTTCAGAACGACTCATCATCTATTTGTGGACTTCAAAGTTGCATATGATAGCGTGGAAAAAACGCTATGTCCGGTTTTGACACACTGCCAAACTCGTTAGATTTTGGGGGATAACCATGGAGAATTCCCGCTGCTCTAAATAGGTCGACGAGGAATTAACCGAGACCTTCAATGTCACGATGGGTTTAAGACTATGCCACGCTATGTCATGTGGCTTTTTTAACATCAGCCTAGAACACACTGAACAACAAAAGAGCCACAATCTTTTTTAAGGCCGCACAATTACTTGGCGCACTTGGATCACGTTGATGGAAAAACAAAGTACATGCTGCAATCAGAAAGGACACACCAGAAACAGCTTCACCAGAATGTCTCCATGGGCAGTTAAAACTTTCAGCTAATTGTTGAATTTGTCTACCTTGGCACTTACAAGCAGCAACGACGTCAGCGGAGAAATCAGACCCAGAACTACTCCTGCCAATTGAGTAACAGAGCCCTCTCTCATATGATGAAACTGGCTTTGTACAAGACTCTTATCATCCCGGTCCTGCTCTTCCGCGGAGACTTAGACTTTGTGGAAACCGCATGAAGTACCACTCGGCCATTTCAAGCGAAAGATACTGCGTATTGTTTTCGGTCCCGTTTATATTGTTGAATGCCACCCATGGAGCGAAATAACCACTGAGCCCAAACATCTTTCTCTCTCTCTCATTTTAAGAGTAGTAATACCCTCTTGAGTGTTAAGTTCTTTAAAAAAATTATCAGGGAAAAGATGAGAAGCGTTAACCAACTGTGCGAGCTGTACATGGACATGGATTTACGAATACAACGGAATGGATACCACAGCTTTGATTCTAACCCCGAGTGGCTGCACAGCAGACGACGAGCGCATTTAAGGCGGCGCGAGCAAGTGAAAGGCGACGCCAACTAACTTTGAGTGCGACAGCTGGCGGTAGATCGTACTAGGTGGGGACGGCTGTTGGTTGAAAGCGAGACATTTTTAACAGACAGCAAGGGATGTATAACACGATAAAAACCAACAACGGGATCGTAACACAGGTGATAGGTATAAGTAGCGCAAGATTTCTTAATAATAGAATTCGATTACGCGACCTGATTCAATTCAAATGGTCTAGCATGCTGAATGGCATGTCCTTAATATAGTGGTTGTACGTTCTTTTGCAGGGTAAATGTTGACCCTAATATTTTTCTAGTCGCAATTTGATTGAGTGTTTGACATTCCAACTGTGAAAACTTAACATAATACGCCTTATCATGACTGTTATAACTAGAGAATACAGAGAGCCTAAGCGTGAAATCCTTCGCTATGATATTGCACTCCACATAGTACGATTCAGATACCGGGTTTTAGCAAAAAAAATTGAAACCAAACCAAAAGACTTAGTTTTAACTGCCGAATCCAGGTTCTTCATGATTTTAACGAGAATTTTTTCACTAGCCCACAGGAAGTCATACATGTACTCTGATATTACTTTCACGATCAGCTTTCTTGACGTTAAGTAAAGTGTTTGAAAGTAAACAAAAACACAAAATACATTCTGCCGACAAATAAAGAATCAGCTGCTCATTGTGCACCTACGAGTACTTCAAAATTAATGCGATCATAGTGGAAATCCAACGATGAGCCTGTCTAAACAAATGCAACCTTGGCATGGGGTAATAACTAGATTCAAAATACTTAATTGGATCGACCAAGATGATGCTTTGCATTACCGTAATCCTATCAGTTCTTCTGTATGATGTTGAGTTTTAGATGCTAAATATAAGAGGGGAGCTCATATTGAAATTTTTCGAAAGGGAGGTATTTTGAATACCAGATCCAAAGTAGGAGAAGGACTAATAGAAGAAGGATCGAAATCGCCAACTCTATGAACTGTTCAATTATGTCGATTAGCTTAAATATTCTTTCAATCCCAGTCAATGCCAGGGAAAGATACCAAATAGTATCGTATGCAAGAACATTTAATGATTCGGAAGTCCTTTGAATAAGTTAGTAGGCAGTGACCATTGAGTCATTGTTTAAAATGGCCACATACTCGTAAGTTTTTTTTAAAAAATATGGATATCATGAGGATGTTTTGCTGACAATTCAAGCATCCTGTAAGGCCAAAGCAACTGGTTTAGTAAGTGTCAGTTTGTTAATATATCATAGGGAGTTATTTATATAATACATAAATACCAACTGCATAAATCATTTTATTCCGGAATCTTTTAGTTATCTAACAAATATCACATTGAACGTTATTTTTCGGATTGTACGGTTTGCTATGCGCCTCAAAGCTGTCTTAGGAATTGAAGATGGTACATCCACTGTTTGAGACATACATTTTTTTCTCACATTTCTGACTGCCAAAATTGATTCAGTTTGCGATAATTTGTCAGTCCTTATTTTTAAACAATACCTAGTCTACGATTTTATTCAATGCGGTGGAACACTAGGTTTCAGATATCGTAAAAATTCAAAATAAGTGAACTAACCAGAATAATTCAGTGAGCTCTGAAAACAGAAATACAAAAGACATATTATGTACTCGTAATTCGTTAGTGTTTCCATAGATTGTATTGCATGATTTTTCTTCTCCTTTTATCATTTTCAATTTATTAGGTTTTCTATCTGTAAAACACCTTTTTTCCTTTGATATGTGAATTCTTTGCAAGGTACGGAAACCATTGTAGGAAAATATAATAAACTGCTAGTTTAATCCCCCAGTTGTTATAAAATATATACATACATACGTATGTACAATCACACCCATCGAGCGAAGCAGACCTTTGGAAACAATGGACGTTCTGCTGAAAGAGTTTTTTTTTATGGAGTCAACATTATCCAAAGGAATTACTATGGATTAGAATAAAAGGTTTTTCCTCACTAACAGACAATTGAAGTTGGTTCACACGAATAGATACTCGTATGATTGTTGAAACTTTAATATTACTAAGAACGCCATTTTTAAGTAGAATTTATTTTGAATTAAATCCACATCAAATCCGTTACTTTTGAATCTACTTTAATAACTGGTAATCCTTTGGATATCAGCACTTATAAAATCCAGAACATTTGGTACTTATGTATATGATACATAATTGCATCTGGAATAATTTTCACTCATTCATTCTGGCATTCCAGCCAAAATTGCCAGACTATTTGCACGATGGAAAACACTTTTGCTCCGTAAAGTTCGGAAGTAATGTCGCCGAGATCTTTAATGTCAAGAAGCATTTACACAGGGAAATATGATATGATGTGGTTTCCTTGATATTATGTTGGAGAAAATTGTGCGAAACTCGCCAGCCATGCCCGAAGATACAGTTTTCCAAATGTCTGTGTAATTATTGTATTGTACTTGCATGCTCTGATGTGGCACTGGTAGAATGGACTAGACCCTTACTAGTGCTCTTGCAAGTATAGACACAGAAACGCAAAAATTAGTAAAGCTATAAATATAAGCAAGTCACTAATTTTGCTTTATAATATTGTCATACGGCAAAAGGAATCGCTGAGTGTACTCGTATGTGTCACTTTTCAACCTTAACTATTAAGGTCGGTTCATATTTTATGACTCGGGAGTCCAGAGTGAATACATGTAGCTAAGAAAGAGCTCTTCTCTGTCTATATTCATGTTTATAAGCAAAGATCAGTTATTTTGGCACTTAGTACTCCACTGGGGTCTGAAAACGCCAGGATATGACCTCACCATGGTCTTGAGATTTAAAATATTACATTCGGCCCTAGTACATAGTACTCTATTTATTAGACTTAATACTCGTACAAGCTTAATTTCACTTAAAAACTAATAAAAGGATTTAAAATGAGGAAACTAAGGCAAGGTAAACGATATCGAGTTTGAGACGAAGTCTGCTTAAATTAGCGTCAAAAACGGGGACTTTAGAATTAACTTTTCAGAGTATATGGGAGATCGGTTCATTGGAAGCATATGAGATGCAATTGGTTAGTATATAGAAGAGACGATGACGTCGTAAATTACCATGGTTTGTGTGGAATGAAATAGAATTGCAATGGGAGGCACAACCCACAGAACCAAAGAGCATTCGATGAATGAAAAAATGTCAGCTGCATGTCTGCGTTTTTATAGGGTATTCAAGTTAGCAAGTTTGACGGGGATATAAGATAAAAGGGCCATTCCTGGGCATTCTTCGAAAATCAAATCCAAGAAAACGATGTTGAATGTTCTCTAATCAGGATATATGAACTCGCTGAAAGGAGGCCACATGGTAATCAATAGGGACATGTTCACTTTGTGGTTGGAAAGTTCTTTGGACTATCGTTTGATCAGTTGGCTTTAAAGGTTGGGATTTAGCCTGGGCTGTACGGAAAAGAAAGTTGAAGAGAAGTTTGATTGCACTTACGTAATATTATATTAAGCCTTAAGCAGTTTTTTAGGCACTAAGTGGAAAACCTACAACGGTTTGCTTGAAGGAAAATACTTACAGTCTTTGTGGGAAGGAATAGTTTCATAGGATTTCGTTTCGTCGGTGTAAATGAATAAAGATTAAGATGAAAAGAAGAGGACCTATATGGCTGCCTTGTGTAACACGAAAAGTGGCCAAAAAAAGGGTTGAGACGACTGACCTAAAGCGAACGCCATAAAAATGGTTTTGCAGATAAGAAGATATCCATTTTAATAGTATGAGTTCAAAGCCGATGGTAGGCAATTTGAATAGGACCATCTGTGAGATATTTTAGAAAAACCTTTAGTAAAATCTGTAGTGATACCACCGATATCGTTGTCAGTTTCTAGGGCTGAAAGAGCAACTGATATGAATTCCAATAAGTTTGATAGAACTTTCAGAAATTCATGCTGACGTTGGGATGTTGGTGAACACTTTGGGTGGGTTAGTAAGTTTAAGAAGTTTGCAAAATAGTTGCAAGTAATATCGGTAGATGATATATTTTTGAACGAGGATGAGGAAGGGTAACCGTCAGAATTTTTTTGTTAAAAAACTTAGGATGCTTCATAAAGTTATAGCTATAGTTCTTGGTGAATTTAAGGTAAGTTATAAAGTTGTTTGAATAGTCAGAATAAGAATACATGTCTTTGGAGTATGCCACTTATGCGGTGTAGGTTCGAGTCCGTTATCCGATCTGAGAATAGGCATCCGTTGGTTATCTAATTGAATCCACGATACTTGTAATGATTTCGGTTAATTTATTTGTCAATCGGTGTAATAAAAATAAAATAGGACTCGAAAGGTTGAGCAGGGAGATGTAACAACACACATGTACGGACATTTATTGTGGTCTGTTATTTTTTGTGAAACAAAGGCTAGTTTATTTCTTAATGTGTTCTGTTACCTCTTGCAGAATTTCCCGAGACTATGTATATCGGTAGGGAAACCCTCCTGCTGGATGGTTTTTAGTTTTCCCCACAATGTAAACGGAATCGGAGACGAGGAGTAGGTATGCACGAAAGAGACGTATGTTTCGAATGTCTTTCGGGTGTGGTTGGGATTGAACGCCAAACCGTCCGATTAGTAAGCCAATACGCTACCACTTGAACCACGACCACCCCTGTAGATCGCATAACGCTATTCAGTGGAATATTTAGTTTGCCGGGTCAATTTAACAGTAGGAGTTCCACCAGAATATGATCTCTTATCTCTCTTATCCAAACCAAAACCCAACTTAATTTAGTTCAAATTCCATCTGCGTTTGCAAATTATCGCTTGCTGCTTTATACATACGAGTATGTTATACAGAGGCCCCACACTCGACACTAATTAGACTTTTAACAATTTCAGCGCACACTGTGACTGTGTATCCCTGTATCTTCACACTGATTTTAATATTCTGAACAGACGACATCCGAAAAATGATGTGTTGAGAGCCCCTCAGCTTAGAAATAAGCCTTGCGATCAAGACCCTGAACATGTCTTCATTTTTCACCCTGATAAGTTCACCGCCAATGGGCTCTCCCCTCTAGGCTTTTCGGACCACTAGATAGTATCAGCTTATTTTTTGCATTACACAGTCAGTTCATAGCCTTCATATTGTTTCATGTCTAAACCTATGCCGGAGCGCGTTGAACAAATTATGAGACCAGTCTAACTTAGGAGCAGCATTTTCCAAAGTTCTCAATACACATTCCGCTTAATAAGCAATGCGGTTGTCCAGGTGTACATCTTCTGAAGAAATATTCTTCAACGCTGGGAAAACCACGGCGTTCACTTTTTTTTATCAGTCCTACTCCTTAGGACTTTTTCCGAGTGGAAAAATGTTTTTTCAGCTTGTCTTCTTCTGCTCTCTCCTTTTACAGACCTTTCAATTCTTTCTTAAGTCATAGAAATCTTGATAAGCTGTCAGTCCATGAAATAGGAATATCTAGAGAAATGAAACTTCTCCAACACTCCACCAAAAAGTGAAACCATATTCTAAACCAATTTGGGGAAAGCAAGTTAACTACACTAGATATTTCTACTGCACTTGAGAGGGTTTTGTTTAAAATGATTGCATTTGAGATCGACGAATCTCTTATTATAAATTACATTTCGGAACGCTCAATTCCAATTGTCATGGATGGTTTCTGGTCTTATATCTAGAAAATAAATGTCGATGTGCCGCAAGGCTTCTTATTAATTCCAATTCATGATCTCTTGCCTGCTACTTCTAAGCTAACACTACGCCTACATCCTGCAGCCGCTTCTAAAATAACTCTGTCCTTGATAGGAAAGATTCAAAACTATGCAATAAGACTTACAGATTATGCCAAAAATTAGTAAGTTAATTGACATTCCCGTAGACCAGCTAACTTATACGAATCCCTGTTTTTTTTGCCAAAATTGTGGCATTAGTAACTGTTTGAATTCGTTCAAATATTTTATTTTTGGGGAAAAATTAGTTTTTTGCTAAACTTTTTCCCATAAATTTACGTATAACAAGCATTTTTGCTGAAAAAAATTGAAATTGGGCTATTACTGTGCGAGTTATCGTTTGAGCTTATTCAATGTGTGATTTTAAATAAAATTCGTTTGAAAATTCAAGCACACATATCCGAAAGTAGAAATACGTTCCTTCCCTGACACATACACACGTACAGTGTGTATGATAGCACCATTTGTCTTAAAATATCACAACCGCTTGACTTAAGGAAGCGAAATTATTTATTTTGAAGGCTTTCTACATTTTTTTAATGCCCGATGTGGTTTATATGCTGGTTGCCGTCGGGAGATTGAAACTGCGAATCTAACAAATGTTCGTCATTTTCCTCTCTAAAACTCTGATAGATACATTAGCGATGTTTCAGGTCATTATTATCTTCAAGAAGCCAATTCTGGTTTCCATGACAGCACAGAATTTCAGTAAAAATAATTTTGGTCCGTTGTATGAGCCAATTCAAGACTTATTTAAATGTCCTTTTTGGTTAACAAAAGCTCAGCTGCAAGAGTATTATTATTAAAATCTTTTGCTCGGATAATTTTGCAATTTGATTTGACATAATTTACAATGCTTTTCCAATGTTTACCTTGTTATTCCCTCAGACATTTTAAGCACTTTATTTGCAGCTGTAACGGATAATTTTGTTCCCCATGGTTAAGCATTCAACCACAGCATCAAACTGAACCTCATATAGAACACTCATTGCGGAATACGTCTAGTAATGTAAAAATGAATTGCTACTGAAATAAAAAATTATAGTTTCTTAAAAGTCCCTCGACAAATGGGTTAATTTTTATGAGCTACACTCTCTTGAAAAATACTCTGTACTTGGAGGAAGTACCCCTTTTAACCAGTCACAGTGGGTTTTTCTTAAACTACCTAAATTCTAAATACCAGCATTGTTGAAATCAATGGAGACTTGGCAATGAAAAATAACCATATGCATTATACCGCGTAATGTTTAGGGGAAAAAAGCCAAAACTAAATATTTTGAAATGCTCAAATCTAAACGTGCTTAATTCTACGTAACGTAATCTCAATCCTTTTCCATTGAATATTGTAACAAAGCATGTTCGACTACAAAAAAAAAAGAAATACTAATGAAACAGCGGTTATATGCTTTATCTATCGTAGTTACAAATATCCAATAACCACAAGAAACAGAAACAAAGGCCGTTTGGAAAACAAAAACACCTCTATCCCCAGGATATGGATCTGATTGCAATGAAAATCCTGTTTTATTCTCGTCCATTTGAATTGAATGAAATAGATATTATTGTTTTCGTAACTCACTGTGGGAAGCCTATATACCATATGTATGTATGTACATATTTAAAGGTGAACAGCTTGTTGTATTTAAAAAAAACTTTTTTGTTATAACTTCGACTTACATACTAAAGCAACGTATTGTATTTGACTAGAATTGGAATAGCATGAAGGACCAATTTCATAAAAACTATAGTGAAACTTTGCACAAGATTTTACCTTGTTTTTGACCAAATCAATGTATTATACTTATTTTGGCCTTACAAGTATATCCATGTTGTTAAAAATCTATGACTTTGTAGATGGGTCGTACCTTTTATGCGAGATCTAATACGTGAAAATGCTTTTTTTTTTCTGAAGATGCCCCATGTCAGCTATACTTTTCTGTGTATCGTCTACAACTCCGCGAAATAGCACTGGTTCGATCGTGATTTTGTAGAGCATCATATTGGTCTTTCGAATTGGAAATTTTAAAGCCGCAGAAGCAAGGGTTGCTTTGGTAAATCAGCTCTCCATCACTTATTTTGACAAAGATGTCGACAGTAACGTCTTTCTCAAAGCGACGGGCAGCGCATGTTTTGTTTGCTGCCAGCAAGTATTGTATTTTATGATCATCTCATTAAATACATTTTCATTCTACATCTCTTCGCATTTTCTTTGATGGCCATAAACTCCTCTACAGCTGGACAGACTTGTTTATATACTGCTTTCGTGATAACATGGGACACATGCATTATTAATTCCAATGCTTATCTCAATATATAGTATGTACAGTACATTAGATGTAGTATAAAAGAATAAAGAAATGTCAAGGCGGTTTCCTGTGAAAGGGTCTTTTTCTAAAACATCACATTGGCGACGAGGAATCGATAAGAAGAAAAGAAATTTACCGCGTTTTTATTCGATTTGTCAGTTTTTAATAAAAGTGTTTGAGTTGCAAAAAGTACTCGTATAATAAGTGACCATCGTAATTATATTAATTCTTCATTGAACACACGGTGCCGATGGATTAAACTCCGAATAACACCATGTTGGACACGTCATCGATGATCAGGGTTCTGCATAGCATCGCAGAACTCTACCCCAACAAAGACAATTGGCAGCTTTGGAAGGAGCGGCTCGAAATTCACTTTAAGGAAGTGGATTGTGAGGAGGAGAAAACAATAAAGGTGATTCTACTCAAGTCCATCGGACCAGAGGCATATGCGGTCATACGAAGTCTTTGTGACCCAGTTAAACCAACAACAAAGACTAACCAGGAGTTAGTTACCTTGTTAGAGAACCAGTTTATGCCGACAGTAATAGTCTTTCGGGAACGGAAAACTTTTTCCAACTCTCAGAAGGAAGCGAGGGAGTCAGTAGCGAATTAGTATGCCAGGGTAAAAAAATTGGCACTCAACTGTAAATTTGGCGCTAACCTCGATGCATTGGTGCTAAATGAATTTGTATGTGGTACCGATGAACGAATCTTCGAGCGTGTATGCGTGGAAGACGAGAAGCTCACCTTGAAGGAGGCTTACAGAAAGGTCATCAGAAGTGATGGAGACAAAGATGATTACCTAGCGAGAGGATGCTGGCTCTAGTGTGCATTTCGTCCAGTCCAATCGTACGATCAAGAAAGGCATAGCCAGTGGAAGCAAAGCAGCTGTGCACTGTGGTTGGAAAAACAATCAGCCAAAATCGTGCAGGTTCAACAATTTTACATGCCACACTTGTGGTAAGGTACGGCATTTGACCTCCGTGTGCAGAAACAAAAAAAAAAGATAAGATCAATTTTGTTAATCATTCCGTAGACACATATCCTAGTGTAAATAGATCAGAAGATTGTATTTCTAATTTGGATTTCAATGTCTTTTCAGTTAGCACGAGAGTAGGAATACCTGTTCATACAGTTGTCAGCGGCGCTCCGTTAATTTCCCGGACCTATGTGGAAAAGGTTTCAATGGATGGAGTTAGCTTGGAAGCGACATGTGACACAGGTGCTCCCGTTTCATTACTTCCAGTAGGATTGTTCGACAAGTTTTACCGGCGGAATCGTTTGAGACCATGCGGAATACAGTTATGAGGATACGCGGGAAGTAAAATCAATCTTCTGGGTGAGTTTGATGCAAGATTAATTACAAGGACAAGAGCATGAAGTAGTGTTTGTGGTTACAAATTCTAACGACCACCGTTATTAGGTCGAAATTTTTTTAAGGCGTGCAAGGTCTTCAAAGTTCCAGTGTGAGTTGTGTCAAACACCACTTTGGTTTATACTTAAAATGGTTTTGAATGTGCATGAAATATCCAAATATCCAAATGATATGAATATCAAGAGAGGAGGGAGAATTATCAGCGGATCTAGAGACTACATTCTCTGTAGTCTAGTAAAAGCAGTAATCATGTGGTTTTTGTATTTTCTTCCACCAAACAACCGAAGCGTAGGATATAATTGGCGTCATCATAGCTGTGCAGATCCAAAGGACTATCCTCTATCTCGGCTTCAATGTTTGCTTTCAGAGTTGGAATTGCTTGCGGATGGTTAGCGTAGACCTTGATCTTAACATGGCCTTAAAGAAAGAAGTATAACGGTGCTAAGTCGAGCGACCTTAGCGACCAATGGGTGTCTCCGAAATGAGAAATTCCGCGACCAGAAAACTTCGGACGCAATAACTCGATTGTTTCGCGACTTGAACTACGATGCACGTAGCACCATCTAGTTGAAAGTAGAGGTCGTCCGTATGCATATCTTAGGACTTGGGCTACTTTGACGCCACTCGATTTCTTATTGTAGGCCTGTGTAAAGCCACTGGCGTATAATAATACGACGCAAAATAACCAGGCCTTGGAGTTGAGATACAGTCCCAAATCCAAGTCAGAGGCGCTTGAAATTGGACCGACTGCAAGATTTTTGTGAAAAACATGTTGAGCAGAAGATTTTTATTCAAACTTAATTTCGGTTATATTTTCTTAAGATTTCTATAGCTCCTGTAAAAGTAAACTTTAAATATTTTAATCAAACTGGCATTATAAAAATGAAATCAAACGTAACATCTTTCATCACCCAATATAATTTGCTTCCTCTCTTTGCGCCGATTCAAAAAAATCTAATTAATTTAGTATTTACATAATTACGTATATTATTTGGTTATTGGAAATGTATTTTAAATTAATTCAGAGGTTACATGCAAGCATGTATAGAAATGTAATAATAATAAATGTAAATTCTGCTTAAACAGTGGAAGCAGAAGACAACAAAATAAAAATATCTAGCCCGAAACTAATCACCTGTCAACGATAAGTCATTTTATTGCACATATCACAATAATTCATAACGACACCATAGGGCGGGAAAATCGATGTTTGCATGCGATAATTCCAAAGTTATACCACTCGGGGGTATAATCATCGATGCTGATGCACATGTGTGAAAATGAAAAATATCCTAAGCGCAGAGCTTGGCAATTAGTAATTAACTAATTGAGGCGTTAATTGGAAGCATGTCGACATGTGCTGGATATTCTTGATAAATGCGAATAAAAAATGTCATCAAATGCTGTATCCAGGGAAATCAACAAATTAAAAGAAAAAAAAATGTATTCTGAATGGAAATTGAAAGTTTGTAGTAGGAAAAAAGGACAAGTATCCCGCATGCATTCCTTTCAGGAGATAGTTTTATTTAAACATATTTATAGTAACTTACTCATTTTGAATAAAGGAAAAAATATTTATACTTTATTTATTTTATTTTTCAAAGGATGGATATAAATAAATTTGTAAAGTCAACGGCACACGGTATACCGAGTTTCCATGTGGTCCTCCATATGCTTATACTTGTGCTCTCATTTTCGTATCTAATTAAGCAGTGTTATGCCACATTATTTCGAATTTGTCCATATTAAGTTTTCAACTGCATTCGAGGTAAAATAATATCCACCTTGGCCTAAAAGGAATTGATATATGTATACAACCATATTGAAAAATTGTTAAGTAGTTGCTTAGCAGCACTTTTAGAGCCATAGGGCGCCAAACTACAGGTCAGTTTATTCTTCCTTAATTAATTTCATACCAATGAGCGTTACAAATGATGTTCATATCAGAATATTTTAGAAGAACACCAAGAACACTAGTTACTATTTTTATCAAGTTTTTACGGTATCTTAAGCATTTTGTTATCAAGACATTCATTTTTCTATTTTTAGTTCAACTAATTTTCTTTGGGCTAACAAACTTTTTGATATAACATTTCAAGTAACTAGGAGCTCTCTACTCTATTTCCTAATAAGATAAAGAAGTTTTCCTTTTCTTTTTCTTCGCCTTTATAAGGGTGAATAGGTTTGCTAATTGATGGTTAGCTAGTGTGGGTATTCAGATCCATATGAATATTTAAATATATATGTGAAAGTTAGCATTACGAACGAAGTTGATGGGGATGTTGTTGAAATGAAAGAATTAAGACGAATTTGAGTTTAAAAGAAACTTGCTTTCGAAAATTTAACTAAAAATTAGCACACATAAACATTTGTATGTACGCTTTGCTCTACGCCGAACAAGGTTCTTTTAAAGATTTGTTCATGAGGTTGCGTCTATGACTGAGCACCTTAATGCTAAAAGAAAAAAAAACTGTTCTAGTTCTGGAAAATGCAATTTTCTGGTAGGCAATTCACAGATGTGGATTGATAATTTTACTCATTATTTCTTTTGGATATTTACTGCTGTAACGTCTTGCTGAGATCAGAGTTGAACTGGGAACAGCTGTAACTCATCTAGGTGTTTCCGGATATCATCAAGTGACGGTCCAAAACTTGTGAAATTAGATTTTCTTTATTTACTTAGCAGATTCTGCTGTTAAGAATTCATTTACACAAATTTTTGTATAAAATATACAAATAAAGGGTGTCCAAAAATTCACATAAGATTTGAATTTTGTTCAGGGTTATTAAAAATGGAGCGCTACAAGAAAGAACAATGTCTTTTCAGTGCTGAGCAATATTTTAAAAATAATGCAGTTCTGACTACTACAGTACGCAATTTTCGTAGGGAATGTGGTCAGAATAGTGACTTAGCTTCATCAACTATGAGGGATTAATTCAAAAATGCAGGGAAATTCGGTTGATCAGTGATTTTGGACACTCTGGCCGTCCTTCAAGAAGTCGTTCAAAACAAAACATTGAAGCAGTTCGTGGGAGTGTTGCTGAGTGTTGTAGGAACATCAATTCGGCACAGTGGTCAAGAATTGGATATTACGAGAAGTTCTCTACAGCGGTTTCTCATGAAAGATTTTCATCTTCATGCATACAAATTGCAACTGAAGCTTACTGACACAGCGAAGAAAGTTCGTTGAAAGGATTATGGATCAACAACAAGCAGATGCTGATTTCTCAATCAGAATGGTCTTCAACGATGAGGCTCATTTTCATTTTGATGACTTTTTTAATGGCTCAATTTGGGGTTCAGAAAATCTACAAGTGATTGTTGAGAACAATGCTCCGGAGGCATCATCGGACCATTTATCCTTGGAAATGCAGCTGGTCAGGCAATACTAATTAATGTGTGATCGCTATCGCGGCATGATAATCTGCATTTTTGTGCCTAAATTGAAAGATATGGATGATGACGACATATGCTTTCAACAAGACGGTGCCACATGACACACAGCCCAAGAGAGAATTCAATTACTACATGAGTCATTTCCTGATCGTGTAATTTTCCATTTTGGTGATCAGACCAAAACAGCACAATGTAATCGTCAAAATATATGTAGCAGCAAATATATAAGCAACCACATGCAGGTTTAGCCGTGGAAGAACAGCTTTTCCCGAATCGAAGTTGAACAAAATTTACCCAATACATGCTGGCCAAATATACGAGGGGCGTTCAACATATTCTCGATATCGGGGTGAAGCTGTGGTTGTATATATAAATTGACTTATTTATCAAGTAATACTATTATTTTAGTGCATTCGTGTAAAATTTCATATAAATGTTTTATCTGTAGTTAAACAGAATCATAATGGCAACTGAGACGATGATGGTGAAAATTGAGCATCGCGCTGTAATTAAATTTCTCACTAAGCAAGGAAAAAGTCAAAAAACTATTCCTGAAGAGATGGTGGCTGTTTACCAGGGTTCCGCACCTTCATTATCAACTGTGCAAAAGTGGTCAAGTGAGTTCAAGAGAGGCAGAGAGAGCATTGAAGACGACCCCCGCTTCGGCGCCCCGGCTACTGCTTGTACGGGAGAAAGCATCAAAGAAGTCGAAAAACTTGTTCTTGAGGATGCCCGAATAAAGGTGAAAATGATGGCAGAGATCACCAAGCTTTCAATTGGTACCATTCACACCATTCTTCATGACCATCTTAACCTTTCAAAGGTCAGTGCAAGGTGGGTGCCACGAATGCTCACAGCGCCTCAGAAAAAAGTGAGAATCGTATGCTGTAGAGAGTTTTTGGAGATGTGTAGTGAGGACGCGGACGGTGTTATGGATCGAATTGTTACTGGGGACGAAACATGGGTCCACCACTATGACCCTGAAAGCAAACAAGAGTCCATGCAGTGGCATAAAAAAGGAACAGGCCACCCGAAGGAGTTCAAAGTCACTCCGTCTGCCGGGAAGCTCATGGCCACAGTTTTTTGGGACTCAAAGGGAATCTTGCTCATTGAGTCCAAAAAAAAAGGTGAAACCATCAACGCCACATCCTACGCTTCCACTTTGCATAATTTGCGGGAGGAAATTAAAAAGAAAAGACGGGGTAAACTCGCAGCGGGTGTGTTGCTTCTTCATGACAACGCTCCTGTTCACACGGCGCGAGTTTCCAAGGCTGCTGCGCGAGATTGTGGTTTCGAAGAAATCCAATACCCACCCTATAGTCCAGACCTTTCCCCTAGTGATTATTTCCTGTTTCCGGATTTGAAAAAATGTCTTCGTGGAAAAAGATTTTCGGATGATGAAGAACTCAAGTCGGTATTTTGCAGAGAAAGAGGAAATTTATTTTTTTGAGGGTTTAAAAAAGCTTATCTCAAGATGTAACAAATGCATTGATGTTAGGGGAGATTATATTGAAAAATAAAAACAATTTAAATTGAATTCGCATTTTCCTTCATATCGATACCGAGAATATATTGAACGCCCCTCGTAAGATGAGGGTAAATTTATAGACAAACTCAAAAATGGCTTACCCTCTGCGAGGCATTATACGGGTAATTGTCAAGCACGTCAAGCAAACATCAAATAAGAATTAGGGATAACATTGTACGGACAAAAGCTTCACAAGAAATTCCACTAAACTAGTTGAAACAGACAGGAAAAATATGGCTTCAATTCCTAGGGATTTAAGCCGTCTAGAAATATCAGCTTCTAAGCACTAGAATAGCTTTTACGGCACTATTTTCATACCTTGCCAAAAAAACTTTCATATTAATGCCAAGTAGATCTTCATAAATCGACAAGACTGAGACTATTAAATCGGAAATAATTTGTTACTACAATAAAAGATTTTTTAATAGATGGGCCTCACTTTACAATAGAAATTCTCTGAGCTCACCCAAACCATCTTTTGACAGATGTCAAATTTGTGATCGCAGATTGTCTACTACTTAATCATGGAACGGTATAAGCTTAAGCAACACATAGACATCATCCAATTTCTTTTATAAAAACTCGTGGTGAGGTACGATTATGAAAAAAATTTAAGCGACTTATCAGCTCTATAACGTAAGTCACGTCAGTCAGTGAGAAATCGAAACGCAGGAAGTATTGAGGCTGTACGCGAGTCGGTAAGCCAAGTTTTTAGTCAATAGATTTCACGTCATTCTCAAGACCTGGATATCTCTTGATACGCCTGTGACATATTTTGTGAAAACACTATGCGTTTGCATATAATCATATTGAAGCAAGAGTTAAAGCCGAATGACCATAGTGCTATAGGTCTATTAAATATGTAAGAGATCACCCCCAATGACGAGCCTCATTTTTGGATTTGTTGATAAACAAAATTGACGCATTGGTTAATGCAAGCAACCGGAGCTGTTGAATCAGCAACCTTCGTATACGAACAAATTCATTGTTTGGTTTATTTTTCGTGCCGCATATTTCATTGGCCCGTATTTCTTTCCATATTTTCTTCTTTTCAGCAACGAATTGGGACTATTGTAGAAGATTTGGAGGACATGTGATTTTAAGAGGCCCATTCCACTTGATACACAGAGAATGCCACAGCCGACTTCTAAGACGGTGATCGTTTTCGGAACTGCCCATCGCACCCACTATAAGCGGTTTCGTGGAAGAGGTTTGCATAATGACATACGAGTACTTCTACTTTATGGAATCAATTTTATTTCAATTTAAAATAAAAAATTCGATGCTGAATTATGAATTCTGTGTGTTCACCTAGGAGTCCAAGAATCCTTAGTGCCGCGGTTGTACTTTAGTTAGACTGCATGGAGATCCATTCAAATATTTGTCTACACTATGCATTACCATCACAGGCCCGCGAAAGTCCTAGATGGAAAAGACGTACTGAATGTTGCCAGATGAGCACACATGCAGGAACAAAGGGCAAAAGGAAATCAAAACAAGGTGCGATATTCCAACATGCGTTGAGCACACCAAACCGCCACAATTATTTCCAAGGATTGCTATTAACAATCTCAAAAAAAAAAAAATCTCTATCTTTATCTATGAATGTATGAGTATATGCTATTTTCTACAGCTGTAGATTCTTTTATATAAATGAACTAAATACTAATACATGAAAAAAAAAATTTTTTAAAACGTTCATGTTTGTATCCGGATACTATAAATAGGAGGGTACATCTCAGAAACGGGGAAAAAGAAGAAATACTCGTAGGTCATAATGTGTTTTTTTTTAAAAGCTGTAAAATTTTAATTCTTAAAAAACATATACAACAAGAGCAAACGAGCCAAGATTTACTTCGGGCATGTGGCCCCCGTAGGACCGTCTCAGGAACAGCATGCTGGAGCACAAATTTTCGATCACTTTTTTGAGCCTTAGAAGCCATGTCTCACAAATGATGTGCTTGATCTTAGTTTCCAAGGATGGGATCGTTGTTGGCTTCACCTCATAAATGACCGACTTCAAATACCCCGTTTAATCACTCAATGTTTTCATTGAACACTTCTTTTTCTTCTGTCATGGCATGTAACATCATAATGTTGCAACAAAAAATCCTTAATCCTAGCTTTGTTCCAGGCGCCAGTAAAGGTGATATTTCGAGTTTTTTTGATTTTTGAGGCCCAATTATACCTACAGCACATAACATACTTGTACATATACCATACTAAACAGTACATACAATTTTCGGGCTGCATCGGTAGCTAATGTATCATCTTTAGATTTTCTTCGTTTCAAGTTCGACAATTTTACTTATTAACAAAGCCACTAAGACAGAAGTGAGTCTCATCACTGAACAATATTTGATGGTAAAAAAGTAGATCGACTTTCAGCTGTTCAAGACTCAAAAGCATTTCCAAGTCTTAGCATATTGCCTGTAAAAAAATGGAAAAATATAACAATTCTTAACATGTTACCCTTGATACTCACATCTTCCTACAACCCTAAGGCATGACATTATTAGTGCAGAATATTTACATAGAACTCTACTTCGTTTAAGGGAACCATTAAGATGTAAACAATTCAACCCGGAGAGAATGCACAATGAAAACTAATCCTAAGAATTATACAAAACTCAACGTTTCCTTACAGCAATGAATTCAATCAATCAAATAACTGGCTTTTTATCTTGCTCAATTGAAAACTGGAAACAAAAAATTACCTACATACATATGTTCTCAGATTTTCCTGTACTCGTACTACCAATTACAAATGTAAAATACTTATAGTCCTATTTTCTGTCGAAATCTATCAAAATGTGAAATCCTTTAATTCCCAGTTGGAAATTTCGAAACATTTCAATACAATTCAGCCATATCCACAAATCTAATCTCAAATTAAATTTCCAAATCATTTCGAAAGATACCCACAGATCTACCCGTATTTAAAACTAGATACATGGATCCTAAGGACCTTTTCCATTTATTGGTATCCATTTTCGATGCGAGAAAATCCATCAAAATATGGTTCATTGACTTGTTACAATCGTGATTCCGATCCAAGTGGATTACCTTTTCGGTTGTTTGGACCGAAATGAAAAATATTTTATGTACTCGTATATGTATGTATGTTGTAAACAAGGATTTTAGCTTTTACCATTTTGATGTACTCGTACGTAACGCACAGTACCTATAGATGACCTGAAAGGTTCTCCGAAACGCCAACTACTATCCCCTTGAAATGTCAGCTTCAGGCGTTTGTTACTCAAGCTGATACAGCCAAATAGTATTACCCTTAGAAGCTAAAGTTAGGAGGCCTTTTTCGACAAACACATTCACCGACCACCAGCAGGGACAACGAAATTCAGTCAGATGCCTGGCAAATGCCACAAATCTGCACAATCAAGCAGCACCAAGCAAATTTGTTCCATGGCATACCCTTCGTGTTTAGGAGTGAACGGTATTGTCTGCCTTTGAAATTAAGTGGTTTGGCTAAGGAAGAGGACTGTCCTGAGTTTCTCACAGTGATAGCTTAAGGAGAAAATTGGATGCAATTTTTCTCTGATGAGTGGTGCGATGACGTCAGGCATGCAAAGTGCAGAACAAAGCAGGAATGGCATTTTTGGAGATATTTTCACGTTAACCGGACGATAATGTCAAGTAATTGTTTCCGACGTTACACTGGCATTTGGTGGAATGAGGGTTTCTCATCTAAAATTTAGCATTTAAAGTCATTTAGAATTTATGAGAAAATGCGATAGTTGCATTAAACGTGACATCAAATGTGTGAAATACTCTAGGAAGGACATTAAATTTGAATTTCACATTTATTTTAAAGCAAAGATAGAAATATGTACAAATACAAACTTAATGATTTTTATTAAAAAAAAAAATGTAATTATAATATTTTTTTACCATTAAGAGTGTCAATTAATTTTGTGTTCAAATTCTAATAACATATGAACGCAAATATCTCATGAACGAATGTATTGCTTCTTTTTGCAAGCAGAACATATAGGTAAACATGTAAGTAAACGAGTGTGTTAAATCCTGTATGCAGTATTACTCGGATTTCGGATATTATTGTGAGTTTCTACATATGAATGCGTGAACCGAATTGATTATTGACGCAAAGCACTCCTCTAGTATTTTATCCTGAACATTCTGGGTTTCCAATACCATCTTCTATATCACAAGGAACTTCACGCATATCCAAGCATACCAACAGTTTAAAAAAATAGCTTTTCAAATTAAGCAACAAAAGGTCAAGTTGAATGCCTGTATAATAATTTTGTTAAAAAAATGAACGATATATGTATACACGGTATCAACAAAAAATAAAAAAAAATTGTAGCATAAACTTTCTGCTGATGTGCAAAATCTGAGATACACTATAGTTAGATGTATTTGCCCTTTGAAGACCGATAAAGCTGCGGTTACCTTAAAACCAGTAATTCAGATTATCATTAATTAAAGCATATAAGCCTGATTGTATCCCAAAATTTTTGCAAACCTCAATTACTCGACCCATATATAAAGGGTAAAGAATAAGATCGAAAACTACAGACCAGTCGCAGTCTTGTCGGCTGTCGAAAAGTGTCTCTAGAAATTGGTAGTAAATCGGCTCACCAGCTTGGAAAGCCACTGAGAGAATTCACAAGTTTTATCAATAAAAACCACCATATACACGTACTTTTCATATTTGTTGATTCCAACAAAACCTTCGACACATTAAGTTATGAAAAGCACTAAGAAAATCTTAATAGGATTGGTTTAAGAAGAATTTTAGCAAAATGGTGCGAAAGCTATTTATCAGAAGGAACTATGATCGTAAAAGATTCTGATGTATTTAACCAATATAAAAAAGCTACGAAGGGCCTCAAAGTTCAAAATCGGGACCAAAACTATTTATCCTATTCACCATTCAACTACCACGCATTCTCAAAAAAAAGGACGAGATTTGCTTATACAGACAACACTGTTATAATTTATTTTAAGGTAAAAGTGCCTAGATTGAGCAAAAGCAATAATCTAAGAAGAATATGAAACGACTCAAAATTGTGTCACGAAAAAGGTTTAGTTATGAATATTGTAAAAACAAAAATTATGCTTATACAAACACCATTAAAACCGCAAGGCCACACTAGGATTTTCTAAAATTTGTATTGCTTTCAATTGTCCCTTAGGACTTAAAAAATGATATCCCAAAAGATTATGGCCGGAAATATATCAAAATATTTGTTTTTCAAAGTATGGTACAAGGGCCGTCAGGTAGGCTTTCAAAACTACATTTTCCAAGTTGGCCGCACCCATATCGAGAGTAATTTTGAACTAATTCACTTCAAATTTTAACTGGATCTTTAAAAATATATGTATTATCTTAATGAGTACATACCACCTTAATCAAAAAGAATGACCACCGTGTGGCGCTCCCATTGTTCCAATTTGAGTTCTGTTTTTTCTATTAAGTTGGTAAATCTGTTGTTGACATTCCCTCTAAATCTTAGCGTCATAGCTTGATATTTGCAAAAGTTACGTTTCCAAGAGTACATCTATCTCTGTGTATGTTGGCGATTTTTTACAATTTTAGAAATGGATTTCAATTTGCAACAACGAAGTTGTATTCCTCATAAATTTTGCGTAAAAAACGGATTTAATGGTGCGCGAGTGTTGGAAATGTTCGAAAAATGTCTCTAACGAAAACGGTCATTTACCAGTGGCAAGAGCGGTTCAAAAGTGGTCGTGAGTAATGATGAACGCAGTGGCAGACCATCGACATCGAAAACCGACGAGAACATTGCTGAAGTAAAAGAAATGCTGGTCAATAATCGCAAATTAACCATCAGAGAGATATGGGAGGACTTGAACGTTGCCTATGGATCTATCCAAGATATTTTGGTTAATGATTTGAGTTTCCGTCGTGTAGCAGCAAAGTTGGTGCCAAAAGATCTCAATTTCATGCAAAAAAGAGACCGTGTTGACGTCGCAAAAGAGATGATTTGCGAGGCTGACGCTGAATCCGATCCCACATTCATGAAAAGGATCATTACTGGAGACGAGACGTAGGTTTATGAGTACGACACGCAATTCAGACATCAGGCAAGTGAATGGAGTTCACCAAATAAGCCGAGACCAAAGAAACCACATCGTTTTCAGTCAAAAAAGAAGGCAATGCTCACGGTTTTCATGGATTACAACGGTGTAGTGCATCATGAATTTTTGCCACAAGGCCAGAAAGTAAAGAAAGAGTATTATTTGGGTGTTACGAGACGTTTGCGTGAAGCAATTCGCCGAAAGAGACCAGAATTGTGGGCAAAAAACTCGTGGATTTTGCACCATGATAACACACCGTCGCACAGTGCCATCATTATTCGTAATTTTTTGACGAAAAATGCAACAAATACCATCCAACAGCCACCGAATTTACCTGATTTGGCTCCCTGTGACTTCTTTCTGTTCAATCGAGTTAAAAAACCAGTACGGGGAAGGCGTTTCAGCAGGAAGAGACGAGAGTAAGTAATGGAAAAATCGCAGGAAGCACTAATGGACATACCGAAAACCGAATATAAAAAATGTTTCGAGGATTGGGTCAAGCGCTGGCATAAGTGTGTTGCAGTCGATGGGGATTACTTTGAAGGGGACAATATAGATTTATATGAATAAACTTGTATTTTTAATTTTCTGAATAAATTCCGGGAATCTTGATCAAGGTAGTATATGGCATAGTTGATTTGTTATTATCAATTTTTTTTCGATTTTCCTGTCAGTTTTTCAATTTTGACTTTGGAAGTGCGCCACTCGGCCAAAAATCAATATATTAGGAAATCCTACGTACTTCTCTAGCTGTTAGTATGTATAATAGTTGAGACTCATCATAGTCCAAAATTTACTGCAGCTGTTGGTACTACCGTAGACGCTGCACAGTCGCCATTTTTAAATAAATTATTCTATAAAATTTATGTTTTACAGTTCATCATATGTATATACAATAACTTCTACCTTTGTAAAATCGATTTATTTTATATTTTTCCAGAAAAAAAATCACAAAAAATCTTATTTTTACGCGATCTGGAGTGACCTAACCCCTTAAGGAAATAAACTGATGTTGGGGTCCGAAAGCGGGTCCACCTACTATGTTCTCATTGAATCTCACATAAGATACGGTGTACTAGTATGGTGAAATTCGACGAAAACCCACCTAGAGAATATTGTGAACATCCAGCATCGATTGGTAAAAATCGCCAACTCTAAAAATACTAAATATACTCTAAGACACTAAATATGTGTAGTGTATACAAGATGACAAGACTACAACTTTATTGCAATACAGTACGTATATCATATACGTGCTGCTATTCTTAGCAACGTATTCAGATTTTGTGACCAAATGAAAGGATGAAACACAGGCGTCATTAATTAATTCATTTGTATTGACGTTTATTTGTTCCAAAATTCTTTAGTTTTTTTTTTATTGCATGTTACAAAATTAATTTTCGATTAGTATGACTAAGTCACCTCTACAAGGTTATCTTCAAAAAAAGAAAGAGAAACACATCGACAAAATTTGCCATTTTAATTGTCAAATTCGTGGCAATTCGATTGTTAACAACACGTGTCCATCAACATATGTGACATCACCACATAAATAACATAATAAGGGCGAAGAGGCTGTTAGAAATTCCAAAAGCCTATAACTGCTATGGGTGAAGAGAGCTAACATATACCATCTCTAAAATAATGAGTTCAATACCAGCGGATATTGTTCCATTCACTATGTTTTTTTTTAAATTAAAAACTATTTTCTATGTATTGAATTGAATAGCATAGTCGAAAAGTACAGATTAAGTGTGAGGTTTAGCTTAGAGTGCCCGTATAGTTATTACAAGATTGTTAAGTTAATTACTCTAGTTTCTAACCGTTTTTTTGAATAGCATATACATATGTAAGTAATAATAAATTTAATAAATACAAATGCATTGGAAAAAAAGTAAGTACAAAAAGAATAAAAAATGCACCAGCAGGTGTTAGGCATGTTATAAATTACAAAGAAACGTATAAAAGTGTTAAAAGATACTTTCTTAACATTTTTTTTGAATAATTCATTTTTCAATTTTCAACTTCTTTGTTATCAAAAACTCTAAACTATTAATACTAAATAATTGTTTCAAATAATAATTAAGTTCATGCCATTATCACATCATTCAAATGGCCACCTTGGCTTCGCTGGTAGTGCTTCAAGCGGTCGGTCCAATATGTCCGACGTTATTCCGACAATAGCGGGCCGAATGTTGGCCTCCAGCTAATCCAAAGTAGTTGACTTGTTAGGTTGACGTAGCCTCAGAGAAAAAATGCGAGTGGTGTTAAATCGCATGATCGCGCTGGCCAATTGACGAACGCTCGCCGTGAGATGACCTAGTCGCCAAATTTCTCCTTCACAACTTCGAGCGCTGCGTCGCTTGTATGGAATGTAGCGCCATATTGTTGGAACCATAGCTCGGATATGTCGAGCACTGATCACAGAAAGTCGGTTAACATCGCTTTATACTCGAGACTATTGACGGTAGCCGTGTCTCATTCCTCATTCCGAAGGAAATAAGGTCCGATGATGCCGCCATGCCATTAACCCCACCAAACTGTCTATCTTTGTGGATGCATTGGTGCTTGGGCGAAATCTTGTGGATTGTGTTCGCTCCAATGAGGGCTTATTAACATAGCCTCTGAGGCCAAAATCGAAAAGATAAGTTTCTGGCCAAAATCCGGATCTCCGGCCAGCATTTCCACCGCCCGATCACGGAACTAATCTATGATCTTCCGGCTTCAATTCTTGCGTTAGCATAATTTTATGTGGATGTAGGCCTAAATCCATCTGCCGAATCGACATTTCTGATTCTTCTTCGATACTAGCCACTACGACGGCTATATTTTCTACATTTCGCATCAATCTCTATCTGGTAGGTGGCTTAACATCCAAAAGAGTGTACTCCCTCTCAAACTTTTCAACGGTGCGCCGAATTGCTTGCACACTGCAGCCATGATGACGACCGACCTCACCCGGAAATTCACGTTGCGTATTTACAACTGAGCCGGGATTTCGGTAACATTTTTTAACAATTTCTGCACGTTCGGCAAGCATAAAACAATACATGATGAAATGGCAAACCTGAATATTTCGGCAACTGAATGTCGTTGGTAACTTTGATTAAACTATGTAGGAAACATTCGAATAAGTTAAAATCAAACTCATTATTCACTCCCTAGATCCGCGCACCTGCATTTCCGCTTGTGTAAGACTATGACTGAATATCTTATGTAAATAGCCGACGATCGAACGATATCACGGTTTTAATATAGAGGATAAGTATACAGTACGATTGAAGTTGATTGAAATTATTAAGACAGTTGCAATAAAGCGTTGGCAAACGAACCATCTCCGTGTTTTACCTATTCTTTGTTCTGTATATTTTACTTTTCCAGTAAACATTAAATAATAAAGAATGATTGGAAAAAAAAAAAAAAAAATTGGACTCGTCGCAGCCGCGGTAAATCTGCGGATACCGCAGCAGCCACAATAACGAAAACATATTGTGAGTAGATTTAACTTTCAAAGCCGCCACAGCTTTTCCTTTAACCTCTCGCTAACGCCTTTACAACGAGCATATTAGTGTAAGAACTGCAGATCGGTGACATCGATGTCAAGGAGTAGTCAGGATTTTTGAAACGCATGCGCTGTGTTTTATAACTACGGCAGCGAAACCCCCAATTCGATAAGGAATGCAGGTAAACATATGCTTACTTACTTACTTATAATGGCGGTACAGACCGCGGTGAAGCAGAGCCTCAGCTAATATGGCTTACCAGCTATCGCGGTATTTTCTTCGCATGATTTCCACTATGGTGGCGTTGTCGGAGTTGGTATTGTAAATAAAGTCCCTTACTACTTTAAGTTATAGATGCTTATCGTGACGTTTGATGCTAAGCGTCGTTGTTGTGTTTCTCTCTTTATTGGCCGCTACTGACGCTCCATTCAGCTCGCTGTGTTCTTCCCATTATGACAATGTCCTCTGCAACTGCGAGTAACCGAACAGACTTTTTGAAGATGGAGTTGACTTGAATGATATAGAAAAAATCAAAGGACAACGCATCGCCTTGTCCTCTTCAGTCCTCTTCAGATACACGATTTTGAACTCCCGAGGTTTTTTTAAGATCTACCATAGTGTGAAAATTTGACCTATGATGGACTTTCCTGATCTAAAACCATATAGACTATTGACGAAGTGAATTTGAATTGTTTTGAAAAAAGTCGTTATATTGTCGTTGGAAAAAGTTTTCGGAACTCAAATTATATGCAAATTCTAATTTGATTGTTAATTTCCATGGAATATTTAAGAGCGAATTCATTGAACGCACAAATTCTTTAAAAACTTTATGAGTCGGTTCAAACGTTATGCATGACAAATTTTTAAGAGGTCCACATTTTTTAATGGAGGAAACGTAAGGAACTAAACAATTTAATTTGGACTTTAACTGTTTATTAAACTATACTGTGTACAAAGAATTATGTTATTCAATTAATAACTTAAGGTATTAAGAATCAAATTAATAGAGGCATGTGACGAACAAAAGTTGTCATCTCCCTTCTTGTCATTCGAAAGTTTGCAGCTATGGTATTTTTAATTGCTAAAAGTTGAGAAATATTGCCAATCTCAAATCATGCTATCGGCGACAAGAAAACTATGCAAATATTTGATGCGCAACTAATTTTTTGATTAAAATGCAACTTTATTGTGAAAAAATGGTTATAAATAAATCATTCAAAGTCATTCAATCAATCATACTCGAATACCGTTAGGGTAAAAGTCTTCATCTTTTGAGGCTATCAACGAACCTAGCCATTTTTTGATGTCTTCATATGAGCGTAATTGCTGATCAGCCAGACCATGTGCCATCGAACGGAACAAGCGATAACCGGACTGCGCAATATCTGGAGAATATTTCGGGTGAGCTAGGACTTCCCATTTGAGTTTTCATATAGGTTCTAACGGGTTCGGCATCTTTTCGTGCCTCTGCACGTATTGTGGCCGCTTGGAAATGACTTGGCGGGTAGTTTCTAATGCTGCGATAAGATCTTCTTGTATTTGCCATGGATCCTCATCGAGCAATGCCCCTAATTCACCATCTTCCAAGGATTTTGGCTTTCCTTCACGCGGACGGTCGTCAACTTCGAAATCACGTCTTTGAAGGGACGGAACCAATCACGGGATGTTGTTTTACTTAGAGTAGCATCTCCGTAAGCTTTTTGGAGCTCTGGACGAAGTTCAGCAGCCGTTTTCTTCGATTGAAAGAAGAAAATCAACTCTTACCGCAAATGGCGATTGTTTAGCACAAAATCAGTCATTTTCACACAACCAAAAGTATATGACGCCAAAACAAAATCAGTCAAAGCTGTTTGTTTACCATATGTCTAAGCTTGGTTCATGACGTTTTGGATATGTCAAAATCGACCAGCACTTACTGCTGGAGCCAGCTATTGGCAAACAGAACTTAGTTGCGCACCTAATATGATATTAAAATCGCTATATCAATTTATTTCTATTAATTCACCATCATTAAGGCTGCAGTTTGAAGCAAAAAATCAGGATATTTGATCTTGTCAATTTGCATATCACTTTTGTGTCTTCTGTAATTGCGGCAAAAAAATTCAAATTGAAGTTGGAAGAAAAACTAAGAATTGAATTTAATGCTAAATTATCGCCAATTATGAAGGCTAAAACGAAATATAAATGAAATTCTTACTATTTTATCAAAGACTCAAAAGCACACATATGTCCTCCAATTTTGAAAAGTGGTGTTTTAGAGTAATCGGAAAATTGTAATATAATCTACAAACGACAACATGAATTAAACTCGTTAGAAAGCAGTTTTTTGAATCTGGCAAACAAAAAAAAAAAACAATAACTGACGAGATCCTGCGTCCTTCATTTTTTCCTTAAAGTAAGGAATGATTTCCTGAAAGTGGTTCCATTTTAACTATTCGAACTGCGCGTACTTGGTGGTATATTTCCTATGTCAGAAATTTAATTCAGTGTCAGAATTTAAGATTTAATATTTTGTTAGAAGGCCGTTTTGCCGTATTACTGCTTCTAGGTGATTAGGCATCGATTTCACTATTTTTTGGCAATAATCTGGGGAAATTTTTTACCATTCATCCTTCAGAGCTGAAATCAGGTCACTTTTATTGTTAATTTGGTGGTTTTTTAGTTTTTCTTCTAAATAACTCTACACATGCTTTTTTGTGTATTTATATTGTGTGTCCCATTATTACTTTGAGCTACATAATTTGACCTTTTTTAGTTTGTGGTTGTTTTCTTCTTCCTTTATCAAATTCGATATCTACTTCATCTATAACATTTATAAGTTCCTAGAAAATAATTGATATTTTTCATTTTTGTAAGTTTCCCATTGTAATGTTGAGCCACTGCAGAAGCAAAGTGATCCCGACGACCACAATTATAACACTTGCCATTCACTCGTCAGTCACAATTGCGTAATTATTTTCCGCTGTTCTTAAATTTGGAGTACTGTTTTGCATTCGGGCGAGCAACAAATGCCTGATGACTTTCGCTGACATCTGTGACCTTATTCACTTTTTCTTGTTTTCTTGATCCTTCGTCAAGCCATTTCACCATAAGCGTACTTAAAGCTGGAAGCTCGTCGCGGGTTTCTATGACTACAACAAAATTGTCTGGCAAACTAGACAGAGGAATTATAACCATCAACTCATCAGCCACAGTAACTGTGATTTCAGCTAGCTTATCTAGTGTCTCATAAAATTCATTTACGTGCTCCAACATACTTGATCCCTTACGTGCAGGACCAGAAGGCTGGATCATTTCCGTTAGCGTATCCCAAACCGTTTTAGAAGTTAGACAATGGCGCACATGGTTTAACTGCGTAGGTTTAATGCAAAGCATTGTGCTGGCTAGCGCCTTTTCATATTTGCATCGAATAATGCAGACTCCGCCACAGTTCCACCCTCTCCTTTTACGAGCCTTCCACAGGTGATTCCCCATAAATCTGAATGAACCAGAACGCTCTTCATGCGGACTGACCACGAGGCATAGTTAGAGTCGTTTAGTTTTTCTATAGAATACAAACCGGGAGCACTCATCTTATGCAGTTAGAAATTAATTAATTAAGCAAAAACAAGCTTTACTTTCACAATTAACTTTGGTTAATAAATGACTAATTAATTGAATTACAAAAAAGTTCGGCCTGGGCCCATAACCCGTTAGATTTTTTTAATAAAAATATCACACGTTTGTTCAAGACAAGATTTATTTAAAGAATAAACATAATGAGAACAGAATGCATGGCTTGCTTTTATGTAAAGAAACGCATTGAGAAGGTGGAAGCAAATATGGAAACGAAACAATAATACAATGGTTTGTGTTGCCATACTAAAATGATTTATATAATTTTAACAGAAATAAAGCGATTTTTTTTTACATCAACTAAGAACGTTCTTAAATATGCAACCAGTATACCTATATTAATTTAACAATTTGCATTGTGTAAAGAAAATTATGTAAATATCTCAATTTTTGGTCACTTTCTCTGTGAGATTCCCTTTTTAATGTTAAATTACACTCAGTGTTTTTCTCATACTATATCCGAACAGCTGTTCGCTTTTGCTCACTTAACATGGTCCAAATATCGCGGATATTATCATTTTTGGTGCATTTGGAGCGAGTAATTTAATTTGTCGAACCTGATAAAATGCAATCTCTCATATCATATTGTAGCGTGGAAATAGTTTCCATAATTCCAATAAATTCTTTTTATTTGATTTGTGCACGGAATAATAAATTATGTTAAGACTCCAAAGAATTAATCCAACTCATGTTCTCTTTTGGGCAACAATTTGGGTCTGGATATCTTTGTTCTAAGTCTTTATCGTATTTTTCAATTATACTTTGTCTTTTTCTATTAGTTTCACGCCAAATTATAAATATGACGCATTTCGGCTGATACAATACTTCTGAAAACGAAACGAATACTTGTCCTAGTCGGAAGATATTTCGGCCAACCTTTCGCGATTCTGGAAACGGATTGAGATTCCAGCGAGTACTATCTCTACCAAGAAGTTCATCTGGCGTCATAGCTTCTTGATTATCGTCCGATTCGTAAGAATCCTCCGCAAATTCAATGAAACCCTATGGTTCAATGTCAGAGGCTTCATACTCGGCTGGCAATATGTTTTCTTCGTCATATGACAAAACAAGTGGTTCCTCATCACATTCGTTTTCGTTTAACATTTCATGATCCCCAGAAGAATTAAATATGTGGTGACGCACTCGTCCCTTAGAGGAACAACTGAAGCTTAGATTTGAATCAATATATATTTTTTTTAATTTTTCATTAATAATAACACGGAATACTGTCACTTTTTGCAAACACGAAATATTTGTTTCAGACTCCTCGAAAACTGGTTGAGACACCCGCCCTGATTTCGGTGTTTCCCGATAATTTTGTTCCATATGTGCTGCAAATATTACTGTTTGGTAATCATTACCAATTTCTAAGAAAATTTTAATTACCAAAAATCATGTTTATCCCTTTATTTACTTGGAATTTGCAATTTGTCTCTAATTAACCGCGGCAAGCGGTTGAGACAGGATTGGGTTTTTTGAAATAAAGACAAAATTTAGAGGTTTATGGCAATGGTTTTATTTTTTAGTAAAGAGTACTTCCTCCTGCATTACTTACAACCTCTAAAATTCTTGATGGAAGAGATTTAAACAGTTTTTTATGTAATTTTCGTAGGATTTTGTCCCATTCAGTTTCAATGGCGTCTTAAGATTTACTAAGTTATTGAATTCTCGTCCGCCTTGGTAGATAACTCTGGAGAGATATCAACATACATTCTTAATTCTGTTGAAGTTTAGAGACAATGCTGGCCACAACAAACTATGTATGTTACACTCGAAGAATTGTTTCTTTTACGAAGCGGATATTGGTCTCATTTTGGTAGGATATTCCTGTCCAAATTATGACTCCACTTTCGCCTTGCTATCGTTGTCTTAAAAACAGCTCGTCCTTTCTCAAAAACCAAATCCGTCAGATCCATCAAAGCTAAAGCATTTCTCATCGGTGAAGATGACAGTTTTCCAACGCTTCTTTCATCTTAAACGATTTCTGGCAAAGGTCAAACTGGTGTTTCGATGACTTTGTAGTAGTGCGGGTTTTCTTCTCAAACATCTTTTCTGAAGATGTTCCGCTTCAGCTAACAAATCTTCAGTTTTCTGTCCACATTCGAGATCCCTGCTAATACAGCGATTTCCCTTGTTTTTGCTGTAGAATTTAACGCTTCTCTTAGTAGGGATCGTAGATCTGCTGGTGTCAAACTATATTTTCATCCATGTACTTTCTCTTTTCCTGTAGTTTTCTGAATTCTTTAAATAGTTTGAAAAACTGTTCAACTGCGCTTCAAAAGTTTGGAATTTTGTTGACAGAATATCCCTCTTTTTTAAATACTTTCTTTTAAATCAAATAACTAAAACTGATTAACAAGTCACATTGCGAATGGAATCCGCAACTGAACTTCCAAAGTATTTGTACCCTGTCTCAACCAGTAGCCGCGGGTAATTAAGGACAAATTGCGAATTCCAAGAAAGTTAAACGAAAAAAGGATTCATGGTGATTAAAATTTTCTTAGAAATTGGCAACGTTGAATATTTGCAGCACATACAGAACAAAATTATCGAGAAACAACAAAATCGGGAGGTGTGTCTCAACCAGTTTGTTGGGAGAATATAAGTTGTGATTTCACATCGAGCAAACAAAAATTTATTATGTTTCATACAATTTGTAGAAGCGTACCCAGGTAACTAGTCACTCATTTAAGGTTGTTTTTTTTTGTCATTCGGGTGACGGTTAACAAAGCCTGGCCCAGAATAATTCCGAAATCGATCATTCGATTTTTGATAAGTTCTTGAATTTCCAACATCTTCTTGGAAAAGATATGATGCTGCTGTAGAAAGGCTTAACTCTTGCGTTCTTTTTTGTTATGGGCCAAATGCCTAAGGTCGACGCGGAATTGACAAACCTGGATTTCCTATCACACTTTGAAGTACAGAAGCAATATTCCTATTTGTGTTAATTCGTCGTGTTCGATTTCGACTCTTCACATCACTAACTTGTCACATACCTATGCCAAAATTGCTAAACCAATTTATCGATTTCGGAAAACGAAGATGCTTCATGGTGGCAAAGAAAACTTTTGACTCTTAGAAGCATTTTCACAAAATGTTCATTATTTTAGTAGTTAATTTTGACTACAAAAGCGTGTATTTGATTTATTAATGACGAAGTTTTCACCTATCATCAGTCAAAAAAGACAGCACCCAAAACCAAGATGAAGTCATCATTTAATATTTTTATTCTAAGTATTAAATTTAGAATCTCGTTGCAACGGGTTCCAGCGACAGCACATCTCCTTATCTTAGGCCTGACTGCTTAAGGCTTAAGGCGTAATTATTCTTGACAAGATCTTTATTGCTGAGTAGATGTACACTTCATCCAATTTCATTAAATGTGTACACAAACTGGACTTATAATTATGCACATTACTTTTCTTTAGAAACAACGTAATGATTATATGTTGCAACATTTTAGTCAGAATGAATACCTTTGCCGGTTAGTGATTATCTGGTTGACCTCTAAACAAATATTGTTCTCCAGGTTACTATTGCATCTGGGTAGATATAACCAGTTACTACAATTTTTCGAACGTATGAAATCACGCGTCGAAATGATGCTCCTGGGATTTCTGCTTTACGATATACGAGTAAATAAATGTGTGTAATATTAATGGATTAATAGATGTTTCCAGTAAATAGAATATTTTCTATCTCGTATTTTCTTTACTTGGTTGACTTCAAAATACTTTAACTTTGTATTTAATTGAACTGAAATTTTCAAACGCACGCAAACTTATATTATTTCCTCGAACGACTCACATGCCTACCATTACATATACTCGTATCGATGCTTAACAAATTGCCTTCACTTATGATCGAAACAAATGTTACAACAGGCAAACTTTTACCAAAGTTCAATCAAAATAGCTAAGCAACTATGCTCAACTAGTTCAAATGTAAGTACTGCACACGCAAAACTTTACAATTTGGAAGTTTGAGTATAAAAAAAAAAATTAAATCGAATATCCTAAAATTGGTGTACATACGAGTTCTCTAACATCACCCCCGTATTGAAGAGCAAAGACCTCTATCATCTGCATACCAATTTAAATTTCCAAACAGAGTACTGGTACTTTGCCTGTATGTTCGGCTTGTCTGTGATGAAACTTCGATGTTAAACACTTTGAAAGTTTGAAAACACGAACTGAATATGAAATGAAAACGTTTTTCAATAAATCAAATAGGAAAATTATCTTATCGTTCAAATTATTTGAGCAAATTAGATTTTCGAAGATAGGAAATTGAATTAATATTTCAAAAGAAATTGACTGTCGTCGATTGGTTGAAGAAATATGTTTAGGCCATCACTTTAGCAGACGAGCTTGGGAGTTGGAAATTTCGTATAATTTTTACAAACTTTTTTAGTTCTTGATTTTCTTCTAAATTTGAAGTAAATTCTTGTAAAAGTCATATGATCTTTGAATCCAGAAGGAAAAAGATATTATTTTTGAATACCATTTCGAAAAAGAACCCTATTGGGGAATTTACTTTTGCATGTTTCCTATCACTTTGTAGAAATCTATGTATCAGCCAAGAGGAAGTAGATAGATGCCACTCATAGCAGATTGAATTTAAAGGGTCTTTCAAAAGTCGCGCCTAGATGTCAGTATTGAATCCAACAGATCATAATCAACACAGAACTTTAGTCAATTGGTAGTTAGAACATGATGCTAGTTTTACGCGCAAAATCATCTTTAGTGACATTGGATGGATTCCTCAACAAACAAAATTGACGCATCTGGGGAGAAGAAAATCCTCGAATAATTTCAGAAAAATCAGTACATCCACAAAAATATACTGTTTGATAAGATTTTTCGGCTAGTGGAGTCCTGTGTCCATTTTTCTTCGAAGATGCAAATGAATGAGTTATTTGTGGCCTCAAATTGTAGAAATAGACACAGACGATCTTGCTACGAGACACACAACGGGTACAAACATAGAGCTATTGCGGTCTAAATTTCCGTAATGGTGACATAAACTATCCACCTAGATCATGCTATTTAACACTGTTCAATTACTTCCTTTGGGATTTGAGTAAGTCTATGTGTGAGTAAGAAAATGACAACGCGCTGAGGTGAATTACCTCACGCTGCTGGTGTTCTCATGATAGATTTTGTCTTCTTACCGCATACCATATACAGAAGAAAAGAATAATTCCTATTAAGTCAATCTAACAACAACTGAAAAAGGAGAAAACAACCAGTGACATCGCATATCAATATCAACGTGGGTCTTCTTTTTGAAGCATTCCCCGTCTTCGAATGGGACTCCATATTCCAATAACTTCGATTTTGAGATTTCAAGTGAAAAAATAAGAGATGGCAATCAATACTGGAACGAAAAGGGTTTGTAGAATATTGTTTCCTAAGCTACTGAAAGCTAAGCAGCTATTTAACATTCTTCCTGGTGATTATTTCTTTCCTTTTCTAATTGTATAGGAGGAGAGGTAGATAAAGTGAATACGAACAACTCATGGGATCTTTAGCACTGGCTTGTAAGTCTTCAATACTTCATGTTTTATGCTCAATACCGAATTAGGAAATTAGGTAGCCTAGCCTTTTCTAGATATTCTAACCGACGAAAAAAATAGGCTAAGTTCAGATGATCTGCGAATTCCTGGTGCAGTATCGTGAAAGGGGCAGCGGAAATAAATTTCAGATAACTTCATGAAAAAGTCTTTACTTCATATTTAGATGAGCTCAATCAGAAGGTTTTCTATTTGTGCAGTCCACGTAAGACGAGACTTTCCTCTACTGTGTTGTCCCAAAGATTTATAATCGAGGACTCTTCGGAATGGAGCATTCGTCTTTATTCGTTTTACATATCCTGGCCATCTTAGACGACTAATGTGCACTTCTCTGACCCGGTAAATGCCAATGCTCCTTGAATTCACCATCCGCAATCTTCATCCACCTTCGCTAACGTCCATGCTACTACATATATCATAAAATTGGACTGAAATGATGAGGATCTAATATATAGAGTCTCCTTAATGTTTCTGGACAAGGCTTCATTACTCATTTGCCTTCTTAGGCTATTGGCATTCTTAGAAACAGCTAAGAGCAAGAGAAACTATTCGTTTGATTTCCGATGAGATGTCATTAGTAGGGAAAGAGAACTGCTTCAACGAAAAATGAGAGGAACAGTGAAGAAATAATTCCGCTTAATGCTCTAAAAGAAAAAAAGACGACCATGTAGAAAGAAGATGGCATACCCCACTTATCAGTTTAAGAACATCGAAGTCATGTAAATTTCCGTGACGAATTCGGGACGTCTGGAAAATTGGAAAACCATTGCTATTTGTTTGAAAATAAATCTTATTCGAATTTGGGTTGGGCGAAGATAATCGTAGATATAACTGTGCATGGCTTAACGTCTGCAAAAAGATTGATTCTGGAGTCAACAACAGATTGAAAGTATTGTGTCCCACATATCAACTATCCTGCAGTGATACGGACCACAATCACATTCAAGCAATGTATATCGCGGATGCAAAACCACCACAGAAGTACTGCGTGAAAATTTACTGTCAAAAGGCTGTGGTCGCATGATGAAACTACTTAAATCGTTTCTGGCTAAGTTTTCCAAAGACTTTTAAGAAGGCTAGCTAGCACCAAACGCGGAAGAAGACTATTCGTTGGCTGTACAATTTCAAGCAACCCTAGGGTAAGGGAGCTAGGTGGCTGGAGCAGAAATACGATTACGAGATTCAACATCGTGTTGGCTCTCGACATGATAACACTGATGCGTTTTTTCCGAAACCATGTGCCGAATACAAGCGTTTCAGGAAGGACATCAAAGAAAAAGAGCGTTGCGATATATTACACTTGGAGGCCGATGATGTCAGTCAGACATTCGAACAGCAGGAAGATACAACATTTGCAAAAGTGAGCAAGCGAAAAGGTGAGCTAGAAAATATTATGCAGGATGATCAGAAACCAAAAAGTTGTATCGAATATGAACGATCAGGATCAGAAGATGTTACCCGTGATTCCAAAGAATTTAGTACCAGAAATTCTTTAACGGGTCCACAATAGTCCCAGCGGAAGCCATATAGTGCAGCACAAAATTTTTTAGCAAAATAAAGGGCAAATTTTTTTAGATTGATCGAATAGTAGATTCTTAATTACGGTGCAAAATTGCATTGTACTTAAACAAAGCCGAAGAAGACACCTATTCAAGAGAACTGCTGTCGACATACTTGGCCGCTTTAGAAGCACCGATATAGGTACATATACTTGTAGTTTTGGACTACTTCTAACCACTAACCAAATAGCTGAGGTAATAGTCGAACAACTTTTACGTAACGTCTCCTGCAGGTTTGATGTTACGCCCTATATTCTATTTCAGACCAAATCCGAAACTATAAATGATAAGTGTTTCATAAAATAGTGGATAGCTTCGGCTGTCAGAAAACATCTTTCTTTCTCTTTTTACCCCATTTTCCAAAAAAAAACTTAACATATGCTGAGGCATTATAAGTGTATCCATACCCGCTTGAGTGTTAAGTTCTTTAAAAAAAAAAAAACTCGAACAACAACCCTTTTCGCCCTCAATCTGACGAAATGGTTGAACCGGAAGCTACTGGATTACTTAACGAAGTTCGCCACACCCATTAAACAAACAGCGCTACTAGCTTACCGTGCAACAGAGCAAGGATCGACGGGATTCTCACCAGCTTTATTCAACTTCGGAACAGAACTGAAGGGTGCAGTCGATATACTGTCCAATCACCATCAGAGATAGGTCGAGAAGCTGGCGCTTCAAAGTACACGAAGTGGCATAAGAAAGCCTTCAAATTGCAGTCGAATCAATGAAGGACGGGTACGACCTAAAGAAAGTGTAAATATATTTTTTTTGTCATTGGATTGACCTTCGTTGGGTCTATGCATAGTCTGTTCTTGTCTAGTTTTCTCACTAAGAATACTGGCTAACTCCGGGCACTAATTCCTTCTTCGATTACCCCTAATTGGATTACTGAATCTAGCTCGTCATATAAGAGTTTTCATATATAGGGTAATGACATTGTTTGATGGGAATTTTTAACTAATTTTATCACATCCTCTCGAAACTTGGTCTTGCTTAACGCCAGGATTACGAACGACAGAATTTTTTTCGTTCCCTCTTCAACTGCTCAGCTTGTGGTTGGGTGAGATCTTGGATAGGAGAATATTGGCAAATACGAGTATAGGCCCGAGATAATGTTAGGACCGACCGCAAGACTTTTTCGAAAGACAAATTCTAAATATAATTCCTATTGTAAGTGGGCGATTACGAATATCTTCGAGTATTTTCTGATGCCAACTGTCAGTTATCCGTATATCGGTCATCATATTCATCAGGGTAATTTTATGTACTTATCTTAGAAAATTCTAGTGCCCCTTTTCCCATGCATGATGGAGTTTTTCGGAGCGGCTGACTCGCGGCATTCCCACAAATACGGATGGATAACTGAAGCAAGTCTGAGTATGGAATCAAAGTAACATTATTCGGCTCAGTTTTCTAGATGTTTTTGTTTTTTCTTCTTAGTTTGTCAGTAAGGTAATTGTTAAGTCTACTAATTCGTCGATTGTTAGAATCCGCTGCTTTGATCTCTATACTGTGTGTATAGCTCATTGATTTCTGTCACGTTTATAACGTTGGTATCTTGCGGTACCTTACCGCATCTCCTACACAGATCGCAGAAATCTTGTATACTCCGTATGGAGTAACCAAAGATAAGAGTAGCGACTCGGCCCTTAATTATATGTCGAATAGGTCTTACGGAGAGTCTGGGTGCAGATACTAATGTCACATAAAAATTGAGTCATACTATTTCACATGTTAAGACTCTTATTTTGAGGCTTCATTAAGTCTAAAACCATAGACGACCTGGACACGCACATTTGACATAAATTTGCTAATTTATAGGCTGCTGTATTCGGAAAAGCCACAGAAAATTAGGTCCCGCACACCGACTCATACCAAGTGCTTGCATGGAGGATATGAAAATGATATCATATTTCATATCCAGTGGTATCGATTATTTTTTAATCTAAAATTAAAATTTCATCGATACAATAAGCATAAGTCTTTTTATTTAAAAAAAAATTGACACCCATCTAATGGAAAAACCATATTGAAAGAAAGATTATTATTACCTTCATCAGTTTCTTTTTTCAGGGTGAAATTAAAAAGAACCATACATATATTTATTTATAGCTTACTCGTAAGAGCTATCAAATTACCCTCTTGCATACAGCACATGTAACATATAACATTGTTCAATTAATTGACAAGTCTACATAATAAAATGTGTTTACGGGGCTCTTAAGTGAAGTACAGGAAAATGCAAATGACACACACCTAGCACGGGTGACAGTTCCTGAAAAGCTTAATCCGCAGTTTCGGAAACATCTCCCGTTAATTTCATAAAAAAATACAGAAATAAAAAACAAAAGGAGAAAAATGTAAAACCTGGTGAATGGCCAAAAAAGACTGTGAAATCCTTTAACTTCAACACCCTTTCAAAAATAATTAAATTCATATGGGAGTGAGAATGTCTCCATGGAGGAATGGTGAAAGCTGAATGAGCATTCACGAACAGTAAGAGGAAATGTACCTATATAACGGTAGGTGCACTGTATGAATATGGAAGAAGTCACGTAGTTGGTAAAAATGTCCTCTAAAGCTGAAGACTGTAAACGTGTTGTTGGAAATGTTGTTATTTTTGCAACACCGCCATAATTTCCGGCTTCAAAACATGCCAAAGCAACTTACCGAGTGTAGCTGAGAAGTTCCGGAATAGAAATTTCCGTTAAAGAATAAAAAATAACAACAACAGTTAGAGAGACAAGGAGAGAAAGAGAGAGAGGAAAAATGAGATAGAGAAGAGCTTTATGTCATTATAAATTCGCTATGATGTCTAAAAATGACAAAGAAAATGTTGCAAAACAGTGGGAGGTGACGATGTTTCGTTGTGATGGCTAAAGAATAAAGAACTCACCACTTGACAGGCTTTCGTTGTATTTTTTGTCCTTTTCATAAAATCTTTCTACGAAAGTTTGAGTGATAATGATGGAAACATTGTCTCATTTGCATATCAATTAAGCACGTTTTTGTTTTATTTTATGTATTTTCGTAAGCTGTTCTGAGGGACGGCATTCCATTGCACGAGGGAAATTGTAAAAATAAATCATTGAAAAGAAATTAAATAAATTGAATTGAGACATAATGAATCACTCAGAGTCAGACAATTAATGAATTGCCATCCATTTCTTACTTAAATTATGGATTTTTCCATTTTTATCACTTACAAAAAAAAGGGAAACTTCTGTTCATGATACTTCTTGTATGTTCCTTCTGCTGAAATTTCTCAGTCATTCAAAGAAAGGTGAGTAAGAGCTTCAGTGATAAATTACTAACAGTTCCATCTCCCACTAACGTACTTAAAGCCGAGTATCTGTTGCATGATGCGCTCCCTCCATAAATTTTTGGCGATATACTCGTACTTCCTTGCAATCAGAATTGCGTATATGTATTTAAAACAGACGCAAGTTTTCCTAACGAGAACTGAAATCTAACGATGTCATCCTCCAGAAAAACCTGGTAGTTACATGAAGTCCAACACTGAAACTTTGGGACTTTAGCTAGAAACCCACTTTCCTGAAATCACTTCTAGCTGTATCAATAATAGATATAGATACATATTTCCCTACCCAATACGAAATTTCAGAGGGGATACAACGAAATAAGCTAGCCTATAGATTCATTCTCCTCTTACAAATCCCCTGAATTGGACGGAATCATACCAATCATGCTTCAAAAACTGAAAGCCCAGGCATACTCATCCAAAATATTTCAGGCCCATAAGCCTAGCATCCTTCATTTTAGAACTTTGGAAAAACTGCTTGACACTCACATTCAAAGTAATCTGCAAACAGATGCGTACCTAGACAAAACGTAAATGCACGTAAGGGCTCTGCATATATTTGTCAACACGATGGAAAAAAGTCTATACGACATAGAATACACTTTAGCAGTCTTCCTTGATATTAAACAAGTCTTCAATAATGTGAACGTTTCCGCTATACGTAGAAACTTAGGAAGTGCCGTAGTTAATCTTGTATTAACGATCCTGATAATTTATAGGCTCTGCAACAATGCAGCACTAGGTCACTCCTCAAGGGAGAGTGATATCACCTTTTCTGTGGACCCTTAACGAAATACTTCTAAATCTGAGAAGGGAGGGAATAAAAACCACCACCAGCAACTTCCCCCTACGATCAGAGAAATTCTAAGTTATGCCCTTAGAATCATCGGAGAAAGGGCTGGGAATCAACCCTCAAAAAATAGGGCCTGTTCTCTTATATGAACGCACAAGGATAATTGCACGATTTGATCTAACTGCCATAGATAAGACAACCCTCAGAGTGTCCAACAGTGCTAAATACCTACGAATCGTACTAGATAGTAAACCGACTTGGAAGCTGTCGAAGAACGTGTAACGAAAGCAAGGACCGATTTCTACGCTTGCAGCCTTATATTTGGGAGAAAATAGGTTTCTAAGTCCTAACTCCTATGGATGTACGCGGCTACTGTCAGACGCATCTTAACCTACAGTAGCTTGGTATGGTGGCAACAAGCCAATGGAGGATGGCGGAAAGTGCTCTAAGATTGAGCCAGTTTAATGGGCGGAAGCCAAGCCCGAAAGGCCAAGCTTTCAGCATAAGGCTACATTCTGCTGGATCCGTGGCCACAAAAGTGTGACAGGCAACAAAAATGCAAACTAGTTACGCAACTCGAAAAGGATCCTTCCTAGTAAGCAGACTCGCGGATCAAAATGTCAAACCTCCACTCCGCACTTTAAGAATACAATTTGAGTGAACCAGACAAATAAAAGTCAGTGAAAGGTGGGAGAACCTTCCAACCCGTGGAACCTCATGACAATTATGGCCAGAACAATTAAGATTCTCTTAAAAAGCAGAGCTGAAGTATCTATGCTTGTTGGATTATCCACGGCCATAATCTTCTGTATTTCACGCAATAAAACTGTGCTTTGCCGATAACGACGTCTACAGTGGCCGTGGGGACATAGGCTCACGAGAGGATAGCTTACACTTTCTATGCCGCTGTTCCAGCCTTAGTATTTTGAGACAAAGAACTTTAGGAAGTTACTATTCCAGGAACCCGCTGCTTCACTTATATCTCTTTTCAGATTCGCGGATACAATAAGATGGCTTAGACCCACTCAAAGACCAAATGACAACCAACGCGAGACGGAAAGCTGAAACCGAAATTAGGAACTGCGATCAAATTTCCATCCTCACCCAATTCTCTCTGCCGAAGATCGCAATAAGTCCACACAGATCTAAGTGTGATGAGATATAGAGTGCACATGGCTCCAGATACTACATCAACACCGCATTTTTAATCGTTTTTGGTGCCAACCGTGAAGACCCAACTACATTCCTTTCCTGGCTCACATTCTAGCTGAAACCATTCCTACGCACACGATATGAATATCAAAGGGAGAAGGATCAATCAGTATCTTAGCCTGCTTATCGACTAATATTCATAACATGATAGGAAAATATAGCGTTGCCAGTTTTCGATGAGACTGCGCATTATAAAATACAAATGCAACGCTATCTCTGAGTTGATGCTCGCGCTTTGTAGACATACGAATTTACTCTCATCATAAACTTAGAGGCACTCATGTTATTACAGCAGCGATGGGTGGTGCTGGGCGATTTAGTCTTGACGGACCTTGCGGAGGCCAGGTGAAGCCGAGGAACTAGCAGAAGTAGTAGACCACCTCCATTCAGGGAGTGGGACAAGCCGGACAAAATGAAGATGAGAAAATGCGACATATACTACGGTGATTGCTACAGAACATGAACAGCGTTAATTTGAATGCGAATTCGATGTACGTTGTACTAAGAAAAGAAGTTTTGACCTTTCAGCAAGTGAGCGAATGGCTTATATCGCAACAAAACATCATGATGGTTAATATCGAAACAAACCACCAGAACTGGTAGCATCGAGGCCAAGAAGCCATCAGAAATGATGTCCTGTGTCCGCCCGAACAACTTTAAGGAATCCCTGTTTTGATGAAGAGTGTATATGTAGCTACCTCATCCTGCCATAAGTTCTGTTATAAATATAAAACGCTAAAAAAAAAAACAGTGAACATATTGTATTCAAAATTATTCCATTTATTAGACCACAATACTGATTATTAAAAAAATTGGATTCCAAATGGTGTGGCCATTGAGATCGTGGACGCTGCTCTGGTTAATGCTGTTTTAAGGCTTTCCAAATTTCTGTGGAGAGTCTTGCAGGCCATGTTTTCTAGGAATATTAACTATGAGCCACACTACGTGGTTTTGATTTTGTGCGCTGGAGCACAGTTCTGTTGGAAGATCCATTTGTATGCATTTAAAAGGGTAATGGTCAAACCCTTCACAACACCCTCTAGCACATCTTCTTAGTAAATCTTTGCATCAGTTTTTATGCCTTTTTCACAGAAATGTAGGAATGTGACACTATGGTGAGAGCCTGAACACCAAACCATTACGAAAGCGGGATGATGTCCACGGTGAACAATTGGAACAACTTTTTTCACTTCCTTGGATGAAGTGGCATTTGGTCATTTTGTTTGTTGAAAACTTCTTCCGCGGTAAAAATCTTCTCATCCGCAAGCAGAATGTTTTCATGGCCATTGTCCGCGTGCCACTGCACTGATTAGTTAGAAGATGACCCGTAGACCGACGATAGGTTTTCATGTGCAGATCATCCCGAATCAGCCTAGACATGGATCTGGTTGATATATCCAATTCCTTGGACATGATCTTCTGCTTCCTAAGGAGATTTCTCTGAATTCGTTGACGCATTGCCTTTACTACCGCATTCGTACGGACGACGCACAAGCGACCACTTCTTGGCCTGTCCTCTACTCCAGACAACTCGCCGAAGCGAGCCATATACCGACAAACGAATATTCTCGATTTTTAGACTGATTTTAGCAACTCAACAATTTGGCCAGCACTCTTTCCGCACTTATGCAACGCTATTACCGTAACTCGATTCTCTTCAACGCCCCACTCCATGTTAATAGTTAGCAAACTGAAACCAAACGGACTGGTATTTTTCACTGATCAGTGCATGTGTTCTGAAAAAAAAAGTTAACGGTTCTATTTCCGTAAGAAGTTTTGAACGATAAGCGCTGAAAATCGTGTAACCGAACTTATGGCAGGACTAAGTATAGAGCTCCGCAACGAGGCAAAGGAAGAGGGAATAGCATCGGCTTCTCAAGAGAAAAAAAGAAAATCAAACGTAAATACCCTGTCAAGCCAAAAAAGTCCTGAATAGATATGAGGAAGGAAATTTAAGTAATTGTAGACTAATCCTGGATTATGAAGATATGAAAACAGCGCTTTTGTAATTCGGTAAATGGTGAGAAAATCCAAACACCGTTGCTATGCAAAACATTTAACTTAAACAATGAAACGGGATGACCTACCAATAGCGCTATCGAGGTGGGCAGGAGATAATCTAGTTGAGAGCATCGAGGCGAGCTACCCAGTGACCTAGATTTGTGCATTCCTGTCAAGTCCCTGACACTGTGCTGAATGACGATCCGGAGCTCTCGTTGCTTTGTAAAGGTCGGAAACAACCTAACCGAAATCTTTCATTTCAAATAAGTTTGTAAACAAGATAATACGTTAACCTGAGATTTTTTAACATCGTACTTGAGAAAATTGTACGCAACTCGCAGTTCAATGAGAAACACAATTTTCCAAAAGTCTGTGTAACTACATACCCCCGTATGAAATTGATATTATAGGCAGAACACAGTAAGTTGGCATTGGTACGCTTGCAGGTACTGAGACTAAAGCGGCAAACATAGGCTTGCTGCGGATGAAAACAAAATCAAGTATGCCAACAAGTATGGATGCACAAAATCGATGAATCAAACATGACAAAACGTAATAACAATCTGGTTCAACAATGTCTATCTTGGTCGTACTAGGAACCAATCAGGGTTCCTTTGGCGTAAAATGACGATTGAGTAATAAGGCGGTGCCAATTCTAAAGAGACTCTATGTAAAACTCTAATCATACCAGCCGTATTGTTTGGTGCAGAAGCATGATCGTTGGCGAAGACGGGTAAAGATATCATTAGCCGTTATGAACGCACGAATCTTTGTAGTTAGCTGGAAGAACCGTCCAATTTACTCAGTATAAGTATATGTATAGTTACTGCCAGAACTTCTTTTAGGGTATTCATAGACTCAACACCATACACACGGGTTTTGGAAGAATCTTTACTCTTCAGAAATTAATAGTTGTCCATTTACATACTGAAGGTGATGCTACGGTCGGGAATTAACCTGGGCCTCAGGAAAACTTAAAATTTTTTGTCTGTATCTTCCTGCCCGACCCATCCTATCATAATTTTTGGACTACCGCGATATCTGATTTATAGCACTTTAGAGCGTCCACGAGCTGTTTGGTAGCACGTTGTCTGTTAAATGTCCCAACATTCCATATGCAAAGCCGAAATTCATTCTCCTTGAAGCGTTTACTGCGGTCCTCAACATTATACCCTTCTGCACCCGAGGCTGTTGGTTGCTTATGAACATATGAACTACTATCTCCTTAATCCTTAAAAAAAAAACCGAACAAAGGGTGCGGCGAAAGCGTCCGGTTCCAGTAGCCTCGCAGAGCTTATGAGAGCTGCCGCTCTGGGGTCGTGATTTCTACTACAGGGTCCAGACACAACCATGTAGATCCCTTTAGACCTGGGCTTCAAATACGTCAAAGTGGCTCTAAAGGAAAGTGTGCACCTGGTTCCGCTTCTTGAATGCTACTTGCTAGACCACAGACCAACTGACTCTCTTTTCCTAATTTTATCTAAGTTTGCAATTTTCTGAAAAAACCACACCAAAAGAGTGTTCCTAGTCTGCTGCTTTTTTACGTCATGGACGATTTTCCATTAAATCAGGACGAATGGCTTCACCGTTGTTTGCGCCGATGATCGCGTGTTATAAAACCAATTACGTGAGAGTTCTACAGGCAACTCTTTATCAATAGATAAGGGCGTTAGATGAATATGGTTTACCAATCAGCTGTTCTAGGAACAAGTTACTGCAGTTTCGTGTTTTCGAACCCGTGATGTCTCTTGACATCTATTTAGAAGCAGTTAGTGTGAGTGGCTTAAATAATGTAAAACCTTGAAGTATTTTATGACATGTGAATGCCGCTTAAAATTTAAAGTTTGTCTTAAGCGACTGTTGGACGTCCAGATGGAAATGAAAATGTAACGAATGTCAGCAGCTATGATAAAATGTGACTTACTAAGAGTTCCCGTATCCGCGGCCGCCCTTATCATCATACACTAATTGATAATGGAAGAACTTTGGGCTGATAAAATCAACCGGTTTTGCCATACTCCACGAAGTTCGTCGAAAAATCAGGTCCAAATAGCAATAAAGGCTCAGTTTCCAGCCGAAGTTCTAACAAGGGCCCGAAGGAAGATAATTAAATCACCTAGTCATGGCCTCACTATCCAGTTGACTCAAAATAGAGTTGAGTGGTACTAAGGTCACCAAATTCAGACAAGATCACAATCGGCGCACTAGCAATAGATGTACTCGTATCTGCACCTTGAAAGATGTCTGTTATTGTATGCGTTTCATATTTTAATGGTCACTAACCATACCAAACCTTTACATAAAAAAATGGATCCTAATATGAGCATTCAGCTCGCGATGTGGTCCCATGTTTTTAAATGCCTCTTTATTCCCAGCTCCGATTTTTTAATGGTGTTCCCCACTTAACAAACAAAACTCAATGCCCTTTCTGTTTCTAACTTTCTTAAGCAAGCAGAAAAAAACAAGATTTTACAAATATCTTAACAATAGCTAATTTGTATTTCACCTGAGTATGTTCACAAATCTTCTAGACATTCAAATCGTTCAACTTTATATCCAAGTATCTCTAGAAATGAATTCAAATAATTCTTCAAAAAGATTCGCATATGCGTACTCGTATCCACACCATCAACTATACACTCAATTACCATTGCACCGTCCTGAAGATAAAACTCTTAAAATTTTATTTTTTTTTTAAATCAGCTTAAAATATTTCAGCTCAGACATCGAGAAAAGAATTTTTCTCCTTTCTCATATCCCAACAACTGGATAACTCCTTTTACTATAGATTTGACATTATACATGCTTCATCTTATTTTTGGGGCACGTACAGAAGTCGGATTGACACCAAATGTGTCTATCGGAAACATTAGAACTTTGAGATGTCATTTATTAATGTTTACAGAGAGGGAAAAAAACAAAACTTCCTTGCCTTTGTTTATAGTACATACATAACCATTCTGGCCGTTTCCAATCCCGTTCCCGTACCCGGTCTCGTCTCTAACTCGTCCTTTTTGCCATACCAACCCGAGTCTGTTTAGATGGAACCATTATGGAATTCGGGTTATTCACATTTTGCCTGCAAATGTACAGACAATAACAAATATTTGCCTTATTTCGCATAAAATTTGACAAAAGCAGAAATAAACAATGGCAAGCCAGCCAGAGGAAGGATTGTCGGAAATAGTTTCTAGATACATTCACGTTTCCTATTCGTATTCGTTGTTGTCTGTAAATAAAGGACGTTCTAATAAAAGTTGTAATGGGGAATAACGAGTTTCACGAATACAGTCGACGGATGTACAGCAGAAAGCGTATTGTGTTTTATAAACAATTGAAATGCAAGCTACTATGTACTTTAAGTATACACAAGTTCATAATTGTGGGAGAAAAAACCTTAAAGCCAAAATAAGTTTACTAAGTTTATGAGAGCAGCTGGGAGTACACTGCGATAACAACCGAAAACAAAAGAGATAAATCTGATTATGCTTGTTTTCTTTTTTTAAATTACAGATATTACATTATTTTTGATAAATGAATCTTCGGTATGCAATGGTTGTCTTGCCAAAGTACTTTGCCAGAAAAGATACTTACCTGGGTAAAAAGGAATGAATTGAGAACTGAATTCTTGCGGCGGTGTCAGGATTAATAAGCACTTTTTTGTGTGCTGACTTGCTTAATTGAACTTCCTAAGACTTAAGTTCAAGCATTTCTGCAGTAAAGCAATTGCACAGTTATAAGTAACAGGGTTGGTATCTTTATCCTTGCATTTGGAGTTGTGCAAATTTGTGATGGGATCAAATTGCAAAGGTAATCATAAGGTAAGTTTTGTATTATTAAGTTATCTACTGAGCATCTTCAATCTGACGTTGCCCATGGATAAGGGTTGTTGGTGATGCAAACTAACCGAAGCAAGAACAGCCACGGATATGACAGGCCACTTACAGCATATGCTCTATCTAGACTGCTATGAAACAAATATCACAGCTATCTAGAAAGTGCGGTGGGCTGATCCCTATAAAAGAAGATTAAAATCCGATGACATACATAACAAGAACTATTACAGAAAACAAAAGCAGCATCAATGTCCAGAATTGTTGTAAATAGCAGATCAAACAAAGAGCTCTCGTGTTTCCGGCACGTGACCCAACATCAGTATCATATGCGGTCACGGTTCACAGAAGAAATAGACGTTGCTACCAAGGATTGTTTCCTTAAGCTCTTTTTTTTTATAATTTGCGCGCGCTCAAGGGATTAAGTACCCTTAAAATGTTTGCACACAGCGCGGGCGAAGGAAAATCAGGGAGGATGGAAAGAGAGGTACAGGTGAACTTTGGTTTTAAATGTTTGAAGGTTATAATGACTAGGAAATAAAGAGATAGGCAGGGCATTCCATAAGCGAGTTGAACGGCTTAGGAAAGAATCACGATATTTTAGAGTACATCCGAAAGTGGGCTTGAGGGTATACTGATGAGCATTCATAGCGAGACGGGTGTTGCGGGTGAAAGTTTGAATAGGCGGAATGCTACTGGCGACTTCTATGGAGCAAATAGTGATAAAACAGAGTGAGACAATGGACCTTACACCGGTGTTCGAGGGTGTCCATTGTTTGAGTGATATTAGTATCACCTATGAGTTCCATCGCACGGTTTTGGATCCTATTTAGCAGGTGTAGAGATGTTTTGGGTGCACCCGACCAGATGTGGGCATTGTACTCCAATTTCCGGCGGATAAATGCCTTAAATATTGTGGCCAGATCAGAAAGGGGTAACGTATTTCTTACATCGCTTGAGGAAACCTAGAAATTTCGTATCATTTTCGACGACACCGAATATGTGGTCATTGACACACATACCGAGAATGGAAAGTTTTTCGGTTTCAACGAATTCAACCATTCATGGATAATGGCTGGGTATTTAAATTTGACTTTGACTACAGCATACAGCTTTGTTTATTGGAAGCATTAAATTTCACTCTGTTGATAGTTTCCCATTTGGTTATGCTGCTAATATCGGATTGTAATGAGCTTAACATACGCCGCCGATCCCGTTCTGCAGCCGTAGAGCAGGGACGTGAGTTCGGAAACGAATATGAAAAGCAGATAGTACTTTGCCGATGCAAAGGAGTATATTAAATTATAGGTAGCAGAGATCGTTGATGAGAATTAAAAAGTGTGTCGGAGACAGAACGTAGCCCTGGGGCATACCAGCATTTATTTTGTGAATGTCAGACTTGAAACCATTCAAGACAACTTAAATTGAATGTTCCGAAAGGTAATTTGTAATCTATTGAAGAAGAGGGTCATCGATCCCAAAAGCACGCATTTTCGACAAAAGAGACTGATGCCAAACTCTGTCAAATGCCCACTTTTCAGTGAGACATACCATTAAATATCAGTGAACTTGTTGCTATGAAAACCGCACTGCCGGTTTCCGTGTTTCGAGATATTTCATGAGCTGACGGTTTATCAGCGCTTCCATGACCTTGGAAAGAAGGGACCGTGGCTCGGTCTGTAGGAGGAGAGAGAGGAAGATTCACCTTTTTTAAGGACGGGCTGGACAAATACTGTTTTCCATCTTCTCGGAAAGAGTCCTAAAGAGTTGGATTGGTGAAAAAGCTTACGCAGTGGTTTTGCCAGCGAGGATGAACACCTCTTCAGAAGGAGGGGAAATATACCATCTGGACTAGCAGATTTATGAATGTTAAGATCTTTAAGAACTCTTGCTACTACACGAGTGCGAAAGTGGATTTGTCCCATTGTAGATTCGACGCACTCAAGTGTAGGCGGAGACAAAGCACAATCTGGGAGTGTTGAGCTGGCAGCAAAGTGTGCAGCAAGCAGATTGGCCTTGTCCAAAGAGCTGACAGCTGGAATGTCATTGTAAATGAGCGTTGGGATGGAGGACGAAGCAGTATTTTTTGCCTCAGTTTTTGATCGTATTGGAATTTCACATGCTTGAGAAAGACATTCCAGTCATTGCTGGCTTATTTGAACTTTTTTCGGTTTTCCTCTGCTCGGCTGGTCTTGATCGACCGAAAACACATTTCTCCAACCCTGACAGCCTCTTTACAGCTCGAGTCGTACCATGCCTTTTCTTTTGGTTTTATACTCTTTATCCGATGAGGGATAAAGCATCTCATTCCAAAGAGAATGGTATCTGTGATCATATCAGCAGCGGCATCCACATCGTTATCGATGTTAGTTAAAATTCCTAAAGAAGTCGTTAAGTCCGCTCCAATTGGTTTGCTCGTATTGCCATAAGTTTTTTAGGAAACCTTTCTCTAACTGTGTGGTGGGTGTACGAGAAATTAGCTGATGTGACACAATAGTCCTACGAGCCTAGAGGGGCGAGCATATCAACGGTGTACTTATCAGGGCGAGAAGTTAGAAACAAGCCCAGGGTGTTGGCGGTATGACTATCAACGTCTGGTATTCGTGTGGGCTCATTTACGAGCCGTGTTAAGTTATTCTCCGCAGCGAAGACCTCAACCCACAGTCCTTCGGGTGTTGTCTGTCCAGAATGTCGAAGCCACCCAAAATTGTGTATATTGAAATCGCCCGTAATAACGATTTCAGTATGAGGATACAGGGATACAATTCTTTGAATGGAGTCAGACAGCGCATCAAACTCATTAAAAGTCGAATTGCTGTCCAGTTTAAGCTTCTGTAAATAAAGCAGTAGTGGATAATTTGCTTACGGAGATGGAATTTTAAACACATGAAATTGAATTCCGGATTGGAACAGAGACTGCATTGAGAGAGAAGAATAATGACACTAGTTTGCAGCCAGGTAGTTTCAGATCAGAGTGATCTGAGAGGTGTGGGCGGGGATCTACCTGTATTTCACTAAGTGCAAAACAGCTGGTCTGTACTTGCAGACGCAGACGTACGCAGAAAAGTGATTACTTTTTAGCCCGCGTATATTGGCATTATCCACTCTGAATTCTCGAGTCATTATAAAGAAAGACGAACACAAAAAACACAATCACCGACGTTACTAAGCGGAGATGTGAAGTGCAAATTCAGAGTTGGTTTACCGAATCAAATTGTTGTAGGTGTTATGTCCTTACAACAATACGAAACAGCACACCAACAAAATTCATACCCACAGCTCGCGGTTGTTACATACACTCAGTAACTGCACGCACTCTATAACAATGTAATACAGCAACGGCAGGGGCCAAGTGCAAGCACCAACTTGACCAGGGGCAGAACGGTTGTGATGCCCGCACCGGGGTTGTGGATTTCTTGTCTATGAGCTATGACCTAAGTCTGACGGTACAATCGTTGAAAGTGGTTTTGCGTTTAAATAGGAAAACGAATCATATTTAATACCACAAACCGATATATTATAATACACGGTCTTCTTTCCTTAATGTCCGTAAAGGAATATGTTGGGCATCTCATAATCAATCAACGCGATCATGTTGCAATCGACGCAAAACACTCCTCTATTCTAATAGACGTCCTAACATTCTGAGTAGGCAGGGAAAGAAGGCTCGGCAAGCAGTAGCCAGGGTGCGTCTACGGATAGCTCAGGCAACACAAGTTAAATGGCTTACAACAAACCGGCAGAAAGTTTGCGAGTTTTCAACCTTTCGTCAACGCCTTTCAACCTGCATTAAGATCAGCGACACTGATCCAAAAAAATCTTTTGAAAAGTGCTTGGTTTCATCCAACCGCCACAAATAAGATCCTGATTTGGTAAATATTGCAGACAAGCACGTATCCCTTAACAACTCGCCTATAAAGCACTGCTAGAAAGCAGAGTGAAAGTATCCTGCGCGCTTTATGACTAAAGGAGGAGGAAAGAACAAAGTCTTACCCTTAGAAAAAAGAAAGATCATGCGAGGCATAGAGTCGAGGACATGTAGTGTTATTGCTATTGAGTGTGTATTATTAATTTTGAACACCACTGTAAAGCACCCGTCATTTCGCATTCGTTTTTCAACTGTTTTATCTTTGTACTTTCAAAATTTATAAATTCCAATTGCAGAGACGTGTTTTTTTTTACATTTAACTCTACAGGTTATGGACCCAGTGCCCTATTCTGAACGTGCGTTCCTGTGAAGTATTCGGTTCAAATCTCAGTAATCGCGTTGTAATTTAGCAAAAGAAATACGTATTTCGTTTTCGCGTTAGTTCTACAACTTTGTATTTTTTTTTACGGTTTGACAGAGTAGGTACAGTCAGTTTTGTTCGTTGCGTTTTTGGGATCAAGTGCTCGGCTTATCGTGCTATAATAGGGACCACGATTTTTGTAAAATCAACAGATTATTGTAAGGTGGGCAATGGAGCACTTGGACACTTCAGGTGAAGATTACTATTCTGGAGTATTTTTAGAATTGATAATGGGGAAGGATCGAATAAAGTTCAAAAACCAGGAGTCGAAGCTGAGGGTCAGGATCTTATCCTGCAATAAGGACAGTAAAGGACAGTAAAGCACAAAAAATAATCGCCACATCCATTGGCCAGCAGCAGCTTCTGTTCATTGTAAATTGCTCAACATAGAAGAAAAGGAGTCAAAATTTTACACGTTCAAAAAGAATGCAGACAATGACATTGCAATTGACATAGCGAGGCTGGAAACTCTAGTGCAGCAACTTAAGAAAGAAGCGGAAACAATTTCGCAGACAATGGTGATAAAAAAAATGCTGATGACTCTTCCATCGAAGTTCCATCATTTTTTCAGTGCACATAAAAACTATTGGAAAATCTCACATCAAGGCTCATCATAGAAGCGATACGCCTGTAAATGTACTAGTCACCATCATCATCGTTTAACACACACAGTGTACGTGGGGAACAAAGCGCGTTTCCAGTACTAGCTTTTCGGAAGAATGGCACAAAAAATAGAATTGCACACAGGGTAATGATAACAGGAAGGGCAAATGTTTCGCACGCAAGGAAAGTGGACATTGGAAGATAGAATATCCAATGAAAAAGAGATCATTGGATAACTTTGCACAGAAACGGGAAATCGATGCATTAGTTTGTGATATTTTTATTTCGTCACAGCTGATGACCGGATTTTGGATTCGGGTACGTCTCATCGCATGAGTTTTCATCGTGAGTGGTTTCAAAACTATGAGCACCAAGCAGAACCTATGACAGTGGTTATTGGAAACGGGGAACCTATATTTGCAATTGGAAGATATAACATTCACATTTTAGCATCTGACAAAAATGAGTGGGTACAAAAGCATTTGGTTGATTCTTATTTTGTGCGCGTTCTGGCGATTTGCACTGGCCCACAAGATTAGCCGATTTGACAGCCTTAGACTTCTTTCTATGGGGTTATTTAAAGTCATGGGTTTATGTGAACAAGCTACAAACTCTGACAGCCCCAAAGGCGAACATGCATCAAGAAGTGGAGAAGCTATCGCGCGAAGTTTGTAAGAAAATCATGGAAAACGCCATAAAAAGAGCTCAAATGGTGATTAACAATGCCGGTGGCCACTTATTTTCAAAATATGATGGGGAAAAAACTTGAAAGCGCAAATAAACATTTAAAGAAACACATTGATTGTTTTTTATTCAATTCAAAAGATATAGCCTAGGAAAATAGGGTCAAACGTTATGGCCCACCTTATAGTAGCGGTGAGTTTGTAGTTGTGGCAGTTATATATCAACACGGACTTAACTTTAGACGAGAGATGTTGAAGTTAAGTCTTTAAGCCTATCACATTACTCTCCGAATGTTGGAAAAAAAACTTCAACCAATAGAGCGGAACCGTTTAAATTTGGTTTCTAAGCCTTTTCTTTATTCTGGATAACATTTCAAACCCAAATTTCATTTGGTTAACATGATCCTGTTCGATTCAGCCAGCGTCAGTTGAAACATTACTTCCAAGTTATTGAAAGCCTTCATCTTTCTGCACTGGTTTCGTCGTTGCCGTCTTCGTTGTCAGCTCCACAATGTCTGCCCTCTACTCTATGGTTTTATAACAAAGTACTTAGGTTGCTAGTTCTTACATATAGTATGTCAATATTGATGTATTCCAATCTGACATCAACATGGTAAAGCTTAACATTTTTAACAGTACACGTACTCAGGATGTTCTGTCAAGTGAGTGCTGTTTGTGTTTTTAACAGTGACTTGAAAAATTCACCTCACCCAAAAAAATTAATTAAACCGTGAACATTTTTCTGCGATGATTTTTTATGTTTTACGGCGTGTTAACTGTTGTTGAGTTACAACAGAGTGCAGATCAACACGCTTTTGGTGAGGAAGCCGGAGGAAGAAAATTTCACTGTGTACCTTCCTTTGCCAACATTCGTGCTACCTCCTTCCACTCTAATTTCGTCAGTCGCATCAGTATTTTCAACTCGCCGTCGCTGCCCACGAACGTACTCCGGCAATCGCTGAAGATATCTTTGCACAAACTCCTTCGTGCAGATAATCGCCGCAACTCTGATATGAACGCTTTCGTTGTCAAGTCGCTGACTGCCACCCGATGCATCGCTTCTGTTGACATGCACACAAAAATACATATACAACCCTTGATGGTCTTAGCATTGCGTCCTCTCCACGTTTTAGTGTCGATCGGTCCCGCATAATCAACTCCACTGAAGATAAACGGCCTTGACATCTTCGTTCTTGCTTCTGGCAGGTTGGCCATTTGTTGCACAATTCGGTTTTTTTCTTTCGCTGATATAACTTCATAAACTGCAGAATGGCGGACGCAGCTCCAGCCCGTGGTGGATTCCGTGGACGATTTGGTTCTCGTCGTGATGGTGGTCGTGGACGCGGTCATGGACGTAGTCACGGTAGGGGCCGTGGTCGTGATGGCAAGGAAGACTCCAATGCATTGGTCCCAGTCAGCAAATTGGGTTATTTGGTTCGTGAAGGCAAAATTCACAGCCTCGAAATCATTGATTTCTTTTTGGGTACATCTCTTAACGATGAAGTGCTGAAGATTATGCCTGTCCAGAAGCAGACACGTGCTGATCAACGTACTCGTTTCAAGGCTAAGGTGATAACAATGGGCACATTGGCTTGAGTGTTAAGTGCAGCAAGGAAGTTGCTACTGCCGTCCGTGGAGATATCATCTTGACGAAGTTGTCTCCTGTTCCAGTTCGTCGTGGCTACTGGGGTAACAAAATCGGGAATCACCACACCGTTCCATGTAAGGTTACTTCTTGGCCGACAAATCCGGCTCGAAGGACCAAAATGTACTGTATGCTACGGTGTTGTGTTGTGTTGCTGTATTCAAAAAATACACTGTGTTTTCTTTTACGTTATAAATTGGACTGTGTTTTATCGCCTCTTTAATGTTGTATTTAGATGTGTTTGTTACAATATGTGTTATACCAAATTCATTATACATGTTATTAAGATGGATTTTATGGATTGTCTTCTCTGAGGTTATGTGGTGTCGCTGTCTTCTGTGACGTAACGTGCTTATGTTGTCTTGCCCAACAACCATCCCGGGCCACCATGTTTCTCTGATTTTTCGAGTTCAATCTTGGTCGTCGTTCGGTCCAGGATGAATTTCGTGAAAGTTAAGATCGTCATGTGACCCATCCTGAAATTGACGCATGCTTTGACATTATTTCTACTTGTATAGATTTAATATCACATGAATATTTTGCTGTCAAAAAGATTTTTTATCCCATAGAAACGCTCGTCTCGATTGGTCCGAAGAAATGTTGAAAAAATTCGATTGCGGTGTTTCACAATACGTCTCTAAGGTCGTGATAGGCCACGAATTATGGATCTATGCATATAAGCCGAAAACTAAGCCAAATCAAACAAAGTTGATAGCGCACGAAGCGCTTCGAAGTAAATGGTCGCCCGATTGCTTGGACAAACCGGACATATCGCCACTGTGCCATTAGAGCAACGTAGAGCTGTCAATTCGAAAAAGGGTACAGTAAAATTTGTTTGCCACAAGTTTTTGGAGAAATAAGGAGAGCAGCCGCAGAACACGGCTCAGCTAAAATTCTGGTGCGTTCAAATGTGTTTTATTCTAAGTCATCTTCGTAGCCAAGCAATATTTGATTTTAAAACAAATTTCTCATATATACTCGTACGTGCATCAGAAATAAAAGAGGTGGCACCTTATTTTAAAAACTTATTAGAACCATTTTTTTTTCGTTAACTAGTTGAAGTGTTGGGTGCCAACACTTTAATTTGAACTGTCTTTGAAAAAAAATGATGATTTCAGCTCCAATTATCTAACAAGACAAGTGCTCTCTTGAATATTTCCGTTGACGTCAGTCATCACTGCTATCACAAATGATCCCAACTATTCCAGTAACAGTAATTTGATTTTACGTGTATCAACAAGGGAAAACTTCATAATGGTTCACATGGCATAAGGATTACTGCCAACGGTCGACAACTTTAAGCAAACAATTACGAGCTGTGAAATTCAATTAAAATTATTTGAACAGAAATCATCGTAACGAGGTTTTTCCAGGACAGGTAAGTACAATGGTGGTCCAGTGAAAATGCTTCTAATGGCATATCTACGAGCACCTGAAGGACAGATACCAATATAAATAGGTATGTACCCCAGATAACAGTACTTGTATATACATATCTGTATAAAGATGAATCCACTTGAGCGAAACGGTTTTGATATTTTACCTTTCAGATTTGCATATGGTATACTGATTGTACATATCTGTACTCGTACACATATCTATGTATGTATCTCGCATACCGAAAACTTCCTGGCCATCGAGTTTAAGCCAATTTTCATTTAAAAGCATATATTGTATTTCCACATTGTGGGGTGTAGAGGTCGTGAAAATATACAAATTCACATTTTTTAAGTAGGCCAACATTTTCCAATCATAAAAATTTGTAATCATTGTGGTTTGGTTACACGGATGTGGATATGGATATGGATATAAATATGGACATATCCATCAACATAGATATTGGTGTCGATAAGTATAAATTTGAAATAATTTTTTTTTTTTTCAATTTAATAATTGAATTATAAATTTAAAATAAATATAATTAATAAAATTACTTAAACCATGTGGACTATTAACCGCATGCAGTATGATGGTGAGACACATCATCATTCATTCACTAGTATTAAAATATGGTGGAGTTAAATGAAAAGAAAAAGCTCCACCATCTTGAAGCTTCTTCTCCTTCAAAGACTCGCATGCAAGGAGACCTGTGCTATACTGAACTGCCCCCCATCTACTAATCGGGGTTCATTGTCTACGAGCAACTCTGCTTATATATTAAAATGGAAACACACAGCACAGTAGTCAGATTTCTACAAACGTGTCTTACGAAACTTTATCTAAGAAATTCCAGAACTTGATATACTCTATGCGATAAATGGCCGCATACAAAAAAGTGTATGTTTAGAACGTAGCTTCAATATTTTGACTCTAAAGCGAGAACTTCGTTTGGTAAAGGACTGGCAAAGTAATATCTTTGGAAATTGTGAACCTGTGATGAGCCTCTTGCACCATAATAAAAACTTATTGCCCGAATCGGAATGAAACTCCTGGGATACGGATATTGTTCACGCTTAGCTATCGTACACGGACAACTATCTGCTTTCGGATCGAGCCTCCTCGATCCTCTCGATAAAAGATAGACATGATGGGGCAGAGCGAGATAAGTAGATAAGATACTAGGGAATATCACTTGTCAGGAAAAATTTTTATTATGCTCAAATCGAGTAGGCTAGCACTCGAATCTTCGGGGTCGGACAGGAGCACGAAGCAGTGTCATGGCTTAGTAATCCCATAGGTGTTAAAGTAGTACTAGTAGCAGTAGTAGTAGTAGTAGTAGTAGTAGTAGTAGTAGTAGTAGTAGTAGTAGCAGTAGTAGTGGTAGTAGTAGTAGACATTGCCGCTGTCCGTCAGGATGTGCAGGAGAATCCGGGACAGTCGACTGTACACTGGGCCTGCACCTGTACCAAATTTAACTGACCCAAGAGCTGAAGGTAAACAAGCATAGACAACGAGGTCTGTTTAAAGGGCTGAATGCGCCCTAGAGCAGTCGGAAACTGACCGTAATTTTCATCGAAAAGTCGTCTTCAGCGATGAGGCTCATTTCTGGATGAATGAGTACGTCAGAAAACAAAATTGTCGAATTTGGGACGATACCTATCCACAAGGGATCCAAGAGCATCCAATGCATCCCGAAAAAATTACTGTTTGGTGTGGATTTTGGGCTGGTGGCGTCATCGGTCCATATTTCTATGAGAATGACGTTGGCCAGGCCATTACGGCGAGGGCTATAGGTCGATGAATACCAACTTCTTTTGGCCTAAATTGGATAATATCGACACCAACGACATGTGATTTGAACACAACGGCGTTACGTCCCACATCGCTCAGGCCACATTGGAAATTCTGCACGAGCGATTCAAGGGCATGGCAATTTCACGTGGAGGTGATGTGAACTGGCCACCGAGATCGCGCGATTTGACCCCGTTAGACTTTTTCTTGTGGAGTTTTCTTGAAGTCGCAGGTCTATGCGAATAAGCCCCAAACCATAGCAGCCCTCAAAGCTAACATAACCCATACCATCGGTCAAATTTAGCCTGATTTATGCGCCAGAGTCATGGAAAATTGGACATTTTGGACGCGCGCCACCCAGAGAAGCCCCGGCGGACATAATGGCATCAATGGGCCTATCAAACGAATTAAAAATTTCCATGAAATCTCACGCACACTTTGTTTTATTTAAATTTAAAGATAGGAAGCGCTTATTGAAAGGACCCTTTATTTAAAAAAGAATAAGAAGGAACTTTAAAGTGTTGAATAACATTACCAAAATCATGAAAATAAAGTAATTTAGAAAAAAGAAAGAAAAATTCCAACGGGAAGGGAGGAAAAAGAATGATTAAACAAAAATATTAGAGATACAAGATTCTAACATATCATATGAATAGCCACATATCAACATGAATAGCCACATTTTAACGCGTTTTAAAGAGAGTTCATTAAATAACCGATGAGGCAAAACAGAAAAAAAAAAATACGCTAAGCAGTGGTACGCTAATTAGGTACTGATAAGACGTTAGAAAGATTGTAACGGGAAATCAAAGGAAAATTACGATTGCCAGATATTAAATAGGATAATTGTAAAACCTTCAAACAATACAAATGTCGGACCGGGAGTATTTTTTAAAAACAAAGGAAAACTAGGATGTCTACAAGATTTACGACAGATTTTTCTCAGGACATATTTCTCTAAAATCAGCACAGGTTGTACCTTACTACGATACATGCCCCCCCAACAAGTAATACCATATTTTAACTTGAAATGGAAAATCCCATAATAAATTATGTATCAGCAAAAGCTTGGTTAAGCATACGTTACGTAAATAATAAAAGTGGCGAAGGGTGCATCGGAAGTATGTTTTCAATGTACAATATTAATGTGGTTAGCAAAACACAACCTAGAATTTAAAGTTAGTCCCAAATATACAAATTCATCAACTCTCTCAACCAGGAAACATTTATTACTACAGGTTTGATTATAATAAAAGGATTGGGACGAAAACCCAGACGAACAGTAACATGAAAATAAATATCTACATCAAAACTATACGAAAAGGATAAACTAAAAACCATTAACTTGGTTTTTGAACTTATTACTAGATTATTTTCAGCAAATCAGAGTCTCAATGGACTAAGATCCCAGTTACCCTAACAAAATAGGTCCAATGGCCTGTTTAGATCATAAGTGCAGCCAACGTCGTTAGTTAATGAACTCTTTAAACTTAGAGCAAAGAGAGAAGAAAGAAGTGATATAGACGAAGAACATTTGGTCAATAGCGTATATGCCTGATGAATAGAATCTCAGCATCATTTTCCCCATTCACAAGAAGGGACCAACTTTAAAGATATAAGTCTCCTCAACATCGGATACAAGATTTCAACTGCGAAATTGTGTAAACGTCCTTCATCAACAACCTGATTGGCCCACATCAGTGCACGTTCAGACCAGAAAAGTACACAATCGACCAAATCCTCACACTCGACCAGGTCCTGGAAAAGACTCTAGAAGTCCACATCGATGCCCATCATCTTTTCATCGATTTTAAGGTCGCATATGACAGCATTTATAGAGATGAGCTATATAAAGAGAGCCATGCGTAGTTTTGTCATCCATGGCCAGCTCGTCGGAATCTACGGAATGACGATGCAGAATACTAGCTGATCCGTTAAAGCTGGTAACGGACAAGGTGACTCATGTGACTTCTTTAACACCATACTTGAGTGAATTGTGTGAAACCCACAAGTGAACACGGGAGCCATAATCTTTCTAAGTACTGTTGTATGCCGATGATATCCATGTAAGTGGGGAGCTCAGTGGGCTATCATAAGTGCATTCGCTTGTATTGTAATGGAAACTGCCAAAATGTGTTTACCGGTAGTTTATTCAATCGACTTTGTCACATTATTAATTGTAAGCCGCCTCTGGTAATGAACATTTTTCGTATCAGAAGCAGAAATAGTGGGACATCACCACCACCAGTTGTCGTAAAATTCAGCTGCAAACTACCGAAAGCAAAATGCCACCGAGCTTCGTCTGCACGATCTGGGTATCGAGCAGCAGCTGTTATCTCAATGAGAGCTTAACAAAGCCCAGATGGTCTTGTTGCTGCTGCCGCTGCGACAAATATATGAAATGCTTTATTCAATATTTTGCTATTGTAATTCATATTCACTGTTTCTTCTCCCACTCTTGTTAAATTTAATCCCTTCACCCTCACCCTCGCAAGGAAAACAATTTTTTCTCGCCTGGTCTTGATTTAATACTATGGAGGTTTCAAGCTCATCCTCCAGTTAGGTGTATAGTGTGAATGAATAATCAACATACGCTATGGCAATTATTATTTCCCAGCGATTTAATGGACTCAGAGTTTGTTATATAAATGCATGTAGCTTAAATGACATTAAATCCAGTGGACCTGGTGTTGAGTTTATTGCTGTTGAAGTAAGTGGCTGTAACACTAAGTGTCTCGTCTCTTGTGTGCATAGTAAAAACCCAAGATGTTCTTCGGCGCCTTTCTTTCTTACTCTTTCGGAATGTTGTGCACTTTATGAGCATATAATTTTTTGTAGGGATTTCAATGCTGATTTGTTAAGAAATGAGTCACGTGCATTTCAGTTGAAGGACTCAGTGTCCTCTGTTGGTCTGAGTATAGGTAATACGACCTACCCAACACGATTGTTCACCCAGCCTTCTTGACCTTTTTATAGTCTCTGCTCCTAAGCTCGTCCTTCTTTCTGACCAGATATCGTTTGATATACTTATCTGATCATGAACTTATCTTCCTGACATACAATATGAACTTATCTAAATGTTCTACTACTGATTCTTTCACCTATAAAGACTTCAATTCTGTTGATATTCATGCCCTTCATCTAGCTACAACATCCGCCTCTTGGATGCAGTGCACACTGAAGGCTGATCCCAATAACAAAGCTGATTCCTTTCAATCCCTCCTAACCCAACTGTTTAATCAACATGTCCAAGGTTCACTTCCGATGTGATTAATATAATCAAGATTCGAAATAAAATCCACAGTAGATGGATCAACGTAAGTCAATTGCAAATGCAACATGCAACTCTGGTTATACGTGCATCTAAAAAGAACTACTTTGTATCAAAGCTTAATGCCTCTTTACCCGCCAAAACAATTTGGAGAAACATAAAATAAAATGGTGTCTCTAAAGTCCTTAACCCTCAAAGTGTTCTCGACCCATATCTTCTTAATAACTTTTTCGTAGGCGATCATATGATGATGATCTCGATTCTAACCGCATATCGGAGCAGTTAGAAAGTTATGTGAAAAGACTAGAAGATTTTGCAGTGGTGAGTGATGATGAATGTTTAAGTGCACCATGGCCGTTAACTCTGACGCTATCGGAGAGGATGGTCTGTCAATACGGGTTTTTAAACTTATTTTACCTCATATTGCTGGCCATCTCACTCATGTTATTACGAGGGCGGGTCAATAAGTCCGTGACTTTTGGATTAAAACAGATTTTTTGATAAAAAAATAATTTTATTTTTCAACGTAGTTTCAGTTGAACTCTATACACTTTGTCCAACGCTTCTCCAATTTTTTTATCCCTTCCAAAAAAAATGATTTGTCGAGGTCCTCAAAATGACGAGATGACTTCATCATTGGAGTCAAATCTTTTTCCACCAAGCCATTTCTTCAGGTTTGGGAACAAGAAGTAGTCGCTCGGAGCCAAATCTGGAGAATAGGGTGGATGAGGGAGCAATTCATAGCCCAATTCATGGATTTTTGCCATGGCAACTGCACATGTGTGCACCCTTGCATTGTCTTGGTGGAAAAGAACTTTTTTCTTTGCCAAATGAGGTCGTTTTTTTTCAAATCGTCATTGAATCGGTCCAATAAGTTGGCATAATATTCCCCATTGATTGTTCTTCCCTTTTGAAGGTAGTCAATGTGGATTATCCCGCGTGCATCCCAAAAAACAGCCGCCATAACTTTATTGGCTGACAAACCCACCTTGGCCTTCTTTGGCGCCGATTCACCCTTAGAAACCCACTGTTTTGACTGTTGTTTGTTCTCTGGTGTGTTGTGATGGATCCATGTTTCGTCCACGGTTACAAAACGGCGCAAAAACTCATCCATATTGCGATTAAACAACGCCAAACCTTCCTGTGAAGTTGTTACACGATTGCGTTTGTGGTCGACTGAGAGCAAACGCGGCACCCATCTTGCGGAAAGCTTTCTCATGCTCAAGTGATCATTCAAAATTGAAACCACTGAGCCATGCGAGATCCCTACGGCTTCCACTATCTCTCGCACTTTCAATCTTCGGTCGGCCAACACCATATCGTGAATTTTTTCGATTGTTTCGGGTGTAGAGACCTCAACTGGGCGTCCAGGACGTTCGGCATCTTCAGTGCTTGTACGGCCACAACGAAATTCAGTAAACCACTTTTTTACCATTGAAATCGATGGTGCAGAGTCCCCATAGTATTTATCAAACTTAGCCTTGGTCTCGGTAATGGTTTTTTTTCGCAAGAAATAATGCTTAATAAGCACACGAAATTCACTTTTTTCCATTTTCTCCTCAAATTAGTGAGTAGTCTGATAAAAATAGCTGTCAAACACAAACTAACTGACGTAGCAAGTTTAAATTTTGACAGAAGTCAACTGACAAATGCCTGTTGACAGGAGCAGTATTGCTGTTTCAGTAAAGAGGTCAGAAATTCAAAAATGCACGGAATTATTGACCCGCCCTCGTAACTTTTGCATTACCACATCAACTTTTCCTATGTTTTGGAAAAATCAAGGGTACTTCCAATTGCAAAAAAAAACAAAAGCAAATTCCCCTGACTACTGACCAATTAGCATACTACCTTGTCTATCAAAAATTTTTGAAAAAGTCTTAGAGAAACAAATCCTGAACCATGTAGCTACTAACAAGTTGTTCTGCCCGAAACAATCAGGGTTTAGTGTAAATCGCAGTTTCTGTACAGCTATGATAAGCGTACTTGACGAAATAAGGCAAGATTATGACAAGGGCTATGTTAGTCTTCTTTGTCTTCGACTTTTCGAAAGCTTTCGATAGGGTAGATAACAACATCCCAAAGTGGAAGCTAAAAAGCTTGTTTGGTTTCAGTGATAGGGCTGTCAAACTTATTGGTAGCTATTTATCAAGAAGATTTCAGAGAGTTACCTCTGACGACAAATACTCTTCTCTAAAAGCTTTAGTTCAAGGAGTTCCTTAAGGGTCAATTCTTGGGCCATTATTATTCTGGATGTTCATTAATGATCTCCCCTCAGTCTGCACGCAAACATCTGTACATCTTTATGCTGACGACGTTCAACTTCATCTAGGGAAACCCTTTAACCAGCTATCTGAGGTGGCTCTTCTTGTATTAACAAGAAGAGATCTTTCCCGAATATATGCTTAGTCCATCGTTAATGGGCTGCTTCTGAACCCACTAAAATCTCAAGTTATACCAATATCTAAAAGAAAATTTAACTTGAATATCTTACCAGATATACGTTTAAACAATAATAAAATTACTGCTGTTGAGCATTGCTCTAGTCTTGGCATTGTTGTTTGGGGTGGCCGTGGTGTAGTGGTACTAGCAATCGCTTCTCACTCGGAAGGTCAAGGTTCGAATCCTAGCCACGGCAAGTTTTCATTTGTGCAATTGGAACTCAGTCAGAAAAATCTGCGTGTGAAGGCATAACACTGACATGTAGGTTTGGCTGTTGTAGGGTTTTCAAGCACAAAACAACCGTTAAAATTCACAACCTCACCATTCCGAGTGAAGAAAATCTCTCCGTCCTATTCGGACTCCCACCCCTGGAGAGTCAATATCGAAACCAAACACACCTGAGTTTCAAACCACTACATCACAAACTTTCCTTTCTCCTCCTTCTACCTTTCCGCCCGCGCCCTGGCGACAGTGTAAGGGTATTCATAACCCCTTTGGCGCGCGTAAATTATAAAAAAAAAAAAAAAAAAAAAATCGATCGTACTATCGATCAGGCTGCAGTCATACTCAAATATAGTAGTCATTGGTCGGATTTACGGATGATATCAAATTATGGCTATCGGTCTTGACTCACTGTCCTATGCTAGTTACAAGTAGCATTCAACGATACGGTGCGCTACGTATACGGCCTCCGTAGATGTGACCATATTTCTGAACACTCAAAAAACCTATTAGGCTGCACATTGCAGCAATACAAATACATCAATACAAGAAATTGTATATTCCTATTGTACATAAAATCATTAACAATAAATGTCGGTCCTACTTATTTAAAAAAGTCGTCTTTAATCGTTCTGCAAGATATTTAAGTATCGTTCCATTCCGCCACCATGTTGTCAAACTATGGAATTCACTACCATTGCAAATCAAACTCATTTCTAACCGTGAAATCTTTAAAATTGCAGTACTCTCGCATTTCTCTTCTTTAACTACCCATCCTTAATCCCTCTTTGTTCCCTATAATCTCTAGCTCTTAAGTAATTTAAGCAATCTATTCTTGTATCGTAGTTTCAGGTTTTAAGTTATAAATGTTAAATCAGTTCTACTTTCTACTCAATTTGTATCTACGTACTAAAAAAGATATTTATCTTATTATGTGTACATCCCAAATATTTAATAAATGAAATGAAATGAAACTGAACATAGGTGCACTACATGCATTGATCACTAACTGCGACACCTAGATTACAAGATCGAGCACAGATCGCCGCACTAACGATCTTCATCTAGAGTATTGACGTTCCATTCAGACCGTTTGTGGATTGTGCTATTAATACAGATTACTGAACAGGTATTGGCGGCTATCAGTATCGCGTTATAATCGCTATACGTATAATGATAACTCAAGCCCCAGTTATTCCCCCATCAGGCCGCAGCTTGCAAAGTGGAAAATTTGAATTTACACAAATGCCGAAGTATGCAACTTTACATAACACCTTCATAACCCAGTTTTCACACGTCAGTGGGCCATAAATACTAAAATCTTAAACTTATAGAGTTTCAGTTTTTCCAATATAAAAAGTATATACAAATTCGGCAGGTTTGTACATAGAGAAAAATAAAAAAATAAAGTAAAAATTTTTCTAATTAGTGTGACGGCTTTAGTTCCGAGGTTATGGTTCCAGTTTCGCTTTCAAATTTAAACATTTCTCTGAGAAATAAAAGATTTGGGAAGGTCAAGTCCTTTTCATAATGCCTTGGATGAAAAATTCTGAACTCTTATATCAGCTACAATGTATATAATGGACCAACTGAGTCACGTCTTCCGATAGACACTAGTGCATGCATCGTCTTCAGATAACTGATATATTTTAATCAAACATATAAGTCATCTTCACAACTGGCGTTAGCTCATGATGTTGTATCTTCTCAAGAAAAAAGATTTAAGTTTACGTTAAAATTCTTGTTGGAAACACCCTATTTTACTGCAGTAAAGATACACAACGACAAACGATTATCACCCTCAATTTACTCCCTTTAAAATCTGACATAATTACTGTTAAAAAAGATTTTGATTAAGTGCACAACTCAAGCTCACTATCTAAAATTATCCGAACATAAACTTTCTATGCTATTCCAAAGCCCCCCAAAACGATTCAACGATTCAGTTTTCAGGATTTCTACTACAGTCCCACCATACCAACTGCAATCATTCACTTTACCATTCATAAGAAAAGATAATTTTGTTACAAGTGTGTGTGTATGAAAGAACTTACTAAATCACTGGGTGCCATTTAACCACAAGATAAAGGGGCTACAGAGACAAAAGCCTGTGTAAAAAAAAAAAACACAGTATATCCTTCAAATGAATCCACAATTTATCATGATGAGTTGGGGAAAGTGTCCTTTCATTATGAAGATGAAAATCGTCGGAAATTTTTGGTAAACAAAAACCCACCATCGCCATAAATACACATGATGGTAGGTCTATCTAATTTTGAGGTAAGAATAAAAAAAATATGAATGTACGACTAGAATAGCCAACTTTTAGTACTCGAATTTTGTTCATATCAGAAACTCGTAAAACTAGAATTGTGATAAAAAATGAAACGACACAGGATAAAATAAGGAGACATGTGACGACTGCGGGGTAATAAAAGTAATCTCGCCCCCAAAGACATCGTACAATTTTCATTGAGAGATGGAAATATCTAAAGTCGACCTTGGGGGCTGTGGGTAATAGTTAAACAAAAAATGGATCACAGTAAGTATTTTGTCTTAGGCTACTGAAGATATAAAGACAATTTCATTGATGCATAGGCGAGGAACAAATCGTGGGATCCTAGATCCATGAGAGGTTACAAACACCAACGAGAAGCCCAATGTGACAAAGAGAGTACAAATGACTCTCCGATACTACGCATTTCTAACTTTTCGAGATAAATCGAATATGAGAGTCAAAAACATCATGCTGCCCGCAAACAGCTGCTTTCCAGTATTGGGTGTGTAAATTTAACAAAAGCTTCATTCGAAACTCACCTCAAATGAGCAAGTTTGGTGAAAACCTGCAATGTTTTGGGAAATTTTTTTCCCTAACTCAACACAAAATACGAGTATGCTACATGGAATATCTATTACTATGAGACGACTTGTATGTCCGTATGGAAAGAAGCTTTCGTCAATGCTGACGTACATCAATATACAAGCATACTTAAGACGTATCCTTGAAACAAATAAAAGTGATGAGAATTTATTATTTCAATAAAAGTTTGATTCAGTATTTTATTAAATTTTAATTCCAAATTTATTTTTATTTATAAGAAAATCATTGATGAACATTTTTTCAGTGAGTCACATTACGTTTATGTGGATGTTTCAAAGATTTAACGGGTGGTATCCGAAGCAATTCAAATACAGGAGTTATTCCCCAAAAGGTCGTTAACAGAAGCTCCAACGTGGAGAAAATCGTCCTTAAATGACTTTGATGTCCTCTCTGAGATCAAAGAGTTATATTGAGTTATAAAGGGTGTTTTTAAAGATTTTTTTTTAACTAGTAGCTACAGGAATTGGAATTGAATTAAAAGTCTTTGGTGATTATGAAGAATGTTACATGACATTACGAGTATATACTAAAGACAACTTCAGGCATATGACTGCTTCGACTGATTTTGTCGACGCGTATCCTGTTAGTCCACAGGCCTGAATGGCTTCCGGCTTATCAGCATACAACATGGTCTATTTGGCAATATAAGACTGGCATTGAAAGGAGTCCTCAGCCAAAACAATGGCTTCAAGGGCAGTATGGCACGTAACGCCATCCAGCTAGGACCACATATCGTTTGGATGACTGATATCCATTTTTTCAAAGAAATAATAATGATCATTGTCCATTAACGTTTGGTGTTGATTGTAACGCGAGCTCTGGTCTCATTTTTGGAAAAGTGAACACTAATTGTGCCACCAGCAATATAGTTGAGTCTCATAAGTAGCTTCTGAACTTGCCTCACTCTAGAAACCGGAATATTGCTTGCTCGCGAACCAAAGATCAGCTTGGTCACTAAACACAATTTTTCAACAATAGTAAGGGATCAATCCTATCGCAATCCTAGAGCGCTTGGCTGTAGTTCTGCGCCAGTTGGATTTAATATTGGTAGGCCTACTTTCTTTTCTCAACATTTTCCATATAGTGAAGAATAAAAGTAAGACTTTTGCGATCGATGTTTAATCGACCATACCGAATCTTTCGTCACACTTTCACTGACAATGGGTACAGAGCACTCTGTACTCAGATAAAGTTAACGCGTTGTTGGGTTAATATCATATGGAGTGCCGAAATTCATCCTCAACACAATTAATAGCGGGTCTTCAATACTTCTGTATTTTCTAAAATAAATATTCATGATGATTTGTCAAAAAATATTGAACATTGTTGTCAAAGAACGATTTTAAATTGATCCCTACCTACAGGTCAAAAAAATGCTCTTTATCAAAGTGGTGTAAGATTGCAATTTAAAGATGTACCCATTGAAAAATGCATCTTGTTGTTGTTTCTAATATACGGACTTTCAGTGTGTAAAGCTAGAGTCTCAGTTATCTTTATCAAATCTGGTTAAATCAATGTTTCAGTTCGATATTGTTTTTCGTATTACTTTTGAATGAAAGCTCTTTCGAGCAGATTTTACAAAACATTCAGATGTCTGGTACTATAAATTTTGGCAATTTCTTTTCGAATGCTATCCTGAGCATGAGAAATACAGCCTGTTCGTTCATATCCTTTGTTCCCTTCTAATATGGGAGGTCATTCGTGGTCACCACTTTTTGACATTATTTGGCCGGAAATATTCAAATTCTTCCACGATTTTGCGTCCTAAAATCCATACAGTGACATCAGAAGGGTGTAGACCGTCCAAAAATATTTAAAGATACACAATCGACAGTAAAAATTATGGACACAGTGTTTTGGGACAAAAGGAATTTCTTTTGATGGAGTGCATAAAGACGTGAATCCACAAGCACAGCATCTGACGTAACCTTAAGCGATTTGAGTGGAGCAATGCCAGGCAATAGAATGCTTCTTCATGACAATACACTGATTCACCCGGTGCATGTTTACAAAGCTGCTCTGAGGAAATCCTTTTTTACTTTTGTTACATCTAGTGCTACATAATTTTCTCCCGGATCTGCATTGCTACTGCGACTCTTGTGGGGTTGACTGAATTTGGGGACCTTTAAGCTAGGGAATTTTACAATCCGCTCTATTTTAGATTATTTCGTTATTGAGGCCCATAGTTTTGCTGATGTTTATGCATTTGAGCGATCATATTATTTTTCTTTCATCCTCTTCTTCGAATATCAGCGAAAACTTGGGCTTCTTTTGCTATTGTATTTACGTAACTTAACTCAATTTAAATTTGAATTAAATTTATTTATTTCAAACAGATATCATTAACATTATTTTTATTTTTATGGCTTGTCTGCAGGAGGATGCGTAACATCGTTGGTTTTGCACATACACATTTATCAACTATCTGTTTTTTTTCTTCAGGATTAATCATATAATACATTATTTATTAAAATATCATATAATGAATACATATTTGTCTTTTTTTTTCTTTAAATAAATAGGTTGTGTGTGGAAATAAAAATAAAGAAAATCAACTTGTTTTCTTGTAGACATTTACATAAATGCTTCAAAACAATGTTGTTTTAGTTTCCTTTTTCTTTTGTTGAGTTCGCGAATAATTCTTCGGATTTGCGGAAGGCTGTTAAGTAGAATTGACATAGTGTAACAGTTACACTGTTACAACCCGACGCCTAGATTCCATACTTTAACCTTGTGATTCTGCAAATGCATGATCGATAAGTTCCTGGACGCAAATTTACGATTTGAGATGACGAGATGTAAGCGCAAATATTGTAAATATCCTTTAAGCTTGTCGCGGAGATTAATTATATGTGGTTCCCAAAGAACTATCTATGGTAATGCCTAGATATTTATAACATGCTCAATATTTTCTTAAGCTGTAGTGTATCGACACCTACTATGTACTAAGAATTCTTTGAGATTTTGGGTATCTTGGGCCGCATATACATGGCTTCTGTTTTTAAATTATTTATAACCAACCAATTATCATGACACCATTTGCTTGTTTCATTTAACTCATCTTTTGTTCTTAGCTTTTTCTGGCGACTGGTGAGACACAACGTGTCGTCTGCTTATGCAAACAGTATACTCCTCTTGAAACACTTTAGAAGTTCATTGGTGTACAATATGAAAAGCATGGAGTGAAGCTTAGAGCCTTGGGGAACCCCATATTACACTCGGTGTTCATCTCTGGGGCTTTCATTGATTTTGATGTGAAACCTCCTCGAACAAATGTAGTCCCTAATCCAAATCGCTAATCTTCCTTTGTTCACCATTCTTTCAACAGCGCTGACAAGCTTATTATGTGTGAGCATATCAGAGGCTCTACTGAAGTACAGAAATATCACTACTATTTCATATTGTATATCATCATACGCCTCCTCAGACCGTCTTTTATGACGATATGGTATATTTGCACATGGAATTACCAGCTGATGCGCTCAGATCTGGTTTTTCTACTGAAAGTTTTCTACATAATATGGAGATTATCAGAATGTATCTGGATTCTTACTACAATAGATCATGTTTTAATATCCTGTAATCTACTGTCATCTGTAACAACAACAGAGATTTGCTGTGAATTCACCTTCATACTTCTTGTACATTGCGATGCATTATCTAGGCTGGAGGAACGACTGTCGTATAAAACAAACCCTTAAGCTTAAGTAGGAATTCACGAAACGCTGCGGAGTCTTAACACCATTTAAGGTACCCCACCGTAATCCTATTCATCTCATCATCACCGCAATTATCTTCTTTTACATCTCGGCACGATAGCTTGTTCTAAATGGATGTTTGCGGGTTCGGAAAAACCACAGTGAAGATATTCGGTTTAGGTAAGTTACTTGTGAACCTGGCAAACGATGCTGAGGTTCCATTCATCAGGCATACATTCATTCGACCAAATCATGGAAATAAGTTGGTGTATGCTCTCTACCAAGTCATCTCCTGCTGCCTTAAACAATTCGGCGGGTAGGGCGTCCGGCCCGGCAACCTTGTTCGACTTCAATTTGGATATTGCTATCTTCACTTCATGTTAGTCGGGTGGACGGAATTCTTGACTTGCATCGTCAATATTGAATGGTTCACTGTGCCTGATAGCGGAATTTGTGTTGTCTTCGCCGTTTAGCAGTCTGTAGAAATGGTTTTTCCATATCCGCAGCATCATGTGGGACTCTTTACAGGTTTCCGTTCGGGTCCTATTACCCAGACACGTTGTTTTTACCTTTTGGTAAAACTTCCAAGCATTATCCCTGGAGTAGCACCACTCTATTTCCTCAATCGCGCTCTTCTCATGCTCCTTATTTTTTCGCAGGAGAAGCCGATATTCTTCCTCGTCCTTTTGTACAGCGCCGCTTTGTAGGCATGTTGTTTTGCAGCATGTGCTCGTCGGTACACTTCATCAAACCAGGATCCGTGAAGGTGGGCAGGTGAAACCAAGCACGTCAGTTGCGGAATTTCTGATGGCTTCTCGGCATCTAAGCTACTGGTCTTCAGCACTTGATGCTGGCTACGAAGGACTTCTCAAGAGGTTGAGGGACATGCGATCAGGATGCGGAGTACCCTACGTCGATCGTAATATGATCCATCTGGTTGACAGTTTGCTGATCTGGTGTCTTCCATGTTTCCTAGTGAATATTGAGGTGAGGAAACCGTGTGCTTGCTACAGTAACGTTACGTCCCGCAGCAAAATCGATTAGACTAAGTCCGTTCCCAGGCGTGGTGTCGTGTAAGCTATGTCTTCCGATTGTGCTATCAAGGATGTGCTTCTTTCCAATTTTGACATTAAGGTCGCCTAGGACGATTTTAACGTCATACATTGGACGACGTTGCTCGTAGGTTTTGTCGAGAAGTTCGTAGAAACTTGTTTTAGTAGCATCGTCCTTTTCCTCTGATGGGGCGTGAGTGCATACAAGGCTGATGGTAGCGAATTTATCTTTGAAAAGGATTGTATTTCTTCAGAAATCAGGCAGGAGCACAAGTTACTGACAATAAACACATGTACAATGCGATGAGCCACGATTATGCATTCCTAAATTTGTGTGACAGCAGTGTGGAAGAACTGTGGTTCCAAGAGGATAGTGTTTCACCCCATACTACTAAAGCGAGGCTTTATTGGAAACACCATTTGGCAATAAAATCATTTCAAGAATTTGGATTATATTCTGTGAGGCAACGTCAAGTGACTAATTTATGTCGTTAAACCAGTAAGGTTTGATGCTTTACTTTGGAGCAAATAAGCGATCTATGAGCTCCATTGTTCGAAAAATTGGTCTAACATGCGCTTTTTACAAGGCAGTTTCCAAATATTAAATGTCATGAAAATAATCCTTCGAATGGATTTAATAAATTGTTATCAAGTTAACTTCTTTCTGTTTTAGTATAAACAAAAGTGTCACAACATCTTAAAAAAAACACTCTTTATGAGAGTATCTACTATTGTATGTTAGATAATATGAGAATTTTAAGCTCCACTGCTTAAAGATATTTCGATGCTGGAATTTCAGATTACTTATCTGCTGCAAATATGATGAAGCTACTCACACCTGTGTTTAAAGAATAGAAGAATAGAATAGAATAGAAGAACGATATACCTTTCAAGATGAAAGACGTTTTCAAATAATTGTGTCTAAGAGGACCTCTTTAAAAATAACACCTGCAAATGACATTAATTACCACTTGATTAAAGTAACTACGTGTTTTTGTTTCAATTATGCTAATCAAGTGCATTTTATTACCCAGTTACAAGATTTCGACCTTCAAACGCTCCAACAATGCAATGTAATAGTCGCTGTTGATAGTCTGCCCCTTTTGGAGATAGCAGATGAAAATTATTCCATGTGCATCCGGATGCCATAACCTTGCCAGCCGAGGACGAGGTTCGTCGCCTGCCCGCCACTCAGCTGACTGCCGACTTGACTCTGGTGTGAAGTGATGGAGCCAAGTTTCATCCATTGTCACATACCGATGCAAAAATTCGACTTTATTGCGGTTGAACAGCTTTAAACACTCCTCTGAATCATCCACACGTTGTTGTTTTTGGTCGACTGTGAGCAAACGCGGCACCCACTTTGAACACAGCTTTCGTCTGTCCAAATACTTGTGTATGATATATCCAACACGCTCTTTTGATATCTTCAGAGCCTCAGCTATCTCGATCGACTTCACTTTACGGTCATTCGTAATCATTTTGTGGACTTTTTTGATGTTTTCATCTGAAACAGCCTCTTTTGAACGTCCACTGGGTGCATCATCTTCGGTGCCTGTATGACCACTTTTAAAATTTTCAATCCACTTGCGAATGGTTCGTTCGCCTGGTGCAGAGTCCGGGTAACACTTATCAAGCCATTTCTTTGCATCGGCTGCATTTTTTCCCATCAAAAAGCAATGATAAATCAACACACGAAATTGCTTTGAATCCATTTTTTTCACAATAACAAAAGTTGCTTCACTCACAACGGTATATCTCGAGAACTAATCGTCCGACAGCTGTCAAATTTATACACGTATCTTTTCATGGTTGGTACTAACTGAAAATGGTATGGATTTAATTCAAGTGGTGACCTCTCTTAGAAACGGCACGGACTTTTCAGCCCATGTGTATGTATGTCAAAGAAGAAAACATTTAACTAACGTGTGGTGTCGTCAAAAAGAGGTAAATGTACTCTCCATGCAAAGTAATAGACTACTTAAGTTAATGGGAAATGCAAAACGAGTTATTACAGAAATTGGGAAACACAAAGTCGATATGGTAGATCTATTCGCATCGCAGCTTCACGCGGTACATCCATTAGGACTTTTTGGATCCCTATTACTAACCAAGAGGTAACCTTTCACCGCGCAATATTTTTACAATACCAGCCACCTTAACGCGCGATTTCGGGTCACACTGAAAGTTTGGCATTGATAATTATTAAAATTGGAAAAATACACCGGCATACGTTATTTCATTTATTGACACATTTATGCATATAGTTGAATTTTCATTTTGCAAGTGGAGCATGTTTTTTTTGGATGCATGACCCTATTTCTACGGACACATGCTCGTATAGCATCTTCTTCCTATAACGAAATCGGTTTCCGGCTCAATTCTTCTTGGTTGTATATTTGTTGCAAGTAATGCAACAGTGAGTTGCTTTATATATGTATGTAGATATTTCCCTTCTCACTGGCATTACTATCAGGATACAGTTTAAAACATTAAAGTGATGCGAAGTCAGGTGAAATGGAAATAAATTATTACTTGAATATATTCTCACCGCTACTTCTCTAAGTTGTACATTACTTACCAATATCAATTAAATTGTCAAAGATATGACTTTGTTTTTATCCAAAGTGCCGACACAAACAAGGGCTCTTGGCCCTATAGTTTATGATGGTTATGGTCTTCGAAGATTCACTAATGTAGTGCACGGTGGATAGGGGCCCCAGTGCACTATTCTTCTTCGGAACAAAACATACCAAAGCCGATATGCCACTGTGTGTAAAAAGCGATGTCTTTTTGAGCCGGTGTTTGGATGGTACAAATGAAGGTGATATATACTCCTTATTCTTACTCATTCTTTATATGCACTACAACATTTCTGTCCAAGGTGATGCAACCTCGTTTTCCACCCTTTTAGCATAAATAATGAATGCCATACCTTGCAGGGGATAGCTTTACCTGCTATCATAAATCCTCCAAATCTTCATTCCAAAACTATTCCGCTTCACTGGTTTATATCGCTGAAATAAAACACTTTGTCGGAACGGTGCTGATTGTTCGTCAATATCGTTTGCCCTTGTTGTGCTCCTGATTGTGCGACCATCGGAGCGGATAAATTTTGTCAATGACAGAACAGGTATCAGCTATCAGGTCTCGTAACCTAATCTGTAGAAGATAGATCGCTCAAATTTTCCTAAACCATATTTTTGTTCAAATTTCCTTTGCTAATTAACAGTATTTCCATTGCATTCATCTCACGTATCGCCGTTCCACAGTTACGCCAATATGTTTACAGAACTCGCATGTGCTCAAGCCACACCAGCTACAACCTCTGCTGGTGTTGAAAAACCTGTCCCTTCCGTGTCTGAGGGTGTTGAGAAACCACCAAATCCTGAATTAGATAAAATTGTTAACAGTATTGCCGGACTAAATCTCTTAGAAGTCTCTAAACTCAACCTATCCGAGAAGGCATTTGCCCCTGTTGGTTTTGCTGCAGCAGGAGGGCCAGTCAAATCCTGCGAAGATGAAAGGGAAGCCGCTTTAAGGTCTACAGCTATAAAGCTCAACGAGAAGCAAAGGCTTGCAATAATTAAGGGAATTAAAAATCAGCTGGAAGGCATGAATCTGATGCAAGCAAAAAAATTCTTCGAAAGCTCTCCAACTCTAGTCAAGGAGGATATTCCCAAGAATGAGACTGATAAATTGAAAAAGCCGTTTTAAAGGTTGGCTCTGACATTGTAATAGAATTATTGATCGAATTACAAAAAAAATTGTCTCCCATTGAAGACCCGAATATTAGATTCCCTCACGAGGATCTCAAAATAACTGAAGCCCTGAATGCCTTGGTTACATGTTCCGACAGTAATTACCAATTCTAAGAAGCAGTGGATTTCAATTTCCGTCGAGTATGAATCCATCCATCTTTACCAATTAGTTGTGTCAATTGGTCTTGAATTCACCAAATCGTCTCTATGGTGACTGTTTCCTTCGTCAACACTATCTTTACGAGTTTTGTAATCAGGATCACCAATATTGTCACCATTTTCATCAATTTATTTCAAAAACCGTTGAATGTCTTCCTTAGTTTGCAATCTTCTTGAATCTTAGCCTTTTAAACTCGAAAAACTTTAATCGTGAATACCAACTACATTAGTATCAATGCACATTCTGCCCTTTAGAGTATTTGTTTAGTCACTGTTTTGCAAGCAGGAAAAATAATTTTTACTTTTAGATGTCTCTAGAGCTACTTATTAAATATTTTAAACTTAACTCCTCTTCCTTTTGTAGTTCATATAAAAGAAAATACCTACATACCATTTTTTTGGTATACCACGGATGTTTTGAGTTGTTTAGTGACTCAAAACTCTTTGGTGACCTAAAACCACTGATTGTGTGGTTACATATTAACTGGGCGCCTAAACAAATCAGTGTGATGTTCTTCCTTGATAAAAAGGAATTTTGAAATCTAAGACGACAATTTGGAAATCACCAACTGTCTTCGACTACCTTGTTCATAAATTCTATAAGCAGAAATCAAAAAAATGCTCAGCAAAGAAGAAAGTAATGTCGAACTGACAGATATTAGGGCAAAAGCAAAACACTGTGATGAGCTGTTAAAACCAGAGTCTACCAATATAATTCTGGAAAAGTCGGCAACAAAGAAATTGTTTCTACCGCCAGGAACATTCTAAGTATAACGAGGAGAACCCAAAACTAATCCAGAATGCATATTATTGTACTTACAAACCAATTTTAAGGACTCGCCTGAAGTGTCCCCTTGATCAGAAGAAGACGCTTTCAACCTTGTCTATAAAAGAAGATTTAAAATTCTCGAACTTATCTAATAAAGAACGCAACATAAGCACGCGGGTTGTCTGAAAAGTTTCCGACCGAACAATGATACAAGACATTTTTTCTCAAAATTTTTTTTTTATTTTTCTACATAGTCTCCTTGTAACTCTACACACTTCTCCCAGCGATGCTCCCATCTCTCTAACCCGTCCAAATAGTACTTAGCGTTTTTCTCTGCAAAATAATTGTTCACGAATGTGATTACCTCCTCATTTGACGAAAATCTCTGTCCTCCGAGCGCAGTTTTTAGATGAGGGAACAAAAAGAAGTCGCTTGGGGCTATATCTGGTGAATAAGCCGGATGGTCAAGCAGTTCAAACCGTAATTCATGAATTTTCGTGATGGCAGCCGCTGAGGTGTGAAACAGGGTTTTCTTTTTCTGCAAATGTGGCCGTTTTTCCGCAATTTCTGCCTTCAGTTTGGCAAGTAATGGTGCGTAGTATGCTCCTGTAATGGTTTTTCATTTTTGAAGATAATCGATTAAGATAATTCCTTTATTATCCAAAAAAACAGTTGCCATCACTTTCCCAGCCGAAAAAACAGTTTTTGCTTTTTTTGGAGCTGGCTCGCCCTTTGTAGTCCACTGTTTTGACTGAATTTTTGTTTCGGGCGTATAATGGTGTATCCAAGTTTCATCTACGCCAAATCATGGATTTATTGCGCCTTAACTGCGCCAACAGAGCGTTGGAAATGTTCATTCTTTGGACATTGTCATAACCTCTACTATCTCTCTCACTTTAATTCGGCGGTCGTCTAACACCATTAGGTGAACTTTAGCAATGTTATCGTCAGTGGTTGCAGTTTTTGGACGTAACGAACGTTCATCATCTTCCAAGCTCTTACGGCCACGTTTAAATTCCGCTGCCCAAAATTTCACTGTGATAAATGATGGTGCAGAGTCCCCATACACAGAGTCCAACTCATTTTTGTTTTGCGTAGGCGTATTGCATTTCAAAAACAAGAATTTAATAACAGCTCGATACTCAATTTTTTCCATTTTCAAAAAAAACACTCACATCGACTCACTGAACTAAAAACTGCGAGTCCAAAATGACTGAAACTTCGGTAAGTAACTGTCAAAAGATGCACAACTAGCATTCACTAGCTCTTATTGACGAGTGCCACTATCTTTACGTTGCGGTCGGAAACTTTTCAGCCAATCCTCGTATATGTATTATACATAGTGGCTTAGACGATTTTCTGCATCTGTATTTACAACCTTTTGATAGTTTATGAAACTCGCTGTTGCGTTTTTAGATGGCAACTGAGTGTAAAGCTAAATTGAATTTATAAGGTGTTCACATAAAATTTTAGCAGGTCTTTTGAGGTTAAAAAGTGTAAAGACTACGGAATGTGTGCCTTATGAAAGCTGACATTGATTAATATTATGAGGACAGTAAATGTCCGAAACCCCTAGGTGACATATTCCCAAATACGAGGTTTCATTAAACTTAAAAAGGAAGAATACAGACAAGCAACGATACAAATGTTTTCTACCTCAGATATTTTGGTCTAGTAGAGGTTAAATAGTGTATTCTGGCTAAATTGAAAGGCTATTAACGACAGGTCTTCTGAAAAGTTGAAGCTTTTCATATCTTGTCAGTTTACGTCTTTAGTATTTAACTCTGATCACTCTATTCTATTGCATGCTCTTGTTGATACTTCTCATCACACTTCTGCCAATGTAGCCCCGACAACTTTCAGAAGACTCGATTAAAACAGACTCTAGCATGCTCCTGCGATTGCAACAGTTCGACGTCAAACTTCCTCATGGTGATTTCTCAGATCCGGAATATCCAATAATTAAGTATTTGACTGAGTCAATTTTGTCCCTTCGGATCCCGAGGTCATCGACCAAATAATCCCGTTACAGCAAATTCTGGAAAGAGTAAAATAAGTCTAAATAGATACGCATCAACTCTTTATTGATTTTAAGGCGGCATATGACAGCATGTGTAGAAACGAGGCATACAGACCCATGTCAAGCCGTGGTATCCCTGCCAAACTCAGACGATGCCGGTGGAGAACTCTCGCTGTTCCGTAAAAGTTGGAAAATCTCTACGAGACCAATGATGTCAAAAGGAATTTAGGCAAGGGTATGGACTGTCATGTGATTTTTTCAACATCATGCTTAAGAAAATTACGCGCAACTCGCACGTCAACAACAGAAGCACAATTTCTAAAAGTCGGTATGAATACTTACATAAAGTGAATAGATTGCCATCATTGGTTGAACTAAGCGAGCTGTTACTGGTGCGTTCGTAATTATTTTTACAAAAGCGGCAAAAATGGGTTTAGTCGTAAATGAAAGAAAAGCTACGTATACATTTTCAACAAAAAGAAACACACAACACAGACGAATCGGATACAACGTCACATTATCCAGCTATGGCTTTGAAGTAGCCAGGGACTTTTTATAACTCGATTCCACTTTGAATTCAATAATAACATCTCATGAGAAATCAAACATCTTGACAATCGCTATTTTTTTGGCCTTGGAAGGCAAATGAGTTACAACAGCTTGTCAAGAAACATTAAAGAGACTTGTTATAAGACCCTCATCATTGCAGTTCTTCTTTATGGTGCAGAAATATTAATATTAGCGAAGGTGAATCTATACCTGTACAGTGGAATTGACCTGATCAGAAAGGTGGCTATTAGCCACCTAAGATGGCTAGGGCTTATGGAGCGAGTGAACACCAACGCTCTTACCCAAAGAGTCTTCGATTCCAACCCAGATGGACAAGGCAGTAAGGAAAGACCTCGCCTTAGGTGAGGGGTACAAGTAGAAAGGGAACTAAACCTTTTGTTTAGGGCCAGGTCCACCACGGACTGAACCCCCATCTGTACATATTAATTAAGTATGATCCTCTGTAATCCAGATCACTGCAGCTGAGGCTTATATCAATTGTTGTATAATTCATAATTAATTTTTCGTCCAGAACTTCTAGTTTCATTTGTGAACCATGTGAATCAGATAACAAGAGCATTTTTCAAGGTGGTGGCAAAATATCTTTTTCAACTATTTCACTACAACCAACTATTTTTGATCACGAATTATCGATATTGGTTGATCTATTAATATTCACTCAGGGACCATGTAATTTAATTTTTTTAATTATCAAAGAAGAAAACGCTTTGCCAGTCAAATTCTTTGGGCTTATTCGGTCACTCAGGAATCAAATGGGTTATTTCCTAGTTTGGGGACTGTGTTCATCGCTCACTCTTTGTAGTGGATCAACTTTTATCCTAGCAATCAATAAACGAATCTAAGAGATTGTCTCTTCATCTTCATTTAAAATTCCATTAATGACAGTAATATGTCCAATAAAAGTCATTCTCTAATTAAGGAGATACTCGTAAATTTAATTAAATCTAAAGCACAATACTCCAGATAGGATATTTTTCCCAAATTACAAGAAGTAATTGTGACGATTTGTGATTCAATAGATGTACATATAAACTTGTTGAACCTTGAAGATGCTTTAAAAATAACGTTTCCCCGGGTGCTATATAAGAATTGGAAACTCAATGTAGCACCCACTATTACCAAATACACCAAGCAATTTTTAATTCTTTAACAATTAATTAATGATGTACCTTTGCAGGATACGGATTTCAACCATATCAACGCTTGAATAGACAGACATATCACATATTTATATAACGAGCATGTCCTACCTCAGAAACCCACTTCGTCATCGTCGGAACATTACAGACTGACTTGCCAACTCTTGCACCACATTGTGCGTTACCCAAAGAAACCGCGACAGCATATAAATCAGAGAGTGAAATAACTTTCATTTAGGAGTAAAGTGAATTAATGAAGTTGTTACCAGTGGGAGGAAATGCGGTCGACATTGAGGTATACCAATCTTTGCAATTTACGGGGCTACATTAACACCTGTGCATAATTGAAGCCATCCCTTATTCGTTAGGGGGCAAAACCGCACACTGTCTAGTGTATTCGTGCTCGCTTACTCATCCATATCACGGCGTAACATCAAATGTATCTTTTATTACAATCGCTACTTTACATGAAATGTTAATTAATTTTCAATACAAACGGATATACACTATTATTCCTTAAGATTTCCGTTGTTGTGTCTCTGAATATAACTATTTCATAGATTAGAGTGCCTGAATTAAGATTACATTCATTCCCTCAATACGAAAAGATATTGAGAACTTTTATGAATATCTTTCTAATTACTATTTACCAAAATCGGAGATGTCTTTATGAGATCAAATAAAAAATTAGAATAAGGTTCATTCTGAAGAGGACACTATCGGAAATTTTTGTTTACATATCTAGTCACTTTCCATGTGCTTTATTTATTTAACAAATATTAAATTTTTTGAAATCTTCTTAACGGAAATATATTCGGAAATATACTTTATTTAAGATATACACGTGTACGTAAACATACATGGATCCGACTACATTATGAAATGCTCAAGGATAGAACCAATCTTTGCGATTGTCATGAGAACATGGTCTATTTATTGTGAGACAAATAATTTATATCTGAATTTTTCTTGTATTGATTTTCCTTCAAATATTGAAGCAAGGGGAATTCTATTTGAATGGAGGTTATTTGTTTACGGAGTATGACTTTCTGTGAAGCATATGTTACGTATTTTTTTATTTCACATAAATAAGCTGACGTACGATGTTTGCTAAATGGAGGTAAACTGTGTTTTTGTCAGGAGTTTTTAGGTCCTGAAGGTCAGTCAATGATTTGACATAATTTAAAGAAACACAGCTACATTTGATGAGTATAGAGGTTTCTGGTTTGTTGGGAAGATAGATATGCCGTAATTTGAGGTTTTAAAGTCATTAACAAGGTAGTGAGTATCTATATGAATTGCTGCGGATTTGTAATAGGATTTGTCATACGTGGATACAGAAAATATTTACGTGCTAAAAAGTAATCACTTTTCTGCGTACGTCCACGTCTGCAAAACAGACCAACTCCTTTGGCACTTAGTGAAACATAGGTAGATTCACTCTCACACCTCTCAGATCATTCTGATCTGAAGCTACCGGGTTAAGAACTAGTATCATCATTCTTTTCTCATCGCATCTCGCGATTACGTTACCAATGTAATAACTGTTCCAATCCGGAATTCAATTCCCGAAGAAAATTAGTTACTACTGCTTTATTTACAGAGCCCCAGACTGGTCAAAAATCAAACCTTTAACGAGTTTGATGCACTGTCTGACCCCATACCAAAAAATTGTATACTCTATCCTCATACTGAAGTCATTATTACGAGCGATTTCAATATACGCAATTCCGGGTGGTTTCGACATTTTATACAGACAACACCCGAAAGACAGCGTGTTACCGCCAGCACCTTGAACTATTGTAGTTTTAAACTTCCCACCCTGATAAGCACACTGTTAATGTGCTTTCTTCTCTAGGCAGGTCAGACCATTGTGTCATATCAGCTAATTTCTCGTATACCGACCACACAGTTAGAGAATTCCAGTATGACCAAAAACTGATTCAAAAAATACTACAATGCCCCAAAGAAAGTGAAAATAGTTTTTAATTCGTTAAAAGTATTAGAATTTCTGCCTCATCCTCCATCTCAACGCTCATTTACAATGCCATTCCAGGTATCATCTCTTTGGACTGGGCCAATTTGCATTTGTCCTGCCCGTACCAAAAAAGGCGAATCTTCTTCTCTCCCCTACGGGAAACCCATTTCACCTATGTCCTTTATTTTTACGGTCATGGAAATGCTGATAAACTGTCGCATTCCGCAAAATGCTAACCAGAACATCTGCCTTGCTGTGAATGCTCATCAGTATACCCTCAAGCCCACTTTCGTATGTATTCTACAATATCGTGATTCTTCCCTTATCCATACCATTCGCTTATGGGATGGCCTGCCGGGCTGTCTATTTCCTAGTCATTGTAAATCAGTAGCTCTTTTTCCTTCCTGCTTAGAATGGACCCTTGTGGTACACCTGTTAACAAGAAACCAAAGCTCTCCATTTATACAAGCAGCTTGCTACCATCCTGAGAGGCAGGACCGTTTGCAACTGATGAAGACCAGGTATATAGAGATTTCAGCTTTGTGATCAGAATTTCACGGGCCTTGGAGAAATCTTGTAGCGTCAAAAAGGTTAAGTGGTTTTTATCAATCGTGGTGCGAATGTCATCAATTACTTTAAATATAGCTGAAGTGCAGCCGTGAAGCTGCCTAAATCCAGATTGATATGCACCTAGCACTTTATTTTGTCGCAAATGCGTAAGATTTGTTAGTGAATTAACTTGTCAAATACCTTGGAACAATATGCCAGTATTGCAGTAGCTCGATATTCCACAGGAGTAGTTCTAGCAAAAGAGATATTTTGTCCCATAGCAAAATCGATTGTTGTAGACGTTTTGTTATATAGACAACGTTTAATGTTATGGTGACAATATTGCACGTAGGACTTAACGATGAGCTAACTCAAACATTCATTGTCAGCATCGTCCTTTTCTTTTGTGCGCTATGAAAGCATATTTGCCTGCATTTAGCAAATAAACCATTACTATAGTAATATCTGCTTTTTAAAATTATTGGGCCCCCGCTAGTTGTCCAGATGTATGTGTCCGATCATTGTATGTACGGGTTCAAACATAATACAGAGTCATCAACAGAAGCTAGCCTAGAGAGAGACATGCCTGCACTAGAATTATTCTCTTATAGGTACGTCTTTTCAATCCTCAGCGAATAATCAGTGGCAATGCTTACCCGAATCCAAACGAGTATGTTAGATTTGAGTGAGCAATGTCATCGTTGGTTTACTCATAGGGTGCATGGTGCCGTAAAATAAGGCCAATTTTCAAAAATTGGTCTTATTTCACTTTTCAAATGTGAAATAAGGCTAATTTTTGAAAGTTGGCCTTATTTCACTTGGCATTATTTTAGGGCACCAGGGTGTATATCTGATGATCCTATGGATGCAAAAATACGTAGAAATAAGAATTGTTTTGTTCGCGTACTCTGGTGTCTTTATCCTATAACGCAAGTCGTTTCAGAAGCGTAGGAAAGGAAACTTGTTTTAGCTAAAATTAGTTGTGATAGAATTAATCGATTATCACCCAGATGCCATGACAGTATGTAGAGCCATAACAAAAGCAGAGGTAATGACTGATACATTGGGACATATCAAGTGCTGATACATTGGCACATATTAAGTACCGGTGACAGATCTGACAACCAGTTTATAAATTAATACTTCGTCACTGTACTTCCCCTTTCTAGAGTCGTTAGGAATATCCGCCACCTTTGCCATAATAAGGTAGTTCGGTCGGAAAGTTCGAGGATCCATAATAATAAAGGTGGATCTTTCGTTAATAGCTATGTGATCAGGATACCGTCTGTACCACCAAAGATGTCGTCCTTTCTAATCTTCTCACAAAAATTGTCTAGAGCAATTTTAAGATCATGCTAAACAAATTGAGCATTTATCTTGTCGAAGATCTCATAAAAACGGTTTTGATTGCTATCGTCTTTCTCCTCCATAAGGGCGTCTGCTCATATTAAACTGGTGCTAAAAATGTAGGCTTGATACGGATTGTTACGAGGTGCTTGTTCACATGCCTGGAATTTTAAACTTCTAACCTAGGTAATTCTGACTCTAATAACAAATCACATTCCAAATCGTAGTCCTATATTATTCTTTAACACTGCTGAAGAGCTGGCTCGAAGAACAATTTTTAATTTGTAGAGCCACGCCCTATGGTGGAACATACGAGAGTGTTGACTGACACCTTGATAACTGGACCTGAAAACTATTTCAACAGGTCAAAATAACCCTGAATATGGATCATCAGTTCAAGAAGCTGGATGTAGGCAATAGTATTTATTCCATTTGTTAGCCGTTCTGCCATTCTTTTATCCAACGTTGTGACCTCGCTCGCGCTGGCAATTTTAGCCTGCTTATATGAGGCCTTATTTATACAGTTTCCAGTACCCACCATGTGGGTGCACATGCAAGCCCTATGTGCGAACTTGAAACGTTGTGTACTTGTTTCCTGTTTTTTTAAGAACAACACAAAAGCTGTGTTCAGACACAGGAAAGTTGCCCCAACGTTTTGCATATAATTGATGAGCTTACATCATTTCATCATTCTTGTTATAAACATAAATCTCTTCAGCATTTTGAAGATTTTGTAGAACAAACAAGATACTGATTATAAAACTATTTAAAAACCGTGTCTCTAAATCGGCTATTGCAATTATCCATCCCGAAATCAATGACTTTTAGCATTCAACAAATATGACAAATTCAGAAAACAGAATGCTGAAAATTTTCCTCAACACCGATTGAATACAAGTATATAGTTATATGGCATATATGCTACATAACATACTTGTCTGTGCATATTTGACATTGTACTCGAAATATGCTCAGCTCCAAAACAAATCCACGTTGACAGATGTGTCAAACATTTAAAACGAATTTCATTCCTTTCATTTCGAGGAAATGAAATAAACTCGTGTCCGCCAACTTTTAATCGATAAAGAGTAAAGCCAGATACAAAAACAAGAAACAAACTGCTATACAAGTATTCATGTTTGTTTACTAACCCATAAAAATAAATATACTAAAAGTATGTATGTAGATACATTAATTATATTTCTTCTCATACAAAATATGTAAGTAGAAATGTCAATGCCAAACCAAGATAAACAAATTTCCTGGCAATGGGGATTTTTGTGGTCAGGGCGACGGTCGAATCCCGTAATTGGCAAGTGATAAGTCTAATATCACCATCAGCAATAGCCGCAAGTGTATCCATAGATAACGAGACATATTGTAAACAATATATTCAGTAAATCGCTACTAGACACATTGCCATCGGCAGGTTTTTGTTTACACTTTATGATGTCCGGATTTTTGGATTTTCATGGCAAGGCAATTAATGTTTTGTTTTTGAGATGTGTTTTGTTTTCATATTTCATAGTTGAATAGTTGAATTAGGCGGCATTACAAATGTGTTTGTTTACGTGAACTCATTTCAGTCTTGAAGAGGTCAACAGGACATGAGTAGGATATGGAACAAACCCTTTATTAAGCTCGTCAGAATGAAGTCCTTCGCCTCTTTAAAAGGCTGAATAGTTGAAAATCAACCCAATTAAGTAATTTTTGTAAAAATTATAAAGTTTCGTGTAAGCTTGCATCTGTATTGTGAGAGCCAACCATCTCACCACTTCCAAGCTAATTCGAGAATGAAAGGCTTCTCTGAACGCAGTCGGAAAGCTGATTTTGGATGGCAGGTGGGAAATGATAGCATAAGTCCTCGTTTGAATATTTCATTGAAAGTTGTGTTTCTTATAAGAGTTATTGTAGCGTACGTCATTCTGTAGCTTGCCGGCATATGAAACGAATGCTTTCAGAAGTCTCTTAAAGCTCAAGGCCCTCCCCCCTGTCCCTGCTTATTTTCCTCGCAACGGAACATTACGCCTAAGTGTGCTAGACATATAGTAAGTGACACAACATCCTACGACGAGGATAAACGTCTACGGTTGTGCCATTTTTGGTATACAATATACACCGAATTTGCAGTTTTTGGAAATGCTTCAATGACTACGTACATAGAAAGGCGGACATGAAACTTCCTCCTCAGTTTCATCATCATCATATTATAGATGCATAGCTTAGCATAGATGCATACATTTCAGTGAATCCAACATAACACCTAATGCCGAAAACCAAAGTGCAGCAAAATAATATAACATGGACTCTCTCATAACTGCGGATCTCCACATGTCTGATATTAACTGGAAAATCACATACCACTAAGGACTGCTTGTAGCGTACTGCTTTCTAAATTACCTCTACGAATGCAATATAACATGCTCCCTATAACCTTCCATCTTGAAGGGTTTTAGCTGGAACGAGAGGTTTGCCAAGTAAGTTCTTTAAGACTACTTCCGTCGATCTCGGCCGGGAGCTGAGCTGCAGGGATAAGATCCCTTATAGGTCTTGAGATAAGTTCAAAGAATTTCCCCAAAAATGTTGGCTCTAAAGCGTATCCAGATGTCTGACCGATCAGACCTTCGGAATACTCTATGCTAATATCTCCTCCCATAAATAGCGAACCAACTAAGGCAAGACCAAAGGACGAGTCACTCTCACAAGATCTGGATGACATCATCAAGCTATCTCTACCACCCTACCATGAAGACAAATGTAATGCAGATTTATCTCCGCAAGGCTTGGCCACTTCAAACTCCATCGAGAGTGGAATAGAGTCTCTACAGAACTCATCTCCTGGTAAGAAAGAATATTGCGCACTACCGAGAATTTACCAAATCAGAATTTAATCTCTATTTTTTCTAGTCAATACAACATAGACGAGTTCGCATAATTACATTGCTGACAGTAAACAGACATGGCTCGCATCTGGGTACCTTCTCCATGATGGCCATGACCGTGCACCACCCAGACAGGTGAGAAAGCTTTTGATGAGGTAGCCTGTAATCAGGAGATAATCGTGTTGAGCTGCAATGAACCCAAAACAAACCACGGCTTATTTGGCAGTGCAAAAATTAATCCCAGAAGGGAGTCAGTCTTCCAATATTCCAATATGTACTAATTTTGTGGTCTATAACAAAAATCGAGAAATCATTTAAATTTCATACACAACTGTATTATATTGGATGATTCACCCTGCTCCGAGCACCTAAATATATTTACAATTCAGTATCCTGAAGAAGTAACCTCCTTCCGCTTTCATCTATCGTAACTGCCGAAATTGAAAATTGGAGAACCACTACACTTTAGTTTACGCCGACCTGGATGGATGCTGAGGTCGTTTTCCGATATCGACGATTTCAAAATCTAAATCACCTTTTAAATCTTATTTTTACCTCAACTTTCCTACAATAATAGGGTAATAATTACAGAGGGTAAGCAGCCGCAATGGTGAAGCTCTTTGAGGAATACAAGGTACCTAAGTTCTCTCTAGATAACAAACTGAGGTCGGCACAAAATGCTGCAGAGCAGTAACAATAAGCTCTAGATGCACTCTACTTGTGCATGAGGGCTGTAGATTTAAGGCTCTACTACTAAAAGTAGAGAGTACGTCTTAATCACCATATTGAAACTAGCGAGTTCTACCATATGAAATGTCCGATTTTATAGTAAAAATTGAAAGGCAAATATTATTTTTTCGTAAATTTTTATTCAATCAAAATAGGATCCGTTGGCATCTATGATATCCTTCCAACGTGATACAAGGTCAAATATTCCTTTTTGCGGCAATTAAATCTTCAAAGGCTTTTAGGGCCTCTGCTCCGGAGACCTTCTGCCGGCAAAATGAACCCAGATTGCGGAAAAGATGGTAATCCGTTGGGGGAATATCAGGAGAGTACGTGAGGGATATGTGGACTAGCATTGTCATGCAAAATGACCGCGCCTATTGACCAACGTAGGTTGCCTTTCAGCCAATTTGGCATGCAATATGTCGATTTACTCACAATATTTTATAGCGACACAGTATTCACTTTTCATCACAGGTGACTATCAGGTGCAGAAACGGTTCAGTTTGGTTTCTTAATGTAAGCGATGCGCAGATTTCCAGGCACCGTAGTTTTTGGGATTCCTTCAGTTCATGGGGTACCCACTTATCGAGTTTCTTTATCTTTCCTATGAGGTAAAGCTGTCGATTTATTGTCACCGGAGATACTCCCATGCTTTGTGCAATTTCCGGCACCGATTTCGTTAGGTTCGCACCCACCGTTGCTCTTAAAACATCGTCGTCAACTAACGTTTCCGGCTTCGCACGTGGTATATTTTCGAGACTTAAATCGCTCGAACGGAACTTTCCAAGCCAACGTTGTAAAGTGCGTTCATTTACCGCTACATCCTCAAATGCGTCATTAATGTTTTTCATTGCCAATGATGCATTATGTCCCATTTTAATTTCGTAAAGCAATAGGGTTCGAATTTGAACTGCCCATAGAATGGTAAATAATTCCTAGGAAAAGAATAACGGTACTTGTAACGAACCCTAAAATTCTCACACTTCAAGCACACGTACCACTTTATTTTATAAAAAAATAAAATTTAACGTTCTGGCACAGATGTTCACTCGAGGACTTCTTATTTCCGACTGAGCGGAAATCGGACGTTTCATTTGGTAGTACACAATAGTTCAGTGGCCTGCTATAGAAAGACGAATTACCTAACTAAAAGCACAACGAGCTAGCTGCATAAGAATCACTGGGTCATTAAAAACCTCCAGAACAGCGGCTCCCGAAATATTGCCTCAATTGCTACCAAAGTATACATATACTCGTACTTGTTCGGTGTGCAGATAACTTAAATTTGCTCTGCTAAATGGACATACCAGTGCACTTACGCTGCGTTGCGGCCTCTCACAATCAACCGACCTTAAGTTATCTGAAAGTGACTTCAACGTTGACTTCAATTAACTGATTCCAGAAAGGGATGAGCGAGCGAAGAGAGCCCAAGGAAGCCAAGTTCCAACTTAACAGACGGGTCTGGCCTAATTGCACAAGGAATTACTCTGAGAACATTTCCATACACGCATTCTTCAGTAAACACACTTCGCCGAAGTCTCAGGAATTCATCATCACGCTGCTTGATTCGACACGATCCCAATACCCGCGTCGAATATCACAATACATATATGATACATAGGCAGTCAAGCAGGGGTCAGATCCCCTCGAATACCTTCAATTCGAGAGTGGTTAGAAACTGCCGTATCTATTAACGTGATAACTACGTAGCACAATATCACACTCTGTTGGGTTGCAGGATACTCGCACTTCTCAGAGAATTACGTCGATTCATCGGAAAAATATTAGAAATTTGGCAAATACGCGATTCTAAACGATAGAAAGAGCTGATCAAAATGATTTCGGTAGAACCTGCAAAGACGAGGAGGAAGAACGGAATCCCTGAATACGAGTAGTTACCACTTTCGAGATTAAAATGATCTCTACGCTATGAAGATTACCCATTTTGACAAATTTGTCAAAAATCTATTTGGTTTCAGAATTAGGTAGGGCATCACCCTTCTACATTTTCCAAGTGATAGACTTACAACTGGTCTAAGTACACCTCAACGAGGACCATCCTTATGTAACCTAGGAATCAAGGTTAGGTAAGGATTAATTCAAAGTTAGCTTCTATAAAAAGCAAAGAAATGGTTGATGGATGCGTTTTGACAAGTAGGCACTGCTCATTTTGACCTACGACTTGTGTTCAATGTGCTTGCTTAATTGTTATGACAGAATATATAAGGATGTAACTTTTGGAAGGTTCTTCAATTCAAACTCAACATGCTTATGCAGGACGATAATCGGTTTGCTCCTCCGTGTAAGAACAGCATCTACAGTCATCCGATAAGCCGTTCATAGCCATATGTAATTCCGGATCATTTGCCAAACTTATACGGCGGTAAAAAATGTTGACGGGGAACTAACTTTTGCTGCTCTTTCGAAATTAAAAAGAAATATAATAAAATTCCTTAACTGGAAAAATTGTTCTTAATGACAACAGACGCACAAATGTATGTATGTATGTACAGCTTCTTGTGAAAGTGTCATAATCGGTGGAATTCAGCGGACTATCAGTCGGGTTTTCGTTAGTGTAGTGGCTGAAGTTTGGGTCTGGGGGTAATTTGTATTTATCCGCCTGATCTATGCATAGAATTTCAGCACGTCAGAGGAGAGATCAGAAAATATTACTACCGCTAACCCATGGTTCTATGAGCTACACAAAAAGAATTCAGTAGTAAGGCCTTACAACGAATATGTTGTACTAGATCCTTATCATCCCTATATTCTATAGACCGATGACTACTTCTTGTGCTCATAACTTACCATATAGCGACTCAAAGGAAGGGCTAAACTAACTCTCTGCGTGAGGAACTCGAGACAGCAAGCTAGGGATCCAGGTGGCTGGAGACACATGTTTGTTAATGCCCAGGACTATCCTCTTTCTTCCTATTCGCAAAGTATAAATATTGGGATGATTGTAAAGGTCCCTTCATGCTAGGGGTTGTATGAAAAAGTTTCTCTGTAAAGCCGTTTGCAATAAAATTGATAGAATAGACTTCGCCACATTATACTTCAATGTTTAACCATCGATCACGATTTCAACTGAATATATTTAAATTTTACAGATGAGTTGGCATGTGATAATTGAGCTCTTTGCTTAATACATGAAAGGTTGATTTCATACGCTGATACAGAAATGAGCCCTCATTTAATCACAGTACAAATGCACTGAGCCCATTTTTAAATGTAGTAAACTTAAAGAGGATTCCGATTAATTTAATCAAGGCTCAACGTTATCTGTAATAAAGATATGCAAGGATATTACATACGATATGTATGTATGTATTTAAAAAAAATCCCCTCAGCTACTGGCTATAGATTGATTTGAAAGCTCTTTAAATCGAATTGATCAACTGAAAGGCAAACATATCACAATCACATCGGCTTCATTGTCAAGAGCGGATAAAACACAATTCCTCTTCACAAATTAGTTTAATTAATTTAATATTGTTATGACACCATTGTAGTCGCGCATGCATGGTTTTGTCTTTATTATTTTATTTTTCCCATTGACATCACATCACGTATGCGAATCGAGTTCGTGATTTCTCAACCTCATATCAATACCAACTACTCGGTGTCCATGCCATAATTTGTGTGTACGGGTAATGTAGCATTGGTGTGGGAGTACAATTAACGCGGAAATTTTATCAAACGATTACTCTTTCTGCACGCGCACTGATAATGCTTATGTCCGTTTGGTATGCTTCAACTATCCAATAATCGGATTTCGGTTTTATACTGATTTCGATGTTACTTGTTTTTTTTGTTTTTTTTTTTTTTGTCCTGTTATCCTTCGACATTCGTTGAAGCGTAAAAACGAACATTATTAATACCCGCTTTGTTTGCCTCTAAAATGGTAGACAGAAGAGGATTCGATGAAAGGTGGTGCAAGTGGGGTTTGGTGGTCCTTGGAATAGTGTTCACTGCGCGTTGATTCTGAAATTACCTACTTGATGAATGACAATTCCATTCTCTTGACATTTTTTTGAAGGATAATTCGAAATAATATTCTCCATCATCCCTTTTTGTGTTGCATCAATCCAGGAATTGCATGGTGATGAAACTAAATAGCTCATTATATCAGTCCGAGTTCCTCTCAGTTCCAGAGGTGTCGTCATCATTCTCACTACAAGCACCGCGTGATGTTGCGTATTTATCAAAAATTTTTTGAATTGATACCAGCAAGCAGTCTGCAGCTTAACCCATTGAGAGAAAACATGAACGCTTCTTTTTAGAAAGATCTAAAAGTATTTCTTTGGTCTGCCTCTGATCTGGGGAATCATACCACTTGCAGTTTTGCAATCATATCACGGGCAATAATACCCATATTTGAGCATGTAGCTATTCAAGCGCAAGTTTATGTCCTTAGAAATGTTCTCTATGTGTCTAGCAAGTTTATTGAAGACTCTATTGTTCCATCCGATGATACTCAATGAATGCAATCTTTCGTCTGCATTCAAAGAAATTGTGCATTCTTAAACTTTCTTAACTCAGAAGCGATTAGAAGGTAATAAAAAGCCTTAAGGGCACCTTTCCTATTCCTAAAGACTCAGACGTTTTGCCTTATGGTATGCGATCTAAGTAAAATGAATATCGGCGTCCAGAGTTAACCTAGTTCCAAGGCGGGTTGAACCAAACACCACTTTCTTTTAAATGGAAGATGATCCGGAAAGTTCAGCCTATGACATGAATATAAAGAGGAGGAAGACTCATCAGTTCATTGTAAGCAGAACCAGGCAGCTCCCAAGCTGCTGACACAAATTCTTTTTTGGAGTCTAGAGTGATGTATTTGCGTAGAAATTGAATCCATCAACGAACGTATATGCAGGTCCAGGGGATCCTAGTCCGTTACAAGTTTCCATTCATTGCCGACAGTACATTTAAAGCTTTTAACGCTTTAGATTTAGTTGAAAGAAGTTTGGTATCCAGGGTGACACCCGGACATAAATTGATAGTGACCTCTTTAAGACCTATATGGGTCGGACGAGACAGACTTCCTCTTTATCGTCAAGTGAACAACCTCAGTTTTGTGAAGTTGACTGAAAACTTATTTCTAGTGCCCTAATCATAAATAAAATTGGCAAGCGATTGCTGGTTTCTTTACGTCCTAATTTGCATTACAACATGGAATGGGTCAGCACTTACAGAGGACACCGAACAACTGTTTTTACTTTTTATCTTGGATTATTAAATAATGTAGAGACTTTGCGTCTGACTTGCGGGAAAGGACTAAGTTCTTTAGTTGCTAACTTTCCTTCAAAGTCTAAAGTCAGATTATAGTATGAAGTCTAGAAGATGATTGCCCCTCACGTTGTAATTGTTACTGTCGCAAAAACATATTGAGCCAAGATTTCAAATATCTGCTTATATTTTAGTTTCCTTGACTTCATGTGGTCTATAGGACTGCGCCATCTTCTTCTTGCTCTTTAAATGATTGGATTCTATTGCGTGAGCTATCTTTTGGTGTGACCGCTTCAATGGTTCCTCGCCGTATGATGGTTTTTATGGCGTGTTTTACATGTATGTACAATAGATGTCTTTTGCTTTTACACTGATGCTTCCTGGTTAAAAGAACTTAAAATGCAGTCAAGATGCTTCAGATCAGTTATGATTGTCTATTTAATTTCCAAGTTTAATCCGGCAGTGTAGTGCAAATCAAAGCGCTAATTATTTCAGAAAAAAAGGTATGATGAAATATGACACTATGTATAGCATACCGCTTGGCATTCCAAAAGTAACTTACAACTTTCTGTCTATGACTTTGTTCACAGCGATGACCTTATGCCGAAGCTTTCTCTGTACATGGCTTTTCATATGAGGTCATAGATTTCGCTATCGAGATTTTTTTTAAAGTCAGTGGCAATTTTCATAGCATTTTCCTATGACACAATGAACAGCGGCGTGATAGGATGGCAGATTCATAGTTAAAACGTTATTGATCAATTGACAGATTGTTCTTCGATCCTGTCCGTGAACATATCCGCTATAATATTGCCACAGTCAAAATGACATATTTTTTCTGAAATTTTCCCCAATACCATCCTTCTGGAACTTAGCAATAAAAACTTCGTTGCGCTCATGTACATGCGATGATGAGTTTCAATAGCTCTTACGATGTTGTTCAATTGGCTTAAATCATCGCAAAGTAATCCCACATTTTCCTGAGTTGATTTTAAGAATATGTCAAGGCATTTCATTGATGTTATCTGGATATGCCTACTATGGTCAATTCTTTTGTTGTACCATACATGTTACTACCACTATAATGCTATAATGAATCATTAGCATGTCCTAATCATCAATCAAACAACTAAGGCGTTGATGTCTTTTTAATTCTCATGCATAACACTACTCTGTACTGAAATACCTCTGCATTCTGCATGCGAAAGCATATCTCCAGTGGTGGCATTGCAGTTGCGTTTTACTTAGGATGTTTTCAGATTATTTTCGCTTCAATGCCGAGCTAAGGGATTTCATGTTGGCAAATTTGATTCTTCTTTCCAATACGGGCTTCCTCCTGTTTCTGATCAACGAGTGATACTTCTCAAATTGTCAGACAGTTCCTATCAGTTGCGAATTGATATTTGCTGGTTATACAATATAAGAAAGCTTGTTGATTTAGTGTCAAATTCATTGTTCATTAGGTTTGCTTCCATTACCGATTTTCGTTTCAACCTAAGGAACCTTATATACTCATCAAATCATTGAAATCTCCCTTCAAAATAATGATGTCACCATTGTAGGTGATACCCTATTTAATCGTGATATTTCGCATACTACTCGGAAATCTACTGTATAGCGTGAACTAAATTGAAGGACCGTCTTCCCATAAGTTTAAAATTATGTCTTATCGGTATTCATATTTAATTACCAAAATTCGTCAACAAAGCATTGATCCTTGCTTCTGTGTCCGTTTTGGACCAGTTAGGGTTTGTTAGGCTCGGCTTGGCAGTTGTTAAACCGACCTTTATCCTTTTTATGGCCTTGGAGCTCTTAATTTGTTGTCTCCGCTTGAAATTCTCTAAGAAATTCGCGGATGACACTATAAAGGGCTACTGTAATATAACTCGAAAAGAGCTAGAATATGTTGTAATTTAACGAAACAAAACATGCTACTCCTAAGATGTCTAATGCAAGACGTTGCGATCAAAAGTCCTGAAAATTTCTTATCCTAATCTTGCGGTTCCAAGTGCTGACCTCTAAATGAAAAAGCTGGTATCTGTGGAAAAGATCAGCCAGATACTCCTAAATAAATTTCCAATTTAAATCTTGTTTGATTTTGAATGTGTGGCCCCTAAATGATTTAAGCAAACTATTCAAGTGTGTATCCGAGACAGTCTCCAGTAAATACTCAAGATAGTTCTGTATAAAGTCCAAAATAACATGAGTATTCAATATCTAAACTCGCAAAACCCTCGCAAACTGTATATTTTTCAATCTTCGCAAACGAGCTGCCAAAAATTGTATGATAAATTTGTTATAGGACCTATGAAACTTTGCACGAACAAATCGTAGTGTATTGGTTGTGCAAATCAAAACCAGCTGTTCTTGTACTGAAATCACAAAAGGAAATCGCTGTGGGAAGACTGAAACTTTATAAAAATCAATTAGGTGCTAAAATGAGGCACCTAAAATCCACGTACCTCACTGCTATAACCTGGAAGAATCAGATAAGAGTTGAGGAGTTGAGGAGTGCATCGCGAAGGTGTACCCTAGGTAATATTAACTTGAAGAAATCGAAGGGGTAAATCCAATCTACATTATGGAAACATCGGGGGATATGGTGGATCTTTTGCATGAAGAAAGTAACTCCATGGAGCGCTAAGCAACAGTTGAAGCGAATTTCGAAGCTTGTAATTATTTCATAGTATGCCCACCGGAATCATAAAAGACTTTTTCAATGCTAATTTCATTGCAAAAAAAAAAAATGTTGGAAATAGAACTTCAAATCTTTCAACTAGAAAAAGACTTAGCAACAAGTGACATTGATACGAAGAAAGCTAAGCAACCGCAGGATTTAAAAATACAAAAACTTTAGACTGAATGTGAGAAGACGATCGGAAAATACGAATTAGAAATCATATATAAAACGAATAACGTTGAGTGAAAGTTTTTTCTAGTTTTATGACAAAAATAAATTGTGTATCTCAATAAAATATTATATATTTTCTTCTTTCATAAATTTTGGTATTGTCTTATCTACATAGCTATTCATTTCGCCTTCAACTGATGTGTGATTTTGATCTTGAGGTTCATCATTTGATTCGTTCGTTATTTTGCGTTCAACATCCGTTTCATCTGAAAATATAAAATCACCTACTTGTGATCTAATAAGATATTGTGGAATATAGCACAAACTAAAATCCAGTGGCAAGATTGTTTAATAGATGTGTCATTTTTAATTTCAACCCTAAACCCGTTTAAGATATTAAACCGCTCTTTTATTAGCCCAAAATAATGTTCAATTCTGATACGGTATTGACTTAATTTCTTGTTGAAATTAGTGCTTTTTTGCAAATTTCCATCCAGTGCCAGTTAATATACAGGGTGTCCCCTAATTCGTCAATTATAATTTGAGAAATTTTGAGATTCCCGGGCATATTTTAATAAAAAATCGTTCTATAGTAAGGGTCTATCTCCTACGTTGACATCATTTATCGAGGATTAAAATAAAGGCTTACTTTGGTGTACCCTGACACATGTTAACGGAATTGCTCTGTTAGTGCTAATGGTAGAATGGTAGAAACTTCGTGTAGGACTTTATTTTAAGAACAAATACTAGACTTTGTAACTGCGTTTAAATAAAGTTGATATCTTATTGGAGTCTTCAGACAACCAATTTCCAAGCCAGTTCCATTTATCTTGCCGATGCTAATTTTTGACTTTGAGGTCACTTTTCTCCAGAAAATGCCTAGTTAACATAACGGTTTACCATTTTTTTCTTATGAAAGTAACAATAAGAAAAAAAAATTATCAAGTTTGCACAAAAACCCACAGATTTTGTGATACATGGGAAAACATGCAGCAGGTAAAAAAGGAATTTATGATTTTTTACCAACGTTTCAAACAACGCGGAGCGGTATTCCAAGAATTTATAATTCTACAATATTTTTTTTAAATTAAATAGAGTTTTAAATCATGCTCGTTTACATATTTAACTACCTGTCAAAACCCTCATTTAATTACCCTGTTCCTTAAAAGTTCTCAGAAAGAGTTGGGTTTGGGGTATGAAGGCCTATTTGGAAAATTTACCAAACAAAAATCGCATAAAAGATTAGAAAAAGAAAATTAATTCATCAGTTTAATTTTTTACGCCAAGGTTACAATCGCTGGGTGTCTGTCAGCATTTACAAACAAAATCTACCCGAGGGCTTCGAGAAATGAATACACGACCGAATGCTGGAGCTCCACAAGTAAGAACGATTTCGGCTGATGGAAGATTACTGGAAGCTGTTAGCATTCAATATTTCCAGACATAAAATATCTAATATACTGCATGGAGAAAATCTTTATCCATACCACCAAGTACATGTACACCTATACAAGAACAGCTTCCCACTGATTTGGAAAAGAGACTTGAGTTTTCTAACTGGTTGCTGGAGAGGAGCGTGGATAACAACGAGTTTAGTAGCAGAATTCTTTGGACTGACGAATCTCAATTTACATGAGATGGGATCACAAATTTTCATAATCTACATACGTGGGCTGCGGACAATCCACATACAAGGAGACTTAAATCATTTCAACACAAATTCAGGGTCAATATGTGGGCAGGTGTACTAGAAAACAAGGCTAATCGGCCCCTTGAAACTACCACCTAGGCTGAATTCTACAAACTATCTGGGGTTTTCGCGAAATAATTTACCAGAACTATTGGAGGACATTCCACTGATTCATGTAGCCTCTTCACATTTCCAAAAGGATGGTGCTCAAGCCCACTATGAGGGGGCGTGAGGTTAAGAATTGGCTAGATGAAGATTATGGTAATGGACCAGTTCACTGGCTGCAAGATTTAATGACCTTACAGTATTGGATTTTTATTTTGTTTTTTTGTTTTGTATGCGGAAGAATAAAAGAACTTGTGTATTCAACCGAAATAGCAACTTTATCTGATTTGGAAGAGCGTATTCTCGAAACGTCATCAAAAGTGAGGCAGCAGTTAGCATCAATAATAATTCACAATCCAAAAACGGGCTCTGGCATTCATACAAGACCAAGGAGGACGCTTTGAGCACCTGTCATAACTGCTTTAGTACACACATAAAATAAAAATTACCTCAGACCAGACAAATCCATTTTTTATTTATAGCCTTTGGGGCTTAAAGCAAAAAACCCTTTTTTATAAATTTTATCTGCTGCAGGTTTTTCCAAGTATAATAAAATCTGTGGGGTTTTCTGCAAACTTGTTGATGATTTTTTTCTATTTTTGTTACTGTCATAAGAAAAAAATTATGTTACGTTATGTTAATTAGGCATTTTCTGCAGGAAAGCGATCTCCACATCAAAAATTAGCATGTATATAACGAAAATGGAACAAGCTTAAAAATTGTATATCTAAAGATTCAAACAAGATATCAACTTTATTTAATCGTTGTTATAAAGGCTAGTATTTTTTCTAAAAATAAAGTCCTACACGAAGTTTCTTCCAATAGTACTAACAGAGCAATTTCCGTTAACATGGGTCAGGGTACACCAAAGTAAGCCTTTTCTTAAAAACCTCGATAAATGATGTCAACATTGGAGATAGACCCCTACTGCAGAACGATTTTTTTCCTTGAATATGGCCAGAAGTCATTTCCCAAATTATTGTTGACGAATTAAGGGACACCCTGTATACCACCTTGATCAAAAAGTTCCCGCACCACACCACCGTGTGGCGTTCCCATTGTTCCGATTTGAGTTCTGTTTTTTTTTGTTAAGTTGGTAAATCTGTTGCTGACACTCTCTAAATCTTAGCGTCATAGCTTGATATTTGCAAAAGTTACGTAGCCAAGAGTACATCTATCCCTGTGTGTGTTGGCGAAATTTTACAATTTTAGAAATGGATTTAAATTTACGACAACGAATTTGTATTAAATTTTGCGTAAAAAACAGATTTAGTGGTGCGCGAACGTTGGAAATGTTGGAAAAGTGTTTCGGCAACGATTCTCTAAAGAAAACGGTTGTTTACCAGTGGCACGAGCGGTTTAAAAGTGTTCATGAGTCAATCGAAGATGATGAACGCAGTGGCAGACCATCGACATCGAATACCGACGAGAACATTGCTGAAGTAAAAGAAATGTTGGTCAATAACCGCAAATTAATCATCAGAGAGATAGCGGAAGACTTGAACATTGCCTATGGATCCGTTCAAGATATTTTGGTTAATGATTTGAGTTTCCGTCGTGTAGCAGCAAAGTTGGTGCCAAAAGACCTCAATTTCATGCAAAAAAGAGACCGTGTTGACGTCGCAAAAGAGATGATTTGCGAGGTTGAATCCGATCCCACATTCATCAAAAGGATCGTTACTGAAGACGAGACTTGGGTTTATGAGTACGACACGCAATTCAGACATCAGGCAAGTGAATGGCGTTCACCAAATAAGTCGAGACCAAAGAAACCACATCGTTTTCAATCAAAAAAGAAGGCAATGCTCACGGTTTTCATGGATTACAACGGTGTAGTGAATCATGAATTTTTGCCAGAAGGCCAGACAGTAAGCAAAGAGTATTAATTGGGCGTTATGAGACGTTTGCGTAAAGTAATTCGCCGAAAGAGACCAGAATTGTGGGCAGAAAACTCGTGGATTTTGCACCATGATAAGGCACCGTCGCACAGAGTCATCATTATTCGTAATGTTTTGACGAAAAATGCAACAAATACCATCCAACAGCCACCGAATTCACCTGATTTGGCTCGTTGTGACTTCTTTCTGTTCAATCGAGTTAAAAAACCAGTACGGGGAAGGCGTTTCAGCAGGAAGAGACGAGAGTAAGTAATAGAAAAATTGCAGGAAGCACTGATGGACATACCGAAAACCGAATATAAAAATGTTTCGAGGATTGGATCAAGCGCTGGCATAAGTGTACTGCAGTCGATGGGGTTTACCTTGAAGGGACAATATAGATTTAAATGGATAAACTTGTACTTTTAATTTTCTGAATAAATTCCGGGAACTTGTTGGTGGTATGCTCCGTCATCTCTTAACCATTTTGTTCCACATACGCGTTGCTCCGATTTTATAGACAATTGGTAATTGCAAGCCGCTTTTAGTGAAGTCATATATATATTTAGGCGAAAAATACGATTCGGGATCATCGGTTGGCTTTTCTGATAGCTTTATTTCTGTGCCATCTACGTAACAAATGCAGTGTGGCAACTCGCAATTGATTCTTCAATCTGCGAGAATTTCTTTTCATCTGAACCATCTGCCCAGTACAGAAATTGATTTTTAAGTCTCAGAATCACTTCAAAAATTGTATCAGTGTTAAGCTGACATAGGTGATTTTAATATGATGTTTGAAATTAGATCAACAAACATTATTGACCGTCCACCGTCCCCAATTCCAAAGAAACTTACGAATTTTGTAACTGAATCATCCCCTTTGCTTGAACCCAAGTGACGCAAAATGATAAGAGACTGCATTCTCACAGGAAATTGATTGTAAGACCGTCAGCGTGGAAAAGTTCGTCCATTTTATATACATTTAGAATTACTTGAAAATTTGGTCAACTGACCTGTGCAATTTGTTAAAACTTGAGTTCGTCTAAAGTTGGTATAACATCAATGAGAAAATTTCGTTAATTCGGAATAGAATTATGTTTAAAGGATATTGCATATCGGAAGCTGCTGGCAGACAAAAGCTGAAGCCTGCAAGATATCGCCCTCTTGCTAGTGTTGCTTTTCTGTGAAAATACATAGGAAAATAATAATTCGCCAGTAAATGCAATATAGTTCTAACCATAGTGTTTTCCAAAACCAACTCTAACGTATTGTAGATAAAAATATTTTAATAATTTTAATTCTTTTTGATTTTGACAATTTTTTCAAATGCTCATCAAATATCATACTCGTACGTTGCACAAAATATTCGAAAGTGCGTTCATGAAACACATTGCGCAAAATTGTCCCTCTGCAGAAATGGAAAACTTGCACGTTTAGGATGAATATACTTAATATTTCCCCAAGTTTGATTAAAAAAAAGGGAAATTTATCTCGGGCAAACAACACTTTTTGGTAAAGCACGAAATGCGATCGAAATTCCATGGCATTTCTCCATAAATCGGAAAATTTGTTTCACAATCTCTTTCCTTGGTGCGTTTAGGCATCAATAATGATTATTGCCGTTATTGCCAGTGACAGCATATATTAAACAACATGTCCCAGTGAATAACGTGTAAGACAAATTTATATACCCCACCAGTGGCCGAAGGTAAAATATTATGAGAACGCAGTACACAGTACCTACACAAAACATGCGGAACATGAATTTGGGACAAACGACCAACATCGTCATTGACATCGACAACTACACCGACAAAGACGAGGACGTCCAAAATCGATCAATAACACCCATGAACAGGACTTTAGGCTTTTTTCGGTATTTAGGCATTATTACCGTTACCCATATAGAAGATATATACAGTATGTACATCAGGATATAATATTATAAGTGCTTTCTTTAGCTTTTGGTTCGTGTCCTGTTTACTGGAGGGAATATTACGGGAAAATTGATTGTTGGCAATAAAATCGTAATGGCTGCAATTTAAAAGAGAAAGGAAACGAATAATGGAAATAAAGACGACGAAAAGGAGTTGGACTAGCTAAACAAAAGTGAACAAAAGCAGAAGGAAGATAAAAATGCAAAATGACGAAATAGTCGGGACATTGAATGCGGATGGGTTTAATTTCATTTGATTGAAGGTAAGAAATCAAGTTCGATGAAATTCCGAAGAAATATTTCTTCAATTCTTTAAGACGCACACACACAGCCAGCTATCTTGATCTTTTAAACTGTTTTAGTAGAGAGGACATTTGAAAAGATTTTATGGGTCTGGTGCTTTGTTCAATTTGATTTTCATTTTTTTGGAAAAAAAAAGTCGAATGAGCTCAGATTTAAGTGAATTGTGTACGGAAGAGACGTGGTGCTTGCAACTATTATTGAAAAGAGAACCTTAACATATACCTATACACGTATGATCACACACTCACTTTCAAAATTTAGATGCCTGGTTAAGCGATACTTCATCTGCTCAGGTATTTCCGTCCAGCGACTACGTTATAATGATCGATCGATCATACTCGTATTCTTCATAAAGGAATTTAGTGTGTCTTTCGAAACTACATACATATACGTAGGTCTGTAATAAACGCAAAGTCAGAGCAAAAGAAATTTTATTGATAAATACGGACCAACTGTTAGGCAAAAAACTGAAGACATTATCGTTGTCATATGAATATTAATATGTATATCAAATTAAAATTAAAATGATGAATGTAACTAAGAAAAATGCTATAGTTGTTTTAAGCAAAGGAACATCAACTTTAGAATATAAGTTAAGCTTAGAGACAGCTCAATGCTATCAATAGTCTTGAGAAGTGATGTTTCCGGATATAACCTGGAGCGGTTTTCTAAAACAGTTGAGTCTAATATTAAGACGAGCTTTTTGTTTGAACAAGTACCTACCTCTTACAGACGGTAAAACACTGTTGACTAATTTAAAACCATCTCGTATTTGATCCAGCTATTTCAATTTAAGCATTGAGGAAACTAATATTGCACTTACAGTGAAAAAAATTGAACTTGAGACCGATATTCAAAAAGGAATGAGAATTTGAAGATTTATGTTAAAATAAAAGCAGAAAACTACCCTTCTTCCTCTAAGCTCGTCTTTACATTCTCCGTTGATATAATCGCGCTAAGTTTTGTGCTCAATTCTGTAGTCAGTCTCTCGGTTACCACATGGAAATCTCTGATCTGCTCTACTTCCCCTGACTATACAGTTGTCGGGAAATATTATTGTTTTTGGTCGACATTATTCCAGCATTAGTGGAGGAAAAGATTTAAGAACTCTACTAGTCCATATGATGTTCTCGTCATCATTTTGAAAAATGTGTGGATGTCTTAGCACAACCTCTCACTGCTCGTTTTCAGCTCTCCATTCCACGGAGTGTTTTTCATAATTTCACAAAGTCACAGAACACAGAATTACGAGTATCCTTAAAGCAGAAGAAGAAGAAGAAGAAGAAGAAGAAGAAGAAGAAGAAAAACTAACTATTAATTGTCATTTCTTATTGCATGGATACGTCGAAAAACTTCGCTCGAACTTTAGAAAGTTCTTTATGTTGTCGTCTACCGTTAATACCACTCAACTTTTCCAAAAGTGAGCATTCTAGGCCCATGTGGAGTCCAAATTGAAATATGACATGCGAAATAGAATGTAGTCACGATCCAGCGACACTTATAACGAAACTCCCTGAGCTATATAATGATAACACGCGTTTTCCGAATCCCACTAACCACCAAGTTGATATGAGGAGATCTTATATGCATAAGATCTCGCTAATCTCTACGACCAATCGAAAATGCTTCTGGCGTAAACTTGAACTTGCTTCGACAAAAGAAACATTCCTTATACCTGAGTTTCTACATAGTCTTCCAATAGGGACTTCCAAATTTTGATAGTTGATAACGGGCATATTGTTGAAGCTACATCTGACAAATTTGCTGTCATTTATCCAGTCTGTTTTGCAAAGTCACCGTTGATGGACATAGCGTTCAACAAAACGTGCAATTGATAAAACTGATTTATCAAAATGGCTGTTCCGTTCGGGCAACGTTCCGCACTCTTCGCCCATTTTACGGTCGCCCTAATCGTCGTACTGAGAGGACTATTGTGGGTGGCCGTGGCTTAAGTGGTAGTGGACTTGCTTCCAAATCGGAAGGTTCCGTGTTCGAATCCCAGCCTCGCCCGAAAGACATATCAGTTAACGAAAATCAAGTAAGAGGAGTAGTTGACCAGAAATTAACATCAAGCTAACTTCCACTAAGAATTTCTTAAATGTTGGATGCCACCTAGGGAGCGAAATAATCACTGAGCCCAAACATCTTTCTTTCTCTCTCTATCCCATTTTCCAAAAAACTTAACACATGCTGAGGCATTATAAGTATATACATACCCAATTCGCTGTGTGGTGGATAAATTTGATTGGTTCAGTAAACGATAAACCAACACCCGTACGTCGAAGAAACGCAAGATCTGCCGAAAATATCGCCGCTGTCCGTGAGAGTGTGCAGGAGAATCGCGTCGATTTCGCGTCGTTCACAAGAACTCGGCCTTTCGCAGACCACAACTGAATGTGCTCTGGAGCAGCGGAAAACTAATTTTCATCGAAAAATCATCTTAAGCGATGAGGCGCACTTCTGGATGAATGGGTACATCAGCAAACAAAATTGTCAGATTTGGGACGATACCAATCGACATGAGATCCAAGAGCAATGCATCCAGCAAAAGTCACTGTTTGCTGTGGATTTTGGGCTGGCGGCGTCATCGGTCAATATTTCTTTGAAAACAAAGTTGGCCAAGACATCACCGTCAACGGCGAGCGCTATAGGTCGATGATTACCAACTTTTTTTGCCCTGAATTGGATGATATAGACATCAATGACATGCGGTTTCAGGAGGACGGCGTTACGTGCCGCACAGCTCACGTTACATCACGACCGATTCGAGGGCACTGTCATCTCACGTGGAGGTGATGTGAACTGGCCACCGAGATCGCGTGATTTGACCCCGTTGGACTTATTCTTGTGGGGTTTTCTGAAGTCGCAAGTCTATGCGAATAAGCCACAAACCACAGCAGTCCCCAAAATCAACATAAGGCATGCCATCGGTCAAATTGAGCCTGATTTATGCGCCAGAGTCATGGAAAATTTTACATTTTGGATGCGCCCAGCCAGAGAAGCCGCGGCGGACATTTGAACAATGTTATGTATATTCCACACATAATGTGATCGATAGGATTTTCAAACGAATAAAACACACCTTGTTTTTTTAAATTTAAAAATCGGAAGCTTAATAAAAGACCCTTTAATAAATCATTTTAACGTCGATAATCGATATACCAACTGTGATTAATACTGAAGTACGGGAATAAGAAAATCTTAAACTTACCTTATTCCTTAAATTATCAATTCTGGTTGAATAACCAACACTTTTCAGGAAGCTCAGAGAAGACTCATGAGTCCTTAGTAATATTACGAAATTGATAAATTGATTAGATGCGCCCCAATTTATTTATTTTTTAATAATCAGGCCGATGTTTAGGGTATCAGTGAAATGTTTATAATGGATTGAAATATGAATAGTTCTATCAGATACAAAACAAAACATCTTATAAACTCAAATTCAAATCGTTCGCTGCTCATCGCTAGGTGAAAAAGACCAGCCAACCCAAAGAAAATACAACCTATGTAAGTAGAAGAAAGGTGCTTAATCGTGTGATTAATAACTCGGTTATGGTACAGGCTATGTGTCCAGTCCTGCTGAAACCACAAATTCTCTAAGGCTTGTAAAGGGTGACCCGGCAAGTGTGGAAGTTTTCATTATAGTTTATTAAACACACATTTATTGTAAAATCAATATAGCATTTTATTGATTAATAAAGCTCAGTCTATAGCAATTATGAAGGGAACACAACATCGTTTATATCACTACTACCGCTTTTATTACAAACGATCTTCGTGAGGTCAAAATTATCGACGACTTTTTGAAGAATAAGTGGGTCAATGGCCGCAATTTCAGTTCGGATGTTATGTTTGAGATCCTGAATTGTCGCTAGGTTAATGGCATAGACCTTACTCTTCATGTCACCCCACAAGAAAAAGTCTAAAAGTGTCAAATGGCATGAGAATCAACTTCTCCTCTAACCGAAATAATGCGATCTTCAAAGTTGGTTCGCAAAAATTGATTGATTGATGACTTGTATGGGAAATAACACCATCCCTTTGAAACCAGTGATTATCCAGGCCGAATTCATTCAATTTAAAAAAAAAAATAGCCGGTCAACCTGTTGCGTTTTCCATTCACTGTAACTGTCTCTCCAGTCCCATCTTCGAAAAAGTACTGGCCAATGATGCCACAAACCTATAATCCGCAATTCTCTCTCCTCTTACAGACCCACTGCAATTACGTCCCTTCTTTCCAAGGTCATGAAAACACTGATAAATCATCAGCTCATGAAATACCAGCTCAAAAAGTTCCCTGAATTTATTCAGGAAATTAAAAATACAAGTTTATTCATCTAAATCTATATTGCCCCTTCAAGGTAAACCCCATCGACTGCAGTACACTTATGCCAGCGCTTGATCCAATCCTCGAAACATTTTTATATTCGGTTTTCGGTATGTCCATCAGTGCTTCCTGCGATTTTTCCATTACTTACTCTCGTCTCTTCCTGCTGAGACGCCTTCCCCGTACTGGTTTTTTAACTCGATTGAACAGAAAGAAGTCACAGGGAGCCAAATCAGGTGAATTCGGTGGCTGTTGGATGGTATTTGTTGCATTTTTCGTCAAAACATTACGAATAATGATGACTCTGTGCGACGGTGCCTTATCATGGTGCAAAATCCGCGAGTTTTCTGCCCACAATTCTGGTCTCTTTCGACGAATTGCTTCACGCAAACGTCTCATAACGCCCAAATAATACTCTTTCTTTACTGCCTGGCCTTCTAGCAAAAATTCATGATACACTACACCGTTGTAATCCATGAAAACCGTGAGAATTGCTTTCTTTTTTGACTGAAAACGACGTGGTTTTTTTGGTGAAAGCCATTCACTTGCCTGATGTCTGGATTGCGTGTCGTACTCATAAACCCACGTCTCGTCTCCAGTCATGATCCTTTTGATGAATGTGGGATTGGATTCAACCTCGCAAATCATCTCTTTTGCGACGTCAACACGGTCTCTTTTTTGCATGAAATTGAGGTCTTTTGGCACCAACTTTGCTGCTACACGACGTTGCTGCTACACGACGGAAACCTAAATCATTAACTAAAATATTTTGGACGGATCCATACGCAATGTTCAAGTCCTCCGCTATCTCTCTGATGATTAGTTTGCGGTTATTGACCAACATTTCTTTTACTTCAGCAATGTTTTCGTCGGTTTTCGATGTCGATGGTCTACCACTGCGTTCATCATCTTCGAGTGACACACGAACACTTTTGAACCGCTCGTGCCACTGGTAAACGACCGTTTTCTTTAGAGAATCGTTGCTGAAACGCTCTTCCAACATTTCCAACGTTCGTGCACCACTAAATCCGTTTTTTACGCAAAATTTAATACAGGTTCGTTGTTGCAAATTTAAATCCATTTCTGAAATTGTAAAAAATCGCCAACGCACACAGAGATAGATGTACTCTTGGCTACGTAACTTTTGCAAATGTCAAGCTATGATGCTAAGATTTAGAGAGAATATCAACAACAGATTTATCAACCTAACAAAAGCAACAGAACTTAAATCCGAGCAATGGGAGCGCCACACGGTGGTTATTTTTTTTGATTAAGGGGTATCTCGAAACACGAAAACTTCTTAATGACCGGTAGTACGGTTTTCGTATCAGCTGGTCCACTGGTCATCTGATGGCATGTCTCACCGAAAAGTGGAACCACAACGTACATCAATCTGGCGAAAGAAAGATAGTTGCACTAGATACTTCTAAGGCATTTGGCAGAGTTTGTCATCAGGCTCTTCTGTCGAAAGTGCGTGCTTTTGGGATCGAAGGCTCCCTTCTTAAATGGATTAGAAATTACCTATGGGAACATTCAATTCAAGTTGTCTTGGGTGGTTTCAGGTTTGTTATTCACAAAATAAATGCTGGCGTGCCCCAAGGCTCCGTTCTATATCCGACCATCTTTTTAATTTCCATCAACTATCTCTTGTCTGCTACTTCTAATCCAATACACGGTATTCCTTTGCTGATGACAGTACTCTCTGCTTTTCATATTCGTTCCCGGAACGGCAGCGTATGTTAAGCTCATTTAATTCTGATATTAACAGCATAACTAATTGGGGAACCACTAACAGAGTAGAATTTAATGCTTCCAAAACACAATGCTTCCTTCTGTCATTAAAGCGGAATTTTAAATACCCAGCCATTATCTATGGATGTCATTTGCATCGTCGACACGGATAAACTTTCCATTCTCGGTATGTGTGTCACTGAAAACTTACGTTGGAACGACCACATATTCAGTGTCTAGGTTTCCTCCAGCGATGTAAGAAATATCTCACCCCCTCTGATCTGTCCTCAATATACAAGACGTTTATCCACCCGAAATTGGAGTAATATTCCCACATCTGGTCGGGTGCGCCCAAAACATCTCAGCATCTGCTAGACAGGTTCCAAAACCGTGCGATAAAACTCATAGGTGATACTAATATCAATCAAACAATGGACACCCCCGAACACCGGCGTAAGGTCTCGTGTTTCACTCTATTTTATCGCTATTTCCACAACCAGTGCTCCATAGAAGTCGCCAGTAGCATTCCGTCCTTTCAAACCTTTAACCGTAACACCCGTCTCGCTATGAATGCTCATCAGTATACCCTCAAGCCCACTTTCGGATGTACTCTAAAATATCGTGATTCGTTTCTAAGTCGTCCAACTCGCTTATGGAATGCCCTTCCTAGCTCCTTATTTCCTAGTCATTATAACCTTCAAACATTTAAAACCAACGTTCACCGGTACCTCTCTTTCTATCCTCCCTGACTTTCCTTCGTCCGCGCTGTGTGTAAACATTTTAAGGGTACTTAAATTCCTTTAGCGCGCGTAAATTATATAAAAAAAATAATACAGTGACTTTTTTAGGATGCATTGATTTTTCGTGATGGTTTCTCGTATGAGTTTTCCGGTCCCCAGAAACGACAATTTTGTTTATTTACGTACCCACCCATCAAAAAGTGCGCTTTATCGGAAAAGACCAAATTCGATGACAAATTATCCAGCTAATCAGACATCAATTTTTGAGTCTAATTCGATTATGTTGACCGAAAAATTCACGAATTTATGAAATATTACTTTTACAGATCGCCCATTTCCGTAATAAGGTTGAATAACAGAAATGCGTTGTTGCGTGGTAAACGACCTCGTGACTAAAATGGCCTCAGTTTATATGATCATCCATATTGATTCAATAAATGACAGTGACAGCAAACATCCACACCATCGGTTGGGTCACCCTTTAGTTCCAATTTTGCATTTATAACTTCGTAGTAGTTAAAGACTTCGTATAGATTGGGTGCGCAGTTACAAGTAGCAATGAAATCAGCGCTAATCGCTCAGGAGCAACTGAATAAAAGAGCTCTCTCATAAGATTAAACTAACTTTAAACAAGATACTTATCATCCCGGTCCTATTGTATACTGCACAAAGGCTGGGACCGAGTCGAAAGCGAATAAAGAAGTACTTGCGTGTTTCCAGAGAAAGATTCTGTACGTGATTTTCGATCTCGTTTGGACTGACGGGAATTAAAGAAGCTGATTCAACTACGAACTGTTCGGGGTATACAACGGCATGGGTCTAGTCAGGCGACTACGGATTGTAACTACTAAGGAAGGGACACTAGAGGGCGATCGCATCTAATGTGGAACACGAAAGTGGAAAGTGACCTTAACCAACTTGAAATGTGGCACTAGAGGCAGCCAGCGAATGATCGTGCCAGCTGAAAAGGCTTATTTGCGGAGCCCAGGTTTACTCCACATAAGTAAGTGAGTAATTTTCTGGTGATTATAATTATAATGATGCATCTTAAGAAACTATTTCTCGAGGTACATACTCGTAACATACAGGACGAGGTCTTCTAGGGATATATTATAGTTTCCTGCTAGGCTTCTCGATCAGGGTCATGCAGCTTCTACTTTATTCCACCAGGCACACTGGCATCCACAATCTGTTGAACCGCCATCTACCTTCCATCGTACATGATAACGTTCGACTACGTAGTGTGGAACTGTCATGTAGCGAATCCCGTAGACCCCGGATGCAAAATACAAGAATTAGATCGCTCCTTTTTGTTCGTTAATTATTTTTCAGCGGTACGACCTACACAAATATAGTACTCGTACTTGTAGTTTTATCTCTGGATATAAGCAGGAATAATATATCATTAGAAGTAGTCTACTCCAGTACTACTACTACTAGTTCTACTCTGAAGTAGTTAAGTAGATTTCAAAAGATGGTCCATTCTAACTAAGCCAAGTTAATTTCCCAGTTCTATTAAAAACCTAAAAAGCTTTCAATTAGAAATAACATCTGCTACTACTACGTACTCCTACATAAATACCTACGTAGATACGAGTGCAATGTGTAAAGTTCATTTCACTGCAATATGGTTCCTAGTTTAATGACCTCACAATAAATGCCAAACTTTATATCCGGAAATTTATATAATCCGTCAGTTGTATCATCTGTTAACCTCGAAATCGCTTATGCATGTATGGATGTATATCACATTTATGCCACATAGCCACAATTGAATTCTCACACCTCATGGCGTTGGTATATGTATTTTTGATTTTTTTTTTTCCATAAAACCAATCTGTTGATTCCGTATCCTGTTTGTCGATTTAAAATCTGATCAGCCTCTGTGCGACGGAAGCTACAGTCATTAGACGATTAAAAAAAAGAAAAACAAAAACAAAAACAAATACCATAGCAGGATGTTTTTTTTTAATTTATTTTTTATTTTTCCCAGTTCCTAGTCTAGTCGTGTGCAAATGAAGATACATTTTTCATTTTGGATTTTTCCACATGTATAGTATTTAACTACAACGCAACGTCACAGTTGGATACACATCTGCTAATCAACGTCAGCATGGGCGCCGCTTTGACATGCCAAGAGGGGGTTAACTTGATTGAAATGGGTGAAATCGCTACGTGACCCACTTGCATAATTTAGCTGCACTTAAAATCGCTATTTCGTATCTATGGCTTCGCACGTACACATCGTGAAACTAGTCGTAGTCGTAGCCATCGTGCGCAATTGTGGGAAATCGCTATTTTCAAATGAAAGGACACTACTCTCTGGGGGAATACCTATGGTTCGAAGCAAAATAAAAATGGGTCAGCGAAAATTCTGTACCAGATTTCCTGTTCATATGTTGTATTGATTTAGAGAGCGTTGTGCAAAATTTATCACTGGTCAATTATTAAAAACGTTTTAAAAGTAATCGCTAGCGGACAGGATGTTATTGGATTGGCAATTCTTAATTTTCTCTGTCCAGAGGCTTATTTCAAGTGACGATGTTGAATGAGTAATGAGTACCTAAGCACTCCCAACTTGAATTTAATGTTCTAATTATTCTAACGGGACGCTTACGTGACTTTACTTTTCAAGAACTAGCAACATGAAAAAATCATTTAATTTGCCTTACAGAGGATTTCTCAATGAGGAGATTTGTTTTAAATAGCACGCGATTTTGGTAAAGGTATGTTGGACTAACATGTCGAAATTCTTTGACAGACTGCAAGTCAAAACTCCTCGATTGTTAGAAACGCAACAAAACATCATTAAGTAATGCAATACAATACCTTGAACTCAATCGCTGTGAGGCATTTCCCTTTTTCGTAATTATATATACTCGTATATTTCAGAAGTGATTACTGACACGGAAAATCACTTGCAAAAGTAGTAAAAGATACTGCTGATCAGTCTTTAAGTGTAGCTTAAAGCTTAGACCTTAGACCGCGTGATATATGTAGTGACGCTATAAAGCTGCACAGGCGGTCACGGGTGCGTTCGCTAGTATTGAAATGGATGATCCCAAGATGGTTTTGGTAGCTATTAATAATGGTTTTGGTAGCTATTAATAAAAAGGGTCACACGACATCGACGAATTTAACAGAACGCCAGAGTCGACAACTATAATTTCCAGATAGTACGGGAATTTGTCTACTTTGATTCTGATATAAATTCTGCCAGCAACACCTCAGCAGAAATAAAATGAAGAATCAGTCGCTGTTTCTTTAGGCGAAGAAGGAAATTCAGTAGTTAGGCCATATCACGATAAATTAAGGAAACTTTATATAAGACCTTGATCAAAGCAGCCATACTTTATGGACCAGAAACATGGACTCCTTCGAAAGCGGATGAAGTTATCCTCAGTCGCTTCGAGAGAAAAGCCCTTGAAAAATATTGGAAAATATTTCCGTTTGTGTTGCCGGCTTTTTGAGCAGAAGATTGAACGATGAACTATATGATCTGTACAGGCGCGCATCAATCGCCTGAGATGACTAGGACATGTAGGGCATATGGATACCAATGCTCCGACCCGTAAAGCCTTCGAGTCAAACCCAGAGGGATAACGCAATGGAGGAAGACCTCACATTAGATGGCGCGCACAAGTAGTAGGGCACGTCAACCAACTTGGAGTGCGCAACTTGAGGCAGCTAGCTAAAGACCGGGCTAACTGGAGAGGCGCAGATTCACCACGAACTGTACCTCCACTTAAGTAAGTAAGTAGAATAGCCATGGGGGACTGAAAAATGTATAAAAATGTTTGCTTCTTATCACTCTATTTCTGTAATGTCGACGCAACATTATTTTTGCAATAATTTGTTACTTCATGCCAACGAACGTTAAATGTTGAATATACATAATTTAGGGCGGTTAAGTTCGTGTTAATTCATTTAATTATTAATTATTAGAGTAAACCAATTTTATTTATTTATTTATTATTTATTCAAACATAACTTATTTAAAATTTTTAACGAGTTAGAGTCGGTGTTACAATAAACTTTGCAGCAGTACAGCAGAGTAGGTACAAGAAGAGCTTTATCCAGTAAAGTTTTGGTTTTAATAGGGACGAAGTGTTTTGAGGCTCATAAAACACGAATGGCAGCATAAACTTTATCAATGATAGTGTTTATGTGGTCGGACCAGGTAAATGTGTCATTAAAGATGATTCCAAGATTCCTTACTTTTTCAACATAAGTGATCACGGAGTCACCTAATTTGATGTGCGGAAGCAGCGACCTATCTAATTTGGTACGGTTTATGGCAACCGATTTAGATTCGGACGCAGATTATTACTCTCTGCCTACTGCTGTATACAATACAAATCGTCGTGCATTGCTACTGATGCCTGGGAAAGTTCAGCTAGTGGGCTATTAATAAAGACCTGTACATCATTGGCGAACATGAGGACGGTGGAGTGTCTGACAGCCTGGGGGAGATCGCTAATGTAAAGTGTGAAAAAAAGGGGGCCTTAAATTGATCCCTGTGGATCAATGCACACTGGGAGAAGACCTGACATCTTACCTCCAACTACCACACATTTATGTCTCCCTGTAAGGTATGATTGAAAAAGCTTGGTTGCGGTTGAAGAGAAGCGAAACAAGTTTTTTTAGTTTAGAACAGAGGATCGCATGATCGACTGAGTCAAAAGCCTTGGAGAAGTCGAGAAGAGTAAGCAGACATACTTCTTTTCTATCCATTGCTGTGCGTATCTGATCAACAGTATTAAGCAGTACGGTCTTACAGCTCCGATTAGCTCTGAACCCGGACTGTGCACCATTAAAGAGATTGTTGACATGGAGAAACCTTTGTATCTGTCTTGAGATTGCTTTTTTAAGACCTTTGACAAAAATAGTAAATTGGCCTAAAATCTACTGAACCGCTGCCACCCTTCGGAATAATCTTGGCTTTTTTCCAATCAACTGAGAACTCAGAGATTGTTAAGATAGAGTTGTATAGATGTTTGAGTTAAGGCAAAATAAAGAGTAAAAGCAGTTTAACGAACCTGGGATCTATATTGCCCAAACCTATGGCATTTGATTTTATTGACAATAATGCTGCAACAACATCAGTATCATCAAGCAAGGTAGGGCTAAAGGTTCTATCAGCTTCTTCGGGTGGGTCAGAAATCAAATCAAATCACCAGGCACATTTGAAATGGTTTTGTTCAGATTCAGACATTTTGCATTCTAAAAATTACAATCAATGTTGTCGCGAACCTTGCGGTTTTGTTTACCGATACCTAAATTTCTTAAGGTCTTCCAGACATTTTTCCCAGAACCCGTAGGGTTGAAGTGGTTTGCGTAGTAATTTTGTTTAGCTAATCTAATTTTATACACAACTTTATTCCGAAGGGTGCAGTAGACTGCATGCAGCTCAGGAATTGTACACCGCTTCTATCTAGAGTACGCTAAGTTTCTCTTGACAATCAGCTCAGGATATTCATACGGCAACTGTATGATAAATTACCTTCCTGCGTAATGGAATATGAGCTTTGAATAACTGCCCGATATTGCTGTTCAAAAGCGACAATTGATCATTGACTGAGGGGAGCCTATAGATTCTGCCCCAGTAGATTTCACGAACCTCACTTAATAGACGATTTTGGTTAATCGATCTAAAATCCCAATATTACCTGTACTTCAAAATCGTAGACTAAGAAGATAAGGTCGTGTTTGGAGATGCCAGGTGCAAGAAGTTGATTATAAAGTAGCGCCTGTTCATGATCGTTAGCAAAAAAGACATCAAGTAAGGTGCTAGAGCTACTGGTGAGATGAGTCCATGCCGAGGAGTTGACAGGGGATAAGCCTATAGAGTTTATGGAGCCGATTATAGGTGCAGAGGTGCTATTGCGCAGAAGATTACAATTTAGGTCGCCGCAGAGAACGATCTGAGAGGTTATACAAGAATACTGTTCTAACAAGGAGTGGTGCAATATCGACATTTTTATGGGGTCTGTAGGCCATGCAGATTAATATTTGCGATGAACTGCCAGTAATCTTCACGAAAAGATATTGCAGGGGCAGTCGAGGTGCGATTTATGAACGAGATCACATCTAATACCATCTCTTACATACATTGCGGCTCATTCCTGTCAGCACGGAATAAACTGTAACCGTCGACCTCGTAAATTTTATCGCAAAACTCCGGATTAAACCATGTCTCAGAAACACAAACAATATCAACGCCATACTTTATAAATAAATCCCGAAATTCATTCAATTTTGGATTCAGGCTTTGTGCGTTCAAATGGCAAACTTTCAACCCATTGCGCTCCAAACCAAGTACTCTAATCATTGCATGCAAGGTTTTACCAACACCACCGTCAATCGAATCTCTGTTATTTGATTTTAAAGGTAATTCATTGATTACCCAAAAGAAAAATTAGTAAAAACGAAAACCATGTAGCATGTAGCAAAAGTGGAAAGAGGGGAAAGAGGGGAAGATATGTATAAATTAAGAAATTCAAAAACAATAGAGCGTAGTATTCAAGAAGGCAACATTGGAATTGGGTTTCTTTTGATCAACTTGATATTTATAACCAGTGAACAAGCGCGCTTGACGAGCCTGGACATATAACTTATACTGTCATGTTCATGTAGCTTAAATCAGAAAGATCACTGATATTCTCAGTTTTCTAACGTCGTTCCTTCAGCCCATGTTGTATCTACTGTTTGGCCTGAATTGCAATATACCTTACTTGCCTTACGAATCACTCAAGATCAATCCCACTGCGCAACCCTTGTTTAGTTGTATTTACGCACTAGAACCATCACGGACTCTTACTTTTCTTAAAAAAAAGAAGCTTAATGAATTGCATTTTTTAACTATTGTATTTATCATAAATAAATCTATGACAGTTGATTTGAAATGCCCTTCGGTGACCTACATTAAGTCAAGAAAGAGAACTTATGCTATCACTAGGAGGGGACAAATAGCTCATACTATCAGATCCTTGTTTTCCATATTTAATCTCTATCGTAAACCATAAAGGTACACTTCCTACTGAGGTTCGAGTACTACACTAAATCGTTGTAAGTACGAGTAAGTCCAAGCTCTAAGGACCTCTGTCATTTACGCAATGTTCGATTAAAACATTTTGTTTGTGTCGAGGGACTAATAAATTTTCATTGGCCCAGTTTCGGTGATAAAGTTTGGTGATGAGAATCAAGTTGACTACATTCTAAAGTAGGTTTGGTTTCAGTAGTGTGTAGGGTTCCTAAGATTTCTAGTAAACAACTTAAAGTTTTATTATCAGCTATGCTTACGGTATGGAAAATGCACTGAAATATTTTAGTGTGACAAATTCCTCAGTTTTGCGTTTCCCTGGGACATTGCAATGAACTCGTTATTCTTACGTCATTATTCTTAGATCAATTATCTTACTCGCTGACTCTTTATGTACTAATAATAACATGAGATATCATACAGAATTTACCAACTATATACTGCGTGGAGCGGTAGAGAAAAGTTAGTAGCAGTAGACTGGTGATCTGGGCCCAAAAGTCCTGTCTCGACAAAGACAAGCTTCGGAGTTTTCATTCCTATAAAAATGCTAAGCAATCCTTTCAGGGTCGGTGGTCGTAGATCCCCTTTATATAAAAAATAAATAACATAGTGAGCGGTAATTTCTGGCTGGTACCCGATCCGTGAATATTAGCAGTAGGCTGTTGTATTGCGTTACATCCATTTTGATCTCCTTAACTTAAATTCTGTATGCAATTGGTTTGTCAAATATGGAATATATTTCTGCGTAAGTCTGCTGGAATTCCCAGTCTTACTCTAATCAGTTAGTTTAGTTTTAAATGCATTTTATTATCTTAATCATTAACCCTTACATACTAACAAAAAATGCTTAAATGCTAGCTTAAAATTACTTAACAATCTTATATTAACTTATTGGCCCCACACAGGCACTCTAAGCTACTCTAAATTCTTATATCTATGTCTTTCGACTATATTTACATTTTACTTAGGAATAATTATTTTCTATACTTAAGGCTAAGAAAAAATTGTTCACAAAAACTTAGCATATGGACTTAATTTTTTATAAAACTTAATATCTAACTTAAAATAAACCTTAGTCTACCTAACCTACATACACAATACACACACACAGATATTATACACAATTATATACATATATTAGTATATACAAGGTATATACTAATATATGTATATATTTCTTAAATGCTAACCTAAACCTACGCAAGCTGGCCATCGCTATTCACAGAGCAAATAGATTGGTCAGCTCTGCCTCATTAGTGAGGCTGGTCCGTAATTGACAGAAACGACGACGAAACATCTTCTCCATCATTCAACCACCAGAAATGCTGGTGCTGCCGAACGACATCCCTCTTATCGCGATTCCCCACCGCCCTACTGAACCTGAGACGATCCACACTGCCGTGTGCGACGTCTCTGCCGTAGTTGAGTCGCCTGTCCCCAGCTTTCCGAGCGACATGGAAGATTAACGGGACCGCTGATCTATCCTGGATCAACCCTATCTGATCTAGGTAGAGGAATGCTTCCGGTGGAACGAAGCCGTCAGAGCGCACACTCTCGTGGTAAAGGTAGTTGGGGTAGTAAGCCCCACAAATCAGGTTATTCGTCGAGGCCATTGCTCTTGCAATGTGCCTTCGAGTCAGCTTAATTACGAAGTTATCCACTCGTATTAGGTTCGCCCTGTTGTAAAGGACCTCATTACGATAGAATTTTTTGTACTCCGACTCTGGTGTTCTGTACAAGCGAAGGCAAGCCCTAAGGCAAGCCCTCTCAAAAACCCGAATCTTTTCCATTAAGCTTGCTCGCACATTGAACCACACGGGACAACCAAATACCAGCATGGGCCTGATAAGGACCATGTAGCAGATTACCTTTACCCTCGCATCGAGTTGGCTGCTATAAAACAGTCTCTTTGTAAGGGCAAAAGCGCCTTTGGCTCTGGCCAGAGCAGCATCTACATTTTTGTCAAAATACAGAAACTGATCTAGCCAGATCCCAAGGTATCTGACTACATTTCGACAGGCAAGAGGCTGCCCGCGTTGTCCAATGATCGAGAACTTTCGCCAATTTTTTCTAGTATCCCTAGAGGCTCCAGACAACGGCGTCCTAAAGAGAATGGTTTCCGACTTCTGAAAGTTGATTTTCAACTTCCAGTCATCGCAAAATCGTCTTATCTTATCGAAGTCACGCTGCAAGAGAGTATTAATGACCTCGATTTTTGGACCTGTTCTGTACGCTATCAAATCGTCTGCGTACGCAATAGTATGGGGAAGTGAACCTATCAGATCGCTTGTATAAATGTTGAAGAGGATCGGCGAATTGACCGCGCCTTGCTGAAGACCATTTTTAATTTGAAATATTCCAACAGAAGTCACATCGCCATTTTTCACGATGAACTGTCTGTTGTTTAGCATATTATAAAGAATGTACAAGAGTGGTTTACTGATCCCCAGCCTAGTCAGCTTATAGAAAAGACCCTCTAACCATACGGTGTCGAAGGCCTTCTCCAAGTCAACAAGGCAGGCACCAGTGCATTGGTTTTTGCCTTTATTCCATTGGATATCGGACACCAGTTTAGACGCGGCATGTGAGATATCATGTCCCGCCTTAAAACCGAATTGATTATCCGGAACTATATGTTTGTCCTCAACCCACCTAGACAGAGCTCTATTGATAACTTTTTCAAACAACTTACTGATATTCGGAAGGAGACTTATCGATCGGAGATTCGCCGGATTGGATATATCTTTCCCCTTTTTGGGGATAGGTTGAACCACCGCCGTTTTCCAATGCGCTGGATAATGTGCATTATTCATTGCATTATTAAACAGGGTGGTGTAAATGTCCACCGCTTCTAGAGGAAGATGTCGAAGCACGATGTTCGGAATATCATCGGTCCCCACTGATTTCTTAGCCTTGATTGTGTCGAAGATCTCATGGAGCTCTTCCTTCGAAATGAACGGGGGTAGGTCACCCTCTCTGGTAATGACATTATTTGCCATATTTTCGTCGATGAACCGGGTGAAACCAGAGCCCTCGGATCGCCAGTTCCCTACTTCATTTCGAATGTAGAGGTCGTGCACCAAGACGCGATTGTCCAGGTCATAATTAGGGCCAATGGTATCATTGGCCTTGTATATTTCCTGGAAAGTCGCTCCTATGGTCTCAACCTTCTCCTGTGGATCCTCGATCACAAAGAAGTCGTCATCATCAGCGGCCTCATTTGGATCAATACCTGCTATTGTCAGTAACCGTTCGTTGTCTGTTGTCCGGGCTATTTTAAGACACTGAAGGTCGTTTTGATTTTTTCTCCGAAATAGTTTGTTTATTTGAGGGAACATATTCGGGTTGCTGGTGTTTACAGCCCGAACCCTGTTGTTCCAATATGAACTTACAGAAATTCTGTAATTCTCTTTTATTAACGTTTGAATATTTTTAATCGACGCCTTCAGTGTCCTAATCTCCGGGTCTTGTCTGTCAGTAAACTGTCTGTACAAGTTTTTGAGTCTTGTCAGAAGTCTACTTTTCTGTCGGTGCAGTGCGTCAATAGTAGGATTGCGGAACAGGTCTTCGTTAGTCGTATGTCGATATCGTGGTATTGTAGCGTCCATAGTTTGTTTAATTGTCTCGTCCATTTGTTTTAGGTAATTGTCGATCTCCTCGTTTGACAAATTCCTATTGGACGGTGGGTGGAGCGTATTCGAGGAGAGTGCTCTTGTCAAGGTTGCGGAGAAGCGTGTCCATCGAGTGTTATCGTAGTTGTAAGAATATCTTTGGACAAACTCCTCCAATTCCGCAATTTCGTTGGGAACTGTAATTTCGGTGCTAAAACCGCAATGGTCACTGTCATACACGAATGTGCGCAGACAGTTTAGCGTTTGTAAATTCGTACCTGTCAGTCGTATACGTTCGTCGTACAGCAGTAGATCCAAATAAGACCCGCCTCTGGGAAACGACGGGTTATCCGTCGCTTTAAGGCCGAGTCTGTACATGACATCGTGCTGACCCCACCAATCGAGTAGTAGGTTCCCTCTAGTATTTGGCAAATTATTTCCCCAATCTCTGTGTTTAGCGTTGAAATCTCCGCCGATTATGAAATAATTCTCCCCCGATTCCAGTCTCAGAAGTCGAAAAAGGGTATCGAGCTCTGTAATAAATAAAGTGGATTGTGAAGTTTCAGGTGCATAAACAGAGGCCAAGTACAGCCGCTTTCCACTGCGGAGCGGGATGTAAATGACGACTGCCTCCAACACCCGGAACCTACGCAACACTCCCTTGTACACTCTGTGAAATTTTATACCTTGTTTAATGAAGATCGCGACACCGCCTCCACGTTTGGATCTGGGCCGGTTTCTTCTTCTAACAATATAATTATTGTACTCCAGTTTGTGCTTATCGGTTAGCTTGGTTTCGCTAGCGAAAAGCACATCAGGAGTTTGGTCTTGTAGCAATTTAAACATCGCGGCCCTTCGTTCGATCCTAATCAGTGAATTAACATTCACCGCAAGGACCTTCAAAGATTGCTCCACCATGTGCGTACCCATTACGACATGTGTTGCGTTAGGCCCGGCAGCAGCGCGTAGATCTGGTCCACCCGCTTGGCCTGTTCTTGCACCTGCTTTTGCAGCTGAGCCATCTGCCCTTGGATTGCGAGCAAGATGGCCAGCATGTTGGGTGCAGCTTCCGTTGTTCTCGGCATTGGCGCCGGAGAAGCAACAGTCGCTTGCTGTACCGTAGCCCCCCCACCTGCCGCCATTTGGGCGTAGGAAATTTGGGGCGTGACGGCTTGTGTTTGAAGCCTCACAGGTGAACGTTTGACCTCCACCTTCTGCTGCCGAGCCAGTTTTGCTTTTTTAATGTTAGCGAACTTAGGACAACCCCGATAGTTTGCGGTGTGTCCCACGTTCCCACATAATACGCACGAGAGCTGCGTCCTATCGGATGCTCCGTCCCTACCCAGAGCACACTCCTCGGAACTGTGGTTCTTTGCGCACTTCACGCATCGAGGCTGCATTTGGCAGTTCGACGCGGCGTGCCCGAACCTCTGGCAGCGAACGCATTGTATAACGCCTTCGCTCCTTTTTAATTTTTCCCAGTGAACCACTTGGTAGTCTAGGACATTGATACTCCTTAGACTATCCAGACGGCTTTCGGGACTGAGCTGCACCAGGAAGAACGGCAGACTCCGTTTCTCCCGCCTGGCTCTAGCTGTGGTAAATGGCTTTACCCCCACGAACTTGAGTCCTTCGCACTCCTTCTCTTTAAGCAGTGCCAGGATCTCCTCAGGATCAGAAGACGGTTCCAACCCCTTCAGCAGCATCGATTGCAGCTTTTCACACTTCGGTGTGAATGAGTAGTGCTCCGTCGTCGTTTCCTTTAGGAGCTCTTTCACTTTCGCGTAGCCCTCCACTGTATTACAGTGGATGGCATGGCGATCGTTCCCCAATCTCTTAATATTAAAATTATTACCAATGACCAACTTACACAGGTCCTTGGTAGCATTTACCTCCAATTTATAGGTGTTGATAGGCGGCACCTTCTCCTTCTTCTTCTGCTGTTGCTGCTGCTGCTGTTGTTGTTGTTGTTGTTGTTGTTGTTGCTGCTGCTGCTGCTGCTGCTGCTGCTGCTGCTGCTGATGTTGTTGCTGCTGCTGCTGCTGTTTTTGCTGTTGCCGTTTTTGTGGCTGCTGCTGTTTTAGCTGTTGCCGTTGTTGTGACTGCTCTTGTTGTTGTTGCTGGTGTTTCTTTAGCTTTTGTTGTTGTGCTTGCTTTTGAGCAAGCTGCTGTTGTTGGGATTCCTCTTGCTCTTCCCTCTTCCTTCTTACCATTTGTTTTTCTTTTATGGCCAGCACTCTTTCTTGTAGCATTTTGATGCTGCTACATATGGCCTCCATTTCTTCCTCTTCATCGTCAGATTCGCTTGCTGCCAATGAAGCGAAGTTGTTTTTCGTTGGTAGGGTGGGCTGCTTTAGTAAGTTGGAAGTTGGACAAAGCTTCCTCCTTCTCTTTGGTTTTGGCGTTTGGATCGAACCACTTGACGCCTCACTTGGTATATCAGCAGATCCCGCTATTGACATAGCGGACCGCTCTCCACAATCCATCACGTGATGGACAACACTTAGTACCACTTTAAATTTTTTGTTTTTGATAAAAATGAAAAAAAAAGATGTTATAGAGTACACGGGGATTCGAACCCACGACCGTCGACTGTCGGCCGAGCACACTGACACCCTGCTAATTGGAGCCTATAGCAATTCCCTCAAATGTCTCGTTTTCACTGATTTTACTAATCACTGTACACTCGCAAGCCTAAACACGTCTGTTCTCCACGGAGATATGTGAACGACCCCTTACTCTAATCAGTTAATAGGTTAACAGTGCAGAGCTGGTAGTCAGTTATTTTCCGAAAATGTCGATAAGAAAAACATGAATCATGATTATCGTACACCTGTACGCCACTCATTGAGCTTTGTTTCACTAGTTTAAGGTTGGTATTCCTCTTCACGGCAGTCCTGTGAAGAACAATCTGTAACCTGCCTATTATACTCGTACTAAGTTCTGAATGCTATGGTCCTTTTGCAGTCTGGCCTCCTTGTTGTTTCCAGTTTTTGGGAGACTAAGGGTCAGTTTTACAGTGCGAGATCATCCGAGTTTGGGGATTAAACTGGAGTTAACCACAAATATAAGTTTTTCAGTAAATACCATATTCACTCTAAGTTAACTCCGTGTTAACTCAGAAAATTTGGTCAGAATTAAGGTGTCCTCCCATTGATGGGATCTGAAGACGATTGCACCACCTGAGGTCTGGAGGACTTGGCTGTTTGACTGCTGTCTACAAGGCTTGGAAGGTACCTTGATGAAACTAAACATGGTTACAGCCGGTCAATCGTGAACAAACAAATACAGCCACAAGAAGTTCCCTAGCTACTTTTATATCTCTCCGCTGTGCTGTCTCAACCTTCTTGTCTGGTGGTCAAATGAGGAGTGAACTTAAGCACCATGAACGAAGTGTCATTATTGAAACCATAAGCCGTCACCTTCTCATACGGCCGTGATCTCCAAGCCTCCGTACTCTGTACTCCATCGGACCAGATATAACTCCTAAATCTAAATCTCTAAAAATAACACCTGGTCTTGTGAATTTACATAGTCCACTTAAATTTCTCGTGAATGATAAGGTCGTGATAAATATTCGCATATGTACTCGTATAAGCAGAAAATGAACTCTGTTCTATGGGTTTGACCAGAAACAGGCCCATATATAGAAAATAAGTGTCCCCAAATGGATTTCGTGGCTCCTTTTCGGATTTTAGTTTTTACGAGTATACATACATATGTATATTATAAACTCTAATTCGTTCAAACTCGAGAGTCCTTAGCTCGAATCGGAAGGAGTGGAGTAACGTACCGAGCTATGGAAGAAGAGGAGCTTCCTTTTTAGAGCTTCCTTAACCGGTATTTCCTTTAATTGGACATCATTAATGGATAGACACTGATATTCTGTATACTGTAGGTGTATCTATAATTACTTTTTCTGGTGGTATAAATTCAATTTTGAACACCGATTTAGGAATCATAATTAATTATCAAGTTGAATCTTTTGTCTGTCTAGAGGGTGTCCCAAAAATCACGCAAAATTTGTATGTTGCGCCATTTGTGCGGTAGAGTGTTGTCAAGGAAAAAGAAAAGACTGTGTGACAACCGACAATTCAGGATTATTAAAAATGGAGCGCTACACGAAATAACAAAGCGTTTTCAGTGTCGAACAATATTTTAAAAATAATGAAGGTTTAGCAGCTACAGTTTGCGATTTACGAACAAAATATCGTCGCAATATTTATTTATTTTTATCATCATGGATAATCATTAGAATAATTCAAAACTTCAGAGGGACTAGACCAATTAGTGATCTTAAACATTCTGGCCATCCTTCAACAAGTTCGGGAAAATCTTTCTGAGAATTCACGAACATCAATACGGCACCGTGGCTCTCTACAGCGTATTCTCACGAAATACAATATTTGCATCTTCATGCATACAATGTGCAATTGACTCTAGAACTGAAGTTTACTGTGACGCACAGCGAAGAGTGTTTGTTGAATGGATTATGGAACAACAAAAAGTGCATGCTGATTTTTTCAACAAAATCATCTTCAGTGCTGAAGCTAATTTTTTCTTGATGGCATCGTTAATTGTCAAAATTTCGAGTTTCGGATTCAGAAAATCTATTAATGATTGTTGAAAAAGAAGTGCATCCACACTGTTTGGTGTGGATTTTGGGAATTCTTCTTTGCGGCAGGTCAAGCAACAACAGTTAATGGATCTCGCTATCGCGACTTGATAATTCCGCTTTTTGTGCCTAAATTAGAAGGGATGGGTGTGGACGAACTTGTAGTTTAAACAAGAATCAATTCAATTACATTTACTCTTGTGGTAATCAAAATTTGCCACCCAGATCATGCGATTTAACGCCGGATGGACTGTTTTCGTTGACGTTTTTTGAAGCCTAAGCTTTATGCCAACCGCCAGTGACCACCCACGAAACAAATTGAGTGTAGTATCAACGCAATTCGCAAACGTTTATGCAAGACTGTCAATTGTCATTGAAAATTTCGACAAAGAATGCTACATATATGCATATGTACCAACAAAGCCGATCGATACCTGATATGCAATTCCGTACATAACCCTATACTGTACACTTTATGAATCAATAAAAAAATTACAACCTTTAATTAGAAACCTCTGTTTTCTATCAAAATCACTTCTTGCGTGAATTTTGAGATACCCTTTGTTAGTTCCTTCTTCTGTATCAGTGTAATGAAATTAATTAAAATAAATGTATAGTGCAGCGAAACGAATCCAGTCAGTCCAGCCTAGTTTTTGAATGTATAATGTGATAGGCAAACATTCACTTCGAAGATTTTAAACATATCGATTGCTTTTGAAAACCTTGTGCGTTTTCTTTGTGAGTCCGCCAGGAAGGGCGACTACACATATAGTATATACATAAAAAAATGTGCAGAATAGTTTGTAAGTAAGTATTTCGGACGTACTCTTCAATTAAGTTTGCATCGCTAAATAATTTATTAAAGCCAGGTATAATGATACTCGTAATATCTTAGAAAGTAAAATTCTGGCCTACATCTTCGTCGGTGGCAGAAATATGTAACGTAATTAGTTTTATGACACCCACATGACTTTGTCGCTTTTTTGTTTGTATCAAACTTCTACAACAGTATTTGCAGACGTGCAAACGTGGTCGTGGTGGCGCGGACCAGTAGTCAAGTTTGCCTATTATCCTGTTAGGAGGCAAGGTTTCGATCCACAGGCCGTACACGTAAAAACAGAGACTTAGTTTTCGACGTCACTACCCTTACTTCAAGTAACGTCAAAAGTGCAAAAATAAACAATTCTATCCTTCTCTCGCCATTTAGAGCCGTTTAAAAATTATAAAGGCTGATTTTTTTTGCTGTTTCTGTTTCATCCAGAATAAGAGATTTGTACTTTGCTAACCTGTCATCTTTGACTTCTTCTAAAAAATCTCCAAACCGGCATGTTTGAGCTGCAGATTTTATGCGCACAATAAATTCATTTAACGATTCACCGTCTTCTTGATAAATTTTATTGAATTTATAGCGTTCTGCTCTTTTATTCTCCTTTGGAGCAAAATGATCTCGCAGCAATTTTAAGAGTTCTTCACACGATTTTTCACTTGGCATTTTTGAAATAGTTAATGACATCAGTATTTCATATATTTCGGCTCCCACGATGGTGATAAAAAGCGGAGTTTTTGCCTCTTCTTGGATGTCATTTACTATGAAAAATTGTTTTATGCGATCTTCATATGCCTTGAAATTACTGCCAGGTACAAATGGTTCAATATTTCCGATTAGTCGGGACATTTTTAATTTTGTTTTAATAATTAATTAAATAATTAAAAACACGTGTTTCGCAAATCCTCGTCGCCAGTTTTTGTTTTTGATTTAAGAAGTTACCTTGATTTAATTTTCTTTATTGAGATGCTTACAGCTTGGAGGTCAAGACAAGAGAGAAAGATAAAAGTAGCTGAAAACTAATCTGAATTCAATGTAATGTGCGATTGGTATAATAGAATGCTTGGCAAGGTTGGTAATAAGTAAAGGGTGATAGTGTTCTATTTTTGATAGCTCGCACGTAATTTGTGACATGTGTCAAAGTCAAGCATGCTCAGTTGGCAATGCCATTGGATCATGGAAAGACTTACATACGAACAACGCTTAAAAATTATTGAATTTTATTATCAAATTTCTTGCTCTGTGAAAAATGTTTTACGCGCACTTCGGCCATTTAACGGTAGTCATGAGCAAGCAATTCAAGTCATAGTGACCATATTTCACACCAATTTCACACTATTGGACATCAAGCCAATGCTTAGAGTGCATACGGAGGAAAATATTGCTGCTGTATTTGCCAGTGTTAACGAAGATCGTGATTTGTCCATTTGTCGCCGTTGGCAGCAATTGGGATTGCGTTACTGGACTACGTGGAAGATTTTACGCAAGGTTCTTGGTCTAAAAATTTACAAAATTCAGCTCGTACTGCCACATTTGTTGCACAATACTAAATTTAAAAATTATTTTAACAAAAACTGAAACTATAAGCTTCACATATTGATCCCCATCAATATTTATTTCAAATGTTTAAAAATATAAGGGTTCATTCATCTCTTGTCTTTGACAATGGAATGATCCTACCTAATTCATTGAAACTTTAAGCTCTTTTTCCGCATATAATGTTTAGTTGGTTTGTTAAGTAAATTGTGTTAACTTTAAGTTTTTGCATGAAATAAAAAATTAAAAAAAATAAAATAAAAAATAAAAATATGTTCGAAAAAGTGATTCAAAATTGGACCCTTTTATAAGGACCACTTAAAACTTAGCCGTGGTCAACAAAAATAATCTTTAAAAAGTAAATGGCAAGCATTGATTTATCAACTCAAATAAAAATTGTATGCACTTTTCCAATTTTCCTGTGTTTTTTTTTCCGACAATTAAAAACCACAACACTTAAAAAATTACTCCTAGTATGCTACTAATTGTGTGCAACAAATGACAAGACGGAGAGGCTAGGCCTTAGTCCATACCGGGCTACTGTGCCATCAATTAATTTATTTACCTATGTTCCATCAATGCATGAATACAATATCAATAGTCGTCACTAAGTTGACTCGAAGGCACATTGCAAGAGCAATGATCTCAGCGAACAACCTGATCTCCGGGGCTTACTACCCTAATTATATGTATCACGAGAGAGTTCGCTTTGACGGCTTTAATGCTCCAGAAGCGTTCCTCTACCTAGATAGTAAAGGTCTTATCCAGGACAGATTGGCGGTGCCGCTAATCTTCCACGTCGCTCGAACAGCTGCGGACAGGCGACTCAACCGAGAGAAACGTCGCACATGGCAGTGCGGAGCGTCTCCGTTTCAGTAGGGCGGTAGGGAGTCGTGACAGGAGGGATGTTGCTCAGTAGCACCAACAATTTTGGTGGCTTTTTGAAGGAGAGGTGCTTCGTCGTCGAATTCCTCCAATACTTGGTATCTTCATGTGAAGCCATGGTAGGCTTACATAGTTTTAAGTAGGACTAAGTTAGATTTAAGAAAAAAAAATATATAAAAACAAAAACAAAAAAATTAATAAAAATAAGAAATTATAAAAAAAACATATATACATATACATATATCTATATATTAGGTATATATATATTATGTATGTATATATAATGTATTAGATGTAAGTAGGATAAGTAGATTAAGATTTATTTTTAGGAAGTCTGTAAGTTTTTAGTTTTAAGTTTTTTTAATATTATTAAAAAAAACTGTCCATTTACTAAGTTTTTGAATAAAATTTATTTTCTTAGTTTTAGTTTCAATGAATGTAAAAATAAATAGAGACTGTAAGATACGTCGAAAGACATAGTTTAAGTGCTAGGTTTAACTTAGAGTGCCCGCATGGGGCCAGTAAGTTAGAATAACATAATCTTAAGTTAATTAAGCTAATTTTTAAGCGTTTTTTTGTATAGCATTTAAGAGTAAATTAAGTAATAGAAATAAAAATGCATAAGAACTGAAACTGAAAACAATATCAATAGTTATATTAATTCTATGATAACAATCCCAAGGTGACAGTGTTAGAGCCAAAATGACTTTTGAGTTCTGACTCCAGCAAAAACATTGTAGTTGAATTGTTAGGAAAGGTTAAAACAGTAATGCTTCAGCTTTTACTTGCAAATACGCCTTAAACCTGTATTTATGCAGAACTTCCTGCTTATCGTTTTTAGAAAATTAAATCTATTTGTTAAATAAACGTTTGAACAGGAAATCGACTAATTAATTCCGTAAAGCGGAATTGTCACGCTACAATCATGCACAATTAAGTCATAATTTGTTCAGCTACAAGCATGCATGAAAGCCAACTCGTACGCTCCAACAAGTTATACTCTGACTTGAATTCGAGTCACCAAGCAGAAAGCCGCAGATATATGTATGTATGTAGTTTCTATCATTTTAATATTATTTGACGATTCATTCGGATTCATGTACACGTACTCGTATATCAACGTGTATGTATGTAAATTCGTGTACGCCACTTGATGCATTTCAGATATACGAGTACTCGAGCACATAGCCTTCTAATTATAATGTGTGTACTGTTGGAACTGAGGAAATTTAAGTTGTTTTGGTAATTAGATTTCTGCATAGGAACCCTTCAAGGGACATAAAAAGTTTTAATTTTAATATTAAGTATTGAAAGGATAAGATCGAATAATTAACTTTCCTGTTCAAATAAGAAATACTTTAATTTGGGAATTTTTCTAATAAATGTAGAGAATATGTGTAGGGTTAAGCTTACAATCATCATCCGATAGTTAATGGTTTCAAGTTAACTCACACTATAGCATCATTCGCAAAGTACTCATTCGGCAGTCAGCCATCAGCCGTGCAAAATCGAATCATATTTAAGCTTCTTTGTATCAGTCAAACCTCTTTTCTCACTTTATTGTAAAATAATTTCATGGATTAATTATACAACTTCAACTATTCTTGCTTTCTTTTATTTTGCCTACATATATGGGGGCTCAACTTAAGCTGCATTTTGATTTGGTAGAATAACTTACAGTTGATCTATTAAAAAAGAAATTATCTGTTCTTGGATTATACAAGAGAGGAGTAAAATCCTTTCGAAGAAGGAAATTTAGTTGAACTAAGCAGCGGTTCCGAAGAGGAGAGTGAAACAATCTTTACCGGCGATAATAGCTCGAATACATCAGAAAACGCGGAATCGTGTCGGATATCGGTAAAGACATTGCAAATTTGGTATCGAAATTCAGTGGAGATGATTATTTATCGATAAAAGTGTGGCTTAAGAATTCGAAGAATTTACATCTTTATTAAAGTGGTCTGAGTTAAAAAAGTACATCTTCGCTAAAAAGCAGTTAAGAGATTCAGCACAAAGCTTTATTAAAATATGTTAAAAATAAGTTAAGCGCAGCATTCAGCGTGTCGCAGCACAAAACTGATATTTATAATAAATTACAAAAATGCAGAATGCAGAAAACTAACAAATTTCGCGAATGTAGCTATTTATAAAATGCAGGAAATTGGCTAACTCGCTGACGTCGACGAACAATCTTTGACATCCCGTATAATAAACGGGATTCCGGGTTGCGAATAATATAAAATTATATTATGCAGTGCAAAAACATTACATAACTGAAAGGAAAAATATGCAATTTACGAAACGTTTAACGAAAATGCGAAAAAACAGTTTTAATACAGGTATTAATGGGACCAGAAGCGATAGTTCACCGGGAAGACATTTCAATAAGAAAATTGATGCCAAACCCTCTCCAACATATTGCTTCCAATTGTGGCCTTATATATTGAGTCCAGTTCAGAGGGGTGAAGTATTTCTTACATCGTTTGAGGAAACCTACACATTTTGCAGCCTTTTTGATGACACCGAATATGTGGTCATTCCAACGTAAGTTATCGTTGACGTATTGCGTCCATAACTTAATTCGTGCGGTTTGCTAAGATATGGTGTAATTTGTATTGTTTCGTTGTTATTATTCCATTGGAACATGGGTTGGAAATCTACTGTCATTGTACGTCATTTCAGTATATGTCATTCATTTGAAGCGTAAACAACAATAATTTTTTTTCACTCAAATATGTCGAACTTTGTGCCTGAAAAAGTGTTTTTGCGGGGAGTTCTTCTTCATTACTTTAATATGAAGAAAACTGCTGCCGAAAGTCATCGTATTTTGGTGGAAGTTTATGGTGAACATGCGCTAGCTGAGCGAACGTGCCAAAACTGGTTTACAAGATTTAAAAGTGGTGATTTTGGCTTGGAAGACGATGAACGTCCTGGGCAGCCAAAAAAGTTTGAAGATGAAGGACTGGAAGCATTACTCTATGAAGATTATTGCCAAAAACAAGAAGAGCTCGCAGAATCTTTGGGTGTCACTCAAGGAGCCATTTCAAAACGTTTAAAAGCAGCTGGATATATTCAAAAGCAAGGAAATTGGGTTGTACATGTTTTTCTTCAATAAACACTCAAATTTTGAAAAAAAAACCGCACGAATTAATATATACACCCAATAGATACCGAGAATGGAAAGTTTATCGGTTTGTACGATGCATGTGCCATTCATGGATAATGGCTGGGTGTTTAAATTTCGCTTTAACGACAGCAGACAGCATTGTGTTGTGGAAGCATTAGATTCTACTCTGTTAGTGGTTTCCCAATTAATTATGCTGTTAATATCAGAATTTAGTCAGATCGTTGATGAAAATTAAAAATTGTGTCGGAGACAGAACGGGGCGCTTAGTTCGTAAATATTAGATTTGAAACCAAGACAACTCGAATTGAACGTTCCGAAAGGTAATTTCTACTCCATTGAAAAAGGGAGCCTTCGATCCGAAAAGCACGCACTTTCGACAAAGGAGCCCGATGCCAAACTCTGTCAAATGCATTAGAAATATCAAGGGCAACTATCTTGCTTTCATCAGATTGGTTCCACTTTTCGGTGAGACATGCCATCAGATCACCAGTGGACCTGTTGCTACGAAAACTGTAGTGCCGGTCATTAAGAAGTTCTCGTGTTTCGAGATATATCATGAGTTGATGGTTTATCAGCGTTTGCATGACCTTGGAAAGAAGGGACATATGTGCAATGGGTCTGTAGGAGGAGAGAGAGAGAAAGATTCGCCTTTTTTTAGGGACGAGCTGGAAAAATGCTGTTTACCATCTTTTTGGAAAGAGTCCTAAAGAGTAGGATTGATGAAAAAGCTTACGCAGTGGTTTTGCCAGCGGGGAAGGACACCTCTTCAGAAGGAGAGGAGATATAACACCTGGACCAGCGGATTTGTGAATGTTGAGATTTTTAATAACAGTTGCTACTACGCGAGTGCGAAAGTGGATTTGTCCCATTGAAGATTTGACGCACTCAAGTGTAGGTGGAGACAAAGCACAATCTGGGAGTGTTGAGCTTGCCGCAAAATGTGCAGCAAGCAGATTGGCTTTGTCCAATGAACTGACAGCTGGAATGTCATTGTAAATGAGTGTTGGGATGGAGGAAGAGGCAGGATTTCTAATATTTTTGGCAAACGACCAACTGTTTTTACTACCTTTGGCGCATTGTATTATTTTTTGCCTTAGGTTTTGGTCGTACTGAAATTTTACACCTGCCCTAAGGAAACAGATTATTCAACTAAAGAAACATATTTCTAATTTAACCACAATAACTGTTGTTAATTAATGATGTTTCTCTCCAAGACATTATCGATACAGGTGCTCAACTGTCACTCTTAAGAGATGATGTATTTCAAACGCTGCGGAGAATTCCAATTCAAAACAATAAAATAGATCTTATGGGGTTAAGCTCGGTAAAATCTAAAACGCTTTGGAGTTTCAAGGGTGGTATTGCTACTGATAAAGTTCACTTGAAGGCAATCATATGAATTGTATCGAAATCATCTGTTAACTTTGAGGCTACGAGTATCATAGGAAGCGACATAAGGCAAAGGTAGTATTTGATAAGAGCTGGTCAACATTTTACGGAGTGAAAGCCGATAACATAAAGTAGTTAATTCATTCTATCCGTATGCAGAAGAGATTCATAGACTTGTCAACAATTAGAGGACAAAAGCTGAAAAAAGATGTCCAATTGAAATAACCTTAATGCTGGAGGAAGAATCTTCTGTTTTTTCCCCACCTAAGCCTAAGCCTAAGCAGCCTAAGTTGGATGAGTTTCGTTTGCTGTTCATAAATTCTAAAGTTGACGTGATTTGCGTATCCGAAGCTTGGTTCTTCCAGATTTTAGTGATAAAGTCTACAGCGTGGCAGGTTGCAAGTTTTTCCGTGCAGATAGAATAGGTCGGGTTGGCGCGGGTTCAGCCATCTACGTGCGTAATGGAATTAAATGTAATCTGGTATGCAAATCGGGTGAAGATAGTGATTCGGATTATTTATTTATTAACGTTTTAAATTGTGTGGATTGTATATTACTTGGTGTTATCTAAAGACCAAACAGGAAAGCAGACATCACATCCATTATGAATATGCTGGAGAATACCTCTTGCAGATACACAAACATCGTCGTCTGTGGCGATCTAAACTGTAATTTCTTGAACTCTCAACCTTCTGCACAGCTGGTAGATAGTTTTAAGAGTTTAGATCTTACGACTGTAAGCTCGGCGACACCAACCCACTTATGAAATCACCTTCCCACTCTGTTAGATGTTTGTTTTCTAAGCGATGCTCGTAAAGCCCTAACTTGGCTTTTCAAAGTACGATTTGATCTTCCTTACCTTTGATATACGATTTGAAGCTGAAGCAAAGGTAATAACAATTAGGAACTTTAAAAATATTAACCATAGGGATTTACAGACTGACGTTGAAAATATTCACTGGGTACAATTATATTCTACCATATGGTATCTCCCAACCAGCAGGTGTCCTTATTGCAAGACAACTTTAGTTACTTCTTTGAAAAAGGAGCGAAATCATTCGAAGTAACTCCCCGGTTTGGTTTAATCAATCTATCCCTCATCTTATTGAACAACGTAACACTGCATATATTCGCTGGTAGCGATACAAACTTGCTGTACACTATGACATGTCTCACTCTCTTCGTAATTTGGCAGTCACAAGTATTAGAATCGCAAAAAAAAAATTTATAAAAGTTTTTTGGATCCGGCAATCTGGGAAATGTCTTTGGTAAAATTTAAGGCATCTGGGGTATGGGAGGCAACTCGCCAACCGTACAAAATACGATTCCTGAATCTGAGGTAATACCTCACAATGTTAATGACGATAATGATGATAACTTTATTATCAGTTAAATCGAATGCAGTTGGATTAGATTAAGGACATCCAAAGTTCCTCAAACTTATACGACCGTGTGTCCTTCAATTCATTGCCTATATTTTCAATACCATTATTAACAACCTGCAATAATATCTCCTTTTGTGGAAAAGAGCTAAAATAATCCCAGTTCCAAAAGCGCAGTGCTTTGAGTTTGGACCTATTGCTATACTGTCGTTTTTATTGTAGGCTTTTGAGAAGTCTATATCGAAACAGATGAAAGGGTACTTAACTAGTAAGAATTTTTTAAGTCAAGCGCAGTCTGGTTTTCGTGCAAAAAGAAGTTGTAAAACAGCTCTTCTACTAATCGACATTCGAAAAGTACTTGATTCGAATGGTCTTACCTTTCTCTTTTGGACTTCTCTAAGCCTTTCGATACGGTGGACCACTCGATATTCTGCGAAAAGCTCATGAAAAATTTTGGATAAGACTTTTGCACTCATATCTGTTTGAAAGACAACAATGTGTAGCGATTGATGACAGAATTTCTTGAGGAATTGCTCGTCTTTTGCAAAATGTCGACTGTAGATCAGTTGAAACAATATCAAACTGAAAAAAAAAGATTAATAAAGAATTATTCTTTGTTACGATTTTTTTTTTCCTATTCGACAATAAACTCTTAGCTGCATTGCTCATAGGTACGTTAGTTCATTATTCTCACTCAATTTTGTTTGACCATTTTTCTTTGACGAAAAATGGCTTTTACTACAAAATCTGTTGATCAGATCTGATCCTAACCCTGGGGTACATACAGATGCGTGTTAACGGGCTACTAGGGTAATTCTATTTCAACAAGACGAGAACAACAAATTCCATTCAGTTTTCTTTTTATAGTAGAAAAAATAGTTTGGCTGAAGAAAAAATGCATAGTTATATACTGCAAGTGTTCGCTGTTTACAAAAGCTTAGAAACACTCGGTGTATATCTGCTGGGAAAACCATTAAAATTGCACCAAATTATATAGCTTTCCGCCAAACTCTAATAAAAAAAATGTATTTTAGTCAACAGAAAAAGTGGAAACAGGAGATTTTAGTCGATCAGCTGCACAAAGGAGATACAGAACTTGACACGTACTACCATTTGGATGATATTGGCCCTATTGACATTAGAATCAAGCAGTATAGTTACATACATATATACTTACAGTGATTGATGGATTTTCAAAATACACTTGGCCGTTGCCGAAGTTTTAAAAAACTTAAGAGAACAGAAAAAATGTATTCGAAGCCCACGTCGCATTATCATTGACCCTCGTGGAGCTTTCGTTTCTGATTCCTTCAAGGCTTATTTCAGTGAAGAAAACATTGAACATATTTTAATAGCAAAGAAGTAATGAACATCACTTTTCATCGCTCCTTGAACCGGACTCCCGTCGAGTTATTATTCTTAGTTCCAATGAAGAAAACAAATGATATTAAAGTCAGGAAGCTATTAAAACAAGAGAACGGAATTCACTACCGGTAGTTAACTTTTCTCATCTTTCTATGTCCATATGAAGTAATTTCTAAGGGCCAAAATGGTCGATATACTGTCAGAAAATGCTCGACATCCGTTGAGTGCCCTACCAATACGATAACCAGCTGCGAGTTTATGAAGGCATGGCGATAAAACCTCATCATCATCCGATAAGTGGTCAGTCAGTCAGCAAGGTTAACGTTTCAAGCTAACTCGCACTGTCATCTTCAGCAATCAGCCGTCAGCCGTGCAAAATCGAATCTGATTTAGACTTCCTTGTATCAGCTCGATTTTTTCTCATTTTATTTTAAGCTAATATCGTGGATTAGTTAAATAATTTTAGCTTAGAGATCTCCTTACTTATGACAGTGTGATAATAGGTTCAACAGTTTGATTCTGAATCTGAATTTAATAAATAGTGAATACAAATAATAATCGGGGTAATTCTTGTCCATCACGCTAGACAGACCTTTGGCCTGCAATAAAGATAAGACACCCGTGAATGGAAGCAATGTGTGATAACACCGAACAACTAACAGATAAATGGAGCTATTTCATTTAAACGAAGCTTCTATAACCTGCTGCAGAAAAGAGCTCGATCTATAAGTGGGCAAGAAGTTAATGCAGAAAGAAAATTACATATATACGAGGGTTACTCAGCTGGGAAAACACCACTACAGCAAGACATCCGTAAGTGCGGATGTGGCTCCTGAAACGAAGATAGTTATTAGTAATTCACAACCTAGCCTACTGTCGATAGCAATCTGACATTTTCGCGAATGGTATTAGTCGGGTAGCTGATTAGCAATACCATTCAGGATGAAGTAAACTGTGGTACGGAAATTTTGCCCATATGTGATTACCAACTGAGGTTAAAACACACATATGAATCCCTCCTAGAACGGATGGCTCTTATAACTGCTTTAAAGTGAAAGATTACCACAGATAAATACTAAATAAATTCTCTGAATTGGTATCTGTACTATTAGGTCTTGATTCAATGAATGGTAACAAAATTTTGGTAGAGTGGTAAACGATGATTCTGGGATTGATATGAATTTATTTTCACCTATCTAACCACTGCCAATTCAATGACCCGCTAGGGGTTACGAAACATACTATACAAACAGGGAGGAAGTTAAAGTTATCACCATAACTTCTTTTTCGGAGTAGCACGGTGTAAAGATACTCCTATTCTTGGAAAATGTGAAAAATTTAAATGTAAGAAGGTTTTCTCGGTTTGTTACACATGAAATCTGATGATGATAAGTCTTACTGGGGGACAGCAGTCGTAGGACTATCGAAGTTCACAATGGTTGGAATTTATCAGGAGACCACTTACTGAATCCTCTACTTGAAGCTCACTTTGATTATGCCATAATATGTCAAACACAAATCTCTTAAAATCTAGTGATATTAGATTCCTACTCGTAACTATGGAAATTATTTTACTCGTTAAAAATTTAATATAATTTACTTTCGTAAAATTTGAGCCATGGGTTGAATTTTGTTGAATTAAAATACTAAAATACATATGGTACCTTCCTTTTCTGAGTTTTTGTTAAATCTGTTGGAATATTGGTTGAAGGGCATATTTTTATATGACCATATCTCTAAAATGAGTTGGTCTCTGTTAGCCTCAGACCTCTTTTTGATCCGGTGGATAAAGTTGTTGTTGATTACCAACCAAGTTAAAGGGTTCATTCTGCCTAATAGTGAATTGTAGGTCGTCTTCAGCATTAAACAGTCTGCATGAGTATTCCTTTCAAGTTATCAGCATCGACTGTGACTCTACTATTACGGTGCCATTCATAACTATATATGCTTCTGTTTGGTACTTTAGTCCTTGGCAAGTTCTTTTCACATTTTGGTGAAACTTCCAGACATCAATTCTGGCATCGATCGAGCGAGGCGTTCTTAGTAATCTTCACATTTTGTACTGCCATTATTTGGGGGTTGGTAACGCAATAACGGCTAGTGATTGACTAAGAACTTTGGTCGTTTAACCTCCACGTTTTGCCGCTAATTCAGATTTAAATTCCTTGTATACTCGAATTAGGAAAAACCCGACTATTTTCAGTGTGCTCCGTGTCCTGTGTTAGCTTTTCTCGGACGTGTCATACCTTTTCAGACCTTTCTTTCCTTTCGTACTTCACAAACCGAGGTTTCTCTCTAATCTTTGGCTGCGAATACACCGTAAAATGCTTCCGCCTCACTCTTATCTTTCTCGGAGTATACTACAAAGTTCCCGGAATGTATTCAGAAAATTGGAAATACAAGTTTATTCATCTAAATCTATATTGTTCTCTTCAGAGTAATTCCCATCGACTGCAACACACTTATGCCAGCGCTTGATCCAATCCTCGAAACATTTTTATATTCGGTTTTCGGTATGTCCATTAGTGCTTCCTGCGATTTTTCCATTACTTCCTCTCGTCTACTGAAACGCGTTCCCCGTAGTGGTTTTTTAAATCGATTGAACAGAAAGAAGTCACAGGGAACCAAATCAGGTGAATTGTATTTTTCGTCAAAAAATTACGAATAATGATGGCACTGTGCGACGGTGCGTTATCATGGTGCAAAATCCACGAGTTTTCTGCCTACAATTCTGGCCTCTTCGGCAAATTGCTTCACGCAAACGTCTCATAACTCCAAAATAATACTCTTTGTTTACTGTCTGGCCTTCTGGCAAAAATTCATAATGCACTACTCATACACCGTTGTAATCTATGAAAACCGTGAGCATTGCTTTCTTTTTTGACTGAAAACGACGTGGTTTTTTTAGTCTCGGCTCATTTGGTGAACACCATTCAATTGCCTGATGTCTGGATTGGGCGTCGTACTCATAAACCCACGTCTCGTCTCCAGTAATGATCCTTTTGATGAATGTGGGATCGCATTCAGCGTCAGCCTCGCAAATCATCTCTTTTGCGACGTCAACACGGTCTCTTTTTTGCATGAAATTGAGGTCTTTTGGCACCAACTTTGCTGCTACACGACGAAAACCCAAATCATTAACCAAAATGTCTTGGACGGATCCATACGAAGTGTTTAAGTCCTCCGCTATCTCTATTATGGTTAATTTGCGGTTATTGACCAACATTTCTTTTACTTCATAAATGTTTTCGTCGGTTTTCGATGTCGATGGTCTGCCACTGCGTTCAACATCTTTGATTGACTCATGACCACTTTTGAACGGCTCGTGCCACTGGTAAACGACCGTTTTCTTTAGAGAATTGTTGGTGAAACACTTTTCCAACGTTTGCGCACCATTAAATCCGTTTTTTACGCAAAATTTAATAAAAGTTCGTTGTCGCAAATTTAAATCCGTTTCTAAAATTGTAAAAAATCGCCAACACTCACAGAGTTAGATGTACTCTTGGCTACGTAACTTTTGCAAATGTTAAGCTATGATGCTGAGATTTAGAGGGAATGTCAACAACAGATTTACCAACTGAAAAAAAACAAAACAGAACTCAAATCGGAACAATGGGAGCGCCACTCGGTGGGTGTGGTCGGGAACTTTTTGATCAAAATGGTAGACTGTTAGTCTAGGAAATTTATACTAGTTAGACCATCCAGTTTCCTCTTGGGAGCGAGCTGAATAAGGAAGCATGGTGATACCTTCGTCTCTCTTTTGGCTTTAGCTGTGATGAATGGCTAAGCTCCTTAGAATTTTGGCACATCAACCATCGATAGATGGTTGGAACCACTTTCACTTTTACTCATTTCATGTAGTAAAAACGTTTTTCCTGTGGCCGAAATACACAGGTCAGTAGTCTTGTACAGATGCCAGCTTGAGTCACTGTATTTGGATTCTAGCACCGATGGTCTTGCAGAAGTGTATCTGAAGGACCAACTAAATTTTTGTACTTTTTCATTATCACAAGATGACATCTAATAGATATCTGCACCCTATTGAGCATTGGAGTCATATAAAGGGTGTCCCATTAAGACCGCCTATTTTGAATTTTGCGCCATTTTTTTCGTGCCGGTCCTACCGCGTTGATGTTTGACAATTGTCATCTGTGAACATTGAGCTTTAGTAATGAGAACCATATGGACGCACAACGATAAGGAATGGCGAAAATCCACAGTGATGAAATTAAACCCACACTATGCCGAAATGTCATTGAAAATTTCGTCAAAAGACTAAAGTGTGTCGTCAGTAACGAGACGGCCATTTGTCGGATTATATCTACACGTTTTACTAAAATGCAAATATTTGAACTTGCCAAATAAACGCTGCGTTCTTTTTAAATTTCAAAATAGGCGGTCTTAATGGGGCACGCAATACATTGTCAGATTCTTGAAAATTAAACGGGAAGGACGTACTTTCCAATTGCCAGTCGTAGTGCTTATGCAGGAAAAAATCTTTAAATCTTTAATGACTTAGAATACGAGTAGACTTAAGAAAAAAACATTTATTTAAGTCAAAGGCAAATGTCCTTAAAAACTACATCTTATTAGGTATAATATAGGTGGCTGGGGTTGATCCGGTCGTCTATTAAAAAAAGTGTGCTGAGTTAGTGAAAGCCCAAGTTATTTGGATTTGAGTAAACCACAAAATTAAAAATGGCTTTGAGGAACTTTGTCATATTTCCTTATCTAGTAGGCTTTCATTTCACTTATAAAATAATTTAATAATCCTAATTTAATTAGTTATGCGGCATTCAAAAACCTGTTAATGAAATAAATTTGTTTATGTCTTTTTGAACATATTTTAATAAGTCACAATTTACCTAGCCAAGCAAAACAATTAAATCTTGTGGGTAAATTCTGCATCCTTATAGACTTGTACAAACATATCTACTTCCAAGTAGAGAAAAGAGGGGGAATTTCTTTTAATACATAGAAATTATATTCTTTCATTTATTTTCCTCTGAAATGAACAACAAAGCTATTAACATTAAGAATCCTATCTAAATCTGGTTTTAATGTTGGTACGCCTGGTACTCAGAAATTGTTGAATCACTTCAAACATGAAAATGAAAATCAGAGGCATGATTTTGCTTTTTTAATGCTTCAATAAATCATTATCCTAATTAGTTTGGACACTTAATTAAGAGCGCTTATTAAATTTAAAAGTTGAGCTTCCCAACAAAATGTTAAATGGGATTTTAGTATTAAATGAAACAGACGTAAGCTAGAAAGAAAATCTGAATTCATGTATATACTCGTATGTATGTAGGATTGAAAACACATATACGACTACATATCTATATCTCTAGTGCTTTGTTTAATAGCTCTTTAATATTTTTTAAAGGGAATACGGCATAGTCTATTAAAAATATAAACGAGGAAAAGTTGTCACATTCATGAAGATTAATTTGAATTTTGAATTAGGTAAACGAAAGTGTACATACCATATTTTAGAGTATTTTTTTAGTTTTAATTAATAAAAAATAGTCATATTGGGAATTAATATATTTAACCTTATGCCTGGAAAACTGTAAGCCTCAGGTAAAATATTTGTACGGTGAATTTGAAGGTGGCGCATCAAAATAATGAAAAAAGAAGAAAAAAATATTAGCATACTTTTCCTTGATAAATCCGATTTAAAAAAAAATTAAAAAATATTGTTTAAATATGAATTAGCCATTAACCAATTGGCTATCAAAAGGGCGTAGCCTGATTGCACTAGGCTTAACACACTAGAACTTATAACAAAATACTTGTTGATACCTCTGAATGATCCTTTTTAAACACCCTGTAACTCAGTGGGTATTAAAGATAGACCCACCTCCCATATGATTTTTTTCATAACATGACCCAATGACTTAGATCCCAAAATCTCTGTATGCTAAACCGGGCCACCCTGTAAGGGCGAGCCAACAGCTAGTGTGGAACTTTTCAATAAATTAAACACACATTTATTGTGAAGTCAATGTAGAATTTTATTGATTAATAAATCTCGTATGGAAATTATGAATGGGACACAACAACGTTCGTGTGACCACCACGGCTTCTGTTGCAACGACTATCCGGAGGTCAAAATTATCGCTTACTTTTTGAAGAATACCTCAATGGCCGTAATTTCAGTTTAGATGTTGTGTTTGAGATTCTGAATTGTCGCTGGGTTATTGTCATAGACCTTAGTCTTCAAATAACCCCACAGGAACAAGTCTAACGGTGTCAAATTGTCAAATCGCATGATCTTGGAGGCCAATCAACTTCTCTTTTTACCGAAATAATGCGATCTTCAAATTCTATAGGCCAAAAATTGATTGATTGATGGCTTGTGTCTGCGGTAGTATCATCCTGTTGAAACCAGGGATCATCCAGAACCAATTCATTTAATTATGGAAAAAAAATTGCCGATCAACGTGCTGCGGTAACGTTCTCCATTCACTGTAACTGGCTCTCCAACCTCATCTTCGTAAAAGTACGGGTCAATGATGCCGAAAACCCATAATCCGGACGATACAGTGTATTTTTTGGGATGCATTGGTTTTTCGTGATGGTTTCTCGTATGAGTTTTCCGATCCCCAGAAACGACAATTTTGTTTATTTACGTATCCATCCATCCAAAAGTGAGCTTCATGGGAAAAGATCAAATTTGATGACAAATTGTCCAACATCCAGTCAACAAATCGGTGGTGATGTTTTGGCGTGTACGTACTGGCCGAGCACGCTGATATGGAGTATGGCCCGATACTGAACCAGTTTCTTCAAAACGCTTCACCAATGCACGAATTCCGGACTCACTAGGGCGATTATGTTGACCGAGAAATTCACGATTTTTACGAAAAGTTACTTTTACAGATCGCCCATATCCGTAATAAGATTGAATAATAAAAATGCGTGTTGCCAAAGATTGTATGACATGTCCAAAAGATCAACCACATTGGATTCAGTAAATGACTGTTATTTACAGCCAATATCCACACCATCTGCTGACTCATCTTTTATATCGTTATGTAGACCTCTTCTTGATTGGATGGGTGATGCTGTTGTTCATTATCATCCAAGTTGAATGGTTCACTCCGCCTGTAGATCATCTCCGCCATGAAACAGTCTGCAGGAGCACTCCCTCTAAATTTTTAGTACCAATTGTGGCTCTACTACTACATTCCTATCCATATATGTGCATGCTTCTGTTCGGAATTTGAGACCTTGGCAAGTTCTTTTCACATTTTTGTGGAACCTGCAAGAATCATTTCTGCAGAAACATCTCCCAAAGGCTTCGGTCGAGCGCTGTTTCTTGCTTTTGATTTCTGAGAATCTTCTTTCTGTAGTGAATTTGGCGCCAGCCCTCTACCTTCCTTGCAGCGCCGCATTGTATGCCCAGTGTTTCATTGCATGCGTTTGTTAAATTAGGGGTTTGGTAGAAGTGATTGTGTGGAAGCTAGCTCAAAAAATGAAATGTTTATGGCTTGCTGACAATAACACCAAATATCACCACTGGGCTTCGTTTGATGCATAGGGCATAGGATTTTTCGAAAGGTTTTGGGTGATTCGATGAGAAAATTTTCAGAATACTTCCTTGGTGTTCTGTCTTCCGGGATATTTGTACTAGCATCTGTGCTACAACAAGGTAATGTTTAGCCTGAGATATTCTATTTTCCCAGCATGACATTAAAATCACAGAGAAAGATCTAAGCATAATACGCAGAAACTTGTTCATAAGTCTAGTCGAATAGCTTGTAGAAGCAATCTTCTCCAAAGTCGTGCATTTACATTGTGAAAGTGTGAGGAAATTTTAGGCGTATAAAATCAAATTCAGCCTTGTTGCAGATTGTAATTAGTCATTCACCTAAGTACCTGAAGCTCTGAAGACAAATCTGCTATCTGCATGTAGCTGAGAGTTTTTCATCCATCTTTGGCTCTGCACATTCCATCGCACTTCTCGGATGGAAGTGACATCTACTACGAGGTGGTTCAATGCTTCTGCTAATTGTTCCGCATTGGAAAATTAACCAAGTTTCCTTTAATTTTGGCAGACAATTCAGATCAATTATTTCCGATGAATTGTCAAACCAATTTTTTTTTTTATTTTGTGGGAAGACACGTCTCGCATACGTAGTTTTCGATGCTTATAAGTATTTGATGCTCTATTATCTATTAAAAGTTACAGAAGCATAGAGCCGTTCTGCTATATTTTGAATACGTATTCGGGCAAAGTAATATACCATACTGTATCCATATGGTATATTGAACTGCCATAGTTCGGCATCGAGTTGAAAGTGTCTCTAGTTCTGTGGATCCAATTTGTTATTTTCGATGAGAGTCTTCGTCTTTAAGCCACAATTTCAATAGTCAAAGGTGGTCGTGTATGAGTTATTAATTTTTAATCAAGGAATACTTAATCGTAGTTGCAGATCATACATCAATTTTATATATCGGTTGCCGCTTGTTATGCTATGTACAATCCGACAATTATTTTATTTTATGACAAGTGTAACTTTCTAGTCAGCCTTTCAATTTCTAAAAAAAAATCATAGGAGTCACTGAGAAGAGCCGTTGAATCTTTGCAACTGTAAAAGAATCCACGTACTCGTAGTGGAAGAATGATGATATTGAAAATGAATCGTTTCGATGCTCAATCAACAAACTTTAAAAAAATATTTGATTTAATTATGAAGCTGTCTGCAAAGTTTTTTAAGCAACAGCAGATAACCTTCAGAAAATACTGATTTTCTTTATGTTTTACGATTTATTCTTTCGCATTGTTTTGGAGTAACTGATAGGTTGATTTTAGATATTGATTTCATTTTGCCGGAATACATCGTTTATGCTTGCACCTTATGGGTCATTGGAAATTTAGTAACAAATTCCAACGCATCAACAATGCGTTTCATTTTAATATACCTCGCGTTCTATTCGCCAGACATACGGAGCGCTTCGTCCATTTTTTGGCCTGCGTTAGCGTCCATCTGAGCAAATTATTCGTCAAACCATCTACACATTAATAACCTGTACACGGTGTGTATCATCCAAAACGTCTTCGATTAGGGTAAGATTAAATTGACTATTGGAAAAACCAACCAACCAAGCGGTTTACACGCTCGTGTTATCATCGGTACTTAATATTTCAAAACTGAGCCCCAAGTTCGCGTTACCGTAAATTGAGGTGTCTACCGAACCATGCTTAGCAAAAATTTATTCCATAATATAGTGACATTAATCCTGATGAGATTTCACCAGAATCACGCTATGGCAGCCACATAACTTGAAACCGAAAGACCTGTGAGTCGGCTTTAAAGATCATGTGTTCTGACACCTATCGACGTTTGAAAGGCAACCATAAGCCTTATATTCATATGTAGACCAAACTAGCTTTTGGACTGCACAACGAACAAGAAGACTGAAAGCATGAACTGAAAAATGCTTTTTTTGGCTTTGGATCAATAAAATATTTAAAATAACAACTTCTTCTGTTTATCTAAATTAGCTAAGAAAATGGTAGATTACATTAGTTTTGATACTTCTCTTCTTTTTATAATACTTTAAGTGCAGAAATTCACGTTCGTTTTGGCATTGCAAATTTTCAATTTGAATTTCTCATCAAATATAATTCTGGTAAAATTATAGATTTTAACACGTATTACCTACACATCGATTGACTTTTTGTTCTCGTTTAACAATTGCTAAGAAATACTATCCATCGGATACCAAAAAGCACAAAAGTATTAGTGGTAATAAATCACGGTGCGATCGATAAGACGGCTTCCTTCCTGTGAGAACTTCTAAGTGAAATTTACGTCTATTTGAATAGAAAACGAACAAAATGCTTTCGCTTTCGTTACATATGCATTAGGAGCAGCACGAATGCCACATACTGAGGACGTTACCACGATATCTGGCAATTTTTCATTCATTCAACTGACACAGCGGGTTGAAGAGCTTCCGTCGCAAACCTTTTTACTTACTAGCTACAGTCAGCCATTTCATTTGCACGTATTCGGAATTGAATTTGCTATGAGCCAAAAAGAAAAAGAAAGAATACAAGGAAAATCTTGAGCAGAAAAGGATTTTTGTGATAAAAAAGAATTTAAAAAAAGTAAGAGATTGAGGGGAAAGTTATAGCGCACCTCAATCAGATATATGTATTTTAGAATCATGTCATCTTTATCTGAGACGTAATTTGTCCATACCACTGAGCATGTATGTTTGCTAGAACTTACCAGTGCTTGTGTCGGAAGCAATCATAAGGTTGTTTTGATGACATCGTCCTTATTTAAATCAGAGATGATATCTAAATGCTCAACCAATACAATATTTGTCATTAATTTTCATCTGATTATTTATATTTTATACCGAATGCCATCTTTTGATGACTCATTTGCATTGCTTAACATATTACTTCATGGTTTTGGAATTTTAGGTCTGTTGGATACTTTATGAGCATTACTCCACAATTCTTTGGTACACTTGAATGGTGGTAGAATTTTTTCAATTACAGAAATACTGGGCGCATAATATCACTATGAAGAAAACACTATTGCAAATGCAATAAATTGTAGGACACCTTTGTCAATTTTTCCATCAAATATGTTGGTGACAAATCAACTTTTGTCATTTTCAGAAGAAAGCAAGTGATCCTAGAACAGCCATCTCCACTTCATCATCGGCCAAAATGTACACTTTTGGATCACAGACCTATCATGTTCCGAATGCAATGCGTGTTTCCTCACTTATGGAGAGGATAAAGGTATCCCGATATGACTCAGAGTGATTTATGCAATTGTTGCAAAATCAATATCATACTCAAAAGGAAATCAAATGTTGAAACGATTGATATCCCATCTATAGTATAGTGGCAATGGACTCAAAATTCCGAACAATAGTTAATATGACTTTACTGTCTTCACGAGAAAATGTTTGGTATTGCAGGCGTTTTCGACAGTGATAGAGTTGTTGTGCCTAGGTCAGGAAAGAATAATGAGATTAATGATATGGGTACGAGTTGAAATATACTAACACTGATCTTCGTCTTCATCTTCGAAGGAGTAACATATTTCTCCAGTCTGTTGATACATTTCATAATTTTGTACCAATCGATGAACGGAGCTCCTACAGAAATTGTCGGAACGGGTCAGTATTTTTTCAGTATGTCCACCTATGCCTGTTTCACTACTACTACCAATGCTTTTGTTTTGCTTCTATATGTATATGTACCAAACGATCAATTTAGAAACGAGGCAATAAGCTACATCTACAAAAAAAACGATCTTTTCCCACTACAAAAACTACAGAAGCATATCGATGCCAAATGGGGGGGCCTGCATGGTGATTGATCGGGAAACTATTGACTGTTCAAAACATTCATTGGACCAGTAGCTCAACAATCAAATTCGTAATGTAGGGCTTGCTTTACCTGCTCGAAATGGTCCCCGGGCAACTACGTGTATTATTATACAGGTAAGCCAAAATTGCAAGTGCGAGATGACTAGAGAACCTGGGCCAGCAATCCGCGTTACCGACAAACCAGCCCGCTACGGAAACCGACTTAGTGCCTCGGATAAGGACTGATAACACGTTGACGACCTTTGGCTATCGTACCTGCACTAAGATTGGTTTCTGAAACGTGAAGACGTTCCTTGACTCTCAGAGCGAAGGACCTCAGAATGCCAGATTCCTTCAATTAGAGCATGAGTTTATGCGATAAAAGCTGGACATATTGGGAGTAAGCGAGATGAAATGGTTAGATGCCGGTGAGTACCAATCATCAACGCGTAACACTGTATTACTTTACTCCGGAAGACCAACCGGAAGCCCCCGTGGATATGGAGTTGGACTGCTGTTAACACCTACAGCACACAGAGGCCTAATCTCCTGGCAACCGCACGGTGATACTATTTTAACGGCCACATTCCGGACAAGAGTACGTCGCGTCACCATTATACAGTGTTACGCCCCCACGGATGGTTCATCTGAGGAAGAAAATGAGACCTTCTACAACCAGTTGGGAGCTGCTTATAATGCAACACCCAACGGCGACATTGTCATTGTGATGGGGGACCTTAATGCCAAGATAGGCAGCGACAACGAAGGACTCAAACATGTTATGGGACGGCACGGATTAGGCAACCGCAATGACAACGGCGAAAGATTGGTTGACTTTTGCAACGAAAATTGTTTTGTCATAGCTGGCATCATGTTTGAGCACAAGGCCTGCCATAAAATCAGTTGGGTGTCAACTGACATGCAAGCACCCTCCAACCAGATAGACCATTTTGCCTTCAGTCGCCGTTTAAGAAGTAGTCTTCCAGACGTCCGAAACAGATGAGGAGCGGACATGGGGTTGGTACAAGATCATCATCTTATGATAGCTACTGTCCAATTACGCACTGCTGCCGTTCGAAGATCTAACTACACAAGAATACCTAAGTTCAACGTAGACCGACTGAGAATTCCCACAGTGCGCCAACATCTAAGGGACCATCTCTCACGAGGAGTGGAAACAATAACCAGCTCACTGCCCGCCACCATCCAAGACCATTGGTGCGCTGTAAAAACTGTTTTCACATCAGGTGCTGAAAGGATTGTCAGTCGATCGCAGGGAAGCCATAGAGCGTGGCTTTCCGAGGATGCCTGGAGACGGATCAACGAACGAAAACAACTAAGAGCTCGAATTGCAGCAGCTCCAGCAGCCGGAGGATCGAGCTAGAGTCCCTATACCGCATGAAGATGAAAGAAGTGCAGCGGGCCACGCAAACAGAAGAAGCAGCAGCGAGGTGCGACAGCAGAACGGTTTACAGAATCACCAAAGAGCTTATAGGTGACCGAAGCTCTACTCAACACCCAGGGAAAGGCTTAGATAGTTCGTTGCTAATATCGGATTAGGATCAACTGAAGAGATGGAAGGAGTATTTTGCTTCGGTTCTAAACCAAGTGTTCGCCAGCAATATGCACCCAAGTCAGACTGAAGTGTCCGTAGAAAGAAATTCCTGAATTCGCCGAACCCCCAGTAAGGAAGAAATTATTTCCGCGATCAAAGCACTGAAAACCAATAAAGCGGTAGGACTTGACGGCATACCTGCAGAGCAGTTTCTAGCTGCGCCAACGGCATCAGCTGAGCTACTGTTCACACTTATCGGGAGAACATGGGAAGCCGAGAGTTTTCCGGATGAATGGAAGAAGGAAATGATCGTCAAGCTCCCTAAGAAAGGCAATCTAATGCAGTGCGAAAACTGGAGAGGTATCTGCGTGCTGCCTGCTGTGGCCAAGATAAAAGCTAAAATCATCCTGGAGCGAATCAAAGAACACCTCGAAGACACACTCGACGCCGAACAAGCAAGTTTCCGCTCTGGATCGTCCTGTGTCGACCACATCAACACCTTGCGGATCATCATCGAGCTGTGTGTTGAGTACCGACCACCACTTCACCCGTTGTTCATCAACTTTGAAAAAGCTTTTGATAGTGTCAATCGGGAATTGATCTGGAGTGTCTTGCGCAGGAGAGGCATTCCTGATAAATTAATAGCATAGCTACATGTGATGGGTCCACATGTCACGTCTTACACAGAGGAAGACTGTCTGAGGAATTCGAAGTCTAAAGCGAGGTTAGTCAAGGCTTCATACTTTCACCAATACTGTTTCTATTGGTGATTAGCGATGTGCTGAATGTGGCCTTGTTAACAGGAAATGGAGGAATTCGATAGACTCTTACATCTGAACTCAAACACTTTGACTACGCCGACGATGTATGCCTTCTGTCTCACAGAATAATGGACCTTCACCAAATGACAACAAATGTGGATAGGGAAGCAGACATCGTTGGGCTGAAAATTAACTCGGCAAAAACAAAAATGATCAGCCTAAGACCAAACTCGCAAAATCTGCGTTTGGGACGCTACCACAGTTCGGCGAAGTAATGAAATTAGCTTATACACCAAGCTACGACTGTTCCGTTCCAACGTTGAATCCGTGCTACTATATGGATGTGGTATCTTGAGGGTGACCACCACTATCACGAGGACACTGCAAACGTTTGTTAATAGTAGCCTACGCTACATCTTAATGATATTCTGGCCAAGACGTATCTCTAACGAATAGCTTTATCAGAGAACGGATCATGAACCTATATTTAGAACCATACGACGGCGAAAGTGTTAGTGGGTTGTTCACACTCTCCAAAAGGGTGCTAAATCCATGGCTAACCAAGCGATGCAACGGAACCCGCTTACTCAGGATGACAGAATGCGCGGCGGTCCGAGGAGTACGTGGCGCAGAACAGTTGGGAAGGAAGCACGGCAACTGGGAAAATGTTGAAGAACGCTGAGGCACATTTACAGAAACCGCACTCGATCGCACGTAGGCATAGTAGAGGCCCTAGGACCCACAAGGGGATTCAGGAACAAATGAATTAATGAATCAAATCAAATGTTGGACCACAATCACCGAAAGAACAGGCATAGTTTCCATCAAAATATAGAAGAACACCAGTGAATTTTGAGTTGATAAACACCATGCTTCCTGATGTGTGTGTGTAATAGCGTTTATCGTCTGGAGATCTGCAAGCGGATAAATGATTTTAAAATTCTTCAAAATATCCAGTTACTCACTGGAATAAAAACAAAAACACCCATTCCTGAGGAAACTCTTCATTTGAATTATTTGGATGTACTTGAATACCCTTGTAATCCAGCTGCTCGAGTGTCTAGGCAGCACATTCTTCATCGGTTTGCCGTTGCATAAGCACTTATGAGAATTGAAGGCAACGCTAAAAGATCAGGTTTGGTAACTGAGAACAAAGTATTAAGTATTCATTATGAGGTTCAAAACGGAGCAGACGTCCCTGAAGTAAGTAGGCAATTCACCTACCTGGGAGTAAATGTTAGTCCAGTAAATAATACCCAGCGAGGGCCTGACGAAGACAAAAAAATACATATTGTAGTTACTATGTACCATTCAAATATGAAACGCATATTGTTACATCTACGTATCTACGAGTAATTTGATATTGCGGCTCTTGTGAGGTTGGCTAAATTTGAAGACCTTAGAACCCCTCTACAAGCCACTTTATTTTAGATCTTCACGTTACTGAGGCCAAGGGTTTGCTGATATTTTCGCAATTGAGTGCTGGAATTATTTTTCTTTTGGTCATTTCTTTAAACCTCGGCTGACACTTGAGCCTATATCGCTCTTTGGATTAGATTTTCCGACGGATTTCTTTTGATATGGTGAAAACAGCTGATTTATTCAGCTTGAAGTTTTACTACTATCGGTTTTTTAATGTGAAGAGTTCTGCGGACACGTGTATTTCTTAAAAGTTCACGTTTTGTTATACCTCCTCGTATCAGTAAGACGTTGATTTCCATCGCTGTCGATTTTACTTTATGTTTTTCGTACATCGTCCAACATTGCGATGCGTATGCCATAGCTGTACGACCGACTACTGTCGTATACAATATAACAAAACCTTTAGTTTAAGTGATGTGCTTCTGATACAAAATATAGCAATTCTATGTGGGACATCAACCCTGATCACTTTTAATTTATAGCGTTGTGAGTTGAGCAAAGACCAGAAACGGAGAGCTTTTATTGGGTCCTTTAAGAAAAAAAACTACTGCGGCGCATACAAGATTCTGGCAGGTGAATATATGTAGTAAAGGGCTTACCGTCGCCTCTATGATATGGACCAAGATGTTGTTCACAAACATTAGATATGAAAGCCTACAGGCTACGCCTATGAAGATATATACGTCAAGGCAGACTAAATTCCAATGACCTAGTCTACAGTGAAGACGGGAATCTAATTAATCTTTTATTTTTCTTTTTAAATGAGAGAATGCACTATATATTGAATGTTGTCAACATTTCGAATTTATAAAGATTCTGTATCAAACTAAAATTAACACTATTAAAATCAAACTAAAATTATGTAGGGAAAATAATCCCTTACCGAAATAGGCTAATGAATTTGCAATTAGAAACCTAGTACCTTATGGCTATGCACACTAATTGAATTTTAAATGAAAACGGCATCGATAACTAACATTTGTTAAATAAGAAAAAAAAAGTGGTTCATCATGATAACAGCACTTCATCCCTACTGGTCAATTAATTTCTAATTGAAATCTCATATCCGATGGAGGCTTAGAAGAGTAGTCGTGTTCGTTAACAACATGTGAACGAGGACCATTAGTGTGATTATTTATTTCTTTGTTTCACAATCAATTAACTAAATGAGATACTTGTACATATTTAGGTTTGTGTATATAGAATTACGTTCTATTTCGTGGAAAGTGCCCAACACAATACAGAAACTTGTCCAAGAACAATTTATTTATTTTTGCTTTTGATCGAAATCCGTCTTAAGAATTTTATTAATTTTTTTTTCTATTTGATTGATATGGGAATATAGTTAAATTATTAGCTTGACTATTACACAAAAAAAAATAAGACTTTTATTATAATTAAAAACGAAAATAGCAAATTGTATAATATTTGAGCTACAAGCTCCGCGAGCATGTCTCTATAGTTATTAATGAAAAACAATATTGGTAACTTCTTCAGAGGCTAGTTAGTATTTTTGGCAAGGGCTTACTACTTAATAGCCTTCTTAGGCCCAAGGAACAACGTTTGGGAATCTTTCACTTTCAGAGTTAGTTAATAGTGGAGTTTAGGTAGACAAAATTTGGAACTACATCAATGTTATAGACGATAATTGTGAGGTGAATGTAAATTGACTTAGTTTTACCCTTTGTAACAACTTGACCCATTTTAGCTGTTTTCTTTTAATATTTGCAAATGTACTAGTGACAGCTTGCTGGATTTTGTAAATGATATCAATATCATCAATTTATGCAAGTTCTTGAACGGACTTTTGGAAATTTTGACGATACCACAGGGGTTTTTCTGCGAGTTTCGCACAATTTTGTCATATATGATGTTAAGGAAATTTCTTAACAGCGAATAATATTGCCTAAGCTCTATTTGGCGTTGGAGGTTTGGTTGGGATTGCTGCCGACCTTTATGGAGCAGACTCGTTATCAATCGTCATTCCATTCTGCACTATCTGATGAATTTGTTTAGGATGTCAAAACAAGACTTCAGAAGACTAATCCTATATATTTGGCGTGGTTTAGAGTGTCTCCTTTCTTGTGGAATAGGCAAACGGTGCTGATGTTTTATTAGATGGGCATCTTTTCCGCTAATCCACTTTTTGAAATGAGTTAATGTATGCTCTCAACACAGTCATCTTCTGCTTAACTAGTTCGTGAGGTCGGTCACCTGGTGAGGCAGCCTTGTAAAATGTAAGTTGGGATGTTGTTAAATTTAAATTATTTTGTCCTAGTGAACGAACATTTTGACTTTCACTGTCTTAAGTGAATGGATAAATGAAATGAAGTGGTGTCTCCTAATCTTCAGATCCCACTGCGACTCTGCTATCAAACCTTCCATTCGGATTTTATTGCATTGAAGTATTTATTCGACCGTTTGGTAAAGATTCAGAGTCCAGTTTCTGTAGCAACACTTCTACATTTCCTAAAAAAAAGTCACTTATCCTTCACATTCTTTTTTTTCTGAATAAGGCGATATTTTCTTTTTCGTTCCACTATGCACTGCCCCATAAGCGAGTTGTTTTCCTACAAGTGAAGTTGTGGGTTACTACATCTGTAAAAGTTCTGGAGATGTGTTGGGATTTTAGGCTTTCAACATCAAATCTATTCACATTATGTCCTTGTTGTTACGGGGCTTATGATAAGCACAGACATATTTTGAACCGGAGATTTTGGACAATTTTAATACGCTAGGTACCGTTGTCAATCTAAGAAATTCGATAGACTGCTTAACTATCAGGTAATATTCATAGCAATATTTCGCCCCTCTGATACGATAATTACCACAGGATCTTAGAATTATGTAAGCTTTGTTTTTTCGACTGTAGAACTAAAGTTGTCTTTTGTTACTATCTTGGAGTTTGAACCACAAAAAATGATTTTAACATCATAGCATTAGTCGAAGATTTCATCAAGGAGCTCGCTGATACGTGATTAGCATCATTTATTGCTAATGTTTGGGTGTGAACGCATATCAGAATGATATTGGCAAATTTTACCTTAACACGTACTGTAACAAGTCATTCATTTGGCCATGTCCCAAGAGCTCAAGGCTTGTTATCCATTATGGGGCTCATAGCAAATCCATACCCAAGAAGATTATCTATTCATTCCCTGTAGTATCACCATAGTGCCCATCCAACCAAAGTTACTGAATAGTGCTGAATCAGTCATATAGCAGTCTACGTCTTCCGATAATTGTTTCGACTCTACGTGGTCTATTTAAGATCACAACAATCAACGTGCAGATCAGAAAGTTTTTGTCCTTTTTTTTTTGCAATATCGTCAGTTTTCAATTTCTTCAAGCATATTTCTTACATCTTCAGCAGTATGACGTAGCCCCAGAGAAAATAATCGAATGATGTCAAATCGCATGATCGCGGACAATTGATGGACGATCGGCGTGAGATAACCCAATCACCAAATTTCCCTTTCACAACTTCGAGCGTTGCGTCGCCTGTATGGTATGTAGCACCGTCGTATTGGAACCACAGCTCGGATATATCGAAGTTATCGATTTCTGACTACACAAAGTCGGTTAACATCGCTCTACATACCATATACCTATGACCATTAATGGTCACGGTGTCTCATTCCCCATAATGGGAAGGATCTTTGTGGATGAATTGATGCTTGGCCGAACACTAACGGCAATTTTGCTTGTTGACATAGCAATGAAGATGATTTTTGGGCAAAAATCCGAATATCTGGCCAGCATTTCCAGCGCCCAATTAGTGAATTCACAGCATTGTCTATGGTTATCCGGCTTCAACTCTTACGCCACCATAATCGGATATGTATGTAAGCCCAAATCCAACCCCAAAATAAGCCGGGTTGACTCTCTGGCGATGCCCAATTCAGCTGATAGGCGCCGAATCGACATTTCTGGGTCTTCTTCCATACTGGGTGCTATGTTTTCTCCATTTCGCACCAATATTTGTCTGGTTGGTGGCTTAAGATCCAAAAGAGTGTACTCACGCTTAAACTTTTCCACGGTGCGACGAATTGCTTGCACACTGAAGCCATGTTGATGACCGAACTCACGATGAAATTCACGTTGCGTATTTACAACTGTGCCGGAATTTCGATAATAGCGTAAAACGATGCATGATGAAATGGCAAACTTTATTGAGTATTTTGATAGCCGGATGTCGTTGGTAGCTTTGACACCTGCTAAAATATAGTATAACAATTGGAAAAACTATCATTGCTATTTGGTCATCCGTTACATTGTAACTCACAATATTTTCAAACATCAGACAATATGATTAGTTGGCCATCTTCCTGGGGCAATCAAACGCCACAGAGAATTTTTGTGACTCTGTGAACTGACCGAATAAACATACTACAGCTAAACAAATTGAGCTTTTTGGCTTTGGATACCTACTATTTTGTGAGAAACCATCCTTAAGTCTGAAAAGAATTCGAAATCCAGTCAAACAAAACGTTTTAGCATGACATAGAGAATTAGTTTCTCTGCGATTATACAGCGAAGGTTTTTTAATTCAGATGCATTCGTGAGTAAAAGAACACGCAAGTGGATACCCACAGGCGGAGATAGCGTATGATGAGAAGAACGTATATGGATCTCCTATAATCGTATGCGGAAATAAAAATCAAACAGGCGTGTTAGTGTTAGATATATCAGAAGCCAACAAGGCGCTGTCAGAACAGGAATGGGGCAAAACAACCCACGGTAGCAGTTATCTAAATATATGTGCATAGCATGCTACAATTAACAAGTCTCACATAAGCGCCCGCATTAAATCGGCTGATTAAAGTACTAAATTTATATTGTACATGTGCATGTACTCGTAAATATACCAGAGCTCTTAAGAAATATATTCGCATAACTATGTACAGAAAACTAAATCAGAACATAAATACATAAATATATGTATCTTCATATTCTCTTGTCCTGGTATATAAAGATATTTACGTAATTACCAGGTAAAAGGTGCGAACTGAAACCAAAAGGAATTAGCTGGCTATACCTAGTGAAACCTACAACCATATCTGTCACTGTTGTTGAATGGAAAGCTACAAGAAAGCTAATTGCATACTAGGACGAACGTCCACGTTGCTATTACAGGTGCAATATAAAAAACATTCCCTAAATTGTTTTTTCAGATATTCAGATATTCAGAGTTTATAACAGGATGCCTTTTAAACACAAATGCATTTCATCCAATACTTCATTTAAATATGATTGACAGAATTCAGTGGGGAAGCTTTTCCCAATAAACTAATCGGGGCACCAATATCTCAGGTTCTGTTTATTAACACGGCCAACGATAAAAAATGTCCTTCTTCAGTAACCAATATGTTTCCAAGTATTCGTGCAGTGCATTTCTCGTAAAGAATAGCCATTTTCGTTGAGAAGCTGTATGATTTGCATTTTGTATGTGCGAAACTTTTTTTTTCAAAATCATGTGCACTGTTGATTCTTTTATTCCAGTACAAGACGCAACCTTAGTACGAATTTACGGGTATTGCGCATAATTTCACGTTGAACTTGAGCCACATGTTCTGGAGTCGCTGCTGACATTGATGGTCTAAGAGGATTTTGGTTGCCCGTTGCCCTTCTTGCCTAAACCGAACACGACACGACTTTGGCGCATGGCTTCCGAGGCTATTTTGACGGTGCATCCTGTCGGTCCACTCTTTCGAATATTTGTTGCGTAATCTCACAAACTACGCAGCGAATATTGACTAGTAAGACCGGAATAGTTTCCAATTTATCAGCATACACCAAATACTTTACGCAGCCCCACAAGAAGTAATCAGACTGCGTCAATTCGAACGACCTCTGCGGTTTATTTACTGGCTATTTTGCGATTCAACGTTCTCGCTCGGTCCTAAGTAAGTATACCATATGGTGCCATTCTGCTGGAACCACATATTATCTGGATCAAAATCGTCTATATTTTTGAAAAAATATCAGAGTTATTGATTATGTTTGGAAAAATTGGCTCCGATTATGCCACCAGCGTAAACACCACACCAAACAGTGGGTTTTTGTCTTTTCTGGATTTTCCCCACTTCAGAAATGGCAATGCTTGCTTGTTTACAAATCAATTAAGCCAAAAATGAGCAACGTCACTAAACACGATGAAAAGGGCCAACTTTAGCTTCTACTCATGGCCTCAATCCGCAAAGACCCGTCGTATAGTCATGGCAATGGTGTCATGGCTTCAATTTTTGCGCCGGCTGAATTTTATGCAGCTGTGGGCTGAGATTTTTTCGAAAGATTTTTCACAAAGTGGTTGGACAAAGGCCGAACTGTTGTAATCAACGCGGAATTGATAATTCTGGATGTCCCTCAGTACTTTCACTCACTGTGGCCAACTTTCTTCTGGACGAACATTGCAGTGAGAGCTTCTTGGCCTAACGTCATGAATAGTGTATGTCCTATTAAATTTATCCAAAGCACAAAGACTAACGAACGTAGTTGTTCGATTATGAGGGTCTAAAATAGGTAAGTTCGAGTGGCGCAAATTTCTTCTCCGTCCAACAATACTTAATATAAACAGCAGACAGACAATATGATTTAAACGTCATTTCTATCGCAAGATTTATCAGTGAAAAATGTCCTTGGCATATTTATTCATGTTAAGAATAGCCTACGGACAATTAGGGCACACGAACTTACTGAAGACGATATGACGTATCCAAAGGCACATAGGTATATAATACGAATATATGTATGACTTCGCAAATGAGTTTTCAGCAACTTGGATGAATTATATTATGTTATCTTTGAAATAGTTATGTACTCGTGTTTATTAAATTTTATGGGACAACGAAGAGTTTTCGGAGAATTAACATTCGGTCCCATCGTGATGGGATTATGTGGGCGCGAAGCGTTCTCAAGTAAACTTGCTATGGCAATGATTTAAATATATGTACGACGTACGAGTACGTATACAAAAATAGGGGTTGCTATATTGTTTTTTCATATATGTAAATATCTTAAGAAGCATGACAAGAATCGAATGTATGCTTATGATATATAGAATATATATGTATATCTATGTGTAGGAGGAATACGTCAAAATTTTAGTCAAAAGATGTTTATTGAAAGAAACATACTCGTAGTATGAAAGGTTAGAAAGTGTGTACTTAGAGCTAAGATTTAATAAGCAACCAAAAATATCCTTTTGTTCTCCTGTTCTCAATGGTTCATGAGAAGAGATTTCTCCAACTGAATCCGTCCTGAATAGATCTACCGTTTCGCTGTTCAATAAAAAAAACATAGAGGTTTAGAAATATTTTATTGTAACCCATTTAAAACTGGAGCTTCCCATCCATTCACTCCACGAATACAATTACCCCGTATATTGATAATTTGCCATTCTATTATGTATTCTAATTTACCTGTAAAATTATTGCTAATCGAAAGAATTATATAAAATTATCTCGAAAGGAAGACAGCACCGGAATACAAAAGTGTGTCCTGGTGAGATATCGATTTAACTATGTACAAAGGGGACTTTCTACGAGTAGCTGTAAAAGAGCATTGTCCCAAAGGAACAATGAAGATAATTGTTCAAATAAATTTTACTTGGCGGCAAATAATGTAGATGACAGGTAATCTTATTAATGTTATTTTGTGGTATGTAGCGGTGGTGGGTGGAATGCATTTTGAATGTTAAGTATTTGCTCTGGTACATCGGCACAGACATAGATATAGATATACGCGTACAGTCATGGTGGTTTCATCTAGAGATTTAACCTTCAGAAGACATTGAAAATAAAATGAAATAAAATTTAAGGATTGCAGCAAATTAAATAAAATTTATTATTTTATGTGCTGGGTAGTAGTCATTTGTTATTAGGCAAAAATTTCCTTTGGCAAAGGAGTGTACGGGTATCTAAAAAATTTTGTCACGATTTCAAATTAAAATGTTTCGTAATATGAAATTGTTTATCACTTAATACACTTCATTTTTTCATAAATATTTTAACTAGATATGTAAGTGGTTTAGAGATTTGACAGATGATCTTGCAAAGGGGGGCATCTTGTAATGACAGAAATAAACACCAATGGGGTCTTGGAGGAAAAATTAAAAATAAATTGATGACGGCTCACTGTCTTGTTTGCATTTTCAATTAGTGGGCAAGATAAACTACAATTTTGTCACAACTCCGGAAGGAGAAAGTGAAGGAATTGTTCACATGCAAAAGATTTAACTTTCCGAGGTTTGCCTGTGTTCGTTGTAAGTATGGTGAGGTCAAAAGAATTTCTTCTAGTTTATGTCGTGGTAGTCTCTTAAGTGAACTGACGTAGCAGTAGTACACTAGGGTCCCTTGGAACACAATTAGCTGGATTCTGATTACATATTGGTGACTTTACCAGACACAACAACATTTTCTGGTGGTGAATTGGTGGAAAAGTTCAAAAACTGTATGGCTATGTTAGGTACAATACTACAATTGGGAAAGCAAGCATGTCAATTATACAGTTAAAAGGGCGTACAAGGAGCCGCTCGGCCGGACTAACAAGAAAAAAATTCAGAAAAAAAGTTTTCAACTGATAAGGCCTTTATCCACCTTCGCTAACGTTCATGCTTTGTACTATGAAATAGGGCCTTACAATATAGATGTAGACCGGCCTTAGTCAGTCATGACTACATTCGTTGCTTCTGTTCCAATTCTTATGAACTCACCAGAGATAGGTCGCTGAGTTCTGGCAGTGATCAATGTCATTAGCATATACAAGCAGTTGTACAGACATTTGGAAAATTATACCTCTGGAGTTGAGTTACCTTACAGCTTTACCTTGCCTAAATCTGTTTTGGCATCAAAGATCTCGGAAGGATTGTTTTGGACATCTACGGAATAGGGAGCGTTCTCCACTATCATTCTACACAATCATGTGATTTTGGAAGGAATATGACTGCAAGACATGGTTCGTATAGATGCTGTCATATGCGGACTATACATTTATATAGAGGTGATCTGTATCGATTTCGAGCGAGCCTAAAAACACACTGAAAAGAATCAATCAGATTGTCGATAAATAAATACCGTAGGTAATATTTTATATGCGATATTATGGAGACCAATGACTCAATAATTGGTGTAGTCCAGAGGGTCTTATTTTACTCTTCAGCCATGTTTTCTGCCCATCAAATTTGGTGCATGTTCCTTACGATATTATCGCCTTCTGTGGGAGTGATTATCCTACATATATCCTCTGTACTAACTGTGACTCTACTATAATATTTCCTTCTTCATCTCTAGAGACATCTATTCGCGCCTTCTTGCATTTACGCGTTATTTTTACTTTTTGGTAAGACTTCTGAACATTGCGCCTAGAGTAGCACCTCTCTATATCCTTGAACGCACGTTTCTCATCCTATTTTTTTCCCCCTGGAGAAGCCGATGATCTTTCCCCCCGTTTTCCTCTTAGAGCTCATGGGCAGCTCTCGTCCCTCTATGTAGTGCGGCTTTGTCCGCTTGTCTGTTTTCTTCGTCAAACTATGCTCATACGTTTCGGGTTAAGCCCGGCACATCAATTGCGGCAATTCTGATGGCTCTAGCGTTTTGTTTTGATTGTAGGTCTTCGACTTTAAATCTCCTCTCCGTTTTGTGGTCTTAACGTAGACGGGTTTTGTCTGCAAAGAGGTAGTGGCCCGAGCCTATGTTTGCCGCTCAGAAAATTCGGACATGTATGATATTGGAGAAGTGTGTTGCGTCGATCGAAAGTTTTTCAATTTGCTTTGCAGTTAGGTGAACGACTGAACGACTATAGCGATGATGTTTTAGAGTAGCTTAGAGTGCCTAGAGTTAATATAAGATTGTTAAGTAATTTTAAGCTAGCATTTAAGCATTTTTTGTTAGTATGTAAGGGTTAATGATTAAGATAATAAAATGCATTTAAAACTAAACTATAGCGATGATGTTCTCCGCAGCAATGCCCATTCCCAGACGTGGTGTCGTGCAGGCATTTCTTCTCGGCAGCGCTGACAGAATTGTTCCCCATTCCTGGTTTGGCTTTAAAATCACTTAAGACAATTTTATCATCATACTTTGGAGTTTTATCGAAGAGCTCGTTCTTTGGAAGCGTCGTCTTTTTCCTCTGTGAGGGCGTGAGTGCATATCAAGCTGATGTTGGTCAATAGAACTTAGATACATATTGCTATTAGGCGTTTGATGGATCGTCAGTAATCGTTGCATATCCGAGACTAGTCCTGAGAATTCTTTCTGATCATAGCTCCAAATACGTTTAAGGTATCTGCCATATTGACTGTTATAGCCACCGTTGATTCAATGATGTGAATTCATCCACCATATGTCCTCCTTCTGATGTTCACTCATTATGGTGGTTTTACTTTTTCTTGCTCAACACTCGCGATGAGACCAGTACCACAATTAATGTGAAATCGCATCGGCATCGCCAGGTTGACGCCACTCAGTAGTTACCTTAACTGTACGCCAGTGTCAAAATTAAAACAATTTAAGTTCAGCCCCAAGAATTTTATGACGCTACACCAAGACCAAGTTCAAGTAATTAAAATGGTCCGCAGCCTTATTGTGTTATATTGCAATATATGTATATATGTATGTGTAAGTTTAGCAGACATTTAAGGAGTTGTTTGGACAATGAATATGTATATTAAGAAATACCTTAACGACGTTATTCTATTTATAGAAAAATAGTAAACTTATCCTCCTCATTCAAAGAATCTATTCCAAAGACTGAGAAGAAACCCAGTGTTGGCCCGGAAAATTGTCGACTCCAACCTAAGGCAACGCGATAGAAGACGACCTTATTTAGCTCATATGTGGAAGCTGACCTCAGCCATCTTCGTGTGTGCAACTGGAAGTAGTTGGTAAAAAGCCGCTTTAGCTATAGAGTCTGGTTAGCTAAGGCCCTGGTCCACGGCTCTATCATAATTCGTGTACTGACAATGTGCACATAGTTTCCACCATAAGTGTTGCAATTTTCAAAGACCATATTTACAACACTAGTGACATATTACAAAAAGGCAACAACAAAAAAAGCAGTAATTAAAAAATCATTCCCCATATAACATGCATATTTTGATATAATAAAATCATCTGAAATTTGTATTATACAGGCGGAGCCCTCTAGTGGTCTTATAATGAAATTAAATCTTTTTAACTAAATTTCAAATATTTGTTTTACATCAGTGCTCCATCATTAAGCCGTAAATAACTTCATATATCCGTTTGGCATTTGGAATATTTCAATTGAATGTGTACGTGCAACAAATTTTACAAATAGAAATTTTAGCAACGAACATGCAAAGCACTCGTCCTGCCAACGTAGTTGTAAAGGACTTACATCAAAAAGTAAGTGCGAAGTACTTGTACTCTTTGGCATTGAATAAGAGTTTTTCCATGCCATTACACTAGTAAACAAATGCATTTGAGCAAGCATTTGACTTGTAAGAATATGTGTTAGCTTGAGTATACCAGTGATATCCTTGGGTATGCCTTGCCATTCTCTATGCATAAAGAGAAAATGATTTTTTTATTTTTTTTTTATATACAAATACATATACTACAGCTTAAAAGCAAAGGAAGAGTTTACTGAACTGATGTGCTGTAGGGTTTTTTTTTCCAAAAGAGGATTCAAGTACGGTGAATATGCCACGATAATTTATATTTGCCTGAGTGATAGTTTCCAACTTTTGCTATTGACTTTCCATTCAATAATTTTTTTACTAAAAAAAAGAAACGATTTGTTTTAAATTTACTACATAAATGGAAACTTACACAGAGCTGTTATGGAAAATATTTGGTTTATCTCCAATGGATACATAAGGTTAGAAAGGATTTTATGTTTTTGCCTTACATATGTATGTACAAAACATAAATAGATATAAACAATTTATTAAAGCACAGCATAGCTGCTATATCGGAATCGGTCTAAAAAGCATATATCATCCCACACAAACGAACCTTCCAGTTTCTTTAAAATGATATGCTAACTTAACATGATGCCTTTTTGATATTTCTTGAATAATCAAAATAAATAGAATAATCCCAAAAACCGGGCTTTCTTAGATACGGATAGGTCTGGAAAATTTTTCAGAGGTAGGGAGAACTGGATCAATAATTCTTTACGGTCTAGCTCAGTGCCAAATTGGTGAGTAGTAAGTACCTATTGGCATCAAAGGACGAATACCGAAAAAAGTTGGTACAATATGTATTATACTTCTTTTTACTTAGAGCGAAACAAATTTGTCCTAGTGAAAACTTATCGTGAGCCGGCTATTCTTCTTTAGTTGTGATTACTAGTCCGAGGTATTCCTGCGACTCAGCGCTTAGCTCTCTCCACTTAGCGAGATCCCGCGTTAACTCTCTTTAGTTGCGCGCATCAAATTGATTAAGGCCCTTTTCAATTAAACGCGCTACCTAATATGAGATCGTCTTTAACTTAGCTGTGCCAAAGCTTGGGTTTCAAGACTTGCGGAGTCAGTGCCATGGTGTGAATTCCCTTGAAATCTTTTAGCTGTGTATGTAAGCCAAAAAATTGGGACCATTGTATATTCTTCTGTAAATTGCGTTTATACAACTGCAACCAAGTAATACCTGATTACCTTTTGTACGGGAACACCCAATGCTATTTTGATGCTTAAATAATTCGGGACAGCCTCAGTTTACTCCAGCAGTTTTACTATTACTCCCAATCGACGTCAATGGGTTATTCCTCTTAACAGCGACATGTTGGCTGTCTTCGTCGCTAAAAGGCATGCAGAGCTAATTATTCCCAATTTTTACCACCGTTCAGGAATCTACTAACTTCTGTTTAAAAAGTTCGCTTTACCCCCTAGTAAACCTTCGGACATAATTTCTGCAATAGCACCATTGGATCAATCGAGCCTTCTTATAAGTATATCTTTTTTCCTATGCGAAACCAATTTGTGCCCTAAATCATGTGCTGGTGAAGCTCTCGAACTGCCCTTGCTCTTCCGTAGCATGGGTTTGGATGCACGATAATGGATAGCTGATAATCTCGTCAATAATTCTCCGCACAATACCTCGAATGATTTTTAAAAACTCAATTAGGAAATGTCAAGTCAGTTTCTTGCGATTCCACCGCATTCCTATTTTGACCACAAAAAGCTGTTTTGGCACCCCAACATTCAAAAGACAATATCATGTGTTGAAAATAGTGGGAACTCTGCTAAAAACAAGTCTGACAGAAAACATCGTCTTTGGTGTGCGTGGTTCTCCTCGGTTTACAAAAATAACCGTGCTGCAAAGAACGATTATCGGCTTTTTATAAAAAAAAAAAAGCATTGAGAACGTGAACTCAAAAGAATGCAAAAATGGGGTCAAAAAATTATACCAAAGGCTCTACGAATTAAGCTTTTACACCATAGATCCAAAAAATGTCATGTTTTGTCGATTCTAAGATCACATATAAACTATTTATAGAGACAAGCAATGCCTTATTTTAGTATCACTCCCAAACTTGATCGATTGTGAAGGAAAAGAAAATATACGGTGGTAGAACGAGGTCGGTAAAGACCGTCGAACACAAGCGTTTCAGACAGGACATCATTTTAGATAGACTTGTGGTGATTAGAGACTTTGTCTGCATAGAAAACGCTTTTAATTCTAATAACGAAAAACTTTTAGGGCTGTACAGATATATTGACTTAGTGCGAATGCAACGACTTCGATGGCCAAGACATCTGGGTAAAAACTAAAAACGAATAAAATCCAGCAGTTGAAGTTTTGCTGTACTCCTGAACTTATTTTACTTAGGAAAAGTTCTTTCTACGAGAAATTTGCGGACATTTCTACTGAGAGTTCAACTGAATGAATGTGGGGAAAGCAGATGTTGACGATTATACTGCATCTACCAAACGATTCAATGATATTAGTACAATTTGTGGTATATTGGTGTTTTCCTCTAAAGATTTGTATCTTCAAGTTGCAAAGTCATAATAACTAACTGCCGATCACCCACGTGAATGAAAGGAGCTCCTGCTAGATCATTAGTGTACATGTTTCCCATTCATCGTATGCCACTGATGTCCACTTTTCTCCCCATAACGATGTCACAATTCGCTTTTATATGAAACATACAGTGCCGTTCTGAAATTTTTGGTCAAACATTTTATGAGAGCTACGGGTTTTTTTTTGCACTAGGTAGCAAAATGTCGTTCAAATATTGCATAAAAGTCGATGTTATTATGAGTAAGAGGTGCATTTAGCTCGTGATTGCAGTCCGAAACGAACCGAAGTAATTTACATAGTGAAATGAAATGGGAAAAATCAGTTCGGAGTGCAAAGTAAATATTTTGTGTCTATCACGTCTCAATTTGACAACACGTGAACTTTCTGGAAAACTAAATGTTGCTCAATAAACTGTGGTATGGAATTAAAAAAAATATCGTGAGACCGGGACTACCAGCAGAAAGAAAGGCTCAGGGAGGCCAAAAAAGATGACCCCAGTGGAAGTTCGTTTTTTGGTGCTGTACAGCCGTCGGCATCGGTTCCAGACTTCAGTGGATCTTAAAAACAATCTGTGTCGAGCAACAGGCAAAATAATTTCGTCAAGCTCAGTGAGGAAAAGGCTCGTGAAAGCTGGACTTAGAGCACTCAAGCCAATACTGAAGCCAGATTTTCCAAATAGAGTCAGAGAAAAACGATTTGCTCTGGGCTCAACAGCATCTTAATTGTGCAACAATGTTATCTTTGCCGACGAATCAAATTTAAGCTGCTTGTTGGAGATGGGAGGATTTTTGTGCGAAGAGCACCAAAGACTGAGCTCTGAATGCATCTTACGGATCCCCACCAAAACTGATGTGATGGTGTGGCGATGCTTCTCTGAAGATGAAAAATGTAGAATGGTCTTCCTAGAATTGAAAGTCACTGCAGAAGTTTACCTACGGGTTCTGCAGAATGTATTAAAGCCCTTTGCGCTGGAGCTTTTTCGTGACACTTGCAGATTCATTTTTCAACAGGACAATGCTCCTTGCCATACATCCAAAATTGTAAGTATGAACTTTTATGACTAAAAATAATATTTGCATTGTTTTTTTTATTTCTTAGGTTAAAAAGTACTTCGAAGAAAATAATCTCGATTTATTAAGTTGGTCTCCCTACAGTCCAGATCTCAAGCCAATTGAGAATATCTCATCAATAATGAAGCTTAAGGTGGTAAAGAAGCGCGTCCAGAGCCAATTGAAACCTAAAAAAATAACTTATCCGGACCTGGAACACCATACCTGCTTCCACATTGAAAAACCTATCTGAGAGTCAATGACTCGCCGATGTGCAGCTGTAATAAAAGCAAGAGGAGGTCCAACAAAGTACTAATTAGATAAAGAATGTTTCTGAGAAGAAATAAAAAAAAAAACGCTGCAGCAATAGAGCATTTTTCTTTAATCCCTAAAAATGAATTTTTTGCTCCCATGACCACGTGTGAAAAATTTTAACACTCTAAATGTATCATGAAACGATTGAAACCGCATTGCGTTTGCGCAGCATTTTTCGAACGGCACTGATGTCCTCCCTTAAAAACCGACAACAAAAAGACATCAAAACTCACTTAGTCCCGCACTCAAAATAATCCAGGATATTTTCATCCGTCTTAGTTAACGTCCATGATTCTGCGCCAAACAGTAGAACTGGGAGGATAAAGGTTTCGGAGAGAGATTTTTTAACATTCCTCGACAGAAACTGGCAAGTATAAGTTTTTGTGTAATTTATCACAGGTTTCCAGTAAAACATTCTGTCAGATTCGCCAACGATGTGCGTGTCTTCCTGATGACACCATAAACCTGTACTTGCCGCCGCCGACACATAAATCCATTTTTGCTGCTCATGTTCTACTCGTAATACCTCCAAATGCATCTGGAAGGCACAAGTACTTTCACAGGCTTTTAAAAACTTGTGCCTCTGACCTGCGAATTTCGCGCATTTTCTCAAGTATGCTGGTAAAGAAGTCTCATGCCAGCGCATTACGCTTTTTATAAAAAAAAATCACGATGAAAAATCTCAATTTTCATTCTGTAAAGCCTAACCAATTTGCCAGAACTTGGCTGTGTATAGCTCATCTAATTTGCGGTTTTGTCTATTTTTTAGGTTATGTCGTATAGTATAATATTTGGTCAATTGCAGATTTACTTTACTGATAGAGTTGGGCGTTCATACTGTATGGCAGAAAACATCTTGTATACGATATTAAGGATTCTATGTAGTATCTCTCTTGTCGTCGCAGTTTGGACGTCTTCCACAAGGTAGGATCGACGAAAAGATTCTAAGATGTCACCTACCAGACTTACTTTCTTCCGATCAGCTTTAAGAAATGAATGTGCTCTCAACGAAGTCATCTCCTTCTGACTTAGAGACACCTATATGTAAGCCGTCTAGTCCGAATATATAGGGAAATTTAGTAGATATTTATATCTAATTCGATTCTCGTTGGCTTGGTAAAATTTCGAGAACGTTTTTCCTGGGGTAGTTTCTTTCAGTTCCATAATCGCTTGATTCTCATGTATTCTCCCACTATGACAGGCCGTTTTATAAACGAATTCGTTTGCAAAGATTCTGATTGCGTATCGGCCAATGATCTTCAACACTTAATGAGGGTAAGGGCTTGGACGAGAGGCTGCTAAATTTGGTTGACAGTCACGGTCATTTGTTAATAATGAGATGAGGAAACACTATGCTAGCCATAGGTTCGTGGAACATAGTCAATAAGCTATAGTCCGTTTCCAGGCGTTGGTTTTATTTTACAATTCTGCTACCAAAAAGCCATAAACTCCTACTTCGGCGTTAAAATCAGCTAGAATGATTTTAATGTCAAATATATTGCATAGCTCTTACGAATTTAGGTTTAACATGGATAGTTTCAGTGTGTTCGGCACGTGGTGAAAGATAAAATCATCTTGCCTTAGTCTTTCGCTTAAAACAAATTCGAATACATCTAAACGCTGATTCTTTTCTCAATGGAGATCACTCTTATCATTCTTTTTCCCAGCCTATTCCACTACACTTTCTGAATATCAGAGGTATCTACTTAATGGCAGTTTAGAAGATATGAGAACTGCCGTTCCACCATAATGGATTCATACGTCACCATTTCGAATGCAGCAACCTAACCGGTAATAAAAAGTTCTTATTGCCCACAGCTCTAAATAAGTTCTGAGCTTAAATCTTTCTGACAGGACATTTTATGGCTGCTATTCGTTATTATAAGTTTGGCATGTCATTTAAACTCGTGAATTAATATATTAGGTTTCTGAAATGTACATATAATGCATCAGTATGTGACTAACTTTCACTAATTTTTTCTTCGTCCATTCCTGTGTCTAGCATCATAATTATTTTTTTGCAAACAGAGTAGCTCACTGAATGCATGGCTATAGCACATTGTTGTACATTTTATTTTTAATAATCACCATAATAACTCCATCACTGAGGACCTTTTCTTTACCTTAGTAATTTTTCTCAAATTTCTCACAAATTGTTGAAGTCATTGTAGTATTTTCGGTAGAAATTGCAAGATAATTTTGGTCTGTCTCTTCTTTCTGCCTTGTAAATATCAACTGCATTAAATCCAACCTATTCCCATTTAGAATCCAATTTCCGATCTCAGAACGACTTTATCGTCGTGTCCAACGACATGCATAAAATTCATATTCATATGCTAAGGACAACCACGAGAGCACACATAATCGAGTTTCAATAAAAGTACACACAGAACATAAAAAGCGAATAAGGCATCAAAAAAGATGATGAGAAAACTGACCAAAGGAAAGTTTCTCCAAAGGACTTCAAAATAGCAGAGCCACAGTTAAAAAAAAAAAAAAAAAAAACAGAAAAAAAATCCCTGAAATATTTTCTGCATTACAGATTATACTTATGCATAGAAGTTGGAGTCTACAGCACATGACCACCGGACTGGTAACTGGTCACCGTGATGTCCTCGTATTTAAACGAAAGCAAGTATGTTATCCGGGCTTGCGATCCATTATACAACCCATGGGTAGTTTCGTCTTCAAGTTATATTAGTTTATATCTGGAAGAGACACACCGACAAAGAAGCACTTGAATGCATGTGGTCAGCTGAAAGGATTGTAAATTGTATTTCTGCTTTGTAGCATGCTGAGCTTTTGTAGAGTAGTAAGTTTGTACAATGTACATATACTTACTATATGGGATGGACGCATTAAATCTTGACATACATATAATAGGATTTCTAAGGTAATTGAAATGACAATGCCATTTTCTGCTTACACAAAATTACTCCCTTATCCTGAATGTGTGAGCTTATAAGAATTATGTAGAAATCTGTATTTGAATATTTAAGTCCCTACAGAGAAAAATTCTTGGGCTTCTTTCAACATAATGCCGATGATATGGTTGGCTTTTTGATAGTTGATAGTAATATGACTTTTCTTAGCTGGTTTTGTAAATCCCGTTTACTTTTACATGGAAACAGAATTTTTTTGAAATAAGGGATTGGAATTTAAAATAATGTGCAGTCTAAAATTGGAAATTAGTTAACTATTACGCATTTTCTAGGAGGAATGGGGCTCAATTTGCCTGTTGGACTCTTGGAAACAAGGAATGAAATTCCTGAAAGCATATTTAAAAAGTTAACAAGTAACTTGTTTTTCATAAGTTGCTCCTTATTTTATTGATGGGGATTCTCTGAACTCACGCGTACCACATTCAGACAGATGTCATATTCGTGTTCCAGATTGCCTACCGTATAATGGTGGAAAGGTATAGTCTTCACCAACGTGTACAAATTATATGAATTTCCTAACGAGGTTCGCATTTACAGGATTGAGTGCAAAAATTCCTATCGACTTTATTCATTCCACAACGTTGCTATGGTGGTGAGACAGCGAATCACTGAAGAAGTCAAGAGCATATTGCTATTGCACACGAGCCTATATCGATATGTAGATTCTGCTCCATTCTCAAGACAAGGACATTTCTCGAACGTTCCTTTGGTGTATTTTGTGAAAAGATTTGTTTACACATCTGTATGAGATTGTACTGATCGTATTGCTGATGGACGAAGATCCGGATTCCCTTAGTGACGAGGCACATTCTTGGTTGAATGGCTTTGTTAATAAGCAAAATTGCCGTATTTGGTGGAGCGAACAGCAGAAGCCATGGTATACGAAGAATTGACTGTTGGGCCGTATTCTTCAAGAATGAATTGGCTACAATCAATGATAAACAAATTTTTTTGAGACAAATTGCAACTGGAAGACTTCATGGTTTCAACAAGACGATACCAGTTGCCATACAGCACATGTTACAATTGATTTCCTAAATTCAGCCTTTTTCCCAGAAATGGCTCCATAAGTGGGGCGGCCAATTTATTGTGCAATTTAGACTCTTGTTTTTTTTTTTTGGAAGGAATACATTTAGGGCTTTTGTTCATGCTTTATTCTTAGAGGCAAATATTCAATGTGAAATTGCTGGAAAATGAGCCCAATTAAGCGAGAAAGCGATTAAAAATTGTTTCCAGTACATACACTCATGCAAACGGTTCCGTGGAAGACATTTGAATAAGAAACCACGTACATTTAATTATGAAAGATAAATCAATAAATACCGACACTCGAAAATATAAATCGGGAAACCAATAAACCTAATCGTGTGGCTTATGTGACTGCTTCAATGAAATTTTGAATTTGAGCAGACATGATCTACCAATTCACTCTGAAATCTCCGAGACGGAAAAAAAGCTATATGTAAGTAATAAGTATATAATAATAGTATATATTGTAATAATACGGTCTTGGCGAACGTTTTTAAATTACGAGTTATTAGAACTGTATTCCGTAATCGATAGTCAAGCGAAATACTCGTATAATTCAGAATCCTACTATTATCGATTTAAGTCACACTTTTGTATTCTGGGTACTCGAACCTCCAAACTACCTAATAAACAGCATCGGAAACATGAGAATTAAAGGGTTTCAATAGGAAAAAATTGCCACAATATTTGCCGAACGTCTACGCCATTATCTATATTCTTTACTAAAAGTACACCTTTACAAGGGAAATAGCCGTTCATGAAATAATAGCGAGTTGGCAAATGGTCCGATATAGAATTCCTAAACTCATGTTGACCCAGCAGATTATTCACTTTAGTTATTATGCAAAATGTCTGGCATGCGCTTGAATAACACACTCCTTCGGATGTGATGTTGGATGATTTATAGCGAACACATCTGCAAAATGTTGCTTTATCACTTCGAATTCCTTTTGAATATTTGCAGTCACTCCCAAGTCATTCACATAAACACCAATCAGCGTTATCCTGAGGCATTAGGATACATAAAAATGTCATATTTTTGGGGATCTATCCAGACCTTCCACCTGGTTTCTTGCTCATACTCCATCTACTTACATTCACAAAACCCTTCTATTGCTCAATAAAAAACGAATATATTTACATAACTGTTAAGGTAGGCTTACCAAATATTCAGATGATGTTGACTCAAATTAGTTTTAATCGCTATTCGTTATGGTTAATATAATCAAACTGATATTCGTCACATAAGAGTACATAAAGGGTGTTTTTTTTAAAGGCATCATACCCGTATGTGGTAGAACTTTAAAATGAAATAAAACATAATGAGTACTTTTTCAAGCGTTTGGTTTTTAATTGTCAAAAAAAAAAAAACACGGGAAATTGTAAAAGTATATACAATTTTTATTTGAGTTGATAAATCAATGCTTGCCATTTACTTTTTAAAGACTATTTCATGTAAATGTTAACCACGACTATGTGACCATTAGGAGAGTGCAATTCTGAATCACTGTTTCGCACATATTGGCTCGTATCTCGCGAATAACACGTGTAATGTTGCCTTCAAGTTTATCGGCATAGACGAGTTATTTGGCGTACCCGCATAAAAAATAGTGTAAAGGCGTCAACTCGCATGAGGGATAAATTCCTAATCAAACTCATTTCTCAATTAGTCCGTCAATACGCATACTGTGTTGTATGTACCGCCGTCTTGAGACGATATTTTACAGATGAGTTGACGAATTCTCCTTAGCAAGTCATCGCCTGTCGCTTTAAAGAGCTCAGCAGTGAGCAATCTCCTCCAGGAGCTTTGTTTGACTTAAGTTTAGATATGGTTATTTTCACTTTATCGGGTGGACAGAATTATTGGTGTACAACATTTAGGTTGAAAGGTTCAATCTACCTGACAGCGGTATTTGGTTCGTCATCGCCGTTATACAGTCTACAGTCTACTCTTGCAAAACCTCAGCATTAACTACAGCTCTGCCACGATATTCCCTTGTTTGTCCCCACAGGGGAATGCGGGGTTTTTGTTCGTCGCATGTTTTTTAAACCATTTGATAAAATTTCCGAATCTCATTTCTGAAGTTGCATCTCTCATTTTCCTCGGCCGGTACTGACTGTCAAACCAGGGGCTTCGGCATCTCCGATAACTTTCTTCAATGCTGGCGACATAAGACATATTAAGGGAGACAATTGCAATTGTAGCCATCCAGTCAAAGAACCTCACAGTATTAGCTTGCATTTGCAAGCCGTGGCTCAAGTAGTAGTGTATTGGCTTCCCAATCGGACGGTTTTGTGTTCAATACTAGCCGCGCTCGGAAGACATTCTTTTTGTCAGGCAACTAAAATCTCGTGAGGTGAATTTTTGCCTATAATACAATAAATAATTTAGTTTCTCCCTTAAATGGTGGATGACACGCATGGAGCGAAATACCTTCTGAGCCCAAATATCCTTCTCTCTCCCTCTATCGAATTTTTCAATTTCTCCGGGATTTTAAGAGTAGTAATACCCTCTTGAATGCAAAGTTCTTTTTAAAAAAAAAAAAAAAAATGATAATGGTCCCAGTCGATGTTGGCCTCTCAAAACGTTCGAACATCCACAATACTCAAGGAGTGCCATGTGGTCAATTTTGTAGACTATTGATTGATCAGGAGTTCTCCAAGTCCTCTTATGAATATCGAGATATGGGAACCGAATTCTAGCTACGACAATGTTTTGCCCTGCCGCAAAGTTGATTAGCCCCGATCCGTTATCGGCTAATGTTATAAGGCTAATGTTAGTAAATTTAGCCTTACTACGAATAGTTACGAGGCGCTCCTTAACATGCTGGAAACTCGAGACTTCTTGCCTCTTCCTCTTCTTGTCACCTTCTAACAACGAATCAGCATCCAAATAGACCCTGCTTTGTGCGTCGCTAACAATCGCCATAGTAGGTGGCACGGTTTTTCTTACTTTTTTTGTCCGGTCTATGCCATCGCAATTCATGGATGGCTATATTATATCCATTGCTGTAGTCCAGAGCGTCCACTAGTTCTTCGGCTGCAAGTGGGCTGTTACGGGACGAATCATTCCACGCACAGATCCAACGTTTTTTGTCCTTGTTTGGTTGTCAGGAGTTGTTAACAGTAGATCCGTCCTTATCCGAGATTTGTTGTTGCAGCAGTAGGGCCAGTTCCATTATAGATACCCCTTAGACGAGGGGTCGGGTTAGACTGAAGTCAGTATCTGGGGATGTCAGCGCAACCGTTGGCCCATTAAGGTATCATCCGCTACTATCTTCTTTCCGTTTTCCTGACTTAGTCTCGGAAATCCTTACAGGCCTGAACTTCAAATACATTGGAGGAAGGTGGATAAGATTCCATTTGCTCTATTTCACCGTTCATTCTACCAGGGGAATTCATACGCTGTCCCGTTTATAGTACCCATTATAGAGTAGAAAATAAGTACTGGGTGCTGTGACCCTAAGAGCAGCAAAGACGTTTTAAGTCGGCCTCGACCCATACCAAGGGTGGAACTTGTGCCTCCAACACAAGTTCTGCTTGGTATTATACTATTAATGTAGGTAAGCAATGGCAAGGCGTATCCTTGCTCCCATGGATGTATGGGCATCCCGTAAACATAAGTCTACACGACAGGTGGTTTACGTTAAAAACAAGAGGCTATATATGGTATCTCCCTTTTATAGTGCTGCTATTTTTGTCTCCTGGTCAGCACTCGCGTTTCAACTCAATTCCGGATGGACATCGACCGGTATTCAATGGATACCACGTGGAGGTACAATAATTGCAATTTATGCGTAGAAACAGTTACAACACTGGATATTGCCACATTGACACTTCTCAGCGCCAATAGTATCTCTGCAGCACCCAACTATAATACAGCCTCCATCTCGGTCTTCAAAGTGGTATTCGGCTATGTGTACGTGAACTACTAATAAGTGTAGATTGTTAAATTGAAAATGTTTAATGCTTACGTTGTTACACATTGTTTACACAAAATAATTTCGGTAAAGTATCAAGTATAAGTACCAACGTTTTACTATAAACTTTACATTTAATATAAAATCAGGAGAATAAATCCAAAGACTTCAGTACAATTGTCATTTATGCGCTGCAGCTATGACATTGAAGTAACATCACTCAAAATATTGCTTATTCTTACGTCATATAATAAAATTGAATCAATCGACACGTCAAATAATGTACCCTCGAAAAGCAGAAAAGGATTAAACTGTTTTGAGAAATCCTTTAATTAATTGGACAGACTAATGGCTTCAAGGTAAAAACACAATAACTGAAAATATCCCAATTGAAGAATATCTATGAGCGTAAAATGAAATAAAATCTCAAACAAAAACCATATACACAAATACACAAATTCTATTATAAACAAATTGTACAATCAAGTAGCAGTTTGTTGAAGAATATTACTAAAATTTTCTACGTGCAATTTGAATTGAGTGGACTCACGTTAAAATACGATGAAGTACGAAATTTATCCTAATGCAACTCTCTAATGACATTTAATGAGGTTCATACTCACGATTATACGTACAATATCCCAACTCCCGAATTTACGGATAAAAGCTTTCTGAAATAAATTTCAAGATAATGTCTGTTGCACATTAAGTTTCCATGTGGACTGTATAGACGAGTTAGTTGTATAGATATAACCAAAGTGAACAAAACTTCTCACTCTATTCACGAGCATCAGATTACGAGTGCCTGGGGTATTTGCTGATAATATTCAAACGTTTTGTCGCCCTTCAATTGCAAAATTTCATACAAAATTTCACCAACCATCATAGTGACTCTAACATGGACACGGACATATCTGAACTGGTTATATATTTACAAATTAAGTATGTATGTGCATCGTATCTGCGTACGTGGTATAGAGATACTCTAATTTTAGTTGCCCATTTATGTTATGTATATAAACTGACCGTCAAAGCGATAAAATTTTCTTTCACTTTTAGCTCAGTTAGCGACGCACGAGATACAACAAAAACGAATCACTAATTGTTCAATGAAATTTTGGATATCATCACCGACGGTAATGATACTCTAAAGTGTAACGAGCTTGTGCTTTCCATTAGATCGTGAAATGCTGCCGAGCAAAAAAAAATTTCCTAATTATGGAGAATAATTTTATTTGCAAGCATAAAGGGTTCATTTCCAGGATATGATTTGAAAGACTTTTTAATTAGTCCGTCTACATTTAGTGAATTTGGTCCTGGAATTTACAATGTTAACGAAACAAATGGAGTTACCATAATTTATCAAGTGACATTTGATGGTTCTTCCGAGTCAGTGAAGATTGGTTTCTTGAATATATATCCTCAGTTTACTTAAACGTCATTTACAACTATATTCAATTTATTTTAAAAATTGATGGCTGAACATGAATTTGAAAACACTGATGAATATCTCATGGCATAACATCCTATACAACGTACTGTGTGAACCTCAAGTCATTATGATGAACACCAAAGAAGCCAATACCATATGACTCCTGACTCGGCAAACCAATTGAATACAAAACCTTTACCATTAAACAATCGTAGTGCTCCAAGGTAGGTCTATTATTTATTGACCTTTGTACATCTTCATTAAACTTTTCGCCCCATTTAGCTCATCAAGTGTACCGTTGAGTTCGTTATTCCAGAAAAACTGATCAAGCTTCGTAGCATTTTACTGGAATACAGGCGAAGCAAGGTGCTTTTTAGGAATATCCCTTTGAAAATTTAAACGCGTGTCAGCTCTTCATAAACTCATGCTTCAAGCAAATAACTGCTTTTTGGGGAAGAAACCCAATTACTTACCTTGATGCTGCAACTAGGCTCTAACTAATAATCCTATCCATTTATAACTACAGTTTCTTAATCCGGAATTAAGTCCCCTTCCTTTTGCATCCTTAATCCCAGCTATACCCATTTCTGCCGCTTACGTTTCAATACATAAAAACGCACCTCTCACAGCTCGATGTATATGCAACTGTTGCATAGACTGACTGTTGCTGACTTGGGAGTTTCGCGAAATCCTTCATCACTTTCTAAACTCTTTCTTGACATCAAAGTTCTTAGGGAAATGGCTTCTGATCTTTTTGAGTAGTTGGCATTCTCCATCTTTATTGTGGACCATCTGAAGATTGTAGATTAGGCACAGCTTCATACAGCTCGTCGTTATAGATGGTGATTATCGAGCTGGGCTTCTTGAAAACCGCCCTTAAAGGAGCCGATCAGATTGTTAACAAATGGCTCAACAGACCTCGTAAGCGATGCTAAGGGGATTGATATAAAATGATGGTCTCCTTTTTTGTTGATTAAACAAGGATACATTCCTCGGGCCAAGTCTTAAAAGTAAGTTAGTTAGCCCTTGTTTTGTGCATTTTGGTCGGGTGTATGGAAATCTTGACTACAATCGTCCAATTTGAAGGGTTAGTTCCTACTGGCAGGTTGGAGTCTGTAGATATTATTTTTCAATATCCTAAGCAACGACTGTGATTCTACTTTTTAAATTTCTGGTTCAGCACATCAGGCTTCTGGTCGGGTCTTTTTGGCTTGGCGGGTGCTTTTTTAATTTTGAGAAAAATTTCTTCATGGAGATCTACACGGCTATTAATAGTAATTGACAAACATCGCACTGCTGTTCAGCGGTACTAGCAAGAGTAAATCCTTATTCAAGTTGGCCAAAATAGAAAGTGCGTGCTCGTCCAGCAGCATAATACTGGCTTACGCTGTCATAGGGATCACAACTCCTTACGGAATAGATGAATAAAATATGACGAACCAGCTAATAGACTGGGATAATAACGGATTCACTGTTGACGATCCTGGTAAACGATTAAAGCACAAGGATCTTCGGATCTGCACGTAGAATATTCAAGCACTTAACAGTTCGTGTGCATCTGAACAACTTAAGGATATTCCTGACTGATACAAAGCACACATAATCAGCATCAAAGAAGATAAAAAGATAATGAAGAACTGTGATATTTACTGTGAACAATGTTACAGAAAACAAGCGCAACAAGGACAGCAGTCGTAGGGTTTATTCGGATGCGAATACGCCGTAAGAAAAAGCTTAGGGAACAAGTCTTGAACTGCAGGCATATAAGCGAACGCCTGATAATGATTCGCACAAATGGTGGATTCGGCAAAATAAGCCTCACATATGCCAACATCTTGACAACCAAAGATTGCATCAACGACCTCCTCGAAAAAAGCGAAAAGCAATGCCTTAAAAATTAAAAATCGACGATTTTAATGTCATGGAAGTCCATGTTTCACAACATCTCCTACGGAAATGGACACAGGTTTATTGATTTTGCACACGGTCTCCACACCTTGATTTACTGCTGATCAACAAACCACCAACCAAATTAAAAACACCGGCAATCCTCTAGTGTTTTGTATGTCCGAAGGTTTCGACCAACTAACATCTACTCGCATCAATATGTTGTTGTAGCTAAGATATGGATGCGGATATCCGTAATAGCTTAAAGCTCCCGAATCATTATGAAGTAGTTCAACGTTGAACAGCTACAAACGCAACAGCCTTTTCCGATCGGGTTTAACTTAAATTCTCAAGGAATCTGATGCCACCGGAATCGAACATAGAAAACTAATAGGATTACAGCCAAAGAACAATCAGAGAGACGGCCTCTGATTAGGCGGGCTTCCACCTGTCCCAAAAAAGAAACCCCTGGTTCGATGATGAATGCAGATAAGCAAGCAAGCTGGAAAAATAACGGATGTACAGAGCAGCCGTACTTAAAAGAACGAAAGCGGTTCACGAGCTTTGCGATTAGAAGAACATATGCTCCTCAAAGAAATAAATGAAAAAGCACGGGAAGTGCTGGATCAATGCCTAAGAGAGAAGCCATTGGAAGAACGAATTTCAGAAGTTTTACCGAAAAATAACACGAGCATGGTCGTTTAAAACACCAAAAAGAACTTTGCAAAGGTTGAAAGGGAAACATCGTGGGAGAACCACAGTCAGTGCTGGGAATCTGGAAAAATTATTTCTGGAAATGGTAAAAAAGTGATGACGAACAACATCCCGCCGTCAGGTAGAATGAACCATTAAACCTGGACGAAGATGGACAACATTTCCATCCACCAATTACACTAATAATTTCATTTCCCCATTAAATGTTAGATGCCACCCAAGGAGCGAAGTAACCACTGAGTGCAAAAATCTTTTCTTCTCTCTCCGTCCTATTTTTCTAAAAACTTAACACGTGCTCAGGCACTTCAAGTGTAATCATACCCACTTGAATAATAAATTCTTAAAAAAAAAAAAAAAAAAACGCGACGAAGACGAAATCAGGACACGCATTCCCAAGCTTAATCCCAACGAAATTTCTAGACCCGATAGTTTAACTGCAGAGCTATTTAAAGCAGCAGGCGTTGATTGGATACGGATCATACCTCAACTTATTTCCCGATGAATGGAGCCTCACCATTGTTTGCCATGTTGCTGATCAGTGCCAACTACAGAGGAAGCAGTCTTCTCAACGTCGCATATGAAATGCTGTTATTAACGAATGTATGTTAACGAATAAGACCCTTCTTAAACGGTCTGACCGGCCACATATCAGTATGGTTGTAGACTAGGAAAGTCAACCATTGATCAGGAGTTCCGAGTCGATACAAACCACGTCTTCATCGGTTTCAAAGCCGCATATGACTATATAGCCCCATTTCTAGTTTTGGTAACCCTGTCAAGTTCATTGGATGACGATGGAGAATGCACGCTGGTCCTCAAGGTCGGTAAAAACAAAACTTGAAAGAACAAATCAATTCAAGATGCACCATCTTTCAAAAGTCGTCGCATACGCAGACGGCATTGACATAAAGTTAAGAACACAGCTATCAAAGGAGCGTTTTTGATGTCGGCAAAATAGCCTTGATGACGATGCATGAGAACACGTGTCAAAAGCTCATGACATTTTGCTTTATTCTGCAGCTTACACGAAGTCCCCACCAAAAAAGACACTGCAGTCACCGTGGTGTTCACCGCAATCGTTGGATGGGTGGTGGCGTTTAATCTCCGTGCAAATCCTTTAGCAGGGTCGCCAACCGTAGATCTTCATTAGCCGGAGCTATTGGTTGTTTTGCAACATTACGGGCGAGTAGTTAGGTCCACGCATAACCCTCAACCTGGCCCGTTTCGAGAGCTAGCTTATATAAGGAACGCTGAACATGCCGACCGTGCTGACTGTCGCGAACTTTCATTTAGACACATGAATCTGTCCACCGTATCGGGGGCCCCCGCCCAATTACCAAGGCTTCGCCCATTATCAGATGACGCCACCGAAGGTTGCTACGATTTGACCAGTTACAAGTTGCCGGTCATAGGTCTTGTTGGCGGCAAGACCACTGGTAGTCCCTATCAGGACTTAAATCACGGTACCATGGGAGTCAGGATTTCGGTCCGGTCTGACTTGTCATGGTGGCTGTGGTTTAAGCCCAAAATCGCGGGAAGGGTCTTACCCAATGTAGAGTTGCAGTACTGGGTGCTGTAACACAAAGAACAGTAAGAGGTTTCAGGTCGGCCTCGACTCATACCAAGAGTTTAACTTGTGCCTTCAATACAGTTCCAATTTGGTATCAAAGGATTGACGGAGAGCGATGGCAAGGCGTATCCTTGCTCCCATGGATGTATGGGCATCCCGCAAACATAAGTCTACATGACAGGTGTTTTACACTAAAAACCAGAGACTATGTCCACCGTATCACCTTATTTCAAATTTCAACCATTTCAGCCATGACAAAATATTGTTGCTTTTTTCTCCTGTTTTATACTGGCCCTTAAAAGTGTGAAAAATCGACACATATCATATCTTCACATTTAGGAGAAAATAATTGGCGCTGTTAGGCTGCACCGTATTTTCTTCTTTCTGCTAGCAAACACGGATGACCGTGATATTGTCGGTCTAAACACCTATATTCAATCGGCAAATGAAAGCGAATCTACTTGGTTTTGCAGCAAACAAAACGAACTATCTGCTCTGATCAAATAAAAAGTATTCCAGGCTTCAACAACACGTCACCGCTGACAACTACAATTTTAAAGTTCTCATAATGAAGGCTCTTTTCATCTTGGTACCAGGATACGTCCTCGAGACCAAGCAGTAAGCAATTGAAAAGTGGAGCATTTTCCTTGCATCTTTCCCATCCTAACGTGTTGCGCAGTATCCTGGTCGATGTCTAACGGAAGAGAAAGCCCTAGGAACGTTCGAAATTCTTTAAAAGATCACTTTATGGTTATTATAGTCAAGAACTTAAGTGCAAAAGCGTAATCCAAATGTAGTTACTATTCAAGTGCTAGAGTTCTACCATTTCTAGTTAATTCCCTAATTGAAATCCATCTACTGAAAAACAAAATTGAAAATCCTACCAGTCCCTACGAAATAAAGGGTGTTCAATTTGTTAAAGTTAAAAACCTCATATCAAGGTCTACCCCATTGCTGTGGAAATTTTCCTTGAATTGAGCTAAATTGTCTTTATGCTTGCGATGTGTAAACTCACAGACAAGCAACGAAAAAATTATATTCACCTGGATAAACAAACTCAGACAGGCATTCAGCAGACATTCAGCAACGTGATGAAGAAAAATCTCAACATTTGACCCGTACCCGTCAATCAATGTTGCGTACGGTGGTTCACAATTTCAATATGGCAAGGATTCACTACCCTATCTACCCTACCCCAGTGTCGACCGCATCAATCGTCAATCGAAAATCATTTCCATGCGATTAGATAAATTAATTAAATTCGCTTTACATTTAATGGATTGCCTTCAATGAATATCTGAAAAAAGGGATGGCACTGACACGACAGATTCGACAGCAGTAAAAACCAACTCGAAAATGTTCATGCGGTTGAACAGGGGGATTTCGGACGATTTCTCCGATATGACCGCAAGATATTGCTGTGAAGCTGTGTTTTAAAAAAACAAAACCGACTGACGAATGGAGTAAGGAAATGAACAAACCGGCAGTCGGTCTGAGTTGCGAAAATCGATTTAATTATCTTTAACCCATACTGACTCCAGCAAAATGGCAGCCAAAATTAAATGATACCGTCCCCGGTGCGTTGGTTTGCAGATTTAAACAACCAATTTATGAGTAAGTTCAAATTATGGTTAATTTTCCCATTTTTTTTTTTTTGAGTAGTGTCTGAGTTTGGAAAGAGTAATTGCAATTATTTCAGAGAGGTATTGAAGGAATTATGAGATATCCTCTTTACAGCAATCCTACTTAATTTAATAAATGGATTTAATCAAATAATACATCAGGAGGTATTCACTGAAGCTTAAGCCAAACCTGAAATCGGCGAATCCATTTAAAGTGGAAAAATTCCCCAACCATATTAATATATTAAAAAATTAAATCCACACGATACAATTAACTGTCCACTGCTTTCGGGTGAGTAAATGTGAAAGAGTTCATAGTAACTAAAAAAAAACAAAAAATAAAGTATCTTTTCTCTAAAGTGAAACTTTTTTCCGGTTAAGATGAATGTAAAAAAGAATGTTGACTTCTTATACACAAGACTAGCCTTTTAAGCATGCTCAACTCAAAATGACTTCAAAAAGCCCACAATTCCCAAGACAGCGTATTTTAATATTATAATTGCTGCCACAGCAAGAGCCAGGGAGAGGCCAACTTTTATCCTCGTCAGCCTTCTCAACGCAATGATTAGGCTATTCATGCCCAAGTCCATTCAACTGAAAATAATGGCTATCCTAGACTCGTAGGCGTATATACTGACATATCTCCAGGCACGTAAACGTACAGTTACGTGCAATTCTATACATAGTTGAAATGCTCCTTTTGATTTTATTCAAGAGAAGAGAAACATAAATGTTTGAAAATGTTAAAGGCCATTTGGTAGATCAACCGTATAGCTTGGACTGCAACGCATTTGGAAAATTGATTCATGCTTCTGCAGCCACCGGAACTGCTAATTTCAACATTTTCTTTTCATTTTTGTTTCGCCAACAAAAAAAGAAATAAAATTCTGACCAAAGAGAAAAAGCAAAGCGCATTATAGCACTTATCCAGCCAACCGAAAAATACACCAGCAACTTTTCATTAAAAAAAAACAAACACATATATAATTATATTTATATGCGTATCTATGTGTATAGCGGTGTATAAATTTTGAAGGCCAGATTGGTATGGCCAAATTTATTGAAGTGGTTAAGCAAGTGGATTTAAATATATTCCAGGAATTCAATTTTTGATTAAGGCAAATTTAATAACGCTGATTGCATAAATTTTATATTATTTATTTTTTATTTTTTAAATTGCGATACACATTCATTAAAATTTAGAGCCACACGAGAATAGCACTAGATGAATAGAGACAGCTCTCAAAATATGAGGAATTTTAAAGTCTGCGCTGGTCTATTTAAAAAATGACACTCATTAAATTAAAAATAATTTTGCTATACTTTTCAGGAATTTAAAACCAAAACTTTAGCTGAGGATAGTAGTGGTAACTATTATCCAATAGTTTGAAAATATAAGATCCGGCGAATCTTCGGCCTTTAACAGCCCTATTCTGCTAATCGTCGGGGGGAATGATCTTTCGAAAATCAAAAATGCCTATTCATCTAGAATCGAAGGGTATTGTTCCCCGTCGGCAAATCAGTTTGCCTATCACGATAAGCGATCAAAAAGGTATCGTCCATATATAGAATCATCTGCAGTTATTTTATTGCGTTCGTGCTTTGCGGTCGAAAATACGTGAGTAAAAAAATGTTAAATAAGTAAAACAAAATCAGTAAATATGTGTATGAAAAAGTTATTGGTAAATTGTTTTATTATAGGTAGAAAATAACAAACTGTGACCAATTCGATATAATGGTTGCCTTATAAAAGAAAATATCGACGTAGCAAAATAGAAGTAAAGGACCTCATGAGCAGACAAAACTATTCTGGGGAGATATGGAAAGAAATTTATTTCTTAACAAATTTAAAATAAATTGAATTTACATTTATTTCTAAAAAAGCAAATTAATCAAATAAGCAAAATTAAGAGCTTAGGCCAACCTACCAAGGAAGTCGTTGAGTAAACAAAGGTAAAAAAAGTTAAATTTAAATATGTATTCAAATATTTTCTTACCATTTTTAACATTAGATTTGGCGCGACTACAAATTCAATTTAAAAAAAAACTTAACTTTGATTAAAATAAGTGCTGAATGCGACTGGGGGTGGCCCCAATAAAATTTTGTCATTTCACTCCAGAAAAAGAAGTGATTGCCCTAGCAAGCTTGAAGGGCCAAAACCGTTTGGAGTCCCAAAAACCGAGTGGTTAATACGTAGAAGTACCACCAATTCAGAACCCACATGCAACGATTTCGATGACCTTCTGTGAATTTAATCAGAGACGAAAGTAAAATATTTATTTATAATAACTAAGTGTTGAATTCACTTTTGTTTTTGCGAACCGATATCTGAACAGCGGCAACGAAGGAGGCTACTCTGAAAAATCAGGCAAAGTTGTTGAAATCGTAAATTGATATTCAGCGCGACCTATACAATGCCATTAGCAAAGTGATGGAAGAAAATAAAGAATATAGTATGCAAAAAGTGCGCAGATCAGCAGCTGAAAAATTTACAAGGCACTATAAAGTATGGAAAAGACGAGCAAAGAAGTGCTCAAAGAAATAAAGCGGCTTAATAATCTGATAGAGACGTTGGCATTTGAAAAGTTAAAAGAAAGAAGCAGATATAGGCTACTGGATAGCGGATAGAGCGCCGCGCATCTGATTCATCAAAGCTTGTGAATATTTATTTTTAAAGACTGAATTATTTTTATGTTGAGTTATTTTAATATTTTATTCTAAATTCCTATTATGTAAATATTTGTTTTCCAAAAACTGAATTTAGGTTTTATTTTATTCCTTTGAAAAATTATGTTTTATCTTCGCAAATGAATTCAACTAATTACTGAATCGAAAACTTCAAAGTAAAAAAAAAAATATTTTCATAATTCATGTAAATTTTTTTTATTTGCTTTAAAACTCTGTTTTTATTAAATTCATTCACAATTACAAAAAAATAAAAAAAATTATTTGGGTTCCCATTCTTTCCTCAACTTCTTTCGAATGTCCTTCATAAGGTTGGTGACAGCAGTTATATCCGTGATCTTTTTGGACTCTCTTTTCCATTTAGCACTAAAATCTTTTACGTCCTTTGCACACTGCTCACTTTTCCTCAATTTAGCTTTGACCAAAGCCCAATACCTTTCAATGGGACGGCACTGTGGTACATTGGGTGGATTCATTTTTCATATTTTATGTTATAAATATTTTAAACCGCACCGAACTAAAATCAATAACAAACTGAAACTAGAGAATATACAGGCTAATTTGGGTACAAAATGGGATTGCAATTTTTACGCATTGGAAGTATAGCCCGTATTAAAATTTACAGATTTTATTCATTTCAGTCCTTATATTTGAAACTTTTCGCTACTTGATTTCAAAATATATATGAATATGGATATTTTACATCAATGACCACATTATTTCATTTCTAATTCTTATCGCTTCGGTTGTGAGCTGGGATGGGTATGTTTCATAAAATTCGTTATGTGTTTTGCATTGAGGTTCAGTAGATACGATATTTTAAATTTCTTGTAGATATTATGCAAAGCATGGCATACATTTACAATCTGTGCAGCTTTTTTTGCCTTATATAGCAAGATTCTTGTCCGTTTGGTCTATGCATTTAAATCGGTTTTTGAGTACTCCAATTGCTCTTTCGACATTTTTCCGACCAATGCTGTGTTCACTATTTTCGGGGTAGTGTATTTCAACCGATCGAAACGACCAAGGTTAAGATCCAAGAATAATGCGCATATTTCGCATCATGTATATTTATAAGTTTTATAAACAAGATATGATAAGATAATATTCTTAAATTACCCTCTCCGTGCTGGTACAAGTGCTTGCTTTAGTACTGTTCCAAATTACGGAGTCGTGATTACTTCCGGGAAATCATGCTTCTATGTAACGAATCATTTGATTATTTTCGCATATCTAAAATGTATATACGCATATGTATATAAAAAAAGAAAAATTATATCTTTGAAAACTACTAATACTATGTTGAGGCTATAAGGCCTTTTCTGTTATAATACAACTGTGGATTTGTACATAGCCCCATTGAAAAACTAGCCACACGGGTTCCATCGACACATATCACAACATCAGGAATACCACATTTTTCAAAAAAATATTTGTTTGCTTCTTACTTCTCAGTTACCGTCAACTGTAGATTGATCCATTTCGGGCACAACTGTCTTTCAAGACTACCTAAAACTTGATTTTAAAATGTTGATTGAGTTACACTGATGTTAAAATCTGGTCCAACTCCGTGCTGCAAACCTTAAGCAGCCCTAACAACCAGCGGGCGATCGGACTCCAAAATACCCAAACCATATTGAAATGCCCTTTTATTTAGTCGGAAGTTTGTAATAAAACTTAAAAAAAACAACTTGGTTTTATTCACATTTTTAAAATTTTTCTAACTTTTTCAAACGTTTCATTTTATCCTGTGCTTTTTTGCGTATATTGATTCATACTTTTCTATCAACATTAAACTGCCCATTTTCAAACTTCTTTAAATATTAAAATCAATTTATTTTATTGTTTACAAACAAAACCTTCTCAAAACAAAGGCTTGAATTGAAGTGAAGAGCACAGCTGTTCTCGAAATGATTTCGAATTAATACCGGCAAGATAGTGTTCGCCCGTTTAGCAGGATAGGAAAGTTGAGTGAAAGTGAACCAAATTGGTGAATCGAACGTTCGATTACCCATCTAGCAGAATACGGCTGTAAGTCTCTTACCGAATATCACGGAACAATTCGAAATGCTGATTCGGAGTTAGAGTCCGGACTACTTATGTGGGTTGAGAACAAGAATATACAGAGTTCTGGATAACCAATTCATTTTCCAGGAGTGACATGATGTCTCACATGCCGCGTCTTAGATGGTATATGATGTCCAACAAAACAAAAACAAAAAACAATGCACAGGTGCCTACTCAAAGGCTTTTGGCCCAAATATGGTTATGATTAGGCATACGTATACTTCTTTAAATTTGTCGTCCTTCCAAAATCCTTAAAGAGCGATGGGTAGCGAGCCTATGTATCTTGGAAGCACAGCAAGAATACAATAGATAGGTCGGAAGGTGAAATCCATGGTGATACAAACCAGCAGAGCAGACGAACGGCCTGCTACACCATGAAAAGCGTTTTTGTTTTCTTGAAGTCCAGAAGGCTACTCCATTTGGGTCTCCAGCCCTAAGGAGAGTAAAGGCATTCAGCTACATCCCTCCAGTTTCTGTCCATTTCAATATTTCATGATGCTCTGCTCATGGGGAGAGAGACCTATGGATTTTTCCAATCCTGTACTTCTGTCTTTACGTTTCTCGGAAATAGTAACCAGTAGATCTCTCGACAGGGCAAGATCTGGAATTCTCTGAAAATATTACAGATGGTTACACCTAGAGATCTGTAGCCCTCTGGATAGGTAGAGAATTGACTCTCGATACTGGTTGCAAAGAGCCATGTACATTGCCTGCAATCGGCAGTAACAGAGCAACAGTGTCCTAAAATGAAAATACGCAAACACGTGCATCAATAAATAATTAAAGAAGAAATTGTATAATATGTGTTGTATAATGTAAAGAATCGGACGATTTCCGGGTTTTCCTTCCTCCAAAACTTGCACGAAAGCCCACCAAGTCCACTGTGAAGTTTAGTTACGTTTGAGGACAATGATTCCTTCTTTCCTCGCCGCACAAGCAAACGAGTTTCAAAAATTGTTGACTTGGAATCCCTAGATCCTGGTTTGTTTCCACTTTTTTTAGTCAGAAATCCTTGATATTCATTGGCACTTTGACTCATTGCTGGGATTAATTTTTGTTTGAACCCGAAATAATTTTAGGCCTAACTTTTAAGCCAAATTTAGGCCAAAGTGATACTTGCATTTTTGGGAGTATGTTAGACCGATCTTGAAAAGTTCCAAGACATGCTCCGGCTGAGTACCGGGGCGCTGCACACATACATATACCAGACATTGGGGCAGCTAGAACCGATTGATTGAAACAAGTTAATATACGTGTGGTTTGCCGATGGTCTGAGTCAGTGCAGTATGAAACTGGGCGGCCACTTCATGATTGACAAACCAAGTAAGAGGTTTTTTAATGAAGAGAGTTTGTCAATAAAGATCAAAGCGAGAAAAAAAAAATTAAATAATTAAAATTAGAAAAGATGGGAAGTCGGCTAGAACTAATAACAGCTAATTTCTATTTTTAATTAAATTTGATTTAGAAATTGTGTAATAAAAACCAACAAAAAAAGAACAATGGACCATTTAAAAAAGAAAACAGTTTCAAACAGATCGGGAAAACGAACGATGTCAGCCCATCTAAAGCGGTTTCAGCTCGGTGTTTTGTTCGAGTGACTGCCATTGACTTAATAAGTTAATTTTTTTCGAAATACTCATCCCTCATCCCGTTATCTTCATATAAAAATAAATTTCCAATCAACTACGATCTTTTGTAAGTTTAATTTTTACATTCCTTTTGAGTTCAGTTTGGTTCTTTTATTTTTCATTTGTTTTACAAAAGTTTCGCAATTCCTTGATTAAGAAAAAGATTATATGGCTTCACGGACACATTCTTGTTTTACCTTATTTTCTTATGTTCTTCTGCATGTCTTTGTCGAACGATAAACCTAGTTCCCAGCTGAGCAGCTAAGAGTTTCAGCACTGTGCTGCCTGTTGCAAACTTCTCCGGGGATCTTTTTTGCTACCATCTGTATGGTTCGGGATCGGTTTTTTAATATTTCTCTGATTTTTTTGTATAAGTTTTATTGCTGCCGGCAGCATGGCTACTAAATTCGTAAAGCTAACTAAAAATTATTTGCAGCGCAACAAGGTGCGGTTAATTCGCCGATTATCTATACAGGAGATCTTGTGAGCTCACATGTACTCGTAATAGCGCACGCAAACGATTTGATCGCGTACAGATGAGATCCGAAAACTGTGCTCATTTATATACATATGTATGTATGTGACTTCGACAGAATAGACGATATTACGTTAACTGGAAGGTGGAGATCAACTTTCAGTGGCTCTGTCTGGGGCCTGAACGAAAAACAACAAATAGGTGAAAGTCCTTGATGGAGCAACAATACTGGAACCAATTACTTATCGAATTGTGATTAGAGATGAGTACGCTGAGATTTCGCTACATCAATACCAAATGTGATTTTGCACGTCCAGAAATCTATTTTATTACAACCAACTCTATGCGAAGGTGAACGTAAACGGACCATGGCTCTAATTTGGTCTTTGCTTGTATTTGGATGTCCAGTGTGGATCAACGTGAGAATAAGAGTTTATCCTCGTATGTATAGAACATTAGAGCCGAAGAATATTTTGTTCTGTTTCACTGATGTCTTGTATATCAAGGCACATCTAATAAAAGTTGACCAGTTTGTCGTTAAGCTGAACCAATGCATAATTAATGCTTAAACAATGACCTCCATGGATGACTTGATTTCTGGGAGTTACTATGTGAGTTTTCTTTCTTACGAAAACAAAGACTCACTTTCAATAATAACGACCCAAAGCAGGATAAATGTCCTGTGCCGCTAGTCCTCCACATTGCTCAACAAGTTGCGGACAGATGACCAACATACGACAGAGACCTCGGACGTTGATTTGCAGAGCATCTTTCTTTTGGGTGGTGGGAAGTACAATAGTAATGTAAGGTGTGTTGTTTTGTATCAACAAGAATTTGGATTTGTTTACCATTTTTTCCCAACATATGGTATTTGTTGTTATTTCGAAAATATATAAAAATATGTTTGGAAAAAAAATTAAAATGAAATAAGTTACTAGCTGCTAAATTTGTGAGCAAAAAAAAGGGGTGTGCTGCAACCCTTTGGTCATCTGAACCAAAATAAAAGAAAGGGATTCTTAATAAGCACATATCGTACACGCGTGTGGTGCTTGAAGATTGAAGCTAAACTGAGCCGAACTGAACACTGAGCACGCAAAGATTCTCGAAAGAATATGTTACTACGACATTTGGTAAACGATCTTTAAGTACTTTGGGTAGTCGGGCATTTCCCACCGTATATTGTCCAATTTGCTCCGGAGTCAGAACTTAGTTCCTAAGTCACTAACATAGCTATAACTCCGAAATTATCGGAGTTTTAAAAATTAATATCGAAGATATATTCTTAAAGATCTAAGCTTTAAGAATAACGGTAACGGCTTCCCTTCATAATCCTTGAAAAAATAAGGCTCAGCCTCTCCACCCTACTAAAAAACGGCACTAAACTGTGACTCTCTCACTCCAGTATCGGCAGTTTGTGTGTTAACGTAATCTTCAAGTTGAAAATGTGCTGCATCGAAATTCAGCATTTCCAAGCAATTGATGAAGGGCCCAAACAACAAAACAGCGACATTGTTCGTGACCTGTAGGCCTTATATAGATGTTGAGTTAATTTGATTTTATACAAATGAAACATCAAATCAGTGGTAGAAATTCTTTGTAAACTTACCTTAGACAACTCTAACTGCCATGACATTTGGCGAATAGGCAAGTCTGAATTTTGATGCAAATGGCGACTTAGGAGTGTGAATTTTGCGTGAATACGGACGCGTGTCGGTTTCCAGAGAATGCGGTTGTTCTCAAAGCTCTGCGCCATTCGCGAAATTGTTACCTATCAACACACTGGTGAATCGTTATTTTTGTAAAAGGTTTTTACTATAATCAAACGTTCAGCTGATGTGTACTATGACATACTTAAAATTGTTTTGAATCAAACTGTCCAAATATGACAAGACGCAGACCTAAAGTTTATCAAAAAACGGCTATATCACTTATTAAAAAATGGCTTTTACGCAATTTTGTTCCAAAAACTTTAATCTGTACACCTAGATATATAGGAGCAGTGGCAGTTGAAAACATGCCCGTTAACAACCCTAGACCTCCACGAACAAAGTCATGTCCACAAGATATTGCAACGAAACAAAAGGTTACATTTGTGTTTAAAGAGATCCAGGAAAATTACTCCCAAGTACTAGAGAAATGCCTAGACAACTACTCACGTCACCAAACCGAGAATTTCGCTGTTTCCTATTTTACGTTTTCTTAGCAATTCTATGCTGGGTTCTCCATCATAAGAAGACACGTCGTTCCCTTATTCCTCATCCCATTAGTTTAGGAACATCTTTGTTAAGTTCTTAGTTTAGTTTTAAGTTTTTTTGCTTGTTATTAAGTTTAATAAAACTGTCTGGGGTAGATCCGAGCCAATAATATCCGTTCGGCCTTTTTCAATAGAATATTTCATTTTGAATACATTCGTATTTTGCCACCTGCCACAAAATTGTACTATTATTTATCAGAGGAAAAGTGAAAACTATGTCAGTAATAAGAATGGAACGAGACATATTTAATAATTCTAAAATTCGCTACAAAAATAATGAAAATTTCCCAAAAACAGTTCAAAAAGTTATGTTAACCTAATTGGCCAAGAAAGTGATGTGAATAATAGAAATTTTGCCCGTCTCGCAACTCCAACAAATTTTATATAACGACCTGGATCATAAAGTCGGAAAGGATCGAATAATCCAAGAACTTAAGACCACCATCAGCAGCTTTGCGCAATTGGATTGTTAGAAATGCATGAAATTGATTAGGAATTTAACTAAAAAATCATTTTTAGCAATGAGGCCGATTTCCAACTTCAATCCTTTGTATATTAGTAGAATTGCTGCATTGAGAGCTAAAAAAGTCAAGAATGTGTATCTTTTTTATATTCGATGTTTCTAAGTATCTGGACTGTTCCAACTACATCTAGTAGGAAAATGCTTCATTATTGACTGAATCAGGCTTTTCAAATCAAATGAGGGGAAAGTTGTTTCGACACATTAACTATTCCCTGTGGATTAATGACAAGATTTGCCTCAAAACCAGCTTGGGCCTGGACAGTCGGTTTCTAACCAAAAATCAGAGTCTGTATGTTAATTACTTTTCTGAAGTAGTATACGTCTATTATAATGCAGGCATATATTATTATATTCATATACAAGAAATCGCTAACTATGGGAAGTAAAATTATTCCGCAAAAAACCTCTTCCGTACCGATCTTAGCATTGAAATCCCTGAGCTTGAATTTGTCTTCGCAGTTCGAATAGGTTCAGTTCAAAAGATCGTAAGTTCTTTTTCTGATTTCTTGTACATATTCTAGACAAATGTTTTAAGAATTTTGCACTTATATTACAGGCTTATAGCATACTGCCTTCGACTTAAATCTATTTTTCCTCGATAAAATGTCGTTCTTTGTGTGATTGTAGTAAAAACCGCCAATTTTATATTTACCCAATTTTTATCTTGTATACCTCTTCTGTTAGTTACTTTAATCATATACTGCAGAGGGCAATCTATAGTTTATGGTGTACATATACCATATTGTGGGTCTCTTTCATAATGTATACAGATTGAATAAGGTTGTTTGTCTGACTCAAAAGACCATATCTTTTTGGCAAACGATATTTAGGTTGGAATGACATCGGAAAGCATGTTTCAACAAACAAGGTCAATAATTCCTAAATGTGGGCTGAACTTCTCTTGGCTTCCTTTTCGAATGTCCTTCTGTTCAGCTTCACACACACCAGTGGATTCAAAGTACACTCATCGTTTATTTACAATGTGCTTTAAGTGACACATTGAGTTAAGAGTTGTTAATGCTAAGGAATTAAGGGTGATTTTTTTTGTTTGTGAGGAAGAATCAAAGTCATAATCCATTCGTGTTCGCATACCCAGTTAATTTAATTAGCCTTCTATATGTTAAACGAACAAACTTAAAATTAAGTTACTTTATATCGTAGTAATAAATGAGCATACGAATGCCTGTCTTTTTCTTTTTCTCCAAACACCCATAGTCAAACTTTGTGCCTACTATCTCAAGGATGGAAATATATGTTTGTATACCAAACCGGCAAAACTCTAAATGACAATAAGAATATGAATCCGTATATCAAAAATTGCCAACAAACCAAGTAAAACAAACAACAGACTCAAACTGAGTAGGTTGCGAAAACTTTCTGCATCTATTCGTACACAACATTAGTTCTAACAAGTTTTCTAATTTGCAATTTCCAACACGACTGTGCCTTACTCTCACATACGAACCGGTTATAATGTGAATTATTAATTAAGTTCTGAGACTTTGCTTTTTAGCATTTATAGCTGCGATAAATGAACACGCATTGAACTCTGAAGGAAGTCAAATAAACATCCTTAAGTAGGTAGCTGTGCTGTGCCATATGGAGTGTTGGAGAAGGTGTCTTCCATTCAAGTTGCAATGATAAGGAATATACAAGAAAATCATTTGGCATAATTAAATAACTGATGTTGCTAACAAGTTCGACAAAGCTATTGAGGGAAACATTTAATTATTCCGGAAATTGCAAAACGTGCACAATTTACTCAATGTGAGTTCAGCATCTTCACTTCCATCTAACAATGAAGTTCCCATTTCTGCCACGTTTACCATTTCTTCAACTTATAAAAATTTTTGAACTTTTATAATATTTTGAAGCCACGACTTTTAGTCTAGAAATAAAAGGAAATGGGCTTCCATTAAAAAAGTTTACCAGACATTGCATCATAGGTAGTAGAATTAAGCTTGACTCTGGTTTTCTCTGAAAATGGTCAAGTACTTAATCATCCGCTTTCGACAGAGTCGCATCCTCTGCACCATATATCAGGAAAGGTAGATATGGATTTTGAATGAGGCCAATTTAGTCTTACGAAAGAACACTCTTTTACTCAGTTCCCTCCCTGGCCTAAAGTAGCTTAAGTTACTTATTTAGGTAGGGCTATAGTTCGGGGTGAACCAGGACCTAATTAACAAGCCTCTCCAGTTATCACCATCTTTAACTGCCTCCAGTTACGCACTCCAAAGGTGGTTGAGGTTCCCTCCTACTTGTGTGCCCCATCTATGTAAGGTGAGGTCCCGCTCTACTACGTTGTCCTTTCTGCCTAGATTCGAAGACTCTGCGAGCCAGAGTCAATATCCATTTGGTCAATATATCCAAGCCATCTCAGGCGGCTGTTGCGCCGTTTTCTGACTAAGTCGATGTCGAATATTATTTTTCGAACGATTTTTCTCTCGAAGCGACTAGGGATATGTTTATCTGCTGTCAATAGCATGTTTCGCACCATAAAATAGGACTTCGATGATCAAAGTCTTATATACTCGTAGAGTCTCCTTAGTTTTTCGGGATAGAGCCTTATCACCCAACTGCCTTTTTAGCCCAAGGAAACAGCGGTTCGCAAGAGTGATTCTACTTTATATTTCTTCAGAGGTGTTTTTGGCAGAATTTATAGCAGAGCCAAGGTAGACAAAGTCCCTTACTACCTCCAAATTATGGCTATCAGCTGTTGACAGGATATACTTGGTTTTGCTCTGATTTAGAACTAAGCACATTTTGGCAGTTTCCGTATGACGATGAGAAAGAAGTCTCATGACAGCGCGACAACTTGTCTAATAAATTTTTGAACTCAAAGGTCTTGATTGACGAAGCAGCAAGCGTTCTCAATCGACATGCTGCACAGACGAACGAATTTGGCAGGGATGCCAAAACTAGACATGGCTCTATATAGCTCTTTCCTATAAAGCTGCGGCCTTAAAATCGATGAAAAGGTGGTGGATATCGATTTAGACTTCTTAGGTTTTTTCCAGGAACTGCTGAGTAAAATTTGGTCAATTGTGGACGTTCCTGGCCTGAAACCGCACTCATGTGGGCTAAGCAGATGGTTCATGAATGATTTCAGGTGCTCACGTAATACAGCACAAAGGATTTCGGCGATGTATAGAAGACTTATTCCTCAATAATTATATAAAATATATAATATATAAAACACTAATTTACCTGGTCAGAAATTATTGATCCTCCGAAAGATAATGTACAACGGATGAGTCGTGCGACGGAATCAACGGTAGTCATCTTTTCAGATTGCTTGTGTCAGGGTACTTATTTATAGATGATGGGCGATGAGCCTTCAATGGATTGGCAGAGGTTGTAATATTGCCAAAGTCGGTTACTGGTCTCCACATATCCGGCCTCTTTTAAAAATGTAATCCCAAGAAGGACCCAGTCCTCCACCTTAACCCTCTACTGTAAAGCAACCAACATAAGGACGGATGAAGTATTGACGACCGAAAACAAAGAACGTTCGACGACGTTCTTAAAAATAGGATGCTCAGCCTAGATCACAAGTGTTTTTAAAGAAAAACTTTTGTATGATGAAAGAAGCCATTTCTGCTTATTGAGAAATTTTTTGGGAGTCACTTCTTTACAACCTCAATAATTTCGACACACTATATACTCGTAAACTCGATAAATATGGTCGGTTTCAAATCACCGTGCAATTTCTTGCGCATGTGCTCTATTTCCCAGTCTATTCCAGTAATCCTGGAAGTGACCCAAACGAAATTCGAGGGTAACCATACGTTGATGTTGATTGCACTGGGTCTCAGAGCGTAGGATTATCTGTTTAAATGGCATTAGATAATGTATTGTGGAAAAGATAAGAAGCCGGTATTGACCGATGCGAAAAGTGGAGTTGGAAAGCACTCTCTTCACAATTATTGTGTTGAAAAGAAGAAATAATGTTTTGCTAATATGAATTTAAATTTGCTTATGATGCAAATGGGTTAAACATGAAAGGAAGTGGAGAAAGTTCAGCCGTTTCGTAAATATGGTATCATTTTCCAGTGAGCAGATGAGTAGCATGCGCTTCCAGGCCCTCTTTGTGCAGTTTTCCAATTGCACGGTGATAACTACTAATGAATGACACGTCCTAGGGATACTCTACAATACAGCTAATCCCCATGTAAATTCTCATGAGAATTCACCATACTCATGCGAAGCCAGCCATGACTCTATGGGCCTATACTCGTGTCTATAGTGGGGAAACAAGATGATGCAGCAGTATCCCGCGCGTGACTCATAAATATATTTTATTCAGCCCTTACAAACAAGAATAATGCTATTTTACTTTAAGATCTTTTACACGACTGACTTGTTATCTTAAACCAATTTAGCATAATACCTGGAATAATAAAAGCATTATACAATTAAGAGTTAATAGTTAATAGTTAACAGTTAACAGTCATGATGTTTTGCTTCTCCTCCATCCATTTAATGTCGCTTTTTTATTTCGTTGGAATTCAAGGTCACTTCACGTCGCTTTTTCGTTTTATAGGAGTTCGGAATTACTGCCCAACGAGCCATAAAAAGATTCACTTCAATAAAAAAATTATTGCATTGGGTAATTTAGATTTTTTTATTGAATAATGCTTATTAATCGATAACAAATATGTGTAATAGATAACATGGACCAAATATTAACTACAGTCTCGGCGGAATATATCAATCCGTTTGTCCAAATTTAGAATGACATCCTGGCATAATTGCTCCTCTATTCCACCAATATGCTTAATTATCTCGTCCTTTAGTTCTTGAATTGTTGCTGGCTTATTGAAATAGACTTTACTTTGAGATAACCCCTCGATAACCTCTCTTCGGCTTTCGTCGATCCAAATGCGATAATTTTGCTATCACTAAAGATGATTTTCTTTAAAAAATCATCATCACGTTGTGTTTACTCATGCATCCATCATCAACGTACGGTGATTTTGGAGAGGTTTAATTCATACGTACGATGACGAGCTGATGTGCTTGGGCCCTCGATCTCATTTTCACCTACGGCAGTAATATTTTCGGCTGAACGGCTTGTACGAACCTACGCAACAATTTTGCAATTTATACACCTTATTCGAAATTGTTCGCTTAGTTAGGCGATTATTGACACGAAAGAAATCACGTAATGAGCGACATGCATTTCGTTTTTCTGAACAGCCATTTGCATAATAGGCTTCGAGAAATTTAACACGATGTGCCACTCATATATTTATCCATGACTGAAATGGTTAATGACTGTGGATGACAGATGTCAATGTGAAAAAACTTTTTTTTTAAATTTAGATTTTATTCTCCACTTTCATGGTCAAATATCTGTACCTGCCATGCCTACATTAGTTTTTAGAAGATTTGTCCTTAGAATTGTTTTTCATCACATTTTAAAAATCTTCCTAACCTTTATCTTATTGTCAGTGATCCATATTGCTTTCTTTTTGCTTTGCTAAAATTGTTTGCAAAGCCTGAAGGTATGAGAACAAGGAAGTTTTTTGCTATTGTATTACTTATGTAATGAATGGTACGTGTCTTTTGTTACCTTTTGGTGATTGAAAAGAAAAGATGAAATACCTCCATAACTTCGTCACTGAAATAAATTTAAACAGAAAAATATGAATGTGTATCTTAATATTATACAAATCACAACAATTAACTTTGGAAGGATCCAACCATCTACATATCTCTGAAACTCTATAGTCGGTTGCTAATTAAGTCGATTTGTCTGCCAAAGTCTATTTCACTCATTCAAACAAATCCAGAAATACTTACATGAGAACGCTGAACTTTGCCAGCATCCCTTTGGAACTGGTAGCTCAATTAATGGATTTTTCAATTTTATTATCGACATAAAATAATTTAATGATCGTAATTAGTTAGCATAGCGCCAATTATTTTATGCACTAAAAGGCAAATTGCTTCCACGTATCGATTTAATTTATGGCCTATTAAGCTTGTACAAAGCTTGACACGGCTTGCTACTGCTACAGCTACTGTTGTTACTGTTACTGTTGGTGTAATGTAGCTTTTTTTTCGGCAACAATTAAACACTCCCTTCTGACGCATTTGTATCAGGCAATATCGTCCTTATAGATGGTGGCAGGCAGCAATATTACAGGGGGTAGGGCAATGATGCTCATTACGGCTGAATGAAAAATCATTCCCATTTACGGGCAATTTATTAAACAATCTTAGTTAATTGAATTTTTAATTTTTACAATGTGCATGGAAAGTATAGCGTTACCATCAGGTAGTTACGTATGGAATACATGCCATAGTATAAATATTCGTAAGTGGAAAGATACATTTTCTCGGAAAGCCTTTTAAACTCACCTAATAAGAGTGAAACATCATTCACATTAAGGGTGGAGTATATTTTCCAAAAATCCTTTTGTTTAAAGGTATACGTGAGTTTCGGTAATATTTCGAACACGTACGAGTACTCGTACCTTTAATTTTTTGTTCCTTTTTCCTTTTAATGGTAATTAAAATTGTATTAAAAGCAGAGTTCTTCATTTCTTCGATGACGGAAACTTTTATTCTTTTAAGGCTTTGTGCTTTGTATTTCTTCATAGAAGATGTGCCTTTTAGGTGAAATTGGTGAACCCGTGTTTTCTTTTGTTTTAAATTGGTAACCTTAACGCTTGGAGACAATGAATGCTAACCTGATTCTTGATTTCATTTATAATCTGAAAGAATTCATCAACATATTGTCGTCCTTATTATTATTGAATAAACAGCTATAAATTTATATAGCGCTATGAAGTTGAATTGATTTACCCTATGGTAATATTCTCACCGATAAGCCTAAAGATATTCAATTTAATCATTTGCTTTAAAGGAATTTAACCGGAGTTTCATGTTCTGAAAATTCAAATAACCGACGGCTATATCTGCTAGGTTAATCAACAATTCATTGGTATTCCCAGCAACTGAAGTGTTTTTAGCCGAAAGGCTTTCGGCATTTGTTGATTTAATCAGCCACGCATACTTCCGTTTAAGGCTATATGCGGACAGGATATCATGATAAGAGAAATCAGAATAACCTATCATGGATCATGACAAAACGAATATTTGAATTTACCTGAAATGAATCATTCAATTTAAATTTTAAGATAGTTAGCCTCCTGGCGAAAACATACAAGTGTCAATAATTATAATGTACGAGTAACCACAATCTGCGGCAAACATATCGCGTTCCAAATAAAGGAACGTGTATGGTTTGAGTTTCACCATTAGACCTGGATTTTTGAACCAAGTCTGCACAAAAATAAATGAAAGGATATATCTAATAAATTAAATGTGAAATTAAATACACAAAAATCCTGTTGAAATCACATATGCCCTCGAGATAAAATGTTTGTCTGTTTTCCAGTGACTTCAATATTGGGGCACACAATTTTTTTCTTTTAAAAAATATAGCCTAAATGAATATCAATCCATAATGCTTTATGAACTGTCATCCCTGCAGTTGCTCATTAATCCTCGATTTAAATGGCTTTTAGATGAAATTTAGATTTTGGACGAGAATTAGTGTAGGTTTTGAAAAATCATTATATCATTCTGTATATTCTATATGTTATTACATTTAAGCCCGCAATATCTGTCTTCGTCGACCTCCGAATTTCATAATTTATTCCTTGTTTTAAGAGTTCATGCCTCGAATTCTGTGGTTCGGTATGCTTCTGTTGAGACTTTTTCTTCTGAAAAGAAATAAGTCTATGGATGGTGAAGGTTATATGCGTGCTAATTTTGCCTGCTCGCGGTACCTATTATAAGTTACATAAGTCTCTTATACCCTAATAGAGACATCCGAGACTCTGATAGCTGTTGCATCAAAAGTCAGCTTTGCTGGTTTCTTTTATAAGCTACATCAACTTCTTCAACGTATTTGGAGCTGACATTTTTTTGAAAAAAATGAGAGTGTTGACATATAGATGATGGCAGAACCTTTAATGGATCAACAGCAGCTCTCATATCATAGGAGATGGTTACTAGCTCCGGAATATCCGGGTAAATTTCCCAAGGGGTTACAATCTTGGGGATTGCGCTAGAAGTTAAATTCTTGGGTATAAAAAAACCTAACTGTTGGGAAGCAAATAATTGCCAGGGATAAAGGCGGATATACTGTTGGTGAACAAGCCAAACGGAAAAAAAACATGGCGTTCAGATCCGCACATGTGTTTTCAGCCCTTTAACATAGCATGCCGAACAACATGCACAGCACCAAGACTGCTTGATGATATGTTATTGACATTCAATAAGTGTGGTGGGATGTGGCAGACGAGAGAAGGAGGATATACTCGTATACTATCAAGGAATATGGTATATAATTACCAAGAAGGCGCATCTCATACAAAGTTTTGCTCTGAAAATTTTTGTATGGCGGGTTCTAATATCACGACCCGCTCTCAGAGCTTTTGGGTTTTCGAAAGAAGTTTTATTTATTCTAGCAGGCACACACAGGCAGGCATACTTTGTGTCTCATTCGCTTCGTTGATGCGCCCGTAGATACAAGTGAGTGTTGGAGTCATTTTCAAGGTGTTTAGTGTTGCTTGCGTTTTTTGTAAGATTCATGGTTTGATATGAATTCTAAAAATAATTTAAGATCCGGAATAAAATGTTGCATTTCTAACTGCAATGTCTCGAAAAGGTTAAAACCAGATGCGAAAATGTTCCAATTTCCACTTTTTAATACGCCTATGGGACAAATTAATGTAATATTAATGTAAGTAATTCCAGAAAAAAAAATATTTATTCGTAATCTTCACTTTTTCCCTCAAGATATTTTAAATAAGAAATTATTAAAAGGAACTGTTCCACAGTTGAATTTAAGCGTTCATGTCGACAATGATGATCCTGAGAATTTTTTTTGTTTAGAATTACCTCAGAGAAGGAATTCTTCGTGCAGCAATTTATCTATTGTTTGTTCAAAATGCGAAAAATTATTAAAACTACTGCCATGTATAGAAAAGCAAAATAAAAATTAAAAAAAAAACTTAAAAAATATGAAATCGTAAGAAAAAAGAATGATTAAACATGTAACTAAATTAAGTACCATTAAAACTTATATAAGCTCTCTAAATATAAACGAAGAGTCGAAAATATTTTGCAAGTTGCTCATAAGTAAGCGGTCCAAAGAATATAGCGATGAAGTTAAGTGGCTTACACAAAATATTTTCTATGTTTCACAATCCACCTATACATTTTTAAGAGGTAAATTGAATCTTAACGTACCTCATGTTTCAACTTTACATCGATGGGCCCCATAAAATTCCTTCAACATGGGTTTATCAAGAATGCTATTGAGGAATTAAAATTAAATATTAAGTTAATGGATGGGAGGGACAAGGGAAATGTTGTGCTACTCTTTGATGAAATTGCAATATAAAGAGAATTTAGGTGCAACTCAAAATTAGATTTAATAGATGGGTTTGAAGATCTAGGCTTTAGGTGAAATTCAAACATTGGTAAGCAGGTTTGTGTTTTTATGGTCAGGAGTTCATTTTCTTATTGGAAGATTATTTTTAATTACTTTGCAACCGAAATGGCTTATCAGGTAAAGATTTGAAAATACAGTAAGGGCAGTTGTATGTGACCAAGGATCTTCTAATAGAAAAGCTTATAGCATGTTAGGAGTTTCACATTCGAAACCATATATGTTCATTAATTGCCTTAAAATCGTCTGTTTATATGACTTTCCACATTTGATAAAATCGTTGCGTAACTGTCTATTGAAGTCGGATCTTAATACTCCTGATGGCTTGGTTAGTTTCGAAGTTGTCAAAGAGCTGGCAGCTAGAATAAAATGGCAAAACAAGAATGTGCCCGAAACTAACAAGTCAACACATATATCCTACTGATTTCGATAAAATGCGAGTCAAGCGCGCACCTCAAATTTTTAGTAGAACTGTAAGTGCAGCGATTAGCACAGTTATAGAGACTTCTGGGTTTAGGAACTATTCAAAGGAAGTTACAGTTTCTACAAAAACTTTTCGTAGTAAAATTGATCAAGTTTTTGACTGCAGGAATAGCGGTTCTCTAAATTTCGACAATTTTTATAGATCAGCCATACAAAAAAATAATTGCGCTCATGAATTTTTAAAAACTTTTAAGAAATAAATTGCTCAAATTTCCTTGGTTCAACAATCAAAAACTGTTTATTTTTTGAAAGGGATTGAACAGTCTATAAACAGAGTACTACAACTTGCCGATGATTTATTTAACGATTGTTCTGAACGATTTTTTTCCTAATAACCAAGCGTTTGAACCAAGATTCATTGGCAAATTTATTCGCAGTTATAAGACAGAAAGAAGGAAATAATCAAACCACATATAATTCAATATAATAATTGCAAAAGTATTGGCTACTAACATAATTCAATCTAGTTCTTTAAGCAATTGCGAAGATTATAACGATTCCATGCTTAACATTATTAGATGCGATGAAAATGTTTCTTTATCCATATCAGCGGCTCAAAATGATCAGCAATATGACAAGAAATTGCCTGATTTTGATATCCTCGAAAAATATCCCGATTTCTTCGTTGGCGATCATTTTGAAAATGAAGATATTGAAATGAAAATTGATTTGGTATCAATGAGGTATTTCATAGGCTACGTCGCTTTTAAAGTTGGCCCGAAAATAAACTGAGAAACATGTTGCGTTAGAATTAAGAAAAGTGACGAAGTAATAAGCGCTCCATCTGAACTTTTCTTATTTCAAAAAAATTACAGCCGCAACTCAGATTTTGGGAACCTTAATGCGCCATCTAATCAATTTCTTCGAAATAAGTAAGAAACATACGTATTTTGGTTTTCGATTCCAAATTTTCAGGTAGCCCTGACATAAAACATATCAGAGAAAAGATTGTGGAAAAATGCAAAAAGGCCACAAATGAATATTTTTCGAATGACTCAAGCTAGGACCAAAGTGAATTTTCTATAGAAATATCTTAGATATTGTTTAAACAATGTAAATAGTTAAGTCCCCTCTCCAAAAGGGTTCTGATTTTAGAAAAAAAAACAGGCAAACCATCGTATTTATTAAAATAAAAGGAAACATCATTTGCTCAAGAAATGTTTTTGTTCTTTTATTTTCTACTTCATCACCTGTTTTCATGAAGCAACCTAATAAAAAAGGAAACAAAATTTGCGCACTTTAAATTCAACTCACAAGAATAGAATATTTTATGTGTGCTTAAAAAAACAAACGAAGTAGAATTATGCGATCATCAAAAAATAAGTGAGAATGTAAATTGGATATTGTCATGGAACATGTGCACTGCGACGAGAATCAAGATTGTGTGAGAAAGAGTTTTTCTCTCAATGCTCCCAAATATTTTTTGCTTCGTTTAGTTTTTTATTATTTGGAAAAGAGCTTTTTGAAATCGTTTTAATTTTTTGTGCTAGATAATACTTCTTGGTAATTATATATTCTTTGATACTATGGTGACTATCACAGAGAACAGAATCTGCGTCTGTTTTGGTGCGAATTGGTAATTGGTAAACTAAAGCAAGAAGTCTTGAGCTTTTAGCATGAGAACAAGGACATGTCTGTCGGATAGGCGCCCCGCAGAAAAAAAATAAAAAATTTACGAGGAAAGTCCTATGTCTGTCACTTAAATCCGTAGAGCTGATTTAGACTCAAAATAAGGAAAAGAAAAAAGCAGCCGGAACGTACAGCCTACATGACACCACGTCTTGAAATTAATGCCGAATGGAATACCATAGCATACATAGCAGTGACTGACTTGACCTTAAAACAACCAACAAAATTTAATCAACCATTACGCTTAAAGTTAATAACGTTAACAGTACAGATCCAGTTATTGTTGCAAACCAATTTAATCACAGACGTCTTGTTTTGACTTTTCAATCTCCTGCAACGGTTGCTCAATGAGACAATTTATAATAACAGATTCGTTTTCATGCCCATTTCGGGATTTGAACTGCTTCAAATAATTAACCCTCTTAATACGAGTAACTGCATTCTTGTGGTGAGGATGGAATTTCCAGTTCTACTTTGTAAAAAATTGCTTTAAACGTGGTAGATGTGTTAACACGCGATTACAATTACAATTTTCGAAAAAGGGAAGCAGAAAAGAAATAGTAAACTACAAATTGAATTCCTTACTCTCTGTAAAATATAGAGTTCTTACATTTTTTACTAAAATTAACGTTTTGAGTGTAAATCAATTTGGTTTCAGAGAAAACCATTCTACAGAAGAATGGATTTTTGCTAATACATCTACAAGGGCTTTGATGACGAGAAATGCTGTATTTTTTATAGACATAGCCAAGGCGTTTGATATGGTATATCGTAAAATTCTTTTGAATACATCTGCTATAATAAGATATTAATTGTTTCGAGATTGAATTAGTTATCTGTCACGAGTACTTAAGTGTTCTAATAGACCAAAATTGGGGCGAACATATTTCTATTTCAAGGCAATATTTATTGTAAACTTTACGAAATTTTTATCGTCCTCGAAAGTACTGCGCTACAAGGATCTTAACAAAATATTTATTTTGAGATTTTCCATTCCAGATTAGAATATGATATTGGTTACTGGGGTGTTACTTATTTTAATAAAATACCGCAACTAACTGTTTTACAAAAATCTGTGATACGAAAAATATGCTATTCGTCTTGTGTAGCCAATTAAATTGTAAATTCTGCCTATAAGGCAATTGGGCTATTACAAAGTCCTAAAAATTTTCTTCATTAGATGTGGTTACACTCAGAGCTCCATCAATGACACCCATAACCTTCGAAGCAGCAGAAGTACCATGGTTGGTATTCCACATTTTCGCACTTCGAGTTTAAGAAACTTTTACTCCGTTATATCCTGCTGTAAAAAAATTTTTAATTAGGGTAAAATTGTGGCTTTTGGATTATAATCAACATGAAATTAAAATTTTGCTGCGCTTCATCATCTACACTACAATATTAACTTTATTTACTCTAATACCTCTTAAAATAAAAATGTTTAAAGTTATAATTAAGTTTTTAAATTTATATTTATGTACAATGTTTTCCAACGCACACTGAAATACTTAAAGTCATGTATCATTTATGACTATTCTTAACTGAATACTAAATGCCTCTAACTATTCTCTTCATTAATTGTAATAACATTGTCAATAAGGTTGCATATTGATTTTTGAGAATAAAGATAATTATAACAAAATCCGAAGATACCGAGCAGCCCACTCACACTAGGACTACATCCTAGTTTTAGACAAAGTACGTCTCATATGCCACAAAAGCGGCGATGGAGAAACAGAACAGCTGGAATTCCAACAAATCTCCAGAATCTGTGCAGATCTTGTTTCCCTCAACGTCTTCACCAGCTGCAATATGTGCTGAAGATCAGTGGTATTAATGCCGCAACTAGTGTGCTGGGTTTCACATTACTACGCCACGAAAACCCTAGTTTCATGAAGAGTACATACAAGCACATATGGATATCAAAACAACTCGCATATGAAGTGGTGCTGCATAAAAATTTGTTAGATATTAAAGGTCTTGGTAAAATTGATCTTTACGTAGCAAGGAGTATTCTCTACCATTATGCACCACAATCCGACGAGTATGGCCGGGATACTAAGACTAGGCCTTGGGCCAAACCATAATAAACTTAAGTTTATCAAATTGTAATAGTTACTTTAAGTACTTTTAATTTTAAACAAAGTTTTCAATACTACTAATACTACTACTATTAAGACTAGGATCTACAGTAGAGGAATTTGATAGATTGGGGAAATACCCGATCTAAAATGCACCGGTGTGAGCCAATAAGATCGTCTACAAATGGCTTTTGGCGTGTAGACCATACAGCACATAAGATATTGTAACAGCATTATTGACACTCATACCTTAATGGTTGCGGCAATTGCAAGGGTCTTCTTCTTGTGCTTCGCTTTAACCAAATAGTTGAGATCTGTTGGCGTAAGCCTTCTACCAAGTCATCGCTTGCTTTAGTCAATAGCACGGCAAGTAAGGCATCCGATCCCGGGCTGTTGTTATACTAAAGTTTAGATATATCCGCTTATACTTCATTTTCGTAGGGTTGGGGGAAATCTTGGCTTTAATCGGTTAAGTTGATCATTCTTGCTTATCAGCCAAGATCGGCTGTTAGGCGCCGATTAGCAGTCTAAAAAAGTAATTTTTCTACATCTTAAGAACCGACTGTGACTCTATTATTAAATACACTTCTCATCTCGACTGTTTTCAGCTCAGATCTTGTTGAGTTTACACGTTCTGTCAACCTTTTGGTTAAGCTTTTGAAGGTCATTCCTGAGGAAGCACCTCTTCCCTTCATCGATCACATGGTTCTCATGCTTCTTCATTTTTCTCCGCACAAGCCGAAGTTTTTCCGTACTCCTTTGCTTGTAGAGCGCCCGAGCCATTCTCGGGCAGCCCCGAAAGCCAAGCTCCAGTTGATGTATTTCTGACGTATTCTTGTCATTGATGCCACTTCTTATTTCTGCATAGTTGTGACCTTTGAGACATACCTTCGCTGCAAGTAGGAAATGGGCCAGTGGAGTCAGTACTGGAGACGAAACATGCATTGACGTTGTTTCTTTGTTTTCAGATGTAGACTATGCTTTATGGCTTCAGCGCTAAATATGTCATCTTTCCCCATTCTGGATTAAAACCATCTAAAATGACTTGAACGTCATATCCTAGGGATTTCTCATAGGTTTTATCGAGGAGATCGTAGAAATTGTATTTTGTAGAGCAAATCAGACTGATGTTGGCGAATGTAAACTTGATTTGGATTGTTCTTTCGTATACGTATCAAGAAGTCAAAACTTCTTCCCAAAGTTTGCTTTTAAAAACAATTCCGCACGTACAGTCACTGAAATATTTATATGTGTCACAGTTTTTCATTCAGGATGTGGTATCTGTTGGTTAGTTGGCCGGATGTTGAGGGCATTTGCTATCTGTTCTGCTGCGCATTCAAGATCAGAATATCCCATATGCAAATCCAACATTCGTTTTAATTTTTTTTATTTTAAAGTGTTGAAAGGAGTTAATCCGTTTATAGCCGAGGCTATTGGAAACTAAGGTTGTTGCTCCACGCGGAATCCCCAATATTAAGAGTCAAGAACCCTTTAAAGCCCTTTAGTCAAAGGAATGCTAATTTACTGTCATCAATTACTCACCTCGTGTAATGATCCATCCGCAAACATCTCTAATTTAACTGAAAAATCATTATTGACCCCAACTCCGACAACATTGAAAGTAGGTCCTATAAAGAATCTGTCATACCGATCGTTGACACCATCATTCATTCACTTGAATTTATATGCCGTACGTTATCTCTTTAATCATTTTTCACAGGGCCTTATTGTGTTGCCTGTTTCTTCTACTTAAAACTTATGCTTATAATTTTCGGCATGCGAAACCCGGGTGGATGAGTCCAGTTTCTGGCTACTATGAGCAAGAAAAATTGTCACAATTGATGTGTAGTCAATGAGCCAGCATCCTGAATTTTGGTCCCTGAAAATTCAGCCGCATTCCTTTTCCAGCATAAGCACTGCCTGAAATCCGAATGAAAATCAACTTCGTAAGACAAGTGCACAAAGATGCCATTGGGGTTATGCCAATGGCCATTTATTCTTAACCGAAAGAACGTTTGGAGAATACAGTCATGATATACATATCATGGTTAGTTAGAGTCAGCAGTTAACCAGGCATTCTATGGAAACCTATACGGGACGAAGCAACTCATCTGCATTTATTAAGATTACACCTTAGAGCTCCTTGGTGCCGAGCCAACGCACACCATAATAATGAATATAAGACGCTATCTTACAGGATGACTCCTTGTTCATTATAGTTACTTTAACATAAAGCTTCAACAAATATGGGTGTTTGTTAAGACAGCAGAATCACAGATACAAAAAAAAATGCTGAAATGCATGAAAATAAAATAAAATGTGGCGTTGCCTGGCAAAAAACAATTATTATGAACAACAGACTTTTAAAAGCAGTATCTAATAACGCCACATCATGTCGATTTCAAGACACGGCCTGCATTATTTCAGGATTACCATAATGACGGCAGAAAGGCATGAGCAATATTTGGAGAACGAATAGAGTTTTCAGTTAAATGTTTACTTATTCATCGAAAAAGAATCGCATGTCTATAACGAAAAAATGTCTGTAACAAAACATACAATAATGAGTCCTCCGAAAAATTTACGGAATCGTCACTGTCGCAATAGCAAAGCCCAAGTAAACCAACCAAAAATAAGTAAAAAATAAAGAAAAACAGAAACTCATCAAATTCCAAAGTTTTAGAACTCTAATTCGGCATTACGTGCGCAATAAAAAAAAGAAAAAAATAAATAAAGAACACTGCCACGAGACAGCCATTTAGGTGTACGTCAGATTCTCAGAAGAAAAACAACGACAAAAAAAAAAACTCCTCAATAGGAAGGTGGAATAAAACAAATTCAACAAAAGATGAATCCAGAAGTCCCTTTGCGTAAATTTAATCCAACACTTGTGCTTTTTGTTTCTTTTCTTTCTAAATAAAGAAAATAACCTCGGCACATACGAGGTCTTGAAAAAGTTTCTTCTAAGTCTGCCAACCAGTCATACCAGCATTCGTAAATTCCCTCCAGCTCTGATGCCACCCGGCTAATGAAAGTACACAAACATAAATGGCATGTCCTAATCCTCTGCACAGCCAGCTTATCCTGACGCAATGTGTAACGCAGAAAAAAAAGGCGCAAATTGAACTGGTATCAGATCCAAAGTGTTTGTTTGTACATCCGTTCGCGTTTTTGTTTTTCATCCCTACCGTCTACTGATACTTTCCTGTACCCGTTTTATACCACATGAGGGTGCAGCAAGTTTGATGCATTGATTGTAGCAAAGAGAAATCATACCAAGAGTATCATGTCCCTCTAAAAATATGGTGTGTATCTTATTTCGTCTATTTCTGCTGGTCGTTAAAGCCCTTATGTCAATTAGAATCCTCTGGTCCAACTTTCTTCATATCTCACACAACCTAGTGAACAACCTATCTTTAAAAAGCCTGGAACTAATTCTTTGCACTTGTTTACCACAGATCAGCAAACAAATGTAGCCAGATGACTACGCTACACACCGCCGACTCCAATGACAATCCTTTACAAAATAAGGAGAACAATAAAGGTATGAACCGTGCCAGATGGAACAAGAATTTTTCCAAAGCGATTTAAGCTCAATGACCACGCGAGAATTATATATACTTAAACGACGAAGCCATTCATTTGCTCCTCAGGAAGGGATGTAGACTTACAAGGAGATAAATTCGCTTATTTAAAAGCTTATAGGCCCTTTATCATTCCTTACGTTTTCCCCATTTAGTATACCATCTCACCGATCAAGAGGGATATCTTACATCCTTGTATCGGGCTTAGTCGCAAACCCAAAAATATTTAGGTACCAACCACATGACGAAGATGCTCTACGATGAAGCGAGGCACCTGCGCATTGACCAATTTATGATGAAGTCATCCCTGAAACTGCTGCTGAATTAATCACCACATCAATCAGGAAATACAAGAGATGTCGCAACCCATGTGGTTATAGGGTATTTCATCTCGTCTTTTGACAAAGGTTAGCATTTCAATATGGCTTTGGTGCTGAAAGGGATATCACCCGTAAACTAAACACGCCGCATTGCTCGCAAACTTTTTGTTGGTCCTTTAATTTTTTGGAAAGAACGTGATGGGGATATCCTTTGGGGCCTATCTGACACTTGTTTTCTTACCTGAATTTGGTTTTGTTTTCAGGCGTTTAACTCATTTTGCACAAACACTTTCAGAAGTAAGTCCTTTCATTCCACCTACGCGTTGATTGTTAAGGGAAACTCCTCCGCTGAGCAGGTGGTCGAGGTTTTTTTTTATTGCGTTTATTTAATTTAATGTCCTTTCTTTTGTTAACTTTCACCTTTTCCACTGTTTTTGGGTAAATGGCAAACAAAAAATTCTTCTCCAAAAGTCTTCATATTTATTCCTTTAAATTGCTTTTTTTTGCCGAATGACTTTGGGGAGGAACAATAATTTTATTGTCTTCGTTTCGGATTTGGGTTTGTTTTCTTTCTTCTTCTCATTTTCATCGGAAGGAAGTGTATTTTATCTTTTATGTGTCACACCTGAACTCTTTTGTAAGAGTCACAGACGAGAAAACAAAATATATGCTCATACGTATAGAACTGCGGAAATTAATGGAAAATCCTTTAAAAATTCCCCGGATGATGGGTACCCACAGGAGCGACAGGATCAACAATTAAATTGAATTGGCAACGTCAAAGAATTCGCTTTAATAACGAAAGCGTTGATCTAATGTTATTATCCATTAGGTGGCGACAGGACACAGCTTATATGTTTAGTAATCCCGTTTGCGTTGGAGCTTGATTTTTTTCCAACCCGTTTAAGCAGATTATTCGATTAACTGATTCTTTCCTGATAGAAGAGAAAGGGAGTTTCCCTAAGGACATACTCACACACATAAATAAAATGAAGAAAGAAATGTAAATAAGCTTTAGGGATATTGGTAAAGGATTGCAAAAGTTGTGACAAGTTTTTTGATTATTTCTGAAACTTAAAAAGTGTGGTGCTAAGCCCTTGCAAGACTTAAAGAAAAACTTTCCTTTTCAAAATACGCAGACACGTGCCAATATATTCTATTATACTTTCCTTTTCAAAATACGAAGACACGTGCCAATATATTCTATTATACTCTACCTAAACGGGTTTATGCGTATCTGAAAGTGATGTTTTGTACAGGTACATAATTTAAGAGAGGTTGGGTTTCTAATGTCTTTATTCAGATGATTAGAGGCAGATTTAATTGATTGCTGGTTAATGGACCTGGAATATCTGGCTGTAACACGTACGTAAAAATCCATTTCTTCAGAAGCAACTAAGATCCCCAATGACACTATAAAACTAAGGGAGTCGTTGTCCGCTTAGATGAGAACATAGCTTATTCGGACCTCGAAAAGGTCCAGGTAGTAGATCAGGTAACAGAGGTCATAGACTGCTATAAATGAGATATCACTAGATTCCTGGATGTAGACACCAGAGGCATCGTCTCTTTGGGTGTGCATTGTATCAATTCAGACCAGAACTGAATTTGCTAAAATTATCTTGATATGCTCTCACGCCCAACAGAAGACATACATATGCTTACTATGCTACCAAAAAATATTTACAAGCCCTTAAGCAAGATCTTATTCGAAAAACTTGGCCAAACGCCACCACGTTGTCTAGATTCTATGATTGGCTTGGATGTGACTCGAAATATTTCTGTAAGTTGTACACGATCTTTTCCAGAGGATTGTGGCGGTCTTTTAATTATGAGCCCGTTTACTGGCCGTTAGTTAGCCCATGGTTCCACTAGCAACATGGCACGCAGGACCACCCTGATGTAATCAAATATTAGCCGGATCAATGTCATCCCAGTCATTGATCATTATCCTATAACACAAGCCATTGACCGTAAAACAAGTTCAGTTCACAATTTTGAAAAAAAGAAAAACCCATGGTTGATTAGCAGCGTGAAATATTGTACTTTTGTGGGTGTAATTGTATCTCATAAGACACCTCTAGATTTTTCTTAATTCAGAAATGAAATTTTATTCTTTCACGATCCCATTTAGCCAAAAGTGAGTCTTGCCACTTAACAAAATTTTTCAATAAAAATGTCAAGCTGCACAAGAGTCACAAGCTAAGTCTCATAGTTGTAGTTCCAGCGCATGATGGATCTTATATCCTTCCATATAGTGAACGGACAGAAAAGAGACCTTCAATGTCAGAAAAGGGTTTAAGCAAGGCGATGCATTACCACGTGATTTTTTTAACATCGTTTTTGAATGAATTGAGGGAAACTTGCAAGTCGACTCTGGTGGCATCAGCTTTCAAAAATTTAGTCGCATACGCAAGCGAAATTAACATAGTGGGGAGAACAAACCGAGCTGTTAATTTAGCGCTGGCGATTATTGAAACAGGAGCGGCAAAGACGGGTCTAGCGGTCAGCGAAGGAAAAACAAAGAGACACTTACAACGTTAACCGAACTTCACACAATAAACAGCTACAACTTTGAGGGGGTAAGGACCTTATCGAACATATCGTGGCGCCACTATCAACTCCGACAAGGACACTCTCTAGCAACCAAAGATATTTTATACAATACACTGATGATCCCAGCCTTGTTTTACAACGGAGAAGCTTGGACATTGGCAAAACTGGATGAAAATGCTCTCGGGCGCTTCGAGAGTGCAGTTTGCGGCAATGAAGATTGAGGAGACGTTCGCCCTGTACAACGATGCCAGCCGACTTTGATAGCCAACTCACCCACTGCATGGACACCAGCCCACCGGGGCGAACAATTTCCGACTCCAAGCCAGCGGGACGACTTCGTCTTAAATGGCGCCCACTAGTTGTAGGGGCATCAGCCAATTTTGTCTGCGTAACTGGAGGCATCTGGCAAGATTGCGGTAGATGGAGAGGTATGTTAGCGGAGGCCCTGGTCCAGCGCGGACTTTAGTAGCATCTGCGAGTAAGTACGTAAGTAAGGACTGACAAAAGTATCACCAGTTCTGAAGCACTCGCCGCGGTTTCAACCGTAGCAAATACAACTTCTTCTGTACGCGCATTACCTTTACTTATTGTTGACTTTGCGTCATTGGAGTGTATACGTTACGACATTTATGCAAAAAGGGGGGAAAATTATCCTCAATTATGAGAACCAACAATATCACATATTCTTCTATGTGTTTAGCGGATTGCAGAGATTGAATTATACGGAAGCATTTTTCTAGTGTAAATGTACCCATGATGATTTCAAAATCTTTCTCCTGAAACTGAAACTGAGTGCCAAATACCCTCAGAGGATAAACTGACCACAGAAATAAATTTGCCCACTGCAAATGAAGAAAGATATCCCCACAGAATCATACCCTTTGGCACACTTGAAAGAGAGTGCCTCACAGTTCTTTCGCCAGACATAAATTCATCCGAAGTTTATCCACATCTATGTTTAGTTTGTCCAAAGGACCTTATGCCAGATATTTTCACTTTATAAAACATGTTGTTGACTTTATCTGTTTCTTATGTTGACTTTTGCAAACGCATGCCAATTTACGAGTGACATAACCGCGTTCTCCATCCATATGAAGATGCCTATGTGACCACCGATGATACCTTGGCAGTGTCGCTGCTCATCCGGCTCGTATTTATTTATATTACTGTTTGTTTACCTTTATGTTTGTTTGTTGTAATGCACTTCAGTTCCATACAGCTTAACGTTATTGTTCGTAATTCCTTCTCAACTATCCTTCACCATATTTTGCTTGGGTGGCCCAATCGTCTTACTGATTGGGTAATTGGATGGCATATTTCGCGATGGAACTGCATTAGCAACTGCAATTTTCTAATTTGTATTTAAATGTTTAGAGGTTAATGGCTCGTTATATGGTTCGGCCAGAAGATCACTATGATAATGCGCAGGCATCTATTAGTGAATATTTGCAACTTCTTTGTGACAATCCCAGTCACCTTCCACGTACTACACCGACATAGATTTCGTGCGTTCTACCAAACATTGTGTATATGAAATGTGAAATATTGTAGTATCACATTCGTTTTATTGCTGATTTTAGCCATTATTGATTTGATCCTGCTGCCCACGTCTAGATCCATGCTCCCATTTATCGAAATAAAGTAAGTTGGTTAGGTTAGATTAGGTTAGCAGGTAGATAAGTGTCTGGAGCCGAGTCCGTTCTATACCTCATCACACTCATATATGTACGTCTGTATATGCACATTGTGTAGCCCGGATGGAGGAATTGGAAGGGGATGGCGATTTGATTGCGGTTCCAAGTTCTGATTTCCGATTGCTTGCTTGAGTGAAGCAGCAGATAGTCATGAGAGGTAGTGGAATTAGTAACTTCCTAAATTACTTTGCCTTAAATTATTGAGGTTAGGACAGCGGCACAAAAAGTGGAGTGTATCTTCCATAAGCCTATATCCCCAGAGACGTCGGTAAGGCGCAGCTTTATTGCGTTCGCCCCCAGAAGATTGTGGTCTGAGAGCAATCCAACAAGCGTAGATAGTTCAGCTCTGTTTTCCAAAATAATATTGAGTTTTGAGATTTCGCAGTTTGGAAGTTTTTTCCACCTTTCATTGGCTTTTATCTGTATCGTTCGCTCCACTTCTATCCTCAGAGTGCAGAGTGGAGGTTTCATATTTTGGTTAACCAGTTCCCTTTCCAGAGAGGATCCTTTTCGAGCTAGCTCGTCTGTATACTCATTCCTTGCCATCTTTTTGTGGCCAGGGATCCAGCATAGCGTAACCTTATGCTGAATGCAAAGATCCATACATTTTTCGCGACAGCGCTTCTCAGGCCCGATTTGATTTCCCCTTCCGCGATGGCCTTGATGACAGTCTGGCTGTCAATAAATATTCCTCATGGGATATTGCCTTTATTGCCACAAATTTGTGTGCTGCTGCTTCTGCCAATATCTTAGCCTGGTGCCGTGAGCACCTGCTCAATGGATCGAGAAGATCCCGGCACCGGTTCCTGTCTCTATGTATCTTTGATCCATCCGTGAAAATGGATATCTAGTATATTTAATTCCTATCCCATTCTTCTCTGCTTGGGAAAATGCAGGCGAATGGTGTTTCGAAGTCGTGATGGGGTATTATTAGTCCGTATTGGAGCATAAACCCAGTTCACTGGCTATTAAGCTCACTCAATCTTAAAGCGATTTTGGGGCAAGAGGCCAAGTATATATTTCAGTTCCTCCATTGGCGTCATTCCCATGGCACGAGTCGCGCCTATACATGCAGTCCTGTGTACTTTTGTTATTAACCTAAGGTTGCTGGTTTTATTTGTGGATTTTCCCCATACTAAATTGGTGGCAATCAGATGGGTCAGACGATGGCCGTGTACATCCAAACGATAGTTTTGGAGTTAGGTTCCCATTTTCTCGCAAATATATGCCAGCAAGTGTAGAGGGCGATTGTTGCTTTCTTCATACGTTCTTCGACAATGAACTTCCAACTTACTATCTAGTAAGATAAATAGGTGCTTACCACTATTCGATAGCTAGAGTTTGTCCCGTCTAAGGAAGGTCAAAATTGTGGCATTTTACTTTTATGTTTGTATAGAATGAGCTCTATTTTTTGCGAGTTGATTCTCAGCCCATAGAACTTGCCCCAGTCTCCAAGGGCTCTAAGGGCATAGTTTAAGATTTCATTGATCATGGAGATGAACTTGCAGATGGCCATAAGAACCACATTATCCACATAAGCAGTGTCCTTTATTACTTCCCTTTTTAGATTCGGGAGTATTTCACTAACCACTAGGATCCATAGAAGATGCGGTATCACTCCTCCTTGAGAGCTGTCCCTTGAGATGTTGACCTATAAGACCGTGTTACCTAGTGTTGCATTGATGTTCCTGTTATCAAGTACGTTAATTTCGGATGAACTCCAGCACATCCTATATTTCTGCTTATAGCTGGATTGTTGACAGTTCTGAAGGCTCGTTTGATGTCAAAGAAGACTGCTAATGTGTGGTCTTTGTCGTAAAGACTTTTTTTAATCACCCTGACACCTTCATGTAGGGCAGTTTTCGTGCCCTTACCTTCCGTATAAGCATTCTGCGTTGAGGCTAAGTCTTGTGGACGCAGATTAATTCGAATACGAGTGCCAAAAATAACACTGAAAACTACAGGCCAATAGCAATTTTGTCAGTTGTTAAAAAGTATATGGAGGAGGTAGTTGTTAATCGACGTAACTATTTTATAACCAAGCACCAAATACTACATCCAAACCAATACGGTTTTCAGAAAAATAAAAGTACTGGAATGTTTCTAGGCGAGTTAATGCCGGGCTAAACACAAATCACCATGTTCTCGTGCTATTTATCGATTTCAGTAAAGCGTTCGATACACTATTGCATGAAAAGCTAATCGAAAGCCTCAGTAAAATAGGTTTGAGAGGAATAATGGCAAACTGGCTTAAGAGCTATTTGAAAGATAGAACCATAAAAGCTAAGGTCTCAGACAAAATGAGCGAGGAAAAAGTGAAACCAAGTGGTGTACCACAAGGCTCCAAAGTGGGCCCGTTGTTATTTATCCTCTATACAAACGAACTCTTGTGGTAAAACACAAATGTTTAAACTCTGCGGTGGAAATATTGCAAGAAGAATTTAACACCGTCTCTAAATGGTGTCATGATAAAGGCCTTCTAATAAATGCGACCAAGACAAAAGTAATGCACATATGCACCCCCTCTAAGTGAGAAGATATTGTTGAAATATATCACCAAAACGAACACTGCACATTGTCAGCCAACAATAAAGAAATTGAAGCAGTTAAAAGCATGAAATACCTCGTGATAATTATAGATGAACATCTATTATGGCGAACGCATATAAATACCCTATGTCTTCAAGTTAAGAGCGCGCTCTTTGCGATGGTATACCTTAAAAGATATATTATTTGAAGTGCAGAAACTACTCGCTAGCAGAATCAAGAATCAGATATGGGATTCTGGCCCAGGAAAACGCGGCGAAAACCCATATTAATAAGATATTGAATCTTCAACATCGTCTATTTAAAGTTTTTAGACCTGCTTACACATCTTTTAAAGTTTTAGATGCCAACGCAATATTTCAGATGATAACACTCATACACTATATGGATTATCAGAGATTTCTGCAACCTATACGTCATACGCAAAACACCAGAAGACGAACCCAAGGAATGCTAGAAGTACCAGAAACATTCAACATCTATGGAAAACGAGAACTATGCTGTGCTTCAGTTTTTTTTTTTCAGTTTTTTATGCATTTTTATTTATATTACTTAATTTACACTTAAATGCTATACAAAAAAACGCTTAAAAATTAGCTTAATTAACTTAAAATAATCTTATTCTAACTTACTGGCCCCATGCGGTACTATGCTGTGCTATTCCAATACTTATGAACAAACTTCCTCAATCTTTGAAATACATTCTTAACCTTAGAAAACGAAAAAAAAGAGTTAAAAAAATTATTTATTTCGATGTACTTTGTAAAGTAGAATAGTCACCAATAATGAATTTAGTTAATTGTATATCTACATAAAGTAATAATGGTATTCTTTTATATAACGAAACTGAGATATTATTTTAAATCACCTCAAAACCAACTAATGATACCAACGCTAACAACCACCTGCAGATGAAAACTACCCTTACTTCCCTCCAGCATTTTGGCATATATCCCTACTTCATGCTATTGCTGAATAGTCTTTTTAGGAACGCTATAACAACCTGCTTTATTTTTGAAGATTTGATTGGTATGATTCCGTCTAGTCCAGGAGATTTGTAAGCGGAGAATGAGTATACTATATTACCCAGCTTATTTCCTTTTCTTCTAGTATCCCTTTTGGGATTTCATATTGACTGGGGAAGAATCTATCTGTATTTTCTACTGGTGTTGGAGTATGACTCGTTTCCTTTTCCGTTAAGGAACTAAGATCGCGATTCCTAAAACGCATGGGGAGTCTTCTATCGTTGTTACTTTATTCGAGAGGATTTGATTCGAAAGGAAGTTTGTTACCTCTCGAATTATTGTCCGGCTATGTTGAATTGAACGTTGGTGCTGTATTTTCAGTGTTAGAGACGAAAATGGTTAGGGCCTTAGTTGTATAATGACGTATTTATTTTCGGCCCAACTTCGAACGCCTCTGCTTCGAACCTAAGGACCATGTAGTGTAGTACAGATGTTATAGATATGATGTCATCTTCCATTGCAGTCCAATATTTGTTCCTGATAGTACTGAACGGAGCACGTCATTGATTGCAATAAAGAAAAGCAATGTCGAAAGAATGCCGTCTTGTCGCACACCCTTGTGAACTTTGACTTCATCTGACATTTACCTCCCTCATTGGTAGTCTCAATTGCTTGACTCGCATACTTATCCTGAGAAAGCACAGCATAGGGCATCTTGATTAAAGCCTTTCTCGAAATCGATGAACAAGAAGTGTAGCGAAGATCTATATCCCACACACTTTTCAATGATGATACGCAGTGTATTGATGCGCTCAATGCAGAAGGATCCGGCTCGAAAGTCAGCCTGTTCGTGGTCGAGCGTTAAATTGACTTCTAAATCGTTCTGGAATTATGTATTAATTTGGCTGCTTTAGGGAGTACAGACATTTCTCCCCGGTTTTCACATTCTCTCAGGTTTTTCTTCTTAGACAGTTTGACAGTTATTCCCTTCTTACAATCATTGGGAAAGATTTCCAATTCCTGGTTTCCTAATTAGTGGCAGTAGGATTTCCGCTGAGATGTTGGGTGCGGCTTGGAACAGTTCCACTGGGATCCCATCTATACCAACGGCCTTACAGTTCTTTAAGGCCCTGAACGCCGATATAATTTCAGTGATACTGGGACTGGAGATGAGTAATCGGCAATTTGTTTCAGCGAAACGTTTGTCAGGATATGAGGCAGGTTCTTTACTTGCATACTTATTCTATTTATATAACTTTTCGGATACGATTCGCGGGGTCCAGGCCTTTACACGAAAATTCATCTATCTTTCTTGTCCGCCTTCGGATTTGGGGATTTGTTGCTCAATTCATTCTACCGTAGGGTTGATTAAAAAAGTTTTTCCTTCCACGAATTATGTATCTAACTAACTGATGTCAGGTTAGAGAAAAGTGTATATACCTATTTTTCTGATGGTCTTAAGGAATTCAGAATCCTAGTTTATTGAAATGAAGTATGAGAACACCATATTTCAGCTATAATGACTGCGATTACCGAACTTAAAAAGAATTTGTTAAAGCTTTATTATAAATAGTTGGAAGCATCCCGTGAATTATTGATAAATTTTAAAAATGCTGCATTTTTACAGAAGAAATTTAATTGAAATGGGGAACAATTCTAATTTATTGCCGCCAAACTTCTTAAACTATTTTATAGATTCGTTCAGCTATTTTATTTATGTACGTAGGTGAATAAAGAAGATAAAAAATGCAACCAATGGGTTATGGGTATCGTCACCATTTCCCAGAAGAATTCCCCAAAAGTATATGATAAGCATAATAAAACCATACGACATACGGTTAGAGAATATAAAATCCATTTTGTCGTTTCGGTTCGCCTTACACATATGTATACTAGAGTTTATTATACTTTGGCACGTTTTTTTGTTTTGCTGTTTTTCAGCGCGCGAAATAGTCTCTTAGTCCCTTATGGTGTATCTAACATATGAAGACATACGTCTTTTGTGCACGACAGCTTAATGGTAAGAATTTCCAAGAGAGATTTAAATGTTTTCGGATCATAATCTCCTGCGAATGAAGGGTCCTTAAGTGGTTTCATAATATTTATATTCAGGAAATATTACGCACGTTCGGTTTCACCAAATATATGTGAGCATTGCTAGTGGATATAGCACTTGAGTAAGTAAGGTACTCCTACATATATCTTGTAGAAATAATAATGGTATCAATAATCGAAATAGAAATCTCTTTTGCGTAAAAAATCACAAAGTTGAACATTTTGAAATTTGATTCCGTGTGTTAAGTTTTTGTATTTCATAAAGATGTAGCCTCTAACAGAAATAGAATACATCTTCATTAGCGTTGCATATCATATAGACTGTTATACATTTGGCATTCAAAAAGAAAGGATTTTACCTCTTTTTTATTTTATTTATCATTTTCCCGCCACGAGGATTTACTTTAATCTCAAGTAGTACTTCAATAGTTTGGATCACTACAAAGTAATTTCCCCTCAAAGTGCAGTAAACAGGAATATTTTTGTAGGGCGGCTTTTTAAATAATTGCTGCACTAGTGAGTGGAGCTCATAGAGTGGATTCAATTATCAAACAAAAATATTGCAATGAAAGGGAGAGTAATTAACATTTTTTCCTTTTTCAGTTTGTGTATGTTACATAAAATTGGGTCAAGATTTATGAATTATTTTTTTTAAACAAGGAATTTAAAACTCCTACAAAATAAAAAAAAAAATCGTTTTTTTTTTTACGTTGTTTTTACTTATACAAGTAGCTCACTACATAAGGACTTAGGCATTAAAGCCAAAGATTCTTAATAAATCAAATGATTTTTAATATTTTAAGTACAAAAGTCCAAAAAGGACTCGAATGAATTATACGTATTGAAAAAAATCCATTCAGACTTGTCAATATGTCATTTGGGTCGATTTGTCGTGGATGATATGTTATCGCTGCTGTACAAACAAGGACAGAACAACCTTGTGGACTCAGTACTCAGTAAATCAAAACAGCAATTTAGTAGAGATATTAGCATGGAAGAAATGTACCACCACCACACAAATCAACCTGTATAGAAGAAGGGAAGTAATTCAAAATGGTAGTAATGGACGCCGAAGAAAGTGGTGGAATAATTTTTCAAGAACCCAATACATGTGAATTTCGGAAAACGGTAGACGGTCTTAGAAGAAACTGACGGAAATAATTCAAAAGAATTTAAAAGCTTAATGAGCGAAATAAAGATGGTTAGGTTAGGTCATGTGGTAGCCTTCATCGATCAGCCTCACTTAGGAAAAAAGAGCGTTTGTGATACCAAATCATCACTACGTCCTCAGACCTATTAAATGAAGACAAGACGATTACGAGGATCTGACACTAGCAGAATTCCACAGAGTGTAAACCATTTGGTGTTTTTGTTTTTGTTTTTGCATAACGGATGGTGAAAAAGCGACGATTCAAGAGTTGTGTGGCTCTCACCCGCTACAAACCAGCTTAGCCCCTTGCATCTTGAACCCATATACCATACACTCGGTATAGTTTTCTTTCCGCTTTGGAGGCCGACTTTTTCATATTTATTTTTATGTGTGGGCTTATTCCATCTCGCCGGTGAGACTTTCGTCAGGCTGTTAAAGCCTGCTCTCTCATTTTTATCCTGAGAGGACTTCCATGAAAGAACAAATTTGGCTTCAGGTCTGATCGCTCGCCAGCATCTTTTCGACCACGCTTCCTGGGCTGATTACAACGATGCAGATTTTCAGCTCCCGTCATTGAGCTCCTCACCTCCTGCGAATGAAAAAAGTGTGTTTGGCATGGTCTACTGCGGAGCCGCTGTACTGGCAGGCTAGATTGTTTGCTATACCGATTTTGTATAGAAAGTGTTGAAATATCCGTGTCCAGTGAGAAACTGTATGAAGTAGTAGTGTACTTGGTCCTTGACCAGCTTCGTAGTCCATCGTCCTTTGGGTTTCGAGTTCCAAAGATCTTGCCACCGCTGTTTCGTGGGCTTCTTTGTCCCTTTGATTGCCGCTTCCAGTTTAATTTATGCCTTTTTGTAGTAGACATACTTCCTGTCCTCGACTAAGAGATCGGTAGAGGTTACTCTTGCCAGTACAAGGATGGCCGTACTAACACCGTTCGGTCCGAGCTTGCTATGCGTAGAGCTAAGCATCTCTGCTCTGCTACCATCTTTTCTTGTCGAAGTGCGACTGTTAAGATCTCAGAAGCCATATAGAAGAATGGCGTGTGTGATTGATATCGGTAGCCTTCGTTTGCTGGCCGTAGGACCCCCTACGTTTGCCATCAGTTTGCTTAGTGGCATTGCGACATTTGACGCTCATTCCGATACGGACTTCATCTGTCCCAGAAGGTGAATTCCATATTGATAGTCAGTCCCAAGTGTTTTACTGCTTTCTTGCTTGTTACAACCACTGGCCCGATTTGGAAATTAACAATGATCAGGGTCCTCTTCTTTGTCAGAAGGACTATCTTGGTCTTTTCTGTAGCTAGGCTGAGACCGTGTTCATCCACCCATGAGTTCTCCCGCCTGGTTCAGCTTCATTTGCACGTTCCCCCCGTCTTTTTCCGTAATCACCGCGGCGATATCATCTAGGTACTCTACCATGAAGGCATCGTCAGGAATCACTATGCGTAGTGTGCCATTGTATGAGATTTCCCAGAGGTCAGGCCTCAGGATGGATCTCTGTGCTATTCCTAAGGTGATTTCCTTTCTTCAAGCCCCGTCCGTGGTATCGTATTTGGTGCTTTTAGTAAAACTGGGGTGTCTGATGACGCAAAGATGTCCGATGAAATATGAACAGTTCATAGAAAATATAATCTTTGCTTATATCTGACCCAGCGTAGGCCATGTAGGTTTTATGAAGGCGATCAAAGTCATCTTTTGAAATTGTTCAAATCTATTCAAATCTTGACTTAACATTCAAAAAGGTATGACTACTCTTAAAATGCCGGAGTACGTGTTAAGTTTTTCGGGAAATTGGATAGAGAGATAGATAAACATGTTTCGGCTCAGTGGCTATTTCGCTCCATAGGTGACATCCAACATTTAATGGGGAGACTAATGTAAATCGACTTGTTGTTGTATTTTATTTAACTATGCATCTCATGAGGCTTTAGTTGAATGTAAAAAACCATGTGTTTCGAGCGTGACTGGTATTGAACCCAGAACAGTCCGATTGGGAAGAAAATACTCTATCACTTGAGCCAAGTCGTCACAGTTTAAAATAAACTCCGTGGTATTAGCTTCTTCATAAACAATGATTCTCTTCGGTAATTCTAGAGTGGTAGGCAAGATAATCTGCAACTATGTGTAGTTTTTCGAGCTAAGATCTAATTTGGTGCCACATTGCTGGAATTGAAAAAAAAAGAAAGTTAACCCTGTTCTTCGCTGGACTACAAGCTGGTTTACCTTTGATTTTCTTTTTGCAGTCCTTGAATTTGGTTGTGTGCTGCCGACAGTTATTGAATCAAAGCAATGTTTTATACCGAATTGGTAAGGCGCAATAGCATAGTCAGAGGCAGTCTTAGAGTGATGAAGGTTGTAATCGTAGCATCGTTAACATCATTAACCTTGACCGATTTCACAATAAGGTTGACATCTTCCGGATCCGATACCAAAAGATAGTCAATCTGTAGGGGGCTGCCATATATATAGGTATTCAGAATCCGAGTTTCACCACAGGATATTTACCTCTTACTTGGCCATAAAAAAATTCGACTGCTCTTTTGATACCACCTCAACCTAATACACTTGTCTTTGGGCTCGGTATTCGAAGTCCTCTCTCTTACTCATTCTATCTGGTTTGTAAATTTTAAGGGTAATGGCAGGAAATAAGCAATTTAAGAGACCATTAGTTATATCAAATAATTTCCAACGCAGTGTTGGGATCAGAAAATATGACTAGTATGAAATCGGCATTTAGACTAGAAATCTTAGCCTTTGTGACAGCCTCGAGCTCTGCTAAGTACAGCAGCATGGATCCGACAAAATACAATACTATCTAGATTATTTGATAATGGTGAAACAGACTCTAATAAAGAGCTTACGTGTAAGATGCGTCCTTACATCCTATATGTAAGTTACAGTCTTCCATCTTCTCCAAACTCTGTCATACAGAATAGAATAGACAGTAAGACAGAGAACTTATCTTTCAGGGCAGTCAAGAGAGTTTCCAATTGAGCGTTCACGTATATGAGAGGTAAAGCAGTTGAAACATCTCTCAATCACCGCATTGTTGTCATTTTTAGAGTTCACTTTAGAGCCTAGCTAGGCAGATTCCTGCAAAAAATTAAACCTTTGATGACAGCGTACACAATATTTTGATTGAGTGCATTGACCACCATATCCGAAATGCAAAGAAAGCTCTATTGACCGACAGCTGAGTTCTCTCTGTTATGTCAATTTCCACAATTAAATTTGAGCCTCCAGTGTATTGCTATGGGATCTTGCATAATCGAACCAGTTTGCCAAAATGGCAAAATCAAATAATCTTCAATGTTGTTCATCTCTGTAGAAGCAGGTTGTTCACGATTGATTGACATTGCACGGCAAAAATGATCTTGTATGCAGTATTTGTCGGACTAATGCGTTTGACCGACTTCAGAGAATCTCCTTTTTTAAGAATGACCACTCTATATTTAGATGCGATGCGCTGCTCTAACCAAATTTCACAAAATTATTTCTTCGAAATTTGAAAGGCTCGGGGCTAAGGCATCGACTCGTGCAGATTTGTTCGAGAATTCCGAAATACGAGTATTGCTGGCCTCATAACGTTTTGAGCGATAGATAGAAAGGTCTTCGCCTGGGTTAAATAGTTAATACAGGCTAACAGCTGTATGGCCTTCATCTTTGCCGTTTAGTAGTCTGCAGTAATGATCCTCCAAATTCCCTGCAATATCCGAATACCTACCACCATATTCCAGTACTTGTTTTTGCATGTTTCGGTTCATATTTTTTGTTCTCATGTCTTTTTTGACTTCCGGGAAAATGTCCGGGTCTCAGCGATGAAAAATAGGATATGGTAACTTTTCCGATATACAAATGCTGTCATAGGACAGCTTAAAATCGACAAGTAGGTGGTAGATTTTCAAAAATGTAAAAATCTCGTCGATGGGAGGCACTTTTAAGGTCTGATACCACACTGATAAAGACCACTCAGTTATTTGACAAAATTCTTAGACCATCACACAGTAGGACAGAGAAGATCTTATAGGCTATGCTGAGGAGACTGATGGCTCCATAGTTGGCGCAAAGTAGAGAAAGAATCTCCTTTTTTCAGAATTTATATTAGCATACTGTTTTACTTGTCCAGCACTCTTTCGTCTGGCCATATTTTAAAGACCATTCGGTGCATTTTCAAAGTCACCTGGTAGCGCCTGGAATAGCTCAGTTGCTAGTCCGTCGATACTGAGGGTCTAGTAGAACTTAAGTGTGAATATCGCTTCCTTCATTATTGTTTCTCATCATCGTCCTGGTTAATGTGCTTACTTCAACCTAATAGAAGAATATTTATTGTCACCGGAGTTAAGCAGTCTGCTTAACTTCCATATCCTCAGTACTGATTGGAAATCTTCCACAATGTTGTATTTGTTAAACTGGCATGTTTGCTTTGCTTTGTGGTACAATTTTAGAATGTCTTTTTCGCCACAACATCTCTTAATTTCCTCAAATGCTCTATTTTCTTATGGGAAGCTGTTAACTCGTAACGTGCATTAGCCGCTCCAGTCGTCCTTAGTAGCGCCGCTTTGTGTATGCCCTCTGGTTTTCTACACGCGCCACCCGGGATTCATCGCCAAACCACGAATTTCGAAGTGGTGGCTTATAAGGGGCGGCATCTCTGATGTCTGATGTCTGCTTTGCCACTTAGCTTGGAAAAAAGTTGCTGACGAAGCAGGATGCCGATTAAGATTAAAGGACACCTGATTCGCAAATGCACTGACAGTTTCTTTGAATTTCAGCCTTTCGATGTCAATATTCTTCAGAGTGTTTCACCTTCTTAGCGGTGTTAGGGATATCCTCATTAGTACTTTGGTTATATCAAGGTTCTGCTCCTAGCCTTTGTTGATCCATCGGAAGGTTCGGACATCTATAATCTTTGAAGCTTCCCCAAAATGACAGACGGTACATGTTTACGTAGTATATGTCGCATTTTGTACCGCTGTAAGTGATAAAAGCTAAATAAAATGAACAAAATTTGTTAAATAAAACACGATGCAGGATGCTTTACCAAGTCTGGGAACATAAGCTGCACAGACTTTTACCTTACGCTGGGAAGTAACCTTCATAAGCAACTAAGTCGCAGTTCGATGGAGTGGAAATCAGTTAACAACTCAGACTGACCAATATAAGAATAGCTCCTAGATAAAAATGTTGTCAAGGATTCCCATACTCATTCTCAGAAAGAACAGCGATTGATAGCCTGACTATTAAGGGTTTGAAGTATTCAAAGAGTTGCTGAAAAGGCGTTATAAATTACGGAAGCCGGGAAAGTAACACTAGAAAACAGGAAGTATAAAAGCATAGCTGCAAAGTAACAACAGGAAAGGAGATGCCTTCAAACTTTACACAGCCGGGCACCAGAAAATCGAAGGAAATCGAAAATCGATTTCTCACATGTTCTCTGTTGCCCTAGAGAAAAAAAAACTAAACTTTTGGTTTGCTTTGCTGGATTAAATTTGTCAACTATTGCATAAGAGGATCTGTTTTTAAATCCTGACTAACACAAAAAAAAAGTAAATATAATTAATTTGTTCGACACCTCCCTTTCGGCGGGCAATGGTAAACCTTCAAACAATAGAAATGTAAATGGTTTTCGGGATTGAAATAATTTAGATATTGAAACTCACATTTGTTTCCTAAAAATTTATTGCAGCCGATTTGGGTCATTTAAGATGAACCCAAACATCCTCACAACTCTTTTGGTTGTCGGTTGCCGCACAACTTGTCATCATGGAATAGACACGCCAGCACTCCAAATTTAAGTATTCCTGAAATAGGCACTCACTCTGCTTATTTATTACCACACATGTACGTTTGTATAAAACCCAATCAAAATGTTGTATCAAATATTTAATTTTAGTGTCACGTCAATATTATAATTACTTAATGCTCACTAATCAATGACTTTTCATCGCAAAACTAATGGAAGTGTCAATCCGAGTTTATCTAAGGCAAATGAAATTTCGAATTTAATTTCAAAAATTTCTGTCATTCTTTGTCACGAATGCTGACATAAGTAGTATCAACTATTGTAAATATTATTTAACCTGGATTGTGGTTACGGATTTTCAGCAGAATTTCAGCCGAATTTTCAGTATACTCGTATGTATGCATATTTGTCATAATTTTTGTACATGTAAATTTATAAACCTGCAAATAGCAATTCTCGTTAAACAAATGCAGAAAAAGAGACAGAGCACCAAGTCAAAGCTTACCTAAATCGATAAAATTAAACCCAACATACAGCAAGCTTAACTGAACGAGTTCAAAGTGATATAGAGGAAGGGCAGATGCAAACTTTATGAATTACTGGTAGAACACAAAACAATATATATATGTACAATAGATATACAGCAATTAAAAATAATAATTCTTTTCAATTAATTATGTCAATAAAAGCAATGAATTGCAATTGCCACCCTTGCTTCATAAAGTTGATTTTTTTGTATCTAACAAGCAAACAAACATCACTAGCGTTTTTTAATATTTACGAGTACGAATTTATGATTGTTCTTTTAATGGGGCTCCATCAAAATACTAAAGATAAACATAAACAACAAATTCGTCCATAAGCCATCGTATTGCCAATGATGGCCTCAAAACTCTTTCCTGATGCAGCAAGCATTACGGGTAAATCACCCCGCACTTTTATAATTTCAATTCTATCTAGTTAGAGCATGATTATACAAACTTGATACTTTATTGTTTTCTGAAGCGAATTTTCCGAAGAACTTCATTTAGCATAGCTAAACCACCCGATTTGCTCTGGCTGAAGTCGGCTCGGCTTCTTGATCTGGAAACTTACGTAAATTCGCGTATTGACCAATTTATTACACGAACTGACATTGGTATTTTTCGTACATCGTCCATCACTGAGACGCGTATGTTAAAGCTGGATGAATGAAATAAGCCCTTAGGTTCAAGTGGCATTTTTCTGTCACAAAATACAGCGGAATTTTCGCGCCATTTAAGCCACCCCGCACTGACTCCAAGTGCGACATCGTCAGCGCAATTTCCTCGGTGGTTAATGACTAAGACTGCTCTTAAGCAGATATCAGGAGTTAAGTTTGCTGGTTCGATTCCTTTTAACGCTTTTAACCACTCATTGAGGATATCCCGAAAAACTGATATATTTTTAGCAGAAGAGATTTTCCGAACTCGTCAATGTACTGCTTCAATAGAAAATCAAATAAGACGATTAACTCTCATAGAATATAATTCGCATAAGCGTTTCGGGTATATTTTGAGATTTTCGCGCCCTTCATAAAAGATTTCTTCGAACACAACCGTACGCTTTTTCTAAATTCATATTCAGATCTTTTAAATCATTTTCCGTAAACTTTGAGTCGACGCTATTCTGTTAAAAGTTCCACTAAAAATTGGAAAATCTATTTTCAAAAGGAGAAAAGGAATCACGAAAAACAAGGACGGCTCTCCTTTTGTTGTGGGCTAAGACAATACTTCTGTCGAGAACACTAAATCCTGGTATGACGTATGTCCATTGGATGACTTAATTTCCACTTCCAAACACGTGTAGATAAAGACTCAGATCAACCTTCACCATTCCATGTCTGCTACTGCACACGTATGTAGGAGGATTTCCGTTTTGAATATAAACTCGCAATCGAAAAGGCCGGATCCTTGCCTTAATGTGCCGAATTCATTCTCGCTATCCAAACTTGGGTAATTTTGCAACCAAGATTTAGTTTCTTCAGGCATAAGTTACGAAACTAACTGAGAATAGCACAAATTCGTTACTGCGTCTGCTTATTATCACCATAATTCGTTATTACCACCACCACCGAAGGCGGTAGCCGAGCTCATTGAATAGTATGATTCCAGAAAGATTGGACTGCTGCGATGTTAATTTTCACAATACTTTTTTTGGCATTACCAAATGGAATATGAGATTCAATCATCTCTTAAATTTTATACTACCTTCTGACCTAATTGATTTCAGCCAACTTTTGTTACGAGAGTAAGACAACAAGTATTCGTTATCGTTATCCAATAGGTATGCTAAGCAGATTACTGGCTGAGAAGTACTATCGAAGATCTCCACGCCAGACTATAGGTACATCGAACTCAAAATCGGATGCCGATCAATCCCCATAAAACCAACTGCACACGATTTAAGGAGGAGCTCGACTGGAGGAAACAAGTTCATAACCAGCTCATATTAACGAAGGTGCTAGTAAGCTGAATAACACAAAAAGCCGTAGCTGGTACTCGTATATCTTATCGGTTGTGGTGACGAATGAAGTCATTTCACATGTTGTTGCTACCCTTGACGACTTCGAGTTGCCTTTCACCGATGGCATGACCCCAGTTAACATACTCGTATGTTACAAAACGGTATAGACTAGCTGCTTATAACACGGAAGAGAATATTCACTACTGGCCTGGCCAGTACATACCGAAACCCTGACGAACAGTAAGAATAGTCTTTATACTGAAAATCGAAAAAGAAGACCTAATATTGTAGTCTGGGTTCTTTCATGTTGAAGAGCATAGAGTGAATGGTCGAGATCCATATGCATAAATTTGGCTTGCGAATGTATCTTCTGTCTAAGATGCAACGTGCTTAACAATGTAAAAAATCCTGAGAGGGTGCCCTTCAAAATCTGGATTAGTGCTGGGCATTTCCATCGACATACGGCATGCATAACTCAGCCACACAACACGACGTAGAGAAATCGCTAATTCTGAAGATAAAAATAATGCTGGTGGATATAGCATGGATTGCGGATGCTGACTGCTGCCAATATGTGATGATGGGGATAAATTGGTGCAATTGAAATGAGCTTTCAGTCAATCCTCTCAAAACTGACGTAGTTCCCTTACAAGAAGGAAGAAGCTGTCTGGTCTTGTACATCTAATGCTTAAAGGCGTCAACAAAATATAAATAAGTTAAGTATCTGGGTATCATCCTGGATAACAAGCTTCTATGGACTAAAGATGTTATGTCGAAAGCTCCTAAGGCAATATAAGCTTTATAGCAGTGGAAAAGAGCTGTCGGCAACACGAGAAGCGTCCTTTGGATCTACATTGCTACGATAGGGCCAATCATATCCTATGCGACGGTTGTCCGGTGGAACAAGATCTAAAAAAATACGTTTTCTGCTGCTTTTACCAGACTCCAAAAGAACGGTCTGTCCCGGTTTCTTGGGGGCTTTATCTAACACAACTGGCTCCGCTCTAGACGCATCACTCTCCCCTGTATATGTATTCATATCACAGGCTGTACTCTCCCAACTATCGTCTGTTTAAAAAGAAGTGGTATTCGGTACAACACACACTGGAGCTAACTGTCTTACGACTCTCTTCTTATGGACATGCCGTCTGATCCAATGACACCCGAACTCCTGTTATAGAATAAAATTTAAATCGACTTCCCCTAAGATATGTTTCGGCCAGAATCTGGGCCAGAAAAGAGATGTAGTCGGGTTTACAGCGATGACTTCAAAGCCGATCTAGGATGCGGCGTTGGTTTTTTCTGTAGGACGACAATGTTAACTTTCACTCCTTCTTAGTAAAACTTGCGTCTGTCTCTCAAGCGGAGGTATACGCAATCCTGATGACGACGAATTATATTATGATGAATCGGTGGAGGGAGCGAGGCATAGAGCCTTGTTAAGCGCTTCCAAGATTTTCAATCTAGATTAAAAATTAAATGATGTAAGAATGAATTTATTGAGTTTTGTGAGCCCCAGATCACGATGAGATTACGGGAAATGAGATTGCAGATAAACTTAGTAGGCTCTTAGGAGAGTAAATCAGGACTCGGACTTGCATCAGGACTGACTGCATCCTCCAATCATGTCCGTGCGTTGTTTCATACTTTCGTGCTACCAGATATTACATACCAATTTAGGGATATGAGATATCACGCTGGGTTTTGAAACAGAATCGACTATCCGGAACTTTCTTTTTGACCTCAACCTACTTAGTCAGGGCTCTATTGATCACCTTTTTGAACACCTAACTGATATTCGAAAGGAGTCTTACCGACTGAAGGTTAGCTGGATTGGACGTAGGATACACCACCGCTGTCTCCAAAGGCCCTGGGTAAGCAACAATCAAGGGCCAACATCAATGACTATTTCTTCAAAATGTGGATAATATTGACCTGGACGGTATTTTGTTCTACCAGAATGGTGCTACGTAGCACTCCAATGACAAATTAAGAAGAAGATTTGAAGCCACTGGATTACTTCTTGTGTAGCTCTGTAGAGTATTTAGTAAACTCTCATAAACCGTAAACTATCTAAGTGTATACCGTGAAAATAGATCTCCAAATGTCGCAAGAGTAGCCCAAGATCAAACCGACAAGACCACCTTGGTCAAAAAATGTCAATGCAGCCGAGGAAGTGAGGAAGGAAACGTGAAGCTGAATGTCATTGATAATTCTTTATGGCATAATGAGTAAGGACCTTTGATGTGAACTTAATTTGTAGTTATAATAAAAAAAAAAATCTGTATCTCTTAATTTGGTTTGCATGAGCTTACTCTGGCTAAACAAATAACTGCTGCAATTCAAGAATAAATTAAACAAATCCAAAATTAATTAAAAATGGTTAAACGACAGTGTTGTCATACAAAATAAAATTATTATGAAGAGTATTTGGAGAGTGGTATACGAGCTATAGAATGAAAAGTTTTCGGAGCCTCTTATTTGACCGACTATTCATTTATTTGAATTTAATCAATTTCAAATCGAGCCAACAATATATAAGTTTATAATTTCATACATATCTATGTATACAAACAAATTAATTTAATAGTTCTTATTTAATTGATCCTTTTTTTCTTGTCAATTAAATATCGTATACACCCGCATGTAACATACATACCATATCTTTTGGTGTCGCAACTCGAAAATCTCATATTAAATGCACCGAACCGCACGAATGCGTTTTAACATGCTCTCACGTCTTTGTTTTTCCTGTTTTCGATACAAATGCAAACAGACACATTCGTATATATGTAGATAGATTAAATGTAACACGATTTTGGATAAAGGTGAAATACACAAATTTACCGGAAGTAAAACCAAGTAAATTAATAACAGCAGCTGTTACAATTATTTAAGTGAAGTGATTCTTGTAAGTTTAATCGGATAGAACGGAGGATACGCGTGTATGTATGTTGTTTTATATCTTTCACTTTTGTTAATTTGAATATTATCCCAAATAGAATGAGTTCTCAACTCTATGGAACGCTAGTTACACCTGTGAGAGGAAAAGTTAAATTTATATGCTAAGTAATTACAATGAGACGTAACAGAGCGTAGTATGGGTATGGGTATACGTTACACGCATTGTGCACAAAAAAAAATTTGTGTTCATTCGAATTAAGAATCCGGAAGAGAAGGCAAGTGTGGCGTCTTTTTAAAGGGAGAAATTTTGTTGGCATTGAAGGATACATTTCATAAAAAATAACGACAAACAAGTACATACGAGTATATGCCGAAAAGTTTATACTTTTCAATTTTATCTGAGGATAATATCTATTGAAAGTCTAAGTACTCTAACTTGTTTTCCCCAATATTATCGTGATCCTAGCAAGATGCGTTGAATTCAAAAGTATGGCTTATGCCCAACATATTAAACTAATTAGCAGGGGCTTACAATAAGAGGCCAATAAACCATGTGCAATTTTTTTGAGCTCATTGACAGCAAAAATGTCACGAACGGGCAATCAATGTGCATCAAAATACTAGGCTTGTCTCTTCTAATTGAAAATATTGTATCTAGCAAAGCCTTAAGTTTCATTGTTACTTGAATCATCAAGTTGTACTTCGCAATATAGTAACTAGCAATTATTTTTAGATTAAAGATTTGCTTTAAGAACCATTCGTAGAGATCGTACTACATTTCTTTCTCGGCCATATCTTGACCAAATAAGTGACACATGATAGTAGTTATGTAATAGCTCTAGAGATCCTGTCGATGACAAACACCGTCATTTGGCAAAAATACTAATTTATTGTACTACCAGCAAACTGACCACCATATAAAATATAATCGTTTGGATTGATCTGACACAAACCTTAGTGTCATCGCCCTATTATTCTTCCGATATCGACTACAAACATTTTCGCAGTGTAATTTTGGTGTGTATCCACCCAATAGACCGATGCCTAATCTAAATCAATGAATAGGGACTTTTCTGAAATGTCGTTGCCTAGTTCGTGTAGTTACACAGCTCAAAGAAGGAATCAAAGGCGTTTTATTCTTACTTACTTGAGATGCTAAGGTCGATTGTTTCAGGTAGGAACAGAAATCTCTTTAGGGCTGACAGCTTATATCTATCCACACTACATATACTCGTACTTGGCCTCTCAGGCAAGTGATACACACATTTCTGACTAGATCAATGGTGCTGTACTGTACGTGAATTCCTGATCCAAAGTCCTTGGGAAAAAATTACTCAACAATTACGGATAACTTTATCCGCCCTCGATAACGCCTGTAAAAGGAGGACTCAGTGATAATAAGAGTCTTTTTAATATTTCTTGACAAGCCAAGTGCAACCCTTGTTCTGATTTTTGATATGGCATTATCAGAGATACTCTCTGTCGGATCATGTCCACGGACTGTCTGCTGTCTAAGGCACAAGCAGCCCTGGACTAGATCATCGATTAATGTTCTAGAAATGGGCTTTCAGGCAATCCTCTCAAAACCTAGGTTGTTCTCACAATGAGAACAAGAATGGTGACTGATCTGGATCATTAAGTGCTTAAAGCCATCACCATCCGTTTCACTAACGAAACTAAGTGCTGGAATGATAACAGATAACAAATTTCTTTGGGCAAAACACGTCTCGTCGAAAACTTCTAAGTTTCATCGGCCTTCAAGCACTGTAGATGAGTTTTCGGTAAGACATAGGGCTTATTACCGGGAAGTTCCTTTATCAAATCACACCCAATGCGTCGCTTTTCTGGTGAAATAAGTCTTTACAAAATATTTAGCTTTTGCTTTTAGCAGGTTCAAAGAATAATTTCTTACATTGTGATCCGACTTTGGTCTTACGGACATGTCTGATGCCATGACACCAGAAATCATGAAAATTTCTAAAATCGACTTTGGACGGAATGGTTTCGGCCAGAATTTTAGCAAGGAATGTAGTGTAGTCAGGTGGTCATGGATGACCCCGACCCCTGGAGGATGCAAACTTTAGATTTCAGTTATCATTAGAAAAGCTTCATCTGCCTTTTGAGCTGAGATATGCGCCGTCCTGATGCCAATAAATTATATTGTGAGGAATCGATATTGGGGATCAAACATTTGTATCTTTAGCGACAGCTAAATTACTTCGAAAATGCAATCCTCCACTGAAAGCAGTCAGAAGGCTGAATTTATTGAGTTCTGTTCGTGTCTTAGATAACAAACGGATCACGAGAAATGAAGTCGCCGATGAACTTGCTAAGAAAGGCTTCCATTGACATTTGGATTACATATGAGCTTAATTGTAGATGGTATGACTTTCCAGGATGACGGAAGCTCAAGCAAATGATTCTCGATGTCTTTAATAAGTCAGCAACTTTCCCGATCTCCCTGAGTAGGAACCAGTGCAGACTCCCTACTTGCGTCTTGACTGGGCACTACGCTTTTGTTAAGCATCTAAGAGTGCTGGACATAAACGACGCGAAGGTTGCTGTGAGAATGACCGGCACCGTAGAACACTATCTATGTGAGTGTCTTGTTTACTCTCGCATCAATCTCCAGGTACTCAGCGCTGGTATGGTAGGTACTGGTACTGCAGGCACTAAGTATATCACTGAACCGTCTACTCAACTTTTTATAGCCATTTCAATTTCAAAACCTGAAAACCCACGGTGCGTTCTACATTTCAGTATATGCAAGTAGTTGCACATATTTTTCAAAAACTTGTGCCACTTATGTTGGTTGCGAGATTTGCACAATTTTCCCATGTTTCAAGAAATAGCATTACAGTGAATCACTTTGAGTACGTGCATTTCTGACCTCAAGGTCCTTACGGAACAACTAGTGTTTTCTGCGTAAAATGTCTATAACTAGAGGTCCGAATGTCGCTGTTTTTTTTCGTTTTGTTACGTCTGAGGTTCTTTTTAGCTTCATAACACTAGAATTCTATGAAAGTCATGTAGTTAATCCACGTACAACTCCAAACCTGGAGGACCAAGATCGCTTTGGAGTCTCCTGGAAAAAAGGGGCCGGATATCCTGGAGGCAGTAATCTATTTCTGTGATATTAAGACTCCGGTGGACCCATTTCTTTTCCAACGTTCTTGCTAAATGACGGAAGATCTTCAAATGTCAAATGTACTAACCTTTGATGTTGCCCTTGGCCTCATTGATGGAATCTCTACGTGAGGCATGCGTATAATGTTCATCGTTACCGATCTCCTGCAAACAAATTCATCCAGCTGTGCTTGGTTGCAGACTCAGCATACTGCAATTCGCTTGGTAATGTTATATTTGCTACTTTCTTGAGTCACGCTTTCAGCGAAAACATACTGACCAGCAGCCTCTGCATAAATAACTTCAATCATCTAGCCCGATCTCCGGACCGTTCGGAAAATAAGTTCAAGGATTCTTCAGAGTCGAAAGGAACAAAGGAAGTTGAGAAGATCGAATTTATGTACATAATTCTGCAAGCATAAACACCACATTGAGTAGCCATTTTTCTTCAGTTTTCCATCATATTTCTGTTAAGTTGAATTTAAGACAGTTTTATCATTTAATTCACGGGTTAACTTGCGAAAGCCATGAGCCCGAAGACCCATCCCGAGATTTTGATGAAAGTTATTCTTGTTACAGATCAAACTATTCCCGTCTATTCACCTAACTTTTGCACAAATAAACGGCTATTTTCAACTTAAACATAAAAAAACACCTTCTATCTACCAAATCAATTGTTATGTGGTCGATACAGTCGTTCGAAACAAAGAACCGCTGCCTTCACCCTTGTGACTTTCGCATTAATAAAACAGAAGCTTCGGTCCCATGTGCATTGAACAAAAAGTCGAAAACGTACACTCTCGCTACCCCCGACGGCAATAGCAATTAAAGTACCTTCCGTAACATCCTCTTTCAGTGAATTTACCTCTTTTCAGTTGTTGGTTCGAAAACACTGTGTTAGTCTGTGCCTTACTACTGATTTGAGGTTGAAATTTGCGTGTTTCTCTGCAATTCGCTCATTCGATGAATCACCCTAGAGAAATTTCGGTTTCATTCCGGTTGACATCCACTTACCTATGTTTCGAACAACGCAATTGTTCCATTCTATCGCCAACAGACAACTTACGTATTCAATAGAGTAATAAGAACAACTAGTTGTACTAATGAACTTGTTCACATGGTGGACTGAATGCCTTTTGGTTTCGAAAAGGATTTGATTTCATTGTGCATACATACAATTTGCAAAGCAAAAATTACAAAACAATCCGGACCAACTGAATTGCTTATTAGGGCAATGATGTTGGGAGTTGTTGCAATTTTTACTTAATCATCTAAGCAATTCATATTTATATTATATTTAAGATATCAAGAGTAAAAATATCTGCTAGCGCTTGCTTGTGCTAAAATAAGCCAGTTGCATTCCCACTGCGAGTCGGAACCAAGAGGACTTTGCCAGAGTCATATCACCTAGGATGATGTTCCGACTGGTACAAATAAATCTTAGCCACAGAATTTACCTGGGAGGGTGAGCAATATGGCTTGTCTAGGTCGGATGTGGCAATAGGGTAAAAGGAAATTAACTTGACACACAAGGCTCGGAGAGAGGCTTCTAAAGACAGCCATTGCATTAGCAAACTTTTTACGCAGACTTCTTCTAGTGCTAAAACCAGAATGGTATTTAGCAAACAGTCTGTTTTGGACAATCGCTATTTTGCGTCCTCCCTTCAGAGCTAGTTTGTCACTTCGGCAAGATAGCTTCAGAAGAAGAGCATATGATATAGCATGCACTTTATTCATGGTCTCTTAAGGATTAACGCTAATCATCAGCCGAAGCGAAGTAGCAAGCTCCTTTTGTACGATGTTGAGCAAGAAAACGTCACTAAAAACACAAGTCTGATTGGAATCTTTGTAGAACTAGTTTTAGAGCATACAAACCGGCTTTCAATCACATGATTGAATCTTTAAAATTATATCTTCACGGCGATTACGAGAAATCATTTCCAATACTATCTGTACTCATTCTTTTATAAAGAAACCCGACGGTTGAATTTTCATTTTATTCTGTATAAACCGTCAAAATATGGACGCCATAATATCTGGAAAAGGATAATCAACATTTGTAAGGAACTTCTTTGTCTTGCGAGAAAGACAAGGTTGAATTCAATTGAATAAATACTCTTTATCTGAAAATGTCTCTCATGTAATTCGAAAATACAGGACCGGAAATATAACGAACTGGCAGCATTTCTATAGCATAGTTATTTCAGAGAGAACTGTATCACACTTTTAGGTCCATAGGGAAATCCTTGTGTAACAAAAATACAACTTTCGTTGCCTTAATGGAAATAAAGCGCATCTTCAACAATAGGAAAAATATATGCTATAACCGGTAGTCATTCGAATGATTAAGTACTTAGCTTTAAACTTCTCCAAGTTAAGTTGAGTTCCTGAAATAAGTATTTTTTTTTGTTATAATTTGCGCGCGCTCAAGGGATTTAAGCACCCTGAAAATGCGAAAATGCTTGCGCACAGTGCGGGCGAAGAAAAATCAGATAGGATGCAGATGCTTCAACAAGAACGAATGCTGCTGTCGCCGCCTTTAGAATTTATGTATCCATACTTGCATGACGAAAGCATTCTGGATTTCAAATCACAGTGATATACTGCGCAATTGCTTATGGGACGAACTGCAATGAGAAATTGCTAATCCCAGCACCTCTGATCGTATTATGGTACTACTTACGCCCTCTAAATGAATAAACTTAAAGATAGAAAGAAACAAAAATGGAAGGAACTAAAAATTTAGGCCAAGCAATCGATCCGTATCGATCTGAAGAAATGTAAATATACTCTACTCAAACAAATTATAGAAGATACTAAATCTATAAAAAAAAAGTGAAACAAAGCCTAGCTGATGTCAAGGATTGGATGGCTGCCATTAAGGAATACGGAAAAGATATTCGAAACAGAAAAAATAAAATCGAAGCAGAAACGAAGAGAGCTGTATACAACCTCGCTATCTAATGGAAGAGCTGAATCTGATATACCATTACTTAACATGTCCGATAACATTCCAATATTCTTGGATAGCGAAATTGAAAAATCGAAACGATAAATGCGCGGGAAAAAAGCTGTAACACCAATCCTGACAGAAATATTTAATGAAATTCTCTCAAATGAAGAAATACCACAGCAATGGTCAAAATCGACAATAATACTTATTCACAAAAAAGAAGACAGAGACAACATTAACAACTACAGGCCAATAAGTATTATATCATCAAAATGTCTATTAAGAAGGATTTGTAAAATTGTGACAAAAACCAGCACCGTGAACAAGCTGGCTTCAGATCCGGTTTCTCGACTGTTCACTCACAAGTCCTTAATCACTTCTTCGAAAAATGCTCGGAATATCAAACTAGCAAAAACTATATTTAGGATTTGTTGATTTCACTAAAGCACTTTTAATACGAGCATATTCATTAGAAACCTGTACCGCAAAAAACACTGCAACAATAAAAGTGGAAAAGTCGGTCGCCCTTTCCAATTGATGTGAGGAGTCTGCCAGGAAGATCTACTTCATCCTGCTCTATTTGTTGCTGTACTGGAGGGATGTTTCAAATACTTAAACTGGAACAACATGGATAACAACACAGATTGAGAAAAGTTACATAGTCTAAAATTTGCCCACAACATTACACTAATAGCACAATCTAGCACTAAATTAAAAACAATGCTCGAAGGCCTTAGCCAGGAGTGCTCAAAAGTTGGACTAAAAATCAGAACAGAAAAGAAAAAAATTAAGGATTAAGCACAACCACTACACATACAACTTGGAACCGAAAATCTGTAATATGTGCGTTGTTAATTCACTTAAAGTCCATAAATTTTTTTGACGTGTTTATTAATTAAATTAGGTTTTGTGTACATATTGTTTTTTGTTTACATTTTATTTAAGTTCTTAACTCGATTTGTTTGACGGATTAGTTACCGGCAAGAGGAGTAGTTTTAGTTCGCTGCAACTCCACACCAGAGAATCGTGGCAGGAACCTGGCTGTCGGGCATCAATATATATGATAGACATTTTACTATCGCAAACCTCAAATAAAATAAATAAAGATAGACATATTGTTAAAGTTTAATCAAATAAAACTCAACTTACAATCATAGTATTTAGGCTATAAAATTCTTTTCTATTCAAACACTCGTGCTGCTCTCCTTTTTTCGGTGGTAAGATTTTGATATGGGTGCCATCAATACACCCAATTACCCCAGGAAAGCCAGTTTTTTGGAAAAAATTCAATTTTGTTTGGTTTTTTTCCTCCTCTGTCATTTCAAATTTGATCCACTGAGGGCAAATATGGGCTTCAAGAATTGTGATTAGCTGCCCAAATATCTTGCTTGTTCTTGGTTGAGCTAGTCCTAAGTTAAAATCGTTGCCAACTCCAATTTAGTAACAACCTTCTGCAAGAACTCTCACCGTTGCCGCTAGCTTCAGTATAGGAGGTACCGATGATAATTGGAGACTGCCTAGAAGATTGTTACTTACAACCTCCAACACCCTTTGAAATGCTTCCTCGGATCATATTGTAACATATAAACCTAAAGCAAATTCATCTATTAAAAAAAATCAAATTTACTTCCGCTTTCAAACTTATTTTTCACTAGGCAAATCAAAGGGATTGGAGAGTTGTCTTATTTTTTTCGGATAATTGTCAAATTTCTTTTTTGGTACTCATGATTTTCATCATCAGAAGATGAAGAAGAAAAAAAAATCGCAATGCTGTCCATATTTTAATTTTTATTTTGTTATTTTACTTTCAATCCTAACGTAACTTTTTGAAATAATTTCATATAATTTCCAAATAAATATAAACTGACGTTTAAAACAACACTACCCAACTTCATGAATTTAGAGATTTTATTATAATTTCGTCGTTAACGATTCTACTACAAATTTGTCGTATCGAAAAGGTTATAGAATACCGATTAAAAAACGACACGACACGACAAACGACAACGGGAATAGGAGTGAATGTCTTTCAACCAAAGAACAGATAAAGAAATTGAAAGAAGAATCCCGAACGGTTGGAAACAACATTGGAATCTGAAACCATTTTTCATTTTCAATATAACATCAGAATCAAAAAAAGTATTTGTTAGTTGTTGATATACGGTGCACAAACATGGACCCTAACTACAAAAGCGGCCAAAAACCCGCAAGGATATACAAGAACGATGGAATGTTCAACGCTAAAAATCTTAAGACTGCAAATGATTAGAAATGCAAATATGTATTAGGGTTGTTTGGACAGACGCAGTAAAAAGAGCAAAAGAATTTGAGTGGAATTGGACAGGACGTGTCATGAGATTGAACAGATGCATATAGATATTTAGAAAAAAAAAAATGTACACCGTACGAAGGACACAGACAAGTTGGTAGACCACAGTTTAGATGGCGAGATGACATCCAAAATCACCTAAACAAAGAGAGACATGTGGCGCAGAGTAAACAACAATGGAAACTTCTTGAGAGGCTTGTGTCCATTTATAATATTTTATTAATTTTAACTAAATGATTAAAGTTTATATGTAAATACGTTAATTTATAAAATTTAAAACTATTTGAATCGAAATTTACATATATAACGTTATTTGAAGATTAAATAAAAGCTTATATAATAATAATGTCCCTCTATTTACTAGAACTCAATACATGTTTTGTAATGCCACCATAAAAGGAGAAAATAGTAGGTGCAAAGTTTTTATGTACATGTTCAAGCATGAATTGAAAATAGTATAGAAGGTACAGTACGTGCCCTCACTGGCTGAATAGAAAGATATTCGAAGAAGCTAACAAGCTGAGGCTCCTATCTCGTTACTTCTTCAAGAACTGTAGAAATAAAAAAGATAACTCTCGTAATCATACAACTATTGTAAGTATGAAGGCTGTGAAGTTCAAGTACCTGCATGTAGTGCGAGGGCCGACTGGTTTGTAAGATGTAATTCATCCACGTTCTTCCAGTTTTCTCGACATAAGATAAAAAACATACATATACGGGCACTGCTACCTTACTTTTCCATTATAAAAATTCCGCTCTTATCTTCAGTGGAAAATTTTCAAACAAAATATAATCCTAGTTAGCATACCTAATTCTGAAACCTAATTTAGCCAAAGAAAATACAATCAACACTTTCATCAAGTTAAGAAACAATAAACATAATAATAACCTACCCCAACTGGAGTTACCATTAGAATTAGCATTCATATAGCCACTGAACTCGTAAATATTGGGTGGTTTTTTTTGCAGTGCCAGGCTTTTTAGTAAGAATTTGATATCAATTCACTACAGCCGGCCATTTTATTATGACACGATTGACACTACAATAACGATTTCAAATTGTTGAAATTTATTTCCCAAATCCAAGCTCTGTTCGCGAAATTTATAGAGCACTTCCAGAAATTTATCATAAACAAGAATTATTGAAGAATTTAGCACCCAGTTCGCGCTATTAGATACTCAGACAACAACAAGAACAAGAACTGAGCATTCGGAAGAAAGTATCGCGGCTGCGGTAGCCTGTGTTGACGAGGACCCCAATTATTGATTCATCGTTGTTTGCATCCCCAATCTGGGAAATTCGGCATAAAGATCTTTGTCTTAAGGTTTATAGGATGCAATTGATGCAAGTGCTAAAGTCTGGTGCCCATCAACTGGAAGTTCACCCAGTTTATACCGTAATATTTTATTCAGTGATGAGGTTCATTTCTGGTTAAACACCTATATAAACAAGCAGAATTGCCGTATTTGGAACGAGGACAATCTTCAAGACGTTCACCAGATGAGATTTCATCCTAAACAATGTACTACATGGTGCGGATCGCACGACATCATCAGGTCTTTATTTTTTAAAAAATGAGACCGGAGCACAAGTTACTGCCAACAGACATCGATGCAATGCGATGATCACAGATTGTTTGTTCCCAAATTTGCGTAAAATCAATGTGGAAGAACTGTTCCAACAGGATAGTGCTCCAACCAATAGTATTCGTACAACCGAAAACATCGCTTTATTGAAAACCCAATTTAACAATTTCACAAAAAACGTACCCGCCAATTGGTCACGAAGATCGTGCGATTTGACGCCATTGTATTATTATCTGAGAGGCTACATCAAGTCACTATTTTATGCCTATAAACCAGCAATTATTGGCCCTTTAGAGCAACACATTGTTCGAGTAATACGCCACATAATACGCAACCGGGTGCTCGAAAAAAGTTTAACCTCTAGAATGCGATTTGTACGAAGCAGCTGTGGTGGACATTTGTCAGAAACTATAGGACCATCCAATTCGTGATCCGGATTTGACATCCCTTTTTCAATCACGTACGTCAAAACGAATTGTTAAGAGACGGAATGCCTATACCATATGCCGATTGGGTACTTGAACATCAATGTTTGTATGATAAATTTTCACACAACATTTTCTTCAGCGGTAAGGCTCATTTTTCACTCGGTGGATACATTAATAAACAAAATTGTCGCATATGGGGAAGTATAAATCTACAGGCAATCGTAACTGTCGAAAGACCACTGCATCAACAAAAATTCACTATTTGGTATGCAATTGGTGGTGTCTGGTGGTGTCATCGGTCCATATTCCTTTAAAAATTATGAAGGTGTAATAGTCACCCTCAATTCTCATCGCTATAGCCAAATGTTTTTTGCCGCAAATCAAAGATATGGATATGGAAGTCATGTGGTTTCAACAAGACGATGCCATATTTCACACAACACGACCCTGGACGAATTATTTCGCATTTTGGTGATGCCGTGTGAATTGTTGCCGTTTGATTTATTTCTGTGGCGCTATTCAAAAGATTGTGCTTATGCATACAATCCGCAAACTCTTGACGCTTGCCCGATAAGTATCGAAAAGTCATCGAAAATGACCTTGTCAGAATCAAGTCCTGCGAGAACTCCCATGGAGGACATTCGAATGATGTTATACCACATTCCATTTATAGTGGCAAGATCCAAACAATATATTGAAATAAAAATTTGATCGAAATCTACTCGTAAATCATAAATAAGTATTATTTAAATTTACTTTCGGAACCACAAAATGGATGACACTGTATTTTCAAACGGCAATGGAAATAATGTTTTGAATGAATTTAGTAAATCGTCTTCAGGTTAAATTCTTTATGTTTTATTGAAACAAAAAAGGGTTAAACCTTTTAAAAGACACCCTTTATTGTACATGCAATAATTATAAATTTCTAACTTTTAATTGTCTTTAGAAGTGCTAAAGTTCCGGGTGGAGATAGGCCGCAACCACCACCTCTCTCCATTCAATACAATCTTGCGCTTCAGTTGCTCAAAGCCAGTTGGCTGACCGCCCTTTCCACTTGAGTGCACCCCCGAAGGCTAGGCCTTCCTTTGTCGATCCTGAATGGTTTCGAGAATACTCTGTGGCAGAGTGGTGGTGTTTATTCGTTCAACATGTCTTAGACATTAGTGCCGTTGTTGTTCGTTGTTATATATTTTGCTCTAAGTTCCGTTTATGCAGACGATACACTCGAAGGTAGTATCGTCTCCTTTAAATAAAATCCGGACCTTCATAGAGAAGGCTCTTGATAAAGCCGGACGGCGATTGATAAAGCCGCTTATTCGCTTGGTCTTGTTTGAATTTACAGCGAAGCCCAAGCAGTCAATGTTTTTCCAACCTTAAAATCTGTTGTGTCGTGCTGTCAGAGCCGTTTATATTGAGTGTTCTTTATTATCGACAGGAAATAATTTAATTTAATTTCATTTGTTACTAAAGTCATCCTCGTCTACTCCTTTTTAGTAGCTGAAAACGCCACGGTGACAGCACACTAATTTCTTCCTATTTGTATAATGTTAATGCCATCAGTTTATGATCGAAATAATACAATCTGTTGAAATATTGTGACTATACTATAGTATTGGCTGGTGAGTTTTCCACCACTTTTTGAAACGCGATGACAAAGAAATCACACAACTTCGCGTCATCTTGTCGAAGTTCATTTTTGATGACAAATTCCTCGGTGGTGTAATAGCGATTTTTTTTGGAGTAGCGAGTTTGGGAGGGATGTCGAAATTTAACATGGCTTTATATAGCTCATTTTTTATAAATCCGCTCATATGTAGCCTTGAAATTAATAAACGGTATACCTGATCGATAGTGGAGTTAGCCGGCCTAAAAACGCTGATAAGGATTTTTCGGATTGTTTAAATAGTGTTTTAGGAGTTAATATTTATTATAGATACGTTATATCTTGCACATGATGTTTAGTAAACCGATTCCTCTGTTATTGACCTAGTTAAGAGAGTCTCCCTTCTTAAGCGTTGGGCAAACGGTGTTGATATTCCTTTCACCGGGGATACCTTTTTCCGAACATATTTTACAGATGATATGGTGTACGCCCCTTACCAACTCAATATCCGCGGTCTTAAATGATTCTACAACAAGACCATCTGCTTCTGCAGCCTTAATAATACCAGTGTTTACTTTAGATATCACTATCCAGACCTTTTCTTGATCAAGTGGAGAAAGTTCTTGTCGGCATTCTTCGTAAACACAAAGCTTCGTTGCTGTGGTCATCTTTAATGTCAGAACTGATCTACTGCGCTTAATGCTGGCGGCATAGGACTTCCTTAAAAGTTCTGGGAGACTGGAAAATGCTCTAACAGACTCTTGCTTTTGTAATCTCTCAACGTCTGGAGTCAGAGATATTTGCCTTCGCAGCCTAACTACAACGTATTAGTGATCTGAGTTAATGCTGTCTCATTGAAGCATTCAGACACCCGAAATACTCCAATTTTTCGTCCATTGCAATGCGACTAATCTCCTGATAAGTTGGAAACGTGTGCCAGCTATCATCACATTTAAGGACAATCTTAACTTATTTGATCAATAGCTCGTAGAGGCAACCTTTGGTGAAGTCGCTCTTTCCTCTATGGAAGCTTAAATCAGGCTTATGTCAGTGGATTGTAATCTGCTCATATATCTGTATCTTAATAGAGAGCAGGAGACTGTATATGCCGTTGTAGATGTTTTGCAAGTTTGCATCCTTCTTCTGCCTGGTTCATACCATCGCAATACTTTTACGGCTTTGTAGCGCTTTACAACAGTTAACGCTCTGAATATTCCACGCCTAAAGTCGTTTTTCATTTGATGATGTCGTCAACAATTTGTTTGCTGCTTCACAACATATTATGTTTTACGTGGGATAATTATTTGCCAACACCAACGTATTTTTTACATCATCATCGCTGCCTTTATAGATTCAGATATGTGTTAGCTTAAATAGGGCCAAGCATTTACATATAATTTAAAATTCACATAAACCCTTTTGTTGCTGTCAAAAGAAATTTCACAATTGATCCAATTTTTCACCTCATCCCATTTCATTCCATTTCATCCCATTTCTAGATCCAATCAGAACTGACATGAAATCATCCAATTTTCCCAAATCTTCAAACTGTCATTCAGCAAAACGTTCTAAACATTTTTCAATTTACATCACCATCACCATCGCCATCGAAAGGATTTGCAGACCAGATGAGCGCAAACTTCAATTTTGAAAAAAAATAAACACCCTTCCTGTTAGGATACATAGTAACGTTCATCTTTTGACTTTTTGGCCATACATCAATGTCCTTTCGTGAAAAAAGAATGCAGAACTCCATGCGTCGTGCATCTCTTGACATGACAGATGACGTACGTACGGAGCCAAAAGATAACTTTCCCATTCAAGGATGGTCAGGATGCTCACGTTGGCGTATACTTGTAACTTAAATAGTGCAACACAAATACCAAAGTTACATTTCTTTGTTTTTAAGACAACAGCAGACCAAGCTCTACATACTCATACGAGTACTATTCTGCCTATCTGACAACAAAAACATTCTCCTTCGTCAAGTTCGAAAGAGCAAACTGTCAGTTGAAAGACTAAGAATTACAGAATAAAACGGAAGATAAAAAAAAAAAACAAACGGAACATAAAAAAAGGGAATCCTGTTAACAATAAAATCAAACTTTTGCAATAAATTCCCATCTCAGTACTGGATTTACATAAGTGGTAAAAGAAACTTCGTGCACATACCCTGCGGACGATATGTGAGAAAGTTGATTTTTGTTTTTTCACTTTTTTTTTTCTGAATTCAACTTTTTTTGTTGTGGAATGTGTTTTTTTCTTTGCTGGTCCCATGTGCCTGTTATCCTGATGATCCTGGCCACTGACACTGCCGCCACCACTGAGAAACACATGAAGGAAAACCTCAGGTGAACTTTTAGCTCTCATGTGGGGATTACAATGTTCATACTCATGTTGGGAGTTTGGTTTTTGGGCTACACCCGAAACGAACGTCATGAAAATTTTGCGAAAAGAAAATCTGCATGTGAGGTTTTGAGAGGTGAAACTTTCGCTAAAGTTTGTCATGATATGTGTTTTGTTTTGATATCTTGTTACAATAATTTAAATGAAAACGAACAAAAAAAATCACTCAATATTCCCTGTTCGCTTAAAGGTGTTCGCGATCGAAATTTGTGGATTAAGCTTTGGAACTTTAATATATTTAGTTGTCTACAGCCTAAACAGTTACAATTTAGTTTAAATTGTAACAAATTGTAATCTGAATCACTCACACAAGCAATCAATAGGATGACTTAGTTACTTGGACCTGGGATTCAACCAATAAACCTGTCCAGTTAGCACGGTCTTTGACCAACTACCTGCAGATGACACTTTAATATGGTTGGGGTGCCTTTCTGTTCGTGCTAGGTCTTCTGGTATTGCGATATCCCTCTAGATTCACATTTTTAGGTCCGGTGCGTTAATATCAATCCACTTTATATGTGCCAACTGCTTCAGGCGACTCATGCGAATTTTGCTGGAAATGTCGACTTGCCGTATTGTATACTCTACAAATAACTTGTAGAGTTTGTTGTTATATCACCTCCTTCATAGCCAGTCAAAGCAAATGAGGTCAAAAATCCTTTGAGGAATCTTGCATCCAAAACGACCAAGAATAAATTCATGCATCTTGCTCAACGCTTCTGAACCACAAAGCAAGACTGGTAACAGGGACTAAAGACATTTTTACCACTTTTGCTTCAATGCTTGCAAACACACCAGTGACAGATCGCTATGTTCCACCAATGGTATCAATATTATCAACGTACGCAAGTACTTTCACAGATGTTTGTGTAAAAATGAAGCCCCTCCTGCTGGCTGGCGAATTTTACTCAATTATCTCAAGTTGATGTTGAAAAAGTTACAGGATACGAAGCAGAATTTGTTATTATACAATATATTCTATATTGTCATTCTATCTGACGACTTTAGCAGGGATACTAAAATTAGACATGGACCTTTGTAGCTTATCTCTGTAGACGCTATCGGCCTTAAAACTGATAAAGACGTCAACTCTTTTATAAGCCTGAACATCTTAGGTTTTGCCAAGGTGCAACCTGAGCGTGAACATTCAATTTTTATTCAAAGGTTCTGTCTCCGCTCATGAACGGCATACTGTCATCCGACCAAAGCGTGGAAAAGAGATAGTGAATGCTCTCCTTTAAGTGATCCTCTCTTTATATACGTAGGTTGGATAGGAAAATATATTTGCTTTCATCGCCCTAGTAGAATGATTCGTAGTGCCTGATCGCGGAGTGTTTTTACCATATATACCCTCAACACTGGCTATGACTCTGCTATTAAATTTCATTGCTCATCTCAACAGCTATCAGTTCGAATTTTGTAGGCTTGCGACCTTTTCATGCGTTCTGATAAGACTTTGGAAGGGTGTTTCTTGAGCTGCTCTTATTTTCTCAAACTCCTACTTCTCAAGATTTCCGTTTCCTCTCTGGAAAAGACGATGTTCTTCTCTCCTATTTTGCTTGTAGAGCACAGGAGCCGCTGGCGTCCTTCCGTGATTGTTTGACAACATACCCTTAGGCACACTCTTTATCAAACCGGGGTGATTAGGTAAAACCAAGTTACGGCATTTCTAACTGCTCCTAGGCTCGATGTCACAGATTTTTTCCACATAAGTCAGGTAGTTAAAGAGTTGAAAATAGGATTGGGGATATACGATTGGCAAAGGTTTTGACAGCGATTGCTGCAGTTTAACGTTAAGACTACTGATGGCATTTTTCTGTTGTTGAGGCATCTGACATATACCTAGACGTAGTATCTTGACTGCAACTAATTGTTGTCTTCGCCTTCATCGACTGCTCGGAATGTTCGGTATAATCTTTAATATGGGGTGGGTACATTGCGTCCATTGCAACAAAATTAATTAAATGATTGTCTTATGATCAGTTCTCCGGCGTGTTCAGTTGCGAAAATTCTATTCCGCAGAAATGTCCTCTCCTTCAATGTCAAGGTGGTCACTAAAAATCTTGAGGTTTGTGAAATTTATATTTTTTTGGTTGTTCATATGAGATAAAAAAAAACATTTTTTTTAAAAGAACTTAACACTCATGTGGGTATGAATACACTTCTAATGCCTCAGCATGTGTTAAGTTTTTTGGAAAATGGGATAGAGAGAAATATAAAGACGTTTCAGTGGTTATTTCGCTCCAATTTCTAGTCAAATACTCTTACTTGATTTTTGTTAACTGATTTTTGTTAACTGAAAAAAATAATATCTTTCGGGCGAAGCTGGGATTCGAAAATCGAACCTTCCGATTCGGAAGCCACTTCCACGGTCACCCATAAATTTTAATAGTGTTTTCGAATTGAAATTGAAATTGTTTTGGACTAGACTGATACTAGACATAAAAGACAGATTGAAAATGGAACTATATATTTCAATAACAATATCTACAAAACAGTAATTTTTATATTGTAATTCGTTATGGTCTCTATTGCACCATTTATTTCTAAACTTGAAATATCACTATATTCTCTACTTAATACTAATATTTTTATTGCATGTCACAGATGCTTTTATGACCAAGGATAAACTCGCATATCAGTTGTTCATAACATCTATTGGGCATTCCGTCTGAACATAATTGTTCCAAAACTGTCTAAATTTCTCTCTACATGTATACACATATCTTGTAATTGCTTGCCAGATACTCGTTTTTAACATAACCATGGACTTGGTGGTCACTTATCTTAATTTTGTTGTTTACACTAACTTTAATATTGGTACAGTTTGTTACAACGTAATCTATTAGAGTTTGAGATGTGGCAGTCAACCTCGTTGGTTCAATAATCGTTTGCCTGAATGCTCTTGTAAACGGTAGATAAGACCAGATAAGGGCGAAAGGAAAAAAAGTTTCATTAAAACAACAACGGTGTGAGATATAGAATTGAATTTGGCTCTTTTTGAAGCTACGTTCATGCCATTATGTGCGGAATAGCACATCGTTCACATGACCGCCTCACCTTCGCTGGCGGTGATTCAAGCGGTCGATCCAATTGCGTTATTGCGACAATACCATGTTGGTATTGGCCTCGAGCTCGTCCTAAGTAATTGGCTTGTTAGCGTAAACTAAGGACATAACATAGCCCCAGAGAAAGTAATCGACTGGTGTCAAATCGCATGATCTGATGAACGGCCGGGGTGAGATGAACCAGTCGCCAAATTTCTTCTTCACAACTCCGAGCGCTGCGTCGCTTGCATGGCATGTAGCGCTATCTTGTTAGAACCACAGGTCGGATATATCGATGTTGTCGAGCTCTTACTACAGAAAGTCGGTTAATATCGTTCTATACCTGAAACCATTGACGGTTACGGTGTCTCCTTCCTCATTTCGAAAGAAATAAGGTCCGCTGATGCCGCCGTGCTATAAGCCGTACCAAATAGTCAATTTTGTAGATTCATTGATGCTTGGCCGATCACTTGTGGATTTTGTCCGCTCTATTAATTTAAATTTTGCTGGTAGATATAGCTGCTGACCCGAAAATGGGCTTGGTCAGAAAAGATGATTTTTTGGCCAAAATCCGGATTTCCGGCCAACATTTCCAGCACCCACAAAGCGAACTCACGGTATTGTCTATGGTCGTCCGGCTTCAATTCTTTCATTGGCATAATCTTACGCGGATATAGGCCCAAATCCAACCGCAGAATAAGCCGGGTTCTATTCTATTCAGCTGATGTGCGCCGAATTGACCTTTCTGGGTATTCTTCGATACTGACCACTGCAGCGGTTAAGTTTTCCCCCTTTCTCATTAATCTCTATCTGGTTGGTGGCTTAAGATTCAAAAGAGTGTACTCACACTTCACAGTCAAACTTTTCTACGGTGCTACGAATTGCCTGCACACTGAAATCATGATGACGACCGACCTCATGACGAAATACACGTTGTGTATTTACAACTGAACCAGAATTTCGATAATATTTTTTTAATAATTTTCGCACGTTCGGCAAACATAACAGGATGCAAAATGAAATGGCAAATCTTACTGAATATTTTGACAGCTGGATGCCATTAGTAGCGTTGGCAACTGCTGAACCATAACAATTGGGAAAACTATCATTGCTATCTTGCCACCCTTTATTAAAAATTCCGAAAAATTTGTTTTATCACTTGAGTTGTTGTGATAATCTATGTTCACATCACTAACAAGTACACTTGGAGTTTTGTACACAACAGCTTATATGACTGGGACTCTATTTAACCACACTTTGACAGCCACTAACCACACCAAATAATCAAGAATGAATTCATCTACTTTGTTGTATTGCAACTTCCCCTTGACATAGACTAGGACGCTCACGGTATATCTCGAGTTTGACTTACATTACGCAATATTATAATCTCTTAATTGGTATTCACTTGTCTTTATTTTATACTTTATATGAGTTTGAGATAGATGAATAATATCGATTTTATTATTCGAGGCTAATGCCTCTATTTCCACAAAGTTACTTACAGCGCTTTTTAGGTACACTGTATGACCTCTTTTGATTGCTTGTGAAATTTAAGCTTTTCAGCTTAAGTTTTTTGTTTTTATGTATGTATATTACAACTGCGATTGAATGCATTATTCAATTACAATTGCTATTGGCATGGACACACTTTATACACACCGGCTTTTCACTCTGTTTTACGCAATCACTGTTTTTATGTTCTCCAGCACAATGAGCCCAAGCTTGTTTTCTTTTGCACTCCGTTGATTAATGTTTAAATCCTAGACATTTGCAGCATCTTCTAATAAAAATTGACTTAAGCACTTTATATTTCCCCGAACCTATTCTAATACTTCTTTCTTTCACAATTTCCTTATAGGCTTCTAGCTCCACTTAAATAACAACACAATACTTTGGGACATATTTGGCTTTCACTTCATAAATAACTTCAATGAAAGTATTAATATTGTAGGAAAAAAGTTGTTCTTTAACCCTTATCCTGTACACATGGGTCAAAATTGTCAAAACACGAAAAAATCCAGAACAAGCTACAGTGTCAACATTAAAGAGATCTCGCTGCTACTTGTGCGCTAGTCGCTTCAACAGCACGAAATATTCAACAAAATGCTCAAAATGTTCAAAATTCAAATCATTCTGAACAAAAAATTACATGCAAAAATCGTGATTGCTAAATGAAAAGTACATTGGGCAAATTTGACCTACAAATACGAGTACCATGTGAGTTTTTTTTTAAAGTACAGGATAAGGGTTAATTGAATATGAAATTTCATATTTTAGACAACTAAACTTCATATTTTTCACTTAATTTACTTTCAAAGTCAGACTGAAGTTTTTGAATGGATTGATCATCGTTACACGCCACTAAACCCTGAATGACTCGAACTGCAACCAACTCATACTTCAGTTGTGTTGAAAAATTTTTATCAGCGATGGAATTCAAACGTGATAGTGTGATTGCTTTATACTTTGCTAGCAAACCACAAGTAGCTATCATTAGAGAACTCCAGCACCTCAACGTGAATAAATCATCTGTGTCTCGAACCATAGCTCGTTACCGTGATACTGGCAGCGTAGCAAAACGCCATGGAGGTGGTCATAAAAAAACAGCAACATCAGCAGAAATGATTCGGAAAGTGAAGGCTCGAATTGAGCGAAATCCGCGTCGAAGTGGAAGAAAAATGGCTGGTGAGCTCAACATATCGTTGGAACGGATGCAACACATACTGAAAAATGAGCTTGGGCTCAAGCCATTGAAGTTCCAAAAAGCACACGATCTTATACCGCAACAGAAAAAAGTTAGAGTCGAAAGAGCGAAGGAGTTGCTACGCTTGCACGAAAGTGGTGAGTTGCCGAATTTGGTTTTTTCCGATGAGTCGCCATTTTTTATCGAGCAATATGTCAACAAACAACAAAATGACCGAGTTTACTTGCCAGAGAGGTCCTTCGAAAATTTACACCTTCGGATGGCCACCAGAAAGCAGGCAGCACCGATGGTGATGGCATGGGCCGCCATAACCGCCGATGGTAGCTCTCCGCTCGTATTTTTGGACCGTGGTGTCAAAATTAATGCGATCGTATACCGTGAAACTGTCTTAGAGGCAGCATTGAAGCCTTGGGCAAACACAAAGTCTCACAAAGCGCGCGTCAACCAAGATTGGTGAAAAAACAATGTTCCACACTTCATTTCTTCGACACAATGGATTGCAAACTCTCCGGATGCAAATTCGTTGGATTTCTCTGTCTGGGGTATTTTGAAGGCGAAGGTTGGCACTAAAAAATACCAAAGTTTGGACCACCTCAAGCAAGCACTTTGCCGGAACTGGGCCAAATGCCACTTGCGTGCAGCGTGCGATTCTTTCTTCGGCCGTCTCAAGGCCATTATTCGCGCCAAAGGTGGACATATTGAAAACTACTGATACATTTTGAAAACTTATGTATTTTCTTGCTGTTTCACAATAAAATTTATCAAAAAATAAAAAAATTATAACATTTTGAAAAGTTCGAGTTCGAGTCATTCACCCTGTACACGTGCACCATATTTTGTGCGTTGTCATCTTTGTAACGTCTATCCCAACTGAATCGATTTCGTTTATCATTTCAATTGTAGTTATATTTGAATCTAGAGATTTTTTTGTGTTTAGTATTATAATTGGATCAGGATTTTTTATTTCTTTGAACATTTCAACACAGGATTACTTATTTTTTCTAATACTTTGTTTGGCAACATGTTGATTTTGATTGTCAACTTTTTTTATTTTTTCACTTTTTTGGGCGAAATGGATATTTATCTTTTTCACACTTTTGTAAATTTCCTTTAAGCTATCACTTAAACACTTAAGTGCATTTTTGTATTCTCGACGCAATACACTGGCCAGTCCATTTATATACAACCCATTAATCAAATAGTCATCACCGACACATCTCGCATGAAACAAACCACCGCATGAGTTGATACATGAAACAGTAGCACTGCCGCAAATTGATTTATTATACTTTTTGCAACTTAAAATCATGATTTCAATGACGAAATTCACACTTTAGGCTTTAAGAAGCTAGAATTCCAATGTGTTACTAAGCAGACGTGTTTGACGGAGTGACAATTTTCGATTTGGTTTAAGCAGTTGAAATTTCAATACCAAGGACTAAAAAGTTAAATAATCAGTTTTTATTAGCCTGCATCAAGCCTGTCCAAATTTGTTAATTGAAACTTGTGTCAGTTGCATGATAAAATACGTGAAAAAAAAAGAAAAAGAAAAGTTAAAATTTCTCACTTGCGCCCCCTCCTTACATTGTTTAAGTACTGAATATCGCTTTCCTCAACTTACCTATATACAATCAATGCCTCCAAAACGAGGCAGAGAACAGTTCGCCGAATCTCCATCTCCTCCCAATCAACCACAAAAAATACCAGCACAATCACGTAACAAACCACCAACACGTTCAAATACACCACAGTCCGAATCTTTAACCATGGCACATATGTTGAACAAAAATGCTCAAAACGAATGCACAATAATGGAAAAACTGGAAAAAATTGTATCACAAATCTCCGACTCCGAGCAACGAATTACGCACAAAATTGATTCAGAAGTTGGAGCTTTAAAATCTTCGCTTGAAGCTGTAAATAGCCGTTTGTCATTACTCGAATCAAAACAAAACGAAATTGACATGACATGAAAGACGAAAACCAACAACTCAAGATGCAGTTACAAAAACGCGGCTAGGCTATACAAGAAATAAAAGCTCACTTGGAGACTAACGAGGAGAAACAACAACTGAAGGAAATAATGAGTGATGTACTTTTGCACGGGGTTCCACTGATACCAAATGAAAATTTACCAGCTATTGTAATCAAGCAAATCCACCAACAATTAAAAACATTTACCGTTTTAAATCAAAGACCAACCTCGTTGTACCACCGATTATAATAAATTTTTTTTCACCAAACGATAGAAGCTTTGTTTTGAAAACGATCGCCAACATCCGAAAGGCAATAAAAGCGCCTCTTCGACTTCGAGACCTCGGGTTGAATGAAGTCGTTGAAATCAATAAAAACTTAATTTACGTCCACGAATGTTTAACTCTTAAAAATCGCTTTCTCCTACAATGTGCATTAAAACTAAAGCGAGAAAAAAATATAATGTCGACGTTTACTTTTCGTGGGCTGGTCTACGTCAAGAAAACCAAGGAAGAGAATGCAAAATTAATTGAGACTGCCGATGACCTGACCGTTTTTGCCACTACGTCACGGACAACAAGAAATACAGCTGTAAAAGATGACAACAAAACATGAACACATTAAGTTAGTTATTACTTTCTTTTTTTTATAATTTGCTTATATCTTTTCCTATTTTCTCTTCTCTATTTCTATTTTTATTTGAATTTAAATGCTTATATAAAATTTTTCTAATGCAGTTACTACTTAATAAATACCTATTATCATCATATTTTGTGTCTTCTTATGAACCTTTCTTCTTCCTAGAAGTTTTTTGCAGCTTATACTTTCTATATGGAATGAGGTTAAATTGGAACCTCCTTTTCTTACTTTTTAAGAATGGTCGATTCCAATGAAATAATACACAGATATTCCACAGATGTTTTAAATCAAAATAATACAATGCGTGTAATGGTTAATGTTATGTGTAGTCAACGTAATGGCTTGCAAATTTGTCATATCAATGCTCAGAGCATACTCCCAAAACTTGATGAGTTTAGGCACTTATTTGAAAGTTCGAAAGTTGACGTGTTGTGTCTCGGAGAAGTGGCTGTCAAGTGAAATAGGGGATGAATTTTGTTCTTTAGATGTATTTTATAAGCCTTTTCGTTCTGACAGAATTGGACGGCGTGGGGGAGAGTTTGCAATTTTTGTCAACAGGAAATTTATACGTAAAGCTCCACTTGGAAGTGGGATAGATTTTGCTTTCGTAGAAATAATTTGTAAAGGCATTACAATTTTGCTAGGCTCAGTATACAAGCCAAATCGAAACATCAATACTTCATCTCTTTTAAAAGCTATAGATGAATTGTCTTGTATATCACCCTATGTTATTGTCTTTGGCAACTTTAACAGCAACATACTTGAGGACTTGTCCCTTGCTCACGCTATGAGTGCTTTAAATCTTTTCTCAGTAAATACATCGTCACCCACGCACTTTACCGATCACAGAAATACACTTCTTGTTGTATTCTTTGTCAGCCATCTGTGCAAAGCTCTACATTTTAATCAAATTCTGCTCCCGGTTTTTCACGTCACGATCTGATCCATTTGACATTTCAATGTGAACCTTCGATTGCAAGTTGGACTATAAGCTTTCGTGACTTCAAAAACATAAACGTGAGTCAATTGGAAAATGATTTAAGGAAAATTGAGTGGTTTCGATTTTATGATGATGACCAAGTGGATTTCATTCAGAACAACATAAAAAACTTGTTTGATTCCCATGTTCCATTAATTACAAAAACAATCGCAAGAAAAAACATGCCATGAATCAGTAGTAATATAAGAAAACTGATATATGAGCGTAACCAGATTCGATTAGATGTTCTATTTCATAATTTTACGAGTAAAAGGCTGACAAACAAGGTGACGACCGAGTTACGTGAAGCAAAAAGGCGTTACCTCGCCCCCCCCACGGCCCCCGACTAGACCCATCTCAAGCCAAACATAAACTCTGGAAAAACATACGTGATATTGGTATAGGCCAACAAAAAACCAATATTTTTGATAACATTGACTGCAATGAATTAAATAGGAAATTTATTACTTTGCCATGTCAAGAAGACACTGATGATACAACGACTCTATTAACTGAGAACAGTTTCTTTTCCTCATCAAGTTTTAGTTTTTCATCAGTGGATGAGACCGACGTTTTAGAGAGCTGCGTATGTATAAAATCCAATTCTGTTGGCCTTGATGAAGTTCATCCGGTTTTCATCAAGGCTATATTTCCTAATATCTTAAAATACATAACACATCTTTTTAATATAATATTTATGTCAAGTGTTTTTCCTTCAGTTTGGAAACAAGCTAAAATTATACCAATTCCAAAAAATCAAAATGAGTTTACTCCGATTGCCATTCTACCATTTCTATCAAAGGTCCTAGAAAGAATAATGAGTAAACAAATACATGTGCAACAGAAATTTTTTATACTCTCATCAATGTGATTGAAAACATAAGACAAGATGTTGACCGTAACAATGTAAGTCTTCTAATCCTTTTGGATTTTTCTAAGGCTTTTGACACAGTTAACCATAATGTCCTGTGTAATAAGTTAATGAGCCAGTTTAATTTTTCCTATTCTTCGACAATGTTAGTCCAGTCCTACTTAAATTGTAGATATCAGGCAGTTGTGTCAAACTGCTCTGTATCTGAACGTCTCAGATTAAATAGAGGGGTCCCACAGGCGTCAATACTGGGACCGCTATTATTCTCGATGTACATAAATGATTTACCCAATTGCTTACAAAACACTCAAGTAGATATGTATGCTGATGATGTTCAGATGCGGAAAAGTTTTCAACTAGGTCTGGCGGAAAATGCAGCTGTCGAAGTTAACGACAGCTAACAATGTTCGCAATTGGTAGCGGAAAAATAGTCTATGCGTTAACCCACTTAAGTCCAATTGCTTGGTTATCTCAAAAAAATCCACCGATACGTCAGATTTCCTCAAAATATACTATGAAAGTAATCAAATTGAATTTGTCGATTCAGCTAAAAACCTTGGTATTGTCTTGGAATACTCATGTCAGATTGACAATTGGGAGAGTCTATGGAGGGCTTCGTATGATGTGGAACAACCATAGAATTACACCCTTAAAAACGAGAATCGTACTAGCCAAAACCTTCTCTCCCTCTTTTGCTTTGCGGTTGTGAACTTTTTTGCAATTGTGATTCTGAGCACAAGCGTAAACTCAATGTTGCATACAACAGCATAGCGAGGTACATATACGGCGTAAGAAGGTATGACCACATTTCTCAATTCTCGAAATCGATATATGGCGTTACTCTTGGAAATCTTTTTAAGCTAAGAACTTTAACATTGTTAAACAGTATATTGCAATCGCGTCAACCACCTTACCTTTTTAATAAAATCTGCCAGTCGGGTTCTCTTAGATCTCTTAACCTTTTGCCAATACGTTACACGTCTTTAATATCCGAGCGCCAATTTTTTATAAATGCGATACGTCTATGGAATTCTCTTCCTCGACATCTAAGGATTATTAGCTGTACAGCGCTTTTCGGTAGGAGGCTCAAGGAGTACTATTAATGTCTTCAATATGATGATTATTTTTTTTTTCTATTAATTTATCCCATTTCTTTTCTTTTAAATTATCTCCTTTATCACTCTCTTACTGTTTATTCTTGTTTTTTTTTCTTTTTCTCTTTTTGGATTCAAATAAAAATATCTAAAATATTGTTAGCTTCCATTTTCTATTTTTGTAACCTTGTAAAACATTATTTACATAAACATATCAATTAGGCTTATGCTGTCTGAGAAGATATTGTATCTTATTGTATAAGTCTACACGAATAAATAAATAAATAAATAAATAAATATGAGTCATTTACGAAATTGTAGTTTTATTAAAACTTTTTCCGCTAAAAAATAGATTGTCTATGGGGCGATCTCAGTACACGGTCTTAATGATCACACATAATCAAAATTGAATCCTCATCCAATGTTCTAGGTAGATTTTTGGGTGCCAAGGGGCATCCACAACCTGGAGGATTCTTTGGGCCGTGACTAGTCTTGAAATCCTTATTAACTCAACTCCAAACCTGTTAAAACTGCCATTTAAAGAATTTGTAGAGCTGACTGTTGACGTCCTCGTTGATTGAGTTATCAATTTCAACCATCGTACCTCTTCGTTTTTCTTCGCTATTTCCTTCTCAACATTCTGCTTACAAGTCAAGACTAATTGGATGAGACCAATATATGCCTTAATATAAGATAAGCACAGATGAAATGTAGTCGTAGTTACAGTGCTGGACAACATCAGGTTGATACCGCTCATTGCGTGGGGTAATCGTACAAAACACAGCCACCAGGCACGAAAAACGTAGCCCCCGCAAATGAAAAAGGGATATGCTTTTCAACGAAAAATCCATCGTGACTCATTTGTAGGAGTCTGTGTATTGGATTAGATTAAATTTTATTATCTTTTTTTTATGTGACATATCCAAGTTTTAAAATCGTGTACAGCATAGTAAAAATCGTCTACAGGATTAACAATATAATTCAAATTCTTAAAATAGGAGTTTTATGTAATTTAAAAGGACTCCTCTTACCCCCTTAGGACATTTACAAATTCGTAAGTAGTGCGTGACATTTCCTTTCACTTTTAAATGTCAGAGATCTCATAATATTGGTAAATATAATCGATAAAGGGCCAAATTCAGAGATAATAATTTTCATCTAACTTCAAAAATGAATGTTATCACATCTGTTCCATATTCTTCGCTCATATACATAACTTATCCCCTGGGTTAATTTCGGGGTTCTTCTATAATAATATATGGAAATGTATTAAAATTAAATTGCTCAGGATGTTACAAAGTTCTATTTGCAAATTGTGGGTATTTTATGCCCCCGGGCTAAGTGAACTTTAAACGCTAAATTTTTACAAAACAGCACTTTTGATCTTAGGGTATTATACTGCCATCCTCGATATGCACCTTGACTTCTCTTATCATTTAATCGAAGTTCATTATGAGAAACTAAATGAACATGGCATGTAGTTCCGCTTCTACATGAAGTATATAGTGAGCAGTAGTCAATGGCAAGACGTATCCGCTTAAGAAAGGTGGGTTAATGTCGCTCGACCGTAACATTTTCCTATTATCCTAATACTTGAGCAGCATATAACAGAGCAGATTGTGTAGTTTCCTCGAAAATGTTAAATGTTGCAGACATGCCTGTTCAGTAGAGTGTACTAATCCCAGTCTCAAGGGTTTTACTTAAATTAGAATTTCCTCAACAAGCCAGTTGTTTTATTGGGTCTACAAGTAAGTTTCCAGCGTTTTTTTTCCAAAATTTGAAGTTTTATTATGAAAACATAGTTACAATGCTTTATTCAAAGTATCGTCCATCGGAAGCTACAACTTTCCCCCATCTTTCTGGCAATTTATGAATTCCGGACCAAAAAAATTTCTCGTCTTTCGAACCCAAGAACGTATCGAGCCAATTTTTGATTTTCTCTACTGAGCTGAAGCGTATTCCCGTAAGAGCGTTCTGCATCGAATGAAACAAGTGGTAGTCAGATGGTGCCAAGTCTGGACTGTAAGGCGGGTGAGGCAGAATTTCCCATACACTATTTCCCAAATAGTTTTTCACCGAAACCGCAACATGTGGCCGAGCGTTGTCGTGATGAAAAATGACGGACTCATGCCTGATCTCATATTCTGGCCGTTTTTCTTTTAATGCCCGCTTCAAACGAATTAGTTGGGTTCGATATAATGGTCCTTTGATGGTTTCACCACTCGGAAGCAGTTCGTAGTATACGACACCCTTTTGATCCCACCATATGCAGAGCATGACCTTATTCACGTGAATATTTCGTTTCGGCGTCGATTGGGCGGGCTCGCCGGGCTTTGTATACGATTTTCTGCGTTTAGGATTATCATAATAAATCCATTTCTCATCACCAGTGACAATACGATGCAAAAATGATTTATTTTTATACCGCTGCAGTAACATTTCGGACATGCAAAATCGCCGTTCGACGTCTCTTGGCTTCAATTCGTATGGCACCCAGTTTCCAACCTTTTGAATGAATCTCAGTGCTTTTAGGCGCAGAAAACGGCTTGTTGCGTGACGCCCAATGATGCAGCAAGTTCTTCTTGAATCTGACACGGATCCTCATCCAGTAAAGAGTCCAATTCCTCGTCTTCAAAACTTTTCTGCTTTCCGGGGCGATCTTTGTCTTCAACTCCAAAATCACCACTTTTGAACCGTTTGAACCACTCGCGGCACGTCGATTCACCAATACATTTCGCTCCATAAGTTTCCGAAAGCAAACGATAGGCCTCAGCCGCACGTTTCTTCATATTAAAGAATAAAAGCAGCGCTTCCCGCAAATGACGTTTATTTGGCTGGAAACTTGCCATGATTTTGCTCGATAAAATGTACGATACCGATAGAACTGCTCAAATATAACGCTGCAAAGTTGTTGACAGATACAAAACCTGCAAATAAAACACATGGGGTCTGACATTTATACCCGGGATCCACTGGTGGCGCCATCTCTGACAAACGCTGGAAACTTACTTGTAGACCCAATAGAAAGACACTTAAGATTAATCTTTCTGTATCTTTTTCGATTTCAAATTAGTATTTTTCAAGTGTAAGTTAAAACATATGTTTATGTCTTTATGTCTTTGTGTGCTTATTGGGTTTGTTTTTTTATAATCTGCCCGCGCTCAAGGGATTTGAGTAGGTACCCTTAAAGAGATTGCACACAGCGCGTGCAGGAACATTAAGGAGGTAGAAAAGGGGAGTACCCATATTACATTGGTCTTAAATGTTTGCAAGTTATAACGGCTAGGAAATAGCGAGCCTGGCAAGGTATTCCATAAGCGAGTTGTACGGCTTAGAAATGAATCATGATATTTTAGAGTATGTTCGACAGTGGGATTGAGGGTAAACTAATGACCATAATGAACGGGTATTACGGTTGAAAGTTAGAAGGGGCGGAATGACACTAGCGATTTCTATAGAGCATTGGTAGTGGAAATAACGACAGAAGAAGGTAAGGCAGGAAACATTGTGTCGGTGTTCTAGGGTGTTAATTGATTGTGTAATATTCGCATCACCTATAAGTTTTATCGCACGGTCTTGAATTCTATCTAGCAGGTGCAGAAATGTTTTAGGAACGCCTGAGCTGAGAGACTACAGTAGTCAGTAAGGAAATATCCCAAATTCACTCATTTTCGATAATGCCAGCAAAACATCTGGGACCTATTACTATGAAACCCATACTGGCGGTCATTGAGGAGTTTTTCTGTTTCAAGATATTTCATGAGCTGACGGTTTACCAGCGTTTCCATGTCCTTGGAAAGAAGTGATGTAAGTGCAATGAGTCTGTAGGAGGAGAAAGAAGAATATTCGCCTTTATTAGAGATGGACTGGACAAATACTGTTTCCCATCTGCTCGGAAAGAGTGTTAAAGTGTAGTATTGATGGAAATTCTTTCACAGTGGTTTTGCCAGAGTGGATGATCACCGCTTCAGAAGAAGGGGAGATAAACCATCTGGATCAGCGGATTTGTGAACGTTAAGACCTTTAAGTACTCTTGCTACTACATGAGTGCGAAAGTGGATTCGTCCCATTGAGGATTCGGCGCACTCAAGTGTAGGCGGAGACAAAGCACAGATTGGTGTTATCCAAAGAGTTTTTGGTCGTACTGGGATCTAACAGGTTTAAGAAAGACGTTGCAGTCATTCCTGACTCGTTTAAATTTTTTTCGGCTTGCCTCTGTAGGCTCGGTTTTATAGGACCGAAAAAACATTTTTCTAACTTTACAGCTCGAGTCGTACCAGGCCTTTTCTTTTGTTTTGATACTCTTTATCCGTAGAGTGATCATATCAGCAGCAGTATCCACATCGTTATCGAGGAAGCATAGTCAAGGGTTAACATTCCTAAAGAAGCTCACACCAATTGGCTTTCTCGTATTGCCATATCCCTTGTCTAACTGTGTGGTCGGTGTACGAGAAATTTGCTGATATAATATATACTAACAGTGCAAATTTCAAGTTGAGAACTTAGAAACAAGTCCAGGGTGTTGGCGGTATAATTATCAACGCCTGGTACCCACCTGGGCTCATTTATAAGTTGGGTCAAGTTGTTTTTCGCAACGAAGATCCCAACATACGGTCTTTCGGGTGTTGTCTGTCCAGAATGTCGAAGCCACATTGAATTATGTTATTAAAACCGCTCGTAATAATGATTTCAATAGGATACAGGGATACAATTTTTTGTATGAAGTTAGACAGCCCATCGAACTCGTTAAAGGTCGAATTGCTGTCCAGTTTGGAGTTAATTTGCTCACGGAGATGGAATTTTAACCACATGAAATTGAATTCCTGATTGGAACAGGGACCACATTTTGGTGGAGTTTGGTAAGCTACATCACTACGCACGAAAATGGCGAGACCGCGGTGAGAGAAGAATAATGGCACTAGTTCGTAGCCAGGTAGCTTCAGACCTTAGAAATATGGGGGGATCGACCGGGTTTCCACTAAGTGCCGAAACAGCTGACCAATTGACTCCAATAAGGAGGTTTTTATTTCCCGCTGCAAGATCAGGATTATTTTATCTTCAGAAATGGTGGGATTTTAACCACTCTATGACCTGACGTTTTTGCATTCTGTTTTGTAGGGAAAAATGTAAAGAATTGAATTGAAAGTATTTCACCTTAATGAAAGTTTTTTGGAATTATCCGCTATCGGGGTAATGTGATTAAGACACTCCTAAAGACACTCCTTAAAGAACCATTTGGGAATCTTTATCTGCTACTAATTTTATGGACTTCCGATCGTGGGTCCGTAAGATGGAGTTTGCCTCTCTACAGAAAGAAAATGTCTTGTGGATCCGTATGCTCCACTAATGGTATTAATGGTATAAACTAGTAGCCACAGTATGCAGCAACATCTAATTGACCCTTTTTGTAAAATTTTTTCTCCATTGGCTATGACAAGAAAAATCAAATCGCGAGGATGTTAAAATTGATTGTTTTAGGATTATGTTTACGGTTAAACAGAGAAAGGCCACTGGTCACATTTTTAGTGCCAAGTATACTGGCTCCAATAGATAACAAATTTACAGTAAGTATCGCAAGCGACTCATTCTATTCTTAATGCTAGTTACTAATGTTAGCAGAAATTTGTTGTCGTTAATCAAAATCATTATAAATGATGTTATCACTCCATCATTTATAACGTTACTTCAAGTGTCAACTCTTTGGACAAGGGCAATCTACTTTCTAGTTGCATATTGTGTCAAACCTCTGCTTACGCTTAAGCGCGGTGAGTCGCACTCATACACATGTCCATTCTGAAAAGGTGTTTTTCCACCGTGTGAAAACTTGTGTGTAAGCTATTCTCAACTCTCTAGGAGTATTTTCGAGAAGATGGAAACGACATTTTGCCAGCCCATCTTTAGAAAATGCTAATCTTCTTTTCTCTCCTTCACAAAAACGCGGATAAACTGTTAGGGAATCAAATCTCTCGAGACATATGAACTTCTTAATGACCTTCAGAACAGATTTCGGAGCAAAGGTTCCACTAATCATTTGATGCCATGTCATACAAACAAATTTAATCACTTACTTATAAATAAACGGAGCTCTCAGACACATCTTAATGAATCTTAACAGCATGTGAGATAATAGATAAATTTCACTGCGCCCTCCATCTATCTACATATCACTACGAGAACAAAGCAGTTAGTATATTAAAGACATTTGACGGAGTTTGATATGACGCTCTTTTGCCGAAGATGCATACATTTAGAACGGATGAACCTCTTCTTCAAGATTTTAAATATAAATACATTTCAGAACGTTCAATTCAAGTTGTTTTGGACGATTTAAAGTCTGATATTTACAAAATAATTCATCTCTTGTCATCTGATTTCATATATGTTTTCATCCTAATGACAGTACGCTCTACTATTCATATTACTCACGTCGCTGCATATCTGCTGTATAACAAGAACGGCAGTGTAAGTATGTCCATATCACCACCATAACTAATTGAGGAACCGCCAACCGAGAAGAATTGAGTGCAGTCTGCTGATGTTCAAAAGGAATTTAAGATCCCAGTCATGAATGGTATTTGCATCGCTAATCTAAAATCTAAAATCTTTACATTCTCAGTGTATGTTTCTAACCTATGTACTTTAGAATTCGATGTAGCCAAAAATGTTGCAAAATACCTAGATTTTTGAAGCGAAGTTTGTCTGATATAGCCTCGATATATTAGGTATTTATTCACCCAAAATTGGAGCGCAATGCGCTCATTCATTTAACAGCTCGGAACTTATAAGATAAAATTCAAACCCATGCGATAAACCTCAAAGGTGACGCCAAAATTGCCTATTCAACTTACATCCTCCAACACTGGCGTAATGCATTACGCTTTATTGTTTCTATCGCAATTATCACCACTAGTGTTCCACCGAGATGGCCAGTACCATTCTACTCCTTCAAACTTTCTATCAAAATACCCATCTCCCCCTAAGAATCCTCAACAGTTTACACTCAAAACAACCTTTTGATGAACTCTGAAACATCCTGATCCTTTCCTAATCACAAGTCACTTACAAACATTTAAAAACAATGTACATCGGCACCTGTCTTTTCTTCCTCCCTAAATTTCCTTCGCCCACGGTGTGTACAAACATTTTAAGGGTACAAAAACCCCTTGAGGCGCGCACTGATTATAACAAAAAAAAAATTCAAAACCAACGTTCATTCCCTTCCTCCATAGTTTTACCTTGCCAGAGCTATATTATGTGCAAGCATTTTAAGAGTGCCAATAACCGCTTAAGCTCGCGCAAGGTATTTATTTCTTATTCATTCATAAATCATGAAATCCTAAGTCGACCCAAGTTTCTAAATTTGTTCCGCTAAGAAAAACAAAAAAAAAAAATATTTCCGAATACTTACACAAAAGCCGAGAACGAACTAACTGCTAATACACATCCCCATAAGCTGTAAGCTCCACAGCCTAGTAATTGTAAAACTTTAAATTGAGCCATCCAATGAGGCACAAGGATAACTGACACACTCTGTCGCAATGGGTACTCAAAATCAAGTAATTGAATTACATTTTCATATTTACAAATAAACATTAAGTACGTTACTGGTGCTGGCGTTATAAAAAAAAATATAGTACACCAGTAAGGGTGAAAACTTCCACACTACACTTTGGGATAACCATATCTTCCACCATGATTCCAAACATCCATGTAGTAGTTGTATTTGATTTTCACCCTACTCTTGTTGTCAGCAGAAGTACGAGTATCTGCGGTAAAATACGAAAAACTTGTTTTTCCTTTAAGCTTAAGATTTTCTATTTTTGCTTTGCTCTCGCACTAACATTTTCACATTATACGATTAGTAATAGATATTACAGTTTTGACAGTTTTGAATTTATATACAAGAGTGTGTACATATATCTATGTGGAATAAGGATGGTAGCTTAGCATATATACATGCTCCAAGTAGTATTTTTAAGAAAACAAATAATGTATGTTATCATAGGCATGTAACCTATATAAAATATATCCTCTATTTGTTCAGGAGTTGTTTTGTATCATGGAAAAGACGGTCTGATGAAAATCACAGTCAAATTTACAAGGGTGTATCCAATGAGACATGTATATTCGCAGTTACGTGTAACCATCTTAGCTTGGTTGTTAATAGTGGAGCAACTTTAGCTTAACACGTTCCAATTAAATGACGCTTTTAATTATAATAAAAAGAAATTAATAAGCCTGTGAATGTATCCCAAGTTTTAAGGAACTTACATTATATGTGAGCAGATAGCAAATGTATTTTTTAAATTGATTGAGTACGGTATTTTTTGGAAACACTTCTTAAGAATTTTGAATAAACCAAAATAGCCTGTACATCACTGAATCTGTATCCTTCAAGCTAACACTGAACAGGTAAGTCGTGCTGAAATTAAAAATAAATTGATGTATGAACAAACTTCCCAGAATACAATACACCGATGACATGGATCTACGATTCTTAATCCACTGCGGATAGCTAAAACTTTGGAGACTTTATTATAACTTAAGAGGCAATACAGCTGGAAACACTCAAAAGGTCAGATGGTACCTGTACTGAGTCGAATGCAGAGACTCTCTGTAATATGCTTGAGACTCACTTCCCAGAACCACCTACCACCACCTATGACAACCCGATATCTTCAACCAGTTGTGGTGGCGGATGAGGTAATCAAATAGGATTTTGATTATTTTGATTGCTTCAAGTCACCTAGCATCGATGGATATATTCTCGTATGCTACAAAAAAACTTTACTACTATCCTAGCATTAACATACAATTAATGTAGCACCACGAGCTTCAAATCACTTAAAGTGGCTATATTTATGTATTGTAGAAGAGTGTGAAAAGAATAATTGAACTTCACATGTGCAAATGCACAAGTGCATCCTTTGTCCAACATGTAAAATGCGAACCAAGCGAGGGATTTCCTAGCCCAAAACCATCACTCAATAAGAAGCGAAGGAAAATAAACCGGAAAAAAATGACGTAGGACATACTCAGTCCGAAGAAATCCCAAGCAACGACCACCTCCGCCAATCAACGTGATCGGGATTGCAGATTACAACAAACTTCAAAACATTTTAAGGACATTGTTGCGATCTGATTATACAGTCACACCGCGTAACAACATCGTGTGGAAAGTCAACATCAAAGACCCTGACAGATATCGCTTACCGTCTCCAAAGTTAAGTACCAACAAAATTTAATAATACACTTACGAGAACAAATCGGAAAGACCAATACGTGTCGTAGCTAACTTCATCCGTCGTGCAAAAACGAAGACATCGTCAATGACCTGAAAAATAGGCGTTTTAAAATTATTGATGCGTAAACATAGAAAAGCGAGAAAAACAAAAATCGGAAGGGGCGGAAATTACAGCAAAACGCAGCCATTCTCATTCCATGCTTACCTTCGATTAGGCCGAGAATCTTTAAAAAAATTATGAAATTACATATGTAAAAGCGATTCTCAACATGATTATCAATCTCGAGCCTCCGTATGTATGTATTGCCAGAAAGAGCCATGTTGTGTGGCCAGTTCAAGGACTGTGAAGTAAGCAAGCAAACCTCTGCAACGTGTATTAATTGCCAAGGAGAATATGCAGCTAATTATCGAGGTTGCAAAGTAGCCAGAGAATTGCAAAAAGAGCGATATAAATTCCTAAGGTTACAAAATGAGCACCCAATGTGAAAGTAGTGAAAAGCCTAAGCCAGGTAAGTTATAAGTTATGATAGAGAAAAGTAGTCGGGTTCTGGTTATAAAAATATAAAATAAAACCCGATGGAAGAAAAACCATTAAGCCTTAGACGGCGCGGCTGTTACCGGGCAAACTAACATATGCCCAAGCCGCACAATTACATATCCAAAGGACCGAAAACTCGTAGGACCCTGCTTCTTATGTTTTCTCTGTAATACTTAAGAAATTTGATGAACAAAGCAAAATAAATAAACTTATTTTCGAGAAGTTAGCTAAGATCGATAATAACTGCCACAATAAGCGATCTACAATAAATCGAGAAATGGAACGCCTGCTTAAAATACTTACTTGGAATGCTAATGGAATTTTGCAAAAACTTGTCGAATGAGAAAGATTCATACGAGGGAATAATATTGATGTTTGCTTGATCTCTGAAACCCATAGGAAAAGGCGATCGTTTGCAATAATAAGAGGCTTTACGGACGCTCACGCATATCATCCATTTGAAAAGGCGAAAGACGGATCCTCCTTGTACTATACATTAAAGAGTCTATCGAATATACCGAATACCTTGAAAAGATCTCCAATCCGTGCAAGTAATCACGGGACGTGTAGGAAATAGACATAATTTCCTCACCATTTCAGCCATTTATTGACACCGAGATCCGAGCTCGAAAACAGTGTCTTCAAAAATATATTCAAATCACTTATATCTGGTTTTAATTTTGGCGGTGATTTTAATGCAAAACACATCTTCTGCAGCTCAAGATGCATCTCACAGAAAAATAGAATGTTCTATGTAACTGTTATGGACTACAATAATTGTGACTTCCATTAGACGGGTAAAACGACATACTGGCCGAATAATACCACAAAAATACCCGATCTTATCGATCTCTTCGTTTCAAAAAGAATATCTAACAATTCCATAAAAGTTGATGAAGGCTTTGATCTTTCCTCTGAAACCCAAATTAAATAACAAGAACCACCAGCAAGATTAACTGACATAAATCCTAATTGGAATGGCTTCAAGAAAGAAATTGAAGAAAAAATAGAACTGAACGTATCACTGAAGATACCATACGAACTAGAAATCGAAGTTGATCACTTCTTTGAATATTCCGCATGGAATAATACACTCTATCAAAGGAAGAAACCAACAAACTACGGTCTAAATTATCCGCCGGAAATAAAAGAAATGGTAAGCGAAAAAAGAAAAGCTCGTAAGAAATGGCACCAAAGTCGTACTCCACAGTATAAAACACGTTTGAATAACCTGTATAAACTGCTGAGAGAGACCACTAAAAACTTCAAGAACCGTGCAGTAGACACGTATCTTGAAAGCTTGACAGCAAAAAGAAAATCTAATTATTCGCTTTGGAAAGCATTGAAAGGTACTAAAATACCTAAAGTTACCGCGACACCAATAATGCGAAAGCAGATAAAGCGCAAAACTTCGCCCTTCGACAGTCAAGCGCTCATCCACAATATCAGTGAATTGGAAAGAGCATCTGGCAATTACGAGTATACGATGACAACTGCAACACTAACGGAAGTTACTACTGAAATAAAGAAATTGAAACCACAGAAAGCTCCCGGTTACGACTTAATAACCGGAGATGTCATTTAAATGCTGCCTAGAAAAGCATTAACTAAGATTATTTATATTATTTACCCCGCACTAATCTAAGAATATGTTACGAGTCAATGGAAGATTGCTGAAGTCATTATGGCCCTAAAACCAGGAAAACCTCCGAATGACAAGAAGTCTTATAGACCGGTTTTCATTTTCCCAAATTTATCGAAAATCTTTGAGAGTATAATTCTGAGACCTTTTGATCCAATTGTTTATGGAAAAAATCTTATCCCTAACTACCAGTTTGGGTTCAGGAGTTAGCATGTAACTATTGATCGTGTGCATAGAATCACTGATGTAACTGAGAAAGCTTTGGAAGGAAAACTGATTTGTTCAAACGTATTCCTTGCTGTCATGTCCTAAATGCCCTTTGAATTACGGCAGGTCTTGCCATTGAGCTTTTATAATATACAGACAACGTACAATATGTCGAGAATAGAATTTTTCGTATTAGACGCGGAAACGAAATATCGCAATTCAAAGATATTTTAGCCTGAGCGTTCCGAAGGGCAGTGTTTTCTGCCCACTTCTGTATTTCCTATATACCTGAGCATACTCCAAGAAGAGGGGACCGTTCTAGATATGTTTGCCGATGACACTGCTGTACTAGGAGTAGGTAAAATGTTTAAAGAAACAAGGGGGAAAAAGTATATAAATGTATAAATGCCTGGCGGATAGCTCTTAGTGGTACCAAATTTTTTATGTAAATTTTGTATATAGAAAAACGATTATCCTCATAAACTCGGTCTGTATTTTATCTGCAAACGAGGCTAAATATCTTGGAATCGAACTCGATGCAAAGTTAAAATGGAAGTCGCACTTTAAAGAAAAAGCAAAGAACTCGACAACAAATACAGAAAAATGTGTCAGTTACTTGGTAGACATTACAAGCTTCGTATCGAATTAGTATAAGTAAGTGCTAACGCCGGTGTGAACAACTTTAGGGTTGTACCAAGAAAACCAATGCCAATATTTTACAAACTTTTGAAAATAAAGTTCTAAGCGGAATTGTCCATACACCGTGGTACGCAAGAAATGACGACTTACGCTGAAGATTCAGAAATTCTGCTGTCGATGATGAAATAAAAAACTTCTCGAAAAAACACAAAATTCGACTGAACGGACATATTGTATTGTTACAGTGCTAAAAATTTCGAACGAGAGAAACCTATTGCGCCGTCTTCAAAGCACCAAACTTTTGAGTCTAGCGCTATAAAATGAAACTGCGTTAAGGACTGAAACGAATAAAATTTGGAAACTTCAAATTAAAAAAAAAAATATTTTCATAACTCATGTAATTTTTTTTTATCTGCTTTAAAACTCTGTTTTTATTAAATTCATTCACAATTACAAAAAAAAAAAAAATAATTTGGGTTCCCATTCTTTCCCCAACTTCTTTCGAATGTCCTTCATAAGGTTGGTGACAGTTACATCCGTGATCTTTTTGGACGCTCTTTTCCATTTAGCACTAAAATCTTTTACGTCCTTTGCACACTGCTCACTTTTCCTCAATTTAGCTTTGACCAAAGCCCAATACCTTTCAATGGGATGGCACTGTGGACTATTGGGTGGATTCATGTCTTTTGGGACAAAGTCGACATTTTTAGCAACAAGAAAGCTCAACGCCGCATGAGCATAGTGAGCTGAAGCTAAATCCGGCCAAAATAATGTTGAACCCTCGTGTTTGTTTAAGAAAGGATTCAACCGTTTTTTTAGGCACTCGTTAATGTACACTTCTCCGTTAATTGCTCCCATTGTAATAAACGATGAGCTTCTGTGTCCACATTGGCCAATTGCCAAACGAGATATTTTGGCCCGAATTTTTCCATCCCAATCGATGTTGTTGATTGCGGAAGAATCTCAGCTTCAAACGAGTTGTAAAACTGCTCACCTGGAAGAGTAGTAAAGTTTCGTCATCCAAAACCAAGCACGCTTTCTTGTTGCCGATCAACTCGTATAGCTTTCGGCCTCGTGTTTTTATGACTTTTTTTGCTTTTAAGTAACTTTTGGTATTTTTTTGTTTTTTTCGTGTTTTTAGACCGTTAAGATTTTGAGATCTTTGTACCATTGTTTGGTTGGTATTACATTTCCGAACAACATCTCTGGATGACATAGTCCGGTTTTTTACGATGGTACCAACTAGTTTCCTGTCCAAATTTGTGTCGTGTGCTCCACTTTTATGTTTTCGCTTAACTGTCAATGTCTCCAAATATCGTTTAATAACAGAATCCAATGTACTGCATGCTATCTTTAAATTTTTTGCGATGAAATGGACGCGAAGTATTTTAGAGCCATTTGTCGATGATCTTTTTACGGCATTCCTCTTGACTCATATTTTATAAATATTTTAAACCGCACCGAACTAAAATCAATAACAAACTGAAACTAGAGAATATACAGGATAATTTGGGTACAAAATGGGATTGCAATTTTTACGCATTGAAAGTATAGCCCGTATTAAAATTTACAGATTTTATTCGTTTCAGTTCTTAAAAAGCGGAACATGCAGGAACTTTTATTTTGAAGTCACCTGCCAAACGAGTCTATTTTATGAGAAAAAAAACTGTTTTATAAATCGAAACTTAGCTGCGATAACATAAACAATAATATCATAGGGAAGTGTTTTTAGTGAGTAAGAAAACTACTATGAACACGCGCTTGCGATCCACATAGTGTCTAATGGAAGATTTTCACCTGACATCGTCTGATCTAAGTCCCTGGCAGCCGCACACGTGTTTGGCGAATACTGAGCTATAAACAAGCTTTCAGTCAATGATCTCTAAACCGAGGTTATTCTTGTTACGAAACGAATGAGGACTCATCTAGTGTTTAAGGCATCACCATCCATATTTTTATATGTTATCTTGAATAACCAATTTCAAAGAATAGACCAACGGCGGCTCTCATAAGCTCATTGATGCTCCTACCACCGGAAAATCTAGCCAGGTTGATTCTTAAGGGGTTTTATTAATTATCTGGCGTTCCAAATTTTTACCTTCCCACGGTGAAAAAAAAAAAAAAACAACGACAGATATAATGTTGATAACCCCATCAAAAGTTTTAAGGACAGCAAATTTCGACTTTGCCCATGGAATGTTAGGACCGCAAAAAGACCACGTGCTGCCCAACAACTCGCAGAGGCCCTAGACTGCAATAAGGCAGATATTACTTCTACCCAAGAAAGCAATGTGACGGACTGGGAAAAAAAGCGGATGAAAAGCTACGACATCTGTTATGGCGACTGCTTACTATTCGAGGGAGAAAGGCATAAACTCTTTAGTTTTGACGTATTACTCGGATTTGCTTTCGTTTCCTTACGGAGGATAAGGATGGCAGCATCAAAGACGAATTCTATGATCTCCTGTACCAAATACATGCTCAGTGTTTCTGCTATAACATCAAAAATTGTGGCAGGAAATCGTAATGCAAAGCTGGGCGAGGAAGCCGTCTTTGGGTGGCTTATTGGAAAATACAGCCTGCATAACACCGCATCCGGCACTGAATTCAGGCTTATGGAATTTGTAATGGATCGTAACCTTTAGTATCCAGCACGTGATTTCTACATCTACACATCCATAATGGCACTTGGCTATTCCCTACTCAATCCGCCGTCATCAAGATTGATTATATTGCGATCGACGCCAGACACTCCTCCAGCATTCTGGATATCCGAACTTCCTCAAGGTGTCTCAAAATCCCAGCTACCATAAACAAACCGTAGAACACCAATAGGAATATTGTCAACGAACCATCAGAAAATCTGCTTCTAATGTGATTAATTTGAAAGCCGATGGGCGAAAGCGGAAACCTCTACTTTGACGATGAATATAGGAAGGTACATTCACCAATGTAAGAAGCATATAAAGCTATGCTGCATCGAATGACGAGAGTTGCTCATGAGCTCTAAAAGCAGAAAAGAAAAGAAAAGCGCGGGCTTTTCGGAAAGACAAAAAAGAGCAGAGTTTTGCAGCATAACATGGAAAATATATGCTGCTATATCGAGATCAGTAATGAACTAGCTGAGAACTGCAATGTCAAAATAACTTCTAAATAAAGTGAAAAGTCATATGACGTTTTGACATTTTAACATTGCCATAGAAAGAATCGTTCAAGTTTCACTGGCCAACAAACGAGGAACGAACTTTTTTAAGTCCATTGAGGAGGTTGGACGAAAACGTCGAGCCGTCAATGAAGCTTTCAGAAGCGAGGACAAAACTAGGGCTAGTGGTAGTTATAACTTCGGGGTAGTTAAGGACTTTACCTACCTACCGCAGTTACAAACAGCAACGCTCACAGAGCATAAATAAGACGCAGAATTGCTCCTACCAATTGCTATTTCTTTAGCCTCTGGAGGCAAATTAATAAAAGAGCAAATTGGACAGGACCCTTATCAATATGATCCTGCTCTATGGCGCAGAGGCTTGCCCAAAGCGGATGAAGAAGCACTTGACCGTTTCAAAAGGGTTATGTGCGTGTGTTGTTCGACCCTGTTTGTATTGGCAGGTAATGGAGGAGGAGATTCAACTTCGAACTGTACAGGCTGTTTAGGGACATCGACGTAGTCAGGCGCCTATGAATCCAACCTCTGAGATGGCTGAGCTATATTGAGCGAGCGGTCACCATACTTCTGGATCAAGGAGTTTTCGGTTCTAACCCGCATCTATGGTGTCACCGGCAACTGGAACTGGGGAATGAAAGGCGGTTGGCAGGAGGTTTTGCAAGCGAGATAGGCTTGTCCTTTCACCAAGGACTGTAGCGCTACCTAAGTAAGTAAATACGTATAGTTCTTCATAATCCTAGGCGCAATTAATGCACCTCTTGCAGTGAACTGATTCTTATGACGTACCACTCAATTGCCTGCTTCGGTTTAATAGTTTCGAAAGACAACTTGCGTGAGAGTAACAGTGCATCTAGCAACATCTCTAAATAGTACAGGAGAAGCATCCTTAACGCTTATTTTTAAAGTATAGTCTTTGTAGAATTACAGAAATTGTTTTCAGAGCACTTAATAGAGTTGTGGCACCAGTAGACCTTTCGATTCTTTTTTTATATAGGAGGTAACGAATTTGTTATCTTACCAATTGGGTAGAAAATTGTAATTGTCCTGATCTGACTTCTATATTAAAACTTAAGTCCTAAATCAAAGCTATTAGTTTCTAAAGAAAAAAGTGAGTTGCTCGGTATATTATTAAGAGTCCTCAGAAAGAATATTCTTTCTTTTTTTCCTAGCTTCCGTTTCAGGTAATAATGCACTTCATCATTCAGAATTTGGATTTTTGTTTCCTTTTTGTTCCTTACAAAAGAATCTTCAATAATCTGTGTAATTAGAAATTCTCCAACTTAATTCTGTAATGAACAAATCTGTCATTGTTCTCGCGCTTGCTTATTTCCTTTTTGTTCTTCTTCTTACTTTTGAAGAGAGAAAAACTAGGAAAACTATGCGACAAAAAACTTTCCGCTAATCACCCTTTCGTGTCCGCAAAGAGCTACCGCCAGAACGAGTACCAATTCTAAAGGACAATTTTAATTAAGGGAATGACATTTATTAATTATATAAGAGAATAATCTCTCCTTGTCCTGTTGAAGGCGAAACAGAAGAAAGTGTAGAGAAATGAAGAAAAGGCAATTCCAAACAAAACAAAAAAAAATGACTAAAAGAAGAAGCTGCAACAAACAGAATAACACTACGAGATAAGATTAAGGAAAAAATTAAAAAAATCCACTCACAGTAGTTGAACTCTTGCAATGACTAGCGTGAAACAGAACAAGGATAACAGCTGAGCTAAACAAAGCATTTTTCCATTTCGATCCTTAAGCCCTTGTAACAGAAGCTCGTATATTTTTCTTTCACGATTCTGGTAAAGTTTTTCGAAACCGGCGGCTATGTAATCCTTAACCCATGTAGTGCTCTCTCTTATATCCATCCACTACTGCTGCTTTGTCGTTTTCGTTCATTTTGTTTTTATCTATTGTTTTTTTCGTTTTGTTTTGTTTTTTATGTAGTACGAGTAGTATTTCCCTCTTTACGGACGATATGTTTTTAAAGGATACCATTTCTTTTGATATCCCATTATATTAGTGCATCTGTCTTAAAATTGTCTAAGAGATTACGTAAGTACAATATGAACAAATGCGAAGTATTTCTTGCACTAGTACTCGTAGTTAATGCACTGTATAATGGAGATAAGTTTAAGAAGGGGATTTGCTGGATACCGATACTTTGTACTTTTATATAAAATACAATAAATTTCTCCATTGGAATTCAATACGAGTACTTGCTATTGTCGCTCATGAACATAACATCAATCATATTTTTGTGACGTAGAAAAGAAAGTGCATCAAGCTTTTTGATGAAGTAGATTAAGATTAATTCAATCTCTAGGTTTTCTTCGGATATTTCTTAACAGGATCCGTGCGTGGTCTATTAATTTTACACGGGCTACTAGTTATCCTCAGAAAGCTTTGGATTTCCACTCATCGGCTTTGAGTTGAATGATACATTATTAATAGAGTTTGAAAAGTAAATTTTGGTTTAGTGTACCCAAAAGCATACGAGTACCTCAAGGCAGCCACTTTGTGTCTTTGTTTTTATATTTCACATTTTCAACTTTAGCTTTGAGTTGTGACTATAGTCCCTGCCACCGTTCTGAATGATTTTAAATAGTATTTGTGGCAGTAGAATATGGCTCTAAATTTGCTGTAAATAGGCGCTACGTATAATTTGTCTCCTTTTTGTTGAGCCATCTAGCTTCGATCAGTCATAAGATATCCGATTTATAACACACATGGTAGAGGTAAAAGTATATGGCTGATTGGGAACCCACTTCGCGTGAGTTAACAAATACCCTGGCGTGCTTATTTCATAGTTGTAAGGTCATCACCACAAAAATAATCTACATCAAAACATTACTATCTGGTTCCTAGGCAGGCCACTGGCCTATAGCCGAGCTGACAATTATCTGCTTTATTACCCAAATCTAACGATATTTGACCTCTTTCATTTATTATAATTTCCGAATTAAGCCGCAGATGAAATGGCTGAAGTTGCTCTATTTCTGCCTTTTCAACAACTCAGTTGCAATCAGGAGATCTTTCGTTAGGGCCTAGTTAGTAGTTTTCTGCCCAAATATTAATACCTTTCAATAAAATCTCATCACTTTACATGTTATTTAAATACATGTTTAAAAACATAGTAAACGATATGATCCGATGCCGGTGGAGCGAGCGCTGATTGCGGATGCTGACAGCGTAGGCAGCCCTACTGGGAACGACGATTTTTGCACTAGAAATGGGCTTTCTGTAAATGCTCTCAAAATTGAGGGTGTTCTCTTTACGCGAAGTAGGACGCTGACAGGTCTAACACATCTAGTATGTTAAAGGCGTCATCATCCGCTTCTCCAATGAAGTTAAATATTTGTGTGTAAGGTGCTTCGAATCTTCATGGATGTGATAAGGCTAATTATACGTCGGTAGTCTGATGGAATAAGCTTTCAGTGCTGCTTTTACCAGACTTCAAGGAACGGTCTGTCTCAGCTGCATTGGCGCTTTACTAAGAAACATGGCTCTGTTCTAGATGCGCTGATTAGTCTCGCACTTCATATTATTCATATCATGGGCTGCACTCACAAAGCCATCTTCCATTTAAAGAGTAGTGGCCTTTGGTATTGACGACCTTGCTTGCCGACTGTCTTGTGACTCGGGTCTTATGGATCGTCCGATCGAATAACCGGAGCTCCTGTTACAAAAAAATACAAAATCGTTTCTTTCTGTGCCCAGGAATAGTTTCGGTCAGAATCTGAGCCAGGAAAGGAATGTAGCCGGGTCTGTAAGAATGGCTCCAAAATCGGTTTAGGATGCAGCGCTTCCTAGAGAATGAAAACTGTAGATTTCACTCCCCCTTAGGAAATCTTGCGTCTGTTTTCCGGTTTCAAAACCCGAACCAGCATTAGGTCTGCCTGCTTCCTCTGTCAGGTGTTCCATTTACAATATGGTTTAATATGAACATAAATGTCGGCGGATCAAACGAATCCTTCCTGATGTCTCTAAGAAGCAGTGCAGCAGTAGACAAATCTGCAGTATTCGTATTAACTGATGTCGTGCCGGGGCACTACGCTTTTTCTATTGTAAGTGGTTAGTCATCTAGATGAATCGAGTGACTCGGTTGATTGGAAACCATGGACGATCACAGAAAGTGTAATAAAGTGGCGAAGAGGAGAAAAAAAAATAAAATAATAACAAAACAAAATACCTGTGCAGAGCACTTGCAAAAAAAACACTTTTTTTAGTCTTAAGACATTATTATTTCAAAGAATCAAATAGTGGGCAAATTAGAGAAAGGATTTCGACACGTGCAATGAACGCTTTCAAATTTATTTGATGAAGGAAAAAAGCTCAAATATTACTGAGTGTAATCAAAAAAAATACGTTTAAAATACTCAAGTCACTCGTGCAGCCAAAAAGTCCATCGGAATGTTCCTATACGGAATTAGTAGAAGCCCTACAGAAGCATTTTATGCCGCGTTGAAATATTTGTGCAGAGCGCTGAAAATTTAACAGAATCGTGCAAATAGAAGGGCAGAATGTTTTTTAGGAGTTTATCATTAATTTAAAAAAAAAAAGCCCAAACATGTGGAGTTGATGACTTTGTAAAAGATTTTAAGCAACTACAGTTCAAGTGTTTTGCGTTAGCTGATGCGCTAACGGATCGATTTATAGCAGCAATATGGAAGGAGGAGATTCAATGGGACTTGTTAAATTACTTTTCACTCAGTTTCGGAAAATGTCGCAATGTGGCACTTACTATGGAAATGGCTACTACGTAATCAAAAGCAATACATCCAGGCGTCTCAGACCATTTTTCTGTCAAAATATCATTAGGTGCACAGAAAAAACATTGGTAAATGGGGAAAACGTCAGAGACCACATCTCATAATCAACATAATTTCAACTCCCGCCCAGCGGGTATGAATGGGTCATACATCGGTAGTCTGCACGCAGCCAATGTCTAACAAAGTCGATATGGTAAAGTCAATTTTCTAAAGTCGTGTCGGGATGTGTCGTTCGGAACAGAGTCGGCGAGGTATTGTAAGTGTGTCGTAGTGATTATGAATCAAGATTTTCTTATATTGCATTGGAACCAGAATTTTTATAAGAAAAAAACTAGAAAATAAGAGTCCACCTAGATCTAATAGTGGTCCAAGCCCCGTAAAATTTCATAACATTAATGGGTAGAACATGACTACAAATATTAACACCATCGTGCAAAATTAAGTTGTTTATAGATTATTCAAGTTCCATAAACGAAGTCGCGCTGAATTTTTTTTGGATTTTATAAAAAACAAAAATCCCGAATGTACGAGTACATACGTCAAAGCCAAATGAAACAATTAAAAACTTTGAAATCAGTATCGTCCTAAAAGAAAATATTTCGGCTATTATCCACAAAGCATATGCAGTGCCCTTGAGAATAAAAGACCTGAACGTACCTCGATTTTTAACGTAAACCACCTGTCATTTAAGACCTTATGTTTAGGAAGTGCCCATACACCCATAGGGAGCAAGGATACGCCTTACCATCGCATACCTACATTAATAGTATATTACCAAAGCAGAACTTGTGTTGGAGGCACAAGTTCCACCCTTGGTATGAGTCGAGGCCGACCTAAAACCTCTTGCTGCTCTTAGGGTCGCAGCACCCAGTACTTTATTTGCTACTCTACAATGGGCAAAACCATATACCCGTACCCGCGATTTGGGTTTAAACCACAGCCACCATGACGCTCCCACATGGTGGCCTACCTCTAACAAGTCAGGCCCGGACCGAAATCCGGGGGGCTCCTGACTCCCATGGTACCGTGATTTAAGTCCTGGTATGGACTACCGGTGGTCAAGCCACCAACAAGACTTATAACCGGCAACTTGTAACTGGTCAAATCGTAGCAACCATTCAGAGGCTGTAATCTGAAGATCTTTACGATAAGACCAGTTATAGAATAATCTACCACCGCTTTTTATTAGACAACGTCATTAATGAGCGAAGCCTTGATAATTGGGCGGGGGCCCGAATAAAAGACCAGGTGGAACTGGAACTAAATCGGTTAATTTGAAATGGTTCTCTGGTTCCTGTGAAGGCAAGTCTATGAGCGAGTTCCATTGTTTGCGCCCCCAAACAGAATGGAGACCTTCGTATTTGTATGAATTGTCATATGACACTAAACCAATTTTTGGAACAATATCATTATACATTACCTCTTGTGGAAAATATATTTTCAACCTTCTTCACATTTGGTGTTTCCATGGAACAGTCTGTATTCCAAAGTACAACTGAAATTCTGAAAAAATTAGATAATACGCGTTGCTTTATAGATGATATTGTCGACGAGGGTAAAGTTGGGGAAGAATTCAAGCGAGAATGTATTCAGAAGTTTTGGTACGTACAATGTCAAAATTCAATAAATACGAACAAATGTCAGTTTCTTGACAAAAGTGTGTCATACGAGTATTTAGGGCACATACTGTCAGATGGAAAAGTTTGTCCGAGCCCTTTGAAATTTCGAGCAACAATTGATACTCCGGCACCTACCAACTCGCAACAACTTCAATCTTATTTGGGACTCATTAATTACTATGGAAGGTTTATCCCCAACGTATCTTAATATTTAAATGATCTTTATACCCTTTCAAAAAAAATTGCATTCGAAAAAAGCAAGACTCTTATATAGGGTGACCTATAAATCAACAACGGTGTGAGATATAAAATTGATTCTGGATGTGATTTAAAGCTACATTCATGCCATTATGCGTGGAATAGCACAAATGCCCACCTCGATTTCGCTGGCAGTGCTTCAAGCGCTTGGTCCAATATGTGCGGCGTTAATAGCGGCAATAGCGTGTCGAATGTTCGCCTAGAGTTCGTCCAAAGTGCTTAGCTTGTTTGCGTAGTCTAAGAACTTGACATAGCATAAAGAAAATAATCGAATGCTGTCAAATCACGTGATCGCGGCTGCCAATTTTTTTTTTTTATAATCAGCGCTAAAGGGGTTTTTGTACCCTTAAAATGTTTAGGGAGGACGGAACGACAGATACCGATGTATATTGTTTTTAAATGTTTGTAAGTTATAACGACCAGGAAACACAGAGATCGGCAGGGCATACCATAAGCGAGTTGTACGGCTTGGGAAAGTAATCACGATATTTTAGAGTACGTCCGAAAATGAGCTTGAAGGTACACTGATGAGCATTCATAGCGAGACGGGTGTTACGGTTGAAAGTTAGAATGGACGGAATGCTACTGGCGATGTCAATGGAGCACTGGTGGTGGAATTAGCGATAAAACAAAGTGAGACAGGAGACATTCCGTCGGTGTTCGAGGGTGTCAATTGATTGATAGATATTAGTAACACCTATGAGTTTTATCGCACGGTTTTCAATCCCATCTAGCAAGTGCAGACATTTTTTAGGAGCACCTGACCAGATGTGGGCATTGTGCTCTAATTTTGGGCGGATAAATTCCTTATATATTGTGGCTAGATCAGAGGAGGTAAAATATTTCTTACATTGTTTGAAAAAACCTAGACATTTCGCAGCATTTTTGACGAGATCGAATATGTGGTCATTCCAACGTAAGTTGTCACTGACACACATACCGAGAATGGAAAGTTTATCGGTTTCGACGATGCAAGTGCCATTCATAGATAATGGCTGGGAATTTGAATTTCGCTTTAATGACAGAAGGCAGCATTGTGTTTTGGAAGCATTAAATTCTACTCTATTAGTGTTTACTCAATTAGTTATGCTGTTAATATCAGAATTTAATGAGCTTAACATACGCTGCCGTTCTCGGCTGAGAAAAGCAGAGGGTTCGGTGAGACATGCCATCAAATCACCAGTGGACCTATTGTTTCAAAAACCATACTGCCGGTCATTAAGAAGTTTTCGTGTTTCGAAATATTTCGAAAATGCACATAAGTGCAATGGGTCTGTAGGAGGAGAGAGGGGAAGATTCGCCTTTTCTAGGAACGGGCTGGACAAATGCTGTTTTCCATCTTCCCGGAAAGCGTCTTAAGGAGTGGGATTGAGGAAAAAGCCTACGCGGTGGTTTCGCCAGCGAGGAAGAACACCTCTTCAGAAGGAGGGGAGATATACCATCTGGACCAGCGGATTTGTGAATGTTAAGATCTTTAAAAACTCTTGCTACTACACGAGTGCGAAAGTGGATTTGTCCCATTGAAGGTTCGACACACTTAAGTGTAGACGGAGACAAAGCACAATCTGGGAGTATTGAGCTGGCCGCAAAGTGTGCAGCAAGCAGATTGGCCTTGTCCAAAGAGCTGACTGCTGGAATGTCATTGTAAATGAGCGTAGGGATGGAGGATGAATCAGAATTTCTAATATTTTTGACGAACGAACAAAAATTGTTACAAATTTTGGGACATTGTAGTGTTTTTTGCCTCAGTTTTTGGTCGTATTGGAATTTTACACGTTTAAGAAAGGCGTTGCAACCATTTCTGTCTCGTTTGAGCTTTTTTCGGTTTTTCTCTGTTGGGCTGGTCTTGAAGGACCGAAAAAACACTTCTTTAACCGTGACAGCCTGTTTACAGCTCGAGTCGCACCATGCTGTTTCTGTTGGTTTAACGGTCTTCATCCGATGAGGGATAAAGTTTCTCATTCCAAAGTGAATGGTGTCTGTGATCATATCAGCAGCGGCATCCCCGTCGTTACCGAGGAAACATAACGACCAGTTAAAATTCCTAAAGAAGCTGTTAAGACCGCCCCAGTTGGCTTTCTCGTATTGCCATAGGTTTTTTTTAGGAATCTTTTCTCTAACTGTGCGGACGGTGTACAGAATTGTGCATATTGAAATTGCCCGTAAAACGATTTCAGTATGAGGATACAGGGAGACAATTCTGTGAATGGAGTCAAACAGTGCATTAAACTCATTAAAAGTCGAATTGCTGTCCAATTTGGGCTTCTGTACTCGTAAATAAAGCGGTAGTGGATAATTTGCTTACGGATATGGAATTTTAACCACACGAAATTAAATTCCGAATTGGAACAGGCACTATATTGCGATGGAATTTGGTAAGATACATCACTGCGCACATAAATGGCGAGACCGCGATGAGGAAAGAATAGTGGCACTAGTTCGTAGGCAGGTTGCTTCAGATCAGAATGATCTGAGAGGTTTGGGCGGGGATCTACTTGTGTTTCACTAAGTGCCAAAATAGCTGGTCTGTACTTACAGACGTCGACGTTAGCAGAAAAGTGATTATTTTTTAACCCGCGTATATTGGCTACGTCCACCCTGAATTCCCTATTCATAACTACAAACAAATACAGTAAACACAAACACCGACAATACTAAGCAAGGTTGCGAAGTGAAAATTTTGGCGTTGGTTTACCGAATCAAATTGCTGTAGGTGTTATGCCTTTACAATAATATGAAACAGTACACCAACAAAATTTGTAATCACAACCCGCTATCCATCATTTGTTACATACACTCAGTCACTGCCCGTCCGTATGATAAATGCAGGAACGGCAGTGACAGTGCTAGCAATAGTGCTAAGACCAGGAGCGGGAGGGGTGGGATACCCGCACTGTGTGATATTTCTTTTTTTTTAACAGTGCACTATAGTTTGGTTGTTTTTTTTTGCACAGCGGAAGGATGGTGTTTTCTTTTTTCCTTTACAGTGTGCAGCACAAGAGAAATTACGAGTGCACTGGTTGCCGTGTGTACTCGTTGGTGGTCCACACGAATGAACGCTCGCCGTTAGATGACCCAGTTCCCAAATTTTTCCTTCACAACTTCAAGCGTTTCGCCGCTTGTATGGCATGTACCATGGGCCTTGTTGGAATCATAGCTCCGATATACCAATATTGTCGAACCCTGACTACAGAAAGTGGGTTAATATCGCTCTGTACCGGAGACCATTGACGGTAACGGTGTCCCCTCCCTCATTTCGAAAGAAATAACGTCCGATGAAGCCGCCATGCCATAAACCACACCATACAGTCATTTTTTTGGATGTATTGATGCTTGTCTGAATATTTGTGGATTGCGTTCACTCCAATAATGGCAATTTTGCTTGTTGACATAACCGCTGAGCCAAAAATGGGTCTCATCCGAGAAGTTGATTTTTTGGATAAAATCCGGAATCCCGGCCAACATTTCCAGCTCCCAATTAGCGAACTCCCGACATTGTCTATAGTCTTCCGGCTTCGATTCTTATGTCACAACAATCTTATAGAATGTAGGCCCAAATCCAACCACCAAAGAAGCCGGATTGACTCTCTGGCAATACGCAATGCAGAGGATGTGCGCCGAATCGACATATCTGTGTCTTCTTCGATACTGGCTGCTATGGCGGCTGTGTTTTCACCATTTCGCACCAATCTCTAGCTCGTTGGTGGCTTAAGATCGAAAAGAGTATACTCACGTTTAAACTTTTCCATGGTGCGACGAATTGCCTGCGCACTAAAGCCATGATGACGACCGGCCTCACGACGAAATTAACGTTTCGTATTTACAACTGGTCACCCGTTATGATTTTGTCGAAAAAAACGATAGCCGAATAAAATGCCAAGTCAAATAAAAAATCTATTTCGGAGTAGGGCAAGTTGTTCTATGGAAACAACATGCGTTCAGAGCTAAGGAGTGGGGTACTAAAATACTTCACAGTATGAACAATATAGGCATAGTAAAAATGGAGCCAATAGCATGGTCTTAAGTTTGATGGCCTTGTATTGTAAAAGGTATCCAACAGTTTATACAACAGTGTTAAATTTGTCAGTCAACAATGAATATTTTAAAAGAAAATGTTCAATCTAATTGCGAATATGCGTTTCTACGTATTCATTTAGATTTTTTGCACTTTTCAAAATATAAATTTTTAATTCTCATGAATGCATTTAGCAAATACCCAGATGCAGTACCTTTTCATAGCATTACTGCCGAAAATGTATATCCATTGTTGGATAACTTTTTTGTAACCTTTGGTCAACCAGCGGAAATATTAGTTCCCGACAATGGCCCACCATTTGGATCATTTAAATTTACTATTAAAGTAAATTAAAGTAAACCTTATCACCCACAAAATAATGGTTTGGCTGAGCGTAGTGTACAAACGGCTAAAAAGGTTTTAAAAACAGTAATCTCTAAATTTCTGTGCAACCAAGGCAATACTCCGTTAAATAAAACTTTGAAGTCTCTGTCAGATTAGAAATAATAAAAACCTTGTAATTAAAAACACATTGCTTTATTGGAGTTGAAATTCGAAAAGATTCGAAGATTGATTTCTGCAGATCGCTAAACGGCAGTAACAACCCTCATTCCGTTATCAGACGAAACAAACCATGCAACCTGGATAATATCAAGCAGCTACAATGGGGAAAGCCATATCCAGGTTTTAATCTAACAAGGCTGCCACTATGGATGGATTAGGTATCTACTAAGCTTTTCAAGTCGGCGGGAAATAACCTTATGAAGAGCATATACCAAATAATCTCTAAAAGATGGGTGGACTAAAGCATAATAGACAAATGGAACGTCAGTATCGTATGCACCTACTATAGAGGCCTCATTTTCCTCAACATCGCTTGAGTGTACGATCTTCTTTGCCGTACTGTCGATTCGCCCGAAAACCATTTGTGAGCCAAAGCATAGTTTCTTATCAGTTTCAAGCCTGGAAAGTCCATCCAAATTGTCATCTACCATCCATTTGGCGACTTTAAGACCGCCTAAAACAGAGGTTATCGAGAAATATTATACGAAGACATGTCCGAGTTTGGACCTGCTAAACTTTTCCGATTCTGCATAATGACAAAGAAGAAAGCAGGCTGCTCCATGAGTTTCAGTTATACCTTTCCTAGGACTCTTGATGTTAAAAAAGTGTTCCAACAAGGCTATCCATTTACTCAACATTGTACCTGAGAACACTGTGCCCACATTGTTTAAGATTCTGTACAATATGTATCCTATGCGGATCACATAGACATTATCGGCTGAACACAGCGAGCTGATTGTGAGGCATTTGCATTGAAGCACAAGAGCCGAAGATTGGTCTGGCGATAAGCGAGGGAAAAACGATGCAGTCATGAGAAAGGACAAGCAAAATCGACGACCTGGACAAAAAAAAAAACACAAAATAAATGTATTACTTTGAGATAGTCAATGATTTTGTCTACCTGGGCTCTGTAGCTAATATAAAGAACGACACCACCGCATAGATCATTCGAGCAGTAACTTTTGCTAATCGATTTTTTGTTTTTGGGCTCAGAAAGAAATTGAGTATCAGAGTCCTATCTAGGATAACTGAAATAGCACTATACAAGACACTGATTGCTTCAGTTTTGTTGTATAGCGCAGAAGTTTTGAGTTGACGCTTTCTCGCTTCGAGAGGAAAGTTAGCAATCGGAAAGGCTTCGAATCCATCACCGATGGGAAAACCTAGCAACAGACGACCGCGCTTTCACACAAGGAACGAAATTGAGCTTCCTAAGTAAAAAGGTCCAATAACACGAAAGTAAATTAAGATACACAAAAAATCTATAAATTGATACGTCTAATCTTGTCCTTTAAAGAACAAGTCTTTATATATGTATTTATATGTATAATTAAGAGCAATATCCTTTGACCTACTTTACAACCACAGGAGAAAAGATATTATCGCAACGCAAATATCCACTGGTGCGAAAGAACGATTTTCTCTGGCGAAAAGTACACTTAACCTTTTGATATCGGTACCTTTTTCTTTTTTCTTAATTAAATGACACCATATTTCCGGTTAGCAGTTTTCCACTTCAGTAACTGCAAAATTCATCACCCGTTGATGAGCACACAAACCAATAATACTTCGGGCGACATGGTTCATGGAACGCTTGATTTTTCATCCGTGAGAATATGATATTTATTAAAAATCAGATCCTTACGTTTTATGATTGAATTGTCTTTAAGAAAAAAATTTCACCCCTTAATTATGTATGTTAATTTTCTTTTATGTTGTGTAATTAAGCTTGTCTGAAGCGACCGTGGAGTGTTGAAAAGTATTGATCGAAATCATTTATAAATTTTAAACTGTGGAAAAAATGTCAATTATAACAGAATTGGGTTCTTAAAACGAACTCAAAAAATTAAGAGATGTAAGCCCAGGCGTTTTTCTTAATCCACGCAGTGATAACTTGAGGACCACATTGCTTCAATATTTACAACAATTAAATCTGATACTAATTCCTTATTCTAGATTTGATTATATAAATGTACGATATATAAATACTAAGAATCTCAGTTCTCACCTTTCCAAACTCACGCAATTAATGGATCCAAAAACTTAGCTGATGTCTTTGACGGTGTTTGAAAAATCTCTGAGGAGGTGCCTTCGGGCCTTAACACTCTGTGCTCTTTCTCGGAATGAAAATCATCTCTTCCGTGAATTCGAGTGGATGTTGCCTTGGGCTATTTAATCTAATGAAGGTGTAAAGTACGGGCGAATATATTTTATCACTGAAGCTGGTACTCTAAAAGACACCAACTAATATATGTATTTGCGTGGATTATATACAACCGTGACCAGATGTCAGCTAATCGATGATTAATATCACATGCACTTTCAGCATACATGTACTAGAAATACCGAACGTATTCTCGGTTTTAATCTCATATTCATCTCCGGATCCTCATGAGATATTTGTTTTTAAGGCCAGCGCTGAAATATCTATTATCAGCACTTGTTGTTACCCGATTCGAGCATCTATGTATATTATTTATGGCATCACATGCACAATTTTATCACAACATCCACGAGAAAATTTTTCATAATACTTTGGATTTAAACGAATATCATTTAGCCGTCGAACTTTTCCATCTCTTGCTATGTGGGTGTATATTTGTTAGCATACTAATATTTCTTTTCTTTTTAGTTTGGCGGTCTGATATCGGAATATATGAGTGGTGGAATATCCAAGCTGCAATACTATATTATTAAATGAATGGTGTAATGAGATTGTAGTCATATGACTTCTTACATCGGGTTTTCGTCGGAAGTCCTAAGGTCAGATACACAAAATGCTTCTTAAGGCATTGTAATCAATTTGAAATCTTAAAACGTAACAAATACTGATTTTGTGGCAACCCCAGTAGTCGTTTATGATGAGGCGATTGGCATTAGAGAAATTTACAAACCTTTCAACATTATCTCTGTGTTCGCCGAGTTATACTTTAGCAACAATTTCTGGTGTTGGAAATGGTTCTTTAGCCTTAAATTTTCAATTTCTACCAACAGACTGGGAATACTTAAAACACCATTTTATACTCGTAGTAGTCACAGCCTAGATTCTCACAACAGGCACGTCTAAAGGGTTTTCGACAGAATGGGTTGTACTGTGGCTTTCTATGTAAAACGGATTAAGTAATAACTATGGTACGTTTTGTATGGAAATCACTTGATGTAAGGCCAGGCTTCTTTTAATGGATACCAGTTTGCAGAATGAAGAAAAACATGCACTAAAGTGAGTAATTTGAAGCTCCGCTAGAAAACTTTATTTCATCTTTCCCCAAAACGTGGAGTTTAGTTGATTTTTTTTCGTAACCCTGTTACTGAGCCGAAATGTTATGAAGATGCTTAAAAATGTTAAATGGCCAAGTCGGGCCTTCAAAAAAGTACAATGATCGGATTCTGAACGTAAAGACGCCCCTCAATACATAAAAATTATTTTCAGAAAGTGGCAGGAAAGTGAATACCACCTTGATCAAAAAGTTCCCGGGGGACACAACCGTGTGGGGCTGCCATTATTCCGATTTGAGTTCTGTTTTTTATGTTAAGTTGGTAAATCTGTTGTTGGCATTTCAGCTAAATCTTAGCATCACAGCTTGACATTTGCAAAAGTTACGTAGCCAAGAGCACATCTATCTCTGTGTATGTTGACGATTTTTTACAATTTTAGAAATGGATTTCAATTTGCAACAACGAAGTTGTATTAAATTTTGTGTAAAAAACGGATTTAATGGTGCGCGAGCGTCGGAAATGTTGGAAAAGTGTTTCGGCAACGATTCTCTAAAGAAAACGGTCATTTACCAGTGGCACGAGCGGTTCAAAAGTGGTCGTGAGTCAATCGAAGATGATGAACGCAGTGGCAGACCATCGACATCGAAAACCGACGAAAACATTGATGAAGTAAAAGAAATGTTGGTCAATAACCGCAAATTAACCATCAGAGAGATAGTAGAGGACTTGAACTTTGCCTATGGATCCGTCCAAGACATTTTGGTTAATGATTTGGGTTTCCGTCGTGTAGCAGCAAAGTTGGTGCCAAAAGACCTCAATTTCATGCAAAAAAGAGACCGTGTTGACGTCGCAAACGGCAAAAGAGATGATTTACGAGGCTGAATCCGATCCTACATTCACCAAAAGGATCATTACTGGAGACGAGACGTGGGTTTATGAGTACGACACGCAATCCAGATATCAGACAAGTGAATAACGTTCACCAAATGAGCCGAAACCAGAAAAACCCACGTCGTTTTCAGTCAAGGAAGAAGGCAATGCTCACGGTTTTCATGGATTATAACGGTGTAGCGCATCATAAATTTTTGCCAGAAGGCCAGACAGTAAACAAAGAGTATTATTTGGGCGTTATGAGACGTTTGCGTGAAGTAATTCGCCGAAAGAGACCAGAATTGTGGGCAGAAAACTCGTGGATTTTGCTCCATGATAACGCACCGTCGCACAGTGCCATCATTATTCGTAATTTTTTGACGAAAAATGAAACAAATACCATCCAACAGCCACCAAATTCACCTGATTTGGCTCCCTTTGACTTCTTTCTGTTCAATCGAGCTAAAAAACCAGTACGGGGAACGCGTTTCAGCAGCCGAGAGGAAGTAATTGAAAAATCGCAGGAAGCACTGATGGACATACCGAAAACTGAATATAAAAATGTTTCGAGGATTGGATCAAGCGCTGGCATAAGTGTGTTGCAGTCGATGGAGATTTAGATTTGATTTAGATTTAGATGAATAAACTTGTATTTTGAATTTTCTGAATAAATTCCGGAAAATTTTTGATCAAAGTGGAATATGCGCTACAAGGGATTCGAAGGTGCCTTTGCCAATCGGAAATATTGCCCTACTCCACTTCATAAACAAAACGCCTAAAGTAGCAGCACCTACAACATCGGCGCCGAGTAACTGCAGCCTGATGTCACCATAGGCCGAATCTCACAGGAAAAGTGCTCTGCATTGTCGAAAATATTTTCAGATCAACCGTATTAGGATTGTTAGCCGGATATGCCTAGTTCACTTAAGAGATTACCAAAATGGTTCAAAAGCGATCTCTTCGATCTTAATTAATTTAGCATTCCGACTGCGCTCAGCGGTCTAAAGCTTAGGTTGGTTGTCGCTACAAACACAAATACTAAACGCTCTCAACCGATTCTCACAATATTATCCGTTGCCACCAGGATTGCATAAGTCTCCGATTGATGGACAGATGCAAGTTTTTGCATATACCGGAGCATGGACGTTGGGACATTCACGTTGTTGTTAAGCAGAGAGCCGACTAATCTGCCCCATAACAGATTGGCCTTAGTCAGTATCCGTTATTCGTTAACGTAGTGTTGTCTGGCTCCTAGTAGGTGCCTTCATTTCTGCCTATCGGGTTTTGAAGCGCAGTCTCGCAGGACCTTCAACGTTTGTAGACAAATGTCATCATGATAATTTTACTCAGAAGAATCTCAACTATTCTATCTATGCCGCTTAATATGAAAGAAGCCAGACTAATTTGTATGAAACTCTTGGGGAGCTGTAGACATTTTTTAATGATTTTTGGTATAAGGACTATTTTTACTGTTCATCACGTTATTAGTAGTAAAAACCCTCTTCATAGTTGCCAGTCGCTGGGTTCTAGGTTTTTGTAGCATGAATAGATATGTGGGATAGCCCCAGGCGGCGATGATGGTTCCATCCGTCACTTAAACTATGAGACATGACCGATAATAGGACCTGGTTGCGAGGCCGTTCTGGTCAGTTTACTTGCGTCGTCAAACAGAGAATCTCTAGTTTCAATTAACCATTAGTGCCATCAGATCTTCCGAGTTTTTCCAGTCCGGCTGATCGCCCCTTTTGAGGACTTGGGGTGAGGACATGTCTTATATTACTGAATTCGATGTATGATATAATACTTTTGGTCTGACACATATGCCTCCAACAGAATTTCTCAGTCAGTAACCTCCTACGCAGACCTATTGGATAGCATCAAGTCATCTTATTTTCGAAACAAATTTTGGTTCGGAGCCAAAATTGTTGGCAATCAGGTTCGACGATAATACAAAGTACATGAGATGATTGCCCACTACGTTCAATTAAAAATCACCGGAAAGATAACAAACTGGTATCAAGGAAAGTCGGTTGAAACCGCTCTACATTTACTGGCCATCGAACAATCCCTACATTATAGAGAGAATAAAATTGTCGCCTTGCTGGTCATGAAATGAGCCTCAACCAACATCTATACATCCGCAATCACAACTGCACTGTCAACTCTGAAGGTAGATGACTCACTCGGTGAGTTGATCAGTGTTATACTAAATAGCAGGATTATCAATCCCAAACTGAAGCTTCTGGTAAAATATGTGTCATCAGCCCCCATTGAACTAAGCAGTCAATGAACTGCTGATATACCTGGAACCGGGTGGTAGCAGGATGGTTGCCTATGCAGATTTAACAGCATAATCTTATAAGATTAACCCGTTGGGCGGATCATTGTGGATTGGGAGTAAACCCCCATAAAACTGATCTTGTCCTTTTTTCCAGGAAATATTGTATAAAATTCCAACCATAGACCCTCCCTCAATCAACGGTACCAGCTTAGTTTTTTTCGATACAGTTAAATATCCGGGTCTTATTTTGGACAGGTAAATAAACTTGAAACCTAATATTCTTTATTGCTTGCAGAAAGGCATTGAGAACAAATCTGGAATTCAACCTCACATTAGCCACTGACTATACGTCTCGGTTATAAGACAGACACTCACCTACGGGACCTGGTGGAGGGGCTTAGATAATGCTGTCAACTGCAGCAAACTAAGCAAAGTCCAAAGGACAGCATGTCTGTGCACAGCGGAGTCTTACGCAATACTACTTCCGCGTCATTGGATATTGTGTTCCATTTGACACCTCTCCAAGCTATTCGCATTAAAGCGACTACATACTGGAAAAATGAACTATTTGGCCACGGTAATATTCTTAATACATCAGGAATACTTCAAGAAAACATCAACTAAATTATGCCCCAGTATTGACAAAGACTTTCATCTAAACATCCCCTCTAGATACTTCTGGGAGGAATATGCCTTTATGGACGACAAATCAAATCTTTTCTACATAGATGGATCCAAGAGTGATAGTGGGGTTGGTCGCGGTGTTTTCTCTGAGAAGTTTAATTTAAGGAGAGCTGCTTTTCAAACACTGTAGCGTGTTTCAGGTGGAAATGTTGGCGATTGAGGCAGTCCAAGACAGAAGCAAAACATGATATCCGTATCTTTTCGGATAGTCAGGCCTCTAGCAAGTCCCTGCACTCACTCTCACAAAATTCGAAATCCGTCCTTGACTGTCGATCCTCTCTCAGGGAAATGGCAAAGCAGTTCAACATCCACCTATGTATGTTAGGTGCCACAGAGATATTCCATCGAACTGTCGGCCCGATGTACCCAAAGCATTGGAACTACCCTACTTATCCAACCTGAAAAATTTATCATGGATATACCAATCGCTAGATATATACGTTGGGTGAACTGTTAGGTCAACTTGTCTAGCGACCAAACAAATCAGTCCAAAACTGGATCTGACTCGCTCTAAGAGTTTGATCTTTGTAAATAGGAACCGTCTCAGAGCTATCATAGGAGTCATCACTGGACATTGCATTATAGGCAAGCATACAAAAGGGCTTGTCATTTTCATAAACGATTTCTTCAGAAGCTGCATGGGCGAGGAAGAGGAGGAATAAATCCTTCACCGCTCTCCCAAAATGGAGTCGGTGGATCCTAGATCTACGTCGCATCACAATGGGCCAATAGGTCTGAGTGTGTTGATTCTTTTTTCCAATAGCGACTGTGGCCTAAACTAACCTAACCTACGTTGTATTTGCTACTGCAAAGTGTTGTGAGCATTAACATAGAAACATAGTCCCATTTTCTTTGAATGACAGTATTCAATGAGATTGACTGTACTAATTTGATGAAGGAGTACCCCCGAATCATAGGGCAAATAAGCTGAAACAGCGAGGAACTTGTAAAATTCTCCATTTACTTCATAGAGGGCAAGTTGTCAGTATATTCGATTACTCGTCTTATAGTGATCTGGACCCATTTTATATCCGAAATCACAGATACATTTTTGCAATATTTATGGTTATGTACTGAACACGGATAACCTCCTAAATAGCGACTAAGTAGCAGAACTGGAATACCGAAGTTGAATCTTAGTCTCCTCTTATTTGGAAAGATAGTTCACCTTTCTAAGGTGTAGGTAGGGACCTGAGTAATACTCGTACTTAAATTTAATGGTTTAGCTGCAAGCTTTGTCTAAGCAACGAAAGAAAAGCCTTATGAAAATAAATTTTCCACATTTCAGTGTCGAGTCTAGGATTCTAGGTACGTCGCAATAACACATCCTCGTTTCTCTGAGTTACCACAGCATTCATAAAATGGTTTCAGTAATCAAAAAACCTCAAAAATCTGAATTCTTTAGGAAGATTTTCGGCAGGAAGATGTTGCTGTGTGGAGCACTCCATACTTAGATTTCCGTTTCCAATAATGCAGCTCTACGCGATAATGCAAACATTCTCTACTTTGGGTAAATCTCATAGTTGATAAACTGAGCAATTGCCCTCAGCACCGACCAGTCCGTTGTTATTAGAGAGATTATTAGAATCTTCCTTCTCCTTGGTCTTCTTTCAGACTAAAAACATGGACGTAGCTTCGGTTCTGAGAGCTTGATTGATATTTTCGATATCAATTTCACCGATCTGTTGCCACTAGACGAATGAAACTGTAAACATTCACGCATTTGACACAACTTGCTATTTCTTGGCGCTGTGTGTTAGTCATCTGTACTTCTTCATCTGCCCTTCAGAGTGTGGCTCTTTTGGAATCCGTTCGACCTTTTCGGTTTCATAGGACAAGGCATCAACTACATCATTCTGTCCATCCACCTATACATTCTGATGGATCTTAACAGTAAGCCGCAGTAGTCATCGCAGTCAAAAGAACTAGAAACTCCTGGGTTAGAGTCTAAATCAAATGAATGCCCAACTAAGTACCGTTGAAAAGACCACTGGTGGATGCGAGTATCATCTAAAGCGTAATCCTGCGGGGTCACCTCAGTACTGTCTTTCCGATTACAAGAATTTCATTACTTTATTGCCCGTTGTTCTTATGAAGCCTTTCTTAAATTTAAGAGGCATTCTAGAAAGACCAGTATAATTCTAGCTAATCTTTTACAATCACTTAAATAAAGGATCTTTCTAAAGTCGCGCCTAGATGTGTGTAGTGAATAGTTTCTGAACCCTACCTTTTTTTTATGTCATCTTTGACATTCGTAGATACATCTACAATCCAATTAACACAGTAATTGAAGCCAACGCAAACATTCGTCAATTATTTATTAGTTTATGATGCTGGTTTTTCAAGCAAAATCGTTTGAAGCCCATTTCACATTGGAAGGATTCGTCAACAAGCAAAATTGTCACATCTGGTCAGAAGATAATCCTGGAATAATTTCAGAACACTCATTACAAATGTACTCTTTGGTATGGTTTTTGGCCTGGTCCATTTTTCTTCGAAAATGAGCTGTTACTGTCAATAGAAAGCGCTATATACAAATATTTATTGTGGCCTCAAATTGAAGAAATAGACACAGATGATTTTTATTTTAAACAAGATAGACCTACGAGTCATACAACACGTGCAAATATTGAGCTATTGCAGTCTAAGCTTCCAGGTCGATTAATTTCATGTAATGGTAGCAAACCTAGATCCTACGATTTAACACCATTATGTTACTTTTTTGGGGGTTTTTTGAAAAGTAAATTCTATGTGGGTAAGTCGACAACAAATGCACAGCTGACAAAGAATATTCGGACGGAAATTGATGAACTTAATGTGGTAAGGTGTGAGCGAGTCCTTGAAAACTTTGATGTTCGTTTGAGGTCCTTCCTGTAGACGTGGTGCTCGTGGGATACCTTTATTCTTCGCACATAATTGTTAAGAGCCATATTTTTATAAAAATAAAAACACCAGAAGAAGTTTAAGTATTTACATCTAGGCGCGCCATTTGAAAGACCCTTTATATAGCATAAGCATAAGTAAATATAAAAATTTAGAACACTTATTTGAAAAACAAAACAAACAAACCCACACCATCAATAGAAAATCAATTCCTTGAAAACTACAAACACAATCTTAAAATTATGACCAAAGAATCTTAAACAATAGATCCCATGAAAATGAAACAAAAAGAAAACAAATAATAAAAGCACAAACTAGTAGTAAAAAATAAACAAACTTTCGTACAACAATTCTAAAGGTCGTAAAAAGAACGGCTTACATATACAAACATACATAAATATAACCAATGACGACAAACCCTTAGATGACCTTTAGAGTTGTTGTCATTTATGGCGTATCCTTTGAAACATGGTTTCCTTTTTATTTGGTCGAAAGATTTTTATTTCAACAATACGTCACGTCGTATCCATAAAATTGATTAAGGTGTTGTTTTATCTGCGTGACAAGGTCGGCCCTTTCAAGCAGGCCGAAGTTTAATTTTATTTGCTCTCCTACTGTTTTCATTATTTGAGACCTTCGCGAGTTGAATAAAAAAATAAGAAAACAGAAATAGAAAGCAAAAAAAAGTACGCAAACATGAATGGCAACAAAATCCCTAAACTAAATCGAATTGAGGAAAATTCAATTTTCCTGCAGCGACGGACTATTCGAATCGGTCTATAGTATCAAACCGAAGTTAAGTTTAAAAAAAGACGATGATTCAAAACAAAATTCCTTAACTCTCAACACAATTATTCGCATCTGCATGAGCAACCTTAAAAGAAAAGAAATGTACATTGTATTTTAGATACAAACTCAAGTACTCGCATTTCAATCATATAAAATTCGAATGACGCAAAATTATCCAATGCCGCAATATATAATTGGATTTGCTCGTATCTCTGCACTTTTTTTATATTTTTTTTTCTTTATACTAATCGGATGAGGAAACTTTTTCCCATTTTTTCCTCTTAGTTTAGTTCAAGGTGTGAAGGGGATGATCTGGAAGTTGCCACACTAATTTTTAAACTTCATCCATACCGACATCCCTTTGTGAGAGTTTAGTAAGAAAATTAGCCCAACGGGATGATGAGGTAAAGACTCGTACATATGTTAGGTACATAATACGAGAATACCTTTGGTATCTATAGACACCTACATACTTACACCTTTGGTAGAAAGTGTAAATATTTTGTGTGTACCAGTACTTAGTGTACTTAGCTGAGTGAGCGACATGAGTGTATCTTTCATCAGCGAATTTACTGCATGCAACCACACCACGACGAGTAAAATTCTTCTCGTTGGAATGTGTACAGGATTAACTAAGTGAAATTTATACAAAGCTGCTGTGGATTCACTTGAAATTAGTTCCAAAGGGATCACAGAGTTGGAGTTTTATGAATGCCAAAAAGGAAATAGTAACGCTTGGTGCACACTTTCTAAGAAGCCACCGTATGAACTGCAGAATAGTTAGCTAGAAATGTGTTCTGGTTATTCAACTTTTATGGTGTTCTACCGTTACCAGATACTTACCGTAACATTTCTTACTTCTTTGCTGGGAAATACATTTTTTTTACTAAAAGTCACATGAAAATATGGACTTTGATGTAAATTTGCGTACGGATGTACGGGTATATGCGTTTGTGTTTTGCTTTTAGTTCTGACTTCTGGAACCGGATTTTTTGTTTCAGAAGAATACTGGAAACACTTTATTATGTAGTAGCCACTGAGTATGCTTTCACAGATACCCCAGGCTATCATTTACATTTAGGTAAACGTTCAAAGTTTAGTTTAATATTTTCAAAGGGAAGGGAAGAAGGAAATGAAGCTCAGGATCACCAGCAACTTTCTCTACTGTACTGTTTTGATTGAGATTACTGGTGGAGAAGGTGACCATCATCACACTGTAAGAACTTCTAATTTCAGAGCTACTAAACCTTATGGTGGGGAATGAAAATATCATACAAATGGAAAGGGAACTGAAGAAAAGTCTTGAGTGTTTCCGGAGAATATTTGTTGCCTGTGAACAAATCCATCAATAAGCAGAATTATGGATGGTGCATGTATGTTTGATCGTGTCAAATAAAGAGTTGTAACTAGGACGAGAACAAACGTGGCCAACACATTTCATTTGCAATGTGGAACTGTTGCAAGATACAACAATATATGCACAATAATTACAGTAAGAAGGAAGTAAAGGTTTCAGCTAAACCCTGAAATCCTGAAAGTTTATTCAGTCTCTTAACAAGCAATTGGTCCTCTGGAAATCTAGACCTTATTTTCTAAATCCCCACTTATGGTAGGTTTATGAGTTTTGTCCAAGCTTTGATACTGAGGCATCTAGTCGTGTAACCTTTCCTGGAGAAGATAGCCCGTGCTAGAAGTAATGGGTATTTTTTCCAGGTTTGGTTTGGTAAAACTATTTCTACAGATTATAAATTTGACAGATGAAATTGATTTGAGGTTAGTACGTTGTGCCATTTCACGATGAATAGATTTCATGCTAGAACAACGCATGCAAATTGTGCAAACTTATTTTGAAAACCATGGTTCGGTTCTCCAAACTTATCGTGCTCTACGTCGATTTTACGGTCGACATAATCGTCCATCTGAGCAAGTTATTCGGAACACGATGAATCGTTTTCGCACCACGTACACTTTAGGGGATAATACGCATCCAAAAGAAGACAAACAGTGCGAACAGAAGAAATTATTGCCGTTTTGGAGCGCAGTGTTGAGGAGAATCCGAATGAGTCGATTCGCCATGGTGTACAGCAATTGGAGCTATGCCCATCCACTTTAAGGAAGATTTTACGGAAAGATCTTGACTTAAAAGCTTATAAGATCCAGCTTGTGCAAGAGTTGAAACCGCGTGAGCATTATACGCGTCGTAGGTTTGGTGAATAGGTTGACAACATAATTCAGCTTGTTCCTCATTTTCAATACAAAATTTTGTTCTCTGATGAGGCCCATTTCGGTTAAATGCATATGTAAACAAGCAAAATTGACGAATTTAGAGTCGAAAACCCCAGAAGCCTTTGTCGAGATCCCTTACAACCATTAAAACTCACTGTTTGGTGTGTTTTATGAGCTGGTGGAATCATCGGCCAATATTTCTTTAAGGACGATGCCGGCCGGAATGTTACCATCAATAGAGAGCGCTATAGAAACATGATTTCTTCACGATTGACGTGACACGATTAACGTGACACGATTGACGTGACAGAGCTGTCTTTTCAATAAAATGGCGGAATGTGCCCCACACCGCGCGACAACATCAATTTATTGCGAGAAATATTTGCTGAGCGCATAATTTCGCGTAATGGACCTGTGAACTGGCCTCCACGATCTTGTGATTTCACACCTTTAGATTACTTTCTTTGGAGGTATTTGAAGTCACTAGTCTATGCCGATACACCAGAGACGTTGGACGATTTGGAAGTCATCATTCGCCGTGTTATTGCTGATATACGGCGCCAGTTGCTTGATAAAGTTTTTGAAAATTGGGCCACATGATTGCACTTCATTCGAGCTGGCCGTTGCGCGCATATGTCCAACATTATATTTAGGCACTAATGGTATAAAATTATTTATTAAATAAAGCTAATATCATATACATCATAACGTTACGCCCCCCATACACATGAAACAAGTTTTAAAACATGTTGAAGTTGCAAGCAATGTTTTACGTGTATGATTAGGTTTTAACACCGATTTTGTAGTTTTAAAACATGTTTCAAGAAAATCAAATCATTTTGATTTTCTGCTGCGGTTTTAAAACATGTTTCATGTATATGCCGATGTTGTGAAACATCATAATCATTTTCAGTGCAGATTTGGTCGTATACACATCGTCGCGTGCGAATTTTGGCTGCGGTATAATATGAACGGTGTTTTTTTTATTAAATGGCAGCTGTAAGACAGAGTGATTTTTGGACAGGTTTTTTAAAACTATACAAAGATCATCCCGAATTGTGGCAGGCAAAAAGCGTGGATCGGGATAAAAAGAATAGACCTTGGGAGACATTGGTAACCAAATACAAGGAAATAGATTCCTGTGCAACAGTGGACTTGGTGAAGAAAAAAATCATCTGCTTAAGAACATCCTACAGGCGAGAGCTCCAAAAAATAAAAAAGAGTGAAAAATCAGGAGCTGGTTCCAGCGACTTATGTACCAACACTATGGTACTTTCAAGAGCTTGAATTTTTGAAAGATCAAGAAACCCAAGTAGAAAGGATTTCAACCATGGATTTTGAGACTGGTAATGTTTTGAGATAGAAAGAAGAAAGTCCATTTTTTCTAAATTTAATATTTTATTGAAAAACAAACAGTTAACAATTAAGTGTAGAATTTATTTGTTCTGCCATGGAACTGCGCTCACTGTGTTAAAATATTTACAATATTTATTGCGAATTTCTTTGGCATTTATCGCCTCTTAATGTTGTCCATCTGATCGCCAAGATCCGTTGCGTATTTCTCTTGTAGATAGTTATTGGGATTACGATGCTTTAAAAAATTATGTAGATACGTTCGTTTGTGCGAACACACCAGCATCAGAGACTCTTCCATTTGTACCAACTTCAACCATAACAAATTCGTAATTCGCGTTGACGATAGCCATCATAACGATACTAAATGTTTTTTCATAGTTGAAGTAATACGATTCTGATGCTGCAGGCTTTCTTATTTCTATATGTTTGCCGTCTATAGCACCAATGCAGTTAGGGAAATTCCATGTACTTCCAAAGTCTTTAGCCAACAATTTCCATTCTTTTTCAGTTTTTGGTATCAGGATAAAAACAATAATATAACAAAGTAAATTAAGAAGAAAAATATTTTTTTAACTATTATTAGTATTTTTAGGCTGAAGTACACGGCACCAGTGATCTCCCGTTTTCGTCTACGTTTCTTTGAATTGACCAATGCCTCACGTATTACATCTTCAACTGTTATCAAATTGCCAAAGTATAATATCCGTTGATCGTGTGATCCCAAAGATCAGTAGTAATTGAATTAAACCTCAAGATCGTGCAACAAAACCTTAACTCGGCACTTATTTCGACATTGATCAGATTACAAGCACTCTCCTACTTTTCATGCTTTTCCAGAATGAGTCATGTAAAGCTGTCTACAAGTCCGAAACATTTTTCTTTGAGTTTTGAAATTTTTTTCATTTGACGGCGTTCATAATTTGTGGGATCTTTGACCTCTTCGGATAGATTTTTTTAGGACAATGACTTTTAGAATAATCCATTGGTATTTCCATTTCATTTGTTGAGTTGGAGAACACATTTGTTGTCATTGAACTCATTTTTATAAAATAAAACTTTGCAAAATGCGCCAAACTTACTACCACATATGTAGGTACATACATTGACCTTACGCATAACAAAAGTCGAACTTATCTTTTGTTTTCGACCTAGCCATTTCCAATATTTTGCTCGCACGAAGAGACATTTTTACTCGCAGTTTTTACGTAAGTATTGTATTTGCATTATAACTATAACTCACAATACTATTCATCAAAATTAGTAATTTTTTTAACTAACGTAACATCTGCCGCGTGCCAAACTTGCCACAGAATAAGGTTAGCTACATACATGCAAAAACATATTCCCAGTAGTCTGGAAAGAAAGCGGTTTGTTATTCTAACTAGCATTTTAAGAACCGTTATGATTTATATGTGAAACGCCGTACACTATCGGATTAACTTCAATTATGCCACGGTTTTTGAATTTTTTCTTAAATCAACTTATTCCACAAACATACAATGTTACGGTTCGAAATAACAGCTTAACTTAAGGATGTACAATATTTAAAAAAATCTGAAATAAGAACTTAATTTAAATTGAGATCATTTTTCAATTACAGAATATTTTGGGAATGACCTAACTCAAGTTAAGACATTTTATTTTACTGTGTATTTGACGGAATAACCGATTATCTCAACTTAGGTCGTTATTCCAAAATCAAAGTGAATAAGTCAGAATGAGACAACTCAACTTTGGGTATTATACCAGTGTCGGACCAAGGACAATAAATGTCCAAAGTTGAGTTAGGCATAAAAATTAGAGAAATGGAAAAATTTCGATTTAAGCTTATTTCAAGTTCCTATAACTTCTATAATTTTAACCCTAGTGATGACAAAGAAAATTGGGTTCATATAGATTTCGATACCCTGGATCTTGTGCATGGTATCAATAATCCAATTTTGACCTAAGTCGACTTAGTCGCTTTTCACTTGTGACCGCACACTTGACAAATATAAGGATATTTGATTCAGTTTAGTATACAGAAATGTACATAAGGGATGTTTCTTTAAGAGCTATAAGATTCAAATGTGAAATAAAAAACACATAAACGAGCCATCGTATTTTTATTCGGCGCAAGAGTCACCCGATATTCTTTATCTGTGATATTTTTTTATGAATGAAAAACTTTCGTTCTGCTTTTGGATTATATTGATATGATGTCTTAGATTTGTTTCCATTAATTCGAAAAAAATGATATCGGCTAAGTGGCCGTCGGCAGAATTGATGACCCTCCGTAGGAGGATTTTCCATCACTCTTGCCAGAACTTTTTCTATTCTCTTTGAAGGCTTTAAGAGTCTGAGGCTTATTGGCATAGACTCGTGACTTTAAAAAATCCCACGAGATGAAGTCTGGAATGGTAAAATCAGGCAGTTCTACCGGCTAGTGCAAATAGTCAAAACGAGAGATTAGACGACAGCAGCCCTCAGAATTTCAGTTGTGGTTGTTCAAATATGCGCCGTTACTCCATCCTGTTGGAATCACATGTTCTCCAATCCCAGTTTTTCACCAAAATTTTGTAAAGACCGCTGATTGATACCTAATTGTGTGACACGTCGTCTGGTCGATACTCCGAGGTCCTCTCTTCAGCGAAACTCACAGCAGAACGGCCGGGCAGGCCTGGCAACAACTCGGGTTGTCCTATACTCTTCTAGACGAGCGGCTAAATGTCATAGTGTTTACCTAGCTGGTGTCGGACGACCGGAAAATCTGTGCCGAAGTTCACACTGCGCCAACACCACCGATTATTCTGCAAAAAATGGTAACAATTATTCAGCGTCTTTTTTAAGGTATAGCGATTCAAGTCTTATTGATGTGTATTTTGTATCTGTTTACTTCATAAATGTGAAAGTAGAATTGACATTTGCCGCCATTAGCAAAAGTTATAGGATCTTCTTAGAGGGTGATAACTTTCGTGTCACCTGTAAAATTTTATGGCATTAATGATGAAAAATGATTTCGGGCATATGGCCACAACGGAGGTGTCTTAGGAACTGCATCCTGGGCCTCCAGTTTTCGATCACTTTCGCGCTCGATGTTGGCTTTCAAGATTGGAATCGTTGTTGACTTGTCCGTATAGACCAAATACTTCAAATGTCTTCATAGAAAATTGTCAGCGTCAAATCGAGCGATCATGGATGCCAGGATTTCTGATGATAATATCGCTATCAAACATTTCTTTCAATAACTCGATGGTTTCGCTGGAATTATGGTATGTGGTACCATTCTGATAAAAGCAAATGTCCAAAACACTACGCTCACGTACGTTTGGGAACAAAAAATCGTTAATTATGGCTCTGTATTTGGCGCCATTGACGGTGACATTTCGATTTTCTTCATTTTTGAAGAAATACGACCCGATGGCACCCCGTAAACTGCAATAATCAGTACGTTCTCCAATCGCTGATGGATCACATATAGATTTTCCTCGTTCCAAATTCGATAATTTTGCTTATTAACAAAGCCACTGAGTCAGCAGTGAGAAGTGAGTGGAACGATTTCCAATTTTTCATGTCTCCTATCAGTGAAAGTCACGACTCAAACGATGATCGCCTGGCTTTAATTGTTGCAGCAATTGAATCTTGTAGGCATGTTAACCAAGATCCCTGCGCAAAATCTTCCATTGCGATGCACATAGTCCAAGTTCTTTCGTACTATGACGGATCGATGGCTTATGATCTACCTTCACTGGCAGTTTTCAATTGTTACAGATAGGCGACTCGCTTGCTCTGAACACTGATTTCGGAAATAAATTTCTGCATTTTTAAACGTTGCTCGAACGTTGGTTTCCGCATGATGATTTTCCAAATAATACTAAATACAAGGATGTCAGCTTTCACAATACTCGTAGCTATTAGCTGCCTGAGTATTTCCATATAGGAAGAAAACCACCTAAAAAGCATTACTTTTGCTCATGTGACCCCAATGGGTTTGCCTACATAGAGAAATCTACTCATCTGGTAGACTGCGGATTCCATGAGCTATTTGCCTTAACTTGTTTTACAATACTAACTTTCACATTGTGTTCTTCATACATCTTACCCGGGTACTAGTTGTTCTGAGGGGGAACTGTTGAGTTCGTTCAAGGTTCCTCGGTAGAAAAAGAGTTCACGGATACCATTGATCCTGAAGCAGATCGTTTGCCATCAAATATTCAAGAACAAATGTAGAAGATTTATCTTGAAGTTGTCTTAAAATTTCAATTACTTCGTATTCAAAGAAAAATATGATTATGACAATAATGCAATTAAACGAAACTAGGAAGCTGCCATACTACCTCCAAAAAGTAATCTGATATAATCACACTTACCGAGGACGACGGAATTTTGTTTGACAGAAATGAACAAAGCCCTGGGCATTCCAGGCGCTTATTGCCGAGAAAACATCCGAAGGAAAAATACTGTGACCGACAAGTGTAAGCCCAGTTGGTATTGGGAATATTTAGAAAAAATCGCTCAGCTTCCACGATCTTAAACAATTTAAAGATAGAATGCGAAAGCACGAAATGCTAGGGTTCATAATGGACAGGAAGCAATTGCTCCATGAAACACTTGACGACATATACCCCGATATACGATCAATTACGCTACACATTATCAACAGACTACACAAGCTGGACGTAGTTGGAAAATTGCGGTACAACATTATGGACAGAGTCGCTACTGTTACCTTTGGTTGCATTATGTAATATCCCCGCAATGAGCACAGATACCGATCACAACCCCGGAGAATCCCGACAAACTCAGCCAATTAATATCTTACACCGTTACATGCAGCCCAATCGCATTATCGCTTTCAAGGACTCTCTACCAACAGAAATTAGAAAAAGGCATATTATCGGAGGAGAACTGACAGTGCTAGTGGAAGATACAAGGAACTAATGGGAAATAAAGAGGCTAAGGGCCAACAAACGACGGGTTCGGTTTTGCAAGACGAGTCCGGTCTTGGAAGGGATTTCGGAAGTCTTATAGCAGAATTCTTACTCCAATGCATTTGAGTATGGGAAATGTAAATGTCGTCACCAACAAGCATTGATAAGCTGATCCGAATGAAACAACAAGACGCTTGCGGATACAAAAGGTATATTCAGTTACGATGCATAAAACAGTAATAAAGACGTATCCATACTGACGAGCAACCGAGACCGTGACACAGCTAGGTATCCTACATCATGGAATCCACCGTGCGTGACTAAACTGCTTACATTCTCCATAAATCGACAACATTGAGCTAGAACCTCTCGTAGAACCAGTGATATTTTACTGTAAAACTCGTCGTCAGTCAATTACACTAAACGCTTTCGCCATATTCGACTAAGTGAAAGGCGGAAAGTAATCAACTTCACGCTATCGAATAGGTTCCCTTAGAAGATTAACGGCTGGAATAGTAGGAATCCGAGAATATCCAACTAGACTTGCTCTAAGCAGAAGCTCGGCAACTCCATCCGGTTAAACTCAGGAGAGGCAAAGATAGAATAACCTGTTCGTGCTCTAACTAAATATTTCACAATACTGCCCTGTCAAATGTCTAGAACTTGGCACCTGTTACAGTTTCTCATCTTACCCTTGCCTTTATGTATATTTGAAACATTGAGAGTACAGGAACGTTTTTCTATTTATGTGGTGCTGGCCTAATGAAACACCAAGCACATTTTTCTTCGAAGTTCCACAGTCGTGAGCTATTTGAGCTAAAACTCAGCGCCTAGGGATGGTTCCTTTCATTAGTTAAATTATGTCAGTCTATTTCCTCGAGAGATGCTGGATCAATTCTCCACCAGCCCACCACCCATATAATTCATTCTCAAAATGTACACCCGCTTAATTTTCCGACACTTAATTTGGAACGTCCTGTATGTTGATCGTAAAAAAACTTATACAAAACAGTTCTTACAAAAAATGCCAACTTTTCGAAATGCGTTAACCCCATATGTTCAGTGATTACTTTTTCAATAATTCAAATCAAAAATTTAAATATCGACGATCATAACCTACTTACATTCAGTTAGAGGGTGGCTCAGTACCAAGTGTTTATTCCACCCCTCCATTGTGCTTATTATCCCCACCTTCCCTCTGTTACGATTGGTTTATTAAATTTCTCCAAAGAAAGTGTTTTAAATTGAAGTAGAGCTAAATTACTCTGAACATCGACATTCTGTTGCAAAATTTATTCCAAATACAATAATCCACCAGTCTATGCCAACGGATTTGAACTCAATAAAATTGAAGAAATCACCAAGGGACGAAAATTTCGCCTATATACGAGTATGTATACTAGCAGACGTATGCTGTTATGTACACTGTGCTTAATGCTTATTCTGTGAAATTTTCCAAATCAATTTCGTAATACGTACTTTCAGATCAAATATCTGAAGATATCCTAATAAGCAAATGTGACCTTAAGCCATACGGCGACAATAAGCAAATTTTCAATTTATTCAATCCTATTTACTGATGACGACGTTGACGGCAATTAACTGAAGGCACGAAATTGTCGGCTGATGCGACAGATGGATGTACTCATGGCATCGAAGGCAAAAGCTTTTGAGTTTATTTACATATTTGTCAATAAATATGGAAATTGATTTTGTAGTGAATTTTGGCTAATATCTCTATTTTTATTTATAAATAAGTCCACTGGCTTACAGATTCGAATTCGAAAGAGATTATAATAAATTACTGAATTAACTTTTGCAAGAGATAGATTGACCTTGATTGACTGCTGTAATGGTTATCAGTGGAATTCCAAAAAAATACTCGTGAAAGGGTACTAACGAAAGTATATTTTTGTGGTTGTTATTTCTCTTACTTTCCTCCAGATACTGCGATATGGGTTATATCATGGCGTTTCCAAGCTCTAGTATGACTAAAAAACTCATCTTTATAATGTAAACATATGTATGACTATGTAGATTTATAGTACACACCGATTACGTCCGTGTTTCTTTGGAATGGTTTTTAAGTCAAGAGTGAATCATTTAGTCATTTGATTCAGCTTGATCGGTGATATTACTTTCTGCTTGTGAGATCTCTACGCTTATTTCACAGTCCCCTTGGAGATACCTAATGCCCCCTTTGAAGATAGCATGCACTTTATTGCCCTCTTACACTGTACAACCTATTTTTACTTACGCGCCATAAGCTGATCGCTATACTCTTAAAACTGTCTATCTATTGTACGGATTTTCAGAGAAAGGTTTCGTAGGGCTTGTTGGCTTTCAAAAAGTCTTGCACAATTTTTTAAAAAAAATCGCACTTTTGCAATGAAAAAATTATCAGGAGACCCGAGGAAGAAAAATTTTCAATGGCGACTCTGCACAAGGGCGAGGATGTCAAAACTCGGTAAAGAATTATATACTTCTATCCGATAACTGCTTCAAGACAGTAGGACGGTATTTTGCAGTTCCAGTCTTTCATACTAAATATCTAGTAAATTGAAAATTTGTTGAAATGTTGTTGACAGCAACATACTGACGAAGTCGGTATTGCTGCATAATCCATTCAGGTCGCTGTCGAAACGTCTCTTCTTTCTCCATTGATACAAGCGGGACCAAAAACTACCCGAAAAACTTTTCTCTAAAGCCCACGTATATCTCCAAGCTTTTCTGTGCTGTAAGTTAGGATTGCGATGTTCCGTGTCTGGTATAAAGTCTTTTTGTTGATTAATTTTTCGCGTGATTTCCTGCTGTCATTGTCGGAGTTGGGAGCGGAGCTCAAGTTGATAAAGTTCCTTGCTACCTCAAAGTTGTAGCTACCTGGCATGAAGTTTTGTCCTAGGCGTGTCCCTCTTTGCTGACAACATATATTAGTACCTTGTATTTCCTTCATGGACCGCTAAGCCCATCTTTGCCGTTTCTGCTTCAATAGTCGCAAAAGCTTTTTTGACACCTCATGGGGCATACATGCATATAAAATTCTTTTAAGCTTTGTGTAATTACATACGTGGGTAGTCAATCTCAACCAGCGGCATTGTTCACGGACTACACATAAATAAAATCTTATGGAGAATCAAAGGGCTGATACCACCGTAGTTGGAAGTCTATTCATTGTACATGCTTTCAACCGAAATATATTACAAATAAGTTGATAATTGCTCCTTGCAAGTAATATCAATTTATTATTTGGATCAAGGTTTCACATTTCTATTTATTTCGTGGAATGATTGCTCCTTACCTTCTAAGTTGAATTACTCGTAGTAATAACAATGTGTAATAACAATGCCACTGTTGGCAGTCTGAAGCAATGTTCTCTTCACATTTATAAATGCAACAGCGGGAATCACTGAATTTCTTTGTTCGGCTTTGCCTCGTCTTAAAATAGACTAACTGAAGTCATTCCTTCAATAACGTTTATAAAATTGCTTCATAACACATTTCTTGTTCAAGTTTCGTGCTCTTCCATATTCCTGGAAGCTGACTGGTGTACTTCCTTTTGATCAGCATGAGCTGTTATCGACATTTTTTGCAGTCCCGCTTTGTAGAGTTTTTATTTTGCTGCATGGTATTCTTCATCAAACTATAGGCTTCTTGGGCGACTCCCAATATGATAAGAGTGCCATATAAGATATATTGTAAGCAATCCTTCCCCAGATTCTCTGCGCTGATGCTGATGTCTAGAATTTCATAAGGGTTCAGGGAAGATACTTGATCAACAAAAGTAATTGTTTTTTTGTCTCTTATTCGGACATCCAAGACACTCAACATGAATCGAAATACCGGGTAAGTTCCCTTATAAGTCTTGAGATACAATAAAATTAGAAAGTTTTAGCCCATTGTTGAAGGCCCACTTTACGCGAATCAGGCTGTTCAGTGATTGGGCTTTCAATCAACTGGCAGTTAACCCAGTAAATTTTGTTTAGTTATGAGGTTCATTTCTGGTTAAAAGGCCACGTAAAAAAGCAGAATTGTTCACCAGATGCCATGGATACAAAAAAAATGTACCATATGGTGCTGATTGCATGCCAGTGATTTCATCGGTCCTTATTTCTTCAAACATGAGGCCGGAGAGTATGTTACTGTCAATAAATAGACACCGGTGCAATGCAATGATAAAGAATTATTTATTCCTAAATTTGCATAACATCAATATGGAGGATATTGATCCACCACAGACTACCAACGGACACATTGTTTTGTTGAAAACACGATTTCATAATAAAGTCATTTTAAGAAATGGACCCGTCAATTGGCCACAAAGATCGTGGAATTTAGGGCTACGTCAAGTCACTAATTTATGCCAATAAAGGAGTAACGATTGACGGCTTGTAGCAAAATATTGCTCGAGTAATACGCGACATACGTGACATACGCAGAAAATTACTCGAAAATGTGATCAAAAATGGGACCATTTGTCTTTGTCTTTTATTTCATTGAAATAAAGATATCTGAACCTCTAAAAAAACATACTATTTATGAACCGGAGTTTTACGCAATCCTAGTGCCAGTTTTAGGCATTTTGCGAATAATTGATGGAAGATAATGACTATTAAAGCTCAAAAATGTATATAAGGCTGTTGGATGTTTCACACCATAAGAATTTTCTATGATAAGCCATTAAGACTGTCTTCTCCTAGCCTGGTGCAGTACTTCTAAATATTGTTCCTACAACTAAGGGCTAGATATTCTGTGCAGTCGTTGGCTCATAAAAGTCTTAGAAACCTTGAAATTCTGCAAATTTGTGTAGATCTGGATTCTGAATATGCTGAAGTACCACATAGAAATGACAATACATACAGAGAATTTTAATATAATTCATAATGGCTACATACCCAATATATTCACAAAGCAAGTCATAGCTACAGACAAACCAAACTTTTAGAACAACCTAATTCCACAAAAATACAAATTTTTGTGAACTTTTGTAACAAAATTACAATATTTCGAAAATATATTTATGACAAACACTTGTATGGACTAGCGTCACTGCACGTTACCAAGAACTGGGTATCTCCCAAATGTCTCTGTAGCGTATTTTGCAAAAAGACTTGGCTATACGTGTGTTTAAGATCGTAACAAATAAGGAGTTAAAACTAAATGACCATCGTGTACGTATTACTTACACTGATTGGGTTCTTTTAAAGACGGACGAGAATGCAGATTTTCATAAAGAAACAGCCACTATGTGCAGATATTGAGATTTAAACTTGCGCCTACGTAATATTGCGTAAGACTTTCATGTAAAAATTCAATTGAATTGCAATTAATATTTTTGAAATTCTTGTTTTATACTCCTGAGCTCTTAAGTTAATATTAGAACATGGTTATATTTATACACATATGCACATACATACGTATACAATATACGAGTAGCATTGCCTGTGCACTTCCCTGGAAAGTGACATAAACCCAACTGACTGAATGTCTTTATTTTCTAAAGAATAAAATTCCGACTCATCACACGAATATGACAAAAAAAAAACAAAAAAACAAAAACCAACTCAACATTTCGTAATAAAAGGACATGTTCGAACTTTGATTATTAAGCCAACTGTTCCATCCGAAAATAGGTACCTTTGCTATTTTATGCCGTCTTTATAGCCACACTTTTCAGACATTTTAAGCAGAGCTATTTTTTCCAATCCATATGTTTTATGATCGGCCTTTAAGGTTCGATTGGCAGAACTTTGCAACTTTACGGTCACTCTGCTCTTGTTTATACGCAACCTTTAGTGGATTTTGGTGTAAAATCTATTTGTACATAGTTGTCGTATCGGAATTGTTTGCTACCATATCAATGGTAACAACAGTTTTACTAAGAGAATTACTGCAATTCACTTTACGAGCAATAAATTCGCGCAACACAAAACTATACTCAGAAATAGTATTTTGCAACACATTTTTATGGCGCGTCAAAGTTGTAGTAAAACTCTACCGTACCCTCGAAAGGACAGATAATCAATGTTATTTGGTCTTAGTAATTATAGATACTGTTTTTGCTAATAGTTTAAGTGTTGGATTAATTTCGTTTAATCTGCATGTTTGTTTGCTTGTAAAGTTGAGAACTGCAGTGTAACTTGAGTGGTAAAACTTGATGATTGCAGATAGTCTTACGGGGGATGGTACTAGGGATCATAGTTATTAAAGTGAGTCTTTTGTTTCGGGCCAACTTGTTACGATGCTATTATTTCGCTTTATCCAGCTTTATTGCAGAACTTGTGGTAGCTTAGTGATATTTATAAACAGCTTTTGCAGAAAGTGAGGTATGATAAGTATCTGATGATGATAGGTGAAAGTGTAAATACAGTGCACATATTTTATTGGTTTCGAAAAACTAGATTAAGATGCAACAAAATCTATGTGTTGAAGAGGAAATGGTTTATATGTTCAGGCAGAATCTTAGTTAGGAGTAATGTCGGCAGGTACGGTAGTTCACCCCTTTAGAATCTTCCATATCAAATAGGTCTTGTAAGTGGTAGACACCCCAATTCCATTTTTTGTGTTAGGAATACACATTTTAGAATACAGGAAAGCAACCAGCTAACGGGTTGGAAGTCCTTCGGTATAAAATGCCTTATACCGACGTGGCGGCCTCATCGGGGTAGACGATCTTTCTAAATTTTGGTTAGGTTAGGTCAAATGGCCACCTGCATCGAACAGGCTCACTTAGACCTGAAAATGCCCTTTGTGATACTGTGGGACGTCAATTACCGCACATCCAAATGAAGGTTACGAGCATCTTAAATTATTAGAAGTACTTAGACATTAAACCGTTTGATGTTTTTACTAAAACTGAGGAGTCTGCCCATTTTTTTTGGAGAAATCTTGAAGGTTATCAAAGAATAAGTCAGTTGAGAGATCAGGATAGGACCTACGGTTTCCTTTTCCTTATCAACATCGAATGGGAAGCGAAGTTGGAGTGTCTGGCAATTAGCATATGTATCCTCGACTAAAAATTAACCGCCCAGTCTTCTCTGCTTAGGATTATAGCACTGGTTGGGGTCATAGTTGACGACTGGTGTGGTCTGCTTGTAGACTGGTCCACTGAAAGGCTGCTTTTGGGATACTGGCAGTGCAGGTCCCTATTTGCCTTCCAATGATGTCCAGAGAAAGGAGATGAAGAAATATGTCTATTATAACAGTGGTAGCAGACCCTTTAGCACCGCTTATATAAAGGTAGATTAATTGTTGTACCTTTTTTATTGTTGAACGTTTAATCTGTTTATTCAGCGATCGCCACCATATTACTACACCGTACAATAGTGTACCTCTGATAACAAAAGTGTAAGGTCGATGATTAATTTGAGCTGTAATCCCCGTTCTTTTCCAATGTCGGGTCTGCATGAAAATAGAGCCGCCATCAATGACCTCTTGTCTGATACTTCTATCCAATATCATTTATACTTCTGGTGACGATAGTACTCTCTGCTTTTCATATTCGTGACCGGACTCACGTCTCTGCTCCCCGTTTTTAGACAGGGAACCCCAACGTGTGTTAAATTCATTGAATTCTAATATTAACTGCTAACAAATTGGAGAGCCGTGGCAGCGGTCTGCTATTGTGAAAGCGAAATCTAATCGCTCAGCCATTTGCAACGCAAAGTCGAAACTGAAAAACTTTCCATTTTCGGTATGAGTGTCAACGATAAATTATCTTGGAACGATCATATATGCGATGTTGTCAAAAATGCATTTCTAACCGTCAAACCTTCAATCGTAACATCCGTTCCGTTATGAATGCTCATCAGCCTACACTCAGGCTCACTTTTGGATAATCTTAAGTATACTGATTCATTCCTAAGTCGTACAACTCGCTTACGGAATGGCCTGCCGGTATAGGACAGGTTTTATTTGCAAAGGGAAAGCGTACGCGTCTTTTGATCTGCATTTGGATGGAAACAGTTTTTGGTCAGATTTTTCCGTAATTACACTGCACACTATATTGCTTGTCTGACAAATTTAAAATCCAAGTAAAATCTATGCCAATCATGTAGAGAATCTTCACGCCTCTAAAGCCGGAGAACCGACTGCAAAGTAGAATGCACACAAGCAGGACATCAGTAATATTATTCAAGGATAAAAACAAGCAGATTTAGAAAAAGCAGAGTTTTGAAAAATCTTAGTAAAAATATTTAAAAATTCAGAATTAAACGACTCGAGATTTTAAATATTTCAGCATATTTTTCCACATTTTTCTTTAAAAAAGATTATTCAGAATAACTTAAACTCTATCTCGTGCTGCCAAGGATAAAAAAGAACATGGATATAAGGAAGCGAAAATAATATATATGATAGCAAATGAGAAGCAACAATACCGGCAACATATTCTTTTGTAAGGTACTTGCATTTACATAAAAGACACCATCAACAACATCCCTTCAGGGTAAAATGGAATACAGGGCGGAGTAAGTAGCAGTATTCTTGATGTCTGCAACATACATATTTCCCAATAGTCCTGCAACAATCTACTTTCGGAATAGTTTTTTTTATTAGTATCTTCTTTCCTCATCATGTTATTGAGATGCAAATGGGACATTATGTCTTTTTTTTCAGCTGTTCATGATATATAGACGGTGTTTTGCTACTTTTTTGTTTTTTTTTTTGGGAGAAACTTGTAAAACATACTTACAACAAAGGTCTGCAGTTATGTAGAAATGTTTCATTTTGGTTTTTTAAAAAAAAAACTCCATTTAAAGGATTTGTTTAGTGTTAAGGCAGAGATGAGCAATTTAGGAAGGGAACCACCAATTTGGACATCAGAGATGCACCTTCTGATGTGCTTGGTTTTATTCGGCAACCATACGAAACTCGTGGTTTCACAGCTAAAGAAGATGCAGAGAAAGCGGCGCTGCATAGATGGAAGTAGAGCTGCTCACGAGCTCTACGAGCAGAAGAGGAGAGACGAACACCGGCTTCTCTAGAGAAAAAAGAAGGAGCATGGGAAGCGCGCAATCAAGGAAACTGAGAGATGCTACTTCAGGAATGAGACTCGAAAGTTTTCCCAAAAGGTTTCCACGTATTCAAATCCCGAACCGAACCTGGTAGAAACAACAAGGGAACGACGTAGTGGAGTTGCAATCGATGCTGAGGATTTGGAAAGAGAATTTATGTAGTCTGTATCACGGCGATTCTGTCAGACAGAATGAACTTTTCAACCTGGTTGACGTAGATCAACAATTCCGTTCACATGACCTAGATTAAGTGAATATAGTCATATCTAAGCTTAAGTCCAAGAAAGCTGCTGTGGCGGACGGCCTGATGGCAGAGCTCTTCTAAGCAACTGGCGATTTTAACGAGCATACACCAACTCATCTGTAAAATATGGTTGGACAAAATTATGCCCAATGAATTGAACCTCAGCATTATTTGTCCGATTCTCAAGAAAGGAGACCCTCTGAGTTGCGCCAACTATAGAGACATCAGTCTTCTTAACCTCGTCTACATGATCCTATCTACAATATTATGTGAACGCCTAAAACCGTTAGTCAACAGCCTGATTGGTTCATATCAGTATGATATTAAGCCAAAAAAGTCCACCATTAACCAAATAAATATTCACACTACCGCAGATCTTGGAAAAAACCCATTGATTTTAAGGCCGCGTATAACAGACTCTATAGAGACGAACTATACAGAGCAATGTCTACTTTTGACATCCCCGCCAAACTCGTCCGTTTGGGCAGGGTGACGACGGAGACTGTGCGCTGCTCAATCAAGTTCGGCAAAGAACTCACAAAGACCTTTGATGCCAAAAAATGATTTATACATGGCGACGCGCTGTCATGCGATTCTTTAAAGAATAGAGCAAAACTCACGCCCTAAGACAAGAGGCACAACCATTCAATAGTTTGTCCAATTACTCGCATACGCTGATGATATTGACATAAGCAGAAGAAAGCAGCGTAATACTCGTACCTATAAGTAGCGCTTCCGCGAGGATTGAAACACAAATGACGAGGATGTGTTTCCAGGTCAACGAGGGCAAGACCACATATATCCTGTCAACCCGAAAGGACACCCAACACCGACGTCTCGGACAAAATGTCACTCTCGACAGATATAACTTTGAGGTAGTTAAAGACTACCTAGGGTACGCTATCAATTCAGATAACGACACAAGCACTGAGGTCAAACGAAAAATAACTCTTGCCAATCACGGTTTCTTTGGGATAAGAAGGCAATTGACTAGCAAAGGTATCTCTCCGGCAACAAACGTGACTCTTTATAAGACTGTAATAATCCCAGTCCTGCTCTATGGCACAGAGGAATAGAATTCATCAAAAATGGACGAGGGTGCTCATCTCTGCTTTGAGAAGAAAATTCTTCGGGTAATTTTCGGTCCCGTCTGCGTAGACCTCGAGTGGAGGAGGAGATAGAACGACGAACTGTATAGCGACATCGACTTAGACAGTAGATCCAACGGCTTAGATGACTGAGTCATATAGAGCGGATGTACACAAATTCTTCGAATCCACCCCCGAGGAAGAGCGCAATAGAAGAAGACCGCGACTCAGGTGACGCACGCAACTGGAATGGAGCCTCAGCCAACTTAGCGTGAGAAACTGGATGCAGCTAACTAAAGATCGAGCTGGCTGGAGACGCTTGTTGATTGAAGCCCAGGTTCACCCCGGATTGTAACACCACCTTAAATAAATTTTGTATTTCCGGTATGTCCCGTTTAAAAAACGACTCTTGGTGGTGATTCTTTGTTAAAGACTATTTCGAAATTGCTATTGTCATATCTTAGGCGTTGATAGACGGATATATGACTAACTTTGGGCTCTCTCGTAAGTCCATTTATCATAGCAATGGGGTTTCTTTCGGCGATGGACTTCAGGAACTTATCGCCTTCTCTTCAAAATTATCATTGTTAACTTTTCACACCAAATAGAGAACACTCTCTCCAAGCATGTTTTGAAATTCTTTAGTAGGTTCACTTAAACACTGTCTCTGATACATACAAGTCGGAAACCTTAGCTTTTGTTAAATTCTTTGGCAATAAATAAACTATATCCTCTGGAATAAGTAGCATGTTTAAAATATAAACGTTTGTCACTAGTCAAACTAGACACCTTTCAGATATCTATGCGCCACTACGTTTGTAGTACTCCTTTTAGACCTACTTTTACATAACTTTTAAAAAAAATGTTATGTGATTAAACATGCTCTTCTTACATTTGTTAAGTTCCGGTTTCTTGAGAAACTGGGTTAAAAATTACGGATTTTTCTACTTTTCTATCTTCATAGACAATTCGACATGCTATCATCAACATAACTCTAAGTACTACTAGTTGATGTCGTGACACTTTACAACAAAAAAGAACAAAAATAATTCCAATTTCTGAAAAACCAACAGACAAGTGGTTTACATGGGAAAAGATGTCTACACATTGGTGTTAAGATTTCAATTTTCTGGTTTAATCTTCGACAAACCTATGTTGATCCTAATCAATTTCATTGACACCACTCGGTACCACTAGTCTGGGGGACGTTTATGCTACAAAAGTACAAGTTTCTACAGAAATTTCTACTACCATTCAGAGAAACGGACACACAAAAGGCATAGTTGGAAAACCCAGTTTCCAGAAAGCAAAGAATGAAACGATGAACATATGAATTAAGTGCTTAAATGGTATTCATGTAATCCACCCTGTTGCCAATATCGAATGTAATAACCTTAAGCAGAAGGATATGCGATCGGCCTTTTGCAATGGGATTATTGGTCATGACAAATGACGTAACTGACATTTATTTCTTTGTTCTTCTTCCTATTTTTTTTTGTTTTATAAAATTCTTTTGCTGAGCGGGCAGAATAGAAACGTTCAATTTTTGGGTTGTATCTGTGTTGCTTTATATCCATGAATAGTTAAAATAAGATGTTAAAGTCAAACTGTACTTTCAAGTCTAAAAATATATAAATACAAAATAAGTTTGAAATATTTTGATTAATATGTTGATCTTTTTAAAAGAATATGTTTTCACCAAGATGTGCTCAATCTATCCACCAACTCAAAACCAACACCAAGAAAAAAAAAACATTGTTTGTTCAAGATCCCTTCGGATATAATTGAGTATTCTGAAAAGTATTACTTATAGATACGAATAGCACACGTTACTATGGATAATGTTGCGCTGAAACTACTTTATTTCAAATAATTTTTATTTCTCAAAATTAGTTATGAGAATAGATAAAGACATTTAATATTTATTAAAAAAATAGTCATAAATGTTACATTATTTAAATTATTTCAGTATGGGGTGAACAGAAATTCGTTCTATATATAACATATAAACTGGAAAGTATTCAAGAAAATTGCAAACAGAAACTACATCGACAATGATTTTAAGATTAACTAACTTAGTATGTTATTTTATGGGATGAAACGCAAAAAAAATTTCAATTTCATTATTGTTAATATTCAAAAGCTATAATACGAATATTACTTCAAATTAAATAGAAACTGCTCCAATGTTCTGATGATTCAAATTTCGTCGGGAAGTGCATTAAATAATTTGCAAAGTTGGTATGAGAATTCAATTTTTCCAAACGTATGTACATACTTCGTCTTCCTTTATTAGGATGAATTTTCTATCTCCTAAGCTCGTGATATTCATTTCGGCATTTATCTGTTGTGTTATGAATATAATCATAAATATTTTACTTAATATGTTCTTTACGGATGTCATCCTTGTATACAACTTTGCCTGTGTTTGTTAAAATTGTGTCCTCACGATTCACTGGTACTATATAGTATATGTATTTCTTGAATTTTGGGCTTGTTTTATTCCTTCTTTTTTGTCTAGCGAATATTTTGGTTCCTACCTGAAATGTTTTGTACATTTGTTTCTTATTTTAGTTTTTTAAAGTATTTTGTTGTGCTAATTTTAACTTATTTCTGACATAAGAAAATTTATTTTGATTGAAGTAAATATCTATAGGATTCTCATTTATTACGGAATGAATTGTGTTATTGTGTTGGTATACGGCATTATAAACTTCTTCTCCTGGTTTTGTTTTATTTTGTTCAGATAATACTCGTGTTAATTCAATTAAAGTTGAAGGGAGTCGTTCTACTTGACCATTTGTAATGGAATGGTTTATTGGTGTGAGATAATGTTCTATTATTTAAATTTCGTAATAACATTCCTAGCATTTGGCCTTTAAATGTGCTTTCGTTATCAGTAGTCAAATTTTTACAATTCGGAAATATGGTTCTTAAAATTTGTTCAATATGTTGTTGCACATTTGCTTTTTCTGTAATAAAATGTAAGTATGCGTATTTAGAATACTTATCTATGCATGAAATAAATATTTGATTTGATGTCCATATGTATGTATATTTGTTCCTGCAGTATCGGGTATGGGAGTTTGTTTTGAGATCTGTTTCTTTGGGTGCCTGTAATATTTATTCTTTAGATAGCTCTCACATGCTTCTGAATATTTTTGGGTTTGTTTAGGCAAATCAGGTCAATAATATTGTATTCCTAGTTCTTGTAGATTATTTCTCCAGTTTCTATGGGCTCTATTATGGGTTTCAATTATGAGATGTAATTGTTTATTCGTATCTTTAATATCTTTTAAATTACTTTGTGTAAACACCATTTTGTAATTACTATAATTTTTCATAATTTCTTTACTTAAAGTATTCCATAATTCTAGATTACAATGGAATGCTATTGTTCTTATAAGATCCATAATAGTGTTTAATTGTTTAATTATGTAGTTTATATTTACTGAATTTGTACTGTGTTTTGTATAGTTTGGAAATGTATTTTCAATATGTATGTTGTTCAACAATTTTTCTACTATGTGAATTTGTGTCTCGAACGCATTTAAAGGTTGACTTACTTTCTTTATTGCTTCTTGATAAGAGCTTTCTTCAGTTGAACTATTATTTATTTATTGCCTTGATAATGCATCAGCTACTACATTCTGATGTCCTGGTTTGTACTTTAATTTAGCTCTATGAGGTTTTTCCAACGCTTGAGTTGTGAATTTGGATTCTTTTCTGATATTGAGAACATAAGACTCTGATGGTCTGTATAAATTGTTAGGTTGGCTATGCCGTATAAATGGTTTCTTAACTTTTGTAGGCTCCAAATGAATGCCAATAATTCTTTTTCATTCGTTGAATAGTTCTGTTCGGTTTCTGACAATGCCCTTGATATAAATACAACTGGATTTCTTGACTGACTCAGCCTATGACTTTGTTACTTGCATTGGTCGTTAGTTCAAAAGGTTTATTATAATTTGGTTGATATAATTCGACTTGTTCTTGTAATTTAGCTTTTAATATATTTATCGCCCTGATGGCTTCTTCATCTAAATTTATCTGTACAATTTGGTTCTTATTCTTATTTATTCCACCATTTTCTCCTCTCAAATGAACAGTTAAACGTTTTGCTAAATTTGCAAAGTTTCTTATACATTTCCTGTAATATGACGTTAATCCCAAAAAAGATCTTAGTTGTTTTAGATTTATAGGAGTTGAATAGTTTGGATTTTTTCGTCCATTTTTAATAATACCCATATCGCCATAAGTTGAATCTAACCTGGCCATAATAGTATTAAATTTAAATGCAATATTTGATAACAATACAACATGTATTGTTCTTTATCAAAACTTCTGAAGCTGGTCCCGATATCTTACTTTCCAGGATTACTAATGCCTCTGTGAAGATATGATGATCTTCAAAATTCTTTAACATTTTGAATGCTCCAACTACAATCCGTCTCCATGAACGATATTCTTTTGCATTACCAGAAAAATGTGGTAAACTTTTAATACTTCCAATATCTTGTTTCACGATCTGTATAAGTTTCTATTTGTATTGGTGTTTTTATTACATTGATTTCCGTCTGAAATGCCTTTACTTGTTGGCATAATACTTCTATTTGTGCCATCATTGTTACTTCCATTGTGTCACGTTTTAATTTTAACCCGTAAAATTTTTTAATAACTTTTTCCACTTTGTATTTGTATTAGCTACCTCGAATATCTGATAGAAGGGTAGAATTCTCGGAAAATTCTCCTTGTAGCCCTGCAATACTGCTTGATTATATGAGTTCTTATTATTTTCTTGACAACTCTAGATTACTTATTTTAACTGTAAATACCTTCCTGCAATTCTATGTTGCTTGTTGAAGGATGATCTTCTATTTTCCGTCCTGAAGATGATGTTAGACGCTGGATTTGCCCTTGCTGTTCTTCAGATGATCGAGCTGCTTGGATTCGGCTCGATGCTTGCTCCTTGGTTCGATGTTTTCAGCTAACGTTGTCCAGAGTTCGGCGCGGATAGAAGATTTTTAACTATGTACTCATAACCTCTATCCCGGTTGAGCCCCAATTAATTAACCTCTTGTGGTTAATTCTGATAATGTTATAGTCTTTGATGGTAGTGTTTAGTTATTTGAATAAGTAATCAATGTACGATTTCACTGCACATCTTGAAATACAGATTCACCGCACAATTTTGAATAAAAAAATACAATTTACTTTTATAATTTTGTATTCTTCTCGGCTACACAACTGACTATGCATTGTCCCTGGTGCTATTCTGTTTTTATACTACTTTCTTATCAGTCTACTTATAAGCAACATTTCGTCTTATTTCTATTGGTACTTATATTCTAATCTGAGTATTGACATAGGCATGTACATATATTCTAATCTGAATGTCAATATGCATGAATTATTTATTTTCCTAATCTTAATGTACATATACATATATTTTTCTTACATCTTAACTCGCGCATTCCAAAAAACTGACGTCATGACCTTGCCTGCAGATGGAACTGTCTTCGCCTTTTTTGGAGCCGATTCTCCCCTTTGAGTCCATTGTTTTGACTGCTCCTTCATTTCGGGTGTGAAGTGATGGACCCATGTTTCAGCCATGGTTATAAATCGACGCAAAAACTCGGCTTTATTGCTTAGAAACTTCGCCAAACACTCGATTTAAACATCCTCACGACGCTGTTTTTGTTTCATTGTGAGCAATCGAGGAACCCACCTTGCGCACAGCTTTCTCATGTCCAATTTTTCAGTCAATATGCGCTGTACAGCGCCTCCCATATCTGCTAGTTTACGCACTTTCAATCGACGGTCACCCAATAAGATTTTGTGGACTTTTTTCGACATTTCTGGTGAACTCACCTCATTTAGTCGACCACTGCGATATTAGTTTTGGCAACTCGTACGGCCTCGCTTAAACTCTGCCACCCAATATTTTATTGTTGTAAACGAAGGAGCAGACTCCTCCAGAGTAGAACCCAGTTCCGTTCTGATCTTGTATTGAGGCCTTTCAAATGAAAGTATTGTATCACATAATGATGACCAATTTTTTCCGTATTTAAAAATTCATTGAGTGCGTTCACTATGGATTGCTGCAGAAGAAATACTAAACAATATAGTGTCGGCAAACCTCAAGTTTAAGCTTTATATGGTTGGTACTTTTTACAGTTGTCACTCATTTTAAACAACAACCGCCATCTATACGTCAGGTCGTGTACTTATGGGACCACACTCGTATGTAGGAGAACTACTGCGTTAACTAATATCAAAATGAAATGTAAGAAAGATGAGGGCATGTTGGTCCAGAAATTTGATCGCAGAGGAGTATCTTATCAGAATGTTTGTAAAGAATAAATCTAATAATGTACCGGAGGATGTAGATCGAATGCATTCATGTTTTTGGCATGATGATTTAAAACCAAATGGTTGCTATTACAGTCATCGCAGAAAATAACTTTATTCGCACTGGCCGAAATTTCTTCCAAAACATATAAAATGTTTTGATTGATATTCGGCTTTGGTCTATACACACTAATTTATAGAACAGTATTTTCACCGCTTGCAATGCCAATAAAAAGATAATCAAAAAAATAATCAATTGGTACGCCGCCGCCAGTGCGATCACTCCTTTCAGAACGAAAAATTTAATCACCACTTAAAGCATATGTATACTTTTATACTAAGTTTCCGATATACACATTGCACCGACTTGCGAATTTAATCGGAGCGTCAGAAAAAAGTCAACTCTCTTGTGCGTTATGTAGGAACACAGGACACACCGCAAATTAACGTCCACTCGTGCAGGCACAAACATAAGCCGTTACTCCCCAAATGGCGGCAGGTAGGGAAACCACGGTACAACAAGCAAAGGTAGCTTCTCAGGCCCCAGCGCCTAGAGCACCGTAACCTGTACCTGACATGCTGGCTATCTTGCTCTCTATTCAGGGGCAGATGGCTCAGCTTCAGCGTCAAATACAGGAACAGGCTAAGCGGGTGGATCAAATATACGAGCTGCTGCCGAGCTTAACGCACCTCCAGTCGTAATGAGTACGTACATGGCGGAGCAAACCCTGAAGGTCCTTGGGTTCGAACGAAGAGCCACACTGTTTAAGTTGCTTATAGACCAAGCCCCTGATGTGCTTTTGGTTAGCGAAACTAAGCTTACCAAAAGACACAAAATGAGGCACAGAAGATATAAAATATTACGGAGAAACCGACCCAATTCCATTCAAGGAGTAGGTGTTGCGATCTTTGTTAGAAAAGGACTGCGTTTCAAAAGAATATACAGTCGTGTAGTACGTAGATTTCAGGTGCTGGAAGCATGCATCATGTACATTCCTCTCCGTAGTGGAAAGCGGTTATACATGGTGTCTGTTTATGCACCTAAAGCTACTCAATCCACCTTATTCATCTCAGAGCTCGAGACACTTTTCCGATTCCTAAGACTGGAATTGGAGGAGAATTATTTTATTATCGGCGGAGATTTCAACGTCAAACACAGTGATTGGGGAAATAATACACCAAATACTAGAGGGAACCTACTATTCAATTGGTGGGGTCAACACAGTATAATGTTTCGACTAGAACTTAAGGCGACGGATAACCCGTCGTTTCTCAGACACGGGTCCTATTTGGACCTCTTGCTGTTCGACACTCGAATACACCTGACGTGCACTAACCAACATACCATAAACTATCCATGCACTTTCGTGTATGACAGTGACCATTGCGGTCTCAGTACCGAAATAACTATTCCCAACGAAACTGCGGAATTGGAAGAGTTTGTTCAAAGGCATTCCTACAACTATAGTAAGGTGGGTTGGACACACTTCTCAAGAATACTGACGAGAGCACTCTCCTCAAATTCGCTCTACCCACCGTCCAATAGAAATCTGTCAAACGAGGAGATTGACAGGTATCTTAGACTAATGGACGATACAATCAAACGAACAATGGACAAAACGATACCTCGGTATCAACACACTGACGACGAAGACTTATTCCGCAACGCAACTATTGACGCACTGCACCGACACAAAAGTAGACTGCTGTCAAGACTAAAAACCTTGTACAGACAGTTTACTGACAGACATAACCCGGACATCGTGACACTGAAGTCGTCGATCAAAAACCTCCAAACATTAATAAAGGAAAATTACAGAAACTCTGTAAGTTTGTATTGGAACAACAAAATTCGGGCTGTAAACACCAGCAACCCTAATATGTTCCCACAAATAAATAAAATATTTCGGAGAAAAGATCAAAACGACCTTTCGTGTCTTAAAATCGCCCGAACGACGGACAACGAGAACATACTCATAGCAGCAGGCATCGATCCAAATGAGGCCGTTGATGATGACAACTTCTTGGTGATCGAGGATCCGCAGGAGAAAGTAGAGGCTATAGGAGCGACTTACCAAGAAGTGTATAAGGCGAATGGCATCATTGGCCCCAACCACAACCTGGAAAATCGAGTCCTTGCGCACAACTTCTACCTTCGGAATGAAATAGTGAACTGGAGATTCGAGAGCTCGGGTTTCACCCAGTTCAGTGACGAGAGAATGTCATCGCCGAAGATAGCGTACTACCCCCGTTCATTTCGAAGGAAGAGCTCCAAACGATCTTCGAATCACTTTGAAGTAAGAAATCAGTGGGAACCGATGAAATACCGAACATTGTGCTTCGACATCTCCCACTAGAAGTGGTTGACATTTATACCACCCTGTTTAATAATGCAATGAATAATGCACATTATCCAGCGCATTGGAAAACTGCGGTGGTAGATCCCATCCCCAAAAGGGATAAAGACACATCCAATCCGGCGAATCTCCGCTCGATCAGTCTTCTTCCAAACATCAGTAAGGTTTTCGAGAAGGTGATCAATAGAGTCCTGACTAAGTGGGTTGAGGACAAACATATAGGTCCGGATAATCAGTTCGGTTTCAAGGCGGGGCATGCTATCATTCATGCTGTGTCGAAACTGGTGTCTGATATCCAATGGAACAAAGGCAAGAACCAGTGCACTGGTGCCTGCCTGATTGACTTGGAAAAAGCCTTCGATACCGCATGGTTAGAGGGACTCTTCTTCAAGTTGGACAGGTTGGGCATTAGTAAACCACTGCTGTATATTCTTTTTGATATGCTCTACAGTAGACAGTTCATTGTGAAGAATGGCGATGTGACTTCTGCTGGAATATTTAACATTAAAAACGGTCTGCAACAAGGTGCGGTAAATTCCCCGATCCTATTCAACATTTACACAAGTGATCTGATAGGTTCACTTCACCATGCCATAGCGTACGCAGACGACTTAATCGCGTACAGGTCAGGTCCAAAAATTGAGGTCATTAACATACTTTTGCAACGTTACTTCGATAAAATTAAACGATATTGCGATGACTGGAAGTTGAAAATCAACTTTCAGAAATAGGAAAACATTCTGTTTAGGACGCCGTTGTCTGGGGCCTCTAGGGATACCAGAAAAAATTGGCGAAAGTTCTCTATCGTCGGACAACATGGACAGCCACTTGCTTGTCGAAATGTAGTCAGATACCTTGGGATCTGGCTAGATCAATATCTGTATTTTAACAAACATATAGATGTTGCTCTGGCCAGAGTCAAAGGTGCTTTTGCCCTTACAAGGAGACTGTTTTATAACAGCCAACTCGATGCGAGGGTGATAGTGATCTGTTACATTGCCCTTATCAGCAGTTACTAAGTTTTTGCTAAAAAATGTTTTCTTAGTTTTAATAATGAATAGAGATAGTACAAACATGTAACGTAAGATTCGTCGAAAGACATAGTGTAAGTGTTAGGTTTAACTTAGAGTGCCCGCGTGGGGCCAGTAAGTTAGAATAAGATTATCTGTAAGTTATTTAAGCATTTTTTTTTTATCTAGCATGTAAGAATTAATGAATTAACTGAAATAAAAATGCATTTAAAATGAAAAAATAAATGAATGCGAATTTAATCGGTTGTTCAATAAGTTCTGCGTTCTTTTTCTGAGAATTTGTTTTGATCGGACGTGTTTTAAGTGCTCAATATTTTTTTTAAAATGTAGGATAGCATATTTTGATTTTTTTCTTTAAAAGAAGTGTCAACGCGATAGAGAAGCAACGGAGGTTTGCACCATGTATGGAGATTCGGGTATAAGCCCTGACATTTGTCAGCGTTTTTACACAGGAAATACAGACCTTACTGATGCTGACGATGATCAAATCTTGGCTGCAGCTCGGCGGTTTAACATCGCTTAATGGTCTGTGAGAGTTTCTTGGGATGGAACTCTCTTGAGGCTTTGCTGAAAAGGGTCGATATGGGAGACGAAAATTGGGTGGTTTACAATAACATTTGGCATAAGAGGTCATGGTGCGCTCCTGGTCGGAAAAAACGGTAAAAAAGATTTTTATCCCAAAAAGGCAATGTTGAACATTTGGGGACTGGCGAGGAGTCCTTTACTTTGAGTTGCTTCCACGCAATCAGACAATAAATGCTATTAAATATTGCTCTCAGGTCGATACTTTGAAGCAGGCAGTGGAACAAAAATGGCCAGAATTGTTGAACAGGAAGGGCGTTGTTTTCCATCATGACAACGCCAGGCTACACACAGATTTAGTGACAAAACAAAGGCTGAATTCATTTGGCAGGGGAGTTATGCAGCACCCACCGTACTCTCCAGACCTTGGGCCTTCTGAATACCATCTGCTCCGCTCTCTCCAAAACAATTTGGACGGAAGGCAATTCAATTCCGAAGATGAGATCAAAACGTACCTGGAAAACTTTTTTACCCATAGGCCTGCTGACTTTTGCAAAAGAGACATTATGTCTCTTCCTGAACATTGGAAGAAAGTAATATACCATGATGGGCACTATCTGATGGATTAAATATAAGCTTTTGTACCAAAAAAAAAAGTGTATTTAACTTTAATCCTAAATATATAAATTATCACTACATTCATCTATGATATTTTTGGCAGTAGACTTTGTGCGTTTAGGTGACAAACTTTGAGACCTTGCCTATGAGGGCAGAACACTTTAATCATAGCACGCAATATAACATCACTGCCATCACCAGTGGGGTTCACCCCGCTATCATTTAATTCCATTCATAAAATGAATAATAGGAGAATTAAAGGCATACATATATACGAGTAGATCATCTGTAAGCTAAGAAGCATGTTATTCCCTAAAGCAACAACATTGACATAACAGCACAGATATCAAAGGAAAATCCACGCAAAAACAACGCGAAAGAAAAACAAAAATAAACTTACTGATAATATTATAGTTGTTGGACGGCAACGTCGTTCATCACTGTTGTTGCTGTTTTTCTACGGCTTCCTTCGATTGATGCCTCGCGTCTATATCATCCAATATTCTTTCATTCTCAACTAGTATTTCCTGTTTTCTGCGCTTTATATCCTTTTAGCTTACTAGCAGAATGGAAAACCTAGTTGTCTATAAAATTTTTACAAAACCACAAATTATTGAAATACATATTGAAGTATTTATTGATTAAAGCATAGAAAACTTACCATGAACGACGGTCAATATTTTCTCAAATTTTAAGTTTTGCAATTTTGTTTTGATATCTACTCTGTCTGTTGTTTTGCTAAATATATCTCAATATTTCAAAAGGTTTATCTGCTTCAACAACCTCATAATTGCGAGTAGATGGTGAGGAATTTTGATCAAAAAGCTTGTTAAACTAAGGAGTTTCAAAAACTAAAAAATGTACGAGAAGACTTCTGTTTTTGGTTAAGTTTATGAGACTTTTGCGAAAACTCGGTTTTTAATGTGGTGGTAAAGAGAGCGGTTTTGTTCGTCATATATACATAAATATAAATACATATAAATATTTTGGTTATTTTCTGATTTGATGCTGAAGTCTTGGGTGTGCCAGTTTTGCCTGTGATGGACGAGCGGAATATTTCGCTGTTGTTGCTGGAAATGAAAAATTGCTTTCAATGCAGTCAATGCTATGACAAAGATGATAAAAGATAGTCTTTAAGTTTTCGTTAGACGACTGGGGTATATAATAAACTATCACATGGTGTTTGTATTGTCGATCAGCTACTCTTTTGAATATCTGTCAGGCGATTTTTATGTGCTTTCTCCGCTCTTGTACATCTTGAATGAACTTTTCCATTACCCTTATCTTCAGCTCAGCTTTCTATTGACGACTTTGCAACTTTTTAAGACATTTGTCAACATTTTTATCATGCGTAGCTAGCTTTTCCTCAATTAGAGAAATCCGATCAGCAAAAGATTCATTTCAGTGGAAATCCGGTTGAGTAAGTGTTTCTTCTAAGTCTGGGACAGGTTTATACCCCCGCCATCACAGATTGGTTGCAGTCACAGATTGGTTCAGAAGCAGTACTGTTATCTGCAATACTAATGGTTCATATATGCCGTGTAGTCGATACATGTCGTAAGCACCCTTAATGCCGACGAAAATGAAAAGGGGGTATTCCTTCTTGTTGTGTGTGCCGTCAATTATGTCTACCAAATTTCGAAACGCAGTCTCACAGGATCTTGCGAGTTAGGAGGGATGTAGCATCTTAGACAGAGGATGGATTCGCAAAGAGATTTTACTCATATGGAGCTCAACGTTCCTCTCCATGGTCATTAATATGGTGTGGTACTCTTGGTGAGCACGTACTAATCTTTTTCGACTTACTGTTAGTCAGGGGTTTGATATGTATGGCAGTACCAGGGTTGCAGTGAAAATTCTATCCAGAGTTGGTAGCAGTTGGTCCATACCTTCTATAACTGGATATATGCCATCGGTGCTAGATGACTTGAAGTCATCAATGGAAGCAACATCCTGTCAATCACTATAACCGATGATAGATGCCAGGTTCGGCATGTAGCATTATATTGCTCAGTCCATATGCAGCTTCGTTGATAGGGGCTGGTTGTGAGCTATGCCTAACTCGAGAAATGATGAGGCGGAGAGTCTCTGCTTTCGACTCAGTGTTAATGACATCAGGTTTTCTGCGTGATTTCAGTTGTCCTGATTTCCATCAATTCGCAAAAGTCTTTGTAGAGGAATTCTTCGAAATTTGAGTTAGTTTCTTATATCCTTTTCGCTTCGAACTAACCTCATGGAGGACTTCTTCGAAACACTCAATAAGCCCAAGAGAATGGTTAAAGTTCTCAAAGGAGGGCAAATTATTCAGACTGAAAAAAATCAGAAGTTTTGATGACAACTAAACTGAATCGAAAGCATTAACTCTGAGTCTCATGCTCGACGTTCACTTTTCAGGTAGCCTGACTAAAACTGACTGATCCCCAGCTTCTATCAGAGAGGCTGCAAGTGAACTGATCAACACAACCCTGCATAGCTGGTATCTGTCATCGCTTATAGCGATAAATAAGACCAATAAATATGGAGCTGCGTCCTTTGGTGGCTTCAAGTTTTCTGGTTCCGATGGCATACTATCTTGATCCCGCAATTTATTCAGAAAATTAAAAATACAAGTTTATTCATCTAAATCTATATTGTCCCTTTCAAAGTAATTCCCATCGACTGCAACACACTTATGCCAGCGCTTGATCCAGTCCTCGAAACATTTTTTATATTCGGTTTTCGGTATGTCCATCAGTGCTTCTTGCGATTTTTCCATTACTTCCTCTCGGCTGCTGAAACGCGTTCCCAGTAGTGATTTTTTAACTCAATTGAACAGAAAGAAGTCACAGGGAGGCAAATCAGGTGAATTTGGTGGCTGTTGGATGGTATTTGGTTCATTTTTCGTCAAAAAATTACGAATAATGATGGCACTGTGCGACTGCGACGGTGCGTTATCATGCTGCAAAATCCACGAGTTTTCTGCCCGCAATTCTGGTCTCTTTCGGCGAATTGCTTTACGCAAACGTCTCATAACGCCCAAATAATACTCTTTGTTTACTGTCTGGTCTTCTGGCAAAAATTCATGATGCACTACACCGTTGTACCCGTAGCTCATGAAAACCGTGGGAATTGCCTTCTTTTTTGATTGAAAACGGCGTGGTTTTTTTAGTCTCGGCTCATTTGGTGAACGCCATGCACTTGCCTGATGTCTGAATTGCGTGTCGTACTCATAAATCCACGTCTCGTCTCCAGTAATGATGCTTTTGATGAATGTGGAATCGGATTCAGCCTCGCAAATCATCTCTTTTGCGACGTCAACACGGTCTCTTTTTTGCATGAAATTAAGGTCTTTTGGCACCAACTTTGCTGCTACACGACGGAAACCCAATGTTCAAGTCCTCCACTATCTCTCTGGTGGTTAATTTGCGGTTATTGACCAACATTTCTTTTACTTTCATCAATGTTTTCGTCGGTTTTCGATGTCGATGGTCTGTCACTGCGTTCATTATCTTCGATTGACTCACGACCACTTTTGAACCGCTCGTGCCACTGGTAAATGACCGTTTTCTTTAGAGAATCGTTGCCGAAAAACTTTTCCAACATTCCCATCGTTCGCGCCCCATCAAATTCGTGTTTTACGCAAAATTTAATACAAGTTCGTTGTTGCAAGTTTAAATCCATTTCTAAAATTGTAAAAAATAGCCAACACACACAGAGATAGATGTACTCTTGGTTCCGTAACTTTTGCAAATGTCAAGCTATGACGCTAAGATTTAGAGGGAATGTCAACAACAGATTTACCAACTTAACAAGGAAAACAGAACTCAAACCGGAATAATGGGGACTCCACACTGGTGGTGTGGCCGGGAACGTTTCGATCAAGGTTGGATATACCAAAGCTGTTGAAATATACGTAGGTACAGATTGTTTATTGTCAACTCCGAAGAGAATCTCCTCTACTAGCTTGGGATTCTTAGTGAAACCCTGGCGGGCAGTAAGATTAACCATTACACCGAAAATTATTTTCTTCAAGTGAACTTTCAACACAGCAAGTTTTGACCGCAATTACAGCATGGCATAATCGGATCACCTGATTTGTAGATTAGAGAAATCGCAGTGAACAAAACGTGATTTGGAATGCCAACCCCGATGGGAGCGGTAATTATAGGTTTCATGCAATGCGGCGTCTTTCAATGAGAGGGATGGGTGCAGTTATTGCGATTTGACCATAGGACCACCGGCTGGCCAAACCAGGACTTAAAACACGGTACCGTGGGAGTCAGGTCCCCACGGATTTCTGTCCGGGGCTCACTTGTAGAGGTGGGCCACCCAGGGAGAGGGTCACGATAGCTGTGGTTTAAAACGTAAAACGCAGAAAGAGTTAAGAAGAGCAAGAGGATAATGGGAAGGCCTTGACCAGTTACCAAGAGCGGAGCTTTGCCCTCAACACAGTTCTGCTTTTGTATTACATAATACATTCAAGCAATGGCAAGGCGTATCCTGATAATTTTCTGATTATCAGCAATGTGATAGAGTGCAGACTGCTTATCGGCATCTTAACGGAACGTTTTTCTTTTATTAAACTCAATCGTACTAGGTATACCATAAGTGATATAACATTATGCGATCTTTGCAGTGAATATGGCAATTCCTCTGTATATTTACGGCCAGGGCTCTCATCAGACTCCAATGGTAAGTGCTGGTACTGTAGGCTGATTTTCACTAAATTATGATTGCAGCCTACTGAATACTAACAATCGTTCTTATTTATTACAGGGTATATCTTTCTGTCCGTTCACTGTTTTCTTAGATAAAGTTTTCGCCCATAAAGCGTCTTTCCAAATGTAATGTCAAAACTCCAAAAGCTTTTTCGAGTCAACGGATTGTAGTCCCTGTACTAGTATGTGATTCAATTTCTGGTTGCTAAATGTACAGGATGACTTACTCGGACTGTAACTTTTTAAAATGTAATAATTTTTAATTTTTTGATAAATCATTGTGCTAAAGCAAAAAATGTTGGAAAATACATCAATTTTCAAATTGTATCAGTAGTTTTGAATATGTCCACCTTTGGCGCTAACAATGGCCTTGAGACGGCCGAAGAAAGCAACGCACGCTGCACGCAAGTTTGGCCCATTCCCGTCGAAGTGCTTTGGTATTTTTTAGTGCCAACCTTCGCCTTCAAAATACCCCAGACAGAGATATCCAACGGATTTGCATCCGGAGAATATGCAATCCATTGTGTCGAACAAATGAAGTGTGGAACATTGTTTTTTAACCAATCTTGGTTGATGCTCGCTTTGTGAGACGATGCCGAGTTTTGTTGAAAGGTCCACGGTCTCCGACCGAAATGATTATTTGCCCAAGGCTTCAATACTGCCTCTAAGACAGTTTCACGGTATACCATCGCATTAATATTGACGCCACGGTCCAAAAATACGAGCAGAGCGACCATCGGCGGTTATGGCCTCCCAAAACCATAACCATCGGCGGTGCCTGCTTTCTGGTGGCCGTTCGAAGGTTTAAATTTTCGAAGGACCTCTCTGGCAAATTAACATTTTGTTTGTTGACATATTGCTCGATAACAAATGGCGACTCATCGGAAAAAACCAAATTCGGCAACTCACCACTTTCGTGCAAGCGTAGCAACTCCTTCGCTCTTTCGACTCTAAGTTTTTTTCTGTTGCGGTGTAAGATCGTGTGCTTTTTGGAACTACAATGGCTTGAGCCCAAGCTCATTTTTCAGTATGTGTTGCATCCGTTCCAACGATATGTTGAGCTCACGAGCAATTATTCTTCCACTTCGACGCGGATTTCGCTCAATTCGAGCCTTCACTTTCCGAACCATTTCTGCCGATGTTGCTGTTTTTTATGACCACCTCCATGGCGTTTTGCAAACGCTGCCAATATCACGGTAACGAGCTATGGTTCAAAACACAGATGATTTATTCACGTCGAGGTGCTGGAGGGCTCTAATGATAGCTACTAGGGGTTTGCCAGTCAAATATAAAGCAATCACACTATCACGTTTGAATTCCATCGCGGATAAAAATTTTTCAACACAACTGAGGCGCAAATCGTTTAAAAGGCTTGCAAATAATAAAATTGCCCGTCATGTGTCAAAATTTGAGCTCACTGTCATGAACGGTTTGGAAATTATAGCAGTCTGAAGTTCGTAGCAGTTCGAGGCATTCAGGGTATAGAACTCTTCAGTCGTGTACGGATTAAGAACTCTATTTACAGAGTTTGGTTTTTGGATTATTTTTAACACAGTGAAAATTATCGCCTTACCTATTATCTGAAAGATGTCATAATGAAAATAATAGTGAACATAAACCATGTCTAAATAAAATTGTATTAAAAGGTCAGCTATGGAGAATTATTTTATTCTAACGTCAATGCTACAGTAAAAACTACAAACTAGTTTTGCAGGCTTTCTTAATTTGTTCGAAGAGATTTGCCTGATTAAGAAAAAAAAGGTTTCACCTATCTGAATCGACCTCTTTTTCTCAATTTAAAAGGCATAAACTCCTTCCCATAAACCAATCCTTTTCAAAAATCTTTTATTTCACTTTGCAGCGGTTAAAGTAAAAATTGTATCTCTTTTGTATCTAGAGAATTATATGCATCCGAAGGAAAAGCTGTTTTTGGTTTGTACAATAGATATCAGGTACATTTCTTGGTTACAAAACACAGAACAATTACATACTTGTCCAAAAAAGAACACAAGTTTTGAATTTTTAATACGAGTGGAATGACGCTACAGACAAAATTGCTTTTAGACATTTAAAGTGTCTTATAATTACAAGTGTAGCCCATATATTATGCAATAATTCCAAAGAAGGCATGTTCAATAGGAGGTCAACACAAAGCTTTCCTTAAGAGTAGACTGTTTTCCACCCTCCGCAACTGCAAAATGTATCAAGGAAATAACACATAACCTTTGCCGGAATTCTCTATAGATGACAATTTATTTCTGATTTGTGGATTGCATATATTTAATTAGTCACTGAAATTAGTCATAATTTCCGTCTGAAAAGAAGACTCTATTGGTTTATTTGTTTGGTTCATTAATTTTGAAAATTGAAGGCGCTATTCTATACATTCCATGAAATCAAATCTTCCTTAACTTTGAATCAATCCCGACAATAATATAATCCAAATTCTATTGGTTTGAAGTCAAAACCCTTATCTTGGGGATTCTCTATGATATAACAAACATTCCAAACTGCTCCTGCATTGCTTTACTACTTGATAGTTTAAAGGACATATTCTTCAAAAGCACTCCAAAGAACAATTGAAACTAGTCTGGCTTTTTCCTAAGTAGTTCTTTCAGTATCTGTTGTCTTCAAGTATAGCTCAAGTGGAAGTATTTCACTTGTAATGTCAACCTGATATGACAGGAAATCATTGAAATTTCTGAAGATCATTGTTTGCTTGGAAAGTTTGTAAAGTGTTGAAATTATACCTGGGATTAATTGTTGAAAGGTGCAGAACACTTTTGTTAAAGACATCATTTCTGAAGCATCAACATAATGTGCTTTACCATAAATATCGACAAGCCTTTGGTATACATGTACAAAGTTTATCTATTCCTTTTGCAGGATTCTGATTAATTGAATTATATTGATGAACTCTTACGTACGGTCATATGTGCAAATGATATATCTTCCTCTTGACGCAAGATTTGAGAATTCTGAATAAACATGTTCAGAGAAGATACCAAAATGTAATCAGTTTTGATAAAGTTCTATAATCAGTGCTTTGCAAATAAATAGATTTCTTCTAGAGTTGAAAGGGGATTCAACTCCATTCCTTAAAATAATTTTCATTACGGATTAGTTTCTGGGCACAATTTTGTATTGATTTCGAATAAAAAGCGGCAAAAAGGTAGTTCAGTTCTGATTGCCAAAGAATTCAAATGAACATTTTGAAGTTTCGAATTTTTGGAAAACGAATCAAACCTACCCGATTCAATAGATATTGATGGCGCTTCTTAATAATTCTTTCAAGAACTGCTAGTGCGAACATATGAAATCGAGTTTTAAGAGGCTAGCACTGGCTTTCATCCGAAATATATTAAAAATGCGGCCACTTTTAAGTAGGGCAGCCATCATAAATTTGACAGCTGATTTAGCCCACATCCATCTGTATTTCAAGTGACGATAAATGCAGTGGAAAGGCCCGTAATTTGCGGCAAGAAATGTATATGAAGTATCTGTGATCTGTAGTTTGAAGACCATAGTCAATGTATGTGGGTGAAAAGTCGAAACAAATTCAAAAAGTAGCTCTCCAATTTTCCAAAAAAGTTTTGCGATCTTATTGTTGTATTTCATTTAATCATAGAGACTGTTTGCAGAAATCTAAAAGGAACACAACGTGTACGTTTATTGAAAAATTGTTAAAATTGGATAAAAACCAACGTCACCATACGCAAGGCTTGTTTCGTCGTGACAACGTAATGACGTAATGAGCAGATGTAGGTAGATACGTTACGAAACTCTAATTTCGAGAGATTTTTAAACATTTCTCTGAAACATCTCACAAAACTTATTGCAATTTTATTACGAATCTTTTCGTCCATCATTGATGCTCATTTTGGAATGTCACAGTCGTTGGTACAGCCACTCATGTTTTTGATTATAGAATGAGTAAAACAAATAACAGAAACAGTCTCGGGGACTGTCTCATTGATAGCATCTCTAACAACATATCCATACGATTTTTAGTTAGTGCCAACCTTCAAATGACACGTGACATTTGGTAACATTTTGACCGCTAGTCATCGAGATATTGAAATTTTAGTGATTTTTGATATTTTCAAAACCATGAAAAAAACGAGTTTCGTACGTTATCAACGTCAAAACTCAAGAAGGGATTCAAACGTATTATAAAGAATCTGCTCGGTCGAAAACAACAATTTGTCGCTTCGATCGTTTCGAACAACCATAAAGCGAATGTGCCTGAGATAGTTGGCATCATAAAGATAGACCATGCATATCATACTTTGCACGAGTACTTGGGTATACGAAAAGCTCTGTTCGAAGTGGGTACTGCGTTTGCTCACATTTAACCAAAAACAACAACTTGTTGATGATGCAGAGTGCGGTTTGTAGCGCTGTTTAAGGGAAATAATGTTACAATGAATAAAACATGGATTCTATGTCTATTTGCAAACATCAAAAAAGAAACTCAAGCGTATTTGAAGGGTTGGACAAATCGCTCTATAAGAAATGCCTAGAAATGTTAGAGCGACGCTGGATTGTATCGCTCTAGAATTACTTAGCGCAATCCCTCACAGCTCTTTTCGGCTCTCCATTTCACAGCGTATTTTTCCTAGATCCTGCAAAAATGCAAACATAATCCCTCTCCACAAAAAAAGGCCGAAAAAACGAATTCCTCAATTATAGGCCCATAGCGGAGCGACTCACTGTTTTTTCATCGCAAGTCCATCCTTTGCGAGTAACCAATATGGATTCTTAAAGAGTAGATCAACAACTACAAACCTAACAGACTACAAACCTAACAGAGTTCGCAGTACAAGCTCTCTTTGCGCTCTAGAAGATGGAAAATCAGTTAATGTAATCACTTCCGATTTCACTAAAGCTTTCGATAAAATTTCGCATTAAGTTATACTTTTCACAAAAAAGGGTCTTGCTTTTCAATCAGACAAAGATACTGCAGTGTTATCTTTAGGTCAACAGTATCCAAAGCCAACAAGTCACTTCAGGCGTACCGCAAGGAAATCATCTCGGTCCTCTGCTATTCATTCTGCCAATAGATAGTGTTAACTGTATTATTGTAAATTCATTTATATCAATATAAGCAGATGACATCAAAACCTTTCGACACATTTTGTCTGGCTTGGATTGTTTTCCGCTGCGAGAAGACTTAAACAGGTTTTCCACTTAGTACCAGAAAAATTTCCTTGAGTTGAAACTCAAAAAATGCGGAACTACATATAATATACGGGTACACTCGAAAACGTTTCACAACTTTACCCCGGACATACTTTATAAATAGCAAATCTGTTTCTATAGTAACAGACATGCGCGATTTAGGTGTTATCTGTGACAACTCCGCCCTCAGTTTCGTCAAGCGATGGTCTAAGGAATTTGTTGACACATCTATTACTAAATCTCTTCGTTCGGCTTCTTCTTGAATACACCAGTCAAGTCAGGTCACCCTATTAAAACGCCCATATATTGCGCATAGAATGTGTACAGCGAAGAAATATCCGTTTCGCTTTGCAGGTCTCCCCTGGATTGACAATTCCAACCTTCCACTGTATCTCGATCGCCTGAAAGTGATAAACTTACAACCTCTTACTACATGTGGTGAAATTAATTGCGTAATCTTTGTTCACCAGCTTTTAATTGGTAACATTGATTCTCCTGTATTCTACGTATATTGCTACTCAACTCTTTTCGAAGAAAACATGGTTAATGCTGAATTACCGGATATTGTCAAAAGCCATAAAGACAAACATGATGTCCGTTTCCTCCATACCACTGTAAGATAAGCCCTATACAGTGGCTATAGGCTCAACTAAAAAGATTCGTGGTTAGCTAAGATGGACCTTTTAAAATGAAAGACGTTAAACTATTGTTAATAAAAGAACTGAAGAAAGTGAACGGTAATAAATGGCTTAAATGTATCCAACAAGTTGAAGTAAAAGTTCCACCCCATTAGATTTGGATGTTGTCGCTGAGGAAGAAACCACCGATATTGTTATTATGTTACTTTGGATGATGAAGACGACAAAGGCAATGAAATTTCTTCAGATAAGCTCTTTAATGTTGGGTTGTTCAGAAAGTCATTTAATGTTCAGATGGGTTCATTTAATATACGTAATGAATATTAATCAATGATCTATTGGCCGTTTTGTTCGACGACCTTCTGGCATCTCTCAGGCAACATCATAATATCGTGTTCATAAGACATCCTATCGTTCTCAGCAAGAACTTGTCAAGGTGCTGCTTGATGGGGTCTTTGGAAACAAACGGCCAAAGAGTCAAATAAGTGGAAGTCTGATGGCGCAATATCGGGGCAATACGGCTGATGTGGCAACACGTACCAACAAAGATGCAACTATTTTTGGCGAACGAAGAAAACTTGTGTGTGGTCTCGCATTGTCGTGTTAAAACAATACACCCTTACGATTCATCAGCTCGGGCCGTTTCTATGCGATGGCATCACGTAATGTCTGTAGCCATCAAAATTATTCGCTTTGTTCTATGGAAGCGGCTCTTAGAAGACTGGTCCCTTCCAATTCACCAGATAGACAGCATCACCTTTTCTTGGTGGATGGTCGCCTTTGTTTTTTTTTCCTATGCTTCATCTCGCCTAGTCAATTTTTCGTCACCCGGGATCATACGTTTCAAAAATGGATTATGTTCTTCGCGTTTGGTGAGTTGATCGTAGATGAGATCGAGCCAAGCCATGAACGTTTCAAATGAACACTTTTAAAGCGGTAGCAAGCTACCGAACCGTTGAATGCTTATTTGCTTGCACTAATGCTTTGATTTTATCGTCGTCAATATCGGAAGGCCTACCAGAACGATGAGCGTCTTCAACTGAAAAATTACCAGAATTGTGCGAACCGGTACTGGCGATTTTCGATGAAATTTCTGTCGTAAATTTAATGCTTCAATTGCTTTGCTCCCTATTTTGAAGTAGTAAAGCAAAATATGGCGAATATGCTCCTCAAAATTCTCCATGTTCGAACCATAATTGCAAGAACAAAACTCGACCGAATCGCGTCAATATTTTTTGTTTTTATATCAAGTGTCAATAAGAAAAATCATGCAGACATTTGATATATACATATTTCACGTTCAGATATACAATAAATAAACACGTGCAAAGCCATCTATTTAAAAAAAAAACGCAAGAACTTTTTGAACACCCCAATACAATAAATAAAAAAAAAAATGTATCTTTTGCAATTAATTTTAATTTCATCAATATAAGGAGTACCGCAATCTCTGCGTCCAGAGATTCAACGCGGTAAATACGCACACCATGGTAGCCCTATGATAGCTTCTAGGAACAAAGTGCTTATTCTCGTACATTTCAAGGTTACCAAAGTGGGAGCCAAACATTCTGCCTGCCATGTGTTGCAGAGTTTAATTGAATAGATTATAGGTCCTAGTACGAACACATCAACGGCTTTTGTTTCTCCGTCTCAGCACGTTCGACCGTCTTCGAGACTCGGACCTAGGCGAGGTACAAACAAAGTGTGGAGAAAGCGGAAAACAGCAATTCTAACCGGATACTCCCGAACAGAGCGGAATTTATTCGGACGATGAGGACAGCTTGTGCTTAGTTTGGGTAGAGCGCTTCTGTGCCACCGGAAAATGGGTACAATGCCTGTACTGTTTTTCGGAATAGCTTTCCTTATAAAGGTAAGTTTATTATTTTAATAAATTGCTTACCTGCGTTTAAAAAATGTTTTTTTCTTTTTGGAAAATCTGGTAAGACAGACGTGTTTTCAGAGACCAGAATATGAATGCATATCGGCAAGGACTAAAGGTAAGTTCATGCAGTGCAGCTAGATTTCTGATATATTGGCTATTATACTTTTGATTATATATTGCTCAGAAGAAATGTTGTTGCTTTTGCCCTACGACGTACAATGTATCCACTGGTCTTATCTCGAAAATCGTCTAGCAAGTTTTTCAAACAACAATTTCTTATATTTTGGCAACAATTTCTTTTATTTATTATACAACTAAGAAAATAACATTTCACTAGGTTATTCATAGTATAAATAAGCTCCCCGTGGGAACCAGTTTAAATGTTATTTATCCTTCATAATTCTTCATAATGCATTTGCGTGTATTTTGTATCCGCTCTTCTAAATACGAAAGATTAAAAATTCAAAGTTTATCTTTTGTCATAGTCCCCATTATCTTGTGCGTTCTTAACATCATCGCCGTTGTCGTCGTCGTTGTCCTTGTCCTTGTCGTCGTCGTCTGGTTTTCCAATTAAGCCGTGTGCTCAAAAATGAGGTACCTACTCTTGGTCGCATTGTTAATTTTTACATCAACTTTCTTCTGGAAAACACCTTTTGAATATGAAGGACGAAAATTATGATAACAGCAAGAGCAGGAAATGATTTCTTAAATTAATTATGCAAATTTTAAATGAGTTTTCGTAAACTTTTTACGCTAGTCATTGAGTTTAGCATGAATGAACTGGTGTAATCTTGTGTATGGTGAACTTTATCGTCTGTATGTCGTCAGCTCACTTACTTAAAGATATTTCTTAGCTCTTTGAATGTACATACTCGTATACAGCTAAACATGACGCAAATACTAACTCATACAAAGGACTTCTCGAAAATTTATTTGTCTTGGTCGGTGTGCTTTTATTTATTTTAGTTTGTTTCGACATTTCGACATTACATTTTGTTAAGCTTCATTTTGGAATTCTTATCGAAACTTATATAACTTTTTTTTTAAGAACATTTCTAATTGTAGTTTAATCTCCATAATGGCAAAAAAATATTCCATGACTTGAAAATGGCAAAATGTCCATCCTAACATATTCGAACGGATGATAAAAAAACACAAACCAAAATAATGGAATCATACCTATTAAATCAGTTTAATCAGTTAGTGTTATTTAAATAAGGAACAATTAAATTAGTTTTATCAATCAGATACTTTTACATTAATTCAATGACCAGATTTTAATTAAAACAAATCACATAAGGGAGTATCACTATTTTTTGTGCACACACTTGGCTAGAATAGTAAATACACATTAGTTGGTACTTGAACTGAAAAGCGTTAAATTGGTAATTCGGTAATTTGTAATTTGGTTAATTAGATTAAATTCGAAAACATGTACTTAAATCGGCAATCAATTTTTTTTCTCTGATATTAAGCAAAAGCGATGTATTTAGTACCAACAACTAAACTATACTGGTTTATATGAGTGAAGAAAAAAATGTAATTATAATGCATACAATAAAAACAATATAAAACTTGTTTATTTTTCGGATATCTGAGAGAGAATAGACTATAATCTTCAATCAAATTTCTAGTTTTAGTTAGCTCACATTCAGACAACGTGCGATGGTGATGCTCTGGTCGCTGCTAGTACTATAGAGATTTCTGTGAAAATTTCTCAAGATCAGTAATTGTTATAGGGAAGTGACTACGAATGCATCTGGTGGCTATTAATTCGAAGAATTTGCAATAGAAGTGCACAAGAAAACTTGCTTCTTCCTCATTTCTACAGCACCTTCCGGTCTTACAAAAATAATTGTGAGGGATATTCAACTGTTGTTGCCAATACCCAGAGTCCTGTGATTTGATTTTTGAGTTTGAAGACATCTGCGCTCCTAATGTTGAGTAGGTGTCTTGATGGTTTGGGATCGCGCTTAAGATCATATGTAGTTCTAGAAACCCCATAGTGTTCCCGATGAATCCATGTTTTTATTCCTTTAACGCATCCCTGAAAATATCATGTAAACAGTAAATCAAAAATTTGTAAGAGAAACAATTTAAATGTAAAGAAGGAATTGTTTGAAAGAAAAATATATTCTGGCCTTCGGATTATTAATTGCAATTTCTATAGTATCATATAGGGTGCAGCAGCAAAAGTACTTATACATATGATGCAAACAATGTTTTAACTTCTTTGTTCTGAAATATTTCACCTTCTTTTTCTATTTCAATGGAACGTTACACAGCTGCGCAAAGAACTGGAATTGTTTTTCTATACTTTGAAAATAATAAATCAATAATAAATAGAGGGTCATCCAACAAGAGGTGTCGTTTCAAATTTTGCGCTGTTATTGAGCTTTCAATATTCAGCTATTATTGTGATTCTTTTGATGAGTAGGAACTAGATGATTATTAAATATGAATCGGCAAATTCTCGCACAACGTGCTAAAATAGTGAAAATTCACTACAAAAGCGGCGAAAATATGGCGGAAACGTTTTGTAATGTTCGTACAGCTTGTGGTCATCATCAAGTGCCTTCTTGCACAATACTTGAATACTCAAAATCGTGTTCGTTCAGGTAGGTCACCTAAAAATGTTGCCGCCGTTACTGAGAGTGTGACTGAAAACCAAGGTGTGTTCATTTGAAGACGATCATAGGAACTGAGACTAAGGTGAAGTTGCCACTAGAATTGATGCCGCCAACCCATGCACAATGCCGTACTTTCTCTGATTTGGTGCTGGAATTGAATGAATAAGATCATAATTACACAAAATTATTCTGAGTGATGAGGCTCATTTTCATTTGTATGGGTATGTAAATATACAGAACTGTCGTATCTGGAACCCCGAAAATTCAAAGAGGAATAGTTGAATAACCTCTCCATATACCACGAGTGAGAGTTTAGTGCGGTTTTTGGGCTGGCACTGTCATTCGGCCATTTTTTTCGAAAATGATGCTGTGGCGACCATTTCAGTGAATGGATTACGTTACCGCACGATGTTGACTATCCTTTTTTGCCTAAAGTTGAAATTATGGACGTGGATGACGCCACATACCTTACAGCTGGAGAAATAATGGTTGGACTTGTGATTTGTTGAAATGAAGACTTCAATTGGCCGCCGAGATCGAGCGATTTAGCATCATTTGACTTTATTCTTTGGGGATATGTTAAGTATAAAATCGTTGGAGCATTCATGCCCACTAACAATTCACGCACTAAAAGAAAATATAAGAGTAGTTTAGGCAACAAGAAGTTGCTTGTTATTGATTTGTAGTGATCGCCGTTGACGGTTGTGGCAATGCTAGTTTCATTTTAGAATGATGATTCCGCCAGACTAGCATCCGCACCAAACAGTGACTTTCTCGGAACGCATTTTCTGCTGGTAAAAACCTGTTCCAATACTCTCCAATTGAAGATACTTAGCTCAATCAAGAAAGTAGAACGGCAATGACTGAATACAACATTATAGTCACTTTGCACTATGCTGAGTGCAAAAGTAATTTAAGGCTCTATCTTATGCGATGACAGCTAGGGGAATTTTAGTACAAAGTAATATTAGATTTGGTCAACCATGACCTTAAAGGTCTTCTAAGGTGAAACTTAATTTTAGATTTTTCATGAACTAGGCAGACAGACTCGGTCCTCCAAATGAATAAATATTATTATATCTACATACACGGACAATGAAATGCCATATAGCCTCGGATATGGACGATTTATTGTTAATGGTTTAGGTGAGAGAAAAAAGACCTGATGGGTTATTTTGCAGATATCACAGCCATTCAAGAAGTCAAATTGGATGCATCACATAAAATAAGGATGAGAAACTATGGCATCTACTACGATCTTAACTTTTGAAAGCAGATAAACATTTAAGTAAGAAAGCCTTAGCTTCAAGCTTGCGTGCGAACGCTTAATTTTGATCTAATTCAAGGCAAACTTTTTCAACACCTCTTTCAATAGAAAAGAACGAAATTCCCAAATATTTATTTTACGAGAGCTTCAATAAGCATCCTAATAATGTCATACTCTGGTGATTTAAACATAGAGTTAGGAATGAAGACGATTTCTGAAAACAAACTGGTGCCGATCGAATTTTGGTTGTTTGAAATAATATCATACCTCGCACATGTTTCTTAAATTCACCATAAACACAGGCATCTGTTTGATCATTTTGGGATCAACGCATCGGTACTGCTTGATGTGCAGTAGCAATAACAACACGTTCGGAGAAGTCATTATGGAATGACTTACCATGAAGATTACTCAAGGTACAAATCCAAATAACCTGGTGCCCAAATTGAATGGCGAATGGCTGAAATTGCAAGAGACCGTTTTACGGGTGGAGTCTCCAAAAACATCCTGTAAAGTCCTATGTTTCCAGCATCTATCACAGAAGGCCATTAGCATACCATTAATATGTAGAAATGAGCATATAACATTTCAGCTGATAACCAACTAGAAGCCAAGAGACAACAACTTGCAACAGGAAATTTACTAGGCCATGGGCCTAAGGAGACCGAAAGTTATCCGTGAACTCCACTAGAGAAGGATACAGAGAATTTTGAGTTTTTGGAATAAGAAAGAATTAGTAGAAGTGTGCTACCGATACCAAACGGAGAACCATTGTAATTGAATCACAATCGGTACTGGATGTCTGTGTATATCTACAGATTGACAAAGGTGACAATATTCCACAGTCAACTTTTACTACGATTGACATAGATTCTGTCGACCTGGATAAAGAGAATTCTGAATAGCACCAATTTTAGCAGCCTAGTCTGATAAACAATTTAAAGCAGATATGTTTAATGTGGTAAAAAGTATACAAAATGTCAGTAGAAAATCGTTGGATGAATGTCCTGCTATAGCATTTATATTTTTATATTTGCCTCCTCTTCAAGATCCTCGCATAACTTCGCGACATTGAAATCATGAGATAAGATCAATGTTCTGTTATGGTAATTCGCGTCTATTAAATCAAAACCCTCCTGGATTATGGCGTAAGGATTTCACCAGCTTTGCTTCATCCAACTAAGCTCAAGGGCAAGAATAATTTTTTAAACGAGTTTAACTTAATTTTTATCCCAGTGATCAGCAAGGCGCAGTTTGCTAAAACTAAATGTCAAACCTTTACCTCATAGCGCCAATATCCAATACATATATCTTCGGCTAGTAGGAATTGGGACCTTTATACTATACCCCACATGGTATTCGAAAACAATACATTCCGGGATGGAGCAGAGAAAGCGACGGACTAGTTGTAGATTGTTCATCTATCGCAGTGACGCGTGACGCAGTGACATCACATTCTTAGAAAAATGGAGAAAAACAAAAAAAAAAACCTGAATTTCACTCCGTCTAGCAAGAAAGCATGATTTGGGGGAATGTACCCAGAAGTAAAGCTAATTCTGAAAAAAACGAAAAGGTCTGTCTATGCAGTCTATTTAACAACATCCTATTTAGCGGAAACTTACTGAAGGGATTTACGAGATTGAAAATGGTGGCATTACTAAAGTCGGCAAGGTGAAAGGATTAGGCCTAGCACCACTCTTATTTAATTTATACAATTTATCCATGACTTGCCAAATCCATTATCCAGCAAATTCACGTTTGCAGATTGACTTGATTTTTTGTTCACTCAGCCCACATACTCATATAGACAGTTAAGGATAGATTCACATGAAATTTGGTAGTCCTTGTCATGTACCTCAAAAATTGGAGGCCTACACATGGTGTGATCAAACTGAAGCCAGCCTGCCTCCGCCTGAAGAACCAGGTGACCTGTGTTCCACTCGAAGTTAAGTTCTAGAGCTCCTTTCTTCAGTACAATAATCACACCAATTAGTTAGGAATAAAGGGGAAAACACTAGTTTGGTCTAAAAGCTTACATCTCTCTCCTGGGTAGCCTCTACCAATATGTAATGTGCTACATTTATTGGCTTCCAAATAGTTTCAGAGACTCATGCCTTATTATTATACCATGAACAGTTCTTTTTAAATATAATACTCGTACACTAGAGAATTAAACACTTTTTCCTATATGTATAAAATCGATCCTCCTATCAGAGTATGGGAGTAAGACATCTCGTATTAGGTTTCTGGCGCTCTTTAGAAACATCCTTGACACTTTAACTCGCAAATATTTACACTTTTCGTAATATAAATAATTTTTTTCATTGAAAACATCAAATATTTAAAAATCGCATAATTGCCTAACTCGCCGTCCATTGAAGTTGGTTTGCAGTATTCAAAATGCTTTCAAAAAGTATCCCCTTAATGTATTCAAAAACATAAACTTCAGCGTCTTTTGAACAAGAGTTAAGAGTCGAGAGTCATTTGTTATGCTACTGTTCATTTTCCATACTGCCTTCGGCTTTCGTTTTAGTAGAATCTATTATATTGTAGTATCCTACTTTACATGTACAAAGTTATACTGGTGCCTTATAAATTGTCTCCAGTATACACACTAAGATACTATTCATGGCATTCATTGTGAACAACTTACTCAGATTGAAAGTGACTGAGAGTCTTGTGTGTGTGTTTCCATTGTACTCATTCAAGACAAAATTGATTAGGTCATTCATGCCATCTAGGATGGTTTGACAATGACGACAGGTCATAGCACACAAAACCTTTTAGTCCGTGTATTTAAATTCAATTCAGGTGAAGTAACTGGGTAAACTCAATAGAAACACCTGACCCGTTCCGCTAACCCAAGTACCGATACGTATATACTCGTATACTCGTAGAACATTTTAATTCTATTGGATATCTTAAGTCGAAAAAAAAAAAAAAATAAAAAAATGCTTCACCAACAACAGGAACAGGATATGCTTACACTAGCACTCGAAATTGGCTTGGTATTGGTCGAAAATTAAGTTTTTAAACATTCAGCGGAAGAATGTAGTTTTCTGCTTAAGCAAACACAATACCCCTGTGGAGTTTTGAATGGGAAATTGGATTATGAAATTTCAACAAACACTGGGCTTCACTATACCTATTCGTACATATAATACTTTCAATCTTGGGACTGGAACAAATTTCCTTCGAAGTAAGATAAATCTGGAATTTAGTTTTTTGCTCATTTTGATTTTTCCTAACGCCTTAGGGATTACTTTAATGTTGCCTCAACAAATCAGCTGTTTAGTGAAGTTTTCCCCGAAATTTTAACTTGAAATAAGAAAAATCATCATCTACTTAATTCTAAGTGAGATTTTCATCTTTGGCAAGAAATCTCGTACAGTTTGTTTGATTGGCAGTACATCAGTTTGGCAAACATCATGAGTTACTGACATCTGCAAAATTCAAGCAATTCCAGGAGGTGGCATCAACTCTTTCTTTCGACAATCTACAGGAGCTTCCTGCCACCAATTAGGAAAGTTTTCACAACTTTGTGGGTTTTTTTTTTTCGATTTCAGTTTTTTTATTTTTATATGTATGTACGGGTATCATACATTTCTGTTTTTTTTTTCTTTTGTTTTCAAAAACTTGTTATCTAGTGAGCAAACTGCTTCTGGCTGATGGAATTCGTTCAATATTTTCCAAATGTCCTTGGGCACAAGCTCTGACATTTTTTCTGATAATGATAAAGACATTTTGTTTCAATGTCTTTGCCATGGGAACAGGCGAGGACCTAATAATTTTGTGGCATCCTTGTATGGGGTTTGCCCTTTTCCCACACCCAAGTTTGGGAGAAATTCGTTTTTGTTTTGATAATGTCACAAAAGTCAAAGAATAAAGGACAAAGAGGAAATAACTTGATAATTACTTTTTGATTTATTCGTATGTATGTATACGTCTTTCTTTGTTTTCAATATATCAGTTTGAACGGATATACAAAATTTGTGATAGAAGATGGTATGAAATGTTGTGCTACGTAATGTATCTTTTGCTAACTACGCTATAATTTTTTGGTCAGGGTTGAGCAATTTCTATTTACATACATATGAGTATATAGGCACAGCAATGGAAGCGTGTTTCCATTCTGACAAGGAGAAGGAAAAAGGACTAAGATTATAACATATAGATTAATGTCATATAAGGGATGTAGGATTGACTTCTTAATGGTAAACTAGATACGAATGTAATAAGAGCACAATTGTCGCCTAAAGCGATGGTGTTAATTTCTGTGGCAGTGTTGGAATAGCCTCTAAGTGTCCTATTTAACAGAAAATAAGAACCGATGCCATATTTCGAAATATACACATGCTTTTGAGTTAAGTAAGTAGTAATTCGAAATGAGTAAAGCGCCAGGAGGAGTAGTAGCCCAAGGACGTTCAGACCTTGTGTGTGTGCCTCACACATAATAGAATAAGTTGCATTTCTCTGAAGGATTAATAATCTTCTTTACGAAATGCAATATGAATACCGTCAAAATAAATATGTCAATTTTTCGGAAATGATTCCAACGAGAATAATAATGGAGATGATATGAGATATTCGACATCAACTCAAAATCCGCTAACGACCTTTGGAAAACAGAGAAGCTAGACCGACTAGTTGAACCTGTATGACGCCTTAGGATCTGATCGCCAAAGAAACCGACACTAACTCGTTATTTGATTTCTCATGACATGTCGTTATAATATTGAACCCAATATAGGCAAAATTTCCTAACTGAAATTCACAGCGTTATTTGTGATATTTCTTCCGATTCGTCGATGCTTTGTTGAAAGGATATATTTGAATTTTTTTCCAGTTTCTGTTTCAAAACCCGCAAACTCCATTCTGCTAATAATATCTATGATATCAACCTATGCCTGCCTTTGGTCTTGCCTTGCGGGTGGTGCGTGTTTTCAAAAGACCAGGATGCGTAATTTCCGAAACAAGGCCCTGATACGAGTGTTTCAATACACAAACCTTAACTTAGATGCCAAGTACATTTTAGCGGTTAGCAAAAGTGTTGTGCCCTGTCATGATGCCAATTAGCAACCTGCACTCTTTTCTATTGAGGGACAGCAGGAAGGCCACTGACTTCTTAGAGACATCTCGAAGCATTCATTAGGTTTGCCTGTAACCTGGGGAGTTATGCCATCTGCAGTTGTGCTTATATGAAATCCAGCTATCAATGTAAGCGTTAACCGCGGGCGCAGGCAGACTTAAAGTAGGTTCGGGTTCTGAAAAACTGTCTTCTGAGCTTGCCTGGCCAGTGCATCGGCGATTTAATTTCTCATTGTGATCTGGGAGCTAGATAAGACTCAGAGAATTTAGCTTTACAACCGATTTCAGAGGAGTCTTGGATTCTCGAACTAACTTTGCTATCGCTACCGATGCAAATGCTTCGTCCCCTCCACCGGTTCTTTTCAATATAGTTCGTTGCCAATAGGATTGCGTATATCTCCATTTAGAGAGAGAGAGAGTTTTGGAGCCATCGGAGCTTGTTGCATCAGAGAGAAAGGATGCATTCGCAAGATAGTTTTGTGCACATGGATGTCATCCATTCTCTCCATGTTCTTCAACATGAAGGAAGTCAGACTTATAGATCTGAAGCTGTTGGCGCGTGTAGTCCTCATTTCCGATTTTCGGTATAAAGGCTACTTTCACTGTTCGTCAGAGATTCGGTATGTATGCCATTTCCAAGCTAGCAGTGAAAATTCTCTTCAGAGTTACCAGCAGCTGGTCTATATATATGTCTACAGAACATAACTGGCTATATACCATCAGTGCCAGACCACTTGAAGTCATCAAACGAAGCAACAGCATGTTTAATGACCTCACCCGTCACTACAATCAATGATACACACCAGCTACGGCGTGTTGTATATTTCAGCTCAGTACTAGCTTCGTTAAGAGGATCTGGTTCTGAGCTGGTTCTGATTAGGTTACCTGGGATGTGCGGCTCAAGCATGAGTCGGAGAGTCTCTGCGTTCGAATTAGTAGGTGCCGTCAGATTTTCTGCGTGACTCCAGCCTGGTTGATTTTCCCTTCTAATCATTTCGACTAGCCCATTGGTATCACCGATAGTTTTGATCCTCTGTATTAGCAGCGCTCCGAATCTGAATAAGCTGTTTATATTCTTTTTCCTTCAATCCGTAAAGTTCCCAGTCTTTCTCCAAATTAGTCTTAAGTGACCTGTTTAAAGTTTTCTGTTTTCTTCACGAAGATGATGCGGATCTGCATTCCATCACAGAACGGGCGATCTGCTGGATTGTTTTATTGCTTGACATACCACTTCAACACACTTGCTGATGGTACTGTTCAGGTTGAGAAGAACTTCCACTAGTTCCTGTGTTGTCTTAAGCTTAGGGCGAGTACTGTTGAACTTGTCGAGCTCCTTCCTAAATCGTATCCAGCTGGTTTTCGGTGGATTCCTCCTCTATAAAAGGTCAGAAATGGAGACCACCGATACATACTTTCCCGAAAGTAATGTCCTTAGTAATCTCCCTCCTCCTGTTGGATGACGATGAGTCAATTAATTGCGGTTTTACTTTCGTAACAAAAGTTGGCTGAAAGCCATAATTATTGACAACCAGGTCAGACGTTAATAGGAAATCCAGGAGACGTTTGCCTGTCACGTTGCATTTGCTTCTGCCCCAAAAAATATTCTGAGCATTCGAATTACAGCACGTGATGAGTCCCATCTTTCTGAATCATTGTATTCAATGTGTTCGGCTACCGCGTCCAGTGGTGGTGTAATAACGATCAGACGCAACCACGAATTTGTGCGTTTCGTAGCGTATCTTTGGGTTACTAAGATAAATATCTACAGAGGCACTGGAGACCATAGTAGGTCTTATTTAACAAAATTTCTACTTAAATAATGCGGTGGTGAGGACCATACTATCCATTATAAAGGCAGATGAATTAACGATGAAAAGTGATTATAATATCCTCAATCATCGATATTGACAATCGTCACAATGATTGTGTGTCACAAATGATTTGTGTTTTCCAAGCTGTGATATCATTTTATATACTGCACAAACCCCATCTGTTCTCAAATAAATACTTCGTCTAACGCTACGATGCATACGGATATTTTGTACTATGGCCCGATGCACTATTGTCGTATTAAACAAGGCTTTTCCATCGAAAAATACTTTTCGCGCCTTTTAAGCCACTCCAATCTAAAGCTGAGTGACATATGACTTGAAGTACTCTCGTTTTTCGCACTCCTTACAAATAGATCTTTTGGGTTTGATTTCTGGTTGCGGGGAAACGGCAATGTAGATATTCGGCCTTCATATGATTCTGAAATTATTTTGTAAATCCTTACGAATTTGCTGAAGAATGTTCACGCCGTTGCTTTAGGAAACGCTGGCATACATACGTATCGAGTACTGCGAGATCTTAGAAAGGTCCACATAAGATTTTTTCAAAGTCTATCGAACTGTTTCTCTAAATTGAAGGAGACGTGGACCATTCGCTCTACATATTTTCGCCATCTCAGGCGACTGATGTCGCTGTATAGCTCGTTCGACGTTGAATCTGCGAATATTGTACGAATAATTTTTCTCTCGAAACGACTGAGGATATCCTCATCCGCTTTCAATAGGGTCCATGGTTCAGCACCATAAAGCAGAACTGGAATGATCAAGGTCATATATACGGTCTCCGTAGTTGTTCGGGATAGAGCTTTACTACTCAATTGGCTTCTTAGCTCAACGAAACAGCGATTGGCAAGAGTAATTCTTCGTTTTATTTCTGTGGAGGAGATTGTTGGCAGAAGTGATATCAGAGCCAATGTAGGCAAAGTCTGTTGATACCTCAAAATTATAGCTGCCTACTATAATGTTCTGTCCAATTCGTCTTGTATGTCCCTTCCTATCGACAGCTAAACCCAGCTAGCTAGCTAGCTTCCGTTTCAATACTAGCGTACGCACCTGTGACATCCCGTAGAGTTCTACGAATTATGAAAATATTAGATGCACAGGATTTTGAAAGGTTGTGCTTCCAATGTTGGCTTGTGAGTTCCGCAGAATTCTTTCAAATATGACATTGAAATACACACATGACAGCGCGTCAATTTATATAAAACCTTTTTTGACGTCAAAGGTTTGGTTCAATCCTCCCCGACTTTGACTGGGCAGAGAGCGTTCCCCATCATCATTCTGCACAAGCGGACGTATTTGGTAGGGATGCCAAAACTATACATTTCTCTAAATAGCGGTCATGAAATCGATGAATAGATGATGTACGTCGATTTGGGCTTAGGACAATCAGACGGAGTGCGCAGATATAGTCGATTGTGGTCTTTCCTGTTCTGAAACCGCACTGGTTGTTGACGAAGGTTTTGAGACAGATAAAAACAATGTTGGGAAACTTATGCCTCTATAGTTGCCACAAAGGGGTCTCCTATTTTGTGGATCGAGCAAACGATCTGATGTATTCATCAGACATAAACTCTTCTGACTGAAACAGGGAAATGAGTTTGTGTTTACTCCTCACAAAGTTATTTTCAACAACTTTGAATAGCTGGATGTCAGCTTAGATATTGCTATCCTTACATCGTTTTGGTCAGGTGGACGGAAGTTTTGGGTATCTTCGTTTAAGATTGATGGTCTATTCTGCTTAATGTCGAGGTGTTCGCTGCCGTTATACAGTGTGCAGAAGATGTATTCGAAATTTTTGCATATTCTCAGCACCGACTTTGACTCTATTTCAAGGTTCCTTTCTTCTACTGATGAAACTTCCATACAAACTCTAAATATCTTCGACTGCGCGCTTCTCGTTCTCTTTTTCCTTTCTCTGGAAAAATCGGTGTGCTTCCCATCTCTTTTGACCGTAGAGCTCACGAGCGGTTCTCGTGCTTCGTTGCAACGCCGCTTGGTATGCATCATATTATGTACTATACTTGAGGCCATTTTCCTCAAACCAGGAATTTTTTGGTGGTGGTCGGGTTAAATCCTCTAATGGCACGTTGACAGCTTTGCCATCTGTATTTGGCACTTGATTCTGGTGTCATAGGAGTTGTTGAAAGATTTCGGGATACGTGTTTGGCAAAGACCTCTTTCGATTGGAGCTTCCCACATTATATCTTCTCATAGTGGTTTCTCTTTGTTCTGGCGCTTGGAGGATTCGCATTCGTACCTTGGCTGCCCTGGAGTTTCAGATGTCTAGAATACTGGGGGCATGCCTTACGTCAATTGCAATGTGATCAATTTGATTTAGCGTTTCATGGACCCCCATGTCAGCCTAGTGCATGTTGATATTTCAATAAGTTTCAATAAGTTCGTCGCCAGATTTGATGTTGTATAGATAGCCTACCAATTTTTCCACCAAAAATGTCGTCCTTTTCTGTCTTGCCGCTAGATTCGTACTAGGCGACAGAGTCATACTCAGGACATTGCTCACTTGTCTTGTCGAGCACCTCGTAGAAACATTCTTTGGTGGCATCGTCCTTGTCTTCCGCCCCTTTGCGCAAATGAGGCTTTAGATTCAATGCGGATTGTCATAAGATAACAGAATCTCAAGACTTCTTGCCTATGTCTGCGACATATGGCAGATTCGCATTTTAAATAGGAAATCATCATATTATATATCACAGTTTTTCATCCTCTTTATGTTTGGCCATTGCTATCTTACTTCTTGTATGGCGGTGTCTACAGAAATAAGATTCAAAAGACCTCGTATCTGAATTTGATTCCATTTTAAGGTACAGTTTATATCTGTCTTATACACAATTGTTTTATTATATTTCCATGAAAATTGATAACCAACACGAGTAATTAATCGAATTGAAATTCGGTTATACTCGTATCCTGTCAGTAAGACTGACTTTAATTGCAATATTCTCTGATATTATTAACCTATACAGTTCAATGGCATAAATGCTGATGAGATGTTTCATAAGGGGATCGATTAAGCAAATAGGGTTGAACTATAAATTTATCGAATTGGAAGAGGGTACGTATACGTGATTGACATTTCTAATAATCCTTTTCTACTTAGATATGCACAAAAAGGTTGTGTCTTGGACAAATTGATTAATACAGAAGGATATTTTCATGTTGGGTTATATTTTCCACTCGAATTATTTGAGATTAAAGGATCTCTGTAAATCGCAAATCGATTACTTACATACTTACTCCCAAAATGGACGAAAATAGTTTACAAATCAGTTTTCGAATATGTACATGACAATAAATCAATGTACGAGTGACTTAAGGCTGTTTTGTTGATATTGTTGGTTGAATTATTAATTCCTTTAATGACAGTTGTCTACATGTAGACCTTTTGGAAGCAAGCCTTTCATCTATATTTGGAATATATTTATAAGGATTTTTAAGCCCCTTACGATACTCTTTTCTTAAAGAACCTCAGGATTACACTACAACACAACACGTATGTATGTACCATATTTCAGAGCTCATTATTCGGCATTTATACTATGGATAGCAGATACAGAACACCAAACTGAAATTAATTTTCTAATTATTTGTACGAGTATTCTCCTCATATTTACCTATCGTCAACATTAGTTCCTTAGTATCTCCATCATGAAAGCCATTAGCGAGCGTCATAATCACATTTTTAGATTTGCATGACATCAAAGTATTTTAAGTGATAAACACCAGCAAACACTCGAGAGGAAACGTGTGCTGCAAATCCTTATAACTCCTCTTGAACCACAACCTCCGAAATACTCGTATAGCCAGTAAACTGCAGGGGCTTTACCACTCAACTATGGTTTTATATTTACAAAAACAAAACAAAAAAACTTGGAATTTATGGTGTTTGGGGAGGATTTCTTACAAAATGTTTTTTATGGTTATGTTTCACACTTCACTGAATAATCTTTGAATTTATTACTTGGAAGAAATAAAAGGTCTTATTTTTATAAAGTTATAAAAGGAATGAGGATATGATGCTGTAGCATATGTGATAGGGTAAAAATGCAATTAACGTTCGTAAGCATTATTTCTAGCAAAATAATTAAATTCTTACAATTGAGTACTAATCCTGTTAAAATCGAAATTTCATTTTATTGGTATATGAATCGAAGTGTACAATACTAGTTTCGTTCCAGGCCAAATCTGGAGTAAAAATCTTAGAAAAGGAGAGCACTGATGAACTTTAAGAAATCACTGATGGAACCGGAAAGAAACAGCAAAAACGTTTGTGATCGCTATATGGTAGGTACCCTAATATTGCTTCAGAAGATTGCCAAATAAATCAGTGCAGTCAGATGCTTATTATAAAAGCAGAAAAAAAACCAGGGTCTTATCGGTTTGAATGAAAAAGTTGGTAGGTCTTGATATGAGATACTTTGGGAACAGCAATTTATTGCATGGAATGACTGACATAACTCATCAAGTGGTGAGGAATCAAACATTACTTGTGATATAGAACTGGACAGAAATTTTAAAAAGGAGCTTAAGACCAACAGTCGGAAAAATTATACATTAATTTATTGTGGGATTGAAACAGGTGTAAATTTGTCTTTAAGCATATGGAATTGCCTGTTCATTCCCTTTCATAGTAAAATAAGGACCTCACTTTGCTACATAACTTGGTTCGTTATATCATGTACATGTAACATCAGATGGCATGGATTTGTTGATGGAGCATTGGGTTTCCGATTGCCCTCAAAATGAAAGGGGTAAATTACCACTCCAATATTTACTGAATAGTGAGCAAACAATTCCTATTTACTCACCTACTTACATAGCACTACAGACCATGCCAGGATGATTTCGATCTCAAAAAATAAATCTGTTAAGTTAGCGCGCTCTTCTGGCTTCCATTTCACACTACAACTTATGGTCGCGTTTAATTTAAAGCCTTCTCCCACTGTATTTTCCTCACGGATACGAGTCGAAGAATCTTTCGACACTATCTTGTAAAAAAAAAAGCTGTGTGTAACCAACTGCTCGTGATCACATGGCATCAAGGGTATGCTCATTGTCGCAGCAAATTGGCAGCATAGGTCATGGTCATGCAGATTTCCGATAGAGAGGCTTTCCATATAATACAGATATGCAAGGATTGGCCAACCAATGAGAAGTGGCGTTCTATTTGCATTCGGTGACAGCTTTGTCCGTTGACATATATTACTTGCCCTTTGTTCAAACACTTACCAAGCAGCATTCGCCTTAACAAGCAGCAAGAAAAGCCAGCAGCAAGAAACAATTTCGAAACAATAAAAGATCAAAAAATCAAGCAACCATCCAGCCTCAGTCACCATAGCCATATGTATTAATCCTTTTTAATAAACAAATATAATCAGTTTGCATTTTTGCATTTAACACTCATTGAAGACTCTTTACGATTCAGCCGTTATTCGAAAATTAGCAATCATTTCTACGTAGTATAAGTCCCACGAAACTATGATAAATACCCGTATAACTAGGATTTTTAAAAATTTAAATGTCAGAGCGGCATATGTTATATTACGACTGTCACAAGGAGTTGCACTTGCTGGGACTCCGTTTTTTCGTTGGTGACCATCTAAAAATAAGGTATCCGATTCAATTCGAAGCTGGTAACGTGTATGGTTTAATGGGTAGTTTCCGCGAATACTACGGTTGAAAAGTTTCTACGGTACTGCTAAAAATTAGAAAAAGCATTGTTTTTTTGGCAAAACTTATGATTCTGAAATCTGTTTCTTACCCTTAAAAGTCGTTTATCTTTTATTAGGATTCGCTGCAACATGTAAGCTCTCCTCTCATATGCACAACGTAGAACATTTTGAGTCAGACTAAACTCCAACCCAGACTAGCTCGCCAACAACTTATATTTCAATCCGATAAGTGATCACCTGAGTATCATGTCCATTAAAAAGTGAACCCATATACGCCAGCCATGCCGAAACGAGGACACCTAAACAAATACCGTTAACTTTTTATTATTTCTGTTTTTTATTCTTTATTGTATTGACATTTGATGGCTAAGAAGCTGTTGACGTGTTATTAGACAAAAGAGTAATCAGAAATAGTTAAAAGTGATTGTGCAGCGCATCTTGTGGAGTTGTTTCAGTGATCAGTAAATATATACATAAAATAAGTAATTTTTATTTGTAAGTTTTTCCACTAAGTCTGTTAGTTTTCTTAAAAAATTACATAAATATATTGTAGACTATAAAATAAAATAAATAAAATTGAACATCGTTTATTGAAGGTAAATTTTTATAACGGTGTCCTCAATTGGGGCTAGTGGGAACATCAGAGGTAAAAATATTTCTTATTTTTTAAAGTTAATTGTTGTATAAACAATGACTAAACGAACATTCAGCAGTTATAACGACTACCTCGGGCTTCAAGAAGAACTTAATGCTGTAATGCTTGAGGAAGACGATGTTACAGAGATAGATTTAGTTGCACTTCCCTCAGAACCAAGTGTGCTAGCCGATGAAGAAGAAGGTGATGAGGATCATGTTCAGAGCAATGCGAGACATACCAGGCAGATTCGAAGTATTCACGAATCGAGGTGAAGACGAATTGGACAGTAGCGTTCATACATTTTATTAGTCGCCGAGGACCGTGCTGCGATATGTTCAGCGATAATGGCACTTTTCTATCTTTCTTTCTTTAAAAGATCTTAACACTCAAGTGGGTATGAATACAGTTATAATGCCTGAGCATGTGTTAAGTTTTTTGGAAAATGAGATAGAAAGAGAAAGAAAGATGTTTGGGCTCAGTGGTTATTACGCTTCATGGGTGGCATCCAACATTTAATGGGAAGACTAAATTCTTAGTGGAAGTTGGCTTGATGTTGATTTCTAGTCAACTACTTATCTTATTTGGTTATCGTTAACTGAAAAAATGGATATGTCTTTTGGGCTAGGCTGGGATTCGAACACCGAACCTTCCAATTTGGAAGACAGTCCACTACCACAAGAAAATTTAGTAGCATGGCAAAATGATCACAATAAGCAGCCAGTGGCCAATATGGGAACCAGTTGGCATTCCATCACTCCTCAAGCTCCGCATCAGGGTGGTTGTCGTTAAGTCGGCAAAACATCATCTGGTTCGCTTGGTAGGCGGAGAAACCCTGTGGTACACCGAACTACACACTTTGGCAATAAAGATAGAAGCGTGTCTAAATTCTCGCCTGCTCACTCCATTACATGATGATCCGGATGATAAGTTCGCGTTGACTCCTGATCGGAGCCCCTCTTATTGCAGCTCTTGAGCCCAGTGTCAACGAGATTCCTGTAAACCGCACTAAACAACGGCAGTAGCTACGTCATGTTCACCAAAGTTTCTGGAAAAGGTATAGTGATGGGTACTTGTAAACTCTTCAAACTCGGAACAAGTAGCAGCAGCGTTCAGAGAACATAAAATTGGGCGACATCGTCGTTGTTCGATATGAGAACTTGCTACCAACCTATTGGCGATTAGGTCGAGCCGTTGAAGTTCATCCGGGCAGCGATGGATTAGCACGCAACGCCACTCTTAAGACAAGTACGGGACTTTGTACTCGGGCATTTCAGAAGTTATGTCGACTTCTAGAATCAGAGGATTTCGAACCTAATGGTTCGACCGGGAAGGATTTATAAAATTTGAACTCGTGATATGGATTTCCATCTTTCGTTTTAGCAACTATTGTTGCTGGATATGACAATTGACTACCCTGTTCTGATCCTCATTTTCTTTCTTTTTTCCTTTTCCTGGTCTCTTTGCTTTTTGACTTCTGGCAAACGTATTTTTTTTTTCCATTGCAAATACAATTAAAGTGGTGATTTGGTAAATTCAATTGTGTTATTTAATTGCACTTTTCAGAACAGATTACATGTGATACTTAACAGAGCCGGCTCCCTTGAAAGGTTTCCCTTTCAACAGCATCATCAAACTCCATGTCGATCGGAAAGCGGGAAATTTTTGTTGTAGTTCTTTATAAAATGCCCTTGTTTGTTTTTACTGCAACTACCCTAATTTTTTGGCCTTTTCCAGGGAACACATTCACTATCCGTCCACTAGGCCATTGGCGCGAAGAGCTCTGGACGATGTACGAAATTTTAAAGAAAAATTACAGCGCAATACCTGGTTTTACCATGTTCACGAAGCTCGTTGAAAAATCCCGACCAAAAACCAATTGCCAATGATTGATTTTATGAGCTCTGTAACTAAATACTGAGTCAGCGTCCGAGTTTATCCAAAATTTATTTTACAACAACGCAACGTCCTTTCAGGTACATTAAAAAAACCATTAACCAAATATATCGGATTGGAAACGACGCAAAGCACAGCTCTAATAACCTTTATGTCTAAGGACCAACACTGACTTTACACCTTACTAATAATGGTACCGAAGTTACAATGACCGACATCTCAGAAAACGGCATTTTTATTGAACTGAAAAGTTGATTGGCTGTAATTGCAAAAGGCGATAGAGTTTTTCGTCACCAAGACTTCCAAAATTTCTCGGCAAGTTAAAATTGTTTTCTATAAAAAATATGTAATGAGCTGGGTTAAGGAAAAAAGAAGAAGGAGCAGTTTTTGATAATTCTAACAAAAGATAAAAGAAATATTCTGGCTCTACAAATAAGTAACAACAACTGCAAGAGAAGTAGTGATGAGAACGTAGCAGTTGAAGCCGGTGATGAAGATCAGGAGAATAAATTTTTCACCGGTGAAAATAAAAATAAGTTCGATTTTAAGCAACGCGGGTTGATTTGAAGAAGCATACACAAATCCATCGGGAAATTTAGAAAAGCGGGGCTTCTAATCTTCCCACCTACTGAGGTATAAGTTTCTCCATACGGAGATCATATACATATACTGCAAATTTGAATCCTTGAAATCACATATCAGTAATCTGATAGGTCATTATTAGTTTTTATTTAGGCATGATTATTTAGGAAAGTGGAGAGTCATGCCTCAACAACATTTGCATGATGTAAATATCTGGGACTTTGCCGATTTTTTTCTGCATAAAATAATCTTTTCTATAAATCTGCGATCAATTTACATTTTAGAATATGCTGTCGCATACTACATAATCATGCAAGATGTTAAGCTTGTTGCGATTTCTAAGCAGGTGGTATCATTGGTCCTAATTTTTTCCGAAAATAAAGACAAGACTTGCGTTATGGTCAATGGAGATCAATCCTGGACCATGGTCTAAGGGAATTCATTTCAGAATGCGCTATATGGAATACAGCAACTCAAACCAGTGATTTATTGATAGAACGATTTTACAAGAAGGTGATTTCGTAAATTCTCCAACCGGCTTCCGAGATCGAGTAATTTGACGCAAATCGATTACTTCTTTTGGAGCTATGCGAAGTGGTTCGTGTACACTGTTAGGCGATTCAGTCCTTGGAAGCCAATATTCAGCGCGTTCTCATCCCCAATACTCGAAAGAGTAGCCTTAAATGGAATCAACAATTATATTGAAATGTCAGAAGCAGTCGATGAAGCCATATACTGCAGTTTTATCCAAATATGATGTCATGAACCCTTCTTCCTAATGACTAAAGACTTTGAATTTAAACACAACTCCTTACGTTACAGTTGTAAAAAAAAATTCCACGGACTCTTTAAAATTCTTAGCAGTGATATTAGAACCATTCCATAATAAAAAACTTTCAATTGAATTTCCCTGTATACAATACAAGTGCAAACAAAATACAGTATGATTTTTTCTGCATGAATGGTGTAGGCCCACCATTACTCGTATGACTGACAAAAACTTACTATGAATTAGAGATTTTTCTCAATTGAGCCCTTTTCATATATTCCTACGGCTTACTGTTAAGAAAATGGTATTAAAGAACGAATAACTGGGTTAGTAACAAATATTTTTGATGCTCGCTGTAGCCGGCCAGAGCCATCATTCATAATCAAGGGAGGAATCTTTATATATCTCTACAGATGTATCCCAGAATTACTGTGGTACTTCGGGGAAAAAATATCTGCATTTTACTTGCCTGTACAATCCAGGGTTTTAAATGAAAAATGGAACCACTTGTTTGATTTTAAAAATTCATAGATACCAGGGAAATAGTAGAATCCTTTTAAGTAATTTACCACGGCCTACTTTCGGTGGGAAAAAGGGGAAAATGAAATTGTTCGTTTCTTTGAAATTCGATGTACATTGCACACAACAGTTCAGCCTTCTTCGGTTGTATTTTTGCTAGCAATGACCTTAACTTGAAATTATTATTTTTTATCATTAAGCATCATCGCCCATATTTTAACCTTATTTCTGTTTTCTTTTTTTATTTTAGCAGAACGACTATGCTGCTGTAACATCATTAAAACTAATTCCTAAAGATTTACTGTAAGGCCACCGCATTTTACTCCTTGACCCAAATTTTTGTACGGCCATTTGCAAAATAAAAAAGTAAAATATGTATTTCTGTATTTCTTGACATTAATTGGAATGCAAAATACTTTGAATTAAACCACTTGCAGAAAATTATTTTTTACGAGTTGCTCTACAAAAAAAAAAGAGAAAAAAAAGAAAGATAGATGACCTGCCCGATGGGCATTTTTAGCACCATCCGTATAAAATTTTCTCCAAACCTGTAGATAAATAATAATCAAGATACTTAACTTGCTTTGGACTGAGAAACACGTTTCGCTTTATTTTGTGTTTTTTTTGTTTTTTTTTTAGAAAGGAATGTAATTTCCTTTAGAAGATTATGAAGGATATTATGTAAGGCATTAGGTGACTACGTACATGCATCATCAAGTGCTATACATCAAGGTAACCGCGGAATTGGTTTGAGAAAGAATATAAAAGTCGTCAGGAACTTTGTTTATTTTTTTTTTTAAACACAAGAAAATACGATAACTTTGCTTGCTTTGAGTGATTGTTTCTCATAATTATAAGAAAAAATGTATATACCATTTAAAAATAATAAAAAAAGTATTCATATGAGAAATGCGGCACTGACAACCCAACTATTATTTGCGTGCGCAAGCAATGTGAAACTGTTATAGATGTTGATGTCTGTAGCATGGACTTTTCCCCCGCCATAAAGTTTAAGAAGTCGTATGATAGGGAACAACCGCCCCCGAAGCCTCACATTGTTTTAAATGTTTCGAAAAGGTCCTCAACTCAACACGCAATTTATTGGTTTCACTATTTTCGCTCTACACATTTGTCATTTTTGATTTCGCCAATTATAGACAAATAAGTCTCCTAAACATCATCAATAAAATCTTTTCTGCCGTTTATGTGTCTGTTTGAAACCTTTCATGAATAATCTGGCTTGCCCCAGCCAGTGCGATTTCAGGCCAAGAATCCGCAATCGATCAAATATTCATATAAAGGCCGATCATGGAAAAGATCAAGGAATTGCAGATCGACACTCATATGTGGCATTCAAAGATGCATATGGCAGCATGTAAAGAGACGAGCTATACAACATCATGACTAGTTTTGAAATCCCTGCCAAATTCATCAGGTTGTGTAAGATGACTCTTAGAATTCTCGCTCTCATCAAGGTCGGTAAAGAATTTTCCGAGACCTTCAGTGTAATGAAAAGTTGTCATGTGATTTTTTTTAACATCATCCTAGAAAGAGACGTGCGAAACTCACGAAAGGACCAGAATCTTTTTTAGTCCGCACAATTACTTGAGCGCGTGGACGGCATTGATGCTATTGGATGAACACAGTGATCCACCTATAAAGCTTTCATAAGTATTGAGGCAGAAGTGGTAAAAATGAGTCTAATGTTAAATGAGGATAAAAGAGAGAACATACTGTCATCTGGAAAGGATGTACACAACCGACGGATTAGCCAGGATGCCACCATTGACTGTTATAACGTAAATGTAGTTAAGGACTTTATCTACCTAGGCTTCGCAGTTACAATCAGCCATGACATCAGCGCGGAAATCATACAAGGAACAACTATTGACAATGGCTGTTTCTTTGGGCTGAGAAGGCAAATGCGTAACACAGCCGTGTCTTCTAAGATCACACTGGCTGTATATATACACTTATCGCCCCAGCTTTACTCTATGGCGGAGGGGCCTGAACCTCGTCGATACTATGTGTGATTATCAGTCACGATTGTGTTGACAGGGAATGGAGGCGTCGATCCAACAACGAACGGAACGGTCTGTACAGCGATTTCGTCTATTCCGCCGTCTACGGATCCAACACCCGAAATGGCTGGGCCATGTTGAGCGAATGGACACCGCATCTCTGGCCCAAAGAGTCTTCCACTCTAATCCCGAAATACGATACAGCGGAAGACAATCGCTTCTAAGGTTGCGCACGCACTCTACTGCGCTGTACCTCGGGGGCAGATTCGAGACCTTTCGAACCGGAGACCTCTATTCGCTCTACATAACCCAGCCATATTAGTCGTTGGACCTTCACACTTCTGGCTAAGTCGATCTCGCCGTACAGCCTATACAGTTCGTCGTTGTCGAGCAGGACTGCCATTATTAAGGTCTCATAAAGAGTCCGCCTTGACTGAAACCAATTTGATTCCCGACATAAAGAACCAGGAATTGTTCCCCCCTACTTTTAATGTTTTTCGCGACGACGATCCTACCCGCCCACATGATGATTCCCCCTGTCGAGGCGTCCTACTGGCGATCCACAACAGCCTTAACTCTTCTCCCATTACCATCTCTTCATCCTCTAAAGTCGACTTTGTCGCTATAAAAATATCACTCCCCTTCAAGTCCCTTTACGTTTTATGTTGCTACATCCTGCCAGCTCAACCTACCGAATCTTACCAACTTGTTGTCGATGCGATCGACTATTTAATTGACCTGTCTGACTCTACTGACGATATCTTTGTTCTCGGCGACTTTAATCTTCCTCAGCTACAGTGGATTCCATCAGACGATCAATCGTTCTTCATCGCTTCAAATGCCAACTCAGCTAAGGAATGTCTCTTCTTAGATCGCTTAACAGACTCAAGTCTATGCCAAGTCAGTGGTGTATCCAACTATATGGGCAGGCAACTAGACCTTATTTTCACAACAGATTCAATTAACTCCTCAGTCTCACTTTGTCCCCTATCTCTCTCTACAATCGACAACTACCACCCCCCCCTTCTACTTTCATTTTTTCATAACTCTTCTCTCCAGTCCACTCCTCCCACAACTCTCTCATCCTACGACTTTCACAAAGCAAACTTTCACAAAATCAGTGACTATCTTAGCAGATCCCCCTTTAACTTTCACAACCTAAGCGTAAATGATGCCTTATCCATTTTTTATAAAGAAATATTTAATTCTTTCAGCCTTTACGTTCCGTTTTCCCGCCTTAAAACATCATCTACTAGTCCTCCCTGGTATAATCGCAAGCTTCGTTCCTTACGAAACAAGAGAAATAAGTTATGGGCTGTTTTCCTGCGTACCAGATCCTTGTCCGACTATTCCAACTATCTTGGTGCTTATCTTCATTTTGCCGAACTTTACGATTCCCTTTACCAGCGTTACCTTAACAATGCGCAAGTCAACCTTATAAATGACCCTAAGTCCTTTTACCAATTTGTTAACTACAAAAGAAAGTCCGATGGTTACCCTCCTTCCCTCTCTTTCAACAACAAGTCATCAACCGATCCACTCACGATTGCCAACTTATTTGCCAGCTTCTTTAAACAATCCTTTACCAACGACTCCTTTGTACCAGATCCATCCTATTTTCGTTACCTACTGAACTTCTCCAACGGCCCACTTCTCTCTCATATCTTGGACCCCTCCTATATCGAAAATAAATTACACCAACTCAATGACGAATTTACACCCGGTCCAGATGGCATCCCTGCCATATTTCTTAAAAAATGTTCTTCGTCTCTTTCCCTTGCCCTTTCTGATCTCTTTCGTCTATCCCTTTCACAAGGAGAATTTCCTCAGGTTTGGAAAACCTCCTTTATAACCCCAATCCACAAAAAGGGATCAAAGAACGAAATAACAAACTATCGTCCAATCGCTAAACTCTCCCATATACCCAAACTCCTCGAAAGTATTTTGTATGAAGCTCTAAGTTTCCAATGCAAATCACTTATTTCCCCTAGACAACACGGCTTCCTAAAGGGTAGGTCAACCACCACAAATCTCGTTGAATTCGTATCATTTACCATCTCTGCCCTAGAGAACGGCAACGAAGTCGATGTAGTTGCAACCGATTTTAGCAAAGCCTTCGATAAAATCTCTCATCGATTAATACTCTTCAAATTGTCTGCCCTCGGCTTTGAACCCATACTGTTAAAATGGATATCCTCTTACCTCGAAAACCGTTTTTACAGTGTTCGTTTTAGGTCAGCCCACTCCGCTCCATTTTTGGCCACCTCTGGAGTTCCTCAAGGTAGCCATCTCGGTCCCCTTCTCTTTATATTAACCATAAATGATCTCGATAGGATCATTAAATACTCGTCCGTCTCCCTTTACGCCGACGATACCAAATTTTTCAAAACCATTTCCTCTCCCCATGACTCCTTCCTTCTTCAACAAGACCTTGATAGTTTTTCGATCTGGTGCCTCAAAAATTGTTTGGAACTTAATATCACCAAATGCCAATCCATCACCTTTTCACATAAGCGGCTCAAATCTCCTCCCCGACTCTACCTTCTCCACAACCAACCTATCTCCTCCGTTGAATCTCTTCGCGACCTCGGCATTTTGTGTGATAGGGAGCTCAACTTCCGTTTGCATATGGATGGGATAATCCTTAAAGCCAATTCTGCACTAGGTTTTGTGAAACGATGGTCCAAAGAATTCACCAACCCATACGTGACCAGGTCCCTCTATATTACCTTTGTTCGTCCCCTCCTTGAGTACGCCAGTCAAGTATGGTCCCCATATCAGCGCGTTCATATCTCGAGAATCGAAAGCATCCAGCGCCGTTTTCTTCGATTCGCTCTTCGAGGTTTGCCCTGGGATGATTCTTTTACTCTGCCCCCCTATCAAAACCGTCTCAACCTTATTAACCTGAACACCCTTGAGGAGCGCCGAGATGCAGCCGACTTTCTCTTCATTCATCGACTTCTTTCAGGTCAGGTTGAATGCACGTCCCTTCACAATTCTATTTTCCTCAACACTAACCCTCGTAATCTACGTACCCCTCGTCTCTTCTATCTCCCAACCCACCACACCTCCTACGGCGCGAACGAACCAATCTCCCGCATGCTACGAAAAATTAATTCAAACCCTAGCGTCTTTGACTTCCACCGCACCACTTCCTACCTCAAATCGGTTCTCCTTCACCAGAATAACCAGCCTTAGTTTTAAGTTTTAGTTTAAGTTTAATTTTAAGTTATAGCTTGTATTAAGCCGAATAAATGGGGGCTTTCGCCCCCACCAAAATTCTTGTTCTTAGTCCAAAGAAGCAGCGAATGACAAGAGCTACACTCGTTTGATTAATCTTGTCTTGATCTTGCCATCATTGACTGTTAAACCCATCTTCGCCACTTCCATCTCAATACTTGTGAAAGGGCCACTGACATCACGCTGCTTTTTTTCGATTGTGGCAATATCATCGTATGCGAGTAATTTGACGGTCTTTTAAAAGATTGTGCCTCTTGTGTTGGAGAGTGAGTTTTGCAGTATTCTTTCAAGAATGATGTTAACGAAATCGCATCACAGCGCATCGCCTTGCCTAATTCCTTTTTTTAACATCAAGTGATTTTTTTACCGACCTTGCACAAACGGATGAGTTTTACAGAGATGACGAAACTAGACATTGCTCTGTATAGCTCGTCGCTGTTCATCCTGTCATACACGGCCTTAACATTGATGAATAGGCGTCTTCGCCAAGTCATAGCCTGCAGCTTTGAAGAGCTCGACTGTCAAGGCGTTCACTTCAGCAGGTTTGTTGAACTTAAGCTTAGATATGGCTATCATCACTTCATTCAGGTCGGGTGGATGAAATTTTTGGTCTACATCGTCCAAGTTGAAAGGTTCATTTTGCCTGACAGGTATTTGATTCGTCATCACCGTTATATAGTCTACAAAAATGTTTCTTCCAAATCCTCAGCAACGACTCTACTAATATGTTCCCTTGTCCGCCCCCACACGCTTGGGTTCGGGGTTTGTGTTCGTTGCATGTTTTTTTTAACATGGTGAAACTTCCGAATCTCATTCTTTGAATAGCATCTCTCAATTTCCTCGCCCGCGCGCTTCTCATGCTCCTTCTTTCTCCTCCTGAGAAGCCGGTGAAGCTTAGTTGCATGTGCTTGCCGGCACTAGTCGTCAAACCACGGGTCTCGTGTGGCGGCCGAGAGAAACCCAGCACATCAGAGGGGACATCCCTCATGGCTTTTTGGCAATGTTGCCACCGGTCTTCGATACGTTACGCTGGCGGTAGAGGACCTCTTAAGAGATTAAGGGAGACTCGATCGGAAAAGGATTTTATGATCTAACTTTAAACTTCCTCACAGTATTAGCTAGCCAGGCTACTACAAGATAATGGTCCGAGTCGATGTTAGCCGACCCTATAATACTGCAGGAGTGCAGGTGGAGGTTGATTGGTCAGGAGTTTGCAAGTCCCCTTACGAATATCGAGATGCGGGAATCACGTGCTAGCTATGACAATGTTTCGCCCCGCCGAAAAGTTGGAGGCATTGTGCAGGCTATATCTTCCAACACTACTAACAAAGATGCACTCTCTTTCTCGCTATGCATTAAAATCGCCGAGGAAAATTTCAATGTCATAGCTAGGGTACTCCTAGTAAGTCCTGTCTAAAAGCTCGTAGGAGGTATATTCGGTATCGTCATCTTTCTCCTTTGTGGGGGCGTGCGCGCATATAAGGCTAATGTTGGCAAATTTAGCCTTAATACGGATTGTTACTCGTTAACTAGATGGAAGCTCAAGACTTCTGGCCTAAGTTTGCCTCCAACAACAAATCCGTATCCAAATAGGTGCTGCTTTTGCCGTCGATAACAATTTCCGTAGCAGATATCGCAGTTTTTCATTCTTTCTTTGTCCGGAATGTCAGTGGCCTCCGCTAGTTGTTCGGCTGCACTTGGCCTATTAAGGGCTCCAACATTCCACGTACAGATCCGAAGTTTGTTGTCCTTGTTTCATTTGCATGGATTATCAACAGTAGTTCCGTCCGTATCCGAGACTTGTTGTTACTAGGTAACTTATTGTAGTTTTCTTTTCATGGCCGTTCAGTTATCCCGCGGCTGAGGGCCAGTTCCACTATAGATACCCTAAGACGAGGGGTCGATTAAACCGAAGCCAGTGACCCGTTCCGGGATTTGAGCGCTTCCGTCCTTTAAAGGATCATCCGGCATCATCTCCTTTCCAAGAGCCTGAGTTAGTCTCGGAAATCCTTACCGGCTTGAGCTCCAAATATGTGGAGTAACCCGGATAAGGTCTTATTTGACGTATTTTAATGTTGATTTTATCTGATTAATTCATTCCTGTCCCGTTTATGGTGCTGCTATTTATGTTTGCTGGTCAACAGTTGCTCGTTTGGCGAGTCTAGTCCGGATGGACATCGACCAGTATCCGATGGCTACCACTTGGAGGTAAAATAAGTGCACTTGGTGTGTAGAAACAATTTCAGCACTGAGTATCGCCTGGTTGACACCTCTCAATGCCTACCCCATTTCTAAAGCACCCAACCAGTAACCAATACAATTTTTTATTTAATTTTTATTTTCCAAGGAAGCAATACAAATAAATTTGTATCGGAGTATAACGCCGGGGTGCTATGCCCATATGGCTGTACAATTTTTTTATATTTCAAGTTTAGTTAATTTCTTTTCGTTTGAATATGCACTTTCCATTTTAACTTGGCGCCCAAGGTCATTTCAAGGTACTTAGCTCTGTTGTCATAGGGTACGATTTCATTGTTTCGTCCAATTTCTTACTCTAGTGACTGCATTCTGCAGTTTCTCTCTTGCCTTCACAGCACGTTTATAAAGTACTAATATTGGTTTATAAAGTAATAACCTTTTCAAAGGCTTGAGCTACATTTAAAAACAGTTCCGAACAGGCTTGTTGTTCTTCCTCTGCTTTTTCCGCTACATGCGTAATTCGATGCACTTGGTCTAACTTGAAATGTTTGTCTCTAAATCCGAACTGATGATTCAAGCAATTTCACAAGAAAATTGATATAACCGATATTTGTCTATATTGCAATATTTCTGGTAGTGCTTGCCTTACTTAGGTATTATAGTCACTTCAGTACTCGTATTTTTCCAATGATGGGGTATTTATTTGACCGTCATGCATGCGTTTATAGTAAATTGTAATTTTTTAAGGCCATTAAGGAAATTTTTTTTTCAGAAAACTTGGCAATTGTAAGATTGTATCCTAGTTTTTTTTTAATTTGATAACTTTTATTTACACATGCTTCTTACTAATTTTAGTGTGACGAGAAGAATTTCATCTACTTGCCTTCTAACTGCAAAATCAAGCTTTTCAGTGGCTGCAAACGTTCGACGAACGATCGGGTTCCCGATTCATTTATTACTTGGTGCTTTCAAAGGCGGATTTTGCAACTGAAGTCCTACTAGACCCTTATCTGCTATCCGTCTTAACTTCGTAGGAATCTAAGTGACTCATTTTTAATTAATTTTTTTAGTTCGTTATTGAGACGGTTGAACACGGTCCGATCCTCTGCGAACCTCGCGATTTGTCACTTTCTAACAGCTTTTCTTTTTTCTAATGTTATCTCCTTTATTTCTAGAGCGCATTTTTTTCAGTTCTCTGCTGTTAAAATAATTTGTGTGCTTTGCTCTGCCGCCTGTTGAAGAGCAGCAATTAATTGTTCTACTTCATTTTCAATTTCTTCAATTGGTTTCCATTGGAGCATTTAGGACTCTAGCTTTTCTCTAAAATTAGTCGAATTCATTCTCTTGTGTTCATGCTTAGGATAACATTTTTCCTGAAATCTTGTTTCAATAAGTCTTAAGTTTACTGGAGTATGATCTAACGATAAGTCATAATTAGTTTCGACACTTACACGATTTCGATTAAGGGGGTAGTCTATCCGAGGTTAAATTTTGAAGGTTTTAAGGAATTTTTTTTGCGGAAAATTAAATACAATCTTCTTGTGATAATTATATGTTATTATTTAGCTATTGAATAATGCAAAAAAAAAATTTTAAATAAAAAACAATATTTTAACGTCATTTTGTTGAGGTAAAGTAGGTCTCTTCAAAAAAAAAGTAGGTGGCTGGACCCCCTGATTGCTCCTTTTGGAATAATCTGAAATCATTCCAAAAAGATTATTATTCAGCAAGGTTGTCATTCTGTCCCGTAGCAGATTTAAAAAAATTGAGCGAAGAGTAACAAAATGGCGGCCTTGTAAAAAAAAATTTCAATAATCGCCTGTTTTTCGGTTTAAAATCGAGATAAAAAAAAATGGATAATAAAATTTAAATCTGGTGCCAGACAGAAACATTCATGTGTTGAATATTGTGTTAAAATTTCAGCTGAATAGGTCCAATAGTTTTTTTTAATCATCTGGGCCGACGGATAAAAAGTATACGTAGTTTCGAGAAAAACGCGTTTTAAATTTAGAGAAGAAAAGTAAATGCAGGGTACCCTCTCCCCTATTATTTGTTTTAAATTTAAAATGATTTAGTGTATGGGTGTAAAATTTTCACAGTATATTTTCAACTTATTAAATTTTGAAAATGTGCAAAAAAAAAACGATTTTTCGAAGATCGAACATGAGACTACCGCCTACTTTTTGCTACGGAAAAGTAAAAAAGGTTTCGTATTTTATTAGAATCCAATGGCCAGCATGTAGGAGATCGAGAGGAAAAGAATTTGTAGTTATAGTTGAAGTCACCGCCGACAATAAAGCTATGCTGTCGAAACCTTACTTATGTTAAGAATAATCTTGACTAAACACATTTTGATAATTACAAATGGCGATTGGTGATAGCTGAAAGAATTTTATGCAAGTGTACTTTACATCAATTATTTGTAAAAAAAATTTACATCACATAATATTTAAGACATGGATCATCCTTTTTGTGTGCCCTTATTCTTTATTACCAAGGTAAGCCTCTGCAATGGAATACGTTCATATCATCAGGATGGATGTGATACTTTAATCCGAGTCTCGGAACTAGCTCATTTTCTCAATATCAATTTGAAAATCTTCCCACCAAATAGTCTCTCTTCTTCGAGCAACTTATCACTGAGCCTTTATCTGGAATACTACGTGTACCTAATACATCATTTGTTTGATTTTCCTGCAACATTCACAAATGCTCCTGCCAATTCTTTTCCTTGATCGGATAAGCCGTCTGCTTAGGAAAACATTTTTCTGTCGCGATAGGAAAACATTTTTCAAAGTGAAGTCAAATAGTGTTTCCATGAACGTCCTGTATATCAACATTCGTTCCTTAGTTGTAACAACGTAGTAGCTAAATTCTTCTTCTTTACGCCATTCAGATTTCGCATCGAATTGGAATATGATAATTTTGTGTGACACTTGATTTGTCAGGAAAATACGGAAGGATAAAAAAAAAACTTTGCTAAAGAACAGTGCTGCACGGTCATCACGAAAGTCGTCTGGATGAAGAATGCGAGTAAAGGAAACTATTAATATCTACAAGAAGTATTATACACAACAAGGCCTTGCAATTAAAGATTAAGTCAGCGAAGGACGAGTGCTAAGGCAGTAGAACGAAAGAAAACAGAGTGCTTGGAAAAGGAAACGAATAACCAATCCTAAGGGAACTGAAAGTAATACCAATTGGATCACTGCTGACCTCTGGGCTATTTGGTTTCAATTTCCAAACCGCAATCTCACGCAAAGTTTGAATGGCGATGGTACAAGTACTGGCTACGAGTACAATGCGGATGCTGTAGATGTCACCTTTTTTTGTATGTTGCTGGTGTCGTTGTCGGTGTAGCAAGTCGTAGTTGTTGTGTTACCACGACAGTGAATTAGGACGGGAAGTCCGTTGGTAGCATCGGGTATTATCTGCTTTGACGACAAGAGTGGAGGCTTTTAAAAAAATAGTTGCGTTATCAGCACCATATGCAAATGGTGAATTATCGTAAAAGGTGTAATCGAGAAGCCCAAGAACGCAGTATGAACAATTGGAGGAGCAATAAACCAGAAGTTGCTGTAGTATTATATGCAGTGCCTTCAAAAAACATTGACTTAGCAGTTAATGGCACTGGTTTCACTTTCGACGGTAGCTGTTGTGTCGGATCTGGCTGGACTTGATTTTACAATTGAACTTAGTCCACCGAAAACCAAGAGTTTAAGAGCAGCAGAAGCAATATTTAAAGACATTATAAAAAAAATTAATATGGCCATTACCTTGATATTTTAATTTGAACCATTTCGTCAATACCTATCTTTTATATTAATCTTTTTTGGCAATGTAATATGGTAGGCTAACTAGAGATACACAAGCTGCAGTGGATACCCGTGATACTGGATGACTTTTAAAATTCCGATTATTAACACAAGGGCTTAACTCTCCTTAATCACTTATATAGTTTATACCTTTACTGAGTGTTCTGAATAAAAAAAATACATTACTTCCCATGCTGCTCCCTTTTGAAGTACAGTTTAAATTTTTCCCTTCCAAAGTCTATAGGTCGAGTCTGAATACAAACGCTAACCCGCAAAAGTCATAAATCTATCAAACTACAATTGTACTTCAGCTTTTGTTAACTCGATCTGTACTTCATCTCTATCTCTTACCATCAAACACATAAACTAATCATTATCCTTTGTAGTATGGGTATACAAAAACTTATCAACAATAAGGCGTGTCAACAAATTTTATTCGTTTACCCTTCATTACCTCAATGCCAAACTTTTTCTAATTGCATTAATGGCCCCAAAACCAAAGAACGAATATCGTCGTTTTCATTACACCCAGTCTATCTGTTGTGGGTAAAGTATCCAAGCGAAATCGCACAGAGATCGCTGTTTCTTAAGACAATGAAAATAGTATCCTTGTAATAGAATTGGTCTGTCTGACAAAGTAAACCAACAACGAAACTTTCAGAAACAGAGGAATATTGTGTTAATTGGCTTGAGGGGTGCTATAGTTAGGCAAAAACTTTATAATGAACTGAAGTAAATAGTAATGAAATTTGATTTTCTCGTACTAAGCTGAGTTTTTCCAATTATTTGAAGTATAAAGTTGTTAACTAGGTTATTGCTGCTCTTAGTTATATGCGACCCCACAGTAAAGTGTACTCACTTTCATTTGCTTGTTAGCAATAACATTTGTGTTTATTATTGTAGCATACATACTTCTATACTTCGCGTTTGCGAATTTAAATTAGAAAGTGGATGTGACTTGTGTCTGTATTCAGATACCAAAAACTTAAGTATCACATTCGAGTTCTTGTGAGTCGGTTGTCTGATAGAACTAGTTCTCTCGAAAATACGTTACTGCTGCTTTTACCAAACTTCAAAGACCGGTGTGTCTCGCCTAAGTGGGATCATTCCCTACCACGCCTGGATCTGTTTTAGACGCATTTATAAATCTCACGGGAGCTACTCCCAAACCATATTCAGATAAAAAAAAAGTGTTCTTTACTGCAATACGCACTGGAATTTTGATGACTTTGAGCGCCGACCTTGTTGCTAGGAAAGTTTCTGTACTCAGGAATGGTTTCAGCTACAATCTGAACCAGCAAAGGAATGTAGTCAGGCCTTCCAAGATTGATCTTTTATAGAGGACAACGTTAGATTTCACTACTCATCAAGCTTGCACCCGTCTTATAAGCAGAGATATATGTGGTTCAAGTCCGATGGCAGTGAGCTTTATTGTGAAGAATTGTTAGGAGGGAAGTACCTGCGTTTGCACCTATAGTCAAACTTCGCTTAAGGCCTTAGTGAACTCCTTCACCACTTCCAAGATGATGAGATAGTAAATGTACTTGCTGCGCAAGGCTCGGAGAAGGCCCCGTATCTGCGTTTGTTCTGAGTTTGATATGAGCTTAACTGCAGATGATATGGCAATACTGGATGGCGACAGACCAAATGATGTCTCTAAGCGAGCAGAGAATTTTCTGCTGTCCCTCAGTAGTAAAGAATGTAGACTGCTTACAAAAGTTATAACGAAGCACTCGCTTATGCTAACCACCGAAATAAGTGTGACAGGTATTAGAAACACAATATCCTGAAAAGCTTGTTGTAAGAGTCATGATGACACCGCGGAAAGCTACCTCTTTTTTTTTATAATTTACGCCCGCCTAAGTGGTTATGAATACCCTTATACTGTTGCCTTGGCGCGGGCGGAAAGGAGGAGAACGGAAATTTTGTGATGTAGTGGTTTGAAACTCAGGTGTGTTTGGTTTCGATATTGACTCTCCAGGGGTGGGGTCCGAATAGGATGGAGAGATTTTTCTTCTCTCGGAATGTGAGGTTGTGAATTTTAACGGTTGTTTTGTGCTTGAAAACCCTACAACAGCCAAATCTACATGTCAGTGTTATGCCTTCACACACAGATTTTTCTGACTGAGCTCCAATTACACAAATGAAAACTTGCTGTGGTTAGGATTCGAACCTTGACCTTCCGAGTGAGAAGCGGTAGCTAGTACCACTACACCACGGCCACCCCTCTGCGAGTGTTCGAACTTGTGTCGCATCAGCCGCAGAACTAGTGGGTACTGATACTGTGGCCGATTTTTTAATGAAGTGTTTATTCAATTTTAACGAAAGACTGACTCACGTGATAAAAAAACACAAAGAGAACAATGGACTGGTTTCTTGTCAGAGTGACAGAAAAAAACAGTTTTAAATTATGTTTAAATGATTTCATTAGATTAAGGGTCCTCAACGTTACAAATTTCTATCACGGAGTAAACTTAGTTGTGGAGTTACGTTTAAGGAGATTTAGTTGATCTCTACAATAAAACCAACAGCCATGGAATCGAAGAACTCGAATATATCTGTGGCAATAAGACAGAGTAGCTTAAGTCGACATAAGCAGTTTTTCAGATTTTCAATTTGGATTAATCTACAGTTTGAGAACAACTATTCTATCTCACTCGTATTTTAAAACAGTGTTCCGTTTAAGAAATGTCGTAAGTTTTCTAAACACTTATGTTTTAACAAATATGCGATGATTTTAACAAAGCAGCTTATATTAAGCAGTTTTCTTATGTTACATTATTTGAAATTTATAGTTTTAACAGAAAAACTTATGTCGTTTTAAGTAGACTGAATTTTTAATTTTTGTGGTTCCTTTTGTTTTTTTTTTTTTTTTTTTTTTTTTTTTAATCTTATGTTCACTTAAGATGTTTTATTAAATTCTTTATTTAATTTCATGGGCACTTATGTTAACATAAGTTGTTCTATCAAAATTAAGAAAATTTTGTTTACAGAATTTTAGTATGACAGAAAAACTTAAGTGAACATAAGCTATTCTGTTGCAACAAAGTACTCGTATTTAAATACCCGTTACTTATTTCAACATAAGTTAGTTTTGCATACCAGTTTGCTCTATTCACTTAAGAGGAAAGGTTGTGTTCTTCAGTCTAAGCAAAAAGAGCTTCTTATTCAAAGTTTTTCGCGGTGAAGTGTGTTGTGTATGCATATTGCTCTTTCAAAAGTGTGCTTAAGTTTTCTACATTAGGTTACTTACCTAGTCTCAAAAACAGGACATGGAAGAAAAATGCTGTCTATGGCATTAAAAAAGCAATTCGATAGAAATTTGGAACGGTCTATATCTACAATGAAAACAATTTAGATAACTCAGTTGGTAAGTTCATTTTATAAGATTTTAAATGAAATAGGAAATGGAACCATACATTTCTTAGGCACAAATAATAAAGTGCAAGACATATTGGTTAATCAAGGTAAAAGAAAACTGAGGCAATGCTGACGAAACCCAAAATACTAGTTTAGATATGGAGGCAGAAAGAGAAAATTCAAAAGATTTTGATAACGATGATTAATTTGGCGATATTGATTTTGTCCCGTCTGATCATTGAGAAATTTCCTTCGATACAAGAAATACTGGGAGCCAAATAGAACAAAATCTTTTATTTGGAGATTGAGGTTCATTATGTTCTGAAAACGACGAAGAAAATACCTAAAAAATAGTCAAACAAACAAAGAAGATGCAAAAAGAAAAAAGAAACTTCGGCAAAAACTATATGGTATATCTACAACTAGAAAAGTTGTAAGAGAATGAACCATACGAAGATTGGATGATTGTTGCAACAAATGTAGAGGAAAAAAAAGTTTGGGATTCAACAGCTTATTTTTAAATCATACTGGGAACTTGCTTCTTATAAGTTGAGACACGTTTGTGTTGACGGCTTGAGTTTGGTTGGCAATACCAAATTTGTAAGAAAAGAAAACAGCCTTACCAATCCGATAAAAAGGAAATACACCAACAAATATTTCTTGTAGATATGTGGAGAAAGGGTTTCTGTTTGCCACAAATATTTTAGATACAGGGTTTGTGAATCGGAACAATCCATCAAAATAGTCGTTAAAAAAAACTGGAAGGCTTTGGGTCGTTCACAAGTGATTTGCGTGGTCTTAAGAAACTCCCTCCTGAAAAGAAAAATGAAATTATTGAATTTATAAAAAGTTTCCCATCCTAAAAGGTATTTGTAGACCGATTTATCAATTGCAGAAATATTTCGGCTCTATTCAGAAAAGTATGTTCCATTTTCACTTTCTAAGTTTTCGAAAATTTTCAACACTCTGAACTTAAAATTTAAAAAGGCAAAATTAGATACTTGCCATAAGTGTGAAGTGAAGTTTTAAAAGTGAAAATTAACGTTGCTACTGAGGAAGAACGAGAGAACCTTAAAAAGGAGAAAAATGATCACAATCTTGGAGCAGATTCTGCGTATAAATTGAAAGCAATGGACAAATCTAAAGCTGAAAACTCCTCATCTATAAAAGTTCTAACGTTTGACTTACAACAATATCTGCCGACTCCATTTTTGAAATAGTCAGTCTCTTTTTATAAACGCCTATTGTGGACCTATAATTTAAGTACCAATTCATGACTGTAAAACTTACTGCTTACTGGACAGCCAATATGCTATATGTGGCACGAAGCATTAGCAAATCGTGGAGGGAGCTGCTACAACGTATTTGAATACCGGGTCTATAGGGATCTCCAACACTAAGACAGGGTGTTGGAAAAGAGTTGGTGGCTGATGAGCCCTTAATAAGGGCAAACGGTAGCGCTCACATCCCCGAATGGGGCTACTGGCTCTAGAATTTGGTTTAGCTCCTTTTGTCCTAGGGGTCCCAAAAAGGGCCTGACCCTCTAGGTTGGGGGTTGTGGGTGGGGTTAACTGCCGGTTGGGCGTTACGAAGCGACCAAAAAGGACGGATTCATTGTTGACGACCCCGCAAAGCGAACAAAGGACTACAACTTTCAGATCTGCACTTTTAATATTCGAACCTTGAACAGGCCGCGTGCAGCCGAACAATTAACTGAGGCCCTAGACTGCTATAAAGCAGATATCACCGCCATCCAGGAAGTGCAGTGGGATGGGCCGGGCAAAAGAGAGATGAAAAACTGTGATGTTTACTATGGTCATTGTTATAGGGAACGTAAGCAGCGTCTATTTGGATGCGGATTTGTTGTAAACGGCAGACTTAGCCAAGAAGCCTTGAGCTTTCGACACATGAATGAACGCCTTATAACAATGACCCAACAGAGGAAAATGACGATGCTGCCGAAGAAGGCTTCAACGAGCTCCTCGACAAAACCAACAAGCAATGTCCGGTGCACCAGTATGACGTTAAAATCGTCCTAGGCGACTTTAATGCCAAAATTGGAAAAAAAGACATCTTTGGTAGCACAATCGTCTGGAAACGGACCCAGATTAATCGGTTTCGCTGCGGGATGTAACGTTACTATAGTAAGCACAGGGTTTCCTCACATCAATATTCACAATCTGTCAACCAGATTGAACATGTTGCAATCGATGGAAGGCACTCCTCAAGTACTTTAGATGCCAGAACATTCCGAGCAGCTAACATAGACTTGTACCACTGCCTAGTTGCAGCCAAGGTACGTTTACGGATATCTGAGGTGCCACAATAACGGGGAAATACTATGAGAAAATTTAACGTTCAACGATTGCAATCGCAACAAGCTGCAAGAACTTAGCCGATCGCAATTTAGAAGTCCTTTGCAGCCAGCATCAAGTGCTGAAGACCTGTGGCTTAGATGCCGAGAAGCCATCAGAAATGCCGCAACTGACGTGCTTGGTTTCACCCGCCCACCATCACGAAAACCCTAGTTTGATGAAGAATGCCGGCAAGCACATGCAGCAAATTATCATGCCTACAAAGCGGCGCTGCACAAAAGGACGAGAGCGGCTCGTGAGCTCTACGAGCAAAAGAGGAGGGAAGAACATTGGCTTCTCCGGAGAAGAAAGAAAGATCATGAGAAGCGCGCGATCAAGGAAATAGAGAAGTACTAAAGCTAAAAATAACGTGTCAGGGTAATAAGACCCGAACGGAAACCGGTAGAAATGAACAACGAAACTTTATAGTAGAGTCACAGTCGGTGCTGAAAATATGGGAAAACTATTTATTCAGACTACTGAATTGCAAAGACGACACAAATTCCGTTGTCAGGCTGTGCGAACCATTCAATATTAACGATGCAAATCAAGAACTCCGTCCACTCGGCCAAAATGAAGTGAGGATAGGAATATCCAAACTGAAGTCGACCGGGCAGCCAGCCGGACGGTATAGAGCATACAACAACTTAATTCCAAGATTTGGTCGGATGAGTTTATGCCTGATGAATGGAACCTCGGCATCGTTTGCCCAGTTCACAAGAAAGGAGACCCTCTAAACTGCGCCAACTACAGAGGTATCAGCCCTCTAAACATCGCATATAAGTTCTTGTCTGCCATATTGTGCGAGCGTCCGAAAACGTTTGCCAATGATTCGATTGGACCGCATCAGTGCGGTTATAGGCCCGGTAAGTGCACAATTGACCAAATATTCACACTACGGCAAATCTTAGAGAAATCATAAGAAGCTTGGATCGATGCTCACTAACTTTTCGTCGATTTTAAGGCCGCATATGACGGCATCTACAGAGACGAGCTATACAGAGCCATGTCTAGTTTTGGCATCCCTGCCAAACTTCTGCTTGTGGAGGAGTGGACGAAGGATGACGATGGAGAAGGCTCGCTCCTTCATCAAGATCGGTAACGATCTAACCGAGACCTTTTATGCCCAAAAAGAATTTACCCAAGGCGATGCGCTGTCATGTGACTTCTTTAACTTGAAAGAATTGTGTAAAACTCATAAACCAACACACGAGGTAAGATCTTTCAAAAGTCTGTGTAATTTCTTGCATACGCTGACGATATTGATATTATTGGTAAAGCACAGTGAGCTGTCACTGGTGCGTATGCAAGTATAGGAACAGAAGCGACAAAAATTGGTCTAGCGGTAAACGAGGGCAAAACAAAGTATAAGCTGACAACAAGAAGGGACACCCAACATCGACGAATCGACCACAATGCCACAATCGACAGATATAACTTTGAGGTAGTATGGAAACAAAATTAATATAAATAAAGATATTACAAGAGTAATGAGTTTTAAATTCTTTATTTTGTAAAGTTTTTCGGTTATAAACTGGTATAAAAGGATAAAATAAATTAAAAGATCAGTATTCTCGTTTGAATTGAATTTCTCACAGGATATACGAGTATAAACGTTTGAGTTAATGTACTCTTACATATATTCGACGAAAGTACATATTTGCAAGTGATTTACTTGCGCAGTTCCCTAACCATATCACGTACTTAAGTATGCATACCGCATGTCAATGTAGAATTTACGAAGTAAAGTACATTACTACCGTCTGTTCCTTGCATCAAATTACACTGTATCATTCAATCCTCAAAAATATGTAAGCAGTAATTAAACTTCGTACCAAGATGAAAGTCACTCCATGCATTGCAAGAAGAGTCATTCGGTGGCAGAATTTCTGTGTTTCTCATCGTTTTGGTTTCCTGACTTCACACAGATCCACTACAAAGGCAACAAAAAAAAACCTCAGAATCCATTTTCATTAAATACCGTTGGCAAAGACGACGAAGGAGGTGTGAACAACATACTTAAATAATGTGAACGGGGTTAGTAAAATCTCAAAACCATATGCATGCATATCTAAGTCTGCATTCGCTTTGATTAAGGGTGAAAATGCAGATGAGGAATTCACCATGTTGCACAAAATCCAATTAACAAGTTTGACTCATGTTGTTGTGCTACTCATTTTATAAGTTGTCTTGTATTTTCAAAATATCTGTCTCCAACAGATATTCTCATTCGAGAATTGTTGTGTTTTTTTTCTTGAGTAAACTGCTTTAATAAATTACATCTGTATGTCTTGTAGAGGTTTTCATAAGTCTTGCTTAAGTTTTGAATTTAAATAGCAATGTGTATTAATTTTGAATTACTTAAATTAAGAAACCTTTAATTATATGCAAACTACAATACTTCGCAATACTTCCTAAGGCATCTATCACAGCAATTCCAGAAGCATCTTTGCTTAGTATGTCAATGACAAGTTTTTCTAACGACCGAAAAAGTGCAAGCCATTGCTTTGAGTGCACTCCAGAGGTTCAAAAGGCTCTTACAACATTTATTTTTTATAGTTTCTCTTAATTCCCGCAACTGGTTCGTTAATAATGTTGTTGAAAGCACCCAATGTTGTTATTTCTGATGAGTAAACGATGTCCTTTAACTACCCCATTGGTATTAAGTTTGAAGTACCTGAGAATGGATCCAATCCGCTTTATCTACGGATTTCCACACTCGGGACTTAACCACTTTCTAACTGCATGACTATCCTATTGGGGCGCCATCCTGTTGGTACTCAAAAGCTCTTTGCCGTTGCTTGGGTTATCATCTAGTAGATCAGGTAACTCTAGACAAAGAACCACATTTACCCTTGGAGGTAACCGTTGTGCTCCGATTAGCTCGTCGTCCATTATGCATTCCCACACATTGAATTCGTGTCGAAAAGTACTTTGTTTCGTGGAGTTGTAGTTATTTTCCGCCCAAGCGTGCAATTTGTGGAAATTGGAACTCAATCATTCACAGAATCCAGGCAATAAAGTTGTCATACACAAAGTGTATGAAATATAATTCCAAACCGTCAAATGCTTCTCTGAGTTCTCGGGTAATAGTTCTGCTATGTAATGAAGTGTATGCATGTCCTCTGAGAGTAGAAATCTGTAGATATATGAAGGGCTTGCTGAGATATAAACGTTTATATCTATAACGTCGTAACTTTGTAACTCCTTCCACTTAAGCAATATTTTGCCTCCCTTACCACTTTCTGCGTTGATTCAGTATCAGCCTAAAAAATGTTCTGGCGAATGATTTGCTATTATATTAGGGTTTCGCTCATAGTATCTTGCTTGTTCACCAAAACCGTTAAGAAACTCTAGATATAAACTATTTTAGTGTTGAAAAGTCTGTCATTTAGGATTTTTTAATTAAACCTAAATATTCTAAATTCGTTTTATTCCTTTTTCTTAGAATTTTATTTCACAAAACAATGATCTAAATATAAGGACTTATCCCGATGTGCAAGAGCAAGAGCTCTACCAACTTGAACTGGGTCGTTTTGTCTTCTTTAAAGTCCCCAATTATTCCCAAGATTTATTTTATTTTCAGCAGAAAGCCTAAGTTGCTATAGCTGAAATTAAATATGTTACTCTTTGTATTTATGCAAGATTTATAAATAATAATAATAATAATAATAATAATAATAATAATAATAATAATAATAATAATAATAATTTTATTTTGACCTGAATATCTTTGCCCGTCCCGTCCCCCATACCATTCTTGTATATCTACGTACAAACATATTTATCTGGCTCTTTTTGTGATGTTAGCGTCATCCACGGAAGATCTACCGAAAATTTATCGGAAGCTTCCGCCCGATGGACCAAGATATTGTCAGATCTTGATTACTTACTTAGATGGCGCTACAGTCCGCCGTGAACCAGGGCCTCAGTTAACATGAATCTCCAGCTAGTGCAGTGTTTACAAGCCTCTGCACCGTAAAGCAGTACTGCGATGATCTTGTGTCATGTAAGTGTTCCTGGTTGCTCGAGATAGGGCTCAATTGTTTTCGAAGCCCAACAAAGTAGCGATTAGCAAAAGTGATTTTGCGCATGATTTCCGCATTTGTGTCGATGTCGTTGTGATAGCTTGGCCGAGGTGGATGAAATCCCTTAACATACTACATTCAAGTTGTTGCTGCGTATAGTGAGGTTTTGTTCTAGATATTGTGCGTCACTCTTTGTTGTCTTCATAACTAATGTTTACTCCGACTTTCCTTCTCTGACCGCTATATCCATCTTCGCCCCTTCTGTTTTAGTAGTCCCAAATGCCCCATTGACAGCTCGCTGTATTCTTCCCATTTTGTAAATGTTGTCTGCGTACGCGAGTAATTGAACAGCCTTTGGAAAAATTAAGCCTCTGGGGTTGACTCCCGGGCTTCGCACACTTGTTTCAAGAACGATGTTGACAAACTCACGTGATAAAGCCTCGCCTTTTATTAAATACCTGAGTGCAGGGATTGCAATAATTGATAAGGTTGATCAGTGAATCATGCATCATGGCAGTGAGGATAGGATGTTGCCCGGCGGAAGCTAACAGCCATCGATATCAGTGTACTTTAACAAGCCCTGTTACAATCCACAAATATTGTGGTTCGTCTGCGCTAAGCATCATGTGCCGTCAAAAATTGTGCTGGCGTTGACAATGCCCAGAAACGTACTGCTTCTCATCGAGCGCCGTTCAATTCCGATCACCAGTTTTTGAAGCGCAGTCCCACAGCATCTTCCACACTGGTAGGTTAATAGTTTCTTGGACATATGATAGATTTGCAATTTAGGTTTGCGCACGAAAAATTCAACCACGCTCTCCATGCTCTTCAACGTGAAAGAAGTCAGACAAATTGATCTGAAACGGGTGCCAATCTCCTTTTCTGATTTTCAGTATTAAGACTACACTTACTGCTCGTCAGAGAGAAGTTATAGGCAGTGCCAGGTTAGCAGTGAAGATTGACTTCAGAGTCCCAGCAGCTATGCTATTACTAAATCCGTGCCAGGTGACTTGCGGCCAACAAAGGGCGAAATAACGTTTTCATTAACCACATGCGTCACCATTATTAATTACAGATTCCAGCTACTGTAGTTGTGCTACGCATGCGATAGGAGCTGATTATTCTGGTTAGGATACCGAGAGCCACTGCTTTCGGCTCAGTATTGGTACTTCTGATTGTTTTTAGATTTTTAGAATCCTTAGGCAAAAGCACATAAAGGAGACTTTATTTGAAATATGAATTCGTTTCTTATATTCATCTTGCTTCAATCTGTAAAGATTCAAGGCTTCCTCCAAATTAGTCTCAACCAACCTGTCTGGAACTTTTTTGATTTTCTGACATAGTTCACCATAGAATTAGCGTTCTGCAGGAATTTTTCGCAGCTGGACAAGTCAGTTCAAAACATTTGCAATCTCATCACCTAACTTTTGAGACGATCATCATTTGCGCGATATCTTTGAACCATATCATTTGTTATTTTCTGAAATGTAAGTATTTATTATTGTAAGGATTAATTTAGGGAAATAAATTAATAATTCGCATAATCAAAGCTAAATGGAATTGTTTATAGATTTCATCTCTGACCATAAAGGGATGGCAAGCAACTATTCAACTGCCTCGGCAAGAAAATTTCTAAACAATTTGTGGTCGGAATTGACGGAAAACTTTGATGCCCCTGAATTATCAAATAAAACGGTTGCATCATGGAGAAAAGTAAGCATTATAAAATAAAATATTATAAAAGCAAAATACGAGTATAAAGACATGTTTTTTGTTAGGTGTGGACTGATTTCAAATATAGGTAAAAAAAAGGAACATAAATTTAATATCGCTAAAGAGAAGAATGTGAAGGACCATCGATGTAAGTCCTTGTTTCGGATTTAGAGAAGGGAGAAACCAAAATTAGCACTTCAAACGATACATATTTTCGTGACAAAATACCGAAATATCGCTCTAAGACTAGAGAGAATGATGTGATGGTTCAGCTCCTTAAAGAGCAAATGGAAATAGCCACTTTGCTGGCAGCAATCTAGAGTCCATTTTCGAAGAAAAGGTGCTAAGTGCATTGGCGACAAGGAATGAATTTGAGTCGAGGTGCTAAGCGCATTGAGACAAGGAATGAATTAGATTTCGCCTCTTTTTTTTTGTTTTTTTTATTGATGTTGTGAGGTTGTAATGGGGGTGCATTGTACTGCTGGTTGTGCGGTGCAGATCAGTTAAGAGAGGATGTAAAAGCGAATGGGAATCGTATGGTCGTGGGCCGCCAGAGCATGGACCTGCTTCGAAATGCTGAGTGGACGCAACATATGGTCTCTCTGGTGAGGCAAGATGATGAATGGGCGAACAGGTTGTTGAAAGTCCATTTTTAACATCGAACGAGATCGGTCGACAGTCTGGAATTGAATTTAATCGTATTCTATTGTAAACTTGTAATCTTTTTGTAAAAAACATAGTTTTCTCCTCCATATATGTATATTAAACTATGAATAATGGTGAAGTTATAAACACTTTAAAACTAAGTATTAACTTTTATTCCGGCAACTGTTTCATACGGACATGTCAGAATTAGAAGGTCTGTTTGAAGAATAGTTTCAAATTCAGAATCATTTATTTCAGTAGAAATAAAATCAATTTCAACATTATAGTGTAGGCAAATGTTATGCAATGTGCTGTGCTGCGAAATACCTAGGTTTCCTAGGACGGTGTAAGAAATACTTTTCCCCTTCTGATCTGGCATCAATATATGAATAAGGCATTCACTCGCCCAAAATTGGAGTACAGTGCATACATCTGGTACTTGCTAGATAGGATTCAAAATCGTGCGATAAAACTCACAGGTGATACTAATATTTCCCAGTCAATGGAAACCCTCGAACACCGGCGAAATGTCTCGTATCTCACTTTGTTTTATCGCTATTTCCATCATCAGTCCCCCATAGAAATCACCAGCAGCATTCCGCCCCTTCAAACCTTCCATCGTAACACCCGTTTCGCTTTGAATGCTCATCAGTATGCCCTCAAGTCTACTCTCGGGTGTACTCTGAAACATCTTGATTTGTTCCAAAGGCGAACAACTCGCTTGTGGAAAGCCCTGCCGAGTTCTCTATTTCCTAGTCATAATAACATTCAGACATTTAAAACCACCGTTCATCGGTACTTATCTTTCTTTCCTCCTTAATTTTTCTTCACCCCTGCTGTGGGCAAACATTTTATGGGAACATTAACCCCTTGAGCGCCGGCTATTTTTAAAAAAAATAAAAAATAAAAAAAAAAGCATAAAGGATGCGTCAACAGCAAGTGCGGACGTTTTCATAAAATTAAACACATATTTGTTGTGAAATCAATGTAGAATTTTATTGAATAATAGAGTTTGGTCTATGGCAACTATAAATGGAACACAACATGTGACCAGCACGGCTTCTGTTGCAACCCGAAGCAACTATCCCAAGATCAACTTTGTGCAGAATAAGTGGTCCAATGGCCGCAATTGCAGTTTGGATATTATGTTTGAGATCCTGAATTATCGCTGGGTTATTGGCATAGACAATACTCTTCAAACAACTCTACAGGAAGAAGACTAAAAGTGTCAAATCGCATAACCTTGGAGGCCAATCCACTTCTCCTCTAACCGAAATAATATGATCTTTAAATTTCGTACACAATAAATTAATTGATTGATTGCTTGTGTAGGTGGTAGCACCATCCTGTTGAATCCAGGAATCGTCCAGACCCAATTCATTCAATTTTGAAAAAAAATTGTCGGTCAACATACTCGTAGTACGGTAACATTCTTCATTCACAGTAAATTTCTGTCTAGCCTCATCTTCGAAAAAGTACGGGCCAATGATGCCGCCAACCAATACAGTGACTTTTTTTTGGGATGCATTGGTTCTTCGTGAATCTCTCGTCCTCAAAACGACAATTTTGTTTATTTTCGTGCCCATCCATCCAAAAATGGGAAAAGATCAAATTCCTGGCGATCCAAACAGACAGTTAACAAATTGGCGACGTCGCGGTCGTAGATGGCCCAAGGGCTTCAATTGTGGTGTAATTGGGATTTTATTAGCGAGCAAATGAAGATTAACTTTTAAAAATCGCCGTAAAGTGTCATAAGTGAGGCCTAATTGTTGACATCGATGACGAATTGAGGTGCCTGGCTAGTTTTGGTGGTGCAAGGCACAGTGGTGATGGTTTGACCGTGCTGGCCGAGTATGCTTATATGGAGTGTGACCCGATACCGAACCAGTTTCTTCAAAACTCTTCACCATTGCACGAATTCTGGACCCACTAGGACGATTATGTTAACCGAAAAATTCACGAATTTTACGAAATGTTAACTTTTACAGATCGCCTGTTTTCGTAATAAGTTGAAGACTTGACAATTTGGGGACTAGTTTGAATAAATACGAACGCCTCTATCTACACCTTTTATACGTAAGTCATATCTAGTTTTAATAATCCTGACAGGATCTTCGCCATGGCCACAAGGCATTACATAATTAAGTAATCATTACAGCTGGTCCGCTAATAGAATTGATCGGCATCCTATATATTTGATTTAAGTTTTCCTTTCGGTACTCTAACAATTCAATTACTGAAATTGTATTTTTTTAACACAAAAGTTAATTAAAAATCGACCATGCATGTCATCGGCTCAGAAGGACTTAGCTCCCCGTAGAAACAAATGCCCTTTCGTGCATGTATTTGCTTCATAGTTCCTGATCTAAAAGTACTTCCTAATAAAATTAGCTCAAAACTACATAAACTGTTGCGATGCAATTACTTTAACAGTCAAATTAAAAGTGATCAAACGAAGGCACTAGCACACCTGTTCACCATTCAAAACTATTAACTTTCAGAAGGATACAGTTTTGTATTAGTTTTCCGTGATAGACAAATAGTCGTTAGATTGCAGTTGGGAACTCCATAGAAATCTCGTTTAATTATCGTGTTCGCAAGCACATGTATAGATATCTAACGCAATACATCTTACCTTTGAAAAAGCCAACATTGACTGTAGTTCAATTTTGTTAAACTGAATGCATGAGAGCACTTAATCCCCTCTAGGTACGGTCGAACGAAAAAAAGTCTACGAAAAGTTGTTGAATTTAACATTCACTTTAAACACATGTATAAGTTATGAAATTTAAAATACGAATTAAGAAAAATTAATTTTAAATTATGCACATATATACGAGTATGTATAGGCAGTTGAATTTTTACATTAATATTTATATGTTAACAAATATTTACTTTAAAAATTGCGACTATTACTCTGCTGAGCACACAGTATGGCTACGTGTGGAATGAGAAATTGAAATTATTTGCCAAGGACATCATCATGAGCTCAATAATTTGTAATTCAATTTGAAAAATGCAAAATCAATTGAACCATAATATTTTGATTAAATTTTAAATCATATCTTGTCATGTAGCCTACTCAATCGAAGTTTGGTATTTTCAATTAGCTTCCGATTATACATCGATGAGGTAGATAATAGTTCATTGAGCAGGTTTCGAAATCAATTAAAATAATGTTGATGAAATCTGTCAGCTTTTCAAAAATGCATTAGTATTCGAAAAAAACAAACAAATGTACTTGAAAAAATCTGCTAGTGGTTGGATTGAATTTCATAACCCATTACTAATGTGACTATGATGTCGTTTTTTTCCTATTTTCAGAGCTAAAAAACACCCATCCAAAGTATTTTCTTATCTACTTTGACACAAAGGACTAAAACATAACAACACGGAACTAAATGTGAATGGCGATTCAGCACAGCAACAACATTGAAGGGCATCCTTTTACAAAGTATGACATGACAACATTGTCTGCCACAGTGGGTGTTCGAGCACAAAAGCCAAAAACACAAAATTTCCCAAACACATTCTGAAAAATCCTAGACAACGACTATGGGCATTAAAGTCAACTGCCCTTGAAAAGTTGTCATCAGATAATGTTACACAATGAGGTGATTGTTGTGCGAAGGCTATAATGAAAACACTAGGCTGGAGGGGGAGCAGAGCTACGACTTGTATCACATTTGACGAGATTCTCTTCACGTCGTGTTCATTTGAGTGGCATGCTATATCATAATATTATTTTGGCGGTATGAGTTCATAGGAATACTAATAGATAGCAGTAAAAAGAACCTAACATTTTCACTACACCTGCATCTTGTTTGGGAAATAGCTAGTCAAAAATGTAGGCGATGATGGACTGATTTTGAGCTAAAAGAACAAAGGACTTGTAAGATATATGAAGACACTTCTGATTAGTTTAGACAACCTTTGGACACATTTTGGGAAGCAGCTGAAATAGTACAGATTTTCTCCATAGAAAAATTGTTTTCTGCGATAAAAGGCTGATGGTAGAAGGTCCCTTTTCACTAAAAATGAACCACATTTCTGAAATATAACATATATTAAATACTGAGTGAATTTAGGAGAAAATGCAAAAAAAAGTAAATTTCCTGTGCTCAGTTTCCAAAAAGACACTCCCCAGAAGACTCTACGCCGTTTTGTTGTATAACCGTGAACGAAACACATATCCACCATAACACAGCGGTCACCAAGTAGCAGAAGGGCTAGGTAAGTCTCTCGGTCATGGCGACAGTGCGACATTGCGATCTATGTCCACTTACAAAAACGGAAACAATTCAATGGCAAACATTATGCCAACTTATTGGTGATTTGAAGGAAAAATAAGAGCACTCGGCCAAAAAGAAAATGCTCTCCCATTAAGACAATGAATGGATACACATGCGCGTAGTCGCCGTGGCGAGATCTCTTGAATTGTGCTGCGAATTGCTCCCTCATCTTCCATATTCTTCGGGTTTAGCAGTCACTAACTATTTGCACTTCCTCAAGCTAAAGAAATTGCAATGGTGAAAAAAATTTGGTTTCAATAAAGCTGCTAATCAGGGTGAAAACTTTTAAGAGAAAGGGAAAGTCCGAATTATTAAATTTTTGGATATATCCACTGATCTAAAAAAAATATTGTAATTTTTTAAAGACTCTGAGCGCGTGGGAAAACTGTTGCGGAGGAATCGCGCCACAAATTGATCTCCTTTCTCATTCTTGGAATTCCAGCAGAAACCGTTTTAAGAATGACAAAGTATCCTTTGGTTATGTTTTTGAGTTTAGAGATATAGAGATAACTCCCTTGATCGCTTAGGATAGAATTTGATGAGTTCACATATGACTGCCCTTAGACTCGTTTGAAAGTTCGTCATTTGTTAGGCGTAGGACATTGATGGCAATTATTTATTGCTAAGGATCAAAGTATGGCTAGTTGATAAGAAGTACAGTTCCTTGGGACGTCAGAGTATCCTAAAAGGTCTTTCATTAAGCGCTTCCTATCTTTATATTTAAATAAAACAAAGTGTGTGTGAGATATCATCGAAATTTTTTATTCGTTTAAAAGGCCTATCGATGCAATTATGTATGGAATATAACATAGTTCGAATATCCGCCGCGGCTTCTCTGGCTGGCGCGAATCCGAAATGTTCAATTTCAGGCTGAATTTGACCGATGGCATGGGTTATGTTGGCTTTAACGGCCGTTGTGGTTTGTGGCTTATTGCATAGACCTGTCACTTCATAAAACCCTCAAGAAAAAGTCTAACTGGGTCAAATCGCACGATCTCGGTGGCCAGTTCTCATCACCTCCACGTGAGATGACCATGCCCTCGAATCGCTCGTGCAGAATTTCCAATGTGGCACGTAGCGCCGACCTGCTGACACCACACGTCGTTGACGTCAATATCATCCAATTCAGTCCAAAAGAAGTTGGTAATAATCGATCTATAGAGCTCGCCGTTGACGGAGATGGCCTCGCCAACGTCGTCCTCAAAGAAATATGGACCGATGACTCTGCCAGCCCAAAATCCACACCAAACAGTGACTTTTTCGGGATGCATTGGACGCTCTTCATCCAGAAACGGGCCTCATCGCTGAAGATGATTTTTCGATAAAAATTAGGGTTAGTCTCCAATATGGTCGTTTACCTTCAGCTCCTGGGTCAGTTGAATTTTGTACGGCTTCAGGCCCAAGGCACTACGCAAAATTCGACAAGTTGTGGTCTGCGAAAGGCCGAGTTCTTGTCAGCGATGCGAAATCGAGTAGCTCGGATTCTCTTACACACTTTCACGGACAGCGGCGATGTTTTCGGCAGATCTTGCGTTTCGGCGAAGTACGAGCGTTGGTTTATCGTTTACTGTACCAGTGGACTCAAATATATCCACCACACTGCAAATAGTCCTCTCGGTAGTACAAATATGGCGTCCGTAAACTGGCACGGAACGTTGCCCGAACAGAACACCCATTTTGATAAAACAATTTTACCATTTGCACGTGTTGTAGAATGCTATATCCGTTCATGGTGATCTGAAAAAAAAAAAACAGACTGAATAAATGACAGCCAGTTTCACAGATGGAGCTTCAACAAAGTGGCCGCACTATCAATTGTCATAGTTCGGCAGTCCCTATTAGAAGACCCTGTAGAATCCAACAGAGTGCGATCTCGTGTTGCTTAACTAGCTTCTTGTGAGCTGCGTGGTAGTATTGTACTTAATCATTTTCCAATATGCGGTGGTATCTGATCGCTGTTGTACTGTTGCGTGTTATATGCACATTGCAATATTGGAAGGGGAATTGGATTTAGGCTGAGCTAAGCAGCGGACTGCTCTGACTTCGGCTTTAGAAGACGGTCCCCTAAGAGAGGGCCGTCTGTGAAGACGGAAATTGGGTTACTGAGAAAACCTTTACAATGGGGTCATTCGTTCCATTCTGAAATCGTGGGACCAAGGCCAATATTGAAGTCAAATCTAATTGAATGCAACCCTATGGATTTTGGAGGACGGGATGGAGTCTAGGTGGATTGTCACATCACACATATATCTAAATCCTTCCATTTCTGTTTTGCAGGTAAAACAGTATTGAGTGGAAGTGTCTTGTAGGGTACGAAGCTACAAACTTTCCTCTAGCCTTCTTCACGGAGATTCTTTGCTGGTTGACCTGCGGGTGAATGGTTTAATTTAGGAGTAGGTTCTTGAACTGCTTCATAAGCACGTTTAGGGATTCTTCATCATCTGCCCAGTTACTATTTGGATGCTTAAATATGCTCCAAATTCGAGGTCTCCAGGATTCACTTGTGCTTGTGACCCTTTGGCTAACAATTAACCAGAACCTTTATAAGGCCTTCCTTACATCTTGTTAGCAGATCCTTTCGGATGCTTTGAAACTTTTTCAATCTTGTTTGACTGCAGCGCAGTTCCTCGATATCGGTGGTTCATCACTGCGGGCGCAGTGTAGGAAAGACGTGGTGAAAGAAAGATTTAAGAAATGAAATATTTGCTGAGTTCATCGAGCTCAAGCTGGGACCTCGGAATTTGGCTTCGTATTGTGTTTTTCCAAGTTCGTTTTACGACAAGTAAAAGCGGAAGATATGTTGAACTGTAAGTATCGGTCATCAAAGGTATTATCTTCTCCTCGTGTATTGAATTCAGAAGATTATTTGAGATCAAAGAACATTTTCAAGTTTTTTAGTTATAAAAAAGAAAATATTGTTGCATAATACAAAACAGTTTCAAACAAGCCAAAACTCAAAGTCAAAGCACGTAGGAGCTTCTGATGGACTCTCTAACTCTATGGAAGAAACCTCTGCTTGGAAGATAAAAGTAGAATGTCCTAATGGACCCAAAACCTTGCCATTTGTACCAGATGAAATGTGGTGCTATTTGAAGAATGTGAGGATGAACCCAATAACTTCTCTTCGGAAAGACCAAGAAGAGGTGAATAAACTTAATATTTTTCGGCACAAAGTCCGAGATGAACATTGCTGGTGAAGATAGAATACCTATGCACGGTAGTTCATGATCTTTTTGAAGAGTTGGGCGGATGTGGAATTGATAAGTCTTTCCCCACTATTCTCTTTTTTGAATAGCCTGAAGCAGGCCAACAAAACCGTAGTTGTAATAATAAAAAAAATGGTAAGAACGCTGCGCAGACTTGCAAACAAATTTGTGCAGTTTACGGGGAAGGAACTCCATTAGAATTTGGCAATTTCAGTGTCAAAGATAAGACACACTCGTACTCTGGTCGTACAATCACCCAAAAAGCTAATGTAATAATTGGATACACAAAGAAGCTCGATCCTCGAAAAACATATTGGACAGAGTTAATGTGCTGCTCTTCTGCCGGTTAAATTATTATCCACTGAAACTAAGGTGGTATTATGCTAACTGATTGTTTATTTTTGCATAATTAATTACAAGTTAATAATGTGCCCTTACTCATTTACAAGATTTGATGACATAGTTTTTGCTTCTGCAATTTTAAATGCAAGTATTTCAAATTGTTGCCCGTTTATTAGAAACTCTGTTCACCACATATACATATGTATACATAAAAATTTATATTTTTAATAATCACCATAAATTTCATAACGTTATTTGTTTACATTTATTCACTTTTACATTAATAATATGTCGCTCATGAATGGTTTCAATAATATTACTTGGAATATTAAATTTATGAAGAAAGAGTTATCTGAAAAATTGAGCGTGGTAGTATATACAAATATTTTTATAAATGTGTTAAATGATTGTGTACCCTTAAAATATGTAAAAGTGAATTCTCATCGTGCAAGGTGCAAAATCAGAATTAATTAACCTTAAAAACGCTAAGAACAATGCACATAAAGAGTTTATTCGTCATAACTCAATACATTGTCGATTATGAAGGTTTTTATCGTCTCCGAAAAGAGTTTGTATTCTTGTCCAAATCAATACTTTTGGAAACCCACCATACTTTTTGAGTTATTTAAATACGAAAAGAAAAAGTATCATGCTAATGGCCTTCCAGCAATGATGCAGCTTGGTCCTTGGACAATTAGTGAAATATGGTAATAGCAAATATGTTTAGTGTTTCTCTCCAAACCATGTATAGTTCAACAAACAACTATCCTATTACTGAAAAATATTATGAGTCATTGCTATCTATTACTGATTCTTCCTGTTCTTCGTTCAATATTGATATATTTTTATCCAATAATCCTTCGATATTGCGCGAGCTCACTTTCTTTTCCATTAGTTGAAATTTTTAACCAGTCTCCTTCTGAGGGTGCTTTTTAAGATGATGAGAAAATTTCAATTATGAATTCAGTATTGAAGTCTGGGCAAAGAAATTTTGTAACCAATTATAGACTTATTACTAAAGTTTCAACTTTACCAAATTATTGAAAACTTTGTCAAAAAAAACTTGGGTAGAACTATTAAGCAGCATTTTTCATGTTTTCAACATGAAGGAAGGATCAACAGCATCTAACTTAATGGAACTCACAAGCTTATGTGTAAAACATTGCAAAGTACAAATCAGGTGCATGTGGCATACACTGACCTTGTTAAAGCATTTCGCAGAGTCAATTTAAGCACTTTGGTAAGTAAGCTTAATTATGAATTCCATGGGCCACTCGAATAGTTCAAATCCTATTCATGCAGAATCCTGTTTATATAATTATATACCATGCTTGGTAATTATGGTGCCGTGAAATAACGCCGAGCGAAATAACGCCGAATTTCTATGTTCGGTCTTATTTCACTTTGCCAAAGTGAAATAAAGCCGAATCGGCCTTAACTTTGAATTTACTCAAACATTTAGAGAGAGTATTTTGTTTTCATAGATTTTAAATCATATGGTGTTAGTTCGTTTTAGAAAGTAAGACATATAAACAGTGAGTTAGGTTAGGGGGGCATGCTGCCCATCCCCCCTGCAACCCCCCTGCTTGGGTTCACTGTAGGATTTGGAGTGGGTGCGAGTTTTATGTATATATTCCCCATTTATTTGTTTGATTTGATCAATTGGTTTTATTGCGCTTTCAATTGATCAAATCAAACAACAAATATATGGGGAGTATATACACAAAACTTGAACCCACTCCAAATCCTACAGTGATCCCAAGCAGGGGGCTTGCAGGGGGCAGCATCGCTCCGCTTACCTACAACATCGAGTTTCAATCTACAAACATTAATTACGGTAAAGTTCACTTGCTTTTCTAACAAGTACATTTGGCTTTGCAAATTCTTTTGCCTTCTCTCTGAATTCGGCTTTATTTCAGAAACAGTGTTCGGCGTTATTTCACTCGGCATTATTTCACGGCACCGTAAATATTGCTATAAAGAGATTTTTGCCCTAATAGACTGAGGTCACTTTTGGAGTTCCTGAAGGAAGTCACTTGGGACCTTCATTATTTTTAATTTTTATTAATAATCTTCCAAACCTAATAAAATACTGTCATTGTTTAATGTATGCTGATGATTTAAAATTGTTAGCTCGAATCAGTACTATTTGCTACCGCCAGTTGTTCCAAAATGACAAACTGAATTATGGAAGAAGGGCCTATGTAATATTTTTAAATTTTTTTATTTGAATACATAGACGTTGCTACGGATCGTTATTTTAAAATATGGACTGACTCCTAGAGATAGCTAGTGAATACAGTAGTTGAAGTTACAGAGGTGCAGAAAGGGCTATGTGTAACAAATTTCGTCATTTGGCAGTGCAAAAAGGACCTATGTGACATTTTTGTGGCATAGACCTTTCTACTGTTTAGCTTGTTTTTGCTGATTCAGATGGCACATGCTGCACGTCTGTTATTGTAAGCAGTGTTTTCAGCTTTATGACTCTTTACTACCGCCCACAAAACTAAACTACAAACAACACCTCGGAAAATTATGTGTTGAAGCAGAAGTCCCAGATGCAGCATTGGCTAACGGTGCCGTATACATAGGTATATCAAAGAAATTCTCAACAAAAAAATCCAATACAATTGAAATATAAAGCTGGTCTTTTATTTATTCTCGCTCGTCGTCGTCATTGCGTTCATCTAGTTGGACAGCAGGTCACAAGGTGATAAAACAAATTCAACCATAATCTCATGAGCAGAGGCAGTGCAAAAGGGGAGTGAGAAGTTTACTTTACTCTGTATTTTTAAACACGCGTCCTGTAAAAACTGTCTGAAGGTAAGTCTGAAATGCAACTGAAGTACAACCCTGGATTCCTATTCCGTCAGATTCAGATAACGACTAGGACCAGGAACTATAGCCATCTCCAATAAAAAAGAAAAAAGTCGTCGGAAAAGTCATCTCGAAAGAGAATCAGGCAACCACAAAATTGGAAAAGAAACAAAACAGCACTTGCTAGAGAACGAGGTTTACCCTACATTTCGTATAACGGTAAGTTAGTAGAGGTTAAGCAAATAGAATTGGGTTTGTTGTGTTCAAACAAATGTAGATTACGCTGTTCTGAAACGTTTAGTGTGACTGATAGAAACAAAATTCTCCAGGAGTATAACAACCTTCATAAGAACAGCAAAAACAGTTTGCTTTTTAAAAGTATAAAGATACAGAGCGTCAACCGTCACCGAAAAGGCGCGATTAGGAAGGAAGCAGCTACGTATGAATATAGCATCACAATCAACAAACGCTGTATCTGCTGCTGTTGTATCTGCAGGACTGCTTTTCGTGCCTTGTGAAACCAAAGAAAGTTCTTCTTATGTTCTTCTTCGCTGCAAGAAAATAGAAGAGGTCAGCACCCAAATCGGGCCTGAGGAAGTAGAAGTAGAGCAGTAGCTCATATCGCGTTACAGCTGACATAACAACCCTTACAAAAAAAATTTATCATCCGAACTAAGTCTTTCGCAGTTACCAGCGTTACATGAAGGAATATGATGAGTTGAAGCTGCCTGAAAAATATAAAGCGAAGAAAGGAGCTTACTCAAAAATCTTTAATTCAAAATGTAACTTGTCTTTTGGGCAGCCCGGTGCTGATACGTGCGCCATTTGTGATGCCGGGGGAACCAGAGATGAGCATCACGAAAACTATAAGGCTGCGTTTGAACAACAAAACATAGGCAGGGAACGTATTAAACTAAACACTGCCTAAATTATTCTGTATTCTATTTGCGTCAGTTATGGTTTTATAACGTAGGTTTACACGTAATTAACAAAGAGGGAAAAAAACGAGTATTTTTGAATTGGACTGAGAATGAAGCTGGAAGAGGGAATGCTAAAATTTAGAGTGTGTATTTTACGTTTGTGCAAAATTTTTATTTTGGTCCTATCAGTCATATTGTGGTACGGTCTAATTCCTGCGCTGGACAGAATAAGAACTTTGCCATAAAAATACATATTATTACCACTTGCAATCCATCAAGGTAAATTTAAAGTGATTGACCACTCTTACCTAGATTCAGATCGAGATATTGGGAGAGTCGAGAAAAAAATCAGAAGAAAGGAAGGTATCTTTACACCTGAGCAATACAGAGTCCTAATTAGAAATGCCAGCCCCAAAACGACTTCCATTACTCTCATAGCCGATCACTTCACGGATATATTTATCATCAATAGAAAGAAAGCTGCAAATTATCAACAGAAAAAAAATGCCATGAAACAAGCAGTTCAGTTCAGAGATGCTGCTAGATGGGTTAGAATTGAAGAGTGTGGAAGTTACTTGTGTAAAACTTCACACGACGGGAACTCTTCTTTTTGTTAAGATGACATCAACAAAAGTAGCAATGGCAACCGCAGTAGAACAATAACTATTGACAAGGTGTCTTCAAATAATGAAATTTCTTATGAGAAAAAAGAAGGCTTGAAAAAGCAAATGAAATATATACGAATAGCTAGAAAACATCAATGGTTTTATAGAAATATTACACCATAAGCAAATGAAGATTGCTTTCTGAATCATTGTATTTCATTTAAAATAATGAAAGTATAATGTATATTTTGAATTTTGCGTTTCTTTGAGCATAATTATGGAACTTATACCTACTTAATTTTCGACAGTTTTTCAAATAAAGTAATATGGTAAAAAAATGTATCTGATTTCAATATTCTTTTATTCCCACAGTGATCTGTTGACATTCTTTATCATCATTCTTTTAATGGAAAATTATTTGTTTGTAATTAGGGAGGAGATATCATAGAAAATAGCGTAGCTCAGAACTATGCTCGACGCAAAAGCACTTCATGCTGGAAGGCTTTGAGCTTTCAGACCGACTCGTTGCCGAGTAAAAAAAGGGTTCATATGCACAAATTTAAGATTTTGAGAAAATCTGTTATAGGCTAGTGAGTATATGCCAATAAACTATAATACTTTAAGGAAGGAACAGTCTGGGAAATGTTGTTTTTCGTGGTGTATATAAAGAAAAACTTAAAGTGCAATTATCTCAAAACATGGGTAATGTCACATAGGCCCTTCTCCACTTGTCCCTTCAATTGGTGTCACATTAAAAATTCGCAGTTAAATATTAGCAAATATGCTTGCAAGTGCTATACTCGAGCCCTTGTCGACATTCTCTTAATCATGATCTAATAAGGCATGTCTTTGACTTCAAAAATATTGGAGTTACTTCCGACTCTAAGTTTACCTTTGATATCAAGTATGCATTTGTTGTATAGAGTTTAACTTTTCTAGCAAATAAAAATAAGATAGCGTGCATTCACAAACGATTTCCTAAATTTGCCATTCGCTTTTTACCTACTGAAAATTTTAATGGTTTTCACATTCTTATCAAACCAAATCTCAACTACTGCTTTTCCAAACTCTTAAATCGAGAAGAAAATGTCTGGAGAAATGTTTGTTCGTGGTATTTTGGATTAAACTATGGACAGCGAGAATTTACTTGCTGGTGTTCTCATACATAACTCCACCAGGTCCCTTAAACTATGGACAGCGAGAATTTACTTGCTGGTGTTCTCATACATAACTCCACCAGGTCCCTTAAACTAAGACCTCTTCTTGCTGAAATAAGACATTTTACGGTGTACTGTCAACATGAACCTATTCCATATTGCTGTAATTTATTTGATATGTGTTGCATTGAATGTTCAAAATTAGACATTTCTTTCCGAGCTATTTTAAAGAATAATTGTTAAACACAATATAATTTTTTATAAAAAAAATAAATAATAGTACATAATATTTTTAATAACGATTATATTAAACAATTGTAATTCTTATGCATCTACATATGTATTTTATATATATTTAAAAATTTTTGTATACAAATTTTATAATCGTAGATTTAATAAACTAAACTAAACATCTGCGATACGTTTCGAGCCATTTATGAAACGAGTAGTAGCCGGTAATGAAAAATGGCTCACTTATCGGAATATCCAAAATCTTGCGCAAAGAATATTGATCCACCACAAGCATTTGCGAAGCCAGAATTAACAATGCAGAACGTGATGTTGCGTGAGTGTCGGGACTGGAAAGGGGTCGTCCCCCATGAGGTTTCTTCCAAATGGTCAAACACTTAATTCTAAACTCTACTGTAAAAAAATCGTGAGATAACGCCGGACAATTGAAAGAAAATTGACCAAATTGTTCAAAGAGCTTCTTATTTCTGAATGAAGCGGAAATCGAATCTTTAGCGTGGTACAACCTATTCGTGGTATTTCCTATTCTAAGATACAAAATGGAACCCCGTTTTCAAAACTCAAAGAGATTGTTATATTTGTGATTTTTTCTTTTATGAAAATTTAGCTCTAAAATTTTTCATGTAGAATTACTTTTTTTCTTTTAATTAATCCTTCCCTAAAAGAAAATTCTCAAACAAGTTTTCAAATTAAGAAAACACTCTAAATTTTCTGTTGCTTCTTTCAATATTTAATTTTTTTTGCTAAACCTGTGTCTCTCAGTTCTAGAAATAATGTTAATTTGCATTCAAAACACATTTCTTCATACCCATATATTGAAATAATTAAAATTCATAAAATTCTAGAAAACGCGTGCCTGGGTCATGTTCGGCAAAGTAACCTAAAAACGTGACTTAAACTGAACATAGGACATATTAGAAAAGTCCAAAATTAACTCATTTCTTAAGACAAGGCAAAGGAGATATGTAAATTTTATCCTTTTCGAAAGAGCAATCAAAAATGTGTCCTTGTTAGTTTACATTTATGAGAAAAATTTTAAATTTTTATTTGAATTTTTACTCATCTCAAGTCTCCTGGATTTCTCATCATTATTACGTCATACTTTTTTAGAGAACCACGACCATTTACTTCGCCATGTAATAATTTCCAAGGGCCTTGGAGGTATAAAGATAGCTAGGGGGAGTAACGCAATGTTTTAAGTTCGCGTCAAGTGCTTATTTTACCTCTCCGTGGTGGCTCTTAAAATATATACAGCCAAAAATTGCAAGCTCAAGCCAGGACTCAACGTTAGGTAAAGAAACAGTGGAAAACTCCCCGGATGGAATCAACGGTCTTGCCTGCATCGACTTGATCTTCTTTGAAGCCTGGTTTGACATATTCAGATCCCAGTTCTGAAAGGTGTTTCAAAACCAACTGTCAGTGTTTGTGAATCACTCATACCTCATTCGGGGCTACTGATATCGATGTACGGAGGCCAGTAATATCCAAATAATATTACTAAAGGTTTATAGCTCAAAGTCCTGATAGGTAGGGTCTAATTTTGTCATTGAAATGTAATTTATTTATGTATCAATAAAGTTATAAAAATACTAATAATAATACTAAGGGGTTAGAAGTCGCTCCTCAGGTCAACTCCCCGGCCAGCAGTTTAAAAAATATATGTTTCTCACACATCGTATCCGATATGAATGATACCACTTTTGGCGACAGGCAAACGATTTTCGGTACTGCTTACGGCCTTTTAACACGCTTCGAGCAGCTAAACAATTCACAGAGTGCCTAGACGGCTATTAGGCTAATGTAGTCACCATTCAAGAAGTGCGATGGATTGATCACATTCCGATGGATTTTAGTCGCGAGATTAGTATTCTGGATTTCTGAACGTTTCGAGAAATCAACTTTGCCTTGGGCAACTAATTTGTTGGGCTCAATGTATAAATGCAGATATCCCGCTAAGAAGAGGACGGAAGTTTGCTTTCGAAAAGCAATCACAAAAAAAAAATGCTTAAGTCTTAGTCGACTAAGTGTCTCTTAGCCGAGTAGACGTCATGTGCCGTAGGTGGCACCCTGACGTGCCTAGATAGCATAGGCAAACTTGTGGCCTGAAAATGAATGCCGCCTGGTGCATCCAGAGAGACAGACATCATACACATATACATATAGCGGTGATGTAAGTCAGGACTAGAATGGTGCGTTAGAAAAAAAATGGAAAGATGGGATTGTAAGAAGGAAGAATTGTGTCTCTGCTATTATTAGAAGGAAGAAATAAGAGCATTAGATGCACGATATCGAAGAATAAAACGACGTTCGGAAATTTTCGCTGAAGGTAGAAAATCATAGCTGGTCAACAAAGTACAAACGGATACTCACAAACACAAATAAAGAAACATTGTGATAGATTTCTGCAGACAGTTAAAAAGCGACGGCGAACAGCATTCTGCTATCAGGCGGAACAAGCAATTCGAACCTGGGCAATGATAGTCAACTACTCAGTCCACCCGACCTCGACTACCTTTTTCTGCCTATGCCCCACTGTTAATATAATCAACCTTCGAGACCATTCAGCGTGTAACTCTTGTCATTTGCTGTTTTGTTATGCTCAGAACGAAGTTTAGTAGCAGAATTCTCTCTCAGAAAACCAAAATCCTATAAACCATTGATCATCCGAGCTCACCTCTACGCATAGAATTTATCAAAAAACCAAAAGAGGATAGTGAGGCACTTAGTTATTTCGTAAGAAAAACAGGAAGCTCATCAAACTTGGCGTGCAAAATTGGAAGCAGCTAGCATACATTTAGCTGTCTGGGCAGACGATATTGGAATGGAAAAGCCATACAAAAATCGGTAGTGAACTTTGTCTTCCCAAATCTGCTCACTCTAGTCTAGACGCAGTTTTCTAAATAGAGAAATTCAGCAACATTTTATCTAGCAATGTTAAGTGAAATGAAAGTCTGCCTAAAACTGTCTTCAGTTGCTGCTTCTTCTGTCTGCTGACCTGAGTCTCAACTAATATCAGAAAAAAGCTGCGTGTATATTTTGCGCTATCTTTCATGATAATGCATCCTCAATCAGATCCTTGCCATTTACGCTGAACAAAAATCAAGTTAGCTGCAAGACTATTGAGGCCAAGTCCTGCGGTTTCGCATGTATCTGCTAATATAAAAACTCTAAAGCCCAAATGTGGCGTTTCATTTCTATATGTATATTGTTTAATATTTGATATTCCTTTAAAACGTATTATTTGTTTGTTGTGTTCAATACTCAGCTCTCCAGTGTGAAGTGTGTTCGAAAAACGGGTGAAATTTAAAAAGCCTGTAAACCAAATTTATCTTTCATCTGTAGGTCATCGTTAATGTGAAAGGAGCTTTTTAACTGCTCGAATGTAGTCCTAGACATTGAACTACTTATAATGAGTTTGTGTCCTTCTTCACCCAAATATATTCTTTACTGTGACAATTGCACAAAATACTAAAGTGTATTTGGATTTTAGTTCCAACTCACTTATCTCCAAAGCGTATTTATGGGTTTCCCCGCAAATCTTTTCTTATATTCCCTTTCCTATGAACGGCGAAATATTTCAAGGAAGATGAAAATTTATCACCTGGATCTTAAAGTCGGTCTAACCAGTTACAATCAGGAGCTTCGAAATTGGCTTTGTATCATCTTAAATTGTTTTTGCCAACGATTTCATCCTGGTTAAAGTTATGGTCTACACAAGTAGCGACAGTCTCATGAGATACTTCAAGCTGATTTATTAGCTCAAGTTCGTCCATATTTCCTAGCTGAATTTGATTTACCCACCCATGTTCAAACATTTGGTTTATCTCGTTTTCATTGTTATTATCTTCTCTTTTGCCTTCATCGCAAATTTATCCCAATTCATATCTAATGTCATCTATATATCATGGACATCTGTAAGTCCTCAAGACCGATGAAGAATTACTTGTAATTATTTGCTACCCAATGCTGTCAGCAAACAACACGTCAAAAAATTCCAAGGTCTCCATAGATGTCTGCTATTGTTTTCAAAAAAACATGAACATTTACCGATAAAAAAAATACATTCAAATGCTAAATTTCCACTATTAATCAATGTATTTTTATAGTGTACAGTTATTTTGGAATGTTTCAGCAATTAGAGCATATTATATAAAGCCTACCACTAAGACATTTTAAACAGCGCTACGTCAAAAACGAATTAACTGAGCTGAAATATGGCCACTTTATCGCTCAAAGCGCCATCTGATGAGTACCGAAAATAACTAAAAGAGGTTTTACCCTAAACTCAGTATAGGTACTTTTTACAACATTAGCGCAAAAAAAATTTGCTAGGTGTTAGTGTATGAATTTCATGTTGTACTCAAAATACTGTGGCTCCATTCTACTCCGATATCGGCTCAAAATCTGTGTTAGTCGATGGAAAGGTATCTGCCAAATTATCGGCTTATCGCAATATAACTAAGTAAATATAACGGGATCTAAGTTTGAAGGCCCATTAGACTTTTTCTGCTTTGTCATGGTGGGCCCCCGCCCAATTATCAAGGCTTCGCCCATCAATCAAGTTGTCTAATAAAAAGCGGGGGCAGATCATATTACTGGTCTTATTGTAAACATCTTCAGATGACGCTACCGAAGATTGCTACGATTTGATCGGTTACAAGTTGCCGGTGTTTTTGGCGGCAGGACCACCGATAGTACCTATCAGGACTTAAATCGCGGTACCATGGGAGTCAGGTGCCCCCCGGATTTCGGTCCGGGCCTGACTTTTTGAGATAGGCCCCCTTGTGGGACCGTTATGGTGGCTGTGGTTTATACCCCAAAGTCTTCCTGTTGGTTTGACCCAATGTAGAGTTGCAATATGTACGGGGTGCTGTGTCCCTTTGAACAGTAAGAGGTTTTAGGTCGGAATCGACTCATACCAAGGGTGGAACTTGTGCCTCCAACACAGTTCCGAATTGGTATCAAAGGATTGGCGGAGAGCGATGGCAAGGCGTATCCTTGCTCCCATGGATGTGTGGGCATCCCGTAAACTTAAGTCTACACGATACGGGCTTACGTTAAAAACCAGACACATCTATTATGACTTGGTAATTAAACAAAGCAGCAGGACCCGATGGCTTAACTGCCGAACTGTTTTAAACAGCAGGTGGTAATTCGATGCGGAGCCTACATTAACGATCTCTAAAACCTTGATCGTCGAAAGTATGTCCGACAAATATAACCTTAGGAAGATCTCCTAAAATGCAGCCCTTCAACATCGCATATAAATCCTTTCCATCTGAGCGGCCCCCAATACAATTTCAGCCCGAAGAGCCCAATACAAATCAAATTTTTACATTACGGCAGATCTTGGAAAAAACGGACTAGTTTCAAATCGACACCTCTTCATAGCATTCAAAGCCGCCTAGGACACCAACTAGAGATGATCTATACAGAGCCATGCATAGTTTTGACATCCCTGTCAGGCTCATTCGACTATTGATAGTGCACACTGCACCTACAGCTCGGTTATGATAAAACCGAAACTTTAAATGTCGAAAAAACTCTTAACCAAGGCGAGGGATTTGACATGTCCTGCTATCAACATCGTTCTTGAAAGAATTGTGCAAAACTCGCAGGTTAACTCCGCAGGAATCACCTCAAAACTCTGTTTAGTTACTCACATACGCAAACGACATTGACAAAGACGCAGTGTGCTGTCAATTGAGCATTTGCGACTATTGAAGTAGAAGCGGAAAAGATGGGTTTAGTGATTAATGACGGAAAAACCAATTATTGAATATGGTGTCAACATCGAGGCCTAGGACAAAACGTGACATTAGGCGGCTACAGCTCTTAGGCAGTAAGGGACTTTATCTACCTCGGCTCTAACTCCAATAACGACATCAGAGCGAGAATCATGCGATGAATCACTCCTGCTAATCACTGCTCTCTTGAGCTTAAAATGCAACTGAGTAGACAAGCTCTCTTTCGAGCAATCAAAAATGCTTTATACAAGACATTGATCGTGCCAGTCCTACTTAACGACACTGAGAAAACTGATTGAAAATGCTCTCGGACGCTTCGAGAAAACAGTTTTTCAGGTAATTTTCGATCCTGTTTGGATCAATGGGGAATGGAGAACACATTTGAATAAGGAACTCTAGTGGCTATACACCGACACCGAACTCCGCAGAAAAGCTCATATAGCTAGGCCACCGTGAACGCATCGATACCAAACCTTTTCAACCCAACTGTGGCACACGCAAGTGGAAGGAAACCTCAACCAACTCCATGTGTGCAAACTAGTGGCAGCTGGCAAAGGCCGCACTGGCTAAAAAGGTATATGGTATGGTCCTGGTCCATCTCGGGCCTTAGCGATATCGAATTAAGTAGGTAGGCAAGGTAATAGGTAGGTAAGTAAAAGTGGCGGTTGGAAAGACCAAGTTGCTTAGGCCTGTTGGCCCATTGTGATGCCACTTGGATCTGTGATCCTCTTACACATGGAACCGATTTGAGCTTATGATGATGCGTAGGAGGCTGTTAAAGACTATAATCTATAGATCGTTTGAGTCATTGTAGAAAAAAGCTCTTAAGTGATGTTTACTTCTTTGGGAAAGAGCTGGACATGTACGGAGTAGGTGAAGAATTGTCTTCTCTTCTTCCTCCTCCATGTAACTTCTACAGAAATCGTTTGTAAAAGCGCCAAACTTTCCTGCGTATGAGGCAGTGTCCAGTAATGACACCTATGATGGCGCTGAGATGCTTCCTATTTAGAAGGATCACGCTCTTAGAGCGATTCGGATCTAGCTTTGGCCAGATCTGTTTAGTCGCTAGACATGTTAGTCCAACAGTCCACCTAAGGTCTGTTCTTTTATTCGCATCAAGCTTTAATATTAATTTGCACGTAGCGATTGATATACACATTTTCCGATAGAATAGGTAGAGTGGTTCAAATTTTGGCGAGTTCATCTACCCCACAATTCCCTGGAATGTCCCTGTGGCCCAGCACACAACAAAGGTGCAGTTGAAACTACTCTGCCATCTTCGTAAAATATGGTCGGCATTCAAGGGGGGTTTTACAATTTAATGAGACTGGGTCCTGGGACTTGATAGCTGCCTGAGTATTCGAAAAGATGGGGATATTCTTTGGAGATATGACGTTTTTCTTCAGCCAGAACAGAGCTTCTTTAATCGCCAAAATTTCCGCCTAGAACACGCTACAGTGATTTGAAAGACGCAAGGAGAGTCTCAGATTTAGCTTATCTGAGAAAACACCGCTATCAACCCCGCTATCAGTTTTAGATCCATCTGTGTAAGAGTTGAGCAAAAATGAATAGCAGAAATCGATCAACCGCTCGTTGTTGTTATTTTTGATTCTAAGCCCAAGTCATCCCATATTTTGGTGTCGCATTCCAGTTAAGCATTTAGATCACTTTTTATATTAATGTTGTCCAGATTAGTAGATAGATGAAATTGAATTGCAAAGTTATTTCGTGCTACTGGTGTTAGCACTAGATTTTCTAGAACAGATAAAACAACTATAACCGCATAGCGAAAGCTACTGAAGAATCTCACCAGATTATTTCATTCAGCCCAAAGATATGAGTATACGTCTTGCACGGCATGAACTCTGTCTCAAATGGAAGGGGTCCGACTTATTCAGAGCTTCTTCTCCTAAACCGTGGAGGTATAGCATATTTCGATCAATTTCTATGTACAAATGACATTAATAAATCATCTGCCCGTGATTACCAAAGTTGGTTTTTTTATGATGCGGGTCGTTGAGGCAACAGGCAACCGATTTTCCCTATTTTGTGGCTCATGACGCCCATTCGAAGAAGTCGTTAAAAAGCACCGCGAGTAGGCTGAATTTTGGCCAAGATGTTCCGCTGCAGAAGTTCTTTTTCGTTTCTAACGAATCAACACTCATAGGATGACGTTACTCTTCGTAGCTAATATCACTCCATAGTCTTCTATAATATGTAAGTGTTGTTTAAAATTAGATCTAACTTAACGGATATTTCTTTAGATCCAAACAATTACGTAGCAATCTAAAAACAAGTTTGACCTTTCCGTTTGAACCTAACCCAAATTAAAATCAACATTTTAACACAACTATTTCTGGAATCCAAGTTTACTTCTCCTAAGCACACTCCTTAAGAAGTTTCTTAATGACGGAAGTAATTATCTATACAAATAGTATCAGTACGCATTTATTTTCGTCTCGTTTCTAAATCATTTCAAATTACCACAATACATCCCCACAAATGAGAAAAGCATTTAACTAACTAACCCCCCAAATCCAGAAAGTGTAAAATAATCTCTGACTTCATTTATCTATTGACTAAAAAGATTATTACAAATTCCAGCCACGTATCCATTTCCAATTCAATAATTTTACAATGTTGTTCATTCTGACTAATCCACGTCCTAACCTCTATACGGTAAATATTTAAATCAAAATTTCATCAAAACCTAATTCATTCGACTTTCTCTCACCCTGCCAACCCTGTTCAGCTATTTTCCACTGCATGACTTGTAAAGGTTGGCCGAGCTGAGGAACTCCCTTCTTCACAACCAACCGCCTAATCCTTTTAAATTACAATTGTTATCATCAGTAAGGAAAACATCTCTGCTCGGTTTTGGTATAAGCTACATTTGTGCCATCTTCTCGGAAGGATAAAGGATGAGAGCTCCTACAACAAAGAAAGAGAGAGGGAGAGAGACAGAGAAAAAAAACACTCAATTAAAATGATGATCACCAATTATGGGAATGAAAGTAGAGGAAACTTATTAAACACCCGGCTCTGGGGCCTAGTCCCACTGAAAATCACGTCGAAAAACAAAGGCGCCTTTATGATGACGACCAAATCACATTTTAAGGATTCAAAAATCTAAGCCAGACTCCTGCGTGTGCCAGAGGATTTGCCGCGAAGCGCATTTAAACGACGAACCGAGCCTTCTTTGTCTGCCTTTATCTGTCTTTTGGCCGCAAATTATACATTTTTGCGGTGACCCTTGGTGAAAGTTAAATCAACCTAATTTTGAAATGGACTACAAAGCATTTTACATAGATCCGAGTATTCTTCCAACCCTCCACCATCAACAAAGAACCGAGCGGTAGTGTTGGTAGTATATGTCAGAATGAGAAACTGGAAAACCATTACGGAAATTTTAATTATTTTAATCTAAGGATTAAATGATTTTACCACAAGACCTAAGGCCTACGTTTTTGGGATGGCATTTTTGGACGGACAGACGGATGGAAACGATGAATGGTACATCAGTGGATGTTGTGCTTCCTAGTTGTGCGATTATATTAAACGAAACAGCAGTCTTTGGATAATTAAAACTTCCCTATGGATTAGGCGGAAAAAAGGACGACATTGTTTTCTGTGTCACTCTTCTTTTTTTTTTCCGGATTCAAAAAAAGAGCAGCATTTGTCTGTGGGGCATAGATACCCCTTAGGTGTCTCTCTTTAAAGAAAAAAAAAACTTTAAAGGGTTTTTGTTTTAATTCCTCACAAGAACAGACATCCGTCCGTTCTATGGTGTATCTCTAGAGCTAATTAAAATTGTTCTTCTGTTTAATTTTGCGAATTTCTATCTACGAGTATTTTCTTCTTTTAAAGAAAAAAAATCTTTTTCAAATTTAGATGGCTTCAACATTTCCATCAGAAGACGTTAAGATGTCGAGATGAGAAAAGAAAAATTTAAATTACTTAATAATTACTTTGAAGATGATATACTCGTAAGATGAGAAAATTGGAAAAGTGCAGATGAACTTGGTATACGGATCTTACAGCGAACCTGCAATAGCTGATTTAGTATTGTTTAATGGGAAGCGTAAGTCGTAATCCAACTTCTTAGTTAAGTCTATTATTTACGCAAAAGATGTTCGTAGGAACTTAAGATTAACAAACAGAATCTGCTGCCAATTTCTTGTAGGAAAGTGGGTACACATACAAATAGTTACAACTAGAAATATCATACCTTGCACTATAGGATTGAAATCAACTAGTTATAGAGTTCTTTTCCATATGTTTCTGTTTCATTTTGTATTTTAACGCAAACATGAAGCTTCAGAGGCCAAAATCATTTTTTTTTTCTGTCGTCTTTCTACTGAGGAACAGCTGGAAAGTCGAGAAGTCGGGAAATACTTGTTTGGTGTACCGGCATCCTGTAAAGTCGTACCATTTGCAGCAATGCTCATAAGAAACTCAGCTATCAATCGAGAGATTAACCGAGGACACGGGCAGTTCTAACGCAAGTTCGGGTCCGGGGAAACTCTACTCTGAGCGTTGTTAAGCCAGTGGTTCGGCGAAATCATTTTCCGCCATCCCCTTTTTTCAGGAACCTGAACAAGACTTAGTTAATGCAACCTAGGTTGCATTGTCAACCTAGCTTCCAAATGGTGAGAGGGTTCAGCGAGATCTTAAACGCAGCTCATCAATCGCCTGCTCTATCGATTCTTATATTTATTGTCATCGTCCTTCAAAAAGACAACAGCGCCACTTCCTAGATCAGGTTGGAGCCATCGGTGAAGATGCATTTACATTCCTTTCCTGACCCAGATTCTGACTCAGACAATTTCTGGTTTCGAACTTTAGCAGCATTAGATTTTCTAGGTCGCATCAGCCGGCATGTCCATAAAACCTTTTTCTCTGGATAGTAAGAGTACAAGGTTATTAAAACTCAAGTGCATGTTGGGGCCTAATACTTATTTTTAAATGGAAGCTGACTTTAGGGTGCAGCCCATCATCAGTGCGTCCAAAGAAGAGCCAGGGGTACTAGGCGGAGCACCAATTCCGCTGACTCAGATCGTTTCTTGGAGTCTTGTAAAAGCAGCAATGACATGCCATATATGTTTAACCCGACTGCCGACGCGAATGATAAAATTATCATAGCACTGTAGATGCAGGGAAACCCATCACAGTGATAAGATGCCTGCTTTGCCCAACGTTCCCTTAGACTTTGTTATCCAGGAGAACATCCAAATTCGTTGCTTTTTTGATGCTATCTACATTTTACGGAGAGTCGCTAGTCATGATCCAAAAGACAAAACAGCAACATCAAACATTGGGAGCGCTTAGCAGCGAGTCAACAAACAAGCACATTGGCAATGGAGACAGACATCGCCCTTTTTACCCCGCTAATCGCAGTCAGCATTCGCAAATATCAACATTGGCCTTTCCCAGTTACATATGCCGTCAAAAGTGGGTTTCTAAAGCACCCTCAATGTCAAAGAAAACGCCTAGCGCGTACTCGATTTTGTCGAGTCGGGACCCTCAGGATCAGGTATGTTCTACCTTGAACAGAGGATGGGCTCAGAGACCGGTTTTTGGTATATAAATTTCAACTACTCATAGATTGATGTCCTATAACTTGGATTGATCCAGATGCGCAACAATCCACTTCGCAGCGAAGTGCTTGCCTTACCTCCCAGTGGTTTTCCGTATTTGGGTAAACCCTTACTTATGCAGGCTAAAATGGCAAGGGTATGCTCGGCCAGTAGCATTATACTGGTCTACGCCGTCTTAAGGCTCACAACCCTATACGGAAAATATTAAAATATATGACGAAGCAACTAATGGTCTCGGATAAATATGAGCTCACTCCTGAAGATCCTAGCAAACGATTAAAAGACAACGATCTTTGGATTTGCAGGTAAAATGTACTGTCCTTTAAGAAGTTACATGCAGCAGTACAATTAGCAGAGGCCCTTGACTGCTATCACGCAGATATCACCGGCACCCAGGAAGGGCGATGGGATGGAACAGACATAAGGAGGATGAAAAACTGTAATATTTACTATGGTGACTACTGTAGGGAAAAGCTCTTATTCGGATGCGGATTTGCCATATGCAGCAGACTTAGACATGCAGTCTTGAGCTTCTGAAGCGTGGCAAGCGTCCTATGACAATCCGCATCAAGTCTAAATTCCCTAACATAAACCTAATATGCGCCCATGCCCCTACGAAAGACAAGGACGACGTCACCTAAGAATATTTCTAAGAGCTCCTCGACAAGACATATGAGCACTGTCAGAAGAATGACGTTAAATTCGTACTAGGCGGTTTTAACGACAGAATAGGAAAGGAGAACATCTTTGGTGGGAAAGTTGGTAAGCAGAGGCTACACGACACCACGTCTGACAACGGACTTGGGCTTACTGACTTTGCGCCGGAACGAAATATTGCTATAGCACACCGTTTCCTCACCTCAATATAAATAAGGCGACATGGCGGCCTCTGGATCATAAAATGCTAAATCAAACTGATTATTTTCCCATAGACGTAAGGCACTCCTTTAGTATTCTGGACGTCCGAAATTTCCGGGCAAATTCAGACCACCACCATGTAGCAGCCAAAGTGCGAATGCGAATTTCTCAAGCGCCAAAACGAAGTACCACGGTGAGAAGATATAACGTAGAAAAGCTGCAATCGCAAGATACTGCCGAAATCGTCGCAGAACGCGTAACCCGAAATCTCACAACAACTCCTATGCCACCAACATTAATTACCGAAGACCAGTGACAACGCTGCCAAAGTGCCATTAGAGGCGCCGCAACAAGAACAAGCAGCTAAATAAGAAGGGGAGCTGCAAGGAAGGACGACAGCTATTCGTGAGCTCTAGGAGAAGAAGAGGCGGGAAGTACATCGGCTTCTCCAGAAGAAGAAAACAGAGCATAAGAAGCGCGCGATCCATAATATTGAGAGGTTGTAGTCTAGGAATTACGTGCAAGGTCTTCCGTACAGCAGCCTGTATAGATGAAGAAGGAAACTTTATAGTCGACTCACAGTCGGTTCCGAGAATATGGAAAAACGTTTTCTCCAGAATATATTACCACGAAAAACAATATCCCGCCGTCATTCAGGCAGAATAGAGCTATCAACTTAACCGATGATAGCCCAAAACTTCCATTCAGCTGACCAGCATGAAGTAAGGATAGCAATATCCAAACTACAATCCAAAAAATAAGCTGGACCTGATGGCTTACTGGCCGAAGTATTCAAAACTGCGGCATGCAGAAACTCATTTGTCACATCTTTGCAGATGAGTGTATGCCTGATGAAAGAATCTCTGCGCGGTGTTATCAATCCACAAAAAAGGAGACCCACTTAACTGCGCCCACTATAGAGGTAAAAGTCTCCTCAACATGTGTGAATGTCTGAAACCCTTCGCCAACAACCTGATTGGTGCCTATCAGTGCGGCTTCAGATTAGGAAAGTCCACAATCGACCGAATTTTTACATTTCGGTTGACCCTGGGAAAAGTCATTAAGTCCAGATCGACGCCGACGCCAAGCATCTTTTCATCGATTTTAAGGCCGCATGACAGCATTTGTAGAAGCTATATAGAGCCATGTATAGTTTAAAATCCTTGCCAAGCTTGTCCATCTCCACAGAATGACGATTGCGAACGTTCGCTGCCCTATCAAGGTAGGTAACGACTTTTTCGAGACGTTTGATAGCAAAAAAAGGGTTTAGACAACGTGACGCGCTGTGATGCTAAAATACTTGAAAGCATTCTTCGCCACTCACGAGTGAACACTGGATGCAAAAGCTTCGACAAGTCCGTGCAAATACTAGCGCGCGCCGATGATATGAACAAAATTGGCAGAACTCAGTGGGCTGTCGCCGGTGAGCTCGCTGATATTGAAACGGAAGCTGCCAAAATGGGTTTATGGACAAATGAATGCAAAACCAAGAATATTCTGTTAACGAGAAGGGACACACCACATCGGCGAATTGGACAAAACGTCACAATCAACAGCTATAATTTCGAAGTAGTGAATGACTTTATTTGCCTTGGCTCTGCAATGAATTCTGCCAACAACACTTCAGCAGAAATAAAACGAAAGTCCTATCTTATGGCGAAGAAGCATGGATCCTATCGAAACCGGATAAAAATACTTCAGTCGGAGAAAAATCCATCGAAAAATATTAGGTTCCATTGGCTTTAACGGGCTTTGGAGTTGAAGATTCAGTGACGACCCCAACGAGCTGTACAGGGATATCGACCTAGATAGAAAAGTTCGCATCAGTCGCCTGAGATGGCTAGTACATGTAGAGCGAATGGAAACGAAGGCACCGACCCGCAGGGTATTCGAATCTAACCCGGAGCCACAACGCAGTAAAGGAAGACCTCATCTTAAGTGGCACTCACAAGTACCATAGAAGAGGACCTCAACCGACTTGGAGTGTTCAACTGGAAGCAGTTGGCTTAATACCGGACTAACTAGAGAAGCTTGTTAGTTGAGGCCCAGGTTCACTCCGAACTGAAGCGCTATCTTAGTAAGTACGAATATGTATGTAAGTGAGTACTCTCAGGTTGATAGATCCAAAAGTCTTGGTTCTCATACAGTTCGCCAAGGATTCTGTGTATTTGCCAGCGCCAGATTAAATGTCAAGGCTCTCTGCAGAATTGCGAGTTCTGGTTTAAATGAATGTTTCTATCCTTTCGCAAAAGCCCTTACACGATTTACTCGTAATAAATTCCACTAAGTTTTTTCAATCTGGACATGTCAGTTTTATGAGAGTAGCATTCAAATTCTGAGCAGCTTCTTCGCCGAATTTGTCGAACTTATTCTTAAAGGATGTTCAGTTTCTTTTTCGCGGATTCCTCCTCATCGACGAGGCCCTGACCTCATATTCGGTTTTCAACTCGATGTACTTATGGTCTGACATAGAATAATCCGATAATATTTTCTAGCTGCCAACGTTGTTGACAATCAGGTCAGAGGACTATAAGATTTAAAAATATTCTGATCATTTCCAACGCAGCATTGATGTGGAACTCGTAAATCTCATATTTTTGGAATCACAGTATACAATGGGTTTGGTGGTGGCGGTAGTACCGAATTATGGGGAAAATAAGCTGACGCAATGACAAATTCTCGGTTCTGTGTCTGCAGCACTTGGTTGTAGAAGTCGACAAATTAGATTCTGAGAGTGAATTTGGCGCAAAAAGACAAATTCTTGGTCTTTCCGGTTGATTCTAATTTGGAGGTGTGAGATTTCCTTTGTGCAAATTTCCGATCTGATGATGGTATTTTCCAATCATGATTCCGGCATGAAGATCATACGATATTTTGTTATCAATAGATAAAGATGCAGTTACAGACTTGGAATGTTAAAGGTTGATAGGGGTTAATAAAATATATTTGCGGATAAGATGAGTCATACCAAGATAGTCTCGATAGCCACGATAACCCACAACGAGAGAAGAGCCCTCTTTGTCTTCCCGATTCCTGCTCTCCTTGTAAGAATAGGTTTTCCAATTTTCGTTGTTGAATTCAGGGTTCAGAGTACGAAAATACGTCAACACATCCTACGCTACTTCCGTAATTCAGATGATTGCGTGCGTTGGTTTTGAATACCTCAAAAGTCTTATTTTCCAGAAGGGGTTTTCTGCATAGGCTTCCTTAGCCATTCAAGCTGCATGGGGAACATCACCCTAAGAGCTTCATTTTTCGTATAGCAGCCGCATATAGCTCCTTAAAATTTGCTTTTTTTAATGCTTTACAGCCCAAACGCAATGTTGCTTAGACAATTGTAGGCATACTTCCAAAACACAACGCCATTCCTAAGTTGCGTAAAAATAATAAAATTTCAAGGGCAATTTGTATCTGGCAAAGTTGTTGAAATTAATTGAAGGTATCCAAAAGTGCCAATCCATTCACTGCGTAGCACAATAAATGGTTTCTCGAAAAAACTCAGTCGTACATTTAATACTCGTATGTACATTCGATTTTATGCACATACTCGTATACTGGTACATATGTACAGTTACATATGGAGCGATATATGCTGTGAAAGTTCAAGGGGAAGAAAAATTATTTATAAACCACTTGACATACAAATTAAAAAGAATATCCGAGACATATTTCCGACCCGTTTATGAATGTTGTACTTGACAGGATCAAGGAAGCATTCCCTGTTCCCTTCAACATTTTGCCCGAAGTTAACAAGAACAATGTCAAGAAAGTATACCTTTAAGCTGAAATGTAAATAACATATTCTTTTGTGCGTCGTGTGCTACATACACGTACAATGCAATTGCTTTCAGTAAGCATTGAAAAGCGCTGAGAAAAGGACTTCTATTATTCAGGGGAAAAAAGAGGTTTCATGAAAGTTATAAAACTGAGGAAAAATTTAAAATATTGACTACGAAATTTTTTTTGGTTTTTCCAATTGTCTTTCAAATTAATCTTAGAAGTTGCAATTTTGGTTGCGATTATGAAACTGGTAATCTGGGAGCGGTTGTTGGTAGGAACCTGGACACGCCGGTCCCAAACATTCGGAAAATATATCTTTCTGGTTGCACTTCTTGTCTTTTTTTTTACTTCGGGGGTCTGGAATAGATTTGGTTAACTCATCTTTAGAGCGTGTCGAGTTGGCTTTTTCGGATTCATCATTTTCAGTAAAGTTCTGGCATTACTTCACGTGCACAATGGAACAGAAGTCTGATTGGACAACACAAGTACAAGTTTTCAGCTGTGAACGTACACTTTTAAGCTTACAAATAGTCTTTCTTTCTATTTTCTTTTAACAAGAAAGGTTGGCTCCAATCCAAAACATTTTATGACTAACTAACACGACAGTATGACTTCCAGAAAGTGTTTACCGCTGATATTGCACGATTCCAGTCGATGTAATAATCCCTCATTCAAATTTAATAAGCTATGATGGCTTGCCGCCTGAACTATTTAAATGTGGAGGTGATCTTTAGGTAAGGAGCATGTATCAAATAAGTGAATGTGGGCGGAAACGTGCCCGAAGACTGGAGTATCAGCTCTATTTGTATTTGCTCATCTACAAAAAATGCGGTCCCATATCTTGCAACAACTATAGAGGCATATCCATGCTTAATGTCGCTTATAAGATCCTATCTAGAGTACTGTGGTGGTTTTGCGCCACATTAATCCAAACGTAGCAATGTGGATTCTGAGACGGCATATCGACGATAGACTAATGATCCAGCCGTTGACATTCCACATGGAGCAGAACAATTAGCGAAGGATCGAAAGCGCTACAAAGCCGATATTATTGCCAAGCAAAAAGTGTGATGGGATGGGCCGATCAAAAGAAGCACGGAAAACAGAAATAATATATTAAATGCTATCGACAGCAGGTGCAACATCTAATTGTATATCAATTTGTCATCAAAGCAGAACTTATGAAAAAACGGTTGGGTTTCATGCATCCGAGAGAAGGCTTGATTACAATTCGCGTTAAGACTATATTTGTCAATATACGTAAACCTCATATGGAGGTATGTGTTCAAATATTATATCGTTGGTAAACAGTTGGAAAGCATTGCTGAAAAAAGACTCAGGCTAGTGAAAGGTTCAGTGAAAAGAACTTGGTCACGTATACCCAAAAGAATCACTCACTTACTTATTTAGGTGGCGATAAAGTTCGAGGTTAACCCGTACCTCAACTAACTAGTCTATCCAGTTAGACCGGTCCTTGGATAACTGCATCTAGTGCACACCACCTAATGTGAGTTCTACCCCTAGTCCCTCCACGTTAGATTCGAAAATTCTGCAGGTCGGAGCACTGGTGTTCATTTCCTCTACATATCCTAGCCATCTGAGGTGACTGATACATAGTTTCTGACTAGAGCGATATCGCTGTAAAGCTCGTATACATAGTATAGTTCGTCTTTGAACCTTTTCCACTAAAGCCCGTTAACATAAACGGGACGAAATATTTTTCGAATAATTTTTCTCCCGAAAAGGCTGAGGATGTTTTCGTCCGGTTTCAAGTATTTTGTTTTATGTATTATGTCAAAGAAGTCTAATGACAGCGCGTCACTTTGTCTAAAACCGTTTCTGACATCAAATCTCTCGCATAAGTAGAACCTTGACGGAGCAGCGAGAGTTCTTCATTATCATTCCGCATATGAAAGAATGGCAAAACAAGACAGCCTCTATATAGGTATCATATGTGGCCTTAAAATCGATGAAAAGATGATCTGTAGCAGTTTGAACTTCTTGAGTTTTTTCAATTTTTAGTTGGTAGTGAACTTTCCTGGTCCGAAAACGCACTAATTTGGGTTGTTAACGAAGTTGTCGTAGTTGAGGGGTTTCCGTTTTTGTGGATCGGTCAGACGCTGCTAAGATTCCATTCAGTAGGCATGCACTCTGCTGACTTGACCTGAGGAGTTTGAGCTTATGCATATTGCTGTCGTAACTTCGTTTTTTTCTCACATAGTTCATGTTGAGTGGCCTATTGAGCCAGACTGCGAAATGTTGGGCATCGTCTTCAGATAAAGTTTTTCCATATTCCCAGCATAGACCACGAGTTTACTACAAGGTTTCATGCTTCATCTCAACAGGCTTCTGTATGGGTCTTCTAGTCTTCACACTTTCCTTTTACCTATTGGCGGCTTTCGTCCTTCGTTACAGCGCCGCTTTATACGCTTCTTGTTTATTATGTGATTACCGAGATTATTCATTAAACCCGGGGTTTCTTGATAGTGGTCAGGAGAAACCCAGCACATGAGTTACGGGGTCTCTAACTCTAATGCCACATTGGCAGCGTTACCACTGGTTGTCGGTACTTGATGCGGGCGGTATAGGAGTTGTTGAGAAATTTCCATGTACGCGTTCGGCAAAGATTCTGGCGGTCTCTTGTGATTGCTGCTCTCCTACCTTATATTTTCTCACATTAGTTGTTCTCTGTGTTGGCACTTGAGAAATCCATATTCGCACCTTGGCTGCTGGTGGTGATCTGATTGATCTTAGTCAATGTCGGCTGCCCGGAACGCTCGGACGTCCAGAATATCGGAGGCATGCCTTACGTTTATCGCAATGTGGTCAATATACAATGTCTCCTTATGTATACGATATTAATATGAGAAAATGGTGTGCTTGCTATAGTGATATTTTGTCCCGCCTCTAGGCCAATAAGTCGTTGCCAGACGTGGTGTCGTGTTTACTATGCTTACCAACGGTCTTACCAAAGATGCCCTCCGTTCCTGTTCTGTCGTTGAAAACGGCTAGTATAATTTTAATGTCATACAGGTACTGTGGCCAATGCTCATATGTCTTGTCGGAGACCTCGTCCTTGTCTTCCGTTCGGGAATGGGCGCGTGTTAGGCTTATGTTATCGAATTTAGCATTGATGTGTATTGTCAGAAGATGCTCGTTTGCGTGTCGAACGCTCAAGACTTCTGGTCTAAATCTGCCGCATATAGCAAATAAGCAAATAAGCACTGTTTTTTTCCCCCTATAGCATTAATCATTGTATGTGTCACACTTTTTCATCCTCCATATGATCGGTATTCTTGGAAGGTATTGATATTTGCATGATAAAAGTCAAGTGCCTCTGCTCGGCTGCACCTGGCCTGTTAAGGTTCCAAATATTCCGTATGCATATCTGAAAGTCGTTGTCCAAGCGTCGTCAACTAATGGATTAGTTGGTTCTTCGCATCTTCTTAATCTCTTCCGTATAGGGCTATAAGCCCTATAACGGCGTTGGCCAATATTATGCTTGCGGACGAGTATGCCCTTACCACTCACGTGTGCAGTTACCAGGGATCACCACTGGGAGGAGGAGGTAAGGCAAACACTTCGCTACGAACTTGATTATTGCGCTTCTGAACCAATCCAAGTTATAGGACATTCAGCAATTTCACGATCAATCGCCGCGCAGGCTCCTTGAAAAGGATCATACATAGAGAAGAATAGGAACGTAGTTGTAAAGTACACAATTTGGAAGGGTTAGTTCTGCATAGTGCGTAAAGGTAACCGCTACCAACTTTCCGGCGTCAGGCAGAATGAAATATGCAATGCGGCCAAACAGTCCATTTAATATTGCGTACAATATGTTGTCTGCCGCATTGTGTGAAAGCTTGAAGCCTGGTTTTAGGCCTCTTATTGCCTAGAAACATGATACGATTTGTCATTGGGATGACAATACAGAAAGCTCTCTGCTGCATAAAAGTCGGTATTCGGTAATAACACCAACAAGGGATTTGCCAAAAAATGATTTCGACACTCGCTGTCATGTAAATTTTTACTTGAAAGTGTTATTTGAAATTCTCGGGCCAATAGCAAGGGCGGTATATTGTATATGTTATTGTTGTTATAGGAAGGAACCAGCTGACTTTCGCTATACCTTGCAGTAATTAAAACAGAATTAGGAATATAAATTTTCTAGCAAATCAAGGTAAAACGAAATGCCGTCGACAACACAGGACTTCGAACATCAAAGACGTTGACAGCACAACACAACAGCAAAATATTACTTTGAGGTGCTAAAGACCTTGTATACCAGGGTTTCGCGGTAAGTTATACAGCAGCACAACCACAGTAATCAAACAAGGGATTACTCTTGCCAATCGCTGTTTTTTTGGATTGGGGAGACAACTGCAGAATAAGTCCTTTTCAAGGGAAATGAAGAAATCGTTGTATAAAACTCAGCCCTTGTTTACTTCGTAGAATTCTTCTACTGATTTTCGACCCACTCTACGTAAACGGAGTTTAGAGAAAAGAATATAACAGCGATGTCTATGAGCTAAACATTGACATTGACCTTATCAAAAGGGTAAGAATTCAACGACCCCGATGGAATGGAAATATTGAACGAGTGAACACTACAGTTTCGTGGTGCTTCCAAATTCATTCAGGTGGGACAAAGTGGTGAAGGATGAGCTTGACTTAGGTGTGCTAGAATTAGCTTATGTAAAACGGAAGTTTAGCGTACCTACTTCCCAACCGGGGATGACAAGAGCAAGATAGAGTTGTTGCTTGATTTTAGTGCAGCTGAAATGAAGTAAGTTGGAGCCCGTATTATGATTTGCTTCAATTTAAAATAAATTAAACACATTTAAGCATATAAGAAAAAATAAAACTATGTTTGATACTAACGGCAAAAGACTTAAGAGGCAAATGATCGCCTAAGTATTTTGCCACATTTGGATTGTGCCGACACGTGTGTTGTATAATTTAAATATGTTTGCATTCTGAAATGACTGTTGAGCTCTGAGAACACTTACCATTACACAGCATTACATGTAATTTTCTTACCAACAACTTTCCGCAGAAACGTCTATTTCACATAAAACTCTTTTAATGAAATAAATTTCTCTAAAAAATATTTAACTACATTTCCACAGACATTTGGAATGTCTGCCACAATTTTGTCTAGCGCATTAAAAATCTAAAAAAAAAAAATAATTTCACTCTGTTGTGTCTACTCAGAAAAGAATTCATAGACTATATCAGGACATTTCAAACAGACTTCTTTCCCCAATATAAAAAACAAAAAAAAAGAGAACCAAACTCATGTAGCTCTACATAGATGGGCAATAAATGTCTACGCGATGATGTGACCGCCATTTTATTTCCATGAATGCAATAAAAAGAGTTTCTTTTATTATTCTTACATTAAAGCTATTGTACATCATTTATGGTCACAAAGAAAACTCTGACCCAGTTAAGTATTTGCAACAGATTGTTCATTGTTATTTGTACTTGTGATCGGACATACGAGTATGCCAAACATAAATTTAATGACAGGCAACATTGCGCAAAGGTCAAATTGTTGAAGTTGAAAACGTGGTCAACTGTCAAATGCTTTTTAGGATGACCACATTTGTCAGTTTATGAGTTTCTATAAGTATTACTGGAATGTTTCTAGAGTCCCGGATATGAATAAATCCATTATCCTTATTAGAATTGCAAATGTGGTTCACCTCAGATTTTGTAATGTCTCAATTTTTTGAGTCATTAGATCAGAAGAATGACTCCCGTGGGATGAAATTGCACTTCTGTCAGAAATTGAAAGAGAGAAATGAATGAAAAACCACAAACAAAAAAACCACCACAATGGGTGCAAATCACACTAATACGAGTAGTGTCGGAGCAGTATGAAATGAAGTCACCAGGCTTTCTTGCCGACATCGCAAACCAGAGAAGGATGCCACATGGTTGAATATGTGACATAGAGTTACGGATAAAAAGCTGTAATAACATAAAAGGAGTGCACTGTATTTTGCCGGGAGTACGAGCAGTGTAAGAGTTCAGCAATGATGAAATTGCCTTGATGGTGTAGCAATGGAAAATGGCGATGAGACTTTTTACAGCCGGAATGACTTACTATCTTGGTAATGTTTGTTTTATGATGAAGTGTAGATTAAGTAATGATGGCGAGAGTGTTACCATGATTCCAAGATGCGGCAGCTATGGTAGAAACAATAAAGAATGAGAGTCAAATTAAAAGGTAGGTTACATCATTTTCTTTCTTTGAAAATGTAGTAATAAACAGAGATGTTTTTGAAGTAGAAGCCGGATCTTTGAGAGATTATCCTTGTTTTTAAATTCTAATATCTAATAATTTAATACAGCTGGAATCAAGAAATTTGTCAAATTCTGAAATAGTTTCAAAGACCAGCTTATCAAAATGTGAACATCACTCAAAATCGGCCCTAGATCGGTGATAATTACAAAACAAATATAGAATCCTTTGCCTAAAAATCACATGCTAAGCCTGTTGTATTGTTTATATGAAATCCTCGGCAGGACATATGAGCAATGCCCGGAGTAGGAGGACATCTTTGACATTAAAGTTGGTGACCATAACCTACACGCCTTCAAACGGACTTAGGGTGATTTACTTTGCGTCGAGACGATATAACCGTATCACACGGTTTCTTCATCCCAAGTGGACATGGCGATCTCTGGATCATGAAATCCCAAACCAAATTGCTCATTTTTCGATCGTCGCAAGGCATGCCTCTAGTAGTCTGGACGTATGAACTTTCCAAGCAGCCAACATTGACTCGGCATACTATCTTGTTGCACCCAGGCGCCAAGATAAATAAGAACTACTGTGAGAAGATATAATGTAGAAGAGCTGCAGTGCCAAGAGGCCGCTAGAATCGTTGCCGGGCCCGTTTTACGAAAACTCCCAACATCTTTTATGTACCCAGCATGAAGTACCGAAGGTCAGTAGCAACGCTGCCAAAGTACCATCAAATGATTTGCTGGGTTTCACCCGACCACCACCAAGAAATCTCTGGTTTGATGAAGAATGCCGACAATCACATGAAGCTAAACAAGAAGCCTATAAAGAGGTGCTCCAACGAAGAACGAGAGCCACTCGTGACCTCTACATCGGTTTCTTCAGAAGAAAAAAAACGTGCACGAGATGTGCGCAGAAGCCTACAGATATGAAGAAAGAAACCTCGTAGTACAGTCACAGTCGGTGCAGAGAATGTATATTCTGACGAGACAAGAGCGATAGGAAAGGAAATTTAAAAAAAAACTGATTCTGGTTTATTTTGAAGCTACGTTCATGCCATTATGTGTGGCTGGCGGTGCTTGAACCGGTGGGTCCAATTTTTGATGACTCGGTCCAATATGTGCGGCGTTATTCCGGCAATAGCGTATCGAGTTCATCCGAAGTAGCCTAGACTAAGGATTTGACGTAGCACCAGAGGAAATAATCGAGTGGTATCAAATCGCATGATTGCGGCGGCCAAATTGATGAACGCTCGCCGTGAGATGACCCAGTCGTCAAATTTCTCCTTCACAACTTCGAGCGTTGGGTCGTTTGTATGGCACGTAGCGCTGTTTTGTTGGAAACACAGCTCGGATATATCGATGTTGTCGGGCTCTGACTACAGAAAGTCGTTTATCATCGCTCTATACCTGAGACCATTGATAGTAACGGTGTATTCTTCCTCATTTCGAAAGAAATAAGGTCCGATGATGCTGCCATGCCATAAACCGCACCAAACAGTCAATCTTTGTGGATGCATTGATACTTGGCCGAACAATTGTGGGGATCGTGTTCGCTCCAATAATGGCAATTTTGCCTGTTGGTATAGCCGCTGAGCCAAAAATTGGACTTGCCGGAGAACATGATATTTTGGCCAAAATCCGGATCTCCGGTCAAAATTTCCAGCGCCCAATTAGCGAACTGTTGGCTTTGTCTATGGTCGTCCGACTTCAATTCTTGCGTCAGTACAATATTATGCGGAAGTAGCTGATCGGTCCCGAATCGATATTTCCGGGTCTTCTTCGATACTGGCCTCTACGGATGATTTCTTCATTTCACACCAATCTCTATCTGGTTGGCTTAAAATCCAAAAGAGTGTACTCGCCCTCAAATTTTTCCACGGTGCCTGCACACTAAGACCGAGCTTACGACGAAATTCACGTTGCATATTTACAACTTAGCTGGAATATCGATAATATTTTTTAATAGTTTCGGCACGTTAGGCAAGCGTAAAATGATGCAGATTGAAATGGCAAATCTTACTGAATCTTACTTCGACACCTGCTGAAACATAACAATTGGAAAAACTATCACTGCTATCTGGTCACTCGTTAAGAAACTTCTTCTGCAGACTGTATATCGGTGACGAAGCCCGATATCCCTTCGTCCATTAGGCAGAATAGGCCATTCAACTTCGACTATGATAGCTAAAACTTCCATCCACCTGACCAAAAGCGAAGTAAGGGTAGGCTTAAATGCAACAAGGATGATAGTCCTGACGGCTTACCGGTCGTACAGTTCAACGGTGCTGAAAGCGACTTTATGGGGAAGAGTGTGTGCCTGATGAATGGAATCTCAGCATCGTTTCCCCATCAACAAGAAAGGAGACCCTTTTGACTGCGACAAGTTTCTTGAACATCGTTAGAAGATGTTTTCTGCCGTATTATGAAAGTATCTGGCAGATCTTGGCAGAAATATGTAGAAAAGATCTATTTGACTGGTACAAAGTCGCGTATAACAGTGTGCATAGGGCCGACCTATGTCTAGTTTGATATGCCTGCCAAACTTGTCAGGTTGAGTAGGATGAATGCACCATCGATGTTGGCTATGAATTACCAAAACCTACGTCAAGAAAGGTTTTAGGCTAGGCGATGTGTTGTTATCTGCCTTTTTTAACATTTTCCTTTCTTTGGGTTCTGGAGGTAATTGAGTAACAGAGCCCTTTTTCTCAAGGCCAAAACTGGATTTTGTTGGATGCTAACTGTCTCGTCCTTGCTCTATTGAACAGATTCAATCACGAACTTTAAAAGATGTGCATCGATCTAGTCAGACGTTTACGTATTTTTATATCCCTCGTTTCTGTGGTTGTTCTTATACGAGTATTGAAACGATTTCTCTCCAAGTACGCATTTCCTGGGAGTAAGATAACATTGCTTCCTGTCGGGAAAAAATAAACTGAATCTCACAATCGATTCTGAAGGAGCCGAGGCATGTCCTTTAGAATTTAGCACAGGGCACTAAGTGTCCTATCTAAAGTCCTTTAGTGATCAGGAGTGTCCCAAATCAATCAGGAAAATCAATCATAATCCGAGTTTAAATTGCATAGTTTGCTTTTTTAAGTAATATTTGAAAAAACAATATAGTTTTTGTCTACCTGGAAAATGTTTAAAAAAAAATGTAAAATATAAAAATCGATGATACTCGTGTATGAAAAATTCCATCGCACCAACAATCCAGGGTGAATTAATTTACTTTGCAGTTTGTGTCATTACCGTTGTGCATCTTGTTATGAAATCAAATTGAGTCAATATTTAATATTATTTTTTAATATTCATTTATCCATTCAAATATTTATAAAATTTCCCATGTCCTTGTGGTTGATTGGCTTGTTTTGCATATGCAATGGTATATTGTATATAAAGTTTTTTGTTGATGATTGCCTGAAAATAAGTTATTTAAAATTGTAATAATTTCATTGAGTGCAATTACATTATTTTCCCGATAAAAAGTATTTTATTGATGTCACACATGGTTTCTTGATTGTGACAAAACGTATTGATTTTCCGACCCAGATAAAATGCTTCCGGTGGATATAACTTTTTCATTTATGTGTTCCCTTGTACATGCATAACATATATGCGTATGGTTAGGTTAGACCAATTCCAAGTCCATTGTGATACCACAGGGTGAGTGCGGGAGGGCGATGCATGAAATTTTTTTATAAATTTGTCAAGGTCGATGATATTTTGATAGAGCAGAAGCCATTTAGATTTAGTTAGTTGGAGAAGAAGTGCTTGCTCTTCGTTTTCGTCCTTGTACCTACTCAATCGCAGTTTTGGGTATGTTAGTTAGATGTGTCACAGTTGTCACCCCCTAAGTCTAGTCTTGGCGAGCGTTTGAAAGTGTAACATTTGTTTGGAAATTCGTTGCGTGACGTTCGAGCTACATACATACTACTCGCTTAGAATTTTTATTTTTTTTTTTTTATAATTTGCGCGCTCTCAAGGGATTAAGTACCCTTAAAACGTTTGCACACAGCGCGAGCGAAGGAAAATCAGAGGGGATGGGAAGAGATGTACCGGTGGACGTTGGTTTTAAATGTTTGAAGGTTATAATGACTAGGAAATAAAGAGCTAGGCAGGGCATTCAATAAGCGAGTTGTACGGCTTAGGAAAGAATCACGGTATTTTAGAGTACGTCCGAAAGTGGGCTTGAGAGTATACTGATGAGCATTCATAGCGAGATGGGTCTTACGGTTAAGAGTTTGATAGGGCGGAATGCTACTGGCGATTTCTATGGAGCACTGGTGATGGAAATAGCTATAAAACAGAGTGAGACACGAGAAATTACGTCGGTGTTCGAGGATGTCTATTGCTTGACTGACATTAGTATCACCTATGAGTTTTATCGCACGGTTTTGAATCTTATCTAGCAGGCGCAAAGATGTTTTGGGCGCACCCGACCAGATGTGGGAATTGTACTCCAATTTTGGGCGGATGATGGTCTTATATATTGTGGCCAGATCAGAGGGGGTAAAGTATTTCTTACATCGCTTGAGGAAACCTAGACATTTAGCAGAATTTTTGGCGATACCGAATATGTGGTCATTCCAACGTAAGTTGTCATTGACACACATACCGAGAATGGAAAGTTTATCGGTTTCGACGATGCAAGTGCCTTTCATGGATAATGGTTGGGTATTAAGATCACTTTACTGACAGCAGACAACATTGTGTTTTGGAAGCATTAAATTCCACTCTTTTGATAGTTCCCCAATTGGTTATGCTGTTGATATCGGAATTTAATGAGCTTAACATATGCTGCCGTTCTCGTTCTACAGCAGAAGAGCAGGGGCGTGATTTCGGGAACGAATATAAAAAATAGAGAGTGCTGTCATCAGCAAAGGAATATATTGGATTAGAAGTGTCAGACAAGAGATCATTAACGAAAATTAAAAAGAGTGTCAGAGACAGAACGAAGCCTTGGGGCACACCAGCATTTATTTTGTGAATACCAGACATGAAACCATCCCGGACAACTTGAATTGAACGTTCCGAAAGGTAATTTCTAATCCACTGAAAAAGAGAGTCGTTGATCCGAAAAGCATGCATTTTCAACAAAAGAGCCTGGTGCCAAAGTCTATCAAATGCCTAAGAAATATCACGTGCAACTATCTTGCTTTCGCAAGATTGATGTACGCTTTGGTTACAATTTTCGGTGAGACATGCCATCAGATCACCACTGGACCTCTTGCTACGAAAACCATACTGCCGGTCATTAAGAAGTTTTCATGTTTCGAGATATTTCATGAGCTGACGGTTTATCAGCCTTGGAAAGAAGGAACTTAAGTGCAATGGGTCTGTAGGAGGAGAGAGAGGAAGATTCGCCTTTTTTAGGGACGGGCTAGACAAATGATGTTTTCCATTTTCTCGAAAAGAGTCCTAAGGAGTAGGATTGATGAAAAAGCTTACGGGGTGGTTTTGTCAGCGAGGAGGAACGCTTCTTCAGAAGAAGAGGAGATATCAACAACAACAACAAAATGTGATCTAACGCTCCTTACCCATTTTATTGAGAAATGCACAAAGGCCTCTAATCACTCTCGAAGTTTTGGTGTTCGAAATTAGCGATTGTCTAAATAGTCATTTATTACCAAACGGCTTTGTTATAATTGGTGTCACGACCAAGTGCCTAATTAGGATGAGGACGAGATACTTGACAGTCATCAAAAAACTCACAGGAGTGCTATTAACTTTGAGTGGAATTATACAGGGCGTCTTGATTTTTACTGTGAAGAGGACCAGCTTAGTTTTGGCTGAGTTAACGCTCACGCAACAACTACATGTCCATAAGAAGACAATGCCTAGGCCGGCATACTGTAGAATAGAATGTGGCATAGACCGCATCATTCAGCCCATTAGGGTTTTTGTTTCATAGTAGAGGAGAGAGTACTCCGCCTTATAATGTGCCTTTTGTAGTTTCTTTCTTATAAAGCTGTGTCCAGAGGTTGTGTTTATAATTCTACTGTTGAGGATGCATCGCATCAAACTTCAAACTGAGTCATTTACTTCCAGTTCTTGAAGATGGTTGATAATAGAGGAGGTGTCAACGTTGTTAAAAACTTCCTCCGTAATAAGAAACCTCACCCTTGTACACTCCTTGGAAGAGAGCTATTTTTCAGTGTTCAGCAAGGGACAGTGTAGTTTGATTACCAGCCATTTACCTGTTTGGTAGGTATTCTGGCAATTCGGCAGACTTCTTCAGACTCAAGCCTGGACTTGATGTAGAGATCGAGAATTTTTCTAATGGTCGTTAGCAAGAATGGCCGGAAATCTTTTCAGATCATGTGGATAGTTTAGCTTGTTTTGGGTATAAAACCTACGTTTCTACCAGTCCAGGGACAGAATATAAAACCGAGTGACAAATAGGTCTTAAGGGTACACAACAGGGTATTTCTTACATCCTAAAAACCATTGTTAAGGTTAAGATGGCATCTTGAAATGTTCAAAGCTGCATCTGCAGACTTTAAGTGGGCTGTTGAGAACCATGATAATGAGTGTTAATAAGCCGGGAAGTACCGAATGTTTAATTACACTCGAAATTCGAGGTGTTGTGGACAGTATGTTGTACTGATGATATTTCCGTAGAAACATGCTAAAACTTACTTAGGGCCTTCCTTGGGTCTCCTTTTTAGGCTTAAGGATGATTTGTAAGTTTTCCAGTCACGTTCTAAGCTAGATAATATGCCACAAAATATACGTCCCACACGCGCTTGCCTCTGTTTTACTGTAAGACAAGATAAGGGACAAACAGAAAAATATGACTAAGGAATCAGAATACAAGCTACCTGCGTCCCCTTTTTTTTTGCTAGAAAGAAGATGGTGTAGTTTGGTGTCCTGATCTCGGTGATGAGTTCTCTGGAGACTCTAGTCTCCATGACAACACCATTACCTCCCTGGCAGGATGGTAATGATAACTCAATGATGATGTCATCCGGATCTTCAGAGTATGACTCATCCAACTCTCGGTTAGTGTGCAGTTTGGCGAAAAGGGTATTGGGTTGGCAAGCACCGAAGGGGTAGCCTAAGCGAATGTGTTCCATTGATTAACCACGTCATCCCCAAGCCAAAATATCAAATAGATAAGTCCATAGATACAACATACACTCTTCTTCACTATCGAGTATCTAGATCAAAATACTGATGATTTTATCCCTAAGAAATATATTAACCGGTGCAAGTGAAATGAAATTCGCATGCTTTACGTAATTTCTAAAAAAAATAAACTCGAAATGTACAATATGAAAACCGATTGCGGCCGTTATGCATAAATTATAACTAGATAGAAATGCAAATTTAAGTGAACTCAACCATAAACAAGTTGCAATATGTGGATTATTAATTTACTTCAGAGCAACACGATATTACAGAACTACTTATGTATGTTTGTAGGCATTTGACTTTTTAGAAACTCGACCATATGCAGACAAACATCATTATTTAGAATCGAATATTTCAAAGCATTGCAGTACTATTTTTACACGAAAATGTAGCTATTTCTACTGCCCAAAGCAGTTACAAAACAGAAAACAGTAGCCGACACAAGCCGATTCTTTGCTTCGATTTATATTGCCCATTTCATTAGCTTTTAATTTAATGGAGGAAATAAAAATGTTTTGTAATAAATATCTAGAGGTTCATTGGAAGCTATGAGTTGTAACTGAAGTTGTGCTGTATAACTGATGAGTTATTTTCTTTAAAAAGCAATCGAGTCTTATTGTTCTTTAGTTTAGATTTTACTATGAGGAGCTCTTCTTAGTCGATAGACGAATATGTTTAATGGTTCATTCTGCCTGACAACAAAATGTTGTTCGTAGTAGCCGCTAAACAATCTACTGAAGTAATACCTCGAAATTGAGCATGTAACTCTATCCTTAAGCACCCGTCTTTATATCTGTAGTATAAGTATGCCTGATAAATTCTTTAATTTTTTTATAGAACTCCAGAACCTCATTCTGCAGAACCACCTCTCCACATCGTAGATAAGGCACCTATTTTCTTTTTTCTTTAATTTCTCAGAAGCCAATGTGGTAGCACCTCAAATGTGGTGTCTATAATTTACTGCGCTTGGAGCTGGCAACACAAGACTACTTAAAAAGTTTTTTGGAAACTCGAATTGAAAAGGATCTAGTAATCTTTTGCTCTCAGGTAGCTGGTAGGTCTCTCTGTGGTTTAGCCTGAGTCCATTTTTAGAGCAGGTGTCACTCGGAAGCCTGAAGCTAAAATTTCTTGAGATAACAAATCCACAGCCATTCCTTCTGTTCTAATACCTGATTTGCTTTTATGCATTTTTGTAACAGTAAGTAATCGAAATTGAACCGTCTATCTACTGAAAGGAAATCTAAGTTGTTATTTTTCTCTCATCTACGAGCCTACTAACTGAGCTCTCGACAGGACAAAATGTTTAACAAAAATTACCATATGGGTTATCAAGGTGGTCTGCTCCAACCCATTATACGACTAGGGCAATATGTATTTTATTTTGCCCACAAAGTTATCGTTATGTTAAATGAAAAAATTGATTCATTAACTATAAAGCGAGCCCATATGCGTTAATTGATTCTTAGATTTTCAGTGGGGTCAGTAAAGCGTCTTTAAAAACTACGTGAAGAGTCTAACGTTGCTTAGCAAAAGACCATAGGACATGCCCACACCAAGTCTTACACAGTTTGCACACAGAAAATCAAAATTCCTAGTGACATAAAAAAATTTGCATGTGGCAACAGCCGCTCGAATAATTATTTATACGGCGTGGGTCTCTCGAGAGGTCCTTTATATCGACACTACTCGAATGGCGATGAAACCACTAACCACATTCTTCCGGAATATTCATTAATCTTTCGTTGCAGAAAGAAATCTTACGGCAAGAAGGTCGTCAGCTCTAATAATCTCGCTGACAAGAATGTATTTGCGTAGATTTGTTACAGATTTAATGGTTACCAAAATTGGTGAGACCAGTGAAATACAATACAAATATGTAAGGAGTCCTTTATTTCACCGTAGAGCAGCATTTGCCCATTTTGTATTACCGAATACTGTACTACAATAAAATAGAAAAAAAAAAGAAAAAAAGAAACCGAAAATACCGATTCTATTCAGTTTTTGGCAACTCATATTGCAAACTTGCGTCCCTGGTATTTACAATAAATTTCTATTCGTTCGACTTCATGGCCTACTGGCAGTTTTACTTACTATTTTATGAGGGTCATTATATTTCCCAATAATCCTTTGGGAGGGGTATAAAGTTCGTTTTATTGGCTTCTTCTTTCAGTTCCGAGGAATTTTCGCATTGTTTGAAATAAGTCCCGAATTCAATCAATGGATTGGAAATGGGAAGAAAGGGCTACGTAATCTAGTAGTAGAAGGTAGTAAAATGAAAAAAAAAAATAAATAAATAAACTTTCAGATTACGGTCACAGGAAGGAAGTATTATCAATTTTGTTCCTCTAAGCCTTTTGTATTTTTTCTTTACGAATTGAGTAGACACTGGATTAGAAGCAAATTGTATTGTAATTGAAAAAAAAAAGCGGATACGGGTCTCTATTGATTGAGTGAGATGAAAAAATGTTTCATAAGGACACTTTGGATTTGCTTGTATACGAAAAAAATTCCATCCGGTAATGTAAAAGAACATATCAATAATAAATTGTAATTTATTTTCTGGCATAACTGATATCTTTTTCAAATCAGCCGTAAACGAGCTAAGCATTTTCTATAATAATATTATTCCTTATACTCTGGAACTAGTACAAATAGAACTGCAATGTAACAGAACATCAAATATGTATTAAGCAACAACAAAAAAAATTCAAACTCTAAAAATAATCCTGGAGAAAGCGGATGCCAGTACACTCAATCTTAGCCAAGAAAGAAACCATGTAACACACCGGAAATGTATGGAAAATTCACAAACAATCATAGCACTAGTACAAAAACCGTGTGCAATTTGATTACCGATCAGCAAATATTTCGCTATTTTAAATAGTCAGCGCATCTTTCGTGGTCACCTTTAAACTAAATTATAAAATGGTTTTCTGGAGGCACACTTTCAAGTAAATATAGGTAACAAACCAAAGAGGGAAGGATATTTCGTATTACGAAAGTTCTTGTATACAATACCTCTACACTGAAATATGGTATGTATATTTCAGTCATAAATGTTTGTAGCGTGTAATGCAAAAATGGTTTCAGTTCGATCTTTCTTCGAAGGATACTTGACTTTCTATGTTCCCAATAAGTTTCTTTCTGAGTTTAATGACAACTCTAATAACTGCAATGGCAATCTACTCTGAGCGTCGTCAAGGAATTTAGGAAATTTGAATAAGAAAATACCAATGTAGTGAAGCCAATTATAATTGACGAACAAAATTACGTCATTTAGAGTTGCTTGAAGAAACCATATGATAATTTTACGAAAAACAGAGGCTAAGACATTCACTTTCCAGAAAGTTTGTTTGGTATTAAGTAGGCAAGTTAGGATGGTATAGTGTACTCTTAGGCATATATACATAAATAGACAATGAAGCTGTACTTTCTGTCAAATCACACTTCGCAATCGTGTGTGATTGGACGCAGGCAATTCCAGACATAATCGAGATGCGATTCCAGTTAATTTTCCCAAAACTGACGTTATTATTTTATGAGAAGGGGGAAGCTGCTTGGTCTGACTCATCTAGATTTAAGCATCACCACTTTTTTATCCAACGAAGCAAAGTATTTGTTTGTTATGCTGATTGAAAAACGTCTGTACATGTTCCACAATTTGGCAACACCTCCAAGGCGCTTTCTAGTAGCGTAAAATAGTTTTCGGCTTATCACCAAAGGGGTGATATGATAAGACCAATTATGATATATGGTATCCAATATGTCAGTTATTCAGTGGAATAAGCATCCTCAATTATATAACTCCGATGGTTTTATCAGACTGCAAGTAACAATCTAACTTGGCTGCATAGGGGCTTAACGTAGCACACCCGCTAGATTCACTGATGAATCTCTCTCTCCTTGATATTCGAATCATGAGCAACACTCTCGAAGCCATCCTCCTTTTGAAAAGAAGTTCTCTTTGGTATATTAATTACCAACTGCTGTTTTGGTGACTGTCTTCCGCCTCTGGTCTTATTGTTGCTACAAAAGTACTAAATCGACTTTCCCTGTTCTCTGGAAAAGAATCTAAGCCAGGAGAGGAATGTAATCGATCATGCCCAGATGGCCCAAAAACTGACCTTGAATGCTATGTAGGATCGGTATAAGTATATCCGAAGTATCTGCATCTGTAGCGACGCTATATTTAAGACCTTCCTGAACGATCCCACCTCTTTCAAGCTAATTTGAGAATGTGAGGCTTGTAAAGCAGTCTGAAAGCTGATTTAAGTTAGTTTTTTTTTGTCGTTGCAGGTCCCAATAGGATCAGGAAAAGTGAGATCACGGATGAGCATGCTAACAAAGGATCAGAGTAGAGTTTCTTTGCACCCGATTTCACTCACGTCAGGTACAACCCTTCAGTTGGGTTTCATGTGAATATAACTGCAGATGGCAAACCAAACGAAAACTTCCAGTCAATTTTCAATTATAAGCATCTTTTCGGCTGTTCCTCAGTGGGAAGATTGCAGACTGCTTATTGGCAGCGGAGTGCGTTTGTTCAGCACCAAAGTACATGCGCTCGGAAAAAGTGACATAACATCATGCGATGCTTGCTGTGGGAGTGTTGCGATACGCTTGCATCAGACCGCTGATATTCAGCGCTAATATAGTGGGTCCGGGTACTTCAGAGTATTTATCACTAATTTTTTCGAAAGACTGAAGAATTTCTGTAAAATAAACATACTTCAAGTACAATTTAATAATGGGAAATATATGTGCAATGAGGTGTCCTCTAAACCACCAAGTGTAGATAGTATCACACCAGCTGTACTGCAGATAGAGCAAAATAAATAGTTAACGATTTTCTGAACGTATTCAGCATAAAAAGTTCTTATCTTCAAGGATAAGGTTAAGATTAATTTGAATAAATAACCTCCGGTCGCCTTCGGAGAGCTTTTAGCCTTATAGCTAATGGAAGCATAATGGTTCCCGTCAACATTAACTCAAAAAAGAGGACCATAGTAGCCTTAACAAAAAGTAGAAAGAAAAATCCAACATTTTTTGAGAAAGCTATACAAATTTCAAGGGATGTAAGGTTTTTAGCTATGACCCTTGATCAAAATCTCATATCAATAAAGCTAGAGACAAAGTCAGGATCTCGTTATGATCTGTTTCGAAAAATCGGGCCTCAAACCAAAAATGACACTTTGCATTGCTTAACTTATAGTCACCTATACTGAACTTCTTTTGTAGTATAAAACGAGACAAAAGTACAAACAGACAGGTTATGCAAAGCTCTGTTTGTGTCTGCACAACGTATGCAATGAGATCAGTACCCACTGCAGCACCAGAGGTTTCACTGAACATTTCTCCGCTCCAACTTCTTGGGACTTTAGAAGAAGCTTTAGAGACTAAAGTCTAAGAATAATTCAAAATAGAAGGAGTTGGGAGAAGAATGTATGGAGCGACTACCATTACTTAGTTCTGTTCTCAGTAAGCGTGTACAGACCAAATCTCTACTTCAAGCCAGAATACCACAAACAAGATACATTCTCTCTGATATTAAAGCACCCCTGGTTGCTACATGTGGCTAAGATGACAAAGACCGAGCAGGCGAACTAACTACGAAGGATTCTGCCTCAATATTTAATTAACACAGCAAGGCAATTTTGCGCGAAAGCTCTTCTGGTCCATAAAAAGCTGCATTAATAACTGGTTATAACTTAATGGATGTGAACTAAAGGTAACAGGTAGCCCAAAAACAGCAAAGCATAGACTTTGGTACAGTAATGGCCTAGGTAGAACCCGGCTATGCCTTCTACGAGTAGACTGAAGTAGAAGATATTGATGCAAGAAAAAGTGCCGGGCAAAAAAAAGAGCCCTAGAAAAATAGTGATGTAATAAAGTAAACAAATATTTTAATAATTGGTTTCAAGTGAGTTATCTAAGCCGATATCAACCGCAGAACTTAAATTCTGAGTAGGATATAGCGCACACGACACAGAATCGAATACTAAACTATTTCCAAAGCCTCACTAAATGTTAAAACAGGGAATACTCGAAACCTCTTCTGAACAAGATAACACCGAAAAACGTCGCCCTAGCTCCAGTAAAAATAACAAACAATAGGGACCGAAATGACGACCACCAATATTCCAGGCATTAGTATCGAGAGGTTGAAATAAAATTTTTTACTTTGTTTTTTTTTTTTTGTAGAAGGCACAACGTTCTGAAGGACTTTTTCGACAATAAGAATGGCATTACAGGTGTGGAAAAAATTGTGATTGATCTACTCAGGCATAAGTAATAATGTGTACGAAACGTCAAACAGAATGCAATGTCATACCCCAACATCATCAATTTAGTCGGTTCAGGTATTTAGGAGCAAATAAAGAAAACAGCCGCTGTAGCAATTAAATGTACTGAGCGAATTAACTCTCATTCACTCGGGAGAATCAACTGAGATACATACACCAGGCTACCGGGATGAAATAACAATGTCTTAATTTTGTATGCTCCTGGATTGATAAATAAATAAAAATATACAGATTTGTCAATTAAATTATGATTTAGATATCCGCACTGAAAACAAGTATATTTGGGAGAGAGAGTGGCGGTTAAAAGTTTGCTTATCGTCAAAATCTGAAGGCTGCGGATAAGCAGATCAAAAGGATAGGGAAAACATATGTCTTTAATCTGATAAGTAATAATAACGTGTCATAAACTGTAGCGATCAGCAACCTGAATTCGATAAGGTAAATGGTTTGCGGAATAACTTGAATTCAGCAAAACTTACTCAATAATTTAGGAATAAAACTATTTTTTCAGTGGATACACGAGAACAACCGTGCATACGAGTTGTAGATCAAAGGATGTAATACGTAATAACGAAGGAGTTTAAATACTCGATCTAACAAATGCATTTGACTGTCAAGTTTTGAACGGAAGCTGCATTGGTGATCCTAGGGGCGGATACCCAATAGTTTTCTGGGTACTGTTTCTACAGTTATTGATTATTGTCTGATTGCTAGAAACTGGTTTTCGCAGCTGTGCGACCTTCAAACAGGACAACAAAAGTTCTCCGATCACAAGCCAATGAAAGTTACTTAAAGTGATGAAGTAAATGCAAACCAGATTAATCTATGGCCGAAGCTTTTCTGGAATGAAAGAACTCTTAAACAGTATCAACATAACTTAAACTGGAACATTTAAACCGAACAAGTGCTTCACGGAGTATTGCAATTCTAATAGCAATTAGTAAGAAAGCTGTACCATCAAGGACGTTAACATCGCGTTAGAGGAAAAATAGTATACAAATGTGGTTTGATGCTGAATACATGAAAGCCAGAGATAAGTTTTTTGTAACCTTAAAGCTTGTAACCTTACATAATGACAACATTTTTAAGAGCATGTATGCAAATGCAAACAAAGAGCTTAAAAGCCTCTGTTACTCAAAAACAAAAAATTATTGTAATTTGTAGTCCCGAAACCTCTGAAGATTTTGTAAAGCAGTAAAACAAGTAAATAGAACAAGAAATATCATTGCCGCAAGCTTACGCGCCCAGCAGTTAGGAGACCATTTTAAGGACCTTCTTAATACCGTGAAAGCATCTCTTCTCCACCAACATTTTATGTTGGTCTGAGCATGTAGGTCCCCTCTTTCGTAGATGAATTTATAAATGCACTATTCACTTTAGACGAGGTTCAGCGAGATTGCGAATGCTAAAGCGAAGACCGCATCCCGTTCAAGTGCTTCAAAAATTGTACAACTGAATGTGTAGCAGCTCTTACATTGGAATATGATCAACATTTTTGAACGGCACATATTCTATATTCCCTCCATATAAGAAAAGGAGATTAGAATGATTCAGAAAACTACAGAGAAATATCGATTCTAAATACTTGAGCAAAATTGTATAACCGACTACGAGATGAATTAAAGAAACGTTCTGGAAGAGACATAATGCCTTTTTGTAAGACTCAGCAGACTTATGGGTAAAAAAGTTTTCCAGGTACGTTTTGATCTCATCTTCGGGATTAAATTGCCTTCAGTCCAAATTGTTTTGGTAGTCAGAAGGCGCAAAGTCTGGATAATACGATGAGTGCTGCATAACTTCCCAGCCAAATGAATTCGGCTTTTGTTTTGTCACTAAAGTTGTGTGTGGTCTGACCTTGGAAAACAACGCCCTTCCTGATCGACAACTCTGGCCATTTTTCTTCCATCTTCCATTGTCTTGAAGTAAAGCCAGCCCCACCAAATTCCCAATTGGGGTGAAAATCTTGCTTAGCAACCGATTGTGGTGTTTCACCAAGAGCGAATGTTGTTGTAAACCACCCATTTTTCGTGTCCCGTAGCCACTCTTTTCAGGAAAGCCTCAAGCGAGTTCCATCTCAACAAAGACTCACAAACCATTATGCGATCCGTAATGTTTCTTTCAGTGAGTTCGTCAGGAACCCAAATATCCACCTTTTTCGGCATTCCAAACCCTTTCAGTCTCTGCAAAACGATTGTATGGACGATGTTAAACCGCCGAGCATTAAATGCCTGTCGACGCTAACTGCAGCCAAGGTTTGGTTGTCGTCTGTGGTGGGTGGACATCCATAGCGAACAGTATCAACAACGTCTATATTTCCTCAACGAAAGCGTATAAACCAACGCTGATAAATGTCTGCGCTTATAGCCGAATTTCCATACACGCTGCAAATCTGTCGTTACGCCTCTGTCGCCTTGACACATTTTTTAAAGAAAAAAAGCGAAATATGCCGAAAATGCATTTTCTTATCTTCGATTTTAAAGAAAATATTGAGCATTTAAAAGACGTCCCTTCAAAACAAATTCGCCTAACAATATAAAGGGTAACCCTCTCTATTAGAATAAATAACAACAATTTCATAATGGTATACACAGACGTTTTCTAAAACGATACACACTACTTCCAAGAAAAGAACAACAAAACATATTGAACAACCTATTGTATTGTATATAGATTTTCGTGCAGCCTTTGATTTCACGACTCGGGAAGCACTATTTACAAGTTGCACAGAATTAGAATTTCAAGTAAAATTATTAAGATTTTAAGAGCCCTGTATAAGGACGACTTTGGAAATGATTTGGGACGGGCGCTCCGTGTCAGACGAACAATGGGAGTTAAAGAAGGCGGTATATTAATTACGATGTCGTTCTTCCTGTTTCTTAATATTTTCAACGGAGTAATGGAAATTGAACAACACATATTCCTGCTTTATATTACATTACCGTACACTAAAGTACGCATGTGATTGTGCTGAACTAGCCGCGACAGTGAACAAGATGTAGCTTATGATAGATAGACTGTCTAAATACTCCAAGACGTGGAATCTTTTTGTTAATTTAAGGAAGACAAAAATGGTGATAATCAGAAATGGAGGTGGGAGGTATTCGAGAAATGAGAACTGGACGTATTGAGGGGAACATATACTCGTACATACATAGAAGTGGTGAAAGAGTGTAGGTATCTGGGAGTATTGATTAGAGCTAACCTTAACATGCGTAAATGCTTTAAAACTAAACTATCAGAAGTAAAACGGGCAATCAGTTCATACTGAACTAGAAAATGCATCAAGAATAGTAGACCACATTTTTAAGCAAAAAATAATACTTTCTACCGCAATATCTATTATGTTGTTCGGAGCTCATTTATGGGGGTACTGCCTTTCAACAAGGTCGAAAAAATTATGCTCTACTGCATTAAAAGAGTGTTCAGACTACCGAATAATACCCACAATTACATGATTTATCTGGAGATCGGGATGGCTCCTCTCTTTCTTGAAACATTAACACTGCATTTCGACTATGTTATAAAAGTTATGAAGATGGAAAATCAAAGAACACCAAAACTAGTTATCTCTCACTCGATTTCAAGAAGAAGGATGAGTGGAGTAAATTAGCAAGTAACTGTGGGTTCAACCTGAGTATACCAGAAAATGAACAGACAGCAACTCAGAAAATTCCATTTCACAAAATCTTGGAAAAAGCAGGAATCCTCCTTTATCATTCATTTATTAATGAAGCTCAGCCATCGCAGCACAGAGCTTATTATAAATAGTAATGTAAAGTAAAACCTGAGGGAAAGAACATATTTCATAAATGGTAACTCAACTGAGAAAATACACGTTATATTCAAAATAAGAGGCGAACTAACAAGCTTTGATTATATACCACACAGGCCTGAACTTTCAATCTTATGTGGACTCCGCAACCTAATATAGTTCCATTTCATCGTAAAGTGCCCTATTCTCAGTGAGTTTAATATGAGGTTCTATGGATTAAATGTATTAAGGTTGGAGGATACGATTCGCATTTTGAGCGGTAAATGTGGATGGGAAGTGGTATATAAAAATGCTGTAACGTTACATTACAGGAGATGCATAATTGATTAAGATTTTTAAGAAAAATATTTACTTAATTTTAACAATATTCTCTCTTTTCGTAAATAATTGTAAATGTCAACCTGGTAGACGGCATTGAGCCAAGCAATTTAGGCTACAAGGTTAATTTTTGTAATAAACGTGTTCATGAAATACTTAGTCGATGAAAACCAGTTGCCTTAAAGTACTATAAGCCGAATTTATTAATGAATCCGGCATCATGGATGAATTCTATCTCGACGAAATAGTCGGGTTGCAGTGGCATAAAGTCCCAACTTTTGAAAAAATTGTAATCATTAGTTCGATCATGTGCCTGTTGATCTTACCTCAGGCTCTTCTGATGATAAATGTGCATCCAAATGTTGGCTTTTTCTGTTATTTATAGTAGTAGTCCTGCCATATCAGTAGATGTCGTAGTTATTTACTTTTATACACTAAATATGAGTACTCCTATCTACAGCTACTAACTCCATCAATATCATACGAGTATATCTTACACATGGTTAGATACATAGTCTCTTGCATTTTTACTGGAATGGTATTCATCCAAACGCGCAAGTTTCCCATTTATGCCAGGATGCAAATTTGTGCAATGTGTTTCATGAACGCACCTTTGAATATTTTGTGCAACGTATGACATTTAATGAGCATTTCAAAAAAATTCTCAAAACCAAAAAAAAAAATTGGCTGTTCTAAATTATTAAAATAATTTTTAGAAATTACCGTAAATGATTTATCTGCTTTAGAGCTTTTCGGGAAGCGCGATGCATTTACTGGTGAATTACATATTATTTCCCTATGTATTTTCACAAATAAGCAACTCAACCAAGAGAGTGCCATCATGGAGGGTTTAGGTCTTGTGCTAAATTGCACGGGTCAGTTAGCCAAATTCTCAAGTCATCCTAAATCTAATTAACCCTAAAACAATAGCAATATTGAGTATAAATTTATTACTAATGTAAGTAAATTCGACGTATTAGTAAAAATTCTTCACTTTTTGCAAAAACCAATTTTTCTATACTGAAGGATGATACTATCTTGATTTTACATATATTGTACATATTTCAGTTTTAGAATGATAAAAAATGTAAAAAAATATTTCATTTTGAACAGCTTCGGCATACTTTCATTGTTGTTCGCCACAAAAAGGGTCAGGCACTCGGAACAATATTTTTGAGGTCCACCTTTCCTTGGGGCATATAAACTTCGCGGCTCCTTATCACTCGTTCCGAAAGCTTTTTTCATTATGTTTTGGAGCTGAGCAGGTTTCCCTACTCCGGAACCAGCGGCTCTCTGCTCTTGCCAAGGAGACTCTAAGGCTTTATGCAACTCTAGCGTAAATTGCATACTTTTCATGGGAGCTGCCGGCAAGTCCTTACTTTTCTTAAAAAAACTGATGCGAATAAGTTATGTAGCTGTTAACTGTGGCAATGTTAAACAGATTCTTCCACAATTCGTCGATTGACACATTTGAACCAAGGTATCGACTCCATTCTTAGTACTATGATATGGGCGAATAATCTCGGGCTTATTTGACATCTCTCTAGCAATACAATTTTCAAGCATTGTAGATACCAGAGTTACAATTTTAGTTATTTTCGGTGGATTGTACGAGATTGTGGTTATTTCTGAATTCGTGGAGAAAAGGAATAAGGCTGTCTGTGATTTTCTGTTTTTAGATGTTGGTCCACTGAGGTGGAAGTTCAATTTTATTTTATTATATGGTACCAACGCAGGTAAAATTGTACTTCTTAAGGAGTGAGGCCACACTAGGATTTTCAAAAAAATCGATTTATTTTTTTATTGCTTTCCCTTAGAACCTCAAAAATGATATCCCAAAAGATTATGCCCTTGAAATATCTCGAAATACTAGTTTTTCAAAGTGAAGTACAAGCCCGCCAGGTCGGCAGCGAGCCTCTTATGGCCGAAATGAGGGACGGTATTTTAGGGGACTAGAGTAGGTATAAGGCAGTTGGTTTTGAAACTATTTGACACGTTTTCAGACTATTGCTTGCTTCGTCTTTATAAACGTCGGTTTCAGTCCAAAGAACGATTCGAGAAGGACTCTATTTGAGGAACATTTGTTTTTTTTATCGATTACTAAATGCGATTACTTCGAATTGGTTTGAATGGAATAAAAAAGTTGTGTGCTTTCATGGAACTACCTAGACCTTTGTTCCACTCTTTCTACGACAAGGTTCTCAATAGGATTTCAGTGCAACTAAACTAGTTTGTAAAAACAGTATGATGAAAGCAGCGAAAGATGAGATAACTATTTCTATTGAAAAAGGAGAAAATGGAATTATGGTATCTGGTGATGGTTCCTGGAGAAAACGTTGGTTTATGTCCTTGCTTAGTTTAGTGACTCTTATTGGCAATTACTGTGCAAAAATTATTCACTGCGAAGTGAAATCAAAATATTGTAAGGCGTGTGAGTACTGGTAGAATAAAGAAGATACGGAAAAATATGCGGAATGGGCACAAAATCATAAAGATAAGTGCGATGTGAATCACGATGAATCAGCAGAAAAAATGGAACTCGATGCAGTTGTTGAGATGTTTCAACGATCCGCAACTTTGGACCAGATAAAATACGAATACACCCATTATATTGGTGACGGTGATTAGAGACTTTTAAAGGCATTACTGATGCTAAGCCCTATGAGGAGGCCACAGTACTCGAATTCAAAAGCAAATGAGTACCCGCCTATGCAATTTGAATAGCAATACAAAAGGTCTCGGTGGAAGGGGCAAATTGACGTGAAAACTAATAGACGAACTCTTTATTTATTATGGATTAACCATTAGTAGAAACGATGATTCAGTTGAAAAGATGAAAGACAGTATATGGGCTACACTCGATCATAAATTATCTACTGATGTAAAACCGCAGCACGATAAATATCCGATCGGAGAGAATAAAGGCCAAAACGGTGAAAAGAGATCTCTTCCAATTGAAGCTATCAATCCAGTCTAGGAAGAATTGACCTTATTGATCTGTCGGCGGTTATACTCGAAACTGTATTGGGCATTGGCCCCAAAATTAATTTCTAGTGGTAAAACTGTGTTGGATATAGCTATGGATGTTACAATTTGCGTGTACAATGGCAGCTTTGATTTAATTTTGCACATAATGGACGAGATGGATTCAGAAATCGGGGCGAACAGCTAGGAAATGTACTTGGAGATTGACAAAGAGCGCATAAAGCTTGCAGAAAGATCGCTGTCTGAAGCTGCAAAAGAGTGGAGGATCGCATTAATATCCAATAGAAAAGAAATGGAAGAGCAGGACACCAATCTATAAGGCGAATTATATCCGCAGGCATCGCAGATTAAAGGTATTGCAAAATTTTTCATGACTTTCTATAACTTAAAATTTTAAACGCGTTCATTTCAAAACTGCATTTTTCTGCCGCACCCATAACTTGAACAATTTCCAACCAATTTACTTTAAATTTTAACTAGGTCTTTAAAAATATATTGTCTATAGGATTCCTTTTAGATGGCATATTTCATTTGTAATTAACAATTTTCTGTCGATTTTTCTGCGAATTTTGCAAGTTTGACTTTGGAAGTGCGTAATGCGGCCAAAAATCAATATATCAAAAAAACCATACGTACTTCTCTAGCTGTTATTATGTAGAATAAAAAAAATGCAGTGAGCCAGTGACTTATCAAAATTTATTAATTCAAAGGAGCTGTTGATACGGCCGTAGGCCTTTCCAAAAAAGAGAGGTCATCTGAGAAACGCAGCACAGCCGCCATTTAAAATAAATTTTTCTATAAAAATTATGTTTTACGGTCAATTATAATATGTACAATAAACTTCCACCTTTGTAGACTTGATTTATTTTATATTTTTCCAGAAAAAAAAATTATAAAAAGGCTATTTTTACTGCCTCTAGAGTGACCTAACTGCTTAAGAAGTTTCTCAAAAAGTGGAATACTAGTAAACCAGTTGTGCACTGTAATATTACGGTTAGAAGCTTTTATATATGTCAGCATTTGTTCTATATAATGCTGGGCTGCTGGAACACCATTGGGTACAAGGTCACATAGGATTATACAATAATTTTTATTCCGTACTTATTTGGTTTATTACTTATGTAAACACGAAAAGGGCATCTTCCTCTGAAACCTACCAATTGCTGGTCAATTAAGAGTACGAACCAGGTCTGTAATTATCTTTGCAGTTAAAGATAAATCTATTTCAAATTTCTTTGACTGATGCTAACTTGCTTTCTTCCTTCCTTTCTTCTCTCGTTTCTTTTTCATCAAACCTGGGACAGTTGACAAAAGAATTAAACCTCTCCTTTATCATAATTACTCTATACCTAAATCCGCAAAAGGCGTCGTTAAACATCATTTGAGTGGGCTAATGATTGTCTTTCAGAACGGCAGGCAGTATAAGTAAGAAAATCAATGCTTTTAACTACTCATCTAGGGAGTAGTTAAGGTGGCGTTTAACGTGGAATAAGATTGCCTTTGAACAGAAATCTCCTTATTTGTCCAATGTAGAACAATATCATAAATTTCTTTAGCAAAAACCAAAGCGAAGCAGTTGAGGGGATCAGCATCTACTATATATTTTTGATAAGTCCAGGTCTAATATAAACTATATTTCTGTTTTGAATTTTTCCAAGTGGTTGCTGTTTCTCCGTCAGACACTCATAGCCATTCTTTCCAAGTGCTTTATTTCCCTCAATTTTGACAACGAGAAGTAAAATAATTTTTTTTATTTTTACATGCCGTCAACTGTTCTGCACAATGAATTTCGGAAATAATTTGAGCACTTGGATAGTTTTCTACTCCTCCATCGTCTGCTTCATCTTCATTTAGCAAATAATCGGGATCCTTGTCACTATCATTATCAACTTCGAACAGCGCTTCTTCCTCTGATTCGCTATGAAGAGCACCTTCCGCTCCACGTTCGTTGTTCTCCAATTCTTTAAATATACGAGTAGCTAGGATTTTCCTCTCAAGGCGTTCATCGCGAGCTCCTGCTGCCATTTCGACCTAAAACGGTTTGCAGTTTCATGAATTGTATCTTTCAAAATGGCTTATAATGTTATGTATGTTAGATAAAATATGAACATCAGTCGTTGTTACAAATAACACGTAAAGTGAACGTGTAAATTTTGTTCTTTATCAACAAATATACGTAAAAAAAAGCGTAGTGATTCTTATACCAATCAACTACACAATAATGGGCTAGTGCACTCCTTTGAGCTAACCGGTGGGAGAAAAACGGTTTCTTTGTTTTACAAAAATATTTCAAAACTGCACGTCAAAGTTATGTACTCGTATGTTAGTATTCTAGGGTTAAAACGGATGAAGTTTTCAAGGGCTCACGCTCTTGCAATCAAGTTCCTATGAAGTAAAGAGGGTGCTTCAGTTACCAAAATCGCAAGCTTCTTTGGAATTGGGGATGGTAGTCAATGATAATTTCAAGCATTATATTAAAATAATATATCATATTTCAGCTTATCACTGAGCGAATTATTAAAGTAATTGCGAAATTAAAAAATCAATTTTTGAACAGGCTAAATAATTTAGAGCGAAAAGAAGTAATTTCAAGAATTATTGCCACACGGCATCGGTTGCCTACATGGCAGAAAATAATCCTGAATCGTATTTTTCCCATAAGCGGATATGATACATATACTCCATAAAAGTGCAAGAGATTTGCGACAATCAGCTTCAAATTTGGCATATGATGTTGTGCATTATGATATCAGAGTGGAACAGAATGGTTATCTGGTTACAGTTAATATAAATTAACTGGCACTGTTGTAACTCCGTTCAGATCGAATTCGGTACAGGGAAATTTGAAAGTACGCACTGATTCCAACAAGGAAATAAGTCGATACCATAGCAGTATTCAACATTGCTTTGGGTTAATGAAAGAGCGGTTTAATAGTTTAAAGGAGTTAAGAGTTAAAATTAAAAATGACATATCCACAAATCAGTCTTGCAACATATATTCCATCTTATTATTGTAGATCACAAAGAGGTGGGTGATTTCATATTTTCAATTGAAACGGATGTTGAACATGAAGAATCAAATGCTAAACCTGCAAATCAAAACCACACATCTGTTGAAGGCCAAATGAAAAGATGTGCACTACTAAAATTTACACAATCCATTTTGTTATAAAAGAACAAAAAAACTTAAAAAGAATAGAAAGCGTTTTTTAACCCAACATTGTTTGTCTTATGGTATATTTGCTTTCTAATTTCTATTTTCGGATCCCTTCATTCTGATGATTTTGTATTTCAAAATTCTGCTCCTGCTTAACTTTGTTCATTTCAGTTTTACTTGTTGCTACCTTTTCCTCTTGTTAAAACCTTTTAACTTCTATTTCCAACTTTTTTGCAGTGAAAAAGGATTTTGATTTTTTGGCCTAGGAGTTGTGTGCTGACCTGTATTTTTAAGGTAGTAAAATAAAGGGACAATTATAGATTCGGGGACGGTTCCCTTGGTCTTAGAAAGTATCACAAGCTTGGAAATTCTCTTCAACTTTTGCGTTGTACTCTGCGGAATTTCTTTCTTTGAGTATAAGGTCCACCATCTCCACCGATGTTTCCATTATGTACCTTGAATTTACCCATCGACTAAAAACTTCTTTAATGTAATCCCACCTAGGGCAAACCTTCGGGATGTACTCCTCAATGTTTTTCGTGAATTTAAGGCGCAACATTTTTTTCATTGGGACATGAGCTGCGGCGACTTTGTGGCAATAATTTTTAAAAATTTTCGCGCTGTAAGTTTCTAAAATTAAAAGATTTTTAGTGAACAAAGCTTGTATCAAAAACGATTTATCCGCCACTTCGTGCACAAAATTGTGCACGCTTCTGTCCAGACATGTGTGCCATTTACATGGCCGCTCTTCCCATTATTTTTTTAAATATTTGCTGAATTAAAATACAAATTAAATTGTTCTTAATTTTTATAAAATTCCAGTCCTTTTGTCATTTGACTACAAAAACAGATAATTTTTTATTCCACAGTCAATTGCGCAAGTTTGCGTTTACGCTACGATTTGGTTGCGCAAAGCTGCCAGGTTGAACAGGGAATTGTTCATACAATTTTTGATAGCACAATTTGTACAAGTTACGAGGTTCTTACGAGTTTAATATATTTTCCATCCAGGATGTTTTTAAAATATATTCATAAACATTATTCCCCGCGGAAAACATCAAAAATCCAACTCCAACCTTCGCGGTATACACAAATAAACATACAACTATACGTTGCTTTTATGTACGTTGCTTTTATACACAAGACTGAAAATTTTTTTTTTTGATCATAATGAGCAGATTAATTTGCCACTAAGTGAGGTTAATTGAAGGTATATTATACTGCTCTATTTCAAAATCATAATGACAAGAGGTTATAACCCATAATGTCTTCGTTTAATAGGCTTTTATGTACAAAGTTCTTCTTTGCTCATGTGGGTCTCTTTTTTTAACTAACAAAGTTCCGAGGTATCATATTAATTTTCTCCGTCAGTTACTATGACAGAAATTAGTTTGAACGTTTCCTTGAATTTTCCCTACTCACTCTGTAAATGTGAGCACCCCTTTTTGTAGTGGCAGATTGCGATCATGACGTGGTAGATATGTAGATACGAATATCTACAAACTTCATTTTAATAGTGCTGAAAGGTGACAGGAAATTCTTTCATTAAACATTTCCAAACTTTCAAAATCAAAAGGAAGCGCATTTTCTTCTTCACCTTCATCTTCGTTGCCTTCCTTTTTATTTTGTTTGTCTTTGGATTTCTTCTGCTCGTAATAATCCGTCAGTTTCTATCTCCTGCCAATATTCCACTTTCCTGGCAATTCCTATCGATTGTGGCAAGTATCTGCAAGGAAATGGGAGCAAAAACTTCACCACTACGTCGTTTTTCATTAAAAATAAAAATGAAAAATTGCAGTTTACTTTTCTTTACCGAACGCACTTGAAGTTGTTGTGTGTTGGATGATGGGGGGTAAAAAAGAACCGACCTTAGACAAACCTGAACGAAAAACAGTAATACTTGGTGGATAGTTTGTGGCCGATGATCTATAATGGAACTGTCAGTTGTGCTGACATTTATGATTAACAGCTGTGATGCCCACAGCTGTTACCGAAGTGTTTAATATCCTTCAAAACGAATACGTCTGCAGTGTTGGGGTACGGTAGTGTTGAGTTAATTTTCTTGCAATGTTTTAGTACTTAAGGAAAAAATTAATCTAGAAATGGAAAATATTGAGACCTTTGTTCTATATGAACAGGAAATATATATTAAAAATGTGGTATTTACGGTATTCGTAAACCAGCGCTACACAGAGATGTAGTACGAAATTTCCTCAGTTAGCTTTAGACGCGCTTGATTCCCAATTTAATCAAGTCAACATCTATACTGAAATGGGTTCAGACTAGTCAAATACATTTTGCTGCTACTAACACGAAGTCTGAAAGAGAAGTTCTCTTCTTCGACTATCTTACGGACTCCGGTCTTTCCAAGTAAGATAGCTTGATATTATCTTCTCTACTGATGCGCATTATTGCATTGTTTCACCGAGCAATGACTTTCCTTCCACTGCACAGCGAAGGACGAAAATTAAATTAAAAACTCGATATTATCGAAATACACGTGAGTGCCTCAACTTAACACTTATAATACCTCAACATGTGTTAAGTTTTTTGCAAAAGAGGGGGGGGGGGGGGGGGGGGGGGAAATGCGTTGAAGTAACGAGCAGCGTACGTTTGCCTTAGACGCCTATTTTTCCAATGGCCGTTTGATGGTTTTAACCTAGAGTGCCTTCCGAAACAGCTTCAATATTTCCCGGACCGGAAATCAATTCTTTTGTGGGTCACAACGTTCAAAGAAGCTGGTTCTGTACAGAAAGGAAGAACTGCAGACACACGTCCCATCAGAATACCTGAAAAAATGGAAGCAGTAAGGATAGCAGTTTTGCGATCCCAGCGGGATAAGGGACTTAGGGGATATATGGTTTCAACAGGACGGAGCAACGGCCGTACTTAAAGGGCATAAATGGCGAGAGAACTTCCCAGTCCGCCTCATCTCACTGAGTCACCACTCAGTGGCCGGCGCATTCACCCGTTTTGACTCTTGTGACTTCTCTTTGTGGGCGTATTTGAAGTTCCGTCTATATACCAAGTGCTCACAGCCGCTGAATGATCTGAAAAGAAACATTCTACAAAAAACGGCATCAATATGCTGGAGAGCGTGATAAAAAACAGTAGAATATGGTTCAACCAGTGTATGAACTATGGGGGCGTCACTTATCCGATATGATTTAAACTACAACTGTAAATGTTTAACTTATTACTAAAAAAAAATTTAAATATATCTTTACTACTTTTTGTTTTATTGCTTTGTATGATATCTAAATGCTTAAAATTTTTGACACTGTAAGCCGTTAATTCGGTAAAAAAACGTTAAATTTTGCTTTTGACTAAAATTAAAACTATTTGCAACTGTGGTGGAAAAATCACTGTCTCAAATACAGTATACAGTGGGGAGCAAAAATGAATACATGTTCCAAGAAAATGAAATAAAAGACAATAATTTTATGTTTTTTAGTTACGAACTTTATCAAATTATTTTTGTTCTTGAATCTACAATTATAATTTACTATTCAATAAAAAATAAGTTAAAAATACTTCGGAGATAACTGTTTAAAAATTAAGTTCAATTTTGCACGTTCCTGCCAATTTTCTTACAACTCCCGTTATTATTAATCAAGCTTTATTCCTTTGTTTATTTTGTTTACATTTTGTTCAGATTGATGATAAATATTTCAACCTTTTTTTTATATATTTTTTTGTTATATTGCTATTTAAATTAATATATTGGGTATATAACTTAATGCGTTTTCTTTTCAAAATTTTTTGTCAAAATTTGAACGTTTATTTAAGAAAAACATGTAGAATAGTATTATTCAAAGTATTGCCCATCTGAAGCTATGACTTTTTTCCATCTTTCTGGCAATTTGTGGATCCTATCCCAAAAGAACTACCGGCTTGGCAGCCAAGAATGAATCAAGCCAATTTTTGATATTCTGCTCTGATGTGAACCGTATTTCAGTGACGGCGTTTTGCATCGACCGGAACAAATGGTAGTCAGAAGGGCAAGGTCTGGGCTATAAGGCGGGTGGGGTAAGACTTCCTGTCCACTGTTTTCCAAATAGTTCTTAACCGGAATAGCAACGTGAGGCCGAGCGTTGTCATGATGGAAAATTATTGCCTCTGGCCTGGTCGCATATTCCGGGTGTTTTTCGGCCACTGATCTCTTCAAACGGATTAATTGTGTTCGGTAGCGTTGTCTATTGATGGTTTTACCCGGTTTTAGCAGCTCATAATACAGCACACCAATCTGATCCCACCAAATACAGAGCATTACCTTCGCGCCATGGATATTCGGCTTTGCCGTTGATTTGGCTGGTTGGCCGGGTTTCACATAAGATTTTTTGCACTTGGGGTTGTCGTAATGGATCCATTTTTCATCATCAGTAACAATCCGATGCAAAAATGACTTCCTTTTGTGGCGTTCCACCAGCATTTCGGATATGCAAAACCGCCTTTCCACGTCTCTCGGCTTGAGTTCATGTGGAACCCAATTTCCTTGCTTTTGAATATATCCAGCTGCTTTTAAACGTTTTGAAATGGCTGCTTGAGTGACATCCGAAGATTCTGCGAGCTCTTCTTGTGTTTGGCAACAATCTTCATAGAGTAATGCTTCCAGTTCTTCATCTTCAAACTTTTTCGGCTGCCCAGAACGTTCATCGTCTTCCAAGCCAAAATCACCACTTTTAAATATTTAAGGAAGAAGTGATTTGTAGTGGAAGAAAAAGTTAAAATGCGGAAAATTTCAACTGAAGCAAAAAATACTATAGGGCTTTCCTTCAAGACAGATCGCAAAAAGGGAGTTCGTCTGCCAATGGTAAAGAAAGAAGAAATGTACAGTCAAAAAACCATAGTCCAAGCCGGCCAAGAATTTTAACTGATAGTGACGCGCGCTTGATGGAACGTTTTTTTTAAGGCGGAAAGAATGCAAAACACCAAAGGTAGCAACAAAGTTGTTAAAAAAGAATGTCAGCGAGTGGACAGCTAGAAAGGCTTTGCAAAAGATACGTTTAGTAGCAGCTGTTAAACAGAAAAAACCAGCTCTGTGAAAAAAAAATATAAATGCACGTCTAAAGTTCTGTAAGGAACATAAAAACTGGAATGCTGATGATTGGAAGGGAGTTATTTGGTTAGATGAGGCGGAAGCTGAATTTTATGTGGATGCTTCACCTGGTGGAATACGGGTCCACTGATGAGGATCGAAGTTATAATGAAAAACGAACAGTACCTTGATATTTTGCGTACCAACTTACCAGAATTCGTGGAGGAATGTGCTTATCCGATCGAAAAGATCATTTTCCAACAAGACGGTTACTCCAAACACACTGCACGGACTGTCCAAAACTGGTTTGGGGAGCAGGTGTTCCGGACTAGTAAGTGGTCAGCCTGATAGAAAATCTATGGGCCATACTGAAAAGACGATTGGCGTCCTACAATAGCCCTCCAAGGACTTTGAATGACTTATGGGGCGAGTACAAGAGCAGTGGTCAAATATTTCCCATGAACAAATTAAAATATTGGTGGAAAGTAAACAAAAAAGGATGAGGAGTATTATAAAAGATAAGGGATTATGGACCAAATATTAAAAAGTGACAGAAAATAGTGCAAAAAGAAAATCAAAGAACGTGCATAATTGCCCTGGTAGCTAGTGCTATAGTATAGATAAAAAAATTGTAATTGTATTACCTTTTTTTAAATAAAATAAATAAATGAATAAATGCAAGTCTCTGTTACTTTTTATACAGTTATCCCTTAAGTATTTTTTATTAATTGTTTTATTGAACAATGAATTTTTATTGTAGTTTTATGATTACAAATAATTTGATAAAGTTTATAATGAAACAGCACACAATTATTTTCCTTTATTTCATTTTCTTGAATCATGTACTCATTTTTGTTCGCCACTGTATGTACTGGGTCGGTATAAATCAACTGCCTTTACAACGTTCTAACTAATGATTTTTTTTTATTCCTGAAACTGACGTTTCGGTTTTGCTATTTATTGCATGATATAATTTATTCATATGTTCCAATAATTTGTGTTTGCTTTAACATTTTTAGTACACGTTTTCATTAGTTTACATGCCGAGTATTTGCTCAGTTTATTATTTTAAATTTCAAACAATATAAGTAATCATATTAATAATAATGCGAAACTTCTGCAACAGACACTATCAATTTTGAAACAGGTGTCACTACAACTTACGTTAATGTTGAAGGTGATACGTAGCATCATGGCAGCCTAAACGGAATCTTAAGAAAGTCTGTAAATAATAATGCAATGTAAAGGGAGGTCACCTCATATTGAACCTTTCATATTAAAGACCATACATTTAGTTTTATTGCTGACTAGAATTCTAAACTGATTGAACCATCCACACAATATATCTAAATCATCATTAACACCCAGAAAAATATTAAGATACCTCTTATTAGAATAGAAAAGAGCAGTATCGTCGGCAAAAGCTATGATTTTGCCTCGAAAGGGTTGGACAATTAGTGAATTCACGTGTACTGAAAACAGCATTGGATCTACGACAGAATCTTGCGGAACACCTATGTTGGTAAAATTATATGAACTGAAATAGGTTTTGAGTTCTAGTTTTTACTGATAATTTTTTAAAATATGAAGCAAACCTATAATACAATACATAAAACCTCTGAAACTGGCATTTTACAGTTGTTGAATAACAAAGAAAGATTCGCCATATTGAAAACTTTAGTACTTTTTATGAAAAGAGTACCGGTAATTTCAGACATATTCAAACTACTATCAATTTCGCCAGATAATTTTAGCACAGCTCTTTCCGTAGCTTTCCGCTTCTAAAGCCAAATCGAGAAACCCTAAGAAGGTCTGTTTTATCTAGGAAAGACAGAATTCTAGACCTTATACTTCTTTCTAAAACATTTAAAAAAAATTGATAGAAGCGAAATATGCATCACCCTTTTTATGGAATGGTTACTACTACTCTTTTTAGTGATTCTGGAAAAATTCCACACTGAATGTATGCATTAAATATAAAACACAAAGCATCTGAAATTTAATTATAAATGTTTTTCAATACAAAACTGGATATCTTATCCAAAGAAAAAGTTTTAGATGTTTTTAGTGATTAGAGATTAGAGATTCATTTGCTTTAAATTTAAAGTCAAATCTTAGTGATTACCGTTAATCGGTAAATAAATTAGAAACTTTTGGAGGCTCAATTACAGAAGTGATATTATTGTTTATAATTGTGAGTATTCGTGAGGCGAAATAAAAAAACTTGTGGTTTCCTTAATGGCTGATTGACTGGTCTTCATTCAAGTCATTTCATTTTACTTCCGATATTCTCCGTTAGGTTACAATTAAGTGATGCCACTATAGCAATACTCCACAGTAATAATGTTGAAATTTTTATTAGTCTTATTTTAAATTTCGTTAATAACCCTCTATTCTCTTTTATTGTTACCAAATGAAGAAGCCGTCTTTACACAGTGGTGTTTCAGTTTTTAGCTCTTAACATAACACCATTTATCAAGAATTTTTTTAATCTGGCATTTCAAGTATATTTTTCAATTAGTACACATATGCATGTATGTACAATATTTGTGTTTTTCTTTCTACCTATCATTTTTCTTAGTATCGGATTTGTCATCCATTGCTTTACACACTTTAATTTTTTACTTTTATTATGTACCCTCTGTCTAGAATTGGATATACATACTAGTACATATGAAATTCTACCTTGTGTAAAAACAGATCAAAAGCAATAGATGGGTCCTGTGGGTCATAGGCATCTTCCCTCAACTGAAAATTTAAATGCTCTTTAAGAGCAGTAAAATCAATCTTATTCGATTTCGTGTTCAAAAATTGTGTTATTCTGAATAACATGCAATCAAGTTAAGTTAGTTAAGCTATGGTCTATTATTTGCAATCATAACTTACAGTTTTATAACCAGTACTATTGTTTTTGTGAGTTCTTCGAAATACTTGTATATGGTCTAAGAAAGACTCTAAATGAGTAAGTTGAGTTAAAATAGAACCGGAACCACACGAAGACAAAATTGACAAATACGAGTAGCTATGTAGCTAGGCTGAATCAGACAAGATACTAACGTGTCAGTCAGGTATCAGTACAATATTCTTACAAGCTTGAAGCTCAAAAGATCCGGTTCTACAGTGAGATTGGATGAACCACTACCAACTCTACACAGACTTTAATAGTCCGACTTTTTCGGAAAAAGACAGGAAAAAACCACCACCGAAATAAGCTCACACATTATAAATAAAAAGAAGTCTAGCTCTGGGCTCTCAATTTACAAAATTATAAAATGCCACGAACGAAGGTAAGGAACTAAAACTGTGCTTAGCGTTCCAAAAAGCCGGCTCCGCATGAATATAGACGCTTTGTGGTAGAACTATAAGACGAAAACAGTGGAATGGAGCAAATGTGAGGGTTTCCAAGGTGAATCTAGCTTAACAGAAATAGCGAAACTAATACAGTCAATATTCTTTACGATATCCTGTCTACTTGAGAGCATGCTATAATAAAAGAGAACATAGCAATAAAGAACAGAGCCTGTTCAGCTTGAAGAATAGCCTCTCTAACCATACCGCGTCAATAGCCGTTTTCAACTCAATCAAACAGCCACCCGTGCATTTGTTCTTCCTTTTTTTTTTTTTTTATAATTTACGCGCGTCTAAGGGATTATGATACCCTTTTACTGTTGCCCCGGTGCGGGCGGAAAGATAGAAGTAGGAGAAAGGAAAGCATTGTTGTGATGTAGTGGTTTGAAACTCAGGTGTGTTTGGTTTCGATATTGACTCTCCAGGGGTGGGAGTCCGAATAGGACGCAGAGATTTTCTTCACTCGGGATGTGAGGTTGCGAATTTTAACAGTTGTTTTTTTGTTCTTGAAAACCCTACAACAGCCAAATGTACATGTCAGTGTTATGCTTTCACACGCAGATTTTTCTGACTGAGTTCCAATTACACAAATGAAAACTTTTGTCGTGGCTAGGATTCGAACGTTGACCCTCCGAGTGATTGCTAGTACCACTACACCACGGCCACCCCAATTGCTCCATTGGATATCAAATTTCTATTTAGATGCGCCATGTGGGGTATCTAGACCCACTTTGGAAGCGAATTGATTATCTGGAACTTGAACTGGAAATGTCCAACGCTTATTATGGAGATGTCGAGGCACTGTGTCGGTATTCCATCGTTTCCCACTAATTTCTTACTTTTCTGTGATTCGAAAATTGTTTGGGGCTTTCCTTCGAAATGAACTGGGGTTGCAAATATTTTCCGTCCCAGTTTCGGCCTTAAAGATTCATAATAAAGTTTTGAAATTATATTGGGAACTAGCTTATACCCGCAACTTCCTTCGCGTTGGTATAGTGCATAATTAATAAAAGGTCTCTGACGGTTGAAAATTACACAGAATAAAACTTTTAGTGGGTTGCCATGGCGCAAATGGTACATAGTGTATTGGCTTCTCAAGGTTCGTCGTTTAAACCCTACCGGGGCCCGAAAGACTAATATTTTTGCAGGCAACGGAAATCGAGTGAGGTGTTTAGTTTTAGTTTATAGAGATCTCATATTCTCTTGAGAGTTAAGTTCTTAAAACAAATACTAATTTAAAGTTTTACAAAGGTAAACCCAAAGTGAACGTTTAACTAATTTTTATTGAATTTATTAGTATTTTGAACTGGTTGGCTCAAGGTTTTGCATCACTAACAGCCAGGTTACACTGTTCAATGAACAGAGACAGATAAGTCATTCCTCTTCTTGCTGGAGAAAATCAAAACAAACCTATCGGTATGGAGTTAACTTTAAATCAAGACCTCTCTGTATACTATATTACTTGTTTGGTTGTCGGAACCTTAGCTTAAAGGCGACGTGGAGTTGGCCGTGGGCAAAGCGAGGCGTTTGGAAGTCTACGCCAACCGTTTTTAGGATCTGGCCCCGCAACTTATTGACGATTATGGTGACGACGGGCAATTGGTGTCGTTTGAGCTGGAAAGAGCAATTAGAATCAATCAGCGAATTCATGAGGTAAAAACATCCTATCTGCAGCCACATCCGTTTAAGATTCTGTCTTCTATAACGTTTCTTAGTTATTTTGTGACGCGGAGTCCCATTGCATAGTTTCGGTGGACCCAAGTTGGGCATGAGCATTATAAATGCTACAACTTTTAGCTCCAGCAGCGCAGGGAGTCCTATTAATTTTAGTATACCTATTTATTTACCTTACACAATCTAATTACAATCCAGCGAAGATCATTGAAACTGATGAGAATCGCACCATACACTGTGCATACATAAAGTCCCCGGACTGGTATTGGAAAAAAAATTAAAACAAGATATATTAATATTTTTGGATTTTATTATTTGAAATAGGTTTCTCTATCCTCAATACACTTGTTACATTCACATGTGTACTAAAGCACGATTTGTGAAATTGCCTCCAGTGCTTGTGTTGAAGCCGTTTAAATGGCCAAAATGTCCTTCAAAAACATTTTTGCAATTTCGATTTCAATTTTGGGAAAAGCGGAAGGCGGTGGATGGCTCAACATACTTGATTTCGAGCCAAAAATATACGAATAATAAATGAGGTGCGACTCCGTGCATTATCGCGTCACAGAGACCAACTTGTGCGATATCCTGGTCGAATACGTCAGATTCTGGCCATCAAATGCTTTAAAACTGCAATATAATATTCACCAGTAACTATTTGATCAGATGGAATGAACTCCTTATGGATAATTCCTTTGCTATCGAAAAATGTTGTTGATTGATTTTTGAAGGATTTTTTTCATACTTTTCTGGCTGGGCAATTTTTCGACTTTCATTCCGTACTTTGTTTTTGGATCGTATTGAAAGTACCATGTTGTGCCACCCGTAACAATTCTCTTCATGAAGTTTGGATCAGTTTTTGCAGCAGAGACGATTTCTCTTGAATGATTAAAACGTGCTGACTTTAGTTCATCGTTATCAACATCAAATGAAAAATTGTCTACGAAGAACTGTCATATGTTTATCATTTGACAAACATTTGTTATTTGACAAACAAATTAAATTTTGACAGATAAACAACATATGTAGATGTGGGGTGGTTTCTGGGGTATACATAGTTCGAGTCCGGGAACTTTATTGACACACTGTGTATCCATATATGTTTGTTGTTTATGTTTTCTCTAGCTCAGCGACTGCATCACTCTAATTCTGAACTATGTATGTGTGTAATACATACATATACATATGTAACATACATATATAGCAGTTCAAATTCTTAAAATATTCATATTTTGCAACTTTTTTTAATTGTGACTACGGCTCTGGTCAACCGATCGTAATGAAACCTATCGCAGTTTTTAAGCTGAGAAATTGGCTATCGAACAGTGAAAACTCCATGCGAATCAGTTTAGTATAGGGTGATGACCTTTACGCTACCTAGTATAATGTCTAATATCGCTACTAGTTTTTCACTAATTTCGGTAACCTGATTCATGGATCCTCTGGGGCTGTTTCCCATAGTATATAAGATTCCAAAAGACCGCCCAAAGTTCGAAGTTTGTGTTGTCAGTTTCTCACCATATTCCAGATCGTTACGACTTGTCTGTTAAAAATATATTTTTAATTGTCTGCCCACGGGCAAAGTGAAAACTTCTAATGAGGAATAATGTGCGATAAGAAGAGGGTTCGTTTAATTGTGACATGTGATTTTAGAAACTCTTTCGCTGCAGACAAATTTAAAGGTAAGCAATTTTGTATGTACACATATAATATCGCAGACATAAGACTAGAAATTAACAGCGAAAATTTGTGCATCCAGTGTCTGCGTCTGCAATCAGCATTGCCACCAGGAGTGAAAATAATCGGTAGCACTGTTGTAACTGTTGCAAAGAGTATTTGCGAGATAGAGTCAGCTACAATCTCATCAAAAACTGGCGAATATCCGTTGGCCTAGAATTAGTAGATCAAAAAACTGAAGCTGTTTTAATAATCAGCCGGAAAGATGTGGAATACGTGAATGTAAGAGTTGGAAGTCAAACCATTAGATTAAAATGCTCAATAAAGTACCTAGGAGTAATACAATAGAATTCTGGCAAAAAGGCGTTAAAGCTCCAGGCAACACTTTCTGGAATACTGCCAAATATCGGAGGGTCCATATATGCGAGAAGGATTTTAATATCCATGGTAGTAAACTCAGTCCTATTTTACGCAGCTCTAGTTTCAATTACCAGGTGGCGTAGTGGCAAGAACACTACTACGTAAGGTTTGGACAAACCGAAAGCATGGAAATTGTATCTAACATTTTACGCAGTTCATATCTGGTTGCGGTGGCTATCAGAAATATCTACACTGCTTCGAGCACATTAGTTCACCATTTTGCCAGACTACCCAAATAAAGAGAAAGACACAGAGCATGCAATATTCCATTGCATACTCTTTCTGAGATGGACAACTGAACACCAAACCCACAGTCAATAATTGGCCAAATATTATGGTCAGAAGATAATTGGATGGCAATTTGCACATTCATAACAAAGGTGCAAAACGAGCTGCTAAGGATTGAAAGAATAAGACATGCAGATGCAGCAAATATAAGAGTCATAACATAGATTGCTTAACAGCCTCAAGCAGTCTCGTGGGAAGAGTTGTCGAAGTGTTTAGCTTGTGGTTTAGTATGTAAGCGTATTCCTGGAATCGACCAATCAGGCTAGTGAACTGTGCACTCTGGTAGCCCGGATTTCAAGATTACTCACCTTTTACCGGAACAAAAAAAAAATCGAAAAAAAAATATTTTCTTAAAACCTCTTTAAAAATTTAATAGACACCTTAAGACATAAACAAATCATCAAATTTTCATTGCCGATGACATTCCCTGTCAGGAACTTAAAAAAATTTAAAAACAACACCACGGCTTGAAAATAATTGGTAGATCACCTTCTAACACTAATGCAAGCGAATATTCTTGGGAATACTACCGCCGGTCTATGCCTTGTTCTTGTCATTTTATGTGCTTTTGACCGACTTACACTCTGATAAATTCGACGAGCCGGGTACAATAAGAGGTTTGAGCCATAAATCAGACTATTTTCTATACTCTATAACTTTACCACTGTAAGTTGTTGCCCAATCTTGGATAAGTATTTTGTCATAAAGCTCATTTAATGAATCGTTCGCATTTCAGACGATAGATGGTTCTGTTTTCACAAACTAAAATTAAGTCAACGTGTTAATAACTCGGATCAAGAGAAACTATGAGAACAGTGAATTTTTTCCATTGAATGGGTTTTATATTGCACATGCAGAAAATGGCAATCTTACAATCACTGCATGTTTTCAAAAAATTATGCGTTATATTTATATTTAAAAAAATATTTCAAAAAATGCAAAAAATTAAGCACCGGTCAAAGGTCTAAACTAATGAGCCTTTCACATCAGCGTGGCCTACCTCCATTATCGCATTTCATGTTAGAATCCCCTGTAAAACATTGTCGTTCTCAGTTATTCAGGGCGCTGTCTGAGTAAGCATTAGCCTTACATACTCGTATCCTAATCATTTTTCTGACCAGGTTTAGCTATATCTGGGTATAGCTGCTTATTACTCATTAGCCTCCATAAGCAAAACCGAAATTCAGAAATACAACTTTCCGTTTGGTAACTATCGAGATGTCACGATCAGATGAAATAGCTAAATAAAAGTGGAAGAAATCCATAACTAGCTCAAAGTGTATTGACATTATGACCGATTTGGCTATATCGCGTGTACAATTTTGTCGAAGGAATGCTGAACCCATTTTCGTTGTTTCTCTTCTAATAATTACAGACGTGCCAGCGACAGCTCGATGGCGATGTTCTAAGCGTATGTAACCGCTCACACAAACTTTTGGAAAAATTGGCCCCTGGTTTTAGTTTTAAATGTATTTGTTCTCTATCCACGTTTCATATAATTTTCTCAAGCCTAATGTGGAGAAGTTACATGGCACAAGGCTAAACCATTTCATTGCATCAACGATTTAAGTACAGTTGTTTCAAAGAGGATTCTATATTGCCATCTTGCACAATCCAACGAGGTTAGCACGGATATTTGTCTCTATATGTAGATGCTGTCATATGCGTCTTTAAAATCGATAAAGTGATGATGAGTATCAATCTAACTATTTTAGTTTACTACTAGATCCCCTATCTAAATGTAGCTTGATAGAGACATACTCGTGAAATAGATATCCACATCTTTATTTCATTCTCCTTTCGTTGACAGAAGTTGAATAATTCGTTCTGATATTGTCAATCAATTAATCAAACGCCCATAAACGTTATAATTAATATCGTCAGCATATTGGAGAAGTTAAAGCATATGCGATCGTTAGACGATCTTTTGCGGACGGAGTATTCAACATTAAATCCTTTTGCCAGTATTTCTTGCTATAGTGGCATCTGATATATCAGCAGACTACCATTCACCTGCGTAGTGGATCTAGAACTTAGCTGACGACTATTACGGAGCCTGTTTCCAGAATTTATACTTTACCTTTCAGAGATTTAAATAAATATCTAATTCCATCGCTTTGCAAAACCATTAGTGTTATAAGGCATTTTAATTTTTTTATTTTTTTTTCTAAAATGCAACTATTTAAGACATGGTAGATAGAAAATTAGAATAAAAGATGTTGAAGGTAGTGACACTGACGTAAAATTTCTATCTCATCCAAACTTCAAACACAAGCCTCAATGTCAAAACTTTAAATAAACTGACAATTATACTGCCAAGATATACCACTGCATTTTGAGGTTTTGACGCTCTGAAAACGAAACATCCAGTCGACGCATACATGTCTCTATGAGATCTTTGTCCAGTCGAGTCCTGGAAAACTTTAATACATGTATGTAGATACAAAAATATTTTGAAAAGCAAATGCAAATTTTTGTCATATAAATGCAAAGTATCGTGTCTTTCAATTTTGGTTAGCAAAAGACAATGTATGTTTTTTTGTCATCATTTTTGCTTATCCATGATCTACTTTCATTCTCGTTTTAGTATTATATTTGCGGATCTTTCCAAACCCATGCTAATGCGAGTCTCAGGAAATCTTAGCATGAGAGGGATACATTTTTGCCGAAATCGAAATCTCACTCAATTTTCATTAATGTTCGAAAAAAGGTCGTTTATCATCTGTTGCTATTTATTTGGATAGGTAGGATTGTCGATTATGGATGAAATTCAGGAGGAAGGAGAGTTCAAGGTTGAATTGACAAACTCGTTTAAGTCGGAAATAAAGGAAACGACGGTATCCGTTTTCGATTGTGAAACGCATTATGTATGTGCATATGAGTATGCTGTTGTATTCTAGAATATAAGATGAGTTCAATATACATATGGATAAGTAGACTTATCAGGAGCTTATGGATGGATATATGTATGTATATTCGTATAATGCATCTTAGGCATTCCAAAAAAATAGTAGTTGCAATTGGTTGCAGCTTAAGAAAATTTCAAATAAATTCGCATATAAGGACCAACAATTGTTACTACCTTTGGGACATTGTAGTATTTTTTGCCGTATTGAAATTTCACACGCTTGAGAAAGACGTTGCAATCATTCCGGGCTCGTTTAAAATTTTTTCGGTTTTCCTCTGTCGGATTGGTATTGAAGGACCGAAAAAGCACTTCTCTAACCCTGACAGCTGGGATGAGGGATGAAGCATCTCATTCCAAAGAGAACAGTTTCTGTGGTCATGTCAGCAGCGGCATCTACGTCGTTATCGAGGAAATATAACGGCCAGTTAAAATTCCTAAAGAAGTTGTTGAGTCCGGTCCAATTGGCTTTCTCGTATTGCCATACGGTTCTTTCAGAATCTTTTCTCTAACTGTGTGGTAGGTGTACGAGAAATAAGATGATATGACACAATCGTCCCCTAGAGGGGATAGCACATTGACCTTGTATTTGTCAGGGTGAGAGGTTAAAAACAAGTCCAGGGTGTTGACAGTATGACTATCAACGTCTGGTAGTCATATGGGCTCATTTACAAGCTGGATCAAACTATATTCCGCAACGAAGATCTCAACACACTGTCCTTCCGGTGTTGTCTGTCCAGAATGTCGAAGCCAACCGGAATTGTGTATATTGTAATCGCCCGTAATCACGATTTCAGTATGAGGATACAGGGATACAATTCTTTGTATGGAGTCAGACAGCGCATCAAACTTGTTAAAGGTCGAGTTGCTGTCCAGTTTGGGGCTTCTGTAAATGAAGAAGTAGTGGGTAATTTGCTTACGGATATGGAATTTTAACCACATGAAATTGAATTCCGGGTTGGAACAGTAGTCCATTGTGGTGGAGTCTGGTAAGCTACAATACATCACTACGCACATAAATGGCGAGACTGCGGTGAGGAAAGAATAGAGGCACTAGTTCGTAGCCAGGTAGCTTCAAATCAGAGTGATCTGAGGGGTGTGGGTGGGGATCTACATGTATTTCACTAACGCAGACAAGTGATTTCTTCTTAGCCCGCATATATTTGTTACGTCCACCCCGAATTCCCTAGTCATAACTACAAACAAACACAGTAAACACAAACACTGAGGACACTAAGCAAGATTGCGACGTGAAAATTCTAACGTTGGTTTACCGAATCAAATTGCTGTAGGTGTTATGCACTTATAACAATATGAAACAGTGCACCAACAAAATTTTCACTCACAACCCGCTATCCATCAGTTGTTACATACACTCAGTCACTGCCCGTACCGTATGATAAACATAGTAACGGCAGTGACCGAGTGCAAGCAACAGTACTTCGATCAGGAGCGGGAGAGTTGGGATAGCCTGGTAAAGACATGAGCTATGCAAGTTCATACACACATACCTACTATACCATACACACATGAATTGAAATTTTCCTGTTACAAAAAACTTGCTGATTTTCCGCGCCATTTAAGCTATTCCACGCTAACTCTATATTTGGCATTGTCATCTCAATTTCCTTGGTGACTAGAACATAGATATCTATTTAGTTTTTCCAATTTCGGTAGGATGACCCTTTCAGATTATGTATATGCCACGAGTTTGGTTTGCAGGTTCAAAAAACGGGCAATGCAGATATTTGATCCAATCTTTATGGACTCGTAACCCTTTATCCTCCTATATCTTCACTTAATTAAAAAGAGTTGCCTGAAGGACTAGCACGTCACTGCTTATGATAGCGCTATCATTGGTAACAGATGAAGAGTAGTTTCGGTCAATGTATTTCTGAAATATGTGGAATTTTTCAAGCAACGGATTATGATCACTACCTTGGCGTACACCTTTAACTGTAACTTCAAAATCTCCGAGTACACTGGTCCTTTTTTTCAAACTGATAAAGACCATATGTATGTCGGTCTTTCGAAACTTTGCGAACATTCACTTCATATTTTCATAAACTTTGAATCACGTCATTTGTCGAACTGCCTCCCTCAAAACCGCATTCACTGCCAGGGAGTTTAATGATTTTGCGTTGTTGACTTTATGGAACTCTCTCGTGTATTTAGATAGTATGCGATATTAGTTTCATCAATCGGTAGTAGTTGCAATATCTCGTGTTGTCTTCGCCTTTGTACAGAGAATCCAAAAAGGTAACCATATACTGGTTAGGGATTCAAACCCAAGATTTCCATTGCTCATACGCGGTTGCTACTTAAGTTTTGAGAAAAAAAAAGTAAAAACAAATATTTATCAGTGAAGACAGATTTATTAGTTTTCAAGATATCCTCCATAAGTACCAATACACTTTTGCATGCTGTTCAACAAATTTTTGAAGTACTTTTTCTACTACGAACGAGGTAACTGCAAGACATGCTTTTTAAATACATCAACCCATCATTGGGTATCAAATAGGGACTGTACGGCCCTCGATGTTTGAGTGCTCAAAAATTTACTTGTTTGAGTCCTCAAAAAGTCACTGGTTTGAGCCGACCTGTGAGAGCTCGCATTGTCGTGGCGGAGAATTATCCGTGTTCAGCGGTTGCTTTTGGTATGTTTCCAAAGACTTCTGATAAACAAGTGGTGGTATACTATTTAAAATGAACTGTTCTACGTTGCTCTAATAGCACGGTGGGAACATGCCCAGTTTTACAGAAGAAATATGCGACGAATGTGCTTGGAAGTACTTCACGTGCGAACAACTTTTGGCTCGTCTTGAAAGACATATACAGTCGACAGCTTTTTATTTTCGGGCTCATATGTATCGGCCCATGATTCTTCAGATGCTTTTCGAACTACTGTGGACGAATTTTTTCAACATTTTTTTGGACAGCCAAATGCTAATTTAATGTTAAATGAATGTGAGTGGAACTAATTCCCAGCATGCCTCAATTTTACGATAAGTCGCATGACGATCTTGCAATATCAGTTCCCACACAGCATCGATGTTTTCTGGGACAGCATGCGATTTTGGACAACCTTCACGAAATTCGTCCTGGAGCGAACGACGACCACGATTGAATTCGGAAAACCCATGAAACACGGTGGCCCAGGTTGCTTCATCACCAAAGGTCGAAGCGAGTTGATAGGCACACTATTGTTGAGTCGAAAATCATAAAAAATCATCGTACGAATATGTTCACGATTTAATTTCATTTTCTGCTGAGATGAATTGTTCACGTCTATGTAAAAAGCGCAAGTAGAACTCGTATGACAAAACGTTCTGAGCACGTGTACAATTAAAAAGGTCAAAGTTTACGATGCTGATGACAAATTTGACATATCTACACCGGTATTGCCAGTCGAAACCTATATACAAGTAGGTTAGGATATGTTTATGTTACTTTGGCTTCTGCAAAATAGGAAGCTTCACTCTTCTGAGAGATTTGTGTTGCCCGATACCATTAAATGCGTTAAAGTACTTTTTCCACCTACTGCAAATTTTCCATCTACCACGTTAGCAGGAGTTCCTGCTCGACAATATATTTCCTTGATTGCATCCCTTCCAAGTTTGTTTTCCATTTTGCGGCAGTTTTAAATTTCCTCTACTGCTTGTCGCCTACTTTAATATAATGGGGGTATCTCTTCAAATTCCCTATAAAACGCTTCCACTGGTATTGCACGTGCTCTACCCTTTTTCGCCTTTTCCTTAAATTTTGTAGTTGAACTGAAACAATTTTTTTTCGCTATTTCCATTGTACCCAGTCCATTGGAAGGTTACCCTTTTATTCTTTACCGCCATGTTCATCTTATCGTTCCATCACTAAGTTCCCTTATTTATGTGGAGTCGACCTGTTGAAATACGGAGCAAAGTTGTACACTACTATGATTTTATCATTGAATTGTTTCCATATATGAACATAACTTACGCCCTTATATGTACATTTATATATGTAAGTACAAGGTGGCACAAAAGTTGTCACTCGATGTTCTCTGACTGTAATTTTTTTATGAATGAAAAACTTTGATTCTGCCTTTATGTTATTTTTACTTGATGTCATAAATTTTGTTCCATTAAGTCGAAAAAATGATATCAGCTAATTGGCCGCCGCTAGAATTGATGACCTTTCGAGTCCGATTTATGACATATACTTCACTCTTGTCAGCACTTCCGCGGATAGGTCCTCGCATTCTTGGCGGATATTCTCTTTGAGGACTTCAAAAACCTGAGGCTTGTTGACAAAGACTCTTGATTTCAAAAAATCACACAAAAATAAGTCTTGAATGGTTAGGCGACCAGGAAATGCAGCCCTCAAAATTTTGGTTTTGGCTCGTGCAATATGCTCGTTGCTGCATCCTGTTGGAACCACATATTCTCCAGTCCTTATTCATCCAATTGAGCAAGGAGAAAGTTGTTGAGCAGGGCTCTGTAGCGCGCGCCGTCCACACTAGTCGTTTGATCCGCTGATTTTTGGCAAGTATAAGGCCCGGTGACGCCTCCAGCGTAAACAGCACACCATGCAGTAACCTTGAGCGGGTGTAATGGCTCTTCGTGGGTTACACGATTTTCTATGCCCCAGAAGCGATGATTTTGCCTATTCACATATCCACAGAGATCATCAAATATTTTCGCTTCATGTTTCATTATCAGTCATGTCCATTAGTCGGTCGCTTATTTCTGACACGCTCGCGATCTTGTATGTGAGTTTGTGTCAAGATTTTGTTCCATTCTATAAACAATAATACATTTTGTACGCCTTTGCTTCCAAGATCAAATAGAGCGCCCTGCTTTTGAGATGTCGCCACATGGTCACTTGAATGCATAGGTAATATATCGATTTCTTGTTCGGAACTTTTGCACATTATTGTGACGACACTCGACTCATTTGCTTTATGAAAGCATCATACTGTTGAGCTCTGACATGAATATTCCTAAGTATTTACTTTGATGGCGCTACAGTGCGGGGACGACCGTGGTCTCAGCTAAGGTACCTCTCCATCTAATTCAGTCTTAAGTCGGCTACCTTCTGTTGCACACTCGAAGTTGGCTGAGGTCCATTTCCACTTATGTGGGCCATTTAAGATGACTTCGTCCTCTATAATGATATTCCTCTAGGTTGAAGTCGAAAATTTTCCAGGCCAGGACGCTGATTTCCATGCACTTGAGGAGACCGATCTATCTAAGCCCGTTTATCCAAGCTTATCTGACAATGTCAGCACCATTGTATAGCCCGAGCAGTTTCATATTGAAACGTCCCTTCCATTCTCCATTGATGCAAAATGGACCGATAATTGCCCGAAAAACTTTTCACTCGGAGCGCCCGAGAGCATTTTCATATGAGTTCGTCTGTATCCAAGTTTCTACGCCGTAGAGAAGGACTGGGATAATCAGTAACTTGCGTCATATCTTTTTGGTTGCTCTAGAGAGGGCTCCATTTCTCAGCTTCCGGTGGTGTCATTATCGGAGTTGAGGTAGATAAAGTCCCTTATTACCTCAAAGGTGTAGTTACCTATCGTGACGTTTTTTCCTAGGTGTCGTTGTTGTATGTAACTGTTTGTTGACAGAATATACCTTGTTGTTTCTTCGTTGACCGCTAAATCCATCCTTGAGCGTTTTGCCTCAATAGTCGCAAACCATCCATTGGCAGCTGGCTATGTTCTTCCCATTATGTTAAACTCGTCTGCATATGCAAGTAACTGAAAGGACTTTTGGAGAATGCATGGCTCTGAAGTTGAATAAGTAGTTTCGCATAATTCTTTGGCACTGGTATACGCGAGTAATTTATTACCCCACCAGTAGCCTACAAGCGTGGAAAGTTGATCATGAAGGCATTTGTCCGCCGAAATTAGAGTACAATGCCCACATCTGATCAGGTGCGCCCAAAACATCTCTGAACCTACTAGATAGGTGCGATAAAATTCATAGGTGATACTAATATCACTCAAACAATTAAGATCCTCGAACACCGACGTAATGTCTCGTGTTGCACTCTGTTTTATCACTATTTCCACCATCAGTGCCCCATAGAAATCGCCAGTAGCATTCCGCCCCTTCAAACTTTTAACCGTAACACCCGTCTCGCTATGATTGCTCATCAGTATACTCTCAAGCCCACTTTCGGGCGTGGTCTAAAATATCGTGGTTCGTTCCTAAACCGTACAACTCGTTTATGGAATGTCTTGCCTAGCTCTTTATTTCCTAGCCATTATAACCTTCAAACATTTAAAACCAACATTCACCGGTACCTATCTTTCTAGCCTCCCAGATTTTCCTTCGCCCGCGCTGACAAGAATTTTAAGGAAATCATATAAAAAAAAAACAATTTGGGTAGTCTTATTAGATGTTAATGCACCTCACACCAATCTTAGGTGTTAAGATTCCTGAATATGATTTTTCGAATCGGGCTGCCTTTCTCAGCAACTAAGAGAACTAACTGCGGCAATATTTCTTCCTGCTGTTTTCGAGATATGTAAATATCAGATCCTATTCCATATTAAAGATATAATGAGAATTGTTGTACTTTGCACAGTTCTTCAATTTAGTGTTTCACCATCTGTTATTCCAGGTACTTGATTTCCCACCTGAATTAATTGGCAAAAAGGGCAACATGTGGTTTTAAGGATCATTTCGCAGAACCGACTCCAGAGCCGTATTGCAAATGAAAAAATCATTCCATAAGCCCCCAAAATATGACGCATAAAATTCCAGATGAAAAGACCAAGCCTTTCCAGCAAAACATGATAACATAAGTTTCTATAAAGGACGAACTTTAGGTTTTTTTTAAAGCCATACCATTTTCAAAATCCCTTCGTCCAGTGGAATAAGGAAACATTAAGTAATGAACTAAGGGCATGCCATTTACTGATTTATGATACTTTTTAATATTCGGTTCGTTCAGGAAAACCCTTTGGCTGCCATTAGCTTCCGGTAAACGGTAAATGGTGTTTTATGTATTCGTTAGGAAATTTAATTGATGCGTGTATTTTTTTCATTATGAGCGGATGAAAGCATTTTTATTGCATGGTAAACCCAGTTAAACCGCGCCTAGTTAACTTTCTTATTTTTTATTTTGTTGTCAATAAATATTTTGCATTTTTCATCAACATTTTTTCCGATTAAGGGCGGATAAATTTGCGTGCCAATTCATAATTATTGAGCGTTGCTTTGAAGCATGAAATGCATGCAATAGCAGTTTGCCAAGATAGGAGTGTTTGGTGGGTGGGGTATGAAGGAGTTTATGTTTTCATTTTCAACGTTAAAAGGATATATATATTTTTTTTAAGGCTTATTTTATTAGTTCATTATAAGCGATTGGCTGGGATAACTTGGATGTGGCACACATAAATAAGTACGGAGGTATAGATTCTTATTAGAATCCAACCCCATCGTATCTGTGAGTGAATTATATTTATGTTGTCTAAATTCGATGTCGTGTAGCAAATAATATACTCAGGGCAGGCAAAGGATTTTCGTTAAATAAATATAGGCTTGGGCTTCATTGGGATGTTTAGATCAAATTATAAACTAATCTTATGTTCGTGCATGCTACTGATAGCACTTCCGACCAGTGAGGAGACTAGGAGGTTTGTGTCCAAACTACATAAAGTATAATAACAAGAGTTTTATTTAATAAAAAACCACAATGTCAAAAAAAACTTTTGCTCATGTTTCCTGAGTAACAGGAGTTTAATCTTACTGGTATTATATCTTTCAGTGAAATACACATATTCTCGTTTTTTTAATAATTACGTTGTAGATAAATCGCTAGTTTTGTGGCTTATATGAATGCTGATAAATAGTACTCTGATTGCGGATGCTGACTACGGCCTATGTGTAAGCCGAAAACCTCCAGATAGCATCGACTGCGTCACGACCACTTTTATCAGAGTCTAAGGAACGGCCGATCTCAGCTGCATGGAGTATTTCTCTATCATGTTTAGCTCTTTTCTAGACGCAATAATGACTCAATCTCTCTTTGATATTCATATCAGATATATCCGATGAAATGAAATCAGAACTCGTTTTGCTGTGAAAATACGAATACGACGTTTTCTATGCCGAGAAATGCTCTCAACCAGAATCTGAGGCTGGAATGGAACGTAATCGGGTATTCGCCGATGGCTCCAAAACCAATCAGAAATAGGGCGCTGGTACTCTTTGGCAGAAGAAAACAAAGTGTCTGACTTGCAAGAGAAGATATACGCAATCCTGATGGCAACGAACTATATACTTATGAAAAATTCATGGTTTGCATCTCCGGCGACCTTGCTGAATCTTGTTACAACTTGATGGTGATCCGATAATGCAAGGCTTTTCTGAAGGCAGTCTCAAGGATGAACTCAATAGTCTAATTTGTGTCCCAGGAAATGGAATCGTGGATGAACTTACTGGGCAAGGCTCAGAGGAGAGTTTCTCAGGACCCAAACGTGCATTGAACTGTATTCATCTTCAGTTATCGCTTTAAAAATTAGATATCATATGGGCATAACTGCTAACGCCTTCTGTCTGTTCCTGCTCTTCCTCATTAGAAAAGACTGTAGACGTATCACTTGCATTGTAAGGGAGCACTATGCTTCTAGATTAGATTAGGTTGATAGGGGAGGTGGCGCTATGTACCTTTATCACTGCAGCCAGGTTAAACCTATTGTGATTTTCTCAAATCAAAGCTCCTCTGTGATGCCTGGTATACACCTGGCTATGTTTTTGAGCGGGCTGGCAGTGATATCTTCTGCGTCAAGGTATGGCTTTCTTAGAAGAAATAGGCGTGATCTGCTTAGGCGGTTACAGTGCCAAAGGATATGCTTTGCTATTTCCTTGTTCTCGTTATATTTGCCATAGTTGTTTTTTTGTGCTATTAACATAGTCATAAAGTGTTTTTTGACTTTGTAGTGACCAGTTAGGAATCCGGTTACTATGTGTATCTGACCCCTAGAAAGCTGTAGGAGTTTTTTTGTTCTTTTAAGAGAATGGGTTGGTAAAAAGCTTGCCTGTTACTTTTAGTTTCCGTCCAGTAATGGAGTCCATTTGTTTGTAGCAGAACCTCAACATCAATATTGGGGCCGGACCTTTCCTGTCCAATTCGTCTGTCATTACCATCAGAGCCACTGTGACCTGGCACCTAAATTAAGTTAACTTTATTGATGCTGGCTAATGTTATGAGAAATACATGCAGTACGACACAATTCCTGAGGTTAACTCAAAAGCGATGATAGCAATTAGGGCCCCTTTGCTGTCAGAGAGAATATACAATAAATGTTCTTGTTGGTGGCAGATCTGTTTAGGTTTTCCTTAATTCGGAGCACTATTGCATGTATATTTGCTTTCAATATAGAGATGCTACTGTCCATACTTGCGTACAGTGTGTTATTGGGATTTTCTCTCTATATTCCTGCTCCATTTTCATTATCTGTCTTGGATCCGTCAGTGTACTGTTCTCAGTTTTGTCGATCAAAGAATGCAAGCTTGAAGTTATGGATGTAGTTGTACCTTTTCAGACAGTTGTTTGTACGAATAATTCCTAATAATTCATTGCACCTGAGTTGCAGTAAAAGCTCTGGGTGAACTATTTTGGAGTTGTTCTCATCCACTGACACATATAGGCGTTTGTTAAAGCTTCTTTTTGTATATGGAGATGAAGACGTGGGAGATTCAGCAGAACCTCCAATGTTGCAATGGGTGTAGCACCTAACTATGCTAAATATACTTAAGCGACGCAACATCCTGCAATGGTTGCTGTGAGAGTGATAACCACACAGCGGAGCACTCTTTAGTGAATGTCTGCCCTACACTCGCATCAGGGTGCAAGTACTTGTCGCTGATATGTTGTGTAGGCACTGAAGAAAGGGGCATACTAGAGTGTAGTGGACTTGTTTTCTGTTCCAACAGAGAAATATTTAAATCTTTAACTTCCAAAAATACCACAAAGCCACCTGCGTGCAGCGTGCGATGCTTTCTTCGGTCGTCTCAAGGCCATTATTCGCGCCAAAGGTGGACATATTGAAAAATACTGATACAATTTGAAAATTGACGTATTTTCCAACATTTTTTGCTTTGACACAATAAAATTTATCAAAAAATAAAAAAAATATAGCATTTTAAAAAGTTGGAGTTCGAGTCATTCACCCTGTAATACTTGGGCTAAGGAACTCCATTTGGATAATTGACTCATCTCCAAATGGTAAGCGCTTCATCATTTGCAATACAGCTGTTTTATAAAAATTACGAATACCTGCTTTCACGGAGATTCTGGCTTGAGTACTCAGTTCCGAAATGACATCATCATATTCCTGCCCTACATATATTGTACCCAAACTTGAAATGTACTCAACCGGGTTCTGCAAAAGCAAAAGTTGAGTTTGCTACGGAAGTGGAAAAAAATCAAAATTAAGGAAATTTCGAGCAATTTTCAAGATTAATAATCGACTTTCATGCACAATGTAGTGAATTAAGACTTTTTTATGCTGGAAAATAACGTTGATTTCTTTGAAAAATCGAAGCGAATATTTAAGGAAATAAAAGTAAGCCTTATTTTTCGCGTTTTCAGGCTCTTCATGTATAGAATCGGCTTTCTTTCTCTTGTCTTCAAAGGCAGCGATACGGAAATAGCTTCGAAGTGCTTCCCAATTTTCCAATATCCTGTCTACGAAAGGATGTATGGAGAGCCAGCGAGTACTTGAAGGCCATACTATTTTTTAGTTTGAACTCCGAAATACTCCTGAAATTCTGGTAGTTCTGCTGAACTTTTGGAACTTTCAGAGACATATGTTGCAATTCCTCGCATATACTTTTCACACTCCTTGGGATGTTCCTAACATGCATAGGAAGCAACTAGGGCCGATGAATGGCAAATGAATTGTAATGGTCATCGCAAAATAATTAGAATAAATAAAATAATAAAATCCGATTTTCTATGTTTTGTCCCAAACATTCAAAACGTTAACACCCTGTATTTGGTTTTACCAATTAAAATGACACTGAACTATGTTGGCAGCAGTACTGAGCTGCAAGCCGCAATGATTTAACATGAATCTTGGGCATTATGTCTGGTTTCCGCGATCGATTGCGCTCTCTTGGTTTTTGCCCAGAAGAAAGGTAGTGAAGTAAATTTAAGTGGCTTGAGTAAGCCAAGAGCTTACAGTTTTCGTACTTTTTTCTAACCTATTACTCAATGATCTGTAATACCAGATTGATTAATTTTTGTTTGATAAGTCATTTGTATTGATTAAAACTTACTAAAGCCAATCTTAAAATAATTTTTGTAAATATCACAGTCAGTATCATTATCACAGTAAATTTATTATCACAGATAGAATATGTATGTGAATTAATATTAGATTCTTTTCATGCATTAAGTTCTTGTGAATGTAACTTAATCAATTTAATAAAAGCTCAAGGTATGTTATATTTTCATTTACTCAGACGTTTTCAAGAACTTTATATGTATCACCATTTGAATTTAAATTTGTATGATTAAACTTTCTTTGATTAATTTGTTTTGAATTAAAATTAAGTTCTAAATATGAAAACATTAACTTCGACTTGTTAGTGTTAATAAATTAGTTGAAACATGATAAAAGTGAATGTTTTGTTCTGATAAAATGAAGAACTAGTGAGATATAACGACAACATGTGTGGGTAGATTGAATTGAACGTAGGTTGAAGTAGAGAAGAAAAGATATATAGAAATAGGGGGTTATTCCTAAGAAACCTGGACAAGGAATAACCATGGTGAGGAGCTCTTTTATAAGATGCTGGAGGGATTATCCAAGGCAGTGGTAACATCTCATTCTGCCATTATTTAATAGTGCGGTAAGATAGTAAGGCACGTTTTATTTATTTCTTTATGCGGTCATGTGGAGTGAAAGATCCCCCCTAATCCGACGAGTTCTAGCTAGGCGTCGATAACGTGCCGAAACTCACTCCATCACAAGGGACTACAACTTATTGTCCCAGCCGTTACAGCATTTAATTAAAAATAAATTAGGGCATACACTTTTCAATTTTGTGTAGAAAGAATTTTATTTTCCTAGCATTACAGAAGCATTATCAGAAGCCATACCTGTAATATTTTGCAGTGGTATATTTTTCTTATCCATCATTTTCGAAAATGCTACGAATAAAGCCTCTGCGCTGGAATCTAATGCGTTAATAGTGATGACGTCAAACAAATTGGTGATAACTTTCCCATTATCCGGATGCACGAATCTCACCAAGTTTTTCGTAAAATGTCTACCAGCTACTTTTCTTCAGCGGCACCAATAACACATTTTATTACGAGTATTTGGGAGTATTTCGCTCTCGCTAGTGTCAGCGTTGACAAAATATTTGAGTCCGGAAATATATTTTTCAGTAGCGGAATCAGATGTTCTATTACATCTATGGCAATATTATGCTCCGCAATAAAAGCTGTCATCTTAATTTCCGCCACTTTAGTCTTATCTGCCCTAGTAGAGCTCGTACTAGTAAAAACTTTGTCTATTCCTGGAGGTATATGGATTACATTTAAATTCTTTAAATGTTTTTTCCCAATGCTGTGTTTGAGGACTTCCATTTTGCTAGCCATCATGGTGAAATCACAAGCTTTGCAGAACGCTTTGAAATCATCGTCTGCTACTGGTCTTAACCAAGCGGCTAATTCCTTGTCGTCAAGTCACCTCGACTGGAAGCGCTTACCAAACGTAGACATAACTGTAAAATAGAAAACGTATGGAAATACGCATTACTACAATAACAGTAAGAAAATAATGAAAAACTTTACCGGCATCAATAATTTCAACAACCACAAAACGCCAGTAAAATAAATTAATGTATCTTTCATGAAATTATGTTTGCAATCACATTAAGAGTAAAACAGTTCAAGAAAGACAAAAGGTTTACCGAATAGCGAAACGTAGCAAATACGAACACGGCAGTAATTTCACTTTTGTTTGCCTTGCTATCAACAATTATTTGACGTTCGGGTTGTTGATGGACGCATTCATGTGAATAAAATGAGTGTGCTCGTTAAACGAAATCTAAATAATGTTGAATTTTTAAAGAATGAATATTCCCTTTTCATTGTTCTAGAAGACAAACAATTTCCATTTTTCCCTTTTAACTCATTTCGAGGCCTAATATTCCCACCTCGTTTGCTCTTCGAGAATTTAAAATTATTCACCATATTTTCCGACATTTGCGGCGCTATTTTATCGATAACGCCACGGATTTGTGCTTTAGGTCCTTTAACTGATTGATTAAAGACTTATCTTTCACGTAATCCCAAAACAAATAGGTCACGCGGTGCTAAATCGACACATCGAGAAATGACACGACCATTAAGCTTTCTCGCAAAAGTGTAATGGTTTCCCCTTCAAGTTCTCGCCATAAGAATTCACTGATAATGGTTCGATAGTACAATCCGTTTACGCCTTACGGTAACAGCCACACCCACTTCATTTTGCCTAAACACCACACCAAACATTAACACGTTTTGGAAGAAAATCATTATCATTATCGTTGTGGATAGAAAAGACGCTCTTCAATGATTCTGGGGTTTCAAAAGCCTTGAAACAGTTCCAACACCAAATTGGCAAAGTTAAGGCGCTGCTCATGATCAGCAAACTTATGTTGTTTTGTCAACCTAACTTTATATCCAAGGCTTTATGAAACATTCGGTGGAGTGTTGTTTGTAATATGCCCAATGTCAAAAATCAAAAATTCGGGATTTTCATCTATATTAGACGTTAGACTTTGTGATAAGTATGAGTTGATGGTAATTAAGCCAGGCAGTAGGTAATTGAAGTTAGAATTCATTTGGTCTCCAATTGCTTCTACAGAATTATCTGAATTTGAGAATATCAGGACATACATCTTTCTTGCTTACGAATTCATTAATTCATACCCGATGAGTAAGTTGAGTAAAGAACTATGATTTTTATCTTTTTGCTTTTTAGCTTAGAATAAAATAGACCAATTTTGAGTAGCTCTATAAACAAAACGACTTATCTGAAAAATCGATTGGTTCTTATTTTTGAAGCCCTATTTATATTCCTAAACGAAATTAAAAACAAAATAAAAATCGAAATGTCTATTTATGGGTAATTAGTGCCCCCGCGAGATGCACCTAAAAACTGAAAGTGAATTGGTCTGGGGATGATTTTTTTGTGAAGAAAGAGTTCGAATATTCTTTTAACAGAGGCAGTTGCAGAGCTCTACGGTGAAGCTTGCAGATTTATATTTCTACAAGATATCTACCATCCTATATCATTAATAACGTAAGTGAGTAATGATATCACTTTAAATGACCTGGCTGAAAAAGTCAAATATTGTGAACGAAAGCAATATCCCACCACCCACAGAATTTTAAACAAAGAAACGTCCAGTAGCATTTCTTATGATCCTAGTGATGCACGTGTGTACTAAAGATATTTCAAACAGCTGCGAATGGCAAATCAACCAAAAGCTATGTCCTAGGTCGGGTACTGTTAATCATAAATGCTACCCCAATTGACAGTAGCTAAATTGATGATCGACCATGAAGTAGCCACGAAGTATTATTATTCCTTCATCCTTTTTGTTGGTTATCATTTTATTTTTTCCTCAAGAAACTTCTATTGGCCAAACTAAACTGCAATTTTTCATTTTCTTGTCAAAGAACTGAAAATAAAGGAAATAGGTGTGGATAAAGTTTTCCTTCATATAAGACATTGCACTACCAATCGATAAAAACTCCGATCTGGATATTGGTGAAGAAGATTTATAAAGGATTTTTCCTCCCATCCAAAAAGATTGGAAAGAAATTGTTCGTCGGTCGTTCTTTCGCTTTCTGGTTTTTTTTTTTTTTTTTTATTTCTTTTTAAGTATCCAACTCGAGATGGTGAAAGTTCAGAATTGTTTGCTGTGGAAATGTTTTCGCCACAACCTAGCACTATCAAATGGAATGCGCTTTAAGCGATGTGGATTTTTTAGCAAATAACTTCAAAAACTAGTCAGGATACGGGCAAATGAATTGTGAACAAAATATCTGTTTCTATTTTTGTTGCTGTTTCCATTTCGGTTTCTATAGCCATGACCTTCTATAAAATTAACTGTAGGTTGATATATACATACATATCCACTCAGACAGAGATGCATATGTATATCTATTTTTATCCGGAAAAGCACTATAGTCAACGATGAATGTTGCTTAGTTTTAGTTGAGAATAATCCTACTCCATTAGGATGGGAAACGTTTAAAACTCTTACCCAAAACGAATTGTAGAAACCGAATGAAATTTCCCAACTTTAAGAGAGAAGACAAATTTACATATTCCATTAAAAAGATAAACGCAAAGATATTTATGCTTATGAATAAACGCAATTCCATTTGTTTTCGCGAATGGAAATATCATTAATCCTAATTCTAGGAATTATGTACATTTACCAGAAAAGGCAAAGACAACTTCAAGCCATGGGGCTCCGACCCATTTTCGGTCGAAAAAGCATCTTCAATCGGAAAATGTATTAAATAGCAAAAACGAGGATAATTGCTACTGTCTCAGATGTACTGAAGTGCAATAAATTTTTGCCGCACACAACATTTGGAGTGTTATGTCATTGAAAGAGAATGGATAAGGATACAAAAACGGATCCATGCAGAGGACATACACGTGTATACGAGTATCTAGCAGCTCAAGTAACACTTTATGCAAATTTCCATTCGTTTATCATAATTATATTTGCGGATATTTATTCAACAGTATCGTAATATCATATTACTTACCCGAAAATTACTTTTTCTCTTAATTTTTGCTAAGTACATAATATAATCTCGTTATGCTATAAGCTGAGTGAAAAAACTTTAATGGAAATATAACAAAAACCAGTGGAAAGTTGAAAAAAGTATCTGGAAATCAAATTTCGAAAATGAACTTTTGCAGCTAAAAATCCTTATAAGAGAAAAAAGAGAAACTGCTTCTGATCCCTATGGAACACCATAGAAAATTAGTGAAAACTAAAGTATTTTCTTGTGTTCGTATCACCATACCACCTTTCTCAATAATGGTATTTAGCTAATAACCGAAGTTTGCTATTGTTTTTTTTAATTTTTTCTCACAATGGTTTGGTGGTTCCTATAATTTACGCTTGGTATTCAAATATTCTCTTATCTGGTCTCCTACAGTTTCCAACAGATTTGTTAAAACCATTTTCGGTGTGTTCTACCTTTCGTCAAGATAGTTACATCCTAGTAATTCCTATGATAACATCTTCAGCTCTACAATTAAATATTTTACCGAATTTTTTCGAATATATAGAGACTTGACTCATTTCCCGAGATTGTGAGATTGGCCATGGACTTCTCCAGAATCAGCAGGAAAAAGGTAATACACTAAGGAAACATGTAATTAGTATATAGATTTGGCTTGTGCTTAAGATAAACTGAAGAAAACATAGGCCTAGGCAATCTCATTTCCGGAGCCCCGGAAAAGCTCATTGAACTCAGATTTTTGACAGTGTTGAGAGAAGCCTTGTATTCTTGAACTCAATTGAAAGTAAAAAGATGGTGAAGTATGGAATAAAGACCGTGTCGGACTGTAGTCACAACAGATAAATGTACTTAGTGTTTTCCACCTGCTTTCAAAAAGCTACTCTCAGTGAAGATGCCCAAGTCACTTACTTTTTGTCGGTTATAAACCTGCTTATGAAAACATACATAAATTCCTCTGCCAGCTTTTGAAATCGGGTTAATATCTACACAAGCTGCAGTTCCAGTGTCATTTAGTTAGACGTTTAGTTCGTAGAATAATTGCTAAGAGGTAATTGTTGTGCAAGGTTTTTCGTTTGATTGCACTACCGAAAAAAAATCTTCACAGACAACACAGTGCTATTTTTTTGAATGGTTTCTGCCAAAAGATTTGAAATCTTCATAGATACAAGTAACCCGTATGCACCATTCTAGGGCTATGATTCACCTGGGCCTTGCGGTTACGTACTCAAGCACATATCTGCGCTCGTCAACCACTCTCCTCGTGACATTGCCGTTAAGTACTAAATACTTCGCGAAGCTAGTAAGACATTATACTGCATTCTTTTCAGCCACATTTTGGGGTCTCCTCAAGATTTTAACTCTTCATTGCTCATTCTGCACATACCCTAACCGGATCTACATCCAGTCATTCTGATCCGGGTTAACTAAAAAGTCCTCCGTCTTGAATAAAACTCAGCATGCTCCAAATCCTTCAGCGCATTTAGATATTCCGGATAAAGGGACGAGTATTGGGCAAAAATCGATGGAGATTTTTCCCACAGGAACTGTGTACGGTGTTAGTAACTCGTATTGTGTATGATTCGATGACGGAAATTATCTTTTGGGTTCAATTGCCTTTTGAAAAGGTGTTCCACATGGCTTACCACATCCTCGCCGATGATATCTTTTCCTCTTCATTCGTCATTTTGACCTCCTGCTAGTCCGCTGGTGCACCCGCTTGTCAGGGCGCAGGGTTACGAGGACTGAGCTGAAAACTCTGTATTGCAGGACCCTGTTGGCGTATCCAAAGCAACAGAAGTTCGGAAGCATTCGAGAGAGTGTTTTTTTTTATCATGACATTCTCGACGTTGGACTCGAAGGACAGCATGTTAGCAGGCATCACTCGCAGATATTTAAAGGAGTACTTTGACCTGATTGATTGATTTCCAACTTGGAAGTTTGCATACTACACATTTTTGGGACTAGTTATTAGAAGATAATCAGTCTTGTAGTTGGCTTCTTCGATATTGGCAGACTCCAACCAATTCCCGATCTTTGCTACAGCCCCATCCGCGGAGGACTCTATCCCGTGCATTAGTTTGGTTACTGTCACCGTGGCGATGTCGCCTGCGAATTCGATCACTCTTACTCCTTTGGGCAGTGTTAGTCGTAGAGTACATTATTTTTCAAATGAGAGGTCACGCGGACGTCCCTTGCGGGGACCGCATGGTATCGCTGTGATAATTGGCGCTATAGTCCATTATTATGGCCAAGGATTTTATTATGTACGATTGCAGCTTTACAATTCTACGATTATTAAGAATTATTTCCAAATGTGAGAGGCTACGCCCATCAATGACGTAGTCTAATAATAAACGGTGACAGGGCAATACTGGTCTTATCTTTATGGTTTACAGATTAACGCCACAAAAAATTGCTACGATTTCACCTGTTACATTTTGAACGGCCGGTCATAGGGTCCTGTTGGGGATTTAAAATTTGGTACCATGATAGTCTGGGCTCCCGGATTCCGGTCCGGACCTAAGTGTAAAGAGGTAGGCTCCCTTGTGGGAGTGTCGTGGTGACTGTTGGCTAACCCGTTGTGGATTAGCGAATTAGTGGTGGATGCCTTGACCATAAGACTGGCAAGAGGTTTTAGATCGTCCTGGACTGAAACCAAGGGTGGAGCCTAATGCCATCGAACCTATGTATTACTAACACTTTGGTATTACTAAAACACGGTAAGCTCTGTCCAGGTGTTATATCCTGGCTTCCATGGATATAAGGGTATCCCGTGAACTTTAAGACTCCACGGCAAGTGTTCACGTTAAATACAAAGACGGTTTGTTGGATTAACTCAGCGAGTTAAAGGCAACGTCAAGCGTTATTTGTGGAGAATATTTCGTTCTTCCAGATTTCCAATAGGGGATTGCAGCAAAGGGTATTTGAACTCGCATCGGTAAGAGTTCACGCTTCTGGCTGGGGTGACAAAAATCCTATACAAAGTCATCTTTGTCATTTTCGGTAAGATTTTGCTACTCAATTGCCTCCTAACCGTAAAGAAGCCTTGATTTTTGTAGGGGTTGCTCTCAGAGTCAACTGCAATCCCTAACTAAATGAAATCTTTTCCAACTTTAAAGTCCCAACTGTCGATATTGATACCACATACTATACTGTTGTCCACCAACATAGTTATTTTAGCGGGTTCTATGTCATTGGCTATACTTAAGGGCCAATACCATTAGGATACTATATGCAAGCAACAACATAGTTTTGTGGGAATAATGAGTGTTGACATGCGGGTCTCTTCAAATCGATCCTAAAATTCATTTAAAAAAGATACATAAGGGAGCTACGCGTACGCCTTGCCTTTATCTAGTTAGTTTGCGCAGTTGTCGCCGACTCTAACAGAGCAGCGTACCGTTGCCAGTCTTTACATAGGGGGGAATTTTGATGAAATACGGGAATTCAATATATAGGTAGCTCTTTTGTGAGCTCAGGCGCAGGCAATCAACTGCTTGTATGATACGAAAGGTTTGTGTTTTTGTAAAGTAATGATTTTGCCATTTCCTGAAAAAGGGATTAGTTGATTTATAAAATGCTTTCAGACTTGCACAGTTTTAAAGTCAGATTCTTATATTCGATACCTGACAAAGTAGAGAGTGGGCTAAGCAAATATTCTAGTTTTTAGAGCTTAAATGTGGCTGCTGTCAGCTCGTATTGCTTAGATGAATTTGCGAAATTGATGGTTGTCATCGTCTATATTCGGTCTAAGTAGATTGCAGAAGTATTCCTTTGAAATCCATAGTAATCACTTCTAAGATTACTTTGCTAGTTCAACAGGTCTCTGTTCGGTCGCTTAGCCGTTGCCATGTCCTTTGTACGTTTTAATAAGGCTTACGAACATCGTTCCTACAATGGCACCTCGCAATACTAGTTTGTTTATTTTGTGTTGATACTTAGGCATTCCTCATCGTTTTCGACCATTATAAGGCACATGTGTAACATGAAAAAAAACGACCCGATTCAAACTGTGGAGCTAGTAAGGTTTGGGGGTCTACAATGCTCCGGCGTATTTTACAATCGTCACTTCATGTCGCTCTCCGAATATTTAGGTGCTACAGTCGACTATTATACTATTTGGAACGCAGCTATTTTGAAAAGCTTAAGTCCGTTGGCAGACGTTGGGTCATATAGGGTTTGCTTTCTGACAGCCTTCATAAAAATGGACTTGTTGACAAGATAGTTAAAGCAATCTTTGTTACCACGAGCCTTCTTGTATGCCTAGATCTGTGTACATATCAGTAAAATATCAGGGAAAGCTCGAAACATTTTGTCTACATCTTGTTCTGGTAACAAATCTGCATTCCAATACGAATTCCCTGTTGCTATAATGGTAATAGATAACAAAGTTGTTTATTCATTTCATCAATTTTTTGCACAGCATATTTTATAGCATTTGTTGCGAGTTTATAGCGGTAAAGAGACTCCTCAACCTTGTCTTTGTTTCATTTGGTAGATTTGCCAACAATAACATTCGAGGCTGGTTGTTGCATCGTCAAATAATATTTCTCTCTACTCTTATAGGGTCTATCGACTTGAAAATTGTGTCCTGGTTCAATTGAAGTTTTGATCACTTAGTAACTTCCAAGCGCTGATGCATATCTAGTGCTCGTGCAAACCTCTCAGGCTTTCTCAGAATTGTAGATCCTTTTATTCCTTTAACATACTAGCTTTCAAAAGCCACACAAAATTTTCAATAAGAACTATGCTGTACTACAGAGTTATCTGATGGAACGATAAAATTAAACTCCTTCTTATATGAGCATCGTTTCATTTCACCAGTTAAAAAAGCCAATCAAAGCCATAATCGAAAATATCTTTTTCTTTGCCAATGCATCTGGGATCGATTTGTTTATATCCTTCTGGGCCAAGTCAACATGAATCTTCAAATTGCAATTTAGATAAGCAGTTTGTGATGTACTCGGTAACTACCACATTGTCAGTGCACTTTAATCCAATCTTGACCTCTACTGTATCATCACAATATCCAGGTACCTTTCACAAAACTGAGAAGAATGTCTCCCCCTCTTGTTTCTTGAATTATAAGAATACCAGAACATAACAATAAAACCTATCTACGAGTATTGTAATGTGTATATGTACGTAAGAACATATTTAAGTATGAATATATGTTAGATAATGTCTGAGAAGCTGCCATATCGGATTGGATTGAATGAAATAATAGAAAAAGGTTTTGGCAAACAACTTCTGAGCTGCACACGATTGAGTCAAGTCCATGTGGAATATAAGGAACTGAGTGTTGGATTATTATTACATAAAAAGACTATGAAAGTATAGAAAGATACGAATACACTCTACGGATATCCGAGTACATATCGAAAGTCTGCAGTTTTTGAAAAACAAAACCAAAATATTATCATCCAGTTGGGAATAAAAGTCCCTGAAAACATCTGTTCTACAGTTCTTTGAGCATTGGGTGTTCTCACATGGAGAATCCTCTTTCCTGTTTTTCTTGATTTTGTTTTTGTTTTTTTTTGTATTCCTAGGTTTGGAAAATTTTGTTGTTCTTTTCGCCTAGCCCAGTAAAATGAACAGCAAGAATAAAGTGCTAATGAAGATTGAATTAGACATGCATGTGGTGAGCATTTAAGCGGAATTTAATTTTTTTTTAACTGGTGTTAATATTTACCCAAAAGTTTATTCACTTAAAATTCACTATACAATGCTGAACTCTAGGTCCGTAGTATCTCTGGAGTAGAAAAGAATCACACTAGTTGTCTTAACTGCTTTCCTAACGCTGGTCAACGTGGGGACAGCAGGTAATGGTATCCGCCTATCAGAATTTGTAAGTGATAACTAGTTAAAAGTTTTCCCACACAATGGATTCTCTTGGAAATCTGGTGCGGTGATTGATATTTAACGCAATTTTTTTTCGTCCCATTCCGATTAGTGTTGCAACTGCTCCTACATATCAATTATGCTTATTTTACCTCCAAGTGATAAACATCAGGTATTGGTCGATGTATTGGTAAGCCATGTCGGCTTAACAAACTTATAAATGCGAGTGCTGATCAGTAGACAAATGTGGCAGCAGTATAAATGGGACAGCGGATGAATTCCCCAGATGGAATCAATGGGCTACTCCGACATATTTGGAACTCAGGCCGGTTAGGATTTCTAGGACTATGTTAGGGTCTTGGAAAATAGATGATGGTGGATAAGTCCTGAATGTTACGAAGTTACGAAGCAAGAACAAGGCTCGGAGACTGAGGGATATACTGCTGATAATCCCCTACAAATGAAGCAAGGACGTCGAACTTCGCAACTTTACATGGAATTTTAGTTTTCTTAATAGGCCACGTGTAACCGGGCAATTAGCGGAGGCCCTGGACTTCTGCATAGCAGATGTTACCATCATCCAATAAATGCGATGGAATGGACCGAACAAAAAGAAAATGATAAACTGGGACACTTACTACAGCAAATATTATCGACAGCAAAAGCAGTGCTTACTTGGATGCGAATTTGTTGCTAGAACCAGATCTTGGCAATAAGTCTTGAGTTTCCTGCATGTTAACGAGTGCTTAGTAAATACAATCCATATTCAGGTTAAATTTGTCAACATTAGCCTTATATGCAAGCACGCCTCCACAGAGGAGAAAGATGAGGTTCGTTGGGGATATCCCGAACAGCGCAAAGGCAAGTATTAGTACAATGAGGAAGTTCGATGTTGGACGGCTACAATCGCATGGGATTGTCAAATCCTCTTCCGGTCTAGTCTTCCTTAATCTTTTAAGAAGATTTATGCCGCCAGCATCATGTATTTAAGGTCAGTGGCAACAATGCCAAAAAACGATCAGAGATACCGCTTCTGAAGCGCTGGGTTTCATTCTGCTGCCAAAACGAAACCCCTGGTTTGGCGACGAGTACCGAATAATTTAAATTGTTGTGTTAAACCGTAAACGATCAAGGGAACTGGGTAATTTAAGAAGCAACAAAACAGTTACGAGCCCGGATTGAATATGGAAAATAATTTGAATAACGATTGATTATATCCACACCAAAACGCATCCGTACAGACGTCGTGCAGTGCGCACTGGAGAAGCTGTTGTTGTTGTGGAACTCAGGAGGAGGAGGACCCAAATAATGGAAAATTTTGCGAAATGATCGTAGCTTACAATCTTAAAAAATTTAGGTTGTGCAAGAACTGAAGCCGATTGACCATCGTGTGCGTCTTTCGCTCGGTGAATACGCCAAAACATAATTGCTCTTGAACACTTTATTCACCACAAGATTTTTTTTCAAAGACTGTTGGAGAGCTACATGATCAAACAAAATTGTCGCATTTGGAGTGATGAAAATATGCAAGCCATGAGATGCTATTTGAACCACAAAAAAAAAACACTATTAAGTGTGCTTTATGGGGTGGTATCATTGGTCTACATTTTTCCAAAACTGATCAGGCAACTGATGTGCAGTTTTCTGACTAGGTCGATATCGCTGTACAGCTCGTATAGTTCGTCATTGAATCGTGTCCTCCAAAGCTCGTCGAAGCAAATGGGCGAAATAGTTTTCTGAGAATTTTTCTTTCGAATCGGCAGAGGACATCTCCAGTCACTTTCAATAGAGTTCATGCTTCAGCGCCATAAAGTAAGACTGGGATGATCAAGTTTTATATAGAGTCTCCTTGGTTTTTCGGGAAAGGGCTTTACTATTCAATTGCCAACAGCGACTGGTCAGAGTGGTTCTTCGTTTTATTTCTGCTGATGTCTTGTTGACAGAATTAATAGCAGAGTCAAGGTAGACAAAATCTTCTACGACCTCGAATTACAGCTGTCGATTGTTACGCTCTGTCTAATTCTTTCGATATCATCGGCTTGCGTGTAGTAGTTGAACAAACTTTTAAATATGCATCCAGTGTTCACTTGTGAATTCCGCTCAATTCTTTCAAGTATGATGTTAAAGAAGTTACATGACAGCACCTTGTCTAAAACTGTTTTCATATCAAATGTCTCGGTTAAGTCATTACCGACCTGGACGGAGCAGCGACCTTTCTCAATCGTCATTCTGGATAGACTCATAAACTTGACAGGGATGCCAAAACATAGCCACATAGCTCATCTCTATAAATGCTATCGTAAGCGGCCGTAAAATAGATGAAAAGATGGTGTGTATCGATTTAGACTTCTGGAGGTTTTTCCAAGATCTGCCGGAGTGTGAAAATTTCGTCAGTTGTTCATTTTTCTGGTCTGAAAAACTACTGATAGGGGTCAATCAGTTTGTTGACGAAGGTTTTCAGACTTTCACATAGTATGGCAGGCAAAAACTTGTATCCGGTGTTGAGGAGACTTATCTCTCTATATCTGGCAAAGTTAAAGAGTGTCAGTTTTTGTGGACCGGACAAATGGTGTTGAGATTCCATTCATCAGACGTCCACTCTTCTAACCAGATGTGAGAAATGAATTTGTGCATGATTTTGACAAAATCATTTACAGAAGCTTTGAATACCTCGGTCGGTAAGCCGGTACGTCAGGTCCAGCTGATTTCTTGAATTTTGGGTTAGATATTGCTATCCTTACGTTGTGTTGGACAGGTGGACGGAAGATTTGGATATCACCGCCTGAGTTGTGTGGCGTATTCTTCCGGATGTTGATCTTTTGCGGCGTTATACAGTCCACGGGAAAAGTTTTTCCATATTCTTAGCATCGACTGTAACTTTGATACAAGCTTTACTTCTTCACCACTACAGGCTTCTGTACGGATTTTCTTGCCTTCTTTTTATTAAAACTTTCGTTCATTATTCCTAGAGTATAACCACTCAATATTCTGGCGGTCTCTGGCGATTGCAGCCTATATCATACTTCGGACATTGCTTATATGCCTTGTCGAAGAGATCGTAGAAACATTCCTTAGTGGCGTCGTCCTTATCTTCCGTAGGGGCATGGGCACATATTATGCTGGTGTTAGCGAATTTAATCTTGATGAAGATTATCATAAGACACTCGCTAACGTGTTGCAAGCTCAAAACTTCTTGTCTAAGACTGCCACATATGGCATCGGAATTAGCACTGTTTCTTTTCAATACAGCAGTTACTACAGCATACATCGCAGTTTTTATCCTCCGTCACCTTTCAATGCTATGGAAAAATAGCACCAACACAATGTTCAAGCCTAGTGAAAGAATGTCATGTAGTGGAAGCATATGGTAAATGGATAGTATGTAACTAAAAAGCCAGAGAAACAACAACCATAGTCCATGTAGCCAACACGTAATGTCGCTCTTACAAACTATGAGTACTCTAAATATTGAATTTCCTAAATCAAAACTTTGGTTTAGAATAGAATTTAATTAAATGTCTTTTTGTTTGAATTATGTACGGGTACCTAAGTTCGAGTACTCATCCATTTAGAAATAAACGAAAAATTCATTTAGTTGGTCAGATATCTTAAAACTATTTCACCATGTATTTTTAATTCATTCATTTTGTTATTCTTTTTTTCTTTTCCGTATCCATTCAGCAGTTTCAGCAGCTTATAGGAACATCAGCTTCTAAAATTATTCCACAAAAGTTGAAGTATTCAAACCCCTTAACCGCAAAACCACCTTGGCCATATGCATTGAAAAAGTTTCCCATTACACATACACACACGCGCTGATGATTTCATTTATATTCATGAAAATTCTAGTTTTCATGCATTTATGCATGTGTTTGAAGGTATTCTCGAAAAACACACACCCGGACCAAACCGAACCGAACCGAACGAATTTCTTTTTACACAGTTGTCGGAGGGCCGACAGATACGAAAACTTTCCTTTTCTGCACTACAAATAAACCGAATACTTACGGTTTTTGGATAAAATCATTCCAGGGTGCAAGCACCGTATGCAAAAGTGGGGGATGTGCCAGTTTTTTAAAATCTTATATCTGTTTTTTGTTTTCCTGTTTTGGATTTTCATTGTTTTGAGTCGCAAATAACATATGTATATTCTTTGGGGCATGAGTATTGAATGCATGAGTAGCTTCCAAAAACTTGAAAGGCATATGGATCTTAAAACATGATTTTGGTTAAATATAACAATATTGGTCGCCTGCTTCTGTTGAAAATGTGTATCGCCATATCTATCAATATATGAAGGTGGAACTATAGCGATTCGGTCTTGTAAATTTGCTTTTTGTTCTCGAAAGAGCCTTTTTAGAAAATTTAGATAAATATGCAGTAATGCACACACACGGCTTTAGGTTAACATTTCTCCACAAAAGAATAGCGTTCACTGGCAATTTGCTTTCCAATATTTAATTTATCAGTCCTTGGGATGTCTATGCCTCGACACACAAAGTTCGAAAATTGTTGATGTCAAGTGCAACGTATGAAATGTGATTTTTCTGCTATTTGATTTTTCAGTGTGACAATGACAATGAAAGACTTACACTCAAATAGCGCTCACAAATTATTGAATTTTATTGTATTGTAAAAATTTGCGCTGTGTAAAAAATGTTTTTCGCGTTCTTCGAGCATTTTACTGTTGTCATAATCGACTTACTAAGCAAGCAATTCAAGCCATAGTGACCAAATTTCGCACCAATTTCACGCTATTGGACATCAAGTCACCTATTCGAATAAGTAGACTGCGTACAGGGGAAAATATAGCTGCTGTATCCGAGAGTTAGTGAAGACTATCATTTGTCCATTCTTCGCCGTAGCAATTGTGATTGTGTTATTCGACTACGTGGAAGATTTTAAGCAAGGATCTTGGTATTGAACATAATGAAATAGAGCTCGTGCAAGACTCGTGGACCTTAGAGCAGCTGGAGGAAGAATTATCGAAAAATTGTCTTCAGCGACGAGGCTCATTTCTGTTTGAATGCGTATGCCGTATTTTGTCCGATAAGCATCCTCCGGCAATACAAGAGCTGCCAATGCACCCAGAAAAATGTGCTGTCTGGTGGGGTTTGTGGTCCGGCGGAATCATTGGCACGTATTTTTTCAAAGTTGACCGTGTGAACGTCGTTACCGTTAATGGCGGACGCTATCGATCAATGATTTTGAACTTTTTTTTGCCCAAAATGCACGAACTGGACCTGGTCGATATGTGGTTCCACCAAGATGGCGCTACATGCCACGCAGCATACGAAATGACTTCGGTGAGCAATTTATCGGTTTTAGACTACTTTTTATACATAAAATCACTTGTCTATGCCGATAAACCAGCGTTAATTGCAGTTTTGAAACATAACACGTGTTATTAGCAAGATACCAGTCAATATGCTCGAAACTGATTCAAAATTGGAGTCTCCGTATGGACCACTTAAAATGTACATGAAATAATCTTTAATCAGTAAAAGGCAAGCATTGATTTATCAAATAAAAGTTTTATACACTTTTGCAATTTTTCTGTTTTTTTTTTTTGACAATTAAAAACCAAACGCTTAAAAAATCACCCATTATTATTAACCTTACAAATCGAACCCTTAAGCAGGTTGATAATAATCGTCCTGTTTATTAAAAAGCTCTTATTAGTATCTCAGAGGGAAATGCCATTTCAGAGAACAAGGGTGAGCGTTGAGACCCAGTTTTTAAGTACTATAACGTGAAGTTTTGTTTGTCTTATACGTGTACTTGCATATTTAGCAAAACCTAGCAGCTCAGCAGTTCACCTCTAATTGCATAAATGTTTATTTACTTACTAGCTCTACTAAGGTGGTCTACAATCCGGAGTGGACATGGGCCTTAACCACTTTATACCTCTTTATTTTGCCCGTCCCTTATTGTCCCTTCTTGTCCCTTGACACCATATACTCGTACTTTGCTTGCCGTCATTAAAAGGTTAAAAAAATTTGTCACGGTTCGTTACCTAGAAATACACCAATGACAGTTCTGACAATGATATCAATGTCACCAGCATATCCAAGTAGTTCCATAGACTTAAATATGACATTAAAGAAATCTTGGGCCAACTCTTTCTTAAAACCACTCTTGCACTTTTTCTTAGCCTTAAGTATAGAAAATAATTATTCCTAAGTAAAATGTAAATATAGTCGAAAGACATAGATATAAGAATTTAGAGTAGCTTAGAGTGCCTGTGTGGGGCCAATAAGTTAATATAAGATTGTTAAGTAATGTTATGATTAAGATAATAAAATGCATTTAAAACTAACCACTCTTGCAGTCAAACATTTTGGTGATATTGCTTTTAACCCTTACGATCTCCATCCAGGAGTGTTCTCCATCATCATCTAACACAATCTCCCGAATTAGGGAGGAATAGACATGGTTCGGTACAGTTTATCTCATATCTATACGCCCTTGAAACCAATAAAGAGCAAGTAATAGGTGTTTCGAAAAGTACCAAGACCGGCGCGTACATGGCGACTTTAACAAGATATCGATACGATTTTTAATTACTTTCGAAGGCTTCGTTAGTTTCGTATACACCATTATGTGTTTTATGGGAAAAATTACCGTTAAATCTCAAGATTGGTTTGAAAATTGTTAGAAGGAAAACATAAAAGAAATCCACGAAATCGTTCAGAACAACAGTAAAGTGAAAGCACGTGAGACAGCTGACATCGTAAGGACGTATCAATAGACCGTGTATCTCATATTTTGAATGAGAATTTGAGTATGCGAAAGATCTGTGTGAAGTTAGTACGGCGTTTGCTCACAGTTGACAAAAACAACAACGTGCTGATGATTAGAGCGCAGTTTGGAACTGTTTAAGTGAAATAAAAAGAGTTTTTTCATACGGTATGTGACAATGAATGAAACATGGATCCTATTACCAGTTCGCAAACCTTAAAAAACTGAATGTCGGAAAGCGATATGAGAGTGGAGAGGTGATCACCGAAAGTGATGTGTATTTTGAAGTGTGGGACATAACGTTCTATAAGAGACGCATTGTAATATTAGAGCAGCTCTGAAATGATGGTATAACTCTAGCAGAAGACCATGTTGATGAATAAAGTCGAGTTATGCTAAAAAGTAAAGCGCGTATACATAGGGCAATGCATGGCGGGAAATTGTGTTCGACTCTGCACAGATCCCAATTTACCAGTACAATCTAGGATTTTGCCCGAGTAGGTCGTCATGTCGCTGTTATCGAAGAAAAAAAAATTGGAATCGCACTAGCATTATCAAAATCCAGCGTTAAAATAATTAAAAGGAAGTATTGGATGAAATATTTATTTTTGAAAAGGAAGAAACTATGCCACACAAATGGAACAATCCCTTGGGTTTGAACTTCTTGAGAATGAATGCGAATTGCTTCAGGGAAATATGTTCGCCGCATATTTTCCAACCTTTTTTTTCATGGTTCCAACCGTAGTATATTTATCGATTTTAGAATATAGAAGTAAAACTTTTTATCGCTCGTTGAGCAGTAATTCCGAACTCCGATGAAACGAAAAAGCGACATGAAGTGGTTCCGAACTCCGATAAAACGAATCATTAGTACGATTTGCACAGACTAGATAGTATTCAAAACCATGCGATAATATTTCTAAATGACAAAATATGGATGAAGGGTTCATTGTTTCACGATGTTGTACGAGTATCACTATTTCCACAAGTAGTGCTAATACGTAGCCAATAAAGATATTCAAATAAAGTTAATCCAGTTCAAATCTCATTGTGAATGCTAAAAATTCGCTAAAATGAAAAAGCGACAAGAGACGGAAGGGGGTAGCGTGCGTGGTGCGCCAGCTCGAGCAGAGGAACGAAAAGGCGACAGACTCGAAGTGGCGAACGGAAAAGAGAGGGGGTAACGCACGTGATGTGGCACTAACTCGGATGGTATGAGACATGAATTACGTATTTAACAACAATATCAGCATAGATATCAACATCGTCAAGGTACCTACCCAGACATTACTTGGTAATAACACCAAAGCACCACTAACACTTAGCGAGAAACATCAGATGAACAACAAATTTTATCTTAGTTTGGCTTGGCTTTTCTTTGTAAATGCCAAGAAGATAAGCAGCATGGAACACCACAGCGACATCGATTGACCTAGTCTGGGAATAGTGGCATTAGCAATGCAGGTAAAGAAACTTGATTGTTAACTGTTAACTATCAACCCTTCATTCTAAAGGGTGTTTTTTCAGAGGTTTAGTTTTTAAACTGGCAACACTATTTCTGCAGATTGTCAATTTGACAGCTGAGAGTTGATTTGTGGTTAGTACGTTTTGACATTTTAAGATGAATATATTAACGCCACAACGACGTGTGGGAATTGTGGAAACTTATTTTGAAAACCATTGTTCGGTTCGCCAAACTTATAGTGCGCTACGTCCATTTTACGGTAGACATAATCGTCCATCTGAGCAAGGTATTCGGAAAACGATGAATCATTTTCGCATCACGTACACTCTAGTGGATAATACGCATCCCCATAGACGACAAACAGTGCGAACAGAAGAAGTTATTGAAGTTGTGGAACGCAGTGTTGAAGAGAATCCGAAAGAGTCGATTCGCCATTGTTCACAGCAATTGAAGCTATGCCCATCAACTTTGTGGAAGATTTTACGGAAAGATATTGGCTTAAAAGCTTCTAAAATCCAGCTTGTGCAAGAGTTGAAACTGCGTGACCATTATAGGTTCGTAGGTTCGGTAAATGGGCCGAAAACCTGATTCAGCTTGGTCCTCATTTTCAACGCAGAATTTTGTTCTCCGATGAGGCACATTTTTGGTTTAATGGATATATATTTATCAAGCAATTGTCAAATTTGGAGTGAAGAAAACCCAGAAGCCTTTGTCGGGACGTCCTTATAACCATTAAAACTTACTGTTTAGTGTGCTTTATGGGCTGGTGGAATCATCGGTCCATATTTCTTTAAGGACGGCCAAAATGTTACCTTCAATGGAGAGCGCTATAGAAATGATTTCTGACACCTTCGTTTCTCAGTTGAATGGCATTGACGTGACAGAGCTTTGGTTTCAACAAGATGGCCCAACATGCCACACGGCGAGCGACATCATAAATTTATTGCGGGAAACATTCGCTGAGTGCATAATTTCGCGTAATGGACCTGTAGTTTTTTTTAAAAAGACTTGTGATCTAGGGTGAGCATCGACATTTTAACTATTTACCGAGCTTCACGAAGTTTTAATTCTATCCCATACCTATCTATGCTAACCATTTTATTCCTGAGGAGTTTAAGGTATTGCAAAAGTATTACCAGAATTCGTGTTCTACTAGTGTGTTAGTTCATCTATGTCCAGATGAATACTGAGGATCAAATTGTGGCAATTTGCCAACACAGACACAATACTTAGGGCGCTATGGAGCGGAGTATAGAAAGTGTGAGGTTGCTCGAGGCAATCTATCAATTTAATTTGACGGAAGCTCTGGCGCTTTAACTAGGCCAGTCAACATGTCGTGGACCTATCACTAGCTTTGTGGATACAAGCAATGTAGCGTTAATGCTCTCAGTAGTTCGGACGTACTTAAGCATATGCAGGTGACTTACTCGTAGCCGTACTATCTAATGGATCACATCTAACAATTGTTTGTGCTAAATCGCAGGCAGCACTAATCATAGTCGACGATTGGTGCACTAAAAATTTATTTTCAGTCAATTCTCTCAACACTGAGGTTGTTCTTTTCACTAGAAGGATAAAACTGACGGGTCTAACGCATCAATTGCTCATCACCATCCGATTCTCCGACGAAGCTAAGCATTTGGTTATCTTCCTGGAAAACAAACTTCTTTGGACCAAACAAGGTACATTGAAAGTCTTTAAGGTGCTGATGGCCTCTCCATGCAGTGTAAAAGAGGATTCAGCAAGACATGAGCCTGTCACTGGCTGCGGATCGACGCGGCTATAAAGGCCAATTATATCCTATGCGTCGGTTGTCCGGTCGGACAAGTTTTCACGAAAATATGTCAATCCTGCTTATACTATACTCCAAAGAACGGTCTGCTTCGCCTAATTTTTTCGGTTTTCCTCTATCGGGTTCGTCTTGACGAAAAAATATTTCTCTAACCCCGGCAGCCTTTTTACAGCTCGAGTTGTACCATTTAATTATTTCATTCCAAAGAGAATAGTGTTAGTGATAATATCAACTGCGGCATCCACGTCATTATTATAAATTCCGCTCCAATTGGCTTTCTCGTATCGCGATACCGTTATCAGAAGAATTTTAAGAATAAAATGAGAAATAAACTGATGTGACACATCCGACGAGCGTAGAAGAGAGAACATATCGATGGATTACTTTCGTGGCAGTGAAGTCAAGAACACGGTCAGGGTGTTGGCGGCATGACTAATAACTTCAGATTTTCGGGTGGGGTCATTTCTAAACTGTGTTTACTTGTTTTATGTAGCGGAGGTTTCAGCACATCATCTTTTAGGTCTTGTCTGTCAAAAATTGTGTTAAAATCACAGCAAGAAGGATCTCAGTGGAAGATACAAAGATACAATTCATACAGCACACCAAACTCGTTAAAGGGTGAATTGTTGTCAAGTTTGGGGCTTCTATAAATAAATCAGTAGTGTATAGCTTAATTACGGAGTTGGAATTTCAGCCACACGATTGAAACAGAGATTGGAACAGAGATAATATTGTGGTAAAGTTTAGCCAGCCTCGTACATGACCATGAACGTCAATGGGGAAACCGCAGCGAGAAAAGCATAATGGTACTAGTTCGTATCTAGGCAGTTTAAGATCTGAGTGATCCGAGAGATATGGGTGAGAATTTCGCCGTGCTTTGCAATACTTAGTGTCAAAACAGCTAACCAATATTTACAGAAATAGGCGTACGTATACTAGCTATGTCCACTCTGAATTTCCGAATTATCACATTCAACAAACAAATGCGGACGAAGTTAAGCAGGCATTAGTGCTTAGCTGTAGTAGCTACAGAATTCTGCCATTCTTGTCGCCAATGGTATAAATTGATGCAAGTGTCATTTGTTTACCTATACCTTCTGAATTTGAGGAATGTCAGAGATGCACAAATGCAGGGACTAGTTATATACACTGAGCCGTTGAGGAACAACGCTCCATTCGGGTCCTTCTCTCACAATTTTCTCATTACCGGCACCAATTCGCAGTTTATAACTTTAGCAAAGTGGAGCTTGCAAATCAAATAATGTTACTAGTATCGCCTGAATTACTGTAAAATGGTTAAAAACATAAATCTGATTTGAAAAGCATTCCTATCCAAAACATCAATACTAAAGTGTCAATTCCAATTGCTCATATCCATACTCCAAGCATAATTATATATCCTAAGGCTACCGGTTGCGGGTGACCAACGCTTATACGAGTACATAAACATACACCGCATTCGAGTGAGACCGAGTCCTTTAATTTCCAAAGGGTACCCTCCGGTTTTGGTTGTAATTTATCAGCCGATAGCCAAATACAATATTAATTCGACAGCTGACCACTTTTTACGGGACAGGGTGAGAGACTGGTAATGATGCACTTAATGATTAAACTTCAGTAATTGGCGAATTAGTTTTATGTTGTGATTTAAATTGTGTTAATTATCAATCAGAATGGTGTGTGGGCGTAAGTTATGGTGAAGAAGGAGGAACGAGGAAAGATAGACCGGGGCGTAAAAGGACCATTAGCAAACCAAATGTTGACATCTGTGGTCAAATACTAGCTAAATTTATGTAGCTGCAGTTCGGTTATTATGGATTTCTATTGGATTGTGGTTGCCATTTGGTTTGGGCAATCAGTCGGAATTAGTAGGCCGGTTGTGCTGGCGAATTATAGAGGATAAGATAATTATTTCGCTTATGTAACGATTGTAGGAATTTGCTAAATGTATTAGAGGAAGCAGCACATGTAAGGAGTCAAGTAAACGGAATGGGAACTATTAAGCAGTCAATATGTAGTTAATGTATGTGAATTCGAACAAGTAAATGACTTTTTAATTAAACTCAAGATATTGTAGTTGTGTTGTAAGGGTATTATCTGCGTACAGAATAAAGTACAACAATTAATTGGCAACTATCCGCTATTTGTCGTGTGTAATCGCTAATGTATAGTATACATCATTTTTGTGTTCATAGTTTAACCTGTAGCCACATTAACATGAAGAATCAGTTACGGACAAAACGGTTAACGCTTCAGAGTTAGCTTCAGAGCAGTCTGAGTTAAGTTTGGAAGAATTAATTGATGCATAATATGGAGTTTCTTCAATCGAGAAACAATTGAAGGCGATTGATTTCTGGGGCTTTCCCCAGACCATTAATATATAAAGACTCTTTGAGACACAATTAGGGTGACTTTAGGGTGCATTAGACAACGCCGATTTTAGGCTGTTTTCAAATCAAATTAGCTAATTCCAAGTACGAATATGCACATATTTTCTTAGAGGGTGCCATTGCTTTCATCACTTTTCTCCTTCGCATAATCTTGTGAGGCTTAAGGTGACGTACATATTTGGATCAATACCGGGTCTTATTGCTCACGGGAAACCCTATTATTTTTCCCGAAACGCGTGTTACAGCCCGATAAGTATGTGGGTATGTATCCTTGCCATAAGTTTTCCTTTACGTTTATAGCCGGAGAAGCACGTGGACACTCTGATGGATTGGTACTATTGTCTTAGCCAATTTGTCACCCAGATGAGCAGAGAAGAGTAGTTCCGAATGTTTAACTATAGGGGCATAACCAGGCTTAATATATGCTCATCATTACTTCATTAAAATATACTTATCCAGTAGGCATTGCGTGAGGTAACGAAGGGATTTTATCCACGTCAGTATTCTCGGAGTGAGGAGTAGAAGTTATAGGCGATAACTATATCGGCTGTACAACGACGTGGATATGGTCAAAAGGCTTTGCTTACGTCAAACATAACTCATGCATATGGGTACTCCAGCCCGAAAGAGCTCCGATTCCAACCGAGTTTATAAGAATATATTTATTTTTCTTTTTATCTAATTGGCTCGCGCTCAAGGGATTTTGTGTGCCGTTAAATTGTGCATACAGCGTTCTCGGGGGGAAAGTTAGGGAGGAAAGAATTAGAAATACCGATATACGTTGGTTTTGAATGATTGCAGGTTAAAATGACTAGGAAACAGGGAACACGAGAAAGCATTCCTTAAGCGAGCTGTACAGCTTAGGAAAGAATCACGATATTTCAATGTACGTCCGAAAGTGGACTTGAGGGGAAACTGTTGAGCATTCATAGCGTTACGAGTATTACGGTTAAAGGTTTGAAGGGGCAGAATGGTATTGGCGATTTCTACGGAGCACCGGTGGTGAATAATGCGATAGAACAAGGTAAGAAGGAAGATATTTCGTCGGTGTTCAAGGTTTCCAATTGAACACCTATGAGTCTTATCGCACGGTTTTGAATCCTATCTAGCAGATTTAGAGGGCTTTTAGAAGTACCTAACCAAATGTGGCCATTGTGGGCAGATGAATGCCTTACATATTGTGGGTAGATCAGACGGGGTGAGGAAACCCAGACATATCGCAGCATTTTTGGCAATATCAAATAAGTGGTCATTCCAACGTAAGTTGTCATTGACACACATACCGAGAATGGAAAGTTTTTCGGTTTCATCGATGCAAGTGCCATTCATAAATAATGGCTGTCTGTTTAGATTTCTCGGCAACAGACAGCACTGTGTTTTGGAAGAATTAAATTCCACTCTGTTGATAGCTCCCCAATTGGTTATGCTGTTAATAGCGTACCCTTTCTACAGCCGAAGAGCAGAGACGTGAGTCCGGGAACGAATATGAAAAGCAGAGAGTACTGTCGTCACCAAAGCAATATATTGAATTAGAGGTAGCAGACAAGAGATCGTTGATGAAAATTAAAAAGAGTGTCGGAGTCAGAACGGAGCCCTGGGGCATACCACCATTTATTTTGTGAATATTAGACTTGAAACCATCCAAGACAACTTGAATTGAACGTTTCGAAAGGTAATTTCTAATCCATTGAAGAAGAGAGCCGTCGATCCGAAAAGCACGCATTTTCTACAAAGCGGTCAGATGTAAAACTCTGTCAAATGCCTTAGAAATATAGTGCAACTCCGGTATATTACTTTAGCCAGATTGCTGTACGATTTGAGACGTGCCATCAAGTGGAGCTGTTGCCACGAAAACCGTTATGCCGCTCATTGAGAAGTTTTCACGTTTCGAAATATTTCATGAGCTGACGGTTTATCAGCTTGTCCATGGCCTTGGAAAAAATTGACATGCGTGCAATGGGCCTGTAGGAAGAGAGAGAATAAAATTCGCCTTTTTTAGGGACGGGCGGTTTTCCGTCTGCTCTGAAAGTCTCCTAAAGAGCAGTGGTTTTGCCAGTGAGATAGAACACCTCTTCAGAGGAAAGAGAGATATACCACCTGGACCAACGGATGTGTGTATATTACGATCTTTACGTACTCGCACATGATCGCGAAATTGGATTCGTACCATTGAAGATTCGACACACTCAAATGTAGGCGGAAACAAAGCATAATCTGCAAATGCTGAGCTGGCCGCAAAGTGTGCAGCCAGCAGATTGGTATTGTTGAAATGGTGACAGCTATAATGTCATAAGAAATGAGCGCTGAGAATGGAGGATGAAGCCTGTAATTAAACTGAAGGTATGTCACGAACTAAGTGATCGTATGGGTTTAAGCTGACTGGAATTTTCACTAACGCAGCTTATTACTAGGCAGACGTTTATGGAGGATCGAAATCCAAATAAGCGTGCTTTTTAGCCAAAAAATCTTTTAGAAAACAGTGGTATCCCGTTAAAATTAGTCTGGGGCTACCAATAAATATGGGCTATTAGCATATTTTATAAGCTTAGGCGAATTTACCTCGTCGGGCACTTAACTCAGCGGAAAAACACTAGCCTTTCGTGGTATAAGCGCTGCCGCTTGATGGTTCCAACTTATTCTCCATCACTTTTCTCTTTCTTGATAGACTGGCTAAATTTCGAAGAATCTTCGAATAACACGGGCTTAAAATATGTTCAAGTAGTTCAAATCAGGTTTCCACGGAATTGAAATCTGAAATCGCTGTTCACTCATTCGCCGGAAAGTCAATATGTCCCTTATTTGAACATATAGTTCACCCACCTGTGCTTGCACATCTGCATCTACATGCTTCCGGTGGTTTTAAATTCTTAGAGACTCCCTCATTTAATAATCAGATTAGGGACGTACTGCGGCGAAAATACCTTCATGTGATACAAAAGGGATATTCAAGTGACTTGAAACGAATGCAATATCTTGGAGCCATATCTGAATCATATCTTAAATTGACCTTTAAAAAATGTTGATATTAATGAATCGATAAATTAGATTGCCTGTTGAAACTACACATCTAACATATCCCATTATATATTTTTTAAAAAAAATCTTTGATGATCCTACTTCGTTCCGGTAAGGATCTTTATTGCCCTGACATTGTTTTTGAACGACATACAAACGTCCGATAACACTGGTCAACAAAAAAAATATTTATTTTTTACTCGGAGATAAAATTATGTGATTCGTAATCGTTGGAGTTTATAGAATCAGGAAAACTATATAAAATAGCCAGGTCACATCGGGATATTGTGAGAGAACTCTTTTTGAATTTAAGAATTTAACCAAAAATATTACCGAAAAATGTTATTTCTTGCAAAATTTTGTTGTTTTTTTGGAAGCATCTGCATTCCGTTTATAAGAACACATCGGAGTCTCTCTTATAAGCGCCAAGCAGTAATCTGCCAACATTGATGGCTCCCATTTTCCTTGGTACCGTTGCTCTATTGCAGCAATGTCTTGGTGGAATCTCTCGCCGTGCTCATCGCTTACATCACCCATATTTTCAGGAAAGAAATTGACATGTTGCATCCCATTTTATGATAAGCATTCAGCATTTTCTTTACATCATCTGCATAAGCTGGAGTCTTATTGTTACCCAGGAAGTTTTCTGCTACTTTCACAAATCAACACCAGGCCTGTTTTTCTAATGAATCCAGAGTAGGAATGAAAGTTGGATCTTTTATAAGCTTTCTAATGTCTGGACCCACAAAAATACCTTCTTTAATTTTTGCTTCGTTTAGTGATGGCAACTTTTGTTTCAAAAAACTGAAACCAGGTTGGTCTTTCTTCATTGCCTTTACAAAGTTTTTATAAGACCCAATTTGATATGTAATGGTGGTAGAATAACACGCTGTGGTTCGATCAATGAAGGATTCCTTATATTTTTCTCCACAAATAAAGTTTGTTCTTATAGGGCAATCTACTCTCACAAAGTGCTCCGATCGTGCTTAACTATCCCACTCACATAAAAAACAACAAAATTTGGTGTAACCTAGTTGTAGTCCAAGAAGTAGAGCAACAACTTTTAAATCCGAACATATCGACCAGTTATATTTTTTATATTAAATTTTTTCCAATATAAATTTCATAACATCGTAGGTTTATTTTAAATTCACACCATGCGCTAGAGGTATTGAAGGAATCTTATTACCATTATGAAGCAATACAGCTTTCAAACTAGCCTTTGAGGCGTCGATGAATAGCCGCCATTCTTCGGTTTTGTGCTCATAACCCAGTGACAGCATTAAGCCATTCATATCATTACAATACACTAGGTTATCGGCTTTCGAAAAATAAGGAACAAATTCACTTTGTCGCGTACGGTACTCTGTAATTTTCACCTCGCGCTTGAGCAGATCCCACTTCTTTAGCCTTGAGCTCAGTATTTCAGACTTTTGTTTTGACAAATCCAAGTCTCTGACGAGGTCATTAAGCACAATCTGACTGATAAGATGTGGTGCATCAGAAGATGTAGGGAGCTCAAATTCGGGATCATCCATGATTTCTTCTGAACAATATGACGAGGTTATTTCTGTGTCCGAAAGGCGTCCGGAAGGTGGCTTTGGAACTGGCAGAATTTCTGTATAAGGTGCTGGCCTTGTTACAGAAGAGACATCTGCATATTTTATGGAATGCTTTGATCTTTGAGAAAATCCCTTCACATTGGTGCAACAAAGGTAACAATCTGTGTAACTCTGGGGCTCTCTCCATATCATAGGCATTCCAAAAGGCATTGCAGAAAATGACCCGTTAAACCAACCAGTTAGCTGTCGGTGACACCTAAGGCAGCAAATGTGTGGTGCCCAGAATTTATCCTGATGGTTTATTTTAAATTTAAAATAAGAAAAGTAACAATAAATGGTGTTATTTTCTTTTTTCGGAAACTTGGTGTAAATTCTCCACAAATATAGCATAATAAATCTGGACAATTAACACAAGATCATGGCATTTTATCACTTTAATGCACTTCTAATATTCTTCTTACGCAAATTAGTTTATTTTTTTAAATTACTAACAGAAAAACCGATTTAAACGATGTGCGATTGTATTAGAACTGACCTCGTTCGATAAAGATGTAAAAGTGTGTGCCGTTAGGTTGCTGTACGTGACCTAAGCAAAACATTATTTTTCCCCTTATCTACAGGTGGAGTAACACAAGAAACACTATTCAGTATGTCCGAGTATTTTTCATTGTTGCCCAGTTTAATGGGTCTAACAAGGAAATCGGATCAATTGTGTATTTTTCTGGATGTCGGAGTGTCACTTAAATACTTTTAGGATAGCCTCACAGCTTACGTAGCATTTTTAGTATATTAACTAAACAAACGATAAACATTTTCACTAAACAATATGCAAAGCAGTTTTGTAATAAAACAGCAGGTCGACTCGCAATTTCTCTAGAAGCAAATTAGCGGAACAGCGGTTTTTGGTTTTATCTATTTTTTTCCTACTGGTTAGGCGTTCACTTGCACATCGTAGGCCATGATATCTGTGCTAAGCTTTCCATTGATTTGATAGTATTGGTGCAACATTTATATAGTACATTGTACGCAACGTTTTTACTAACATGAGGAAGCCTAGGTCAAGCAAACTCCTATATGGGTCATTAAATTCTTAAAGTCGTCAATAAATTCCGCGAAACGGCGAACGAAATTCTATGTAGGTAAGTTGAAATAATTGAACAGGCAAGGTTCAAACCCAGGTATTCAAGCTGATTGTTAATAATAAGAGCGAACAATTGTGGCAAAATTGCACTTCGATTTAACAGCTAACTTAATTGCAAAATTTAAAAAGAAATTACATATTTTACATGTATAGAGAATGCACTCAGCCAACGAACTAGTCCTCGTGAATTATTGGGTATATAACTTAACTTGAACGTTTATTTAAGAAAAACATGTACAATAGTATCATTCAAAGTATTGCCCATCTGAAGCTATGACTTTTCCCATCTTTCTGGCAATTTGTGGATCCCATCCCAAAAGAACTGCGCCGGCTTGGCAACCAAGAATGAATCAAGCCAATTTTTGATATTCTGCTCTGATGTGAACCGTATTTCAGTGAGGGCGTTCTGCATCGACCGGAACAAATGGTAGTCAGAAGGGGCAAGGTCTGGGCTATAAAGCGGGTGGGGTAAGACTTCCCATCCACTGTTTTCCAAATAGTTCTTAACCGGAATAGCAACGTGGGGCCGAGCGTTGTCATGATGGAAAATTATTGCCTCGTGTCTGGTCGCATATTCCGGGCGTTTTTCGGCCACTGCTCTCTTCAAACGGATTAATTATGTTCGGTAGGGTTGTCCATTGATAGTTTCACCCGGTTTTAGCAGCTCATAATACAGCACACCCATCTGATCCCACCAAATACAGAGCATTACCTTCGCGCCATGGATATTCGGCTTTGCCGTTGATTTGGCTGGTTGGCCGGATTTCACATATGATTTTTTGCGCTTGGGGTTATCGTAATGGATCCATTTTTCATCACCAGTAGCAATCCGATGCAAAAATGACTTCCTTTTGTGGCGTTCCAGCAGCATTTCGGACATGCAAAACCGCCCCGCCTTTCGACGTCTCTCGGCTTGAGTTCATGTGGAACCCAATTTCTTTGCTTTTGAATATATCCAGCTGCTTTTAAAAGTTTTGAAACGGCTGCTTGAGTGACATCCGAAGATTCTGCGAGCTCTTCTTGTGTTTGGCAACAATCTTCATAGAGTAATGCTTCCAGTTCTTCATCTTCAAACTTTTCTGGCTGCCCAGGACGTTCATCGTCTTCCAAGCCAAAATTACCACTTTTAAATCGTGCAAACCACTTTTGGCACGTTCGCTCAGCTAGCGCATATTCACCATAAACTTCCACCAAAATACGATGACTTTCGGCAGCAGTTTTCTTCATATTAAAGTAATGAAGAAGAACTCCCCGCAAAAACACTTTTTCAGGCACAAAGTTCGACATATTTAAGTGAAAAAAAATGATTGTTGTTTACGCTTCAAATGAATGACATATACTGAAATGACGTACAATGACAGTAGCTTTCCAACGCATGTTCTAATGGAATAGTAACAATGGAATAAAACAAGTTACGCCATCTTTTAACAAACCGCTAAGTTATAGATAATAAGTTATAGATAATATTTTACAAGAATTATTGAGTCTTTCATTGACAGATCAGTCAGTGATAAAATGTCCAAAATACCAGTACCCACGACATCCGTGCCGAATACCACCAGCCTGATACGGCAATTTACAGTGGTGGTGTTCCGCGGATGTTTTGCCACTAATGGCTAGTACACATAGGTTCTTAGTTCTGTTACAATACCAGTAAGCAGTTTTTACTATAAAAAGATAGGAGGACCTATTAGAGACGTTGGGAGTCATTCGCTTTGTCTGCTAATATCCAACGGAGTCGTGCAATGTACAATACAATAATTCTGACATGAAATCCAGCTGTCAATGGAATCCCTAATCAAGGACGCAAGTAATCCTAACGCAAGTTCGGTTCAGAGAAATTTCATTAACCTTGTGACATGAGACCCAAAGAAGACTCAGTGAATTCAGCTTTCCGACTGCATTAATAATAGCGCTAACCATCTTTTGAGGACTTTACAATTTTTTTCAGCACTAGCGTCGCAGGTCTTCAGATATTATTCTGCCTTCGCTGGTAAATATTATGAAGAGCTGTGTAGAAATAATCCACATTCCTCTGTCATGGAGAGAAGTCAATGTAGTTTTCATTCCCAAAAACAATCTTCCGTCTAAAAACTTTAGAACGACTGATTGAGATCCATATACGAGCTAAAATTGATCTAAGGCTTCTGTCAACAGCTGACCATGCCTACTGTAAAGGAAAGTTGGTGGAAACGACTTTCGAACTACACCTACAGTATAGAGAGTACACAATGGTTGCTTTCCTGGACATAGAGAGTGCTTTTAACAACACACCCGCAATCACGACTACGCTGTCAACTCTGCAGGTAGAGGACTCACTTGGGGAGTTGATCAGTCTTATGCTAAACAGCATGATAATCAACTCCAAACTGGGTGAGGCTTCTGCTAAAAGATGTGTCACCAGAGATACGCCGCAAGGCGGTGATTGCCTATGCGGATGACGTTGCTATAGCCGTCTCAGGTTAGCATCTTAATACCATTAAAGAACTCCTTCCACTAAATGTAAACAAATTAACCCGTTGGGCAGATCGCTGTGGATTGGAAATAAGCCCCCATTAAACTAATCTTGTCCTCTTTTCCAGTAAATATAAGATTCCAATTATCTACCCTCCCTCAATCAACGGTAACAGTTTAGCCTTTTCCGATATAGCAAAATATTTGGGTCCCATTTTTGGCTCCCAGTAGCTGCGGCTGCAGCTATTCGCCTTAAAGCGACTGCACAGTGGACAAATAATTCAATTGGCCACGCTAACATTCTTAACACAATACATTGGGAATCCTCAAAGAGAACATCGATTACACCATACCTGAACTTTGGTTTGACAAAGAATTCGATGTGAGCTTTTCCTATAGATCCCTCTGGGAGGAAGATGCTTTCATGGAGGACAAGTCAATCCATCTCTACACAGATGGATACGATAAATCTAAGCTTCTCTTTCCGTCTTCCAAGTCACTGTAGCGTATTCCAGGTGGAAATTTTGCCGATTAAAGAAGCTCTGTCCTGGCTGAAGAAAAACGTGATATCTGCAAAGGATATCCGCATCTTTTCGGATAGTCAGGACGCTATCAAGTCCCTGGACTCGGTCTCACTAAATTCTAAAACCGCCCTTGAATGCCGATCATCTCTTATGGAGATGGCAGAGCAGTTCAACCTTCACCTTTGTTGCCACAGAGACATTCCAGGGAACTGTAGAGCCGATGAACTCGCCAAAATTGTAACCACTCTACCTATTCTACCGGAAAAGGGTAGTATAGGTATACCAATCGCTGCGTGCAAACATTAAAGCTGGACGCCAATAAAAGAATAAACCTTAAGTGGACTGTTGGACCAACATGTCTAGCGACCAAACAGATCTGGCCAAAACTGGATCTGAGTGTTTGATCCTTCTAAACAGCGCCCTCAAAGGTGTCATCATTGGACACTGCCTCATAGAAGGCTTGGCGCTTTTACAAACAATTTCTGTAGAAGCTGCATGGACGAGGAGGAAGTAGAGACAATCCTGCTCTGTACATGTCCAGATCTCTCCCAGACAACAAAATTGTGCTTAGGAGCTTTCTTCCACAATGACCTAAATGATTTAAAAAATATAGACGTAAACAGTCTGCTACGCTTCATCGTAAGCTCAAACCGGTTCCATTAGTAAGAGGATCATAGATCCGCATGGCATCACAATGGGCCAATAGGCCTAAGTGGGTTGGTTTTTCCAACAGCCACTCTTACCTAGCTACTTACCTACCTACATAGCTTCGCAGGTTAACGAATAATTAAGTTAAAAATATTTATAGGAATAAAAATATCAACTATCATAGTGGAAAGGCTTGCTATTTGTTCATTACATCGTTCCACCGTCACGTTTCTTTATTTTTCTGGAGCCGGCTTTGTGAAACATCGAGTAGAGTTTTTGCACTCATTTTACATACCTATTTCGTCGAAGTTTTTCCACAATCATTACGAGCGTAGTTCTAAATTTTGCCTTATTGCATGGATGGAATGGATTCAAACATTCTTGCAAATTTAGCGCCCAGAGCTTCTCTTGTTCCTTAGTCTATTTATCCCACTTCACTACTACTGTTGTCGGTTTTCCTTGGTCTCTTTATGAAAAATTCGGTCAGAGAAAGTCGCTGTTGACTTGTTAGTGTGTCGCCCAAGATCACTTCCTAATCTATTACTAGCCCTTTGTACTATTCAGTACAAGTTTCAAGAGACAGTGAAAACAGAATCTTGCAGTTAGAACTTTCCAAGCCTTTAAATGTTGGTAGCCTTGTACGATTATGTTAACTGCCTATTTATTTAAACACCAATTCACGCCAAAATTCCTTGGTTTAGTATTTTCAAGATCGATTGTATCCGGTTCGAAATTAATTTTTGATCTACTGATAAAAATGCATGACACTTAACTAAGTATGTAAGGTCTCTGGCACACACTTTCAGATTTCCAAGAAATTCGATTTTCTTGCTGTATCATGCTAGACTGAGCTTGATACTTAATTTACAAACCAGATAAAATTGCATTACCTGGATACGTTTATTATTTTCCTGAAGAAAGCTCACGGTATATGCCATCTACCTCGAAGTTATAGAACATCTTTTAATTAAAATAAATCTCGTTAGACACAACAAACTAAAAAAAACAAGTACAAACCTTATTTCAGCCTAGGAAACCATTTCTCGTCCCTTTGGTTTATATGACAAGACCAAGACATTTCGTTAATTCTGAAAGGATTGCACGAACTGATCCTGTATATATAATTCAAATTCATTATATTGCCACATAATATTCATGATTTTGAGAAGATCAATATCCTTTGGATCTCCTCAGACTTTGATTCAGTTAAAATCATCGTTTAGTAAAAGTTTAGGATGTGCGGATATCAAATTTATTGAATTAATCATACTTGCGAACTAGTTTGCCCATTCAACCGTTGACACAATTAATTAGGATTAAGATTCTATCGGCAATTATTATATTACATGCACAATCTGCCGACGGCAGATATACTACGCTCCGTATACATACACTACAACAGATAGCAACTACTACTGAAACAAGGAACATAAAATATTCTTTAGGGCAATTACAAGTCCTGGATGGGTGACCGTATTTAATTAGTATTCCTGTTCTCGTTTGGGGGAGTCATCATCCTTCTGCTGTCGCATAAACTTCAGGTCATTTCCTCCTTTTCGCCGGTTAGTCAGATAACTCAATTAATTCGATATGTATGTGTTATGACAGAAGTCATGTTATTATTATTTCTTCTCTTTGTGTTTTTGTTTCTTTTTTTTCGATGTCCTTTACGAGGTCCCACGATGCTACCGTATATAGCTGAAGGCGATGTTGAATTTTAAAGCATTTTTTGTGTATAATAACGTTCATGTGTTGGGTGAAACTTTGTGATTTTCATTCTAACTTTTATGCTGTTTGATATATTTTTTGGAATTGTAATTAACAATTTTGATTTAAAATTTTTTTTGAATTTTTACATAAAGCGATATACAATCAATGTATTAATGGTTTAAGCCAAACAGGTTTATAAGAAATGTTAAGTATATACTAGGTGGCGCAAAATTAATCACCCTATCGGAAGACGGTATAATTTTTGCAAATGGCGTCGTACGTACGTCGATCATATTTAACATTTGTAAACTAGACAGCTGTAGTATACAAACAGATAAGCAATGAATCGCTATACACCGCAACCGCTTGGAATAATTGTGTCGATGTTTTTGACCAATAATCGGTCAGTGGTGTTAGCGCAGCGTGGATTTCGAGAACGAAGAAATCTCAACCAGACGACGGGGCACGCAATTGAGCATCACTAGACGGACCCTATAGCGAATTTTTGTAAAAGACCTATACATGTTCCCGTACAAAGTGCAAACAGGGCATCAGTTAATGCCTTCTGACCGTCAGTCGCGTATGAATTACTGTAAAGCCATCCTCAATCTCAACAACGAAGAGGACGATTTTGTGCCGAAAATCATCATGAGCGACGAGGCGCATTTCCACTTAAGTGGTTACGTCAATAAGCAAAATCTTCGTTTCTGCGCACTGATAATCTGCGTGTGATGCACGAAGAGCCATTACATCCACTCAAAGCCACTGTGTGTACGCGGCGTTCACGCGGGAGGAGTGATTGGGGCGTATTGTTTTTGATGACGTCATGGAAAATACGGTCACTGTTACTGACCAACGCTGCAAGGCCATGATAAACGACTTCTTACTGCCGGAATTTGATGAGCGGGGCTTGGTGAATATCTGGTTTCAACAAGACGGTGCAACTGCATACACACCACGAGCCACAATGGATATTGTGAAGGAAGCGTTACCTAGTCGCGTAATCTCCCGTTTTGGCGATTTGACATTGCCAGCAAGATCGCCCAATTTAACCATCCCAGACTTCTTTCTTTGGGTCTACTTGAAGTTGCGCGTTTATGCTAACAAGCCTCAGAAAATCGCAGCCCTTAAGAAGAATATTCGACAGGAAAGCGAACAGTTATCACCGGAATTCTTGCGAAGAGTCATGGAAAATGTGATAAAACGGGCAATTGTGTTGGCACACTGGCGGCAGCCACTTAGCGGATATCATCACTTCCACTTAACAGAAAACATTGTAAAGGTCCAAATAAAGATTTTCATAACTCAAAATCATTTTTTTTATTTAGTAAAACAGTTATTCAAAAACAAAATTGGATGGTGACGAAAAATGAACCTATATGTAGGTATCTGCCGGTGTTTGGGTAGACACCTCAAATGGAACTATTGCCCGGGTTTGATCTTACAACTTGGAATGCGACCTCCATTCCAAGAGAAAATAAAATATCTGAAAAATCTGCTAGGTCATTAAAAACTGGTCTTCTTGCTCTGGTTCTGTCAAGATAGCTGAATTCACAGAAAAAAATTTCGTCTGCATTTTAATCTTGCAACTGCGACCACGGACATTAAATTGCATGCCCAATTTGCCAGCATGAGTTCCATTAATTAGTGATCATCAGGGCACGTGTACCTTACCTGTTGTAAGTTAGGCTTCTATACTTCTGCTTTCCACTTATGAGTGACCATTGAAATAAAGAGCTGCAAGTTGCAAATTGAAAAACTGAAATTGAATTAAAGTTCGTTGGTTCTTTCATATCCCTGTTGACAAAACGAGAAAAATAATTGTAAAGCATTTGCTGGCCCGAAAGAGCTTGATTTTGCATTGATTTTTGATGCAACAGTCATGGAATGGATGGATTTGATAGAGGTCCTATTCCGATCAAAGATTACTTTATTGAAGATAGTTGTAGTACTGAATGTGATACTCTTACGCACCTTTTAAAAGACATATTTCTACCTGAAAAATATGAAATAGGAAACATTCAGTTTAGCTACGAACATATGTAACTATATATTCGGAGCTATGAGTAAATGTCGATGTATAAATATTGTGTATCTTTTTCGTTATTCTCTGGGAAGCAAGAAGACTTGGAGATTAATATTGGTCACGATGTAAGGGAAAAAAACGCACATGGAGCTGATGGTGCACGGACTAGATGTTATCTGAATTCTGCAGAGCTTGATAGTATAGTAGGCTCTACTTAAGGCAGGCCACACTGAAGACGCATAGTTGATGATAGAACAATGTATGGCTGCGGACATCTATTGGGACATTCTTTAGCGAAGTATCCACTTTCTACCAAAGGTTTAATTACATGCGTTAGTTACGCTTTGAAGATAAAATGTTAAGGAACCGATAAACTGCTAATTTTAATTCAAGTTAATTAAATCCCAAACTCCTAGAGGTAAGGAATATTGTTTTACTAAAACCAATCATATCCCCAAAAGTTATTAGGTATACCTATTAAATGTTTTCAACTTGAGTTAATTTAAGAGTATATTTGTAGTTACACATTTTAATATTCTTTTTCAAATTCCAGTAAAGTCCGAACCCTGAATGTGATCGAGTTGTGGTTCTCCTACGAGAAAGAGACCCGGTGTCAAGGTGGGGTCCAGACACGCTTCTTCCGATGTGGGAAGCGTGGTGAGTTTTTCAAAGCTCAGAAGCTGGTTTCCTGATACAAGTTTGAGCTGAAATTTAACAGATTTCAACCCCGTTACCCATATACCATCATAGTGCCTTGATCACTTTGATCAAAAAAATTCCCGGCGACGCTCCAGTGTGGCGCTCCCGTGTGGCGTTCCCGTGCGGCGCTCCCGTTGTTCCGATTTGAGTTATGTTTTCTTGTTAAATTGGTAAATCTGTTGTTGACATTCCCTCTAAATCTTAGCGTCATAGCTTCACATTTGCAAAAGTTACGTAGCCAAGGGTACATCTATCTCTGTGCGTGATGCCGATTTTTTACAATTTTAAAAATGGATTTAAATTTGCAACAACGAACTTGTATTAAATTTTGCGTAAAAAACGGATTTAATGTTGCGCAAACTTCGGGAATGTTGGAAAAGTGTTTCGGCAACGATTCTCTAAAGAAAACGGTCATTTACCAGTGGCACGAGCGGTTCAAAAGTGGCCGTGAGTCAATCGCAGATGATGAACATTGATGAAGTAAAAGAGATGTTGGTCAATAACCGCAAATTAACTATCAGAGAGATAGCGGAGAACTTGAACATTGCCTATGGATCCGTGCAAGACATTTTGGTTAATGATTTGGGTTTCCGTCGTGTAGGAGCAAAGCTGGTGCCAAAAGACCTCAATCTCATGCAAAAAAGAGACCGTGTTGACGTCGCTAACCGGCAAAAGAGATGATTTGCGAGGCTGAATCCGATCCCACATTCATCAAAAGGATCATTACAAGAGACGAAACCTGGGTTTATGAGTACGACGCGCAATCCAGACATCAGGCAAGTGAATGTCGTTCACCAAATGAGCCGAGACCAAAAAAACCACGTTGCTTTCAGTCAAAAAAGAAGGCAATGCTCACGGTTTTCATGGATTACGAGTACAACGGTGTAGTGCATCATGAATTTTTGCCAGAAGGCCAGACAATAAACAAAGAGTATTATTTGGGCGTTATGAGACTTTTGCGTGAAGCAATTCGCCAAAAGAGACCAGAATTGTGGGTAGAAAACTCGTGGATTTTGCACCATGATAACGCACCGTCACCATTATTCGTAATTAGGATTGCTTCCCTGTCGGGAAACGGATTAAGTGCCGTATATCCATTGGTCTTGTCATTTTCTCCTTCTTCAATTATTACTTGTTTGTTTTCCTTTTGGTTTATTTTTTATTAAATGTAGCGATTGATTCAAATAAGCTACATGATGAAAAGATACCTCAAATACTAACCCATACGAGTACGTACACATGTCACCTCAAGCACAAGAATCACTAACCTAATATAGATTTCTCCAGCATTCATGATTAAGCTATTCCTTTTGAAAGAAATCGTTTTGCGTTGCCTCTTGCATCACCATTTTACCATTCAATTGTGCAATGTCGTATTACAACGTTCCAATGTTGTAATTACAATTTCTAGCCCAAGGAGCTATCCAATTTCTCTCAAAGAAAGAGAAAATGCTAGAAAGTCATTTAAGACAAGAATTTTAATCGTTTAAATAAAATTCAATGTTTGGGGCATTTTTGGCTTCGTCAAAAGTCCTTGCATATCCACCCTATTATTTGCATAGTTTTTGTGGAAAATCACCTTCAATTTATTAGTAACACTGCCTAAAGGCGAGAGTATCAAATGCAGTCTATTCTTCGTATAACCCCGGCTAAAGGTCTTTTAAATAGAACATAGGCATCTAATGAATTTAATTGAATAGGTAGTACGTTATCCTTTAGATCTCCAACAAGAACAATGAGAGACAGGAAATAGTTGATAATAAGTTGAATAGACTATCTACCGTTGCATATACTTGAGATATGAAAGGCAAGCCGGTGACATTGCTACGAAATCCTTCAACTACTCATATACAAGTATGAGTATATATAAGGACATATTCCTGCACACGTTTTCCCTTCCCCTATTTAATATGCAGGAAGTGGAAAAGGATATGCGCTATAGATTGGCAGATTTAATTAATACCCCAAACCGAATTATATTATCATGGATTGGTAATTAAATTATTTGTTGATTTTGAACTTAACGGCAACAGGGACTCATCTTGCCCAGATGTAGATACACTTTAGTTGCTTTAGTTGATTCGATAGCTTGTCCAACTAGGCACTTCATACAAAATGCACTGTGAGCCGCATCATGATTGGAAATACCTTGGGGGGAAATGACATTACTAAATTTCAGGACAACATAATCCATTTGTGATAATAAACGTTGTTAATGCGGAGACGTTCTCCACGAATACGATGACAATCGCACTAGTTACTCGTTTCATAAACTAGACGGAGTATTCTGAAGATGACCACAACATCGACAACGACAACGACTGGGACGACGATGGTGATGGTGACGGTGACGGTGACGGTGACGGTGACGGTGACGGTGACAATGAACACCATGCACGACATGAAGGGCATGTCGTTGCACTACATTCCATAACGCCAAGTTCCTAGACAGAGTGTACATGTACAGCATGCAATGTTAAGCACATAAATAGATCGAGGCGAGAGAAGATTTTGGAATTAATGATTTTATCCTATTTTCATACCTGGAAATGGATATGCTTCACCTTGTTCGTATGTATTGAGTTGTGGATGATATAACTAGGTTATTTGGCTGTAAACGGAGTTCCTTGGCCGTAAATTTCGAGGACATTGTGGCAAGCAGCACAAATAGGATTATGATAAGTGACTTAGTCTATTTGAAATTTGTATCTAAGATAATTTTATAGAAGTCTTTTAAGTGAGATGATCTCATGTTGTTCTTGAAGCTTATAATATTTATGTTAAGACATACATATGCAATTTGTGATACACATTAGAACCCAAAACCTATCCTATAATAATTATAGATAGTAACAACTAGAGATATCCAAACACATTAAACATTGTTTGGAAAGATACGAGTAACTGAGAGAGATACGATGCCTGTTAGTTGATAAAGGAAGAATTACTACTCTCATCGGCCTAACGATAACTCCCGGAGAACCAATGCTCAAGCTACTGCTTCCTGTGTTATCTTGGTAATGTTGATTGCAGTAAATAAGATGTGACTTTCTTACAGTCGTCTATTTGCCAAGTCAACATGATTCAAAAAACTCGGCCTCAATTCTACCTCCAACATCTTGTCGAAAGTACTAAACATTAGTGATATTTCCTCTTCGTCTATCGCTCACACAGGGTGAATTTCCCCAGATTTGGAAGACCTCTTTTATAATCCCAATACACAAAAAGGGATCTAAGCATGAAGTTACCAATTATCGTCCCATTGCTAAACTCTCTCATATACCCAAACTCTTTGAAAGCATTTTATACGAAGCGTTAAGCTTCAAATGCAAGCCTTTTATTTCACCCCGACAACATGGTTTTCTAAAAGGTAGATCAACTACCACAAATCTAGTTGAATTCGTGTCTTTTGCACTCTCAGCCTTAGAAAATGGCAAAGAAATCGATGTTATCGCAACAGACTTCACTAAAGCATTTGATAAGATATCTCATAAATTGATCCTTTTCAAATTGTCTGCTCTCGGCTTTGAGCCGCTCTTTTTAAAATGGATTTCTTCTTACCTGGTAAACCGATATTATAGTGTTCGGTTTAGATCCGCCCTTTCTGTTCCATTCCTGGCCTCATCTGGAGTTCCACAAGGCAGTCATCTTGGCCCTCTTCTCTTCATTCTTACTATCAACGATGTTGAGAGTGTCATTAAGCACTCCTCCCTCTCCCTTTACGCTGACGACACAAAATTTTTTAAATCTATTTCCTCTCCCCAGGACTCTGCCCTTCTTCAAGAAGACCTTGATCGGTTTTCAATCTGGTGCCTCAAAAACTGCCTAGAACTTAATATAGCCAAATGTCAATTTATAACCTTCTCACGTAAATACAACCCGTCTCCCCCCCGACTTTATTTTCTCCATGGTCAACCAATTCCCCTGGTTCAGTCTTTCCAAGACCTTGGCATATTATTCGACTGTGAGCTTAATTTCCGTTCACATATCGATAAGATGATCCTCAAAGCCAACTCATCACTTGGCTTTATTAAACGGTGGTCCAAGGAATTTTCCAACCCGTATGTAACCAGATCTCTCTATATTACCTTTGTTCGCCCCCTGCTTGAGTATGCCAGTCAAGCTTGGTCCCCCTTTCACCGGGTTCATGTTTCCCGAATCGAGGGTATTCAACGTCGATTCCTCCGATTTGCCCTCCGTGGCCTGCCATGGAACGACCCTTTAATCTTACCTCCCTATCAAGACCGCCTCAAACTTCTAAATATGAATTCGTTAGAAGAACGTAGGAATATTGCTGACGTTCTTTTCATTCATCGTCTTCTCTCAGGTTCCATCGACTGTGCATCCATTTTGAACTCCATTTCCTTCAATACCAACCCCCGCAATCTACGTTGTCCTCGTCTCTTCTATCTACCGGTCCACCGCACCTCTTATGGCTCCAACGAACCTATCTCCCGAATGCTCCGAAAGGTCAACTCGAACCTCTCCCTTTTTCATTTCCACCTGAGCACTCCTCGTCTCAAACAAGATCTCCTCCATCACTTCCTTGGTCACTAGCTCTTAAGTCTTTCTGTTAGTTTTTAAGTTAGATTAAGCTTGTATTAAGCCAATAAATGGGGGCCTCAGCCCCCACCAAAATTAAAAATTGAAGAAATGTAGGAGGTGCGTAGCTTCTTGGTTCACAGAAAGGACCATAAATCACATCTACGTATGTGTTGATTTGTGCTTAATGTATGTTAAAGATAAACCATAGTAGCAGAGGTTTTTCACGATTATTCATCATCGAGTGTTCATTCAGAGAAATTCTAATGACTGCAAGGTGATTCTTGGTGAAGTACTAACCACCCAGCATAGTCTTTTAGTCTCCGTATTTACCCTGAAGAAAACATTGAAAGAATTCGCGGACAGAACACCAAAAGTCATCAGAGATAAACGGAGAAAAAGGCAGAATAGTGTAGAAGAAGAGAAAAGCCTGAGAGAAATGTGGACGTCCTTCGAAGAACTGTGCACAACTAAAGTAAAAGTTAGACTTGGTGTTTCAAAAGGTGGAATCGGAACAAACAAAGGTCCTACGTGGTGGAATGAGGAGGTAAAAAATGTACCAAAAGAGAAGGAAAATCTGTTCAAAATATAGCAAAATTCAAACCTAGAGCAAGACAGCCAATCATATAAAACAAACCCTGGCAAAAAGAAATATAGTTATAACCAAGGTCGAAGCTGCAAATAAGTTCTATGAGGATATATGATACGCGACCAATAAAAACGATATCTATCAAATAGCGAAATTCTATCAGAAAACTACAATTGACATAAGGAAAACTAAATGCATTAAGGACGACATTGGTTAGCATCAAGTAAAGCTTTGAACTACGCTTCCCAGCAATATTACGAAAAACTCCTTAACGAGGAATTCCCGAGTGTCGAACTGAAGAACCTGGTTAAAAGAGTAAGCCTAATACCACAAATAACAGACGAAGAGGTGAATGCAGTTGTACTGAAGACGCAGAAAAACAAAGTTGTTGGACCAGATGGAATACCGGTGGATTTTGGAAGCTCACAGGCGACATTGTGTACAAATGGGATACCAAGTATAATAAACGTATCCCTACTTATATGGGGATAAGATTCCAGATTCGTGGAGAAAAAGTTTTCTGGCTCTTTTTAGAAAACCAAGGGTGGAGGTGATTGTGGAAACTACCGTGCTACCAAACTTACTTTATATACATTAAAAAATATGGGAAAGAATTATAAACAAAAGTCTGTTTGACATAATATCTATTAATAATAACCAATTACAGGCGACTAGAATATTAATGGAAAAATATCGCTCTAACAAACAAAACCTACAATTATTGTGTGTCGTTGTGGAAAAAGCGCTCGATTGTATACCCCGTAGACTTATCTGGCAAGGAGAAAGGAACCAAAACGTATCGGTGATATCCTCAAAGACATGCGCACCCTAATTACTGCAAAGATCGGAAAGCTGGCTGGGCTCAGCGAAGCTTTCGAGGTTATGGTAGGTGTCCATTAGGGTTCTACCCTTGGTGCAGCTCTCTTCAACCTAGTGATGGACTACCAGTCCAAGAAAATTCGAATGCTATTGCCGTGGTGTATATTATATGCAGATGATGTCGTTCTTGCTGCGGAGTCAGCTAGTCAGTTGCAAGAAGTAGATAAAAGCACTGGAGGAAAATGGGTTATGCATTAGCCGAATCAAAATAGAATATATGGTTTGCGGGTACGATTTAAGTGGTGAAGTAGAAGAGGAATATATTCACATCCAAGAATTTCCTGTGTACAAAGTTACACAATTTAAGTATCTCGGTGCCGTGCTTTATTTAGAAGAAAGTACAGGTTCGGATGTGGTTCACAAAAATGCCAGTTTAATCGGAAGTAAAAGCGTACAAAGCAGTAATAAGACCAGCTTATTGTCCAGATCAGAGTGTTGGACCATAAGGATAAACCAAGTACCAAGCCAATAAAATGAGAATGGTGAGTTGACCTGCGGGCGTCACAAGATTGGACAAAATCAAAAATAAATGTGTCGGTGAAGGCTGCAAAATACACCCGTAGCAGAAAAGCTGAAAGAAGTCAGACTCAAATGGTGTGGTCACGTCATGAGGAGGCCAGAAGATCATATTGTCCGAGAAGTGCTGTAAATTCCAACACATGCAAGGGAAAGAGGGGACCCTAAGGCCACATTATGGTTGAATATCAAAAACGAATTAAGAAGAGAACAAATAGCGCAATCTATCACTAGGACCAGACAATCTGGTGAGTACGTACCAGGAGAGCCGACCCCACATAAAAGGGAAAAGGCAAAGAATAGGAAGAAGAAGAGCGTTCATTTTGATACCGATTATGAATTTACTTCAAGGTAGACAAACTATCCGAGTTCGTGCGGTTTGCTAAGAGATGGCGTAACTTGTATTATTCGATTGTTATTATTTCATTGGAACATGCGTTGGAAAGCTACTGTCATTGTACGTCATTGTCATTCATTTGAATTTTTTTACCTAAAAAATGTCGAACTTTGTTTTTGCGGGGAGTTCTTCTTCATTACTTTAATATGAAGAAAACTGCTGCCGAAAGTCATCATATTTTGGTGGAAGTTTATGGTGAACATGCGCTAGCTGAGCGAACGTGCCAAAAGTGGTTTGCACTATTTAAAAGTGGTGATTTTGGCTTGGAAGACGATGAACGTCCTGGGCAGCCAAAAAAGTTTGAAGATGAAGAACTGGAAGCATTACTCTATGAAGATTGTTGCCAAACACAAGAAGAGCTCGCAGAATCTTCGGATGTCACTCAAGCAGCCATTTCAAAACGTTTAAAAGCAGCTGGATATATTCAAAAGCAAGGAAATTAGGTTCCACATGAACTCAAGCCGAGAGACGTCGAAAGGCGGGGCGGTTTTGCATGTCCGAAATGCTGCTGGAACGCCACAAGAGGAAGTCATTTTTGCATCGGGTTGTTACTGGTGATGAAAAATGGATCCATTACGATAACCCCAAGCGCAAAAAATCTTATGTGAAACCCGGCTAATCAGCCAAATCAACTGCAAAGCCGAATATCCATGGCACGAAGGTAATGCTCTGTATTTGGTGGGATCAGATGGGTGTGCTATATTATGAGCTGCTAAAACCGGAAGAAACCATCAATAGGCAACGCTACCGAACACAATTAATCGGTTTGAAGAGATCAGTGGCCGAAAAACACCCGGAATATGCGACCAGGCCAGAGGCAATAATTTTCCATCATGACAACGCTCGGCCTCACGTTGCTATTCCGGTTAAGAACTATTTGGAAAACAGTTGATGGGAAGTCTTACCCCGCCCGCCTTATAGCCCATACCTTGCCCCTTCTGACTACCATTTGTTCCGGTCAATGCAGAACGCCCTCACTGAAATACGGTTCACATCAGAGCAGAATATCAAAAATTGGCTTGATTCATTCTTGGCTGCCAAGCCGGCGCAGTACTTTTGGGATGGGATCCACAAATTGCCAGAAAGATGGGAAAAAGTCATAGCTTCAGATGGGCAATAGTTTGAATAATACTGTTATACATGCTTTTCTTAAATAAGCGTTCAAATTTTGAAAAAAAAACCGCACGAATTACGCGACTTACACTAATTTCATGATAGGTTTCTCTGGGCATTTTCGAATTCATGGAAGGTCAGCAGTCGTAAAGAAATAACTATATTTACCGTTTTTATTGAGTCGGAAGATAAAGGTGACATTCTCGTAACTTCTGGGGCCAGTTTGTCAGGTTTGCAGATTTCTAGGATCACTGTGATCCTATACTTATGTAGCAAAGAGATTTTTTGTCACTTACCACGTTCAGAAATTTTCAAACTAGCATAACCAGCTTGGAAGTTATAGTTGGAAAAGCAAAGATTATTAAGTGCTGGTTGACAACGGAAATCATTTATTAGGCACTGTTTTTCTTTATAGATTTGCTCTCCAGGTCTGTCTAGAAAATTATGCAAAAACCAGGTAATTTAATGGATAAATTGGAATAGATTGAAATGAGAAAACTCTGATCCAATGTCAACCGGTATCGACTTCCGTGCCATATTCGGCTGCTTTTGTTAATATTTGTACTAAATTTATTTTATTTTCGTATCTTTCCAAATCTCTTCTACTGATGAATAGAGCAATAAAATTTGATATTAAAATTCACTGAATAGAACAAAGTAGTCTTTAACGTCAAAGAATGTATTGCGACTTCTAACAAACTTAGTATGACAATTGACATACATTGTCAATAGTTACCAGCGATAATAATATTGTAAATGTTGCCTTTGTTATCTTTGCAGAATGGAGGCAAAATTAAGTATAGCTTCCCATGCAGTTCCTGTAGATACAAACTAATTCTTACTTGTTGTATTCAATGCTATCCTACAAAAAATGATGCCGTGCATCCATTACTAATAACATCCTACGGCCACTCAAAAATTAATGACAACCGATGAATTGTTCAGATTTCATTTAATCAGTTGAGGAGAGTACAATAACTTTGGCACCAAAAATTGATAACAGTTTTTGTAGAGTGGTCAAAAATAATAATTTTTTACTCTTGGGGGAGGGGGTCTATATCGAACCGAATCATTTTATGTTTTCTAGTTTTTGAGGAAATTGAAAATTACTAAAACTTTTTTATGAGATTTTTGTTTTTTTGGTATTTACGGTGATCTTACTTTGAGTAATAATGTTGATGATAAGTTCAACTTTGTTAGTAGAGTACAGCAAAGCATTTAGCGTTACACAGAATGCACCACGAGGAGGTAGACTTGCATTGCATTCTGCGTCCCAGTCAATCAGTTTGTGAATTAGTCAGAAGTTAGTTAAAAACAGTCAAGTAAATTTTCAATGTATTAAAAAGGTATGTAAGTCTCATCAATGAAGTCATCGTCCGTACCGCTGTTACTGTCGAGTTCGTTGAGTTCGTCGTTGATGGTGAGGAGCCGAGGTTGTTTTGGCGGTAAAACACCCTCTAAGTGCTCACTGTGAACGGTGGGAGGGTCGAAATCCTTTAGTTGCAAACTCACACTCTCTTCACCATCGATTAAACATGGGGTACACTTTTTTTACGTCTAGTAAAAATTCATAATTTGGGAGCTCAAGTCGTCTTTATATTATTTTTGAAGGCGGTATTTTCGATAAAAGAAAAGTGCAGGTGGTGCGTTGTTTTGCGGCATAAAATGTTTTTTTTCAGAAGTTTGTTCTGATTCTCCATATCATTAGTAGTATTGGTTGCATCGGTCTTGTTAACATATTCGCCTTTGCTGTGGTTCTTAACTTCATGAGCCGTAGAACTAGGGAACATTTTCTCAACACCTATGTACTGGCGTGTGCTATCGGTACAAATACGACTAGTGTTGGAGTTAACGTATTTATGGATATAAGGCTACAAATCTTCCTTACATTTGGAGTTCGCTTTAAAGAAGCGTCCGACCTTATCTTCTTTGCAAAACAACCCCAACACCAGGATTGTCATCTGTTCGGTTACACGGCCTCTGTGGTATTTCCCTTTTGTAAGAAAAGTCTCGTCGAATTGTACAGTTTTTTCTTCGCCGACAATATTAAAATCAATGTGAGACGTTATTATTTCGGCTATTTTACGACAATAGTTAAAGTAATCTGTTATAGTAAGTTTAGTTTTATTGTCTTGATGGCGCCAAGCGATTAAATGCTAATTTTAAAATAATGATACACAGTAATATTTAAAAATTATATTTTTGAATCATTATCAAGTGCATTACATATTACATAAGTATATATTACGCAAAGTAAATAATTTTCTGCAACATTCGAACGTGTGAATTTTCTGTAATGCGAATCAGCAAAACCTTGTCATTAATGTGAACTTTGTAATTTTGGGATGAGTACTGTAGATGAAGAATATTGATGGCATAAGCGCCTGCCTGACGCAAGGCACCTACCCTATTGCGTGAGCAACGCATGCGAAAAAAGAGTTTAAATCCCTTAATCCCGTGAAGCGGGCCACCCAGGTACTGTTAATTAAGAAAACCGCGCCTGTCAGACGTTTAATCTATTATTCATTCATTTACCTCAAAGGAAGACCACGTAAATGCCAAAAAAGCAAAACAAAAATATTAATTTTCAGTTTTCTCAAAAACCAGAAGACATAAAACCATTCGGTTTTTTGTGTTCCATTCAGAATTGATATAAGCATTGACCACAAGAAGCCAAATTATCACTTGATTTCACAATTTTGAAAATAAATGGTCTAAACTTTTTTTTTTAATTTTTTCTATCAACATTTTGAGTTTGTTTGCGAATTTTTCAAGAACTATTGACATAAACAACTCAATTTAAATTTAGGATTACAAAAATAGGCTTTCTGGCTTTCAAAACCGTAATAGCACTTCATTGTATGTGTTGGCGTTGTTTTTTAATAATTTTCTTTTCCATTTTAAGTAAGATTTTTCCAAAATTGCCCCTACCTCCTAAACGGGGCGAGATAATGATTGTTTTTCACCCCTCTGCAAAAAAACGTTATCAATTTTTGGCGACAAAGTTATCGTACTCAACCAATCAGTTAAAGTTTGGGGAGGTTTACCGATTGCTAGTCTAACAACATGTGCAATCACTTGTAGCCCCAAATTTCAAACCTTGAGTATGTTGAATAAACAAAGCGGCAACAGACATATTTACGACCTTATAGACAAATAAAACCACAAGTCACCAACCTATTTCAAAGGAATTAAATATCTTTTGTCATCAGAAGTTTTACCATAAAACCAATCTTAACCTTCTCTAGAAAGGAGAATTTATTCAACGCGAAAGTTACCGGCTTGGCAAAGTGGTTAAGTTCATCGCTTACATTGAAAACTCAGGCAATAGCAAGAATCATAAAATATGTAATTTTTCTGAAGTCAATACCCTTTTAGCGACCAATGTCAAATCCCCACAAGGAAAATCTTTTGCCTTCCGTCATTCGGTCAATAAGTCCCCGCTCTGTGCATAAAATGATAAGACTGGGTTTTGGTTAGCAGTGGACTGTTGCGCCAACAATTTATTTTTATTACAAAAGAACAATTAGCTAATGGCTTAGGGATTTTAGAGTCTGCTGTAGCTCTGGGATAAAGACCACTGCAACTTTGTAGACACAACTATAAAACGCTTCGAATCTAATTTCTAACACTAAACACTCATATGAATACCGGCAAGGGCCAGAGGAGAATGGTTAAAAATGGGGCCAGAAAAAATTATTGGGTTCCGCTTTATGAAAATACTAGATGCCTACATTTGACTGAAATGGAAATTGAAAAAGTTAAAATGTATAGTACATAATACCGGTTTACGAGTATGTCAATTGTAACAAATGGATGAATGACTACACTAGTTTGCTTAACTTTTTGTTGGAATTTGGGAAGGTTGGTCTTACGGTCATTGGAGACTTGAATGGAAAGGTGGGTTTTAATTAAATACTAAATGAGGAACCGTAACTATTGCCACGATCGATAATTGAAGTTAGAGACAAAAATAATAAACGATAAATGCACTGATGGGAACAGAAAGAAACTACTTGAATTGTGAGTAACGATAGGACTTACATTATTAAACGGCCGAACAAATAGTGATGAAAAAGGATATTTATAAGAGGCACCACTTGCTCAACAATTGATTATTGTTTCTTGCAGGGAAACTGGTTGAAGCCAGCAGCGGATTTCGTCATCCTGGAATTAGCCCACTCAGAGCACCTATCAATATCCGTCAAAGTAGAGCTAAACCTGCTGCTTGCTACCAAATCTGCTTTGGAGAAACGAAAATGTGGAAAGATATAAAGCGAATCTAAACCTCGAAATAAATAGAATAAATAGGTAGATAATAGTGAGCTGCAATCCATCAGAGGGATAGGAATTCTTACAATATGTATCTGAAAGGCAGCTAGACCCTTGCAATCCAATACAAGAAATTCAGGAATACTCGTACGTTTGTACGAGTATGACGGGAATTCGAGGCAGCCAGGAAAATACAGTTTGCCTTTCTAAGGCTTCTAAAAAGCATGGGCACCAAAAATTCAAAATGTATGCACCAGATTACAAATAAGAAGTTTAAAAGAGTCTGCGCTCAAAAACAAAGACTGTACATTCGGAACCTCTCGCCAACGCTTGCGAACATAAAAGATAGTAGGTTCTTATAGAGGATGGGAAAAACAGTTAACGGTGCACCATTCGCGAATTCCATCAAAGTTGCAGCACCCATTTTAGTTGAATACTTAGAAAAACTGCTGAATCCATCGTAAAATCAAAGCCAGTTTCAATATGCGCTACATTAGATCGAAATAAACTCTTTAGATCGATCCAAGATGTCATCAAATTTATACATTGATGTTGCTCAAATAAAGTTCGTATTTCTTAAGAATTTTTTAAAAATCCGACTAATGCTTTCCTGCAGAAGCTCATAGAAACATATGATTTCATTTTCACTACTGGCGAGATGCCATCATCTTTCAAAAAAAAAAAAAAAATATAAAATTCCCGATATTCAAGAAAGGAGACCCAAATAAACTAAGAAACTACAGAGGTATATCTTTCTTAAATGTGACCAGCAACATTCTTACAGGAATTATCTTGGAATGCCTAAAGCTGGTTTCCTTAAAAATTATTTCACAGTCGGCAACATCTTCTCTTTAACCAGCACCACCCGGACGTTTTTGGATAAGGGTAAAAAACTGTATACCATCCTCGTGGATCAACCTACACGTTTAGCTTCTTGTTGGGATCACATATTTACTCGTATACGGCTTCATAGACGCAATTTTAAAACAGTTGCCTTTGACTTGGAAATAAGTGACCATAATTTAACCAGTATTCAACTTGATTATAGGGTACCCAGAATTACACAAACTGAGTATGAAAGATAAATTAAATTGACAGTTTCGCTCTTAAGACACATCTTAGTTTTGAGTTTTGGGAAGAAGTTTATGATACGCAGGATCCCTCATATATCTCATTGCACCCAAAATTTATACAATAGCAATAATAAACTAAAATGTCTCAAGTAATGGATGACTGCCCCTTTACTTAGAAAAATTAAAAAGAAAAGAGCGCTATGTCTTAAAGTTAGAAAACATCCCAACAATATTAAACTTAAAAATTATTATGGTAAATTATCTTTAGACCACGTTGCAGAAACTCTTACTTTAATATTAAACTTGCTGGAACCAATGATAAGGTCAAAAAGGAATGGGGTGCCACCAATAAAATTCTAAACAGAACTAATGTTAGTGGCAATATCAATATAAATGATAGCAATTCTATGGTGTCTGAGCCTGCAGAAGTTGCCAATCTTTTCAATAATTTCTTTTCAAATATAAATTCTGTGCAGGATGCTATGTTTGATTCCCGGCACCGATAGCGCGATGCCCAGATTCAAACGATAACTACTCTGGGGTCCGGCTATCCCAGCTGTGGGTCCTTCCAGGTAGCGTTTTGATAGCAGCTAGACCTGGGTACAAAACAAATGGGCGCCATGTATTTTTCTCCGGAAACACGAAACCTTTGGACAGGAAAAACAAACGCAAAAGGAAAATCTTCCCCGAATCAAAAAAGAAACAAACGAAAAAAGACAATGAAAAAACAGCCCCAACGATTTGTTTTAATTTTTTATTTTAGCGGTACACTCGTCGGTAGAGTGACCCGCTATTTTTACCGTCCCGAAAAACACAAAACGTTAGATGACGGGTCGCGTATCCCGTCTGTTCTCGGGAATTCTCGCACGCGTGGCCTACCGGAGTCTCAATTTCCAAAAAAAATTTATTTCTATTTCTTTTCTCTACACTCCACTGCACTATAGTTAGCTTTTTTCCTGGCGGTGCTGCGCCCCTTGCTGACGCAGTGTTCATTTTTTGTCACGCAACTCCTGTTCTGGTTCCCGTACTTTCCCTTTCTACTTCCCCTTTTCTTCGCCACCTTTTTCCTTGCTGTTTTTTTTTTTTACTAAAACTCGCGAATTTTAATTTATCCAATCAACAAAAAATCGACTCTACTCTACTTATCTACAAAATTAAAATAGAAAAATTGCTCTTGGCAATTTTCAACAAAAATTCGCACAAGTGAAAAAAAATTATCTGCGACCCTCACTCATAGATAAACTAACCTAGATGTCAAACTCTACTAATGCTGTTGCAAAACCTTAACTTCCGCACAGACGCATTGTAAGTGAATTCCAACACTTTTACATTCTCTATGGCTTTCTCAAAATTTGATACAATGAGAGCAATTTACAAGTAAAATTGCTAGAAAGAGAGTGATTTGCATGAGTGTGTGTAATGTGGATGACGTTTTTTTGATTAAGATGGGCCTGGTTTGTATAAAATTAGAGGGAAATTGCCACTGATGACAATTCACACGTATTCACAGACAGGGTCAAGCGGATAGAGGTTTTGATTTTCCAATATCTGGAAAGTTTGACATTTAGGTTAGTTTATCTATGCCCTCACTCGTCACCAAAGTGACTTCCAAGTCTTTTTCATGCCACAGCTCCCGCAGACTCACACACACATTCCCACACACATTCTCACACCCGCTCTCTCATACATTCACTTAGCTCTAGCGGACCCAACAACGGGTTTTTAGCTACAACACTGTGCACCAGTGTCCAACTAGGCCTCTCATTCAAACCAATTTCCTCAGTATCGGAGTTCGCTCCCACTTGCAGTAATGGCTGGGAACTCCACTCAGGGAGTTTATGGAAGCTATGGTTCCTAGCTATGCCTACTATTTTCCCTACCATTACATTCTACATACAATTGAATGCGAAAAGCAGAATTTCTTTCGTTTCTGCTACCCGAGCATTTTTTCCCCCATCGGAATACACTAAAAAATTTTTTTCAAAAATTAAACGGCCGCGAAAGAGAAAGGGAGTTCGAGTGTTGGGGCCAAAAGGAAAAAAGTGTAGATCCAATCCAGAAGGGTTTGTATCTCGATCCAACCATCTGTTGGATCGCCGCCCCTAACAAAAGCTAAGTTCAATGTCTGTTCCCTTGGTGGAGGCTGTCTTAATACTTGGCCGTCCGCCTACATGCCTCTGCTGCTCCTTCGGTGCTCCATCGGTGGGGTGCTGGCCTAAAAGGGGTTGTCATCCCTTCACCCATCGAACCTAACTTTTAAAACTGATACGTCGTTGGGGTGTGCTCCATTGTCTTGGCCTTCCGCCTGCACACCACTGTTGCTCCCTCGTTGGGATTTTGTTTTAAAAGAGATCGTCGTCTCTTCACCCATCGATCAATTGGCTCGGTCCTAGCTCTGGCTAGCTGCATCAACATCAGCTGTGGGATGTGATGCCGGTGTCCGCACCCACAGCAGGATGGGATATTATTTAAGCCCCCTGTTGTTTGGCTTTTGTTGGGGTGTGTGTTCCAGGGATCATCTTCCCCCACCCGTCGTCATCGTGTTGGGTTGTCTGGGTTGAAGGACCGCCCGTCCCCACCCGTCGGTGACCTTCAGACGTCCTGTCTGATGCAGCCCGTTGCGAGTCTTCCGTCTATCAATGCGCTCCGACAACGGTGTTCCTGGTGGACCTCCTGTTGCACCTTGGGCTCCTGGTTCGTCATGAGTCTCCCTACTGCCCTTAGGGCTTCACCGACCGAACCTCCTCGTTCTGCTCTGCCGGGCCAACCGAGCGTGAACCTATGTGGGTTGTTTTCCGAGGTCTGGGGATGGTGGGCCACTGGCTGATGGAACCATGGCTGCCCTCCACCTCCGCCAGAGCTCGGTGTTCCTACTCAACGAAAAGAGGGACCGGAGGGACCCTCAAGGGAAAAGATAGCCAAACTTGTTGCGGGAAAATTTACCGCAACAAGGATTTCGGGAAGATGTTAGCTACATGGCTTTAAATTTAAATCCAATAAACTTTCAATCAAAAAGTTCTTATTTTCAAGAATTCACAGCATTTGAAATACATAAAATTGTTTTGTCTCTTAAAGCATCTACCTCTTGTGGATTTAATTAGATCTCCAGCTCTATATTGAAAAATAATTCCCTTCAAATTTCAGATGTTTTATGTTTTCTTTTTGATTTTTGCGTTCAGAACGGAATGTCCTGAATCGCTACAATCAGGAATAATGAAATCTCTGCATATAAAGGGTAATACTACTGTGTTAAACAATTATAGACCTATATCCCTTTGGTCAGTTTTTCAAAAGTTTTTGAGAGAGAGCTAAAGTCAAGGAGACATTTAATGTTTTTAGATAGGACAAATTACTTTAGTCTTTCTCAGTATGGTTTTAGAGTTGGAGAATCCACGGAGGATGCTTTGGTAAAATTAACTGGTAAAATTTATAATAGTTCAAATGAATCCGAAGCCTCAGATAGTTTATTTGTAGAATAGATATTACCAAAACTTTCGACATGGTGGACCACACATTACTTTTAAATAGGCTTTATGAAGCGGGTTTCAGAGGCTTTATTTATGGTTGGTTTACTTCGTACCTAAAAAATCGAACATAAATAGTAAAAATCGAACAAATTTTAAGTTCTCAGCATTTTACCAATACAGGAGTTCCACAAGTTTCTGTTTTGGGTCCAATACTCTTTTTAATATATGTGAATTCGCTATTCGTACAACCTTTTAAAGACAGCACTTGCTGATGATAATATTATTTCATTTTCCAAAAAAATTATACTGATCTATTTGCGGATGTAAATTATGATTTAGATATACTATATTGCGGAGATGGCTCAAATACTATAAACTAGTAATCAGTGATAAAACAAAGTTTATGCAAAATGCGGTGACCTTCCTTTATATTTATTGCCAGTCCCAGAGTTATTTGCGATTTTGTTGAACTAAAAGCAGACATAATCCTGTACATTCGACAACAGTGTGAATTGTAGTAATAACTTTTTAAGATTGACCGAGTTGATAATTTTAAATATTTACGTATAATATTAGCTTGTAAACTCTTCTTTAGAGATCATACATTGCTATTTGAAGCAATATTTATATTGTGTTGTAAAGCAACTTTACCACCTTAACCCTTAGGTTATGAAGGTTTATTGAAGTCAAAGCTACGATACGGAATATCTTGTTGGGGTGGTACGTATTACAATGAAATCGAACCTTTACTCACAAAACAAAAAAATGGAATAAGAATTATGTGCAAAGCAAATCGTAGAACCCCAGTTTTGAACTGTTCAGCAGTCTTGGTGTTCTCCCATTACGGCATCTTTACTACTACAGGGTTTTGAAAATATTCTTTTTGAGTTCAGGTTATGTTGCTTCACGAATTCATGAGAACTACAATTTACCCGTTAATTCTGCAGCTGTACAATCAATCCATAAAACTCACTTTTCACGTTCTTACGCTGTTCCTGTACCACAGCTTTTTAATTTATTACCGAGAAGCCTAAGATGCGAGAGAGTAAAAATTAGTTTTTTTTTAGAGAAATAGATATATACCTTTTTTACAGCCATTGTATAACTTTTAATTCATGAGTTTATTTTATGCCTCAATACTATAAATATTATGATATTACAATTGCTTTTTCCACATCAATAGTTTCTTCTCTTTTTTCTTTTGAAATATTGTAATGTTACTAAAACTAAAAGGTACATTCACCTCTTGTCAAAAAGGAGAACTGAATGTATCACACTATTTCATACAAATATGTTCTCATCAAAAAAGCAACCTCTGTAACGTTTATTTCAATTATATACAAGTTGCTTATGTGAAATAAAGGAAAAAAAATATTATTGATGGTATCGACAGAAGAACCTGTTCTTTAAGCTGAGTAACCAGGAAGTTTCGACAAAAGTGCTAAGAGTGCTACGAAAAATGTACCACATCAGTCCGGGATGGAAACATTTTATCTAATTGATTTCAGACTAAATTTATAGTGAAGCACTGATGTCTGCTGAGCTCTCTTTTTTTCTCAATCTTTCTGGACGATCTCATTGCATCTCCAAGGAAGAATATCTTTGCTGAATGAACTAGACTGGGTCGTGAGCATAATGTACCCCTACACGAAGTACATGTAATCAAAACAAACCTTAGAAATGCTCTGGAGGAACTTTTAATGAAGATCAGGGGAGTTATTTAAAAGGCAAAACGAACAAAGCCAGGTAAGATACACTCATAAAGTGTAAACCATGCCATTGTCAATCAGAAATACTACAAATTACATGCTACATAAAACTCGTGGAAGCTATGAATGTACATTATGCAACCACAGAACAAGAGAAGACGCATTCGTTTCATTAGAATATGTCCAATGCTGTGTTCAATCACAAAATCCTTTTATGGAAAAAATACCCTCTCGTCGCAAAAACTGGACTATACTGTTCAAATTTAGAAAATCCGCTCTAAAATAACGGCAGGAAATTGAGAATTATTTCCTATTCCATAATTTAAAAACTCCTTTCTCGACTGTCGGCAAAAGCCAATGCATATCATTGTAAATCTTGTACCAACTAAATTTCTTTGCATTAATAAAACTATACTACTGCTACCACTGCCTACAAATAGTAGCTTTGTCTGTTTCGGGTTTATTACCCGGAAGGAATTCATTCATTCAGATTCAAGCTGGACACTTTGGTAGTGGATGCCCGTAGAATATATCTTTATTTAAATTTATTGATATCAATTTTGGCTCCTAGAGCTTCGTATACAATCGCTCGATATTGTTTCCATGTTGATGCTTGCTCGGCTTTTATCTCCTTTCCCCAAGATTGAAGAAAACATGTAACAGAAGAGCTTTTTTTTCAAAGTTGTGTCTATGCTACATCGCGAATTTTCGAACCTATGGCAATACAAATCATTCAAATCATGGCGATGTAATATTTCGAATCGATGAATAATTTCGTTTCTGCTTTTTAACACAAGGCAAAAGTTAAATTGATGTTGACCAAATTATATGGTATGAAATAGTCTGCGATAAATGTGCTGGATAGAATCCTATAAGTAGGGATTTACCTCTGCTTTTGAGACTCATTTAACAACCTTTCTTGTAGTGGGTACTGTTTAAAGAGGTTTGAGGAAATAATTTTAAATAAGCATACACTACATTGGCTACTGATTTAGCATATTCAACATTGTTTATCATTTCACATTTAAAGATGAGTTCGGGGATATGAACATCGCCTCATTACAATTTTAGAGAATATCCTATCGATCCAATATTTGATCGCTTTTTTGAGAATGCACAATGACTTGTCGTTTATCGTTTCCCAAAGCTTCGATCGTTGCTGATCTATCTGCGCAAGTATGAGATTTCACAAACCCCTAGAGAAAATAATTGAGCGGCGTTAAATCACCCGCTCTTAGTAGTAAATTAACAAATTCCAATCTTGAAATCGCTTACTCAACAAAGTGAAATTTCAATAAATCAGTGGGATTGGTTGTAGCGTATAGCCAACATCGATGATACGTAAATCGGGAAAGATCCTGCGAGAGTGAGCTTCAAAACCTGGTTGGCAAAATGAAGGTGCACTTGAAAAAAGAACACGCGCTGGGCATATTTTCAGTCACATTGATGGCGCTTTCGACCTCATATGTAACCCGACCAGACAATATAACGTAGTCGAAACACTAGTATTACTATTAGGTCCTGGATTGCGAATGCTGATTGCGGGCAATATTACAATATGACCTGTTGCAGAAAACCCAAGAAATCGACTTTCGCTATGGCCAGAAATATTATATTGTAGTTTCGACAAGGTTCGGATCCAGAAAGGAATGTATTTGGGGGCATCGGTGACAGCTCCAAAACCGATTAAGGGTGCGGTGCTGGATTCTTTGTAGAGGACGTTAAAGTTAGACTTCATTTCTCTTAAGGAAATTTGCGTCTGTCTCCCAGGCGTAGATATACGCAATCCTGACGGTAATGAACAATATTGATAAAAAATTATGGAGGGGGAGAAGCGTTTACCTATCACAGGCAAGTTGCGTGAAAATACAATATAAGACTTCATGAAATGCGGTCGACAGCCTGTATTTACTGCGTCTTATTTGGGTTCCAGATTACAATGAAAACCTGGGAAATGATATAGCCAATGAACTTGCTATATCTAAAAAAGATCAGCAACTTTCCTGCTATCTCTCAGTAGAAAAGACTGCAAGCGGCATATTACCGTCATGACGGTACATTAGGTTTTAATTACGCACTTAAGTGTCTTGGGCATACACTGATAAATTTCAGTAAAGAGAACATACAGGCAGTACAATGGACTAGATCTTTGTACGAGTGCTCTATTCCGAACTAAAAAACAAATGAAATAAAATATTCGTTGATTATCTTTCTGTACCGAACACCATTGACTGTAACGCGAGTTCCTGCTTCATTTTTTATGAAAGAAGGCCCGATGATGCAAATATAAGTCACATAATACACTAACATCAACGTAAATGTTATGATACCGAGAGAGATAGATTCGGATTGTTTTCATTTCAAATACGGACATTTTACTTATTGACGTATTCCTTGAGCTAAAAGTAAGCCTCCTCGCGGAACACAACTTCGCCACAAAATTCTGAATTATATTGCAATTGGTTTTGAACCTAATCTGCTATATCCTTTGGTATCAATTCTCCAGCCAGTTGAATCTTTTAAAATTCTAGGTGGAGATCGCAAAATCTTTCAAGCTCCTGTGCACGCCTGTGAACTGACGAAATCTAATCTTCATTGGCATTGCCCTCAGCTGCTGTGATATTCTTTCCGAAATACCATGGCCAGTACCACTAGTAGAAAACCACCACCACTAGTAGTACCACTAGTAGAAAACGAGAAGCCTTTCTGGTAAGCCATCTGAATTCGGCGCTTTCATTAAGCATTTTCGTACCTGCACTGATATCTTCTAATATGCAACTTTTACGCTTTTTCATGTGAATCGGCATCTGAAACGACTTTATGCTTTATAATACATTTTTTTAGGAAAATGAAAGGGACTTTCATATACTGTTCCGTTTCTCGATAAGACCTATTATCTATTAAAAGCTTTTTTCATTCTTGTTCAATTCTAGTTATAACATAAGTCCACAGTTCTCGGAATGTTTTTCTGGATCTTGCAAAGCTCCTTAGTGATAAATTTTGCGTAGTGACTATGGAATCAAACCCACACAGTATACGATTTTTCTTTCGCTGATTCAATCTTTTGTCTTCAAGCATCCTGACTGAACGTCTTTCCTTCAATATGTGTACGTACGAGTACGCGTATATATTCCGTATACTCCGGATCTTGTTTTGAATACGCCAATTCCATTCAAAAGATAATCGAAAATATTTTCCCCACACATTCGATTTTCTTTGTTAATTTAAGAATTATATATTTATGTATACGTATATGTATATGTATGTTTATAGGAAGAAGAACCCTCGCTACCCCTATATGGGTGTGCTTCTAAAAATACTTGTAATGAAATACAAGTGCAAAATGACAAAGGCGAGTTGCATTCAAAAGAAAACCCCAAAAGTGCCATCAAAAGAACCCTGTCACTTTGACATTTCTCCCCTTCCTGTCGATTTCTGACTGACAACGGTAGCACTTTATATTCCCCCTGCTTTGTGGCGATATACGGATACCATATATCTACTGTCAAACAGTTTTTTTTTCACTAATCGTGCTCCCAAGTAAGCAAACATCACGCAGACAAAGCATCTCGACAGTCTTGAATATGCTGCAGAATCCTTCAAGCTCAAGATCCATTTCATTAGGCCAAAAGGAAACGGATTAAATTGTTTGATTGAAAAATATGTATTCAGATTTCCAGACAACAAAATTAGGGCAGCTGCAGATATGTGTGAGTACATGGCAATACTAAGCACAAGGTGAAGTGGGATTTTCGTCAAGGGACCACTTCTATACCACATGGTACGTAAGTTGAAGAGATATCCTTCAATGAAATCCGTTTTAAATTATTTTTTGTAATCCTTTCTAATTTTTGATTCTCAATTTGTTTGTCTATATAAACCGATTAGAGAATTGGAATTTTCTTTTCTCCTTTTCTTCCCTTTTACTCGCTCCGGCACAGACCTTTTTTCTCTCTGTTTGCCCATGTCCCTTGGGAAGTGCGTTTTTTTTTTTTTTTTTTTTTGTGAATAAGGATTCTTGTACGATGGTATTTTGAGTAACAGCTCAGATTTTATTTTTTGTGTTTTTCTTATTTCTTTTGATTCGACAAAGCAAGGAGAAGGAAAAGATTTGAATTTATTGAAACGAAAGTATATAACAGTATTTGGTTTATTTTAGGCTGAGGTAAGAGTATGTGGAGTTCGGCTGCGAGTGTGCATTTAACTTTGACTTTTTTTTTGAGGGGGTAAGAAGCTTAGAATCGGATTCAAACAGCATTAGGCAACGTAATTATAATTTGCTTTTGTCGAATTCCTTAGGACTGGCGCCAGATCTATTTTGTGGGGCTGTACATTCCATTGAAAGATATGTCCATATGTATGTGCGCCATTTCAGGGGTTAAATAAAGTTTTAATATTAAATGTGTCATCACATTTGTTGCTGAATATATTTGAAAAAAAGAAAAAAGATTTACATATAAGATGCCTCTTTTCCTACCAACAAAGCATAGAATTCTAATGGGAGAAATTAAGTATTTAAGAAACAGCACTTGGGTTGCCCAAATAGGCATCGATCACTGAACCAGGATAATTTGATTTTTGCCCCGCAAAGCTAAGCAAGAGTAAATTTAAGGTATCACAACTATCTTTCTATATTGTTTGTGATGCGACGAGTCTAGACTCCGGTATAACCTTAAGACTAGTCCGCAAACTGTGTACATATTTAGTAACTTTGGGGAAATGTAGGTATTAGTCGCGAACAGAGAAATCGATATTATTCTTCTATCTGAAACTCATATAACGTCCAAAATAAAGACAAGTGGATACCAATTAAGAGATTATAATATTGCACAAAGCTGAACTCGAGATATACCGAGGGCGTTCTAGTCTATGTCAAGGGGAAGTTGCAATACAACAAAGTAGATGAATTCGCTCATACTTAAGTACATGGTCATTCCTACATACTTACCGTGGTAAATGGTGAGAGTAGCATTCATACAGAAAATCGGAAAAAAGGACTACACGCTCGCCAACAGTGTCAGGCCTATAAGTCTGACATAGAAAGAATAGTCGAAATCCATGTTCGCAATACTGCCTTGCGATGCAACATGCCTACCAACATGGAAGATTCTGCGAGAGTACGCTTGCAAATCTGGTAGGTAGAACTAAAGGCGCACCCGACAAGAAAGGATACGCTCTGAGCAATTTCAGCGACGTTGAGGGTGCATGTGTAGCTCGGCCAGATAACATTTCGTAGATGAATTACTAGTTTTGTGGATAAAACCAATTCTGATCAATAGGACATCGATTGCGAAAGCTGGCTGTTTCCAACATGTGATGGTAGGGGTAATCGGGCAACAAGGCAGCGTTCTGTCTTCACTGCTATGGTGCATGTTGTACGACTCATTGCTCAACGCCGAGGAAAATAATTTAACCGAGCTTGTAAATAAGCCCACAAGAATACCAGACGTTGATAGTCATACCGCGGACACCCTTGGCTTGTTTTTAACTTCTCACTCCGTTGATATGCTCTCCTTTCTAGGCTCGTCGGACCATTGTGTCATATCAGCTTATTTTTCGTACATCCATCGCAGTTAAAGAAAAGATTCCTAAAAGAACAGTATAGCAATACGAGAAAGACAATTGGAACGGACTTAACATCTTCTTTAGGAATTTTAATTGGTCGTTATGTTTCCTCGATAACGAAGTGGATGCCACTGCTGATATGATCACAGAAACTATTCTTTTTGGGATGAGATGCTTTATTCCTTATCGGCTAAAGAGTACAGAAAAGGCGTGATACGACTCGAGCTGTAAAGAGGCTGTAAGGGTTAGAAAAATGTTTTTTCGGTCCTACAAGACCAACTAGAGAAAGGAAAGCCGAAAAGTTCAAACGAGCCACAAATGACTGCAACGCATTTCTTAAGCGTGTGAAATTCCAATACGACCAAAAACTGAGGCAAAATATACTACAATGTCCCAAAGGCAGTAACAAATTTTGGTCGTTTGTGAAAAACTTTTGAAATTCGGCCTCATCCTCCATCCCAACGCTCATTTACAATGTCATTCCAGCTGTTAGCTATGTGGACAAGGCCAATCTACTTGCCGCACACTTTGCCACTAGCTCAACACACCTAGATTGTGCTTTGTCCCCGCATACACTTGAGTGCGTCAAATCTTCACTTTCGCAGTCGTGTAGTAGCAAGAGTTCTTAAAGATCTTAATATACATAAATCCTCTGGTCCGGATGGTATATCTCCCCTTTTTCTGAAGAAGTGTTCTTCCTCGTTGGCAAAACCACAGCGTTCGTTTTTCCTACATCCTACTCTTTAGAACTCTTTCCGAGCAGATCGAAAACAGCATTGTACCTAAAAAAAAGCGAATCTTCTTCTCTCTCTTCCTACAGGCCCATTGCATTTACGTCCCTTCTTTCCAAGGTCATGAAAACGCTGATAAACCGTCTGCACATGAAATATCTCGAAACTCGAAAACTTCTTAATGACAGGCAGTATAATTTTCGTAGCATCAGATCCACTGGTGATTTGATGGCATCTCTCACTGACAAGTGGAACCAAAGCATACATCAATCTGGCGAAAGCAAGATAGTTGTACTTGATATATCTAGGGCATTTGACAGAGTTTGACATCAGGCCCTTTTGTTGAAAATGCGTGCTTATAGAATCGACAGCTCTCTTCTTCAATGGATTCGAAACTACCTTTCAGAACGTTCAATTCAATTTGCCTTGGATGGTTTCAAGTCTGATATTCAAAAAATAAATGCTGGGCTCCGTTCCGTCACCGATACTCTTTTTAATTTTCTTCAATGATCTCTTGTCCGCCACTTCTAATAATCCAATATATTTCTTTGCTAATGACAGCACTCTCTGCTTTTCATTTTCGTTTCCGGACTCACGTCCCTGCTCTTCGGCTGTAGAACGGGAACGGCAGCGCATGTTAAGCTCATTAAATATTAACAGCATAACCAATTGGAGAAATATCAACAGAGTGGAATTTAATGCTCCAAAACTCAATGCTGTCTGCTGTCATTGAAGCGAAATTCAAATGCCCAGTCATTATCCATGAATGGCACTTGCATCGTCAAAACCGATGAACTTTCCATACTCGGTATGTGTGTCAGTGACACCTTACGTTGGAATGACCACATATTCGATGTCGCCAAAAATGAAGCGAAATGTCCACATCTGGTCAGGTGCTCCTAAAACATCTCTGAACCTGCTAGATAGGATTCAAAACCGTGCGATAAAACTCATAGGTGATACTAATATCGCTCAAATAATGGACACCCTCGAACACCGACGTAAAGTCGCGTGCCTCTCTCTGTTTTATCGCTATTTCCACCACCAGTGCTCCATTGAAATCGCCAGTAGCAATCCGCTCCTTCTAACTTTTAACCGTAACACCCGCCTCGCTAGGAATGCTCATCAGTATACCCTCAAGCCCATTTTTTTTTTGGGCGTACTCTAAATATCGTGATTCTTTCCTAAGCTTGCTTATGGAATGCCCGGCCGATCTCCGTGTTTCCTGGTCGTGACAACTTACAAACATTTAAAAACAATGTACATCGGTACCTGTCTTTTCTTCCTCCCTAAATTTTTCCTTCACCCGCGCTGTGTACAAACATTTTAAGGGTACAAAGACCCCTTGAGCGCGCGCTGATTATAAAAAAAAAGTAGTTTTGATGTAGCTGTACTGTACATTCAATCTGGCCCCCGCCCAATTATCAAGGCTTCGCCCATCAATGACGTTGTCTAATAAAAAGCGGGGGTAGATTATTCTAAACTGGTCTTATCGTAAACATCCAGATTTTATTGCATGACTGGATGATACGATTTGACCAGTTACAAGTTGCCGGTCATAGGTCTTGTTGGTAGGCTTGACCACCGGTAGTCCATACCAGGACTTAAATCACGGTACCATGGGAGTCAGGAGCCCCCCGGATTTCGGTCCGGGCCTGACTTGTTAGAGGTAGGCCCCCTTGTGGGAGCGTCATGGTGGCTGTGGTTTAAACCCAAATCGCGGGTACGGGTTTCCTTTTGGTTTAGCCCATTGTGGAGTGGCAAATGAAGTGCTGGGTGCTGCGACCCTAAGAGCAGCAAGAGGTTTTGGGTAGGCCTCGACTCATACCAAGGGTGGAACTTGTGCCTCCAACACAGTTCCGAATTGGTATAATACAAAAGCGAACTATTAAAAATAATACAAGCGTGTGATTAGCGATGGCAAGGCGTATCCTTGCTCCCTATGGGTGTATGGGCACCTCGTAAACATTAAGTCTACATGACAGGTGGTTTACGTTAAAAATCCAGGTACGTTCTGTACATTCAATCGTGTCTAGCGATTGTCTGCTCAAAAGCATGGGCAGCTCTAAATGTGATCCATGATTAGTGCACTACAAATGGGCTTTTAGTGAATCTCCTCTTAGAGAGAGGAGAAGGAGAAAGGTGACTGGTTGGACTCATCCAGTGCTCATACGCATCAGCATCCAATTCTCCACTGAAGCTCAGCACTTCTGGGTCATCCTCGGTAACCAACTTCTATGAACTAAACATGTTACCTTTATGCTTCTAGCAGCATAAAAGTGCTCTCGGTAAAACATTCGGTCTCTCACCGAGAGGAGTCCTCTGCGTCTACACGACTATCATAAGGTCAATAATATCATATTCACCGGTTGTCTGTAGGAACAGGCTCTAAAGAAAATTTGTTACTGCTGCTTTTACCACACTCCAAAGGATGTTCAGCCTCAGCTGCATAAGCGTGGGTTTACTCTACCCTCTTTCGTTTAAAAAGAAGTGGCCTTTACCACAACACACAATGGTTCTTTGATGACCTTGCAGATCAGATCAGAGTGATGCGGCTTAGGAGTCTTTCTAGAGGACAACAATATTTGATTTCATTTCTCATTAGGAAAACTTACGTCTGTCTTCCTAGAGGAGATATTCGCAATCCTGATGACAATGAACTATATTGTGAAAAATCGGTGGAGGAGCCAGGCATTTGTTTTTCTTTTTAAATAACTTAACACTCAAGTGAGTATGACTATTCAACCACTCATCTTATTATACATAGTTTTAGTTGCTTTCGGGCGTGGTAGAGATTTGACGCCGAACCGTCTGCTTTGCAAATGCACTGCCATTTGAGCCATAGCCACCCACTTCATCTATAGCAATATTAGAGCCTTGGTGACTGCTCGAAGACTTTCAAGTTAGTTCGAGAGTGCAAGTCTTCATTGAACACGGTCGGAAGGTCGCTGTTAAACATGCTAAGCGAGGCTTAGTTTTTTGGGACCTGTACGTACGTTTGGCCTATCTGCGACCTCGGTTAAGACCTATTGACAGTTGGTTTTCATATGATTATAACTGCATGCCACTTGACTCTCCAGGTTGCCGGTAGATCAACCGAATGCTTCTCGATATCTCTAAGAAGTTAGCGGCCTTTTTCGTGTTCTTCAGTAGGAAAGGCTGCTTGCTGTTTACTGGCGCCGTGATGGGACACTACGCTTTTGCTAGGCACTTAATTGTGATGGGCATAAGTGATACAACATCTTGCGGTGGCACTCGCATCAGGTGGCAGGCCACAGTACTCGGCGTTGACGTTGTGGGTGCAGGTACTGGTACTGATACTGATACTTTATCACTAAAGCGCTTACTAGCATTTCTCCGAAACACTGAGAAATTCCATTAAAAGGAACTTATTAGGAGTGCTCTGTTCCGACAGAAAACCAAACAAAAGAAAAATCCTTTCCGGGAAATTTGTTTTTACACCAAAGCATCCATTTCGTGAATGAAATATCAGCTTATATTTCGTTCATGCTTTCTCTTCATTTCTCAATCTTCAAACAAATTCCTGGAGCGTGATGACTAGATGCATGAACCTACTACCTGAACGGTAAGGATGTTATTTGAAAATGGTCTTTCTCGTTACGTAGCGAAGCAACATATGTATGTATGTGAAAATAATCATATGACATTGTAAGCAATGTGCTGGAAATAGAAAATAGAAAACAAAGTCCTAAAACAGACATAAGGATCAGGACCTTTGGAATAACGTTTAAGAAAACAATGCAATGTACGAAGAAATCTGAATGAAATTTTTGCTTATAACTAATAATGAATAAGGTCAGAAATAAAAGCAGTAAACTTAAGTGCTTTCCTTTAAACAAGTTTTGAGATGGAAAGAGTCGACGTATTATATACTGAAATTGACCTAGTAGTCAACATTTCACGTTCATTATTTTTTTTTTAATTTTGTCTTCACTTCGCATTGAAAATGAATAAAAGTGTAAATTTATAAATTCATTTACATATGCATTTTATTTGAAGCAAATTTTTTTCAAATGTCACTAAGATTTTGTTGAGTTGGATGGACAGAGGTGGCAAATTTCACACTTGGTTTGAGTGAGGCTGAGTTCTGCGCAAAGTGTAAACCGTTTGATGCTGGTGTTTCTCTTTTGCTTTGTTGTGTAGCAAATATAGCACTTACTCTTGTATTTATGGTGCCAGTTGTGTCTCGCTCAGGGATACCATTCGCCTGAAACTCCTCGTTGTCGTTACTGTTTAATTGAGTAACAGATTTTCCTAAGGCAAAAAGGTATAATTAGAAGTTCTTTTTACAAAATGACATAAAATATATTCCAAAACATATTCAATAGATGATCAAATTTCAAATGTTCCAATAGCGTTCAGATTTGTTGGACCTAGTTAAGATTAGAGGATGGCAGAGGTCCTCATCGAGGCTCCCGATGGCCTCTTTATGATGGCTCATACACCGCTGGTTTCCAAATGTTAAAAACTATTGCCACTGGCCAGCGCAATTTTGTCCTTTTGGTAAAAAATTGGACCAACACTTTGTTTATTGCATGGAAACTACATAATATCAGAGTTTTTCTCCACGCCCGACACAGCTACGAGTACATATCCGTGCATTGTAGACAGCAGAACTACAGATTTGTTTTCGGCTGGGACGTAGGAGCACAAAGTTGTATTTCTTGAAAAGCGAAATAGGCTTTACTTGACTTTCCGTGTTTGCACTGGTGTGGGCAGTGGAAGTGGTGTAAGAAAATTATCAGTGGTAACATTTGTTCCAGATCTTTTGTATTTGTTACTTCCTTTAAACCGCGCTGCCCCTGATTGTGTCTCTGAACTTGGTCACTTTTCCGGTATATATTAGCCCTTGGAGAGGGCAATAAGTCGTAGAATCACATGCCCACCAAATTTGTATGCCATACTTGGCCGGCTGAAAAGGCATGCACTGAGGCAAACGAATGCACCTTCTTTAACTGAACAACTGTTCATCCACTTTAATAGATTCATAATGAACTCTCAAATTGAATATTACCATAACGACGATATCTGCTATTGGTGCAGCCTTATCTTCTCTGGTGGCATGCCAGTCAAAGGGTAAGAATCACAGAATGTCTGTAAATCTCTTACGTGGCATGGTTGTACGGTATGAGGGCTATTCATTTTTATTTTCACAATTCCCTAAGTGACTCCTGATTCGATTGGTGACAGTCCATTACCTGCAAAATTCCAATAAAAGCTGTCAGTTCGTTGGCAGGAAGTTCACCAGGATTTTTAGCATTCCATTCAGCATATACAGCTTTTAGTTGGAATATCTGCATCTCTAATAGAGAAACTAAGGATGCAGTTGAATGTATCCACACTAGACAAATTTTTGGTAATAGGATTTGGACCCATGAATGCATTTATCTCGGATTATGTTGAGCACTCTGTGGCAGTGCATAGGTGGAGGCTGCTTATACCATTTTGCAGCATCTTTGGTGGCGAAAAAAAGACAATCAGCAAAGGAAGTTACATCAGCAACATTTGGAAAAGCATGTTCCTTTTCGGAATCACTGTCCATCTCTGCATCGGAATCGATGTTTGCTTAAGAAATATTCTTCGCCATCATTCTCATGAAACAATGCTCGTACGTCATCAGATTTGTAAACAGCATCAATTTAATTGCAGAAATGTGCTTCTCTATCGTCATATGATAGTGTTTAGTGAAAATTGAAACTTACCTAGAAACAGCGTCAGCAAAAATATATTGAAACTGATTTCTTTCACTCATTATCAACATTTAACTTCACTCCTTGAAAGTTCCTGAAGAATTGTCCGCAACTACGTTTTCCTCACCAGAAATGTGTACGATGCGGGTGGAATACTAGCTTATTTATTCAAGCTGGCGTGCAACACGATCACTGGAGTGGTTCGCTTTTTGGGAAAATGCGTAAACAAGAAGCTTGTGGTCAGTAAGGATAACCAGTTCTCGACCCTCGATGATATGTCTGAAGTGTCGGACGGCGCGAAAAATTGCCAACAGCTCCCGATCATAAACCTTGTATTTGGCTTCTCGTTCGGAAAGTTTCCTTGAAAAGAAGAATGATCTGGCACGGGTTGGTGGGATTTTCTAGTAATGTTAGAAAACTTTCTAAAAATATCCGCATAGACACTAGTGCTTTCCACTATAAAGACTGGTGTTTGTGCTGATCGTCCTGGTGTTAATGCTGCACTGAGTGTGATTGGTGTTTCTTAAGGCTAACAGAGAACCCATAGTGGCAAAGAAAATCGGCTGAAAGGATGGCGTGAGTGACTTCGGCGATAACAAACGTCCATGAAACTACCGGCAAAGGTCAATGTCCAGTGTTAAATGCTGTGTGCCGAATGTGTTGATGGGAACGCCGTTCGCAGCGAAGAATTTCTGTTAAGTACTCCTGCTGTTGATGTTGGTTGGTCTGGGCAAAATAGACAAAACAACTGCGGTCTTTGATTTGAAGACATTTCGAAGTGAGATTGTTGCCAACGGTCGTCTCCATGTAGGCCGGCGCCCTTAGTTTCCCGGTGTCTTGTTCCAGCTGCATGGAATTCGGCATTTTCAAGCCTGGGTGTGGAATTTCTGGTGGTAGAAGCAAGGGCCTAGCTTTTCCCTGGCGTTGACTTGGCTTGAAGGCGATCTCGTAGCACGGTTCCGACTTCTGCTACTGTCTCGGGACAATCTTTCCACCTTCGAGGAAAGCAACTCGGAGTTCTTCTATGAGATTGGCAGTGCCTCTCTCTGCAGCGGTGGAATGCGAAACAGCATTGATATGCGATGTAGATTGTTCTGGCGAGCTGTTGATCGTGGCGATTGTTGGGCGAATAGTATCAAATATGTGGTCTGCCTGTTCAGCAATCTCTGATAAATCGTCTATTTTGCTAGCAGCAAGAATGCCTCGAACGCTTTCCGGAAGCTTTTCCAAAAAGAGAGACTGCATAATTGTTTCGTTGTAATGTCCACCGGCGAGGTTTCGGAGTTATTGTAAAAACACTGTTGGTTTTTCATTGCCCTGGTGCTCGCCTCGGAGTAACCGTCGTAAACGCATTTCCTGGGATTCGGAGAGCGAGTTAATTATTATTTTTTTTAACATACTTTCCTTGTATTGCGGGATTGTCTATCAAGTCCCCGACCAAATCTAGCTTGTCTGCATCAAGATGTGTTGCAACGAGACGATATTCGGTATCGTCCGATGTAATTCGATGAATATTAAAGCGCAGTTCAGCCATTGTGAAATACCGTGCAGTTTGAGTGATGTGATGGAACTCAAATGATTTGCGGTTCCATCTATGCTTGGCTGACCTACATCTATGTGGGATTCAGCTATTGACGCTGCGTCGTCATCCTCTTGTTTGGCTTCCGAACTAACTGGAGCTTTATTCGCGTTCATTATTTGTTTTCGGGGTTACCAATTGTGGCGGCGTGTCTCAATTGGATTGGTAAAAAATGAAACAATACTTGCCACTATTTATAAAAAATCCAATCCTTTTGTTATTGGGAAAATTAAATAAAACTTTACAAAAATGTAATTCTGAGGAGCAAAGGTAACGTTAACTACCGCAGGCACAAAACGCTGAAGTAAAAGTGGCACTTTAAGATCCAGGAAGGAAAAGCCAGGAAAACGTGCATCTGTCAACCGAGCAATCAATAAGAAGTAAGTTTTTCCATTGACAGGGCGCGCGCGTGTTGATTGGGGCGCTATAGATATGTTATTAGAGTAGCCATCTATATGTCAGTCTTGGGACTAACCAACTGTTATGTTTTAACTTGCCTTTGATGTTCAGCTGCTCAGTTGCTTAGCCGTTAAGGCGCTGTTTCCTACTGTATGACCATAGCTCACGCAAGATTAGTTACGTCAAGCAGGTGCTTCGGCTAAGTCCTTTAAAATGGGTGAGGGAGTTTTTACTCAAATATTATGCCATATCCATTAGCTCTAAATCAATACACACACCACATATTCATCGATTTTAAGGTCGCGTATCACAGCATCTGCAGAGACGAGCTATAGAGAGCAATGTCTAGTTTTAGCATCCCTACCAAACTCGTCCATTTGTTCAGGATGGCGATGGAGAATATGCGCTTTTCTATCAAGATTGGTAAAGATCTCATCGAGATCTTTGATGTCAACAAAGGACTGGCATAACTGGCATGACTCGCGATTTCTTTAACATCATTCTTGAAATAATATTGCAAAACGCACGCGCCATCATAAAATGCACAATCTTTCAAAAGTCCGTCCAATTACTCGCATACGCCGATGATATTGACATAAACGGAAAAATGCAGAATGATGTCAATGGCGCTTTCGCGAGCATTAAGACGAAAGTGGCGAAGATGGGTTTAACGGTCTATGAGGGCAAGACCAAGTGTACTTATGCTGTCAACAATAACGGACACCCAACACCGACCTCTAGGACAGAGCATCACCATCGACAAATATAACTTTTGCGGTAGTTAAGGACTTTGTGAACCTAGGCTCCGCTATCAATTCAGATAACGACACCAGCGCTGAGATCAAACGAAGAATAAGACCTTAATAATCCCAGTCCTGCTCTATGGCGCAGAGGCATGGACTTTATCGAAAATGAAAGAGGGTGCTCTTGGCTGCTTTGAGAGGTCTGCATAGACGGTGAGTGAAGGAGGAAATACAATGCTGAACTGTACGGGCTATACGGTGACATTGTTTTAGACAGATGAATGCAATTCCAATGACTAAGGTGGCTGGGTCATGTAGAGCGGATGCACACCAATGCTGCAGTCTGAAAAGTTATCAAAACTTTCCCCCGGGACAGCGCAGTGGAAAAGAACTTTAGCCAACTTAGCGTACGAAAGTGGAGTCAGCTAGCTATTTATGGAGCTGGGTGGAGACGCTTGTTGGTGGGCCTAGGCCCACCCCTGACTATAGCGTCATCTTAAATAAGTAAGTAAGCCCTCTTGCAGTTTGTAGAAATTGCTTTTGCTTATTTTCAGTACCGACTACGTTCTTACTACTATGTTCTTTTGTTCATCTTTGCAGGCTTCGGCTCGGCCGTTGACATATAGTTAACTTTCGAATATACATGTACAATTCTCGGTTCTTATTTTAGCAATAAAATCTCTAGTGTCTTCGACCATGAGTTTATCACGCTTCTTTCTGCTCATAGAGCATGCAGAAAGTTTGGTCCTGTAATTCCACCTTTTATGGTTCTTGTTTCGCTGGGCATGTACTTGAAATTCTTAACAAAAATTATGATTTTTTGTTAAAATAAAATTTAGAATTTATAAAAAGCTACAGTGATGAGGTCTATTCTTTTAGGTTGAAACATAATCATGCAATCAATAATCATGACTAGGGCCGATGACCGATGATAAATCTATATGGTGACGATCTTTGAATAAAATATATTTATAAAAATCACAAAACAAATTATAGGGTTTCATATTAACAGCAATAATGTTTTTATTGTATTAATATTATATTAAAAAAGGGGGAACTTTTAAAGTTATTTTAGTCGCTTAGATTGGCTAACCAATCGGTAAATTAATAACCTCAAGCTAAGTATTCCCAAGTTAAACCGGGAAGTAAACTGAATTGATACTCTTTGTATGTATCATACTACTCACAGTTAACACACTTCTTAAATCTCAAACTATATGTGGACTTGTTTGATTGGAATAGGTATATGGTATATGTATAGAATGACTTATTGTTAGCCCATACATTTAAGAATAAATAGTGTACCTACTTTCCGCATCCATGCAACACCCTGCCAGAAGCATTATCCATCGCATTAGCTGCTCTTCAATCTACTAATATTATTTTGAAACGAATTCCCTCGAATCCCCAAGAGCCGTTTTTACACAACAAGCTAAGAGATTAAGTCAAATTTATGAAGGCTGCAACTCAGCAGCCAAGCGAATAGTCGCTTAGTAATTTCCAATAGTGCAGGGGCTAATCAACGATAAAATCTGAATCTGAACTCAATCAATTGAAATGATGCAGTGTTTTCACGCATAGACCTATTTTGCTGCGACCCTCTGTGGCGCCAGTCTTAACAATTTGCATACCTTCAGCTGACAGTGCGTTTTTCATTGTGTCACAACTATACCATCCCTGCCAAGTTTTTTCCTCCAACCACAAACACAGGGAAACATATCAGAGAATAGCATTTTTTTTACAATTCACCTCTCCTAGGTGGGCTTCGAAATGGAGCAGATACTCGTATTTACGTGCCAATTTGTAATTATTGCTGAAAGGTCTTAGCTCCATCCGTATGTGCAGGATGCTCAATCGCTTACAATAACAATTTAGCTGTGGAATTTTTGTAAGAATGGATGAACACGGATTTCACTTCCGATTAACAAAACCAAAAAACAAAAAACAAAAATATTTTTATGTTGCCTAAGGGACTTCATAGGTAGTGGTGTGTGGAAAACTTTTAGCCCACAAGAAATGGGGAATTGCTTGCAAATATTATTTATTGGTCCCACTGTCAGTGGTAATCTAGAGTGGTGAATGTGGTGGGCTTTTGGTGAATGATTAAGAACCTTATGATAATCGTGATAGAAATATTAAAACAACAAAAAACACGCAAGGTAGGAAGAAGTGTTTTCGGATTCTTGGGTTCTATCCAAATTCTGGAAATTTTACTTTTGAGATATATGTACACTCCGTTAAAATTAACTACTGTTTTCTACAATAAAAAAAAGTCCTCTGACTTTCAAATCGACCATCTGACATTACCGACTTCAAGATATGCGAATCCCCCATGTCATAGATGTTTTCCAGTTTTACTCAAACTTTTCCCCATTCTATTGTTCTTCTGCTAGTGTAACTTTAAATAAAATAGTAATTTAACAAAAAGAAAACTAAAAAATTGAAAACTCATTCTGTGGAAAGATAAGGGATGAAAGGGACATCATAGACAATGCTTTAAATATGGTTTCTTTCAATCATCCTCTTTTGGAACCCTTATCGCCTGTCATAGTACGTTACGTCAGTAATTCGGGCCAGCGAAAAAGGATTCAAACTATGAGAGGAAGAGTTAACTTAAAGAGATTTCTGTTTTTTTTCATCTCCATTGGTTTTTTTCCTTTAAAACTAGAAAAGCAGAAAGAATTTTAATATGATTTGCGTACAAAAAAAAAGAAGAAAATTGGTAACGAGGGCAGGAGTGGCTGGTTGGTTGGGCAAGGACATTTTCATTTTTGCAGAGGAAATTATGAATTATGGGAGAATATGAAGTGGGTCAAAGTTATTTAGAAGTTGATCTGCTTTTATGTGCTCTTTAAGGCTCTCCTGGGGTTGAATAATGTGGAAAAGACGTGGCAAAGAAAAGTGATTTAAGTACAATGTAAGCATCTGATAAAAGGATTTTATCATAAAGTCTTGTCAAATCGATAGATTTCATTTGGTTTGATAAAATTTTAAGGTATATTTTCGAAGGAACGAATATGTTGAATTCAAATCAGCTGTCACGCTTAGAGGGATAGTGCCGTTTGACCAAGTAATAAATATCTGAAATTGAGTGTAGTCCAACAGTGCTTCAGTATGGTTGAAGAGTTTTAAACAAAACAATTAAGCACTAAAATATTGATAGGTGAATTATGTTAGAACCGTATATGGTTCCATAAAAATTAAGCAAGTCTCTTCATTGGTAGTTGCTGAAGTGTAAGGCTACTACTATCTACATAGGCTAGGACTTAAAAATCATCGACTGAGGTACCCAACTTGGAATCATGTTGGGTCCAATATCAATTTCTTAGAAACGCTCCTTCAGGACTCTTTCCCATGAAGCTAACAAGCTCAGTGAACTCCGTCAGGAAGCCGGCGCATATGGTGCATGATGTGAAGAAATTTAACAGTCCTAATACTGGGTTATGATAACCATGAATTGTTGGCCGAAATACATGCATTCCACATTCTCAATACAAAGACGCCCACAGAGCAGTCTGCAAAGATTTTGCTAAAAATTGTGGATATAGTCCATGAGTCATGAATGGTCATGAAGCTTCCTGTCGTCCAACGGAATGTATTCACCGGTGAGTTACATAAGTCCAAGCGAGATAAGGCCAAATTCTAGCAATTGGCCTTTCACAAAGAGACATAAGGCCAATTTGGCTTTATGTCACTATCGAATGCATATTAGATTTTGCTTACCTGATACGTATAATACGTTTCATTATTATTTTTCCTGTATCTCTCCGACAGCTGTAAGTTGTTTTCTTACATAATATAGGTAAACACTTCAATGCTATCGTTAACGTATTGCCTACAAAAAGGACGACAATATTGCATTCAATGACTAGAATAATAAACGCCGAGTAGCGGCGCCCTGAGCACCTGCATGTGAGGACGAAGGCCGTCCGGCGTATAAGTCGAAGAGGCGCCCATAGTGCAAAATCCTTGTAGCTGTAGCCCTCAACTCTCAGGCGGCTATAAGCGAGTCTGGCGTATTTCAAGTTTGGGTTGGGTTTAGCCGCTTACGTGACTTCGTCGCTCCGCTTAGGGTATGTTAACAACTGTCAGGCAGGTGCCTGTGAGCGAGTCTGTATTCTTATCTCAATTTAATCGTTGAACGAAATATGTCTGGCGCCTGCCTATATCTTAATACGTATTTGGTCTTATGTCTAAAAATAATTTGGCCCGATGTCGCTTTGTGAATGTTAGAATTTGGCCTTATGTCACTTGGCGTTATGTCACGGCACAGCACTAACCACCTCATTGTTGCACCAAAGTTACCTGTTAATAAGCTGTAACTCCAGAAATATTCTTCTGTTTTTGGAGAAGAGAGGGCATAGTCACTCTGCGGATATAATTCTTATTTCTCAACATACTGAAAATTCATCAACAAGACAGCAGCAGCGAAATTAAAGCACAATCTAATCTAGTTTGACTGCAGCGGAAGTTTCTATGAGATGTTACTGCAAAGCAGCATTTAAAAAATATTATCGAAATTCCGGCTCAGTTGTAAATACGCAACGTGAATTTCAGCGTGAGGGGGGTCGTCGTCATGGCTTCAGTGTACAGGCAATTCTTCGCACCGTGGAAAAGTTTGAGTCTGAGTATACTCTTTTGGATCTTAAGTCATCAACTAGTGCGAAATAAAAAAACATAGCCCCCGTAGCGGTCAGCATTGAATAAGACTCAGAAATGTCGATTCGGCTGAATTGGGTATCGCCAGAGAGTCAACCCGGACTATTTTGCGGTTGGATTTGGGCCGACATCCGTATAATATTGTGCTGACTCGAGAATTGAAGCCGAAGGATCATAGACAATGCCGTGAGTTCGCTAATTAGGCACTGGATATGTTGGCTGGATATCCGGATTTTGACCAGAAAATCATCTTCTCTGGCGGGGCCCATTTTTGGTCCAGCGGCTGTGTGAATAAGAAAAATTGCCATTATTGGAGGGAACATAACCCACATCCATAATCCAATGCAGCTACAAAGACTGACTGTTTGGTGCGGGTTATGTCATAGCGCCATCATCGGACATTATTTCTTTCCAAATGAGGAAGGAGACACCTTTACCGTAAATGTTCTCAGGTATAGGGCGATGCTAACTTACTTTCTCCGGTCAGAGCTCGACAGCATCAATATATCGAGCTGTGATTCCAACAAGAGCGCTACATGCCATGCAAGCTACGCAACGCTCGCAATTGTGAAGGAGAAGTTTGGCCGCTGCCGTCATGCGATTTGACACCACTGGATTATTTTCTCTGGGGCTACGTCAAGTCCATAGTCTACGCTAACAAGCCGACTACTTTGGATGAGCTCGAGGCTAGCATTCGATATGCTATTGCCAACCATTTGAATGATGTGATATTCCACGCATAATGGTAGATTTAAAATAAAGCCAGAATCAATTTAATATCTCACACCGTTGTTGTTGCTAAGCTTTGCTTCCATCAATACAAACTTCGCAGTCCAATGATCAAACACTTTCATTAGCGTTAGCATAACCACTTTTATGATTATCAGACCTTGTGGCAACTTATGTTACCGGAAGTAATCAGGTTTTACTTGCTACAACATATGCTTATGCAATTGGCGATTTCTTACAAAAGGGTCTAGCCTTCAGTCCTCTGGATTGCAGGTAAATTTTATCTCAAATCGTTTAGATAACCAATTGCTAAACTCAGCGGCACACGTCAAAGTTATACAGTGACAGCATTTGACGGGTCTAGAGCTGTCTGATCTGAAGTTCGGTAAACGTACTGCTATAGATGGTCTCATAGGAGGCGGTTTGGTTGTCAAAGATGACATCATTAGCGGTTAACTAGATGAACAACAGGCTAAGCGAACCTAATTTAGAAGTAAAGGTTTTGGTCCAGCTTCAGCAATACCTGTATCAGCACCGGCTATCCGCCCAAGTGTCTGAGATGGAGTTCAATTTTGAGGAAATCGTACGCAACTTTTTCAACATTGAGGAGGTATCTGGAGATACTCCAGAGCATCGGCAATTCCAGCGCATTTGTGGCAAGAATCACCGGAAGAGGACATTGGGTGTTTTCAGCTGATCACGGTCATTAAGTCGGTGGCAGTCTGCGAAGAGACTTTAGCAACGCAACGCTCGATAATGAGGTCGTTCCATCTCGATGGCTTTTGAAAAGCTGCAATTCTATCTAAGATATGACTTTGTAATCTACCAAAATTGACAAGATTCGGTCGGCTGGACATTTTTAACTTCAAAAATGGAATTCCAATAGTCTAGGTAATTCAGTTACAACATAAACTCAACGCTGTCTTTAGAGATTGGGATAAGATGAAATTTACAAAGCGATGACTTGTCGATGAGATTTGATAAACCTACAAAGGATATGGTTTTGGTGATATTCCACAGTTGTTCGATTCTATAGGACTTTTTCACCAGTTGTCACCGCGAGCATTACTTGCGATATTATACTTCATCCACAGTTGTTAGGAACTTAACTATCGTCCTGCAGTTGACTGAAAGCACTAAACCGTTTCGGATGTGGGACAAACTCTATGGGGCTATGAGATGAAATGCTTCGCAGTTTTAATAAGGACCCGCAAGTTGATATTGCCTTGCATATTTCGAAGCTACAAACCTTTGTTCAGCAGCTATCCGATGTTCGGGAAAAGGTATCCGATGATATGGTCATAACCAAAATTCTGACGACTTTGCTCATATCATTGAAAAGCCGACATTTGACGATCTTACTAGCATGCTATTTCTAGGAGAGGCGCCTATTAATTCCCAGAATAATTCTTCCGAGCCTGGAAGAAGTAGTGCTTTAGATGCAAAACAAGCCATTTACGCCGAGGAAATTTCTTAACAAAACCGGACAGTCATCAAAGCCAGGAAGTTGTTTCTCTTGCAAAGGAACAGGGCATTGGAAGAATGAGTGTCCAAAGAAAACAGAGAAGCTATTGGATGGGCAAATTCGACTGAGAAGAGGGGTAATGTTTTTGCTTTTTAGAGCTGATGAGTGGTTCTCGGATTCTAGAACGAGTGACCACATGACTACCAGAAAAAAGTGGTTTATAAAGTTTTCGGTAAGCCGATAAGCATCATGTTGGGAGATGGGAAGACCATTAACGCTTATGGCAGAGGAGACATAAATATTTTGTCATTCAACTATATTAACTGGGAGGAGGTACGTAGTCCACATTGTTTAAATTGCTTTTGAAGGTCAAAAGCAACTTGATGAATTCTGGGGCATGACCAAATTTAGCTGAAGAGAAGAAAGCGACACTACGGAAATGACAGGCATCAAGATATTGTCCAAGTGACGAGCGGATATTTCTTTTGAAGATGAAGATGACTTCTTCTGAGTGGCTTGCTTATATGGCAAACAACATCGTGCTGTTTTTCATTCCAGTGAAAATTTGGAGGGTGCAAGTATTGTACTTCTTGCTTCTTAAAGACAAGAAGACAGAGGTGCATACTCTAATTTCACGGTACCTTAAATTGATTGAAGTTAAAACTGGTTTAAGGGTGAAGGTTTTTTTCCAATCTGCTAACATTTTAGAATACATCAACCAAGAGGTTCAGAGAATTTTAACCCTATATTATCGCGTTTATCAACGCGACACAAAATGGGTGTGCAGAGAAGAAATTTTGACATGAAACTTTGGGCTTAATCAGTGAATACCGCAGTTTATGTTCTTAATCGCACTGGTACCAGCCTAATAAAAGGAAAAACACCATATGAGCTGTGGTATGGAAAGCAGGCTGACATAACCAACTTTCAAGTTTTTGGAACTGTAACATTTGTTCATATACCGCAACAAAAGAGATGAAAATGGGATAAAAATCAAAAAAGGGTATTTTCGTAGGCTATGATGACGGTATCAAAGGATATATTGTATTTTTTGCTGAGAACAATAAAGTTGAAGTCTGTCGTGATGTTTGATTCCATGATTCCAGGGTAATGGTCAGTGGGCACGAAAAGCTGCTTCGTGTATTGGATGATGAAGATCTGCAAAGTGAATTGTCCTTGGAAAAAAAGGGTTCAGATAAGCTGTCAATTTCAAAACATCACGATGACCGTCCTGCTAAGGTTAATACTTTTGTTGCTGAAGCTGATGGTGATGCTATTGGTGTTGATGCTGAAGCTGATGGTGATGCTGTTGGTGTTAATGCTGAAGGTGATGGTGATGACGTTTATAATGATGTTGTGTAAAACCAGTTGAATGTTGTGGAGCAACAGTTTTGTTTTTCTAGCAGAGTCTTTTACACCAGATTATTTTCTAAAGACAATCTAAAGATGTGGGCAAATGGAAAAGGCAATGCATGAAAAATTTCTTCGCTGAACAAAAATAACATGTGGACTTTGATGAAATTGACTGAAAATCAGAAGCTAACCGATTCTAAGTGGATATACCAAATCAAGAACACGACGGAGTATGAAGGTGAAGGGTATAAAGCTCTCACAAAGGAATATGATTAAGTGCTACTCCACTACACGGATTTCGTCGTCGTCAAGCGGGCTCTACTCTAATCCAGAATAATCCAGCACGCAATAGCGTATGAAGTTTTTGGACCTTTGGTTTCAGAACGCGTCTGAATTAATGTAGCTCCAAGAAAATTATTGATTTTTAGCGCCTAGCGCAACCTAATAAAAATACAACATGCCGATGAAGTGTTTTGCCAGCCAAAAAAAATTTTGAAGCTAACTTTTCAGTCGAACGGATTGCTGGTTTACCATGAGAAACCTGGCACTGATGAACAAGACAAGTTTTGGTGTGAATTATTATTTCTGAAAAGGAGAGTCAAGAAAAACTTAAACTTCCTCCCCTATCCTTAAACATCTATAGATCACAAATACCGAATAAATTTGACTAAACTCAAAGACTTTTCTGAAATGTCAATTCAACAATTGTTCCATAAGAAAGAATGTTTTCGAATTTTTAAGAGGAGCCGACTTCTTTGAAAATACTTGATACTTTTCGACACTTCCTATCAAAATTTTCAAATACTAAATTCAAAGTGGTGCTTACTTAGGTGTTCAACTAATGAGCCAATTCAAAAAAAAATAAAAATAATATTAATAAAAGTTAAGTGACATTTGAACAAGTTAAATATATTTGCAGACGTCCTTTGGTTGAAAGGAAAAAGAAATTCAAACATTTCTAATTAAATCAGAAGTTGTAAAATTCCACAGGTTGACAGATTGGAATTAATTTTCTTTAACCCAGATGAATTGAGGTCTTTCCAGTCTCAAGTTGTAATGGGGAAATGAAACTACGTTTGAGCTATAGCAGTGGTATGCTGCAAAAATAAAATTTCAAATTCAATTTATACTCGGAAAGTTTTCTAAATATAGTATACCAACTTGTACAAATACATACGAATCTAACTTTATTTACCTGCCAAATGGTAAGATGGGGGTAGAAAGGTGGAAAATGTTTAGCACCTGCATTGGATTGCGACCCTTGAACTTAAACTTGGCTATCCAAAGATGAAAGTTTTCACACGACAGATGTTCGAGAACCTTGGTTAAGAAGTTTTCAAACTTCTCAAATGGAACTAGTGATTTTCGTTTGTTATTGATCTCATTCAGTTTGGAAAAACCTTCCAAAATGGGTAGAAGGTGTACTTTTGAAAGGGTTACTCTTTTTACAAAAACATAATTTTTCAATATCTGTTATGGATATACCTAAAGTTTGTAAGTAGCTACCCCAAAAACAAAATCTATAGACGTCGAAGTGATTTAAATGGAGACATTTTGAAATTGTTCATTTGAATTAGAAATCGCTATCAAGTATCAAATATGTAGTTGCGAACCTGATTGTCGAAAACTAAAGCTAGTGCTTAATTGCTGATATTGACCACTTTATTTTCTCTGTTAATGCGAGCAGCTATATCCTTTTCATTTATACGCGTTTGAAGGGTTGCAGGAACCAGTCTTGTTCAGTTATGTTGGTCTTAATCTCACAATTACGATATCTATTCCTAGTCTCAGTTTTCTTCTTATATATTTTTTTAATTTCACTCATAGCATAAGGGTCTTCTTGGATAATCGCCTCTGGTAATCGATAGTGTGTTACAGCTTTATGTACGCCTTACCCCATACCGCTTATACCTAAGTTCGTTTAATAGCTTTTTCTTTAGCATCCCCTTTTAACGTGATAAAGATTTTCATGACCCTCCGAAATACATAGTGTAGAGGCGTTGAGATTCCTTTAAAATGCATCATTTGAATGAGATTTTATAAAGTCATCGGGTTTCGAGTTTGATTCTTATGTAAACGGCAAAGGGCTTCACCAATCTTTTTAGTAAAACGACTAGGGACTAATCTAATAAGCTTTGTTTCTGGTATCTAACTAAGCAAGTGTGATCTACATTTCGAGAATTCCTATTTCAGTATGTCGAAATAGAGAATTAAACGAAGAAGATCCGCCTATATCATCGTAGTGACAGACAGAGTGCTTTAAAGGATTTGTTTCTTCAAAATAGTGCCAGGGTAACTCCCTGACCACGTAGAATACCTTATACACCCTTTAAGGACTGAAACGAATAAAATTTGGAAACTTCAAAGTAAAAGAAAAAAATATTTTCATAATTCATGTAAATTTTTTTTATTTACTTTAAAACTCTGTTTTCATTAAATTCATTCACAATTACAAAAAATAAAAAAAAGATATTTGGGTTCCCATTCTTTCCTCAACTTCTTTCGAGTGTCCTTCATAAGGTTGGTGACAGTTACATCCGTGATTTTTTTGGACGCTCTTTTCCATTTAGCACTAAAATCTTCTACGTCCTTTACACACTGCTCACTTTTCCTCAATTTAGCTTTGACCAATACCTTTCAATGGGACGGCACTGTGGAACATGAGGTGGGTTCATGTCTTTTAGGACAAAGTCGACATTTTTAGCAACAAGAAAGCTCAACGTCGCATGGGCATAGTGAGCTGAAGCTAAATCTGGCCAAAATAATGTTGAACCCTCGTGTTTGTTTAAGAAAGGAATCAACCGTTTTTTTAGGCACTTGTTAATGTACACTTCTCCGTTAATTGTTCCTGCTGTAATAAACGATGAGCTTCTGTATCCACATTGGCAAATGGCCTGCCAAACGAGATATTTTGACCCGAATTTTTCCATCCCAATCGATGTTGTTGATTGCGGATGAATCTCAGCTTCAAACGAGTTGTAAAACTGTGCACCTGGTAGAGTAGTAAAGTCGCCTTTGACATAAGTTTCGTCATCCAAAACCAAGCACGCTTTCTTGTTGCCGATCAACTCGTATAGCTTTCGGTCTCGTGTTTTTATGACTTTTTTTGCTTTTCAGTAACTTTTGGTATTTTTTTGTTTTTTTTCATGTTTTTAGACCGTTACGTTTTTTAGATCTTTGTACCATTGTTTGGTTGGTATTACATTTCCGAGCAAGATCTCTGGATGACATAGTCCGGTTTTTTACGATGGTACCCACTATTTTCCTGTCCAAATTTGTATCATGTGCTCCACTTTTAGCTCCACTTTTCTGTTTCAACGTCTCCAAATATCGTTTAATAACAGAATCGACTGTACTGCGTACTATGCTTAAATTTTTTGCGATGAAATGGTTTGGACGCGAAGTATTTTCGAGCCACTGTTTAGGGTTCTTCCTGATTAGAAGGGAATTAGCATTTGTGCAGGCAGGTACGGACTCCATATCAATAGATCCAATTATCTACACCAATATGGCGAAAGTAAGGTAGTTGCACTCGGTATTTCAATCCCATTTGACATAGTCTGACATCAATCTCATTTGTGGAAATGCGTGCATTAGCGATCAACTAATTCCTTCTTCAATAGATTAGATATCACCTTTAGGAACGTTAAATTTAAATTTTGTTGGACCGTCTCAACTCTAATATCCAGACAATAATTATTGTGTCTCCGTGGGTATTGTCTCCGACAAGCTTTTTAATTTCAATCAACGATCACGTGTCTGCCACTTTTAACACAAAATGCTATTCATACTCGTTCCCGAACTTACTTCTTCTGCTATAGAAGAGAAAGGGCAACGTATGATGAGCTCATTAAATTCCGATATTGCCATCATTACTAAATGGGGAACCACTAATGGAGTGAAATTTAATGTTTCCAAAACACAATACTACTTTCGTCTTTAAAGTGAAATTTAAAAACCCAAACTGTTCGGCTTTTGGTATGTGTCAATAGCAGTCCACGTTGGAATTACCACATATTCGATGTCGTCAAAAATGCTGTAAAATGTCTAATAAACTTCACCCCTCCAATCTGGCTTTAATATACAAGCTTTCCCCTAATTCATCAATGATAATTTGGAAAATGATTTTTGGGTACATTCTAAGAAAAAAATCTTTGTACGGTAAGGGTCTATCTCCCATGCTGACATCATTTATCGAGGATTTAAGAAAAGGCTTACTTCGGTGTTAATACTAATGGTAAAAACTTCATTTAGGATGATATTTTTAACGGAAATACTAGGATTTATAACTGCGTTTAAATAAAGTTTATGTCTTATTTGAGTCTTCAGATATCCAATTTCTAAACCTGTTCCATTTTTCTAGCCCATGCTAATTTTTGATTTTGAGGTCGCTTTTTTCCAAAAAATGTGTAATAAACATAACGTCTCACTATTTTTTTCTAATGAACGTAACAATGATAAAAGAAATCATCAACAAGTTTGCAGAAAAGCCCATAGATGTTATGATACTTGGGAAACCTGCAGCAGGTAAGAGAAGGTATTTATAATTTTTTACCGACGTTTCTAACAACAGTTGACAATAAGTGTGGTTTCGCAAAAATTAATAATTTTTCAATAATTTTTTTTAATATTGCATAGCTAACAAAAAGCTTTCAAGCATGCTCGTTTATTTGATCACCTGTCAAAACCCCCATTTCCTTACCTTGCTCCTTAAAAGTTCTCGGAAAGAGTTAGGTTTGGGGTATGAAGGCCTTTTAGAAAATTATTCAAGCAAAAATGGTATAAAAAATTAGAAAACACAAATTAATTCATCAGCTTAATTTTTTAAGCTAAGGTTACATTTACTAACTAAGAATACGCCGACGTTATTTAACATACGTTTATGGGCTGTGGAGTGGAAGTTCACCTCGAGCGCGACAAAGATACCATGAACCTTATCCTACCCGACCGCGACGGCTTCCTAGTGAAGAAGTATTTGGAAATGCGTATCGAAGGCTTCGAGGAATGGGATCAGTTTCAAATACACGACGTAACGCTGGAGTTTCACAAGTAAGAAGGATTTCGGCTGATGAAAGAATACTGAATTCTGTTACAACTGATCCATCAATCAGCATCTGATGCTTAGCTTTGCAGTTAAATGTTTTTAGACATAAAATTTCTAATGTATTACATATAGAAAATCTTTATGAATATCATCATACCGTGCAGGAACAGCTTCCGGATGATTTGGAAAAGAGACTTTAGTTTTCTAACTGATTGTTGGAATGGAGCTCCAACAACGGACAACGAGTTCATTAGAAGAATTCTTTAGACGGACGAATCTGAATTTGGAAGATCTGGGATCACAAATTTTCATAATCTTCACACATGGGCTGCCGACAATCCACATAACATACAAGAAGACATAAATCATTTGAACACAAATTCATCGTCAATGTGTGCGCAGATGTAATTGGAAACAAGTTAGTCGGCCCCTTCAAACTACCACCTAGGCTGAATTCTACAAATTTTTGCGAAATGATTTACCAGAACTACTGGAGGACTTTAAACTGACTTATCTAGATTCATCACATTTTCAACAGGACGATCTCCAGCCCACTATGGTCGTGGGGTTATGAATTGGCTGGATGAAGAGTACGGTAACCGTTGGATAGGAAGAAATGGACCAGTTCACTGGCCTGCAAGATCTCCTGACCTTACAGTATTGGATTTTTTTTTTTATGGGGAAGAGTGAAAGAACTTATTTATTCGACCGAAATAGCAACTCAAAGTGAATTGGATGAGCGTATTCTCGAAGCGTCATCAAAAGTGAAGTAGCAGTTAGCATCAATAAACATTCGCAGTGCAATCCAATAGCGGGCTCTAGCATGCATACAAAACCAAGGAGAATACTCTGAGCGCCTGTTATAACTGTTTTACTGCACACATAAAATATAAATTATTTAAAACCACATAAAATTTTATAGTTCCCGTTCAATCTGGATTTTGTGGAAAACACAGCCGTACAACTGCCCTGATGAGCGTGGTAGAGATAAGAGAGAAATTGGATAAGGACAATGTTACCTTCCTGATCCTTCTAGACCTCTCCAAAGCTTTCGATACGGTCGATCACCCCACTCTTATAGATAAATTACGCCATTATTTTAATATGGTATGTCTCACTTTGCTATAAAGTTTCTTTCGTCGTATCTCAGAGGAAGAAAATAAGCGGTGTCTCTGGAGGGTACTCTGTCAGAATTTCTTCCTTTAGTGCGAGGTGTTCCATAAGGATCCATTTTGGGACCTCTACTATTCTCACTCTACATCAATAATATAGAAACCGTTATTTTGAACTCATCAAAGCACTTTTACGCCGACGATATTCAAATTTATAAAAGTTGTACTCTTGGACTTATCGAACACCGTGCCAGTGATTTGAATGTAGATCTTCACAGGATCTCGAACTGGCCTTTGGATAATAGACTGGCACTTAATCCAAACAAATGTAAATGCTTAGTTATTTCAAAAAAGAAGCTAGAGCTATCCTATTTTCCAGCCATCATGCTGAACAATTCAGCAATAGAATTCGTCGAAAATTCGAAAAATCTTGGCACTGTATTCAATAGAACACTCCCATGGAATAAACATATAAATGCGATTGTGGGTAATGCATATGGTGTTCTTCGAACTATGTGGACTGATCAAAAGTTTACACCGCTGAGGACGAGGTTAATTCTTGCTAAATCTCTGGTTATTCCAGTGTTAATTTATGGATGTGAAGTATACTATAATTGTGATGTTGAGAGCAAAAGGAAACTTTAGGTAGCGTTAAACAGCACTCGCCATTATGTCTACAGTCTCAGAAGGTTCGAACATATCTCACACTTGGCAAAAAAACTTGTTGGGGATGTCGTTTCAGAACTATGTCAAGTTTCGTATTCTGGTATTCTGTTTAGCATTGTAAAAACAAGGCAACCTTTATAATAAAATCCAATTTTCGGCTTCCAACAGATCTGCTTGTTTGATTCTCCCGCATTTCTCTTGCCTAACAACCGAAAGACAATTTTTCGTTGCTGCCATTCACCTTTGGAATTCACTTCCGCGTAATCTGAGAGAACTGATTGACGCACTTCGATTTAACGGCGAGTTACAGCTTTTCTTTTCAAATCAAAGCAACTAGATTTTTAAATTTCCCACCTCCTTTCCATGTAAATACAACTTACAAATTTCATATGTTTATGAAGTTCATAATAAAAATTCCCGGTTTTCCCAGGAAGCTTAAAATTTATGGGTTTTTCACCAAACTTGGTGATAAAATTTTTTTTATTATAAAATAATAGTAAAACGTTACGTTTATTACACATTTTTTCTAGAAAAGTGACCTAACAATCAAAATTTTGAACGCAGTTACAAAGGCTAGTATTTCTTCTACAAATAAAGCCCTAAACGAAGTTTCCACGATTAGTATTAACAGTGCAATTTCCGTTAACATTGGTAAGGGTGCAAAAAAGTAAGAATTTTCTTAAATCCTCGATAAATGATGTCAACATTGGAGATAGGTGCTTACTGTAGAGCGATTTTTTTCTTAGAATATATCCAAAAATCATTTTCAAAATTATCCTTGACGAATTAGGGGACACCCTGTATAAATGCCTTTTCCGGCCGAACTTGGAGTACCACGCTCACATCTGGGCTGATGTCCCCAGATCTTGCAGTATTTAATGTGTAAGGTTCAAAACTATGCGATTAAACTCATAGGTCATGCTAATGATGCACCCTAAATTGACACCGTTGAACATCGACCTGATGTCTACTCCCTTATCTCGTTATATCGCATCAGGTCTCCAATGAAATTGCCAGTAGCACACCGCTCCTTCAAACCATCCCGCCTGGCTTTGAATGACTCAAGCACGCTTTCGACCTATTTATTTCATTCAAGACCAACGTATTGTACATCGCTGCTTCCCTTTCTTATAACCTTAATTTTTCTTCAACCACTCTGAGTGCAACGCTTGTTATGTACCTAACATCTTCGAGAATTAACTATCTTTCGTGATAGTCTTAATCTAGGCTTTTACATATTCATTTCTAACTTGTATGTGTGATGTCTCGAGGAAATTATAGATGAAATTATTTAGAAATGCACTAATTTACACTGGAATATTGCAAAAAAGATATGATCGAAAGTGAAAGAAAAAAACAGCAGAGAAATAAAACAATTTTACAATACCAAGTAACACTTACCTGCTTCACGTTTGTTTGTTATGGTTTTTTGATAGCTTGGAGAGGTTTGCTTCCTTTCCCTTTGGTGGAACATTCAGCCGCATAAAGAAGTCAAAAGTAAGCAACAAAGGAAAACAAAACATTTAATTTTAATATAAATGAAAAAGGGAACCAGACTTTTTTTGAAGTTTCTTTTTATTGTCCTTTTTGAATCCGATAGAAACTCGGCGCTAGTTACGGTCAGTAGGCAGTAGGCAAATGGGCAATTTCCGTTACAATATCATATATATATGTCATTTATCTTTAAGAAAACAGTGATGCGTACGGGGAGTGGACAAAATTTCACCACCTTTCTTCCTAAAAGAATTTAGATCCTTTTGCGTTTAATGATTCTCAGTTAAACGAGTTTCGGGATAATAACATCATGTTATAATTCAACTAAAATAACAATATAAGTCGGTTAATAAATCTATCAAGATATTATTTATACAAATGTACATATGATTTCGTAAATAAGCACACATATGCATAGTTGTTATAAAATGTAGTACACGTTCTCTTCATTTACATACATACCGAGTTTCAAAGCGAGCGTATAATCAATTATGGATCAGATTCAAAATAAAATAACAAACTACCTCACTTCAATATTTAAATTCATGATACTCGCATTATGAAGCATGGGTTCGGAGCAAAAGTAAAATAACTACTTTAACACACTTCCCCTTTAAGTGTGTTCAGTCGATTCATTCAAAGGCGAAAAATTATTTTGGTTTTCCTTGTGAATTCATTAGCATCACGTGCACCAACATCAAAGTCTAGACGAAATTAATCAATTTGATGTGACAGTTTCATGCACCAAATACCAATTAGGACAAGAACAACAAAGGGTTGTATGTACGTATGAGTGTGTTGAATACAAAGTAAAAAGGTTAAGTAATTATTTGTATTGAAAATGTTTCCCACCAACCTAGTGTTTGCAGGTACAATATCTTTAATTCATATGAAGATACCCTTTACATTTGAAATACAAGTAATTACAATAATACATACAATTATCGTCGCAATCATTTTTGCTTGGGTTTTTGTTTTCATTTTAATATGTAAAAGACCTCAAGTCTTGTCAATTTGTATTTTGAATCAGTAGCCCACTCCATCGATTATAGTCAAACCACGCTTTTCTGCCCCATTATGGGTGGCCGTGGCTCAAGTGATAGTGTATTGGCTTCAAATTTGATTGGTTCGGGTTTCAGTACCACCCTTACCTGGTGAGACGAATGGTTTCCTAAAATACAACAACAAGTCAATTTACACTAATAATTGAGTCTCCAAAATATCTTTCACTCCTCTCTCTATACAATTTTCCAAAAAAACTTAACACGTGCTCCGGCATTTTAAGAGTATTAATATCCTCTTGAGTGTTAAGTTCTATAAAAACAAAATCACTATTAGTGCAAGTATAACTCAGTTGATTATAAATTGACTTTTTCAAACAAAAGTTAGTCTTCCAACCAAACTTATTTCACTTTTTCAACTTTCACTCTACGTAGATGTGATACATCACCCTTGTGTGTTGTTTTTCATGTATTAAGAATGCGACTAGCGGCATAGATGGGGACAAACAGATTAAATTTCCTGACCGCGTCACGTCTGGGAAATGCCAAGGACGACTTCTGTCTCGAACTCATTGAAAGTATGCCGAAATGAATAGCATATATTTCTTATAGAAAATGTACATTAGGCCTACAATCTGTTATGTTCAAATTCGAAAAAAAAACCTCAAAGGCTGAATGATTATGAATGATTACTCAAACCATAACTTACAAACATGCGTTTATATAGGGCATACGTAATCAAATATGAAGTCTCGGCAGACTTTTAAAAGCACCCTCCATTAGCCGATGCAGTTTAACCACAGATAAATATTAAGCTCGTAGTTAGAGATTTGTGATTTCCTAGGGATTTTGACGTTCTATTTTACAACTCACACATCTGGTCAATTTTCGTCCTTGGGTACAATTTTTCAACATGGTATTTTGATATATTTGCTTTTGGTAATGAACCTCATTCGTCGTGACGGGTGTAGCACAAAAATAAGGTACTGGAAAAAGCATTACGTTGCATCTTGCCATTGTATTGCTCTATATTTTTGTCGTCCACATATAAGCTGTGTGGTGGGGTATTCAGCTCAATCAAACAGGTAAAATAACGATTTCTGAAGATTATGGAAAAAATTAAATATTCTTTAAGACATTAGGAAGCGTTTACACTTTCCAATTTTAAACGTAGGTTACCATGGCCGTGTACTATAATAACTTATATCCCTAATACCTTATTAATTTAAGGGCAACAGTTTTCGATTCCTATTCGATGTATTCCAACTCTATTTACTTATGTTCTAGTTGCCGAGGTTCATTTTCAACTCCTCTACGGCACATGTGGACCTCTCTATATTCGTCCTATTGAATCAATGAAATCTATTGCACGGCTTGTTGATGAATACATACAATTTTCCTTCTTGCGCAAAGTGGGACCCACCAACAGCCATCTTACAGCTTATTTGTGACACAGACGGTTAAAAGTACGGCAGTCGTGCAATAGTGTCCCCATCAAATTTGAGGGAAAAGGTCACAGCTTTTGTATTGTATTGGGTTGTACCACATGATTTTATAGTAAAAATTTAAAAGTCAATATTATTTTTCCGTAAATTTTTATTCAATCAAAATAGGATCCGTTGGCATCTATGACATTCTTCCAACGTGATACGAGGTCAAATATCCTTTTTCGTAGAAGTGCTGACTTTTTGAGGCAATGAAATCTTCAAAGGCTTTTATGACCTCTGCTCGGTTCTGAAAGACCTTCTGCCGGCAAAATGAATTCAGATTGCGGAAAAGATGGTAATCCGTTGGAGAAATATCAGGAGAGTACGGTGAATGCAGAAGAATTTCAAATCCCAACTGCAACTGTTTTTGCACCGTTACTTGTGAGGTATGGGGTCTAGCAATGCAATGCAAACTAATTGCTTTTCAGGCATGCAATATGTCGATTTCCTCACAATTTTTGATAGCGTCTATCGTTTCTCCTGGTTGAAGAAATGATAAGTGGATTGGTCCTTTCGATGTCCACCAAATGGTCCCCATAACCTTTTTTGGGTGAAGACCTAATTTGGGGGTGCGTTTTGGTTTTCACATCTGCATCCAACCACTGCCCAGATCTTTCACGATTATCATACAGTATCCACTTTTCATCACAGGTGATTATCCGCTGCAGAAACGGTTCAGTTTGGTTTCTTAATGTAAGCGATGCACAGATTTCCAGGCACCGGCCATAGTTTTTGGGATTCGTTCATTTCATGGGGTACCCACTTATCGAGTTTCTTTATTTTTCCTGTGAGAGAAAAGTGTCGATTTATAGTCATTGGGGATACTCCCATGCTTTATGCAATCTCCCGCGCCGATTTAATTGGGTCCACATCCACCGTTGCTCTCAAAACATCGCCGTCAACTAACGTTTCTGGCTTCCCACGTGATTCAATTTTAAGGCTGAAATCTGCCGAACGGAACTTTCCAAACCAATGTCGTACAGTACGTTCATTCACCGCTACATCCTGAAATGCGTCATTAATGTTTTTCATTGCCAATGACGCATAATATCCCAATTTAAATTCGTAAATGAAGATGATTCGAATTTGAACTGCCGACAGCATGATAAATAATTTCTAGGAACAAAATAACGGTACTTGTAACGAACCCATCAATTCTCACACGTCAAACACACATATCACTTTATTTTATAAAAAAAGAAAATTTAACGTTCTGGCACAGATGTTCTCTGAAGAACTTCTTATTTCCAGCTGAGCGAAAATCGGACATTTCATGTGGTAGAACCCAATATTTAAAAACTGCTTCCCCATATTCTTGATAACATATTCAATGCTACTGCATTGAATGTCCTCAATATGCCGCACCTCAAGGTCGGTGCCACGATAAATCGAGGCTGTACTTCAAGGCCGAACGAAGTTATTTCTTATCGCAACCTACTGTCCGTCCTGCAATGATTCTAAAGTTTGATGAAGAGTTACAGGCGGAGAATAAAGATTTTGTTTTAGTGGACTTAATCATCGGTCCAACCGAGTTTACCTCTGTTGCCATCCGGTGGTCGAGACGTTTTAAATATATAGAGCGTAAAGCTGTATTCTGTCTTTTTATTTCTTCCTGACGAAATGCTGGGCTAAACATCACTAATTTCATCAAAACAGAGCAGTGGCCACAGTTTGATACTTTCGCGAAAAGATCGAAACTGTCGATTAGCCAAAGTCACTAAAACAGGAAAATCAGCCAGACTGGAATCACTTAGATGGCATCAACACTGAGTCGAAAACAGAAACTCTCTATCTCATACCTGAGACTTACTTCCCAGCGAACCTAATCAGTATCAAATAACACAATGCGCCATAGCTGGTATCTCACATAGGATGTGGCTACGGAAGAGGACATTAAACACGCTCTTGCTTCCATTGATGACTTCAGGCCACCTAGTACGGATCCCACGCACCCAGTTATACTACAGAAAGGTATAGACCATCTGCTGGTTACTCTGAAGAGAGACTTCACTGCTAGCCTATTATAGGCATACAGTGCGATTACCAGCGATTATTTCTTCCCAAATTTGCGTGACATTAACGTAAAAGAACTATAATATGTTTCCAGCAAGACGGTACCCCACCCCATACTACAAGCGAAGACATCACTTTATTGCAAACACGATTTGGTAATAGAGTCATTTCAACAAATGGGCCCATCAATTGGTCAGCAAGACCGTGAGCTTTGATTGCATTTAATTATTTTCTTCAGAGGCTACGATGTACTCGTATGCCTCCAATTGCTCGAAAAAGTGGTCGAAAATTGAACCCATAGAATGTGTTTTGTTTGTGACACAATATAAATATAAATAAAAATAGTCTTTCGAATTAATTTAGTAAGTCGACGTCAAGTTAGTTTTCTTGTATTTTATTTAATCAAAAAAGGCTAAGAGGTTTAGCCAAAACACCCATGATATACAAACTTATTTGTCGAAGTTGCTTTTAGCTAGAACTCTTAGGAGGTTCTGACTCTTCTCTAAACCCAGTAATGTATCCCGGATCTACAAACAAGTATAACAAAACAGCTGTTTCTACTCTCGAAAGCATCGTGGAATAAACGCAGTGACATTTCGGACATGCGCTATTCTAAAGGAGAGAAATTTCTCTCTTCATAGTCTAAAATTCTTAAGTCAAATGGTAAGAAGGAAGTTATGATAACAAAAAAAAGTGGGAAGTTTTTCATCCCTGCAAAGTTCAAGGTATGTACGAGTATGTAGGTATATACGACCACGTTTTTATAATATTTCATTATATATTGCGTTGGAATGCTAAATTTTTGATATACCTTGTGAGTACTTTAGCGCGTAGGTAGTTTTCTAAGGTAGTTTTCTAATGTTGTGATGAAAACCTACCAATAGAAGCAACCACCCAAATAACCACTTCATATTAAAAAAAAAAAAGAGACACGATTTATATCCCTAAATTTCACCATGACTGAGCGCAAATTCCCCGGGAAAACCGGAAAAGCTTTTCCACTGTAAAGTCATCAATTCGTTTCCCTACCAAACTCTCAACTTTCCAACGTAATATTTTTGGGTGTGTTAACTCACCACAATGGAAGTACCATACACCATACTTCACCTCTATCGTCCCATGTTTTCCACACAATTTTCTCTTTTTTACTCTCCGAAATTTTCTCTCTGTATACAACAAAATCACTCTCACCCAGATTACAATCCATAGGAAAATAAGGAATACAGCTTTTCCTCATTTTCCAAATCATCACCACCCGTTCGGTGGTTTTCGCGCATCCCAAACGAAAAAGAGAAAAAGAAAAAAAAATCTAAAAAAAAAAGAAAGAAAGAAAAAAACATCAAATCTCCACAGCTGCAGATGTATGGGAAAATCCGTGATTGGGAAACTAGTCTCCCAGCGTCTACCGTTTATGACGCCACGATGTCTTTCGGTGGGATTTAAATTTTCCAATAAAAAAGATTATTCAAAATAATTTTCCCAAAATTATTATAATTATAATTTCTTGTTTATTTTTTTCGAATTAAAGAGTGACAAAAAAAAATTTCATTTGAAAATTAATTATTGAGTGGCTTACTTAAGAATGAGGTTCTGCTGTTAATGGGTTTTGAATGTTATGAGTTTTGTTGTGAATTCAATTTGAAGACCAAACATCATGGAATGAGATGCAAATCATCTCTTACAAATAAAATTCAAGTCCTTTGTGTATTCTAATATTCTGTGCCCCCTCATTTTCTCCCTGTTCAAGGATCACGGGAATTTGATTAACACGATGGTGACATAAGAAATGGCAGGATAAGAAAGTATCTGTAAAAATTAAATAAAATTCCACCATATGAGTACTCGTGTAATGTGCGTGTTAAATCGATAGCTCAATTCGATCGTATGAGCATCTAAAGTGTCTGTAGATTGTCGGATCTTGAATATGTTTACATGTGCAACCGAAGATGATTGATTGACATGTTTCATGTGAATGGGTTAGTTAACCACTACCTGTCAATATCATCGTTCATTAAAATTTGGAGGTGCCACTTTGTCGCGGCGGCAATTGCGCCGATGGCAAGTTTCAAAATTGTTTCTTGTTTCTGTTAGAAAAAAAAGTAAAATAAAAAATCCAAACGACTATGCGGAGGTACGAATAGTTGCCCACCTCTCATAAAAGTTCCCATCTCTCAAGGTGGGTGGCATCTCAAAAACGTGTGTGTGGTCTTACTAATAAAAGAAACATTCTGTTTTGTTTTGATTTTTTTTTTGTTTTCTCATAGTGCCCTAGTTTAAAGTTTAAAGTTAAAATTGAAATTATATTTATATACATATTCATTTGCATCTTGCATCTGTATTCATTGTACAAGTTTACAGTCACTTAATGCGTGCATAATAAAAAATCAACGACGACGAACGACGAAAAACAAATTAAAGGAGAACAAAGGGATTAAATGTAGAGACGAGTAGAAGAGGGTACTCGTATTTTTAATTTATGAAAAAGGACTAATTGCATGCGGATTATCTACACTCTTCAGTGTAGCTGCTGAAGATAGCTATCCTCCACTTGGACACCGGATAAAAAGAACGGTACGTAGTTAAGTTTGCTTTGCTTTTCCTCTTCATTTTTTTGTCTTTTCTTATTTTTTTCTCTGTACCAGATTCAGAGCTAGGATATACGGATGTTTTTATATTTTTAAAATTTTTTTCCTCATTTTTTTTTTACTGTGTAGTCTTTTGGGGAAGTATTGTAGAATAAAAATATAAAAAAAAAAAAATACAATGCAAATAGCACGTTGGGCGCCGTCTGCCTTCCTTAAGGACCTTCAACTAGTTTATTCGCCTATTCATCTAGCTAGGACAAGCAGCGCCAACACAGCACCACCACACGGTCGACAATTAAGAACAACTCAATTGTTATTGTCCTAGTTTAGTGCTTACGATTGCACACTTTACCCACATGTAAACAACAACGAACAACACAGGAGCTGCAGAAAGTCTTCATCCTCTTCTTGTTATTTATTGTGATACTATGAGTGCGAGTTTGTATACGAACGTAATGGTTTGTAGGGAAAGTTTACGCTCGCATTGGAGTTTATCTTATTCCTCCTCTTCTCAACTCGCTACATCGCTTTCTGGCTAAAAAGTGGGAAGAGGTTGTAGAGAAATTAATTACAACACCGACAATCACAATTTTCGGTGTGGTAAGTGGCTAAGAGGCAGTTGCCACCCGCTGGTTGTTAAAGATTTTTCTATGGATCCCTTTCTGTTTCTCCTTCTTCATCGTGTTTGCGTTTTCCTTTTATTTTTTTTTTCTAACGTTTTCAAGTCGGCTTAAGGGAGGTTTGCTATTTAGAATGCTTTTTAACGTGAGCAGATTATTTTTTCAGCGATGTTGATGGTTGGCAGTAAACAGAATGATTTGGGTTGACGATATTTTGCGAAGTGGTTTCTCCCTTTTCCTTTCTTTTTCTAAAAAAAAAAAATATTTATATGAAGGGATGGCAATTGGTAACATTTTATGCAACTTTCGCTTAAACATTTGATTTTCTTTTCGGTTTACATTCTACAATGAAGAATAGAACACTTGACTGCTTGAGAAAGAAGCAAGGGAGTCAGCTAATGACATCTAATAAGGTTGTGAAATTTAGGTCGTTTTTAATCACTGGGATGATTATCAAAAGACTACAGTGTTTCTAGATTAAATTCTTGAGTACTTATAATTGGTGCTTATATTTTGTTCTACAGACATATACAGACAAACTAGTAACAAAGGTTCGAACTCTTTAGGCAACCAAGAGAAAAGCTCTGACACCTGTTATGGTTTAAGTGCATTCGCTAATTTTGGAGTTTTAGGGGCCGAAATGAAGAATTTAATTTACGTACTTTTAACTAGAATTTACTTTTGGAATTGCTGCATACTGATTATAAAGAAAAAATATATAATATTTCCGAAACGTATGTCACAAGATGTTTCGACCCATTTTGATGTAGAGGTTAAACTTGGTTAAAAGTGCTTTTTACAAACGTATTGCAATAAGCGCATAAAGTAAGCAGCCATTCCGTAAGCAAAGGCTTTCTTTCTTGTGAAGATCTTGTAAGCCCAATATAAGTTTTCCACTTGTACGAGAAAATCCAAACTTAAGTTCAAGAGAGTGTGACCGTATAGCAAATACAAGATCAAATAGCTAACATAGTGGTTCTTGTCATTTACATATTTATGAAAAATATGTTGTTTTCTTAGTTTTGCTTTGACAAACCTGATCTCAATCTTGACGACTTGCCTTTACAAACCAATTTTGGCCATCATTTTGAATGGTATCCACTCTCTCCAGGCTAAAAATTTTGTACTTTTTTCAGTTAATCTGAATTAACGACTATTTCTGATTCCTCAAATGAATGGTATACAAAAACATACAAAAGAGGAGTTATTTTAACAAAAGGATTTCTAAATTGATAATTGGACAACAAAAGCCTTAACTTGATCTTTGCCTGGATCGTTAAGATCAAGAATCGGTCCACAAGACTCAGATCACATTTAAGTATCACTATTGCAAACGCATTTAAAATAAACGCTGTCAAGAAGACAAAACCACCGCTGGAAACATCGAAGAAAACTAAAATTCCCAGCTGATGTGGAACACTGAAAATCAAAATAAAAAAGGTTTGATGTTCACTTGAGCAAAATGAATGAAATATTTAATTGTATTAGAACATAATTAAATTCACTGTGTTTCCTGCCATGTTTGGCTTTGTACACGAAGAGTGGCGTACATTTTTCTGCCGACATTAAACGGTAAGAGTAAATGACTACACTTTCAGAAGATTGCCATTCCTTGAGCTAAAAGTGAAATTGTCAGAAATATCACTTTCTCTGGTGGTCAGTGTTGAACTATGTTTGAACCCAAACCCTTTGTGGTAGTAATCACAGAACTTAACCACTTTGATTTGGAAATTTATTTTTTCTATAAGTGTCATTTTAAAAAATCAACTACAGGGTTCTTCACTATATGCGATTTAATTTGCTGTTTAAATTAAGCCTCTTAGAGTTTCAATGAAATTTAGTTTGACATTGGAATACACTCCATTTCAGAGGTATAACCGCACATAAATTTCATTTGACCTAGGAAGGAAAAGAAAAATTGATTAGATAAATTGAATGTAATAATCGAATTTATATTTAAATTAAAAAAGCAAAAAAAAGGTACACAAGTACTGAAAATTGTCATTTCATTATTATACTCGCAGATGAATTTTTTATCAAATCAAGAAACCTAAATCCATTTTGTTGAATCTAATAATTTATTGTTCCACCGCCATTAGTAATTATTTCATAAATCTGACTTGTTATTTGAATCTGTATAAGACTTCCAGAATTGCAGGCTCAAACAGGACCAAGCTGCCTCGATAGTTCCCTATTTTAGAACTAGACAACCCTAAATGTTTTTGATAGGGTTAGAGGGCGAGGTCACAACTTAAAAACCATGCCTCCGTCTACCGGCTGACGTGAACACTGGCGTTATCTCGTTGGAAAATAAGGTGTTCGTTATGATAATCGCGCAGATATGACGATCCAGTAGTTCCTGGTATTCTGCGCTATTCAATCGACATATTGGGAACGCAAGATCGACAGTTCAAAGGCTGCTGAAAGCACCCCACACTCTAGGAGAACCACCACCAAAATTCAGCGTTCAAGAATACCCAGGTTCTTTCGCAAATCCCTCTAATAACAGTTGAGACCGTCTGGACTATCAAGATTAATTTTTTTTCCTTCGGAAAATATTACCTCAATTATGAAAAAGTATTACAATTACTTGATAATGTTTTCTGTACAAATAAGGTGCCCGCTGTTCTCGAACAATGTTTGGGCTGTTTTTAATTACCCTTCAAATTGTAGAAACAGAGGAAATGTTCAGTTTTGTCCTCATTCGCGGTAGGAAAATGGTCGAATTTGACGCTGTTCTACAAACCCTCCTGACATCGCGATCTCCAAGTTTTTTTTTCGTGCAGGATAAGTTCTAGAGCCTTAATCTTGTAATTTTTCTTGCAATTTCACTTATACTTACACTCTAAGGAGCTTCATCATGGCCTTTTTCCCTATCAGTTAAGACAACACCTTGCGGCATTAATTAATACAGTTAGATTTTTACGAAAAAAAAAAAGTAAAATAAATGCTCAAGTGCTAATTAGAACCTTCCTAAATGAATGACAATGAAGTGGTTATTTTGAGTGAATTTACACATTTTTCGCTTTCCTGGAAATTGTACCGCTAGCAGAGCAAAAACCGTTTTCCATGCGAAAATAACATTGACTAAAAAAATGAAGAGTGATATTCATATCATCATTCTATCTAAATCAAAAGATAGGCATGTCCGGTTATACTCGTAGCTTTAATATGGATCATATAATTGATACCATAAGTTACGATCATTTAAACGTAATCCATGAAACCGCATGAGTGGATACGTAATTGCGTAATCCAGTCAATTTAAAATTTTAGCCTTTAGCCATTTAAAGTTACTGGCATGTTGACATATACCTAAGTCTCTGGCAGTCCCAAAAAAAAGAGTTTATAGGTTTTTAATCGCACAAGCGCCCAGCTCCAATTGACAAGACAATTTTTGATGTGAAGACGATCGACGAATTTTGTCTTCAATAAGTCGATTATGGTGCGCACTGTATGGCAAGTGGTATCGTCCTGTTGGAACCAAATGTCCTCCAAGTTTTCCAGTACCAATTAAAAAAACAAACAAAAAAAATTGTTAACATGTAGCGATAATGGTCTTCATTAAGTCTAACAGACTCACCGGCATCAAACCCAACCAAATAGTCGGATTTTTCGTATACAGCGGCTACTGTTGGAAGACCTCCAGCTGTTCGGTTGGCTAAATACGATAATTTTGGTTATTGAAAAATTCATTTCACCAAAACTTGCACTATGGTCATTTGGATTTAGCTCTTGGATAGATCTTCTCGCTAAATATGCCACAGCGATGATCGGAGACGTCCAGCACTTCAGAAGAGCGCGAAATCGATTGAAAGCGGTCTTGGCTTGCCGAATCGTGTACAGCCGGAAAATTGTCTTCACTTCTGTCATTTGAGTAAATACTATAAGTCGATTTGAATTTTTTCTTTAGTTAGTGCAGATACAGTAGTCCTAACTGTCCATGTACGGCTGATATCAGCAACATGTGTTCTTATTTGTTTATTTCTTGGCCAAACCAAAACTTTATTACTAATATTCATCTTCCATACATCTTGTGAAATGGGTGAAAACAACCATACATTTTTAAGAATCCTATTCTTATAAATTAAAATACGCAGTTCGTTAAATAAATCTGCAAATAAACTAAAATCTCTGAGAATATTTAGAGCCTTAAGTATTACCCAAATTAAATATTGGTTATGTGTTTTAAATGAACAACGTCATGTTGTGCTTCTGGTTAAGCTGTTTGGGACCTTGCTTGAAACTTGTACACACAATGATTACCCCTCAATATTGTTGGTCCATGAACTTTATATATTTTCAATTTTAGATTCGAAGTTGGTTCAAAAGAGAGATTTCAAAACTTGTTTACCTCAGGGCTTACTTTCTCAGTGGAGCAACTTTTGTTTTTTTATTTTCATCTCTAAGGTGAAAATTAAAAGAAAGTTAACGCAATTTTAATGGAAACTTTTTTCATCAAACGAAACTCATCCCACCACTTTCTCGATTCTGTTATAATAAAATAAAAATTATTTATTTTTAGTTCATGTAAAGCTAACTGCTGATGTAATTAGTAAGTTTTCGAATCCAAATCAACTGGACTTGTCAATTGTGACAAATATTCAGTATCGAGAAACGTATTCATACTGATTTATAAGAGTAAAATTTTAATAATTTTAATTTTTTCAATAATTTTCTAAATTTAGTCTCACTCTTGATGCTCACATAGTTAATTTCATTATTCGCATATATTATTTGAACTCTGCAAAAACGTTTGTTTTTTTGTCTCATCAAATCTGGTCTTTCTTATAATACAAAGAGTACCGGATAGAGTGTCGAAGACTTTAAGGGGGGATTCCCCTTGAGACACAGAGGTTTTAAGCAAAGCAAAGTTTTAATCCTATCGAAAATAACATCTTTTAAATTTATGCGTGTATGGTAGCAAAAGTGGCATTGCTGAACTCCTAATTATGTGTGCGTTATTTGTTTAAAAGTAAATATTGCCCTAAAATTAATGTGTAAAAAGTGATGTTTTTGTAAAACTTAAAATTTTGATTTTTCCATCGGAAAAATACCTTATCAAGCCCGTTTTTTCAACTTTGAAACGTGTACCATTCCTTCTCAAGTTTCCAATCTACGACCCAACTTGTTCAAAACTCAAAAAAGGTGTATTCTTTTACAACAGTCCTATAAAATTACCTAGCTATTTTGGAATTATTTTCCTGTAAAATACTCGTAAGTTTATTGCGCAATATAAATGCAATAAATTTTTTTTTAAAAAAGGCAATGGCAATGTCCATTTTTTCAGGTCAATAAAAAGTTACAAGGCCTTATTCTGAAAAAAAAAAGTCAAAGAAATCTCTTACAAAATAATATAAAAAGAACCCATAACCAGTTTGTAGTTCTTAACCAAGATATTGACGTTCAATTCATAGAATCCACTATGATGAAAAATACGCGGCCATATTTTATGTTTATAGTTTCTCCAAGGGTAATGATCAACGAATGAGATTGGAATATCTGAAACGATACCCATATAGGACTGCCCCAAATGGCAGCGCATCAGAACAACGCGGAAATTGTTAAAGTACTCACATACTACTTTAGTAGAAGCGGTTACGAAGACGTGTTGCATTACGTCAGAAATCATTCAAATAGCAGTGTTAGGTAACTATGCAGACATTTTGATCTAAGCGCTTGGGAAACACAACTGACAACTTTATTGACCGGGTTCTATGGACACATGAGTCTCAAGAAAACCACATTCATTTTTTAAAAGAATGTGAGGTTAGACTAAACTCTGAAAAGTTTTTAATTTTTTTCTATTCAAAATGGGTGGCCGTGGCTCAAGTGGTAGTGGACTGGCTTCTAAATCCAAGGTTCGGTGTTCGAATCCCAGCCTCGCCCGAAAGACAAATCATCCATTTGTTCAGTTAACAAAAATCAAGTAAGACGAGTAGTTGACTAGAAATCAACATCAAGCCAACTTCCAATAAGAGTTCAGTCTCCCCATTAAATGTTGGATGCCACCCATGGAACGAAATAACCACTGAGCTCAAAATCTTTCTTTTTCTCTCTATCCCAGCAGCCGGATAGGATACTCTACTTTTCAATAAAAAGCTTGATTGAAATCGGTCCAATTTTTTCCAGGAAAAGCACGGACAAACAGATAGAATGACAATGGTCATACAAAGAATGTAAATTTTTTATTGATTCTTAAAGTATATAGTATAGGGTTAAGTATGGAATCCACGGATCTGCTGATTTTTGTATAAATATGGCTAAATTCCGTTGACAGAGCGCTCAATTTGCTCGTTCACGGCAAGGGTGGTCGTGGGCTTCTGTTCACTAAAACGTGAAAATTCAGGACCAGGAAATGACTCATGCAATAATTGAATTGTTTCTTGGGCTGTATGTCATGTGGCACAGTATAGTTGAAACCACATGTCATCCACATACACATATTGCGATTTGGACGCAAAAAAGTGGATTATCATGTCACAGAGCGCCATTAGCTGTCACTGCCTGACCAGCCGTATTTTAAATGATGAATGGTCCAATAATGCCTACATCCCAAAATCCGTACCAAAGAGTGACACGTTGTGAACGGATTTATTTCTCAATAATCACTCGTGGATTTTATGAGCCCCACATTCAAAAATTTTGTCGATTAACAAAGTCATCAAGATGAAATTGAGCCTCATCGCTGAAGATGATTTTATTTGAAAAATCAGCTTCCACTTGTTATTGCTTCATTTCATTCAACGATATTACGTCGCTGTACGTGGTGAGTAGGCTTCAGTTCCCGCGCCAATTGCATTTGCTAATGCTAATGTTTCGCAAGAATATGCTTTACATTAGATAGTTTCTCGAAATGTCCACCATGTCTTGACCATGGTCTCTCTCTCACACTCTCACGAATTGCTTCGGTTTTTTTGCTGAGCGACTGGCCAGAGTGTCTAAGATCACTAATTTATTCAGCCTTCAAAATTTTTGAATTAATCACTTCACAGTTGATGAATTTGAATCAATATTCCGATAATATTTTGTATGAAAATTGCCAACTGTAGCTGCCAAACCTTCTTTATATTTAAAGTGTTGTTGAATAATGAAAAAGCGTTGTTCTTTCCGGGATTACATTTTTAATAACCCTGAACTGTGGATTTTTAGACTTGTTTTCTTGTTGTCATATATGGGTTTTTAGCATCAAAGCTTATAAAAACGCATTAACATGTGTAGAAGATACTTTTCAAATGTTATAAAGGAGAGGAGATATTTTTTTAGAACCACAGTTGTGTATGAAAATAGTGAACAGATATTTTACTGAAATTAGTTTGAGTGTTTTTCTTTTTTATTTTTTAAATCAGCGCGTGCTCGAGAGGTTAATGTACCTTTAAAATGTTTGCACACAACCCGGGCTTGTCAAGAATTTCCTCTTGACAACTTCTTTATATGACAATGGTGCATACTTCTCACGAAAGGAATGCTGTTACAAATTCATTCAAGCAATGTTGATCAAACTGAATATAGGTTCTCATCAAATCTGTGTTAAAAATTGGCTCGTACTCGTAACTTAAAGTGCTAAAACATGTTATGCAAAATGAGTTGTTCTCCCTTATTTTTTGAAAAAAAAACTATTAAAAATGTTATTACCCGTCTTATAATAAAACAAAGTAATTTGAAAATATCTTGTATTTCATATACAGAATTTTTCAATAAAAGGTTTCATTTAGATTTATTAAGAAAATATGAATATTTTCCGGAAAAAAAATCAGAACAACTTATACGACGTCTATTGCTCTTTTGATGATATTGCTCATCATATTTTGGCACATTTGGGGCTCTATTTCATCAGCAACAGCACAGATTATGGCTTTGATGTTTTATCCGTTGTTCTACTGTTTTTTTAAATTCATTTGGCGATTGGACATTGTTTTTTTTTCAAAACATTTTATAAATAATCTCCTGCAAATAAGCTTAACGTTAAAGAATTGTCAAGTTGAAAATATTTTATATGAAGGAATAAAAACATTTCAATTCATTTCAAACACAAACAAAGCCAATTTGATCACCAGTTCCGGAAATGATTCGAATAGAAAACTTTTATCGCAAAAGACGAATGGCACTTAAGTGGTATGGTCTGGTAAATCGAGGGTAGGACAAAGACCCCATTGCTACAAGATTGATCTATTGTGCCCCTTTCTTCCATCAGTTTACAGGAAACATTTCTGCGATACTTTTCATAGAGAATATATTTATTTTGAAATGTTGCTCGTCTACGTGGCAGTGGAGGACAGTTGATGATTAAGTGTTTCATAAACTAATTAGTTACACAGCTAAATCTAATACATGTGGTAGTGGAGAGATGATTCATAATCTGTAGCCCTCATGGCCTGGTTCCCATAGTAGTGAGACTTTGTTCAGAGCGAGGTTATTAAGTGCTTTATAACACTCAGAAGGGGTCTTTGATGAGTACGAGTAGCTATATAGTGTTTTGTGTACCGATTTACTATCCGAGAATATGTTTATTTTGACGCTCTCACATCGTTTACTTAGTGTAATGGATACAGCTCCTAATAAAGCTATAAGTTCCTCATGAAATTCGTACTTAGAGCAAATGCGAGGTGGGCTCGAGGTCTTACCACTCCAACCTCTATGCCGTGGGAGGTTTTGGTACCATCAGCATACCACCTTTGTGAATCGTCATAAGGCCGTTGAGGATTTGTGTTCCACTATTCCTTTGTGGAGAAGTAGACACTTTCACTTTTTGAAAAACTAAGGGTTCGGTCCTGTTGGTCTGGAATCTGAGATTTGGGGAAGCGACCAATGATGTTACTTGGTGCTTGTATAGCTGCTTCCTCTTGAATTGCTACATGAAGTTGAGTTTCGTCTGATAAAAACACTTAGATGTCACTCTCCGTCATCCTGCTGGAATTAAACATCGCACATTAATAACTTCAATCCTGATAGTGCTTTAAAGAGTTCTGTGATGTACACACAAAGTGAGAATAACTTGAAGTCAATTATTTATGCACTTAACTAAGATGTTTTTGTGTATCCAGTTTCTTTTATGCAATATCAAAATGTGGATTGTATATGCCGCTAAAAAAATTTAAGGAAACGATATCAAAGTAGAATGCTGTAACTGCAAAATTATTTTCCATAATGTCTATGCCAGTTTATTGCCCTCTGATATCAAGTACAAGAAAAGTCAAAACAAAAAAAAAATTAGGATGATCTTCGTACACATCACTTTGCCGCAGTTCCCTAGCCTCAAACAATTTATCTAGGTATCTCCATCCGCGTAAAACAAGGAGTACATAAACAAAATAAAAACAATGATATAAAAAAAATTTTAAATGAAAATAGTCGAACTTAACTTAAATCTTATATAGAATGAGATTGTAGATCTAAAACGTGTTAATCATAGCGCAAAATGAAAACAACAATTCTAATCAAACGATTTTAAAGTTAGTGTTAAACGGCTTATTCAAATCTGAAATACAGTATCGGCTATCATACTGGGATGGAACATATAATAAGAGAATTGAGCCATTACTTATTAAACAAAAACACGCTATTCATCTAATTCTAAGGGTTAATCGAACTCCTAGCTTTGTGTTATTCAAAAAATTCAAAATTCTTCACTTAAGGCATCTTTATATGTATAAAGTTTTAATTACTTTTTTTTACAAATCGGGTTACACATCTGCCAGATTTCATGAAAACGACAAATAACGTATAAACAATAGAAATCTTGCAGTATTACCACTTGCAAGGAATACTTATTTTTCCCATGCCACTGCTCTCTGTCTGCTTAATTGTCTATTACATGGTTTCAGTAGAGTAAAATCGGCCAATGTCAGATATTGGCTTTCCCAACATGACCACACAGTTATTAATAACTTACTTACTCGTGGAACTTAATTCTGTCTCGGAACTTGTAAAATTTATAACACACATTTACCTATATACATATATTTTATGTATACGTACTTTAATTTTTTTTTTCACTTGTAATCTTATAATTTTCGATTTATTTGCTCTGTTATTCCCCCACTAACAGATGTATATATTATTATTTAATACAATATTCAGCACATGCCCCTATGGCATTTGAATGTTCCTATCTGCGAGTATTTGATTGTAAAAACGTTTTATTTTAACTGAATTGTTTCTTATAAAGTCTATGTTCAGCCTTAAGTTTTCAGAGAAATAAAGACTTTTTATTATTATAATATTATTATTATAATATCTTGATATATGAAATGCATCTAAATTGTAAGGTTCAATTATCAGGATTAAAAAAGTATATGATAGCTGCAATTCGCCAAATGTATTGTATAATCTAAGATCATGCTGTTCAAATAAATTAATTAGAATGATTTCCTATGGGCTTCTAAATTCCAAGATACAGGGTGGTATAACAAGTTTGGTGGGACTTATTTAACACTCTTAAAACCCTTTTGATAGCTCAGAAGAATATTATTGGAATCATAGGTCGCAAAAACAGATTGTTGAGAAAATGGTCATTGTTTCAAGACCTTCAAATTTTTCCGCTGAATCATCTATACTCGTTCTTGTATATGATGCTAAAAATATTCTTTTCGGGATATATATGATATGTATGATTCTCCATTTCTCCATTCCTCAGATTCATACGGTTTAAGGACGAATTTTTTGATCTTGTTAAATATACCCATTGAAAATACAGCACAGCACATTTCATAAACTTTTTCATGCTCTCATCACCTATACTTTTTAATAAGTTTCCTTATGGAATAAATATTTTAAGAGGAAAGAATATACTTTTGAAGAACGTTAAGAAATGACTTTTTATGATGGATAATTTATCTGTCAAAATTTATTAGCAAACATTACTTAAAAACGGGAAAAGTTATCAGGCAAGAATTTGTTAGTATTGTTAACAACTGTAAACTTAATTATACAATCAATTCATTTAACTAGCAATTTATTGGCTTCTAGCCACAATAAGCGACTAAAGAGTGATATCTATTATTACAAAAAATGTTCAATTTCCATTGCATCTAGAATTTATTATGGAAACTTATTCATTTAATAATCTCCTATAAAAAAAAATTCCATTCATGGCAACATTGGCATACGCTTCATTATCGAAAAAATAAGGTCCAATGACGCCTCGTCCCAACAAACTGCACCAAAGAGTAACACGTTGCTGATAGGGAGGCTTCTTCACAATAATTCTGGCATTTACTAAACCCAAGTGAAGCAATTCTGCTCATTAACAATGTTTGAAGATGAAAATATGCATCATTTCTCAAAATAATTTTTCAGTTAAATTCATGATCAATTTCATACATTTCCAACACCCAAATGATAAAGATCGGCAGACTAAAATTCTCGCGTCAACTGAACCGTATTGCCGCCTTACTGACCGAAGTCTTTGTACAAACTTTGTCTGTTTGTTATTTGTGATATACAGGGTCTTCCAATAGGGACTTCTAAACTTTGACAGTTGATAGCGGCCAAATTGTTGAAGCTACATCTGTCAAATTGACTGATATTTATTCAGTCTGTTTTGCCAAATCGTTATGGGCATACATAGCGTTCAACAACACGTGCAAATGATAAAATTATTTTATCAAAATGGATGTTCTATTCAGGCAACTTTCCGCGCGCTTCGCCCATTTTACGGTCGCCATAATTGTCCTATCGAGAGCACTATTCGCAGTGTAGTAGATAAATTTGAGTCCACTGGTTCAGTAAACGATAAACCAACACCCGTACGTCAACGAAATGCAAGATCTGCCGAAAACATCACCGCTGTCCGTGAGAGTGTGCAGGATTTCGCGTAGCTCACAAGAACTCGGCCTTTCGCAAGACCACAACTTGACGAATTTTGCGTCGTGACTTACTGTATAAAATTCAACTGACCCAGGAGCTGAAGGTAAACGACCATAGAACACGACGTGTGTCCGCTGAATGGGCTCTGGAGCATCGAAAAATTGTCTTCAGCGATGAGGCCCATTTCTGGATGAATGGGTACGTCAACAAAGAAAATTGTCGATTTTAGGGCGATACCAATGTACATGAGATCCAAGAGCGTCCAATGCATCCCGAAGAAGTCACTGTTTGGTGTGGATTTTGGGTTGGCGGCGTCATCGGTCCATGGCCAGGCCATGACCGTCAGCGGCGAGCACTATAGGTCGATGATTACCAACTTTTTTGGCCTGAATTAGATGAATTGGATACCAACGATATACGGTTTCAACAGGATGGCGCTACGTGCCACACAGCTCATGTCACGTTTGAAATTCTGCACGAGTAATTCGATGGCATCGAGGTCATCTCACGTGGAGGTGATGTGAAGTGGCCACCGAGATCGTGCGATTTGACAGCGTTAGACTTTTTCTTGTAGGGTTTTTTGAAGTCGCAGGTCTATGCGAATAAGTTACAAACCATAGCGGCCCTCAAAGTCAACATAACCCATTCTATCTGTCAAATTTAGCCTGGTTTGTGCGGCACAGTCATGGAAAATTGGACATTTCGGATGTGCGCCAACCAGAGAAGCCGCAGCGGACATTTGAACGATGTTATATTCCATACATAATGTCATCGATAGGCCTTTCACATACACACTGTGTTTATTTATATTTAAAGATTGGAGGCGCTTAACTTAATTCCTGAGATAGACATAAAATCGACTGTTGTTCTTGCGTTACGACCACGATTCCAGTTCGACGTATCACGGTCTGGTTAGAGTGGCTCAAATTTCTGAAACAATTTAACAAATGCTGAGCGACAGGGTACTTTACGTCGATCGAGAGTACTTTTAACTTTTCAAACTATTTCTGTGAAATATTTTCCTTATTTGTTGTGACTTTGAACAATTTCAGTACGATTGGAGCATGTGTCGTTCTATTTCTATTAACTGTCCAGTTTCTAAGTGTCATCTATTAAAAAATGATAGAACATGTGGCAAATGGTCTATTGCTCAAAATTAAGCCATTTATTGGAAAACCCTGAACGTACATATATGGCAGAAAATATTTTCAGACATTGTAATGGTGTATAATTACTTATATATTGCAAGAAATATATTTCTAATTTGTGATAGTTGCGTAAAAGGTACATACATATATCATGTGGATCGCAATAATCCGCACTAACTTTTAGAATAGTATCCGGTTGGCAAGCTTTGGCATGTTATAAAACTTTAAAACACTTGTCTTGAATTCTATATTGTAGTTTCTACATAACTCAAGTATTTTCCATAATATGATAGTTATTAAAGCAATTTTAGTCAATTTCTATCACCGGAAATGTAACCGTGTGTTCATCGGTTCTAGGTACGTGTTAGCCATTTATATTTCTATCGATAATCACAAAAATCTGACAGATGAATTGTTTCCCGGTAAAGTCCATGAAGATAAATTAACTTTCCACAAAAGAGGTCTCGTCTAAAAATCATTTTTATAAATTACCACGAACATAGACTTTAAGTTAACTTTGACATAGCTCACATCGTTGTGGAAGTACATATCACCATCTGCCGCGCTAAGGTTTTCATTAAAAGTTTCCTTTACAAGGCGGTGTTGGTTATTTTATTATGTTAGAAGCATTTTTTCTAGTTTGTGGGGAATTTGTTTTTAAGTTCGTTTTGCTATACCGATAATGATGTTTTCTGTTGTTTTGTAGTCTTGGAAAGCTTTAACTTTAACTATTATTATGTTTTAAAAAAATTGTCAAAAGCCAGCATTTTGATGCACACCACATTATGGTACCTGCTCAAGCAGGATTCCTAATATTGTTTTTTTCGCTTTAAAATTACATATTATCATAGTTCAACGTTCTAAAGCCTGTAGTAAAAAAAGGGTTTACATTTTTTTGACGAAAACAAATTATGTTAAATTTCAATTATTTGGCAAACAATTTCGTTACGAAATTAGTTAATTTACAATTCTTTCCCCAGTTTGCTATATAAAAATCTTTGCAATATTTTGCGCAACATTGATGGCTCCAGATTTGTTATTTCTACACGAATATTTTGTTGAAGCTTCTGAATCGTTTTCGGCTTATTCATTCAAGCCTGTCCTTTTAAGTGGCTTCGCAAAAAGGAATCAGGTGTCGTTAAATCTCAAATCTGAGAAATGTGATGCTCAGACGAAATCTGTGTTTTTCGAAATTAGCCTGTCATCGAAATTCTCGCAAAATCTATGTTCCCGACCTTGCAGTATATGCTGTGGCTCCATCCAGCTGGAACTATATGTTAGAGTTATTCCGAACTGCCGAACGTAAAAGGTTCCCATCCAAAGCGCGGTCACAGTGATGGTTTATGGATGTTCAACATCGTCATCAGTCATAATTTCACACAAAACAGTGTATACTCGTAGATAGAGATAGATGAAGAGAAAACTCCAAGCCTTCTTCATTGCGAAAATGCTGAATAGCTTTTGGTCGTAGCAGATAAAATACCGCACTACGTTCCACAAAACGGATGATCACGTTTCCTGTCATGTTTGCACTAGGAGCTATTGCGCCATTAAAGTCTTGGCGGTACATTCTTTGCTTTGTAACCATAGATCGTTGAAGAATATAATAAAATTTTAACCCGTCCTTGCCTCCCTTAATCTAGGAATAACCTACAATGTGTGGGGGAAGCACATAGCTGATTAGAGCTTTTTATTTTTGGTTTTGGATTTAAGGCAATAATAAAATGTTGGTAAATAAAAATACCATCCAAATTTAGAAACCAATTTATGCTGTTCTTCTGAAGAAATTTGATAAGTCGTATCATGTAATGGACGTAATTAGAAATTTTCAATTAAATAGATAACAAGTATCATAAACTTATCTGATGTATTTAAACACAGCCTTCACCACAAACCAAATAGAGCCTAAAGGAAGAAATTTTATACTAGAAAATATAGAGAGAAAAGGAAATCAAAGCAGTGATTGGATTTATAATTAGTGTTTTCCAATGCGTAAAGGTTACCAAACTCGGGCATTTCACTAGAAAGTCTAATTATGGACTCAATTTGGTAATATGATAAAGTGAGTAAATAGTGAATCTACCAGTCGGTCTTTCTCATCTAACCAGGTTTGAATGAAAATGAAGGAAACCAATGTGGGACGAAGAATTAAGTAATACATCTATTTATGTTTATTTCTGTTAAGTAATCGACTTAAAAATTGTAAAGTTTGGAAAAGTTTTACAAGTTTTAATTTAAGGGCTTTATGTTCAAATATTGGCGAGTTTTTAGAAAATATAAAGTTAAGTTAAAATATTTTAATTGATAAATATTCTTGAAACCTGAGAAAAAAAAAACGGTTGATAAATAGTGGTATGATGATTACCTACTGGGTATTATTTTTGGTTTTTTTTTTTTTTTTTAAACTTCCTTACTGCTTCTTTATTTTTTCTAATTTAATCTACATAGTATCTTAACTCCTTCTTAACTGAAAGTTCAAACCTACTAAAGTGGATATTTGCTAGCATTGTTTTCATGTCAGCTATTAAATTGGGTATTTTTACAAACCTTCCTTTATTTTCTACACTCGCTGTTGAAGCAGCTAAACTCTATAATGTGTCTTTACAATTTTTTAACCCTTGTGACGACGTTACATGTGTCCAACAGCATCGGTGTTGGAGTTTATAAAAATAACAAAAAATTACATATGCACCTACTCACCAAATGTCGCTCAAAATAATTTAAGTAAGCTTACTTACTTATCTAGGTGGCGCTACAATTCGGGACGAATATGGGCCTACAGTTAGGCCAGTGTTTAGCTAACTGGGCCTGAGCATTTGTGTCCTAGCCATCTCAGGCAACTGATGCGCAGTTTTTTGACTAGATCGATGTTACTGTACAGCTCGTACAGTTCGTTGTTGAGTCTTCCCCTTCAAAGCCCGTCATTGCAAATGGGACTGAACCATTTTCGAAAGGTTATTCTCTTGAAACGACTAGAAGGATATCTTCATCCCTTTTCGATAGAGTCCATCCCTCAGCGCCATAAAGTTGACTCCAACACGGTCAAGTGGAAGCCCATTCTTACCGCGAGATGCTATACATTCAGAGAAGCGATAAGAGGTCTTGGTTTTAAGAGACTGGAGCGAAAACTTTCATGTTTTAACGCACGAGAGCAGAAACAAAAATCTAGCTACTGATATTTCGGACAATCCAATTGCTTGCTTCAAGTTGTTTCATCTTTTGTGCTTCTGTGTTTTACTAGGTCCTCGAGATTTTTTACTTAGCAGTGTTTATTATATTTGCATGCATTGAGTATTAGGTATCACAAGGTTCATGCGAAACCATTTATCGTTTGTTTCGCCATTTAGAGGAAATTATTGTGTTTAGATGTCACGACCTCCACTTGAAAAATTCTACTTGAACCAGGTGTTTAAACCAGGTGTCAGCTGGTTGACGTGCTAGACTTTAAAACACCGAATCTGTAGCAGTTTGGTTTACGAAAATTGTAAGTAGCGCACACACACTTCATTTGCCATGTGAAAGTCATCACTAATTGAATCATTCTACAGCTAGAAAAAAGAAAAGGGGAAAAGAAAAAAAACAACGCATCTGACTATCGCACTTGCCATTGTGTTCTTTGTCAAGTGGGCACTTGTAACTTACATCTTAGTTAGTGTTATTGTTATTTATACGTTACATTGTTTGCTCATAAGTTGTTCTTCTTTTTTTTACTTGTACTACTATTGTCAACACATTTGTTAATATTTCACACTAAACATTAAAATCAATGTCTTTTACAGAGTCTCCTTAGTTTTTCGTGATATGGCCTTACTACTCAATTGCCTTTTTATCCCAATAAAACAGCGATTGGCAGGAGTAATTCTTCGTTTTATTTGTACTGAGGTGTTGTTGTCAGCATTTCGAACAGAGCCAAAATAGATAAAGCCCCTTACTACCATACCTCAGAATTGTAGCTGTTGGCTGTGATGTTCTGTTGAATTCGTCGATGTTGTGTGTTATTTCTCTTGGCAGCATATACTTGGTTTTACCCTTATTTACCGCTAAACCCATTTTGGTAGCTTCCGTTTCAATACTAGTGTACACACCAGTAACAACCCGCTGTGTTCTCCGAATTTTTGAAGATTGCGCCTTAAGTGTTCACTTGTAAGTTCCGCACAATTCTTTCACTAATGATGTTTAAGAAGTCATATACTTATACCACTATAGTCTGCGCAGTTGAGGGAGTCTCCTTTTTTGTGAATCGGGCAAACGATGTTGAGACTCCATTCATCAAGCATACACTCTTCTGACCAGATCTAAGAAATGAGTTGGTGTATGATCTCCACAAGGCCATATCCAGCAGCTTTGAATTCATTTTGGTCAGGTGGACGGAAGATTTGTCTATCATCGTCTATGTTGAATGGTCTATTCTGCCTGATGCTGTGATGTTCGTCGTCGTCTGCAGAAAAAATTATTTCGTATTCTCAGCACCGATTGTGACTCAACTACAAGGTTTCCTTCCTCATCTCTATGGTTTCTGTACGGATCTTCTTGCCTTAACTCGGCTTTTTAACCTTTTGGCTAAGCTTCCGTACTTTATTCCTGGAGTACAAACTCCCAATATTTTCGATCGCTGGCCTATCGTGCCCTTTTTTCTTCTTCTGGAGAAACCGATGTGCTTCCCGTCTCTTGTGCTTTTACAGTTCACGAGCGGCTCTCGTCCTTAGTTGCAGCGTCGCTTTGTACGCCTCTTGTTTAGCCGCATGTGCTTGCCGGCATTCTTTATCAAACCAGAAATTTCTTGGTGGTGGTCGGATAAAATCCAGAGCAGTTGTGACGTTTTGCATGACACGTGGGCAGCGTTGCCACTGGTCTTCGGTACTTGACGTTGGCGGCATTTGAGTTGTTGAGAAATTTCAGGATACGCATTTGGCGAAGATTTCGGCGGTCTCTTATGATTGCAGCTTTTCTACGTTATATCTTCTCACTGTATTTCTTCTTTGCTGTGGCAATATTAAAAGCATGTCTTACGTCGATCGCAATGTGATCAATTTGATTTAGCGTTTCTTGATTCGAAAACCACCATCTACCCTTCCTGTACATTGAGATGATGAAACCGTGTGCTTGCTAGTGATATTTCGTCCAACCACAAAGGCAATAAGTCTAAGTCCGTTACCAGACGTGGTGTAGTAGAAACTATGCTTAGCAGCTGTTCTACCGAAGATGTCTTACTTTCCTATTCTGGCTTTAAGACCGCCTAGTACGATTTTCATATTATACTGCTGTTATTGTTCATATGGTATATACGAGTATGTCTTGTCGATAAGCTCATAGAAACATTCTTTTTCGGAGTCTTCCTTGTGTTCCATAGGGGCATGGGCGCATATTAGGCGTAAATTAATGAATTTAGTCCTGATGTGGATTGCATAAGAGGCTTGTTTACATGACGGAAGCTCAAGACTTCTTGATAAAATTTGCCGAATGTTAAATATCAGCATCTGACTAAGCGATGTTTCTTTTCTCTATATAAATCACCATATCATAATTGTTCATCTTTCTTATGCTCGGCTCATCTCATCGCACTTTCTGGATGGCGGTTATATCTACGTGATAGCAGGCAAGCGCCTCTGATAATTGCTCGGCTGCATGTAGTCTGTTAAGGGTCCGAACGTTCCACATGCAGATCGAAACGTGGTTGTCCTTTAAACGTTTGTATCCGTCAGCAGTACATCCGTTATTATCCTAGGCTTTTAGTTGGTTTGTCTTTTTAGTCTCTTCGGTATTGGATTGATGGCGTATTCCATTATTATGCTACTAGTCAGACATACCTTTGCCATTTCAGACTGCACGGATAAGAATTTATTTAGGCAGTTACCGGGGCGTAAGGCAAGACCTACGGTACGAACTTGATTGTTCCCTTTCTGACCCAATCCAAGTTATAGAACAGTCAGTAGTTTCCCAATCAATCGCGGTGCATATCGCAGTAGGTTTAAGTAGTACTATTACATTTAAGCAGTTCTAAGTTTTATAATAAGAAAACGCGGACAAATCTGCTGTTATTACATTTTTTTCTAAATGTTCTCTTAGTTTTAAACATAAATAAATATATTAATTAAAAAATAAAATAAAACATATTTCCGCTTAAACCCAGTAGGTTAAACTAACATCTTCACCTTAATCTTGCTAATTTTTGAATATATTTTGTTAGAGTTATTGGATAGAAATTAATGTGTGCTTTTAAAATGTCTAAAAAACATGAAATGAAATCGCTGTTGAAATCTGCTTTTTAAATTATGCTTCTAAAGGTTAGCGATAAGGCCTTTGATACTTATCGGTAGATGAGATTACAAATGGTCTAACGGTTAAGGATAGTGAAAATTTTGTAGCCTACTCCAAAGACTTTACATAGCCCCACAAGAAGTAATCAAGTTTTGAATCCTCAGTAAGGCAATATTTTCAAGGATCGGATGGTACGTAGCATATAATGTTTTAACCACATATCATCCATATTAATGTTGTCCATATTTTCAAAGAAATAGTCACTATTCATTCTCCGAAAACGTGATTCATTGAACTCCGGTTTGATGATACTACCAGCGTGAAGACAGCACCAAATTTTAGCCGATATAATTGAGTCTCGTGAGTACCTTCTGGTTTTGCCTCAGTCCAATAGAGGTTATTCCGCTTATTCGCAAACCTATTGAGCTAAATGTGAGCCAAATCATTGAACACAATTTTCCGATAAAAATAAGTGTCAACCTCGAGCTGCTTAAAGATCGTAGTATAGTGATTGGTTCCTGTACAAAATGGGTCTGATACGAGTCTTGGTTGAGATCTTTCGCAAAACTTTCTCACACAGTGGATGGACAAACGCCAAACTGTTTCCGAATTTACAGTTCCACATTTTTCGCCACAATTTCGTTCACACCGGCTACAGTTGCTTTCGTATGCACATCACGTTGACGAATTGTTGCCTTTGCGTCTTGTTGAGGGTTTCTGAAAAGAATTTTATCCACAACACGACGAATAGTGCACTTAATAAGATTTTCAAAATAAATTTGAACGATTGAATAGTAAAGTCTTCTTCAGCTTTTCAACTCTTCAACTAGGGTAACACTTCAAAAGGCCGACTGCTTATAAATTCCGATGATTCGGCGAAGGTTTTCGCACTGACGCCATTCCTTAAGGTGACTTTAATGGAAAAGAGTATAAAGCTCTGACAACAAATAAGAAAAAGTTGTCATCTTTTAAAATGATTACAATAATTAATTAAATTTTAATATATTTTTTTTTCCAAACTCCTTTAATCTGTAAATGGATTTGTATATTTTTTAGTGGTTTTCTCAGAAAAAAATAATTTCTTAAAATCCTTTTTCAATATTTCTCATCGCTCTTACACCATTTTAATTTTCCTGTCTTCATTATCCGTCTAATTATTTACCACTTGAAATATACCCGCTACAATGAAGAGAAAAAAAGAAAAAACTTTTTCCTCTGTCTTAATTAATTTTAAAATCGTATTTCTGAGAACCATTGAAACACTTTAATTTGCAATCTTACAACGGGGACGGTTTAAGAAATGCGAAACCGCCTTCAACAGAGAGGATATGGCAAACGAGACAAAAGCTCCTTCAACGTACATACCTCTTAGCACTTGTTCAAGTACCTACCTACCTTAATACCAGTCAGTGTACCTTAATCAGTCTTTAAATTATGTAGCGGAAATAAAAAACATCACCGCTATTTTCTCACAGCACAAAGGAAATGGGTGGAAAAAAGAAATTGAAAATAACTCCTACTCCTTCCGTTTGCATGATGTTCCATTTAATGTTTATTTTTTTTTTAGAGCCTTCTTCTTTCTCCGACGACGTTGCTTGGCTCCGTCATTTGCTCTTTTATCATTGTGAAAAACAGAAAAGAAGCCAAAAAAGTAAGGAAAAAATCATACGTAAAGCAGAATTCTGTTAAAATCAACGTTTTTTTTTCACAACCTATGAACAGGAGACTCAAAGGAGGATGCAAATTCTAAACAACATATGTACGATGCTTTCAGTCCAGAGTCATGTTTCATTGAATCGAACACGAGTTCTCTTAGAACTTGGCCTTTGTATGCTTTCAGAAAACTTAAAAGAATACATTTTTATATTTAGCATTTTCGTAGGTGTACAAACAATAAATACGAGTAAATAAAAATATAAAAAACAAATATGTATTATTTCAATTTGTAGACGTTTCAGTTGGTGCGCTTCCTTCCTGGTTTGAGATGGTTATGAGCGCTTTTTGCTTACAGCATGGAAACCAATTTCCGTTCAAGTGATGAGAAATTATTTCATCACGCTTCAAAAGTTTCCTTATTTCTTTGTCCTCGACATCCTTGTTTTCTCCACGATAGCAAAGAGACATGGTGTAGCCTTCTAGAACTCAACAATGTGGCTGAAATTAAAATGCAAAACTTAAAATGCGTCCTAAACATTTCCGACAGCAGGGTGCTCGCTACTGCCTAACGTACAAGGATACTCTCCTCATCTTAAGCAACCGGATGTAGCCTAGACACTACAGGGAGTGCTTACTCGTACTTCAAATTGACTTCTGTAGGCACAATAAAAGGGTTAGAGGGTTACTTTGACTCAAAGTGGCGTTTTATAAAATTTGCGTAACCTGTTAAGAAGAACTTTTATCATTTGCCTGTTTAATAAATGACAGTAATTTAACTTTGAGTTGTACTTAGTTGGGCGTTTAATTGTGACATTAATTTTTGAAGAAAATGTCTTTAAAGGGGGTACTTTGAAATAGCTGGTAGTAAAAGGATTGTGGGCTTACTGAAACTACGACTGTTACTAAAGGCGAATCAGTCCAAAGGGGTTATTTTCACGAAGAAACATTTTATAGTTTATTTTCTGGAAATGTGTCAAACTTAAGTGTAACCAAATATTATTTTGCTGTGATATTATGTCATAAATTTATTGAAATTTGTTTAAATTTATTGATAGCAAGTAAAAATTACTACAGCTTCATCTTATAACAAAAATGCATAGCTCCTTTATTTTGTAAATAAATTCTACTATTTAAAACATCTATTCAAATTAGAAAAAAAAAACTGTAGGTAAAATTTTAAATGAATATTAATAAATAGAGAGTCAAAACTAACTAAAATAAGACCTTTAATTTTTTTTTGTAAGATGTTAGTTCTAGAAAATGTAGTGTTTCTTAAAACGTGGCATTTAATGTCTCATGTTATAGGGAAGTCAGGAATTGTCTTGAGAATATAACATCTCTCTATTTTTTAAATTTTGCGAAGAAAATTCAAAAATAAAGATATTGGAAAAACATTCTATTTACAGACGAAAGCTAATTGGACGTTTAAAAGGTCACGCAAATAAAAAAAAATTGTAGATAAAAGAATGAAGATTTAAGTGAGCAAAATGTTGGAAGCACAGTAAAGCATGGAGGAGGTTCAGTGATGATGTGAGAGTGTAAGGCAGAATCTTGGGTCAGAAATCTTGCCTTCATTAGTAGCATAATGAATAAGACTATCTGAGCATCCCAAAAAATAACATGTAGCCGAGCGTACAAAAATTAAGTTTGCTTAGGAATTGAATCTTCCTTCGGTTAATTTTTGAGTTTAAATTTTCAATTCATGGCATGATTACTCAGTTTTGTATCCGCGTTCAATTTAGTCACTTTTCATCAGTTTTCATTGCCACATTGTTTAATGACTATGATCAGCTACACTATAATATAACTTTATAGACTTAAAAACAACATTAACTATATTTTTAGAAACCATGCACCTCTTTTCCTAGTTTTCCCAATAGAGTCAGTATTTGATTAACAATCGTCATATTTTGTCGAATTGCGCAAATTCGAATGTCCTGGTAAATATAGCGTGTATATCGATCTGAATTTAACTTTGCATAAGTAGCAGAATTTTCTAGATGATACAAAAAGACACAAGATACGCAAGCGAGAAAAGTAAGTCCATAAAAGAGGGCGATTTCGTTACTGGTCATGCGAGTAGCGTGATATTCGCTTTAGTCGATGGAAGAATTTTAATATTGCGCTTAACTGAGCTCTTAAATTGCATTAAAGGAAATAAAAAGGTTGACAAAATATCAAGGCGAAAGTCTCAAGTCGAGTTGGAAAGACTATCCTCTAATCATCACTTTTGCACTTGAAACGGAATTACAATACATTTGCTTTGCAAATCATCGTCTATGAATTTTTGTCATATCAACTATATATTGTACGAAGAGTTTTCCCCTTATGCCAATATTTGCGAAGCATTTTCTTCAGATACCCATGCCCGGCATATCAACTTGTGAAAAAAAGGTACATCTGAGTTTGCTCATATCAGTTTAATGAAACCTATTGAGCTACTCTATAGACTTTCAATAAAAATCGAAGAGAACACAAGATTGCGTCTGACTTTTTGAAAACGATGATACTATACTTGTCTTTTTTTTTAGAGGTAAACAAATTTAATATGAAATAAAATACTTGAAGCTAATATTAATGTCTATGATATTAGCTTTATTTAATAGAGAATTTCATGTCATTAGTGTTTAAAAATCGGAGATATTGGCGCCACAGCTAACTTGAATGAGGAACAACCGTGAAGTCGAATTTTCGACAAAGCTCTGTCACGTCAATGCCATTCAACTGAGGAACGAAGAAGTCAGAAATTATGGGCCGATGATTCCACCACCCCATAAAGCACACCAAACAGTGAGTTTTAATGGTTGTAAGGGCTTTTCGGCAAAGGCTTCTGGGTTTCCTCCAATCCAAATTCGACAATTTTGCTTGTTTAGATATCCATTTAACCAAAAATGGGCCTCATGGGAGAACAAAATTTTGCATAGGATATGAGGATCAGGCTGAATCATGTTTTCCATTCACCGAACCTACGACGCGTATAATGGTCACGCGGTTTCAACTCTTGCATAAGCTGGATCTTATAAGCTTCTAAACGAAGATCTCTCCGTAAAATCTACCACAAAATGGATGGCCATAGCTCCAATTGCTCATTCGGATTCTCCTCAACACTGCGCTCCACAACGGCAATAATTTCTTCTGTGTGCACTCTTGTCGGTATTATCCACTAAAGTGTACGTGGTGCGAACGTGTTCCGAATAACTTGATCAGATGAACGATTATGTCGACCGTAAAATGGACATAGGCCACGAACCGAACAATGGTTATCAAAATAGGTTTTCACTAATTACACGCCTTGTTATGGCTTCAATCTATGAATCGTAAATGGTACTAACCACAAATCAGCTTTCAACTGACAAATTGACAATCTGTAGAAACAGTGTTGCCAGCTTCAAAACCAAGCTTTTAAAAAGAACATGCCACCTAAAATTGTGTTCGTAAAGACCCAGAAAGTGTATTTAGTCGAAATTGTGCCATGCGGGTGCTCTACCCTAAACCTAATACTTAAAATATGTCTTTCGGCATGATATTCTCATGTTTTTGCATTTATTAAAATTAAAACTAAGAAATAAAGTTTTGTATACAAAGAACTTAGTGAATGGACTACTTTATAAAAGTTAACACTAAAACTTACAAACTACCAAAAAAAATAAATCTTAACCTACTTATATACATGTACATACTAGCTTATAACCTCGACTTCGTTCGCGTTGGTATAACGAATAATTGATAAAAGATCTGTGACGTTTGACTAACGAGGAGGCGAATGCTACATAGGCTTTCAATGAATAAGAATTTTAGTAGGTGGCCGTGGAACAAGTGGTAGTGTGTTGGACGATACGGTGTTCAATCCCGACAGGGACCCGAAGGACAAACATTTTTGCAGGCAACTAAAATCGTGTGAAGTGGTTAGTTTTACTTTAAGGAGCTCTCATACTCGTATGGCATTGAAAGTTAAATTCTTAAAAAAAAATAAAAAAAAATTTCAAAACAATAAAAAAACGCATGTCATATTTTACGGTGGTAAATTCAATGTGAATGTTGAATTAATTTTTATTGAATTTACATTATTATTTTTAATTCGGTGGTTCCAGATTTTGCGTCACTAATAGCCATGTTACATCGTTCAGTGAACAGACACGCTGAGAGTGAGTTGACTACATTCCTCTGCTTGCCGAAGGGAATCAAAACAAAACGAACGGCATGGAGTTAACTTTAATTCAAGGCCACTCTGCTAACTACTAGTATATTACAATACTTGTTTGGTTTTTGGGAAGTGTAAATGATGAGATTTGAGGAGCCCCTGACCCTGGAAAAGGGACGTAAAATTGACCGTGGGTGAAGCAACGCGTTTGAAAGTGTACAGCGACTTGGAATTGGGATTATTTGAATTGGAAAATAAAGTTAGAAGGAATCAGCGATATTTGCGGGATGAAAACATCCCATTCGTGGCCACATCATTTAAGGTTGTGACTTCTTTGAAGTCAAAATTCATAAATTGTCTCGTTAATCCAAAGCGGCTTTTTTTTACATACATTTGTACATCGATAACTCAAAACGTTGTAACTGTTATGTAAAACAAAAAATTTTAAAGTATCATCCATCTCTATATTACCCCAAACGATTAACATTAGAAGATTTATTTACGTTATGAAATCTAATTGCAACCAAGTGAAGATCATTGAAACCGATAGTATACCAGTAAGCATTGAAAATAAAAACTTGTTTTGTTGTTCTTTTCTTTGTTTTTCTATTGAGTGAGCGTGCACATGCATGTGTTTGATGTTCATGTTTTCGCCAGCTCGGCGACTGCATCTCACTGGTTCCGAACTATGAGTGTAGTACAGACATATATAGGTACATATACCTATAGATAGATGTCTAAATACGTGTATACCAGATATATTAGTGGTTCATATTTTTAAAATATTCTTATTTTGAAAAGTTTTTTTAATTATATCTCCGGCTCCATTCCACCGATTTTAATGAAGCGTATGGCAGTTTGTAAGTTTAGATATGGGCTATAGAACAGCGGAAATCCAATTAGAATCGGTTCAGTAGTTCTTTTGTGATGCTCGGACAAACAAACAAACTGAAAATTGATTTGGGTATAGACACATTCATACGACATAACCAAAGTGTTTTTTTTTGATAATATCTTAAATATACAGCATGACTATATTTATATGGGATACCCCCATTTGTTTTAGAAAAAGTTATCACCTATCTCTTTCGTTTTTTTTTGTCTTAGTTTTGTAATTTTTTTCCTTTAACATTCCCTAGTCCCATCTAAATCTATGTAAGCCGGCGACGGCTAAAAAACTAGGTTGACCAACTTTACTTCATAATGAGGCTACCTTATATTCGAGGAAAACGGCGAAGAGGCCACAAAATTGTTGGTACAGCTGAGCAGCATCTCTCATGTTGTGTTTTCCTATCGCCCCACTGAACCGGAGACGCCCAGCGCTGCTGTGTGCGATGTCTCTATTGTAGTTAAGTCGCCTCTTCGTAGCTGTATGAGCGACGTTGGACGTTAGCGTCACCGCTAATCTGTCCTGGATCAGTCCCTTCATATCTGTGTAGAGGAACGCTTCTGGAGGAATGAAGCCGTCAAAGCGCATTCCTGGAATATTTTTTTGTAGTAGTACGGTTGAGTGTGGGGACAAAAACTACTCCATTTCGCGAGCATCCTTTTCCTTCTATTATCGCTTTCCTCCAAATATCCATACCCACAATCCATTCCTTCTTTTTGTTAGTTCCGTTTGTTTTGACATTCTGATATCCTATCCACATCCTAAAATCCAACTCTACTCTTTTTTTTACTATTGTACTTTGAGTCAACATAATAATGAAATTGTCCACTTTTATTACATTCCCCCTATTGTACGAAACCTTATTGGGTTACAATTTTATGTACTCAGACGCAGGTGTTCTGTATAACCAAGGACAAGCCCTAAGGCAAGTCCTCTTAAACACCCTAATCTTTTCCAATAAACTTGCTCTCACGTTGGACAACACGCCAAATACAAGCATTTGCCGTATAAGGACCATGTAGCAGATCACCTTCATCCTCGCATAGAGCTGGCTGCTATAAATAGATGTTTCAATGGCCGCTAACGGTCCAGTGTCAATGTCGTTAACGCAGTTATACAGACTTCTGAAATATTCGTCGTGTGGTATTGGTCTGTAAGACTTGTATAATTTTTTAAGTATAATATTGAAGCAATCAAATGCCTCGGCAGTGCCATAACAGAATTTTATGTAGTAGTTAGCGTTTCCGCTGTTACCCTACACTCTTTTTTGCCTGTGTTTATACATTTGTGCTGTCAAATATGGCCTTAAAATAAATTAATAGGTGATGGGTACCAATATGAAGTTGCTGACTGTTGAATTGATGACCGATCATGTTGATAATGGTTTTTAAGCGTTCAGATGTGCGGTAGATAAATTCTTGTACGCGATCTATAGTTAGCGGATTGTAAATGTTCTCCCTTAAATCGAGGATGTGGCAGATGATTCTGGGATCACATTCACTAGATATACTTCCATCTGACCATATTTTACAGATGACCTCGTATATATTAGTTACTTAAATCAATTGTTTTGAACTGCTTTCGAAATCGCTGCCCAGACCCATAGATAAACTAACTAGATGTCAAATTCTACTAATACTTTTGCAAGCCCTTAACTTTTGCACAGACACACTGTAAGCGAATTCCAACAGTTCTGCATCTCTATAACTTTGTCAAAATTTGCAAGAAGGAGAGCAATTTACAAGTAAAATTGCTAGAATGAGAGCGATTTGCACGAATGTGTGTAATGGACACGACATTTTTTTGATTAAAATGGGCGTGGTTTGTATAAAAGGAGAGGGAAATTGCTATTGATGACAATTTACACGTATTCACAGCCAGGATTACACGAATAGATTTTCAGATTTTTTCCAGATTTTCCAATATCTGGAAAGTTTGCCATTTAGGTTAGTTTATCTATGCCCAGACCTCTTCAGGGTCGGGTGGACGAAGTATCAATATGGTCGTCTACGAGTATTACGATCAATGGTTTATTCTGTCCGACAACGGAATGTTGGTCGCCTGTGGCTTCAAACAGTCTGCAGAAGTAATGCTTCCAAATCTGTAGCACCAACTTTGCCCATACTATTCTGTCTCTGCATGCTTCTGTTCGGTATTTGTGTCCTTGGTAACCAACGCTCATATAAATATGTAAAACAGAGCACTGAGGTAAAACAAAACTAGTCCATTGTAACAATCATTGCAGATTTAGTTACGTCAAAGCTTAACATATATTCCTTAAAAATACTTATCATTCAATTCAAGAACGAGTATCTGCACTTAATTCAGTTATAGGAACTGCATGCACATATACCATATGTACGCTCAAAAACTAAATTTAGGAAACAAATACAATAATTAAGCATGTTTGGACTATATAATTGAGAATGTAGTTTACTATTAAATTAGCTTAATATGACCGGTCCCAATAAGGCAACTTTTTCGCGCTACCCAATAAAGCACTTTTCTATAGAATTTGATTTAATAATAATTTAATAATTTCATTAAACAATAAATTAAAGCCACAGGCAAATCCCACGCATCCGTCATCAGAGTGAAGTACACTTAGGAGACTTCCTTACAGTGGCTTCCGTTTGCTACTACATACGACAATATGTATAAATTACCGTTGTATAATACGAAATATGAAAGAAAATTAATTTATCTATATCATAAGCCCTATATACTTGTATACGAGCATGCACACATACATCTATCTGAATATATCGTATAACTCATCCTTTTGGCCTAAGCCACCCTCTTTTATATTAGAAGGAATTTATTTTCAAGTACCTCACCACTGTTTTAGTATCCCGCAACACACATCTACTTGTTTATTCTAATGTTGAGGTTGTCATTTGCTCCACAATATGGAGGAAATATTTCATCTCATCTACATGCTGCAACCTTCGCATCCCTACTAACTGTATTACCAGAAATATATTATTTTCACCTCTTCTGTCAGAGACAGGGAAAAATTCTTAATTTTCGAGTGATGTTGCGTACACATTCAGTGAGCAACTACAAATTCATTCGAATCTCTTTCTGAACTTCTCAACTGGTTCGGGCTTAATACTTTGCTCTATGTTGGCGCCCAATGCGGGACGTGTACTGAATTTAGGAGTTGCTTTTAATTTTTCCCTCGTAACCTTGTTCTTTGATATTTAAGTCACGCACCTCAATATCAATCGAGATGAGGTGAATGCTGAGAATCTGAAGGTTTTTATTTATTTTTATTTTTTTTTTTTCGCTTGGGGTAAAATAATAAAAAGTAAAAAATCATGACATCCTCCTACATACTCGCACTTTAGTCGGAGTAATTCTATTCCCTATTCCCTTTGCCTAAGTGTGTCTTTTTAAAAGTATGGGTGTAGCCTAACAGTTGCTTTAAATTGTTATTAAAAATCCTACAACGTACAATTCCTTTTGCGATTTCATCATTTCGAATTCAGCAAATTTGTTAGAGAGCAAAAAAAAAATTTTTATTAAAAAAAAAGAAGAAGAAAAAGTTAATGTCAAAAGGGTAGCTTGAAAGGTTGCCTGCGAGATGGGTAGTAAATTAAAGGAAACCCAGTTGATAGAATGAATTGCGAATTTTTTTTTCTCTACTTTATACTCGTAGGAAAAAAGGGTTAAAAGAGATTTTTGGAAGGACTCTCATTCGTAATTGAAACCAGAACTCTGGGAATTTAGCTGTGAGGATTCGTCTTATTTTCAACACAACAAAAAAAAAAACGGGGATTTATGAAGCTCTTTGTACCGGAAGTATGGCAATAAAAATACATCACTTTAAATTGTACAATAGTTAAGCTAGAAAGATCGGTTTTAAATTATTTGTCCACTCATCTTTGTGTTATCAAATTGTCCCTAAAACGTGGGGACATATTGAAAAATACGAAACAAATATCTGATACGTCAGACAAATTTTCGAAACAAAATCTACTTTAAATGCCGCCCACTGCTTGGCTGGCCTGGACCCCAAGAACCAAATTGCCTCGAGTGTCAAAAATCGTACAATACATTTCTGGAAGGAGATTTCAAATAATTTTATAGTCTTTGGCAAGATTCGATAAGTTTTTCCTCGTTATGGTGCACATAGACCGTTTGGAAGTCTATTGCGAAGCCACTGGGAGATCATAGTCTAGTTAGAACCAAATAGATTTCTTTTATAAATTTGCCAAGAATGGTGATCTCCCCAGAGATCAACCTCGTCTCCATGTGAGGAATAGAATTTGACTTACTAAGGAAGACTTAGCGTTGTCTCAGTTCATTTCTTTTTGGAATCAGATGATTGAAGTCAAAGTTGAAGATCGATTTATTAGGTAGGCAATGCTTCAGCGTGAGTAGGTTGACATACCCTCCAATTAGCTATTTTTATTGCTATGTCTTTCAGCCTAAAATCGGACTTAACTGAAACTTCCATAGGAAAAAAGTAACAAATGTATTGAATCCTTTCTTTAAATTATTATTTTTTCTCATCAACAGCACAATTACATAATAGGTATATTAATGATGAATTGTTATGTTTATGACCGAATATCACAAATTTTTTATTTATTTTTTTTTTTCTCTTTTTTTACTTTTTTTGTTATCCAATCTAAAAAAATGTGAAATGAATAAATTACTACTAATTGTCACCCCACATCAGATATCAACTGAAATATAAATCTAGATGTGTCTTTCACCACTAACTTTTAAGTTAAGGAATGATAACTAATATTTCATTTATAATAATAGTTAAGTAATATTTAAGTTTATGATAATGAATAAATAAATAAATAAAATAAAATAAAAATAAAATAAAAAATGCAACAAATTTTGAAACGCCACCTTTGTTGAGGTATCTTATGCAGACACCCGACGTTAGGGCGTCTTTCCAGATGAGGCGATCAAAGTGAGAATTAGTCTCACGACCGTGGTGTAGATCCAGCGTATGGTTTTTAGGTTGTACACCCCATCTTGAGTCTACGACCGAGTAGAGGGTCTGTCATCTGGTCTTAAGCAAGTAAACTATTATAAGCGGCTACTAAATTTGGCAGATTTATTAGCATCTCCAAAATCTAAATACGAGAATAAATAAATAAATACCCTATATATGGTATGTACTCGTACAATACATACGAGTATATTACTACCTTTCACTAATTCTTGTTTTAATGTTTTAATCAATTTGCTTATAAATGTCATAGATAGGCATATATCTGACGGTCTTATAGAGTTAATATTCCATCAGAAAATAAGAACCACTAGGAGCCCCTTTAGGATGTACTCCTCGAAAGAAAGAAACATGAATTCATGCTAAACCTTTTATCACCACGTTATTTTATAACGTAAAGTACCGCGCCACTATAATCACTAATATGGGAATTATATGAAAAAAAAGTCATATATAAGCAGTAGTAAAAAGTAAAAGAAACACAATAAACAAATAAACAGTTTGAAAAAATAAGCTTTACTTTTGTTAATTTCTTTTTTTTAATGCAGTGAGCACAACTTTTTCAGAATATTGTGATGGTAGCATTTGCGGCGTGTTTTCGCTGGAGGAGGAACACATTCAACGTAAATATTGGATCTTTGTTTAATGTTGGGCTTGAGTAGATTCTGTGCAAATTCTCTCAAAAATAATGTTCGCTTATGATATTTTGTGGTTTTGTTCCAGTCTGGAAATTTGATCAACAAATTATTTTTAAAGCTATTCCGCATGCATCTATTTGATTGGGCAATGTGTCATCTGCTGTTTTTCGTCTTGGGGAAACATATTTTTCTAAAGGTATCTATGCTATCGTTCGGCATTGATTTTATTACAGTGATTCATTATTGAAACGAGTATAACTTCTTTATTTTTTTTTGGCGATACAACTCACCAATGCCATCGTTTTTCTAAACACAAAAATGCTACTTTCAATTTGTCTTTCCTTTCTATGAAGAATATTTCGTGGAATACATCTTTTAGTTTTAGGGAATGTACCAACAAAAGTTAATTGCTTTGAAAGAAGACTTTCTGTTACTTCAAAGCTTCTGAAATAGTTATCAAAATCCACCAAATTTTCATTCCATATTTGTCGGGCTTGGAAGGTGTATGTCGAAACGAAACTCTCTCTTGGAATGGCAATACTTGTTCATAAATAGTCAGGTTTTCACTAGGAGTATAGTGTTTCTTCAAATTTGTATTTATTTGGTCGCATAAGTCTCTTATATATACTCGTATGTAGGTGTATGGTGCGGTCTGCGGACTTATCTCGCGAGCTTGTCATCAAACCGCGAATAGCGCCATTAGTCGGAAAATCTGTTCTTTGACATAAAAGCTCGGAGCAGTAAGTTACCATATAGTGGATGCCAAAACTCATTACAATCGACGGTGTCATGTTTTCTTAATCCTGCATCTGTCAATAATCCGATATATGCATTTTCAAAATGTATGTAGTGTCTCAAAGTCACTACATGGTACATCAAGACATTTTTTTAATTATCATAATTACTTACAAATAAATAAAAAATAAATAAAATCAAAAATGTATTTTTGTAAAGAAATTTTATAAATAAAGAAACACATAGAAACATTTTAGTGAAATAAATGTTGATTTGGAATATATGGTATTTTTTTTCTCAATAGTGACTCAAAGTCACTAAGAGTGAAAATACAAAGTCAGCGCTACGAGTATTCTTGTTGCTGACAAAAGTTATAAAATTAAAATTGTTCATGAAACGTAAATTAAATTAAAAACATAGAATATTGTACCTACTCTTAAATTTGTAAACAGACGCACTTATAATAAAACCCTCATGACATAAAAAATTGCATATGTCAGATTAACATAAAAGGGAAACATTTACACAAAATAAAATCATCATTTTATAACGTGAACAGTTTGTTTTATTCTAAGCTTTTTAATCTACACAGTTTTTCGTAAACAGTTTTTAAGACAGTAAAATTTAAATTTACAAAACAGTTGTTACTGTACGAGTCATTACAATAACTGCAACACGGTTAAACAAAATCACCAGCGCCGAACAATTCTACTTCATTACTTTTCACTGGAAACTATTCATTGCTATATCCGAAGGATTTTGCGAAGTTGGTGCCCAGTATAAATGGCATAAGCATAGTCGATAAGCTTGAATGTCGTGCACTTACGAGTAGTAACTTCTCCACGATTTAAATGTAACTAGCTTTGTCAACCAAAACTACTAGCCAATACATTAGGTTAAAATTGAATCAGAGAAGATCCGATAAACTTTCATTACACAAAAGAAAAACCTTCACTACGTTTACAATTGTATTAACCGGAGTCTTCGCGAAAGAACTGCATGGTCAAAGAGAGTCAGAGATGGGCTAATCTGCACTGACGGTAATGATGGTTTCAGTGATGTCTGTTTTTACAAAAGCAATTGCTTTTTCCAATAGTAGCGCGATAAATATATGTATACATTCGCCCGCCCTCTTATCATATTGCACCTCAAACCTACTGACCAAAATTACCTGACTTCAAGCAGTTTATATGAAGGCAAACATTGACCAGTCGTCGTGTTATTAGTCTTAGTCATCATCATGGCTGTGAATTATATCAGAACTATTCAAAAGAGCACAGTATTTTTATCCGACCTTACCTACACAGTTGTGTTGAGTATGAGAACTTACCTCTCTACCCAACCACTTCCATAGTAGATCCATTTATTTTGTTGAATCAACTCAAATTTTCGACAATTTTTGGCTGTCCGACCAGAATGACATAATATGATAAATGAGTCAGCCAAATCTGAGAAGAAAAATTTGTAGATCCTGAATTAACATTAGAAATATCTACGTATCTGGCTGGAACATCTGCTCGATATTGAATTCTTTCATCATTGGGGTGATCAGAGTGTCACACTGTCCCTTAATCAAAGATTTGTCTGTCCCTGTTATACACCACAAGACATTATTCCTATTCCAGTCTGATTAAGTTCAGAGTCAGGATGTTTGAAGGATCCTTACAAAAAATTGTTACTAAGATTTCAATAAACAAATAAGAAAAGAAGATTGTTGTTTGACCCATGGATAAGTGCCTAAACTTCAATCAACCTCTCAAAATGAATGCGCCCAACTACACTTTAAACCTTTAAAACCAGTATACTTGCATCTTTGATACTTTTCTTCTTTTTTTATGATATAAAGAAAGTAGTTCATGACTTTAAGCGATGCCAGAATGTTTTAAAATTTGGGCTTGTAAGAAATTAAAACTGAAAGTTCATTCATGAAAACTGTCCCAGTTAAATGTTATCGTTTATTTTATTTCTGATGAACTCGTGCTGTTTATAAGAAGCACGTAAGGATTCCAACTGTGAAAAAGAAGTACGACGAATGGTTTTACTAAATCAGAACAAAATGTAACTGACTGCAGATTTTAGGAGCTGAAAAGTCAGCACATGCCGGGATGTTGACGTGATATAAACTCATTTTTTATACTCTTTCACAAAAGTGACAAGTGAAGGAAAAATCTGAAACAAACTTGTATTTAAGCATATTTCTTTTCATTCAGAAAAAGTCAGTAAACAACATATAAATGTCAGTTAACATAAAATGAGATATAAAATTGACATCATTGACGTAATCTGGGGGAGACGGTGAAGGTAATTGATAAAATTTCTAAATTGCAATGTAGCGAATAATAAATTACTTTTCGTCACAAGTTGTTTTGTTTATTCACGAAGATCATGTTTCAGCGACATTAGCGTGCTAATAACCTTACACGTCATACCAATGTATAGGAGCTGATTGAGGCTGACAGACTTTTTGTATTTTTGCTCAATATGAGGAACTAAAATAAGTGGTCTTCAAATTAGTTGACTGTCTACCAAACAGATTACTTTTAAAAATATATCTTCCGAGGATTGTCAAACAGATGTTCTGAACTTGCAGCAATAAGAAACTATGTGGTGTAACTACAACTTGGTGGAAAACTGTTCTACGTTTCAAACGCTTTCCAGTATTCGTATTAAGCCGCCCGTAGTTCAGATCTAATACAATTTTATGAAAAGCTTCGAAACAACTCTGCTCAAAGAATCATGCTCAATGGGCCTTTGAATTTTTTTGCATGCGAAGAACAGATTTCAAAGTCAGCGCTTAGAACATGATTTTTTTGGCAAGTTCACTTGGTATGTTGTGAACCCAAATGCGATGTAACATGCTTAAGTAGAATAGTTTTGTGAGTACTTAGACTTGGATAAATGCCCTTACAATTATAACATGAAGATCTGATTGGGTTCTTAACTCTCGCTGCTGAATAGATATATGACATGTCCACATTTTAGTTCGGAATAGTAAGTATTTGCTTTTTCTTGATGCAGCGCGAAAAGAGCAATATCGATCCGTAATTCGATTTTTAATTTTTGGATGGAAGAATGAGCGAAGGTATAAAAACGAAGTTGGATGCTATCCGTGCGGACCCCTCATCACCTATGATAAACATGACATATTGATTCAACGATTTAAGCACATCTGTTTTTAATAAGAAGCGCCCAGGCATCCCTAATTACTGAGAAAAGGCGCAGAAATTGTTCGTAGTATGATTCCTAGTGATTGCCGAATGCAATTGGGCATAGTAGCTGAAGCCGTAGGCGTATCATGCGGAACGGAAAGCAAACATTTACATGATGAGTTTCATGCTAAAGTTGCCGATTTGATGGATGCAATGATTGCTCACAGAGGACTACTAGAATTTATTATTGGACATATTTGATAAGTGATAAGCCATCATCCATCATCATCGTTCACCCGGAATCGCCCTGGTCAAATTGCAAGAATTACGGTACGAATTGCTGATACTTCCAACGTCGTGTCGTGTCGTGTCTCACAGGAAACAAAACTCAGCTCAAACGAGGAGATTAGAGGATATTAGAGGAGGCGAGGTAGAAGCCTATTTTGAAGGGCTTGGCAAGCCATACTTTTTAGGCGTTTGGCAGAAAGAATAGGAAAAGTGTATCGCCCTAAAAGAAAATTGCCTTGAAACGAGATAATGAGCTGTAATATACCATAAAATTAAACCCATAAAATCGTGGTAATGGCCAAAGTAAATGACCCTACTGATTTAATGCTAATAGTGTTTAAATATGATTTCTGACATATGGTATGGGCGCCGTAATTCGGAATTCCGATTTTGGCCACTTTTTCGAGCAGATGGGACCGTATATTAGCAGCAACGCGGCGAATGTTGGCTCCCAAGTCGTCTATCGTCTCTGGTTTATTCGAAAAGATTAGCGATTTCAAATATTGCCACAGAAAATACATACTAGGTTTTAAGTCACACGATCTTCGAGACCAATTATCATGTACATACATTATGCGAAGTTATGCGCTCATAGAATGTTTCCTTCAGTAAATTGATTGTGGCGCGATACTGCTGATACTGCTATTCCACATTAATACTATTCATTTGTGAAACAGAAAAGATAATCGTGGATTTACAGCGCTCTCCGTTGACTGTAATGTTCTGGCTGGCATTATTTTTGAAGGAATATGGGCTACTGATCCCACCAGCGTATAAAGCACATGAAATATTCACTTTTTGTGGATCTGCCGGTGTCTCAATAATAACTTATGAGAATTTTGATTGTTGAGGTAGTCACTCGACCAAGAATTAGCCTCATCACTGAAAAAAATTTTATGGTGAAAAAGAGGATTACGATCCCTTTTACTGAACGTAGGACGCACACGATGGTCAAGTGGTCTTAATTGTAGCACGAGCTGGATCCTGTAAGCTATATACCAAAACCTTGGATGGGATATGGGTGGACTCTGTGCACTACGGCAAATCTACTTCATCGGATCCTCAGCAATACAACGCTCCATGACAGAAATGTGTAAATTCTCCAGTATGTAAGGTACGGCATATCTGCGGATGTGGTGCGTGGTGCGAAAAATGATGATTATTTCGGCGATAAAATGGACACGAATCGAATCATGATTTTCGAAATAAATATTCAAGTGTTGTTTTTGCGCCTTTTCATGGTGTAACGGTAAATTAAAATGTGCGCTAATCGGGAATCAGCTACTAAATTGACTGTCACTGGAAAAATGTTGACATTTCAAAAACATAACCTCTAAAGGAAAACCATTATGAAGATCGTACAGCAATTATCAGCTCGTCCATGAAATGAATGAAATATATATATTCAAAAGTTGCTATTATGTTATTGCTTAAGTTGGGCAGAAACAAGCTAGCTCTTGTAGGTCTTGAAAGTTCTTTGCATTCAATGTCACCAGATACATCTTATTGTCATAAACAAAACAAATTACATTCTTGGATAGTGTCACCAATTTCCGTCAGAAGAGTTTTATAGATGTAAGTTTAACTACATCTTTCTATAATAGAAGCGTCAACTATAGGTGTTTAACTCCTTTGGAACGAGCCAGAGATTCTACAAGAAGTATGAGTATGAATTATGGCAGTACTCTCTTTAACATAGTACATATTGAGACCGACTGTCTTATATCAGACACCAGACTTAGAACGAGTTAGATATTATTAATTGCAACTTGCCACGGATTTGTATGGCGATTTGTCTGCGTATCCCTGGACATCCGTATATTTCATTATCATCATATGGTGTCAAAAACTAGTCAATTTTGTCATTTAGCTTCTTACTCCCTATTCTAGCAATAGTTTGAAATGTTTAAAAATTGTTATTTACTGGAAAAAGAAAGATTTTCCAACGAAGTTCCGAGGACTTAAAAGAGTTTATTTCTCAGATGGCTTAAAAACTCTCTTGATTCTTTTCAGATGGCGATCTGATATTAATGTTGATGAAAGGCAATAATTGTGGAGTCTGAAAAGTGCTGTTTAGCATCAGCGTCCGTTGGCCATGCTTTGTATAAGATGTCCCATTTGCCTTCGTCATCAACTCGGTCAGGGTGCTGTTCGCAAGAAATTCCTTACATTACTGCGAGACTCTCGTAAAAGCTTCATAATGATTATAACTTAGATTTCCTAATTATTGTATTGTATCTTCTGAGGGCCTAACTATACCTATCCAATTCTCCATTGAGTTTGGTGTCGTCGAGGTGTTTTCTAGATGAAGATCTGAAGATGTTTATGGCGCAAGTTGTTTGAGCTTCTCTAGTCATGCCCGATCTTACATTAGTTCTAAGCTGCTATATCATATTGCATCTGGTGGAGTTTTTTATGAGTTTCAGATAATATACATATGTATGTACTCGTATATGTAGATAGTATCTCCATCTGTATTAAAGAAGAGTTGGCGGTGGTGCGGTATAGTAATTTCTAATTAAATATACCAGCTTAGGGTGGTCAAGGAGTGCCCTTCTTAGTCGGTCTCTAAATTTACGATATCACTCTGGCTTACTTAGGTGTAAATATGTAATTATTTATTTACTTGCAGTTCGGAATGAACCTGGCCTTGATCATCTAACAAGTCACTGCAGCTAACCCGGTCTTTAGCTAATTGCCTCCAGTTGCGCACTCCAAACTGGTTGAGGTGCCGTTCTACTTTTGCTCTCCACCTCCAATGACTGATGAGATCTTCCTCTACTGTGTTGTCCCTCCGGGTTTAATTTGATGATTCTGCGGGTCGGAGCATTCTGCTCCAAACCATATTAAAGGATTTTTCTCTCGAAACGACTGAGGATATCTTCATCCGCTTTCGGTAGAGTCTATACCTCATCGCCATAAAATAGAACTGGCGTGTTCATGGTCTTATATAGAATCTCCTTAGTTTTTCGGAATAGGACTAACTACTCACTTAGCTTCTTATCCCAAAGACAAGTCAGCTTTATTATCGGGGGATCATTGACATAATTGCTGACGTGATTCATATTGAAGATAAGTCTTTAGTGGGGTATATGTTGAGCACTGCTGTTGGAATTATTGGAGCCGCTACAGTTAGATTCCTCAGTTATTATGTGGCTCTACGTCCAGGCCTAACTGTCTTTGGCGAACACCGGATTTAAATAAGAGCTCTTATACTAACAGTATGAATAATATAAAGATGTTCGCAAGAGGGAGAAATCTTAGATAGACACTGACTGATTTACCCCTGTCTTAAAGGTATTGGGCCTAGTTATTAGACAAATTAGCAATTTGTTTTAAATTATCAGAAAATTAAAAAGAAGGCCGCGATTTGTCGGGACTCTAACCATTCTTACCAAAAGAATGATAATAAATGATAAGATACTATTCATAGCTCTAACCTTAGCTAATTTCCTGGTTTTATTGATTTATTACTGCATCTTAAAGCAACTCTTTAACTTCATCTTCAAGAATTTCAAAAATTAGATCTCTTTGTATTGCATGTGCATGCCCACAACTGGAGCCCATAGGTTCATATTGGTTTCAGAACTTACTTATACAGCCATAGTTTGTTGTAGTTGGTCAGACACAAGTCAGAGACTTTCCATTGCAGTTTAGCGTCTAGAATCATGACTTGAAATGTTTCAATCACCACCTTGACCTAAACTGGGAAATAATCTCGATCTTTTAATCGTCATGGGGAAACCTTATTCAGACCATGACTAATTCGAAGTCTTCGTGTAGGTTAGACTTCCCCTTTGGTCGAAGGTAAGGCCCATCGAAAACCTTGGCTAGTCTTAGGGTTTTAGCACCCTGTAGACTTTCCTACATTTTTACAGTTTTCCAACAACAGTGAGATAACCGGTGCTGCGTTTTTAGATATAAACCACAGCCACAAAGACGCTTCTACAAGTGGGCCTTCCTCTTTCAAACGAGGCTGGAACCGAAGTTCCTTGAGCTCCTGGTTTCCTTGGTACAGAATTAAGCCTCTTTCGGTCTACCAGTGAAACCTCTACAGATCTTGTATGTCGTCTGGCAGCTGAAAAGTATTCATGTATGTGGCTGATTCAAATGCTATGTCAATTAGTTGCAACTCTGATGTTCTTTTTTGCATAAGACCAGCTTTGTTCTACCCCCGTTTATTGTCAGACTACGCCATTGAAAAAATGCAGCCTGTATAACATAGTTGGGCGGGAACCCTAAAAGTTGCTGTCTACAAAAGTTGCTTCACAGATTTCTACACTTTAAGGTAGATCGCTAGTAAATAAAAGGTATAATACTGGACCTAGCACCATCTTTAATTTCTCTTAATAATGAGTTCTATGTTTCTTCTTATACCTCCAAAACAGCTCCGTATTTGTTTCCACACTACAGAAGAACCTTCTTAATGTCGGGTTAATATGTTAACACTGGGTATCAGCTTGTAATGATCCAGATAATTGGAAGGATTTACTGATTAAAGAGCAGAATCAGCCCAAGCTGAGTTGCGTGACGATGAAAATTAAATAAAATATATTACAATCCCAACACTGTGTTACGAATGTAAATTTCTTAACAGGAAGTTAACTCCACTCATATACAGATACATAAATACACTCGTACATAGGTACACAATTTAAATAGTCACTGTGGGATAAAATCGTTGATAAGCTCTGCCAACAACACTCCTTAACAACGTGCTAGATCCTGAATTATTTATTTTAGAAATTTCCAATTCCACAATTTTCAGAATCATGTATTACACGAGAATTACCTCAACAATGAATCAACTTTACCAAAGGCGAATAACACCACACACAAAATGCCATTGTACGACGATATTAATGGGAATTTGTCCAGCAATGTTGTTTTATTGCTGATCCCATAGCCGCATATCAGCAGCTCCAACTACCACCATCGTTCGCTTTCAAAACCATCCTGAACTCATTTTAAACTTTTCATCATACCCATGATGGTATACATTTTATCCGAGTAGTCATGCCAATGGGTCTGGTCTACCGGCTCCTGGTACAGAGGTGCCATGACCATAGTCGTCGACCAACATTCGGTGTGATTTCGATTATATTTCATTATACAGCGACTTCGACCAAGTGCCTCTCATGTTGTTGGTCATGTCATTTCCCGTAATTCTCTTGTATGTTATGAGTTCTGAAAATATTCGCTTTGCAAAGTCGCACAATCGATCAAATACTGAAAACACCAAAACAAAAAACGTGTTGCCCTAGCAATTTCAGAGAGAAAAAAAGAGGAACTAAACAAAGTTTATGTTCAGCAGGCAGTAACAATGCTGCTCTCCGCTAACAGATTTTTAATTGCATGCTTCAGCACATATGTACTCGTAGACGAGAAAACAATTTCAACCCATTTTAAATGTTATTCGTTAAGCTGGTAACTTACCTTCCGAATATCTTTGATGTTGGCTTCTAATAAAAATTTCATAAAACCCTGTACGAAGACATTCTGATAGATGAATAAATTTTATTATGTCCAACAGTAATGCGGTTATCTAACCCAACTCTTATTAACGATTAATGGTCGGCTCTTTATTATTTACGAAATACAAGCAAAAATCTGACTACTAAAAGTTCAATGTTGTTTCCTTCTTTTTCTGTTTTCTTCTTTGAAACTTGTTTTCTTTATGTTTTTTTTTTTTATTAAAGAAAACAATAAGATAGGAATCCCGCAGGGTTCCATTTTATTTTCGAATACCTCTATCTAGCATCAAAGAGATTAAGTTGGAAAATATTTCCCCATTTATAATGGCAAAGAAAGGAGATTAACGAAAGCAGATATTTAAAACAGATTTTGCCTTTGACCTTGGTATCCCTTTGTAATATTCATCTTAGAAAAATGCTTACGCGGAAAATGTCCTTTTGGTATTTAAAACGGAAACACTCTTATTTTGCATGTTTTCCTAATTAGATAAGAACTCTTTTCCAAAAATATCGTTTCGTAGAAAATCGTCTGACGAAGTCTTTAAGGGATTAAATATGTAAAATGTTCCTAAGAAAATTATGGAGCATGCAGCACTGTACTCGTATGTTGGTAAATATATTTGGTAAAAGATTTTCAAAGCAATTTTGCGCTGCATTAATCGGTACGTGGCGTCCGTCTCGGAAAATCGACGATAGGCCAAATCTTCACACTAAGGCAAATCCTGGAAAATTCCAACGAATTCCTAGTCGAGACGAACCACATATGACAGTATTCATTGCCTGGAGCTGTATAAGGCGATAGCTGAATTCAGGATCTAGCAAAAACTGATCCAATTATGGGGTGTAACACTTTTAAATACGCGGTATGCTGTGCAATTTGATAATACTTCATCAGAAATATTCCAAGCCTGTGTTGGACTTCGTTGAGGTGATGCACTTTCGTACGATTTCTTTAGACTTGTGATTGAACAGATAGTGCGTAGGGCTGGTGTAAACACTAGAGGCACAATTTTCGAAATATCAGTCCAGGTATTGGTATAGGCGGACGACATTGACATCGTCACTCCATCCCATCGATCCATCATTCAGGCAATTGTAGCAATCGAAGAAAAGGCTAGGGCAGTTGATATGACTGTAAACGAGGACAAAACGAAATATCTGCTGTCCATCCACCATCTGGGACGAAACATCACAGTCGGCAGCTTTAATTGTGAGATAGTTAAGGAGTTTATCTACCTCGGAGTATCTAAACATCAACTCCACGCATTAGTTGAAATCCAACGGAGAACGACCCTAGGATTTATAAAAACAGATGGGGTAAAAACTCTTGACCAAAAGGACAGATGTCTGCTGCACCAAACCTTGATCCTCCCATTTCCGCTATACCGTGCCGAGCGCAGAAAGATAGGCATGAACGCGAAACTTTGAAAGAAACATTCATGGTCGAATTTACAGTCTCATTTGTGAGGAGGGCGAATGGAGAAGAAGATACAACTGCAAACTCTACGAGTTGTATGAATACGTGGATGCAGTCCGAAAAGCCAAGATATGTCGACTGCACTAGCTTGGCCACATCGAGCAGGTGAACAGCAATGTTCCAGCCAACAGAATCTGCGAATCAGAGCACTCAGGTTCGAGACGAGGAGGAAGACCGAACCTACGTTTTAAACATCAAGCAGTTGCGGCAGCGTGCTGAGGATCGAAGACGATGGAAGGCCTACGTGTATCAGGCAGAGACTCTTCACGCATCGGGAGCCCAGTAAGTAAGTAAGTAAATACATATGTATGTTAACATATGTATTGAATTCTTGTCCATTATCTATTGTAGAAAAAAATAGAAACTCAAATTGGATGTGCAAACTTAAAACAAATAATGACTTTCAAGAAAGTGTTATTGCGTTAGACACCTTGAGAATTTTTGGAACGACAGGGCTAGTGAAGAACTTTTTGCTTGCCCCTAACCGACGCACGGTCCCCAATTTAAGCAAATGAAAATTTTTTAAATTCGCTGAATTAACAAATATCTTAATCAAAAGAAGTTATTTCATCAAATTCAACTAAATGAACGATTTCGTTCATATCTAAGTAATTTGAACAAAGGGCTACATCCCGGATAAGAACGTGATTTAGTTTAAAAAAGAGTAGTCTTTCAACAAGATAACGACCCTAAATGCACTTCTAAGTTTTGTTCAAGCTTCTGCTTCAAAAGAAAGACAAAGGGGTATGGATGAACTTTTATGGGATTATTTCGACAGAAAAATTCGTCCTCGTCTTCACCAGATTTTTTTTTTTTGTAGAAACTGAGCGATTCATGGAATAGCATTTCAATCGAAATACCACCAACTTTAACTGTTATAAAAACTGGAGAAAAATATTTTAACGAAGTTTAATTTTACTTTTTTAGAAGCTGGGCTGTTTCTTTATTTCAGTTAAAAACTTTTTAAATTATTGTATGTATATCAACGCTGTGTGTTCCCTATGCGTTAATTAAAAAAACAAAAAATACCACTTCATTTGAAAGGCTCGTTTCTTTCATAAAACTGCTTGATAGTCTTAAACGTGTGAACGATGCTATGTCTTTTGGCTCTTGGACTATCAAAAATGATACACGAGAAAATACGATGTCAAATTTATACGATACGATATGGCATTTGGCGCTGCCAACTTCATGGTAAACAATAACCGCAGACTTCACTCTTCTGATTTGCTTGGTAGGTAGACTTTGATAGTTAGCAACCATATACTGTGAAAAATAGGTGAAGAGGGGGAAGTATCTGAAGTTTGAAATGACAGCCAAATCGCGTTAAAAATCTTTCAAAATCGCTCACCATTTACAAGTCAGTTCGACAGTAGAAAGCTAAATTATCTGAGACTTTTTTCCGATTTTCCTAGACAGCTGCGGTCGTAGAAGGGAATCTACTGACAGTTGTGAACGCTTCCTGACTCCAAAGGCCAGAATGCTTAACAATATCTCAAAAACATTAGGCACATACGTGATTTTCCTCAATATGAAAGACTGTCGACCGCTTATTGGTGTCTAAACCTGACACAACGCATTTGCGATCTGCATCGTGCCTGATCGGGAAACTATTGATTGCTCAGAACTTGGACTGGGCCAGTAGTGCAACAAGTGCTTGTTTTACCTCCTCGTTATGGTCCCCGGGCAACTATTTGCGTATACCTATATACGTAAATAGGCTAAAATTATAAGTGCGAGAGGCCTAGCTTTCTAGGATAACTGAAATCGAAACCGCTACCAAAACTAGCGCTACGCTTCGGATAAGGAATGATAACATGTTGACGATATTTGGCTATTGTACACCGACAAAGATTGGTTTCTGGAATGTGAAGACGCTTCTCGAGAACGGAACTGTAGGTTCTTGAGATGGCAGATTCCTCCAATTAGAGAAAGAATTCATGCGGTATAAGATGGACATCTTAGGGATTTGTGAAATTAGATGGTTGGGCTCGGCGTTGGATTGCTCCTTTGCAAAACAGCTCTCAAAAAATTAATTGCATGGAAGCCTTTAGACGACAGGATTCGGAAAGCCAGGTTCCGGACTAGAATATGTCGCGTCACCATCATACAGTGTTACGCCCCAACGAAGGTCTCTTCTGTCGAGGAGAAGGAGGCCTTTTACAACCGGTTGAGTGCTGCTTATGATAGTACACCAAGGGGAGGCATCATAATGGTAATGGGAGACTTGACTTAGGCATCTTCTGGAAAATCATGGTGTTTGCGACCGTAACGACAATGGCTATCGTTTTGGCGATTTTTGTAACACCATCCACAAGATGTTCCACAAAGTCAGTTGGGTGTCGATGGACAGACAAGCAACTTCTAACCAAATTGATCACTTCGTGATCAGTCGGCGTTATAGAAGCAGCCTCCAAGACTTTCGTAACAGAAGGGGTGTAGACATGCGAATGACCCGGGAACACAATCTACCGTAAGACTACGTACAGCTGCAGTTTGAGGACCCCAAAAAAACACCCGAATGCCTAAGTTTAATACCGATAGACCAAAGGATCCCGTAGTCGGCCAACAACTAGGGGACCACCTTTCACAAGGATGGAGAGAACCCACCATTGGTGTGGTGTGAAAAATGTCTTCATATCTTGCGCTGAAAGTATAGTTGGTCTGCCGCAAGGAAGAAACAGTGCTTGGCTTTCCGAAGAAACTTGGTCTAGGATCGAAGAAAGAAGACTCCTCAAAGCTCGTATCGCAGCTATTCCAGCAGTAGGCAGAAACGAGCTAGAGTCTGCGTATCGCATGAAGATGAGAAAAGTTCACCGTAGCGTGCGACGGCTTCTGCTACAGAAGCAGAAGAGGCCGCTAGTAGGTGTGACAGTAGGATCATATACAGAATTACCAAAAAGTTCCCAGATGTCCAAAGCTTTAAACAATACCTGGTAAAAGACACAGACGGATCTCTGCTAGTTTCGGATGAGGACCAGCTCAAAAGCTGGAAGGAGAAATTTTCTGCGGTATTAAACAGTGTTTTCGCCAGTGAAGTGAACCCAAGGCCCAATGTCCTGTAGCAAATTCCCAAATACGCACTTTATCCCACAGTAGAGAAGAAATCTTTACCGCAATCAAAGCACTGAAGAACAACAAAGCGGTTGGACTTCACAGTATTCCCGCAGAGCTCTTACGAGTAGCGCCAACAACATTGAGTGAGCTCCTGCACCCAATCATTGAGAGAGATTGGGAAGCAGAGAGTTTTCCTGAAGAGTGGGAAAAAGGAATGACTGTCAAGTTCCCAAAGAAAGGAGACCATACGCAATGCGAAAACTGGAGGGGAATTTACGTGCTGTCTGCAGTAGCTAAGGTAATAGCGAAAATTGTCCTGGAGCGAATAAAAGACCACCTCGAAGACACACTCTACGCCGAACAAGCAGAATTCCGCACTGGATTTTCCTCTGCGAACCACACCAACACCTTGCAGATCATCATCGAGCAGTTCATTGAATATAGATCACCACTTCACCTGCTGTTCATCGACTTTAAAAAGGCGTTCGATAGGGTCAATAGAGAATTTATCTGGCTTGTTTTTCGCAGGAGGAGCATCCCAGATAAATTGATTGCTATTATCAAGGCTACATATGATGGATCCAAATGTCACGTTCTGCATAAAGGAAGATTGTCAGAGGAGTCTGAAATCCAAAGTAGGGTTAGGCAGGGCTATGTACTGTCACCAATTCTGTTCCAGTTGGTGACAAGTAATGTACTGCATGCAGCTTTGTCGACTGGAAATGGACGAATTCAGTGGATTCTGCAATCACACCTCAAACATCTGGACTACGCGGACGACGGATGCATAATTTCTAATAGGATCATGGATCTCCATCAGATGACAACAAGGGTGGAGAGAGAAGCTGAAATCGTTGGGCTAAGGATCGATACGGCAAAAAGAAAAGCGATCAGCCTTGGAACTTCCTTACCTAACTAATTAGAGATGGTGGAGAATTTTCAATATCTTGGGAGTATTGTATCTACTAATAGCGGGACTGAACTAGAATAATCAGCCGAATCGGGAAGGCAAAGTCTGTATTTGAAATGCTGTTCAAAATATGAAGAAACCGCTCTATCAGCCTCAAAACCAAGCTACGACTGTTCAGCTCCAATGTTGGATTCGTGCTTCTTTATGAGTGCAGCACTTGAAAGTCACACCCGCTGTCAGAAGAAACCCGCAAACGTTCGTAAATAGATGTCCGCGAAACGTCTTGAGGATTTTCGGGCCCAACCGGAGGAGTGGAAGCCCTGTGCCCGCAAGGAGAACCTCACGGGCATAATAGGTGCGAGGACCAAAGTAAGTAGGTAATCAAATTACGGCTTAAGCCTGAGTTAAAACATCTTATCACTTAGCCTCTTCTCTCCCTCTTCTCTCTAAGAAAGACTGGGAAATTCCAATGTAGGACTCAGGCAAGGGCTACAATGAACTAGTTTATTGTCTGATGGCTCTATTCAAATTTGCGAATATATCAAATATATGCAATTCGGTGCAATCACTGGGTTTGAGGACCTGAAACATGATCAGAAACTCCATAAAATTTCACTCAGATTTTCGTAATCCAGAAAGAGTATCAACTGACTTGAGGAGTGCCTTAAAAGTCATAATATTAAAATTCCGAACTTAATCCCGTTATACATCAAGCTTGTTACACAAACAATATAAACAGTAATAAAGAGAAAGAAGTTCCATCCGTGTCTTTAAAATCTGTTAGCATCAAGCGTACATACATTCAATTTAATGCTCAGATAGTCAGCAGCCTACTTTTTAATTAAAAATTTTATAGCCATGTTCAGTATATTACAACATACATGTGCGGGTATACGAAAAATAAACAATAACAAGCTATCTGAATTTTTGTGCTTGCCTATTAGTTATTAATCTTATCAAGTAACCAACATTCGAAACTTAAAAACACGCTGCAAAAAAGTAATATCTCACAAATAGTTCCCATTAATGATTGTTGCAATATAATCCATTAAAATAACTCCAGCGGAAATATCAAATAAAAATCACATTGCGTTGCACATACGGCGGTCCTTAATATGTTTACAATTGCAAAACAAAAAAAAAAACATGTTTACTTTTTACTTTAACAAGTAATGTGAATGAAACACGGAATTTTAAGCACGGTCCAAAAGTTAAAATTAATTGGATCGAAATTTTCTCATTAACATTTTATTTATCCGTTGCCATGAAGAGTATAAACAGAAAAAGCCAACACAATACAGAGTACTCGACTCGTACAAATTTAAGTTAAAAGGCGAAACACAAGGATTGAAACTTGAACTGAAATTAATTATACCCGAATTCTGACAAGAGATAATGACCATGACAGTCCAGGGCTTGGGTAGAAAGTCATGTCCCAAAGAAAACAAGGAACCTATCGCTACTCTGTCATTGGAATCCCTCGTCTTTCTTACCGATCTCCCATTATCACAATGGAAATTTAATTCGAAATCTATTCGAAATATTTTACCAAGCAGAGACAGTCGGACTGTCTTTCGTACTACCCCAAATGTCGAGAGCCATTAATATTTGTTCTGTCGAAAAATTGGGAGTTTAAAATATCACCCCCTACCCTACTACTGCTTCTGCTGTAGGATTCGTAATGGAAATCAATGGAAATCATTTGGGTGGAGGAAATGTCTTTACGGGTACGTACATACGAATACTTGTATATTGCATTCTGTTTCTGTCTACATGTAGATGTACCATAGTTCTGTATCCTATTTTACAATCCGCATAACGAAACAAAAATAAAAGAAAATTCGAAAAAGAAAGCATCCTTCAACATTTACATGCAGTGCCATCGATTACTTTGGACACGGGTTGAGGACATTTTCCAGAGACAATAAAAAATCAGGAAAAAATAAAAACATTAAAACTGCCAACAAAAGCGAAAAGGAATATAACATACTCGTACATAAAAGGAAGAGGAGAATAAAACGGAAAATACGTAGAAAAAAATTGGAAAGGATTTTGTCGCAACCATCACACTTTGAAATTTATTTGCCTTCCCAAATTATATATGTACATAATATGTATATTCCCCCTTCGATTGTTTCATTTTTTTATTTTTAGTTGCCTTTTGGGATGTTTTCGACATACATACATATTTGTAAGTGTTTAAAGGCGAAAGTAACACCGGGCACGTGCTAAAACGGTAGGTGTGCCACGCTTTTATTTAGCTTAGGCTGTATGGCGTTTTAATGCGCCATGACATTAAGATTAAAATTTATTCCAGTGTCACGATAAGTTTAATGATTACGAGTAGGTAAAACCAAGGTGCGAGTATGTTTCTATTTTTTGTTTCCTCTTTTGGATCCTCAGGGCTCTAGAACTTTCTTAAGACCTTCTATCCTGCCGAGCTTCTTCCTGATTGCCCTGCCTCTGTTTCAATCACTTTGTACTTCATAATCTGCATAGAAAGGGTTTTTCCTTTGTGATAAACATATTTTTTCGAAAAACAACGAACTGGCTGGGCGTCTTATCGAGCCTGGCAGGACAGCGATCTCACTACATGTGCGAACCAGATGTGCTAAGGGTTGCACACTCATGTGAGCCTTCTCCCTGGCCTCATCATCGGATGCGACGCTAATGCTCATCACACGGTATGGGGCAGTACCGACATCAACGATAGAGGTAAGTCACTTTCTGACTATATTATAAGTACTAACCTCTTTATTTGCAACATCGGCAATGAGCCCACTTTTATAAATAGAAGCCGATAGGAAGTGTTAGATATCACTCTTGTCTCCGACAGCATCACTCAAATGCTAACGAACTGGATTGTATCGTCTGAACACTCTTTTTCAGACCACAGATACATCCAATTCAGCCTGAGTGATGCTCCCCCCACCCAACCAGCATTCCGGAACTACCGGAAAACTGATTGGCCAAAATACAGAGGAATACTGTCAGAAACGCTATCCTCTGAACTATCAAGTCCCCCGCGTGACACCAATGAGCTTGACATGAAAGTGAATTAACTCTGGCTCTCAATCAGGCCATGGCAGCTTCCTGCCCTCTTATTCAACCTAGAGGCAAGAAAAAGCCACATTGGTCGACATCAGCACTGGAACTGCTCAAAAACACTTGCAGAAAACTTTTCAACGTAGCAAAAAGAATAAAAAAGAACTGAGGAAGGCAAACCGACAATCCTGGAGGTCCTTTTGTGACAAAATCACGGAAACCTCGGAGGCATTGCGGCTAAGACAAATCCTCTCTACAAATCTTATGATGCTTGGCTGCTTGAAAAAAACCGATGGCTTTTGGACAACCTCAAGTGATGAATCACTCAACCTGCTACCTTCCAGGTAGCTTTCAATTCGCGGCCAGTAGCAACCCAAACAGGCCTACTGCAACTTGGCGCTGCATAGTTTCAAGCCATACAAGTCTGCTGGTCCGGACGGTACAATACCTGTCGAGCTACAGAGGTCCTCAAATATTATTCTGCCTGCGGTAGAAAATATTATGAGGAGCTGTGTAGAACTTATCCACATTCCACTGTCATGGCGAGAAGTCAATGTAGTTTTCATTCCCAAAGCCGGAAAATGTTCTCATGTTGTCCCAAAGGACGTCAAACCTATAAGTCTATCATCTTTCCTTCTGAGAACTCTAGAACGACTGATTGATATCCATATACGATCTAAAATTGATCCTAGACTTCTGTCAACGGCTCAACATGCCTACTGTAAAGGAAAATCGGTGTAAAAGGCTCTGCATTCACTGACTAGCCAGATCGAACGATCCCAACAATATAAAGAGTACACAATGGTTGTTTTCCAGGACAGAGGGCAACGTCAACACATCCACAATCACGACTGCGCTGTCAACTCTGCAGGAGGACAACTCACCTGGGGAACTGATCAGTCTTATGCTGAAAAGCAGGATAATCAACTTCAAACTGGGTGAGACTTCTACTAAAAGATGTGTCAGCAGAGGTATGCCGCAAAGCGGTGTCCTCTCTGCCCTTCTATGGAACTTAGTAGTAAATGAACTGCTGATATACAAGGAAGCGGGTGGTAGCAGGGTGATTGCCTATGCGGATGACGTTGCTGTTGTCGTTTCAGGTAAGCATCTTAATACTATTAAAGAACTCATTCAAGTAAATCTCAATAGATTAGCCCTATAAAACTGATCTCGTCCTCTTTTTCAGGAAATACAAAATTTCAATTATAGGCCCTCCTTCAATAAACGGTACCAGTTTAGTATTTTCCGATACAGCAAAATATCTGGATCTCATTTTTGACAATAAACTAAACTGGAAACCTAACATTCAAGAAAGAGTCAATAAAGCTACAAAAGCTTTATTCTCTTGCAAAAAAAGCCATTGGGAATAAATGGGGCTTTCAACCTCGCATAACCCACTGGCTATACATCTCGGCCAAAAGACAGATACGGGGTGATCGTCTGGTGGACGCTCTTAGAAAATGCAATCAACTGAATTAAACAAAGCAGAGTCCAAAGAACAGCATGTCTATGCATAAGCGGAGCATTGCAGTCTACCCCCTCTGCGGCATTAGACATTTTGTTTCATTTGACACCCCTCGATATTTTCAGCAGGCAAATAGCTGCAGTCGCAGTTAAGGCGACTAAACAGTGGACAAATAATTCATTTGGCCGCGCCAGCATTCTTAATACATTAGGAATCCTCCCAAGGAACATCGATTACACCATACCTGAACTTTGGTTTGACAAAAACTTCAATACAAGCTTCCCCTCTAGATCCTTCTATCCTTCTGTGATGAAGATGCTTTCATCGAAGACAAGTCAATCCATCTCCACACAGATGGATCTAAAGCCGATAGCGGGTTTGGCGGTGGTGTTTTCTCAGATATGCTAAATCGAACCCTCTCTTTCCGTCTGCCAAATCACTGTAGCGTCTTCCAGGCAGAGATTTTGGCAAAGAAACTCTGCCCTGGCTGAAGGAAAACGTGATATCTGCAAAGGATATCCGCATCTTTTCGGATAGTCAGGCCGATATCAAGTCCCTGAATTCGGTCTCATCAAATTCTATAACCGCCCTTGAATGCTGATGTTGGGTGCCGAGCCACAGAGACATTCCAGGAAACTGTAGAGCCGATGAACTCGCCAAAATTGGAACCACTCTACCTATTCTACCGGGTAGCATATGTATACCAATCGCTACGTGCAAATTAATACTAAAGCTGGATGCCAATAAAAGAACAGACGGCAGGTGGACTTAAACTGGTTCCATTAGTAAGAAGATCATAGATCCATGTGGCATCACAATGGGCCAATGGGCATAAGTGGATCAGTGGTGACCGATGGTATTCCAAACATCGTGCTTCGACATCTTCCTCTAGAAGCGGTGGACATTTACACCACCCTGTTTAATAATGCAATGAATAATGCACATTATCCAGCGCATTGGAAAACGGCGGTGGTGCAACCTATTCCCAAAAAGGGAAAGGATATATCCAATCCGGCGAATCTCCGGTCGATAAGTCTCCTTCCGAATATCAGTAAGGTGTTTGAAAAAGTAATCAATAGAGCTCTGTCTAGGTGGGTTGAGGACAAACATATAGTTCCGGATAATCAATTCGGTTTTAAGGCGGGACATGATATCTCACATGCCGCGTCTAAACTGGTGTCCGATATCCAATGGAATAAAGGCAAAAACCAATGCACTGGTGCCTGCCTTGTTGACTTGGAAAAGGCCTTCGACACTGTATGGTTAGAGGGTCTTTTCTATAAGCTGACTAGACTGGGGATCAGTAAACCACTCTTGTACATTCTTTTTAATATGCTAACCAACAGACAGTTCATCGTGAAAAATGGCGATGTGACTTCTGTTGGAATATTTCAAATTAAAAATGGTCTTCAGCAAGGCGCGGTCAATTCGCCGATCCTATTCAACATTTATACAAGCGACTTGATAGGTTCACTTCCCCATACTATTGCGTACGCAGACGATTTGATAGCGTACAGAACAGGTCCAAAAATCGAGGTCATTAATACTCTCTTGCAGCGTGACTTCGATAAGATAAGACGATTTTGCGATGACTGGAAGTTGAAAATCAACTTTCAGAAGTCGGAAACCATTCTCTTTAGGACGCCGTTGTCTAGAGCCTCTAGGGATATCAGAAAAAATTGGCGAAAGTTCTCGATCATTGGACAACGCGGACAGCCTCTTGCCTGTCGAAATGTAGTCAGATACCTTGGGATCTGGCTAGATCAGTTTCTGTATTTTGACAAAAATGTAGATGCTGCTCTGGCCAGAGCCAAAGGAGCTTTTGCCCTTACAAAGAGACTGTTTTATAGCAGCCAACTCGATGCGAGGGTAAAGGTAATCTGCTACATGGCCCTTATCAGGCCCATGCTGGTATTTGGTTGTCCCGTGTGGTTCAATGTGCGAGCAAGCTTAATGGAAAAGATTCGGGTGTTTGAGAGGGCTTGCCTTCGCTTGTACAGAACACCAGAGTCGGAGTACAAAAAATTTTATCGTAATGAGGTCCTTTACAACAGGGCGAACCTAATACGAGTGGACAACTTGGTAATTAAGCTGACTCGAAGGCACATTGCAAGAGCAATGACCTCGACTAATAACCTGATATATCGGGCTTACTACCCCAACTACCTTTACCACGAGAGTGTGCGCTCTGACGGCTTCGTTCCACCGGAAGCATTCCTCTACCTAGATCAGATAGGGTTGATCCAGGATAGATCAGCGGTCCCGTTAATCTTCCATGTCGCTCGGAAAGCTGGGGACAGGCGACTCAACTACAACAGAGACGTCGCACACGGCAGTGTGGATCGTCTCAGGTTCAGTAGGGCGGTGGGGAATCGCGATAAGAGGGATGTCGTTCAGCAGCACCAGCATTTCTGGTGGTTGAATGATGGAGAAGATGTTTCGTCGTCGTTTCCGTCAATTACGGACCAGCCTCACTAATGAGGCAGAGCTGACCAATCTATTTGCTCTGTAAATAGCGATGGCCAGCTTGCATAGGTTTAGGTTAGCACTTAAGAAATATATATATATATATTAGTATATATAAAGGTATATACTAGTATATGTATGGAATTGTGTATAATGTCTATGTGTGTGTATGTGTGTATTGTGTATGTAGGTTAGGTAGACTAAGGTTTATTTTAAGTTAGATATTAAAATTTTATAAAAAATAAAAAATTTTTGTTAACAATTTTTTTCTTAGCTTTAAGTATACAAATATTTCAATAAAATATAAATAAAGTCGAAAGACATTAATATAAGAATTTAGAGTAGCTTAGATCGCCTGTGTGGGGCCAGTAAGTTAGTATAAGGTTGTTAAGTAATTTTAAGCTAGCATTTAAGCATTTTCTGTTAGTATGTAAGAGTTAATGATTTAGAAAATAAAATGCATTTAAAACTAAAAAACTATGGGCATAAATGGGTGTGATTCGTGATTACAAGAAATTGCTGACAGTAGATTATGAGACGTGGCAGATCACAAGAGCGTGCTGATGGACGTCACCGTAGGGATGATAAAAGGCGAGATAATAGGTCGAGAGACCGTGCATCTTTCAGGGGATTATAAGATCGAGGACAAGTTCGTGATCGCAGTCGCAGCCTCTTGGTCCGAAATGATTCACCAGCCAGTCATGAATCTGACTTCGCAAGATTTTTTGACGTGCTGTTAAACGTCATCCAAAGTAGTAGGAGAACGGGTAACACTTGGATGCTATATGATTGGGACGATAAGACCAAGCTCTATATAGCTGCATATAGGCTCCGGGGAAATGCAAAATTATGGTACGATGAGCTACGCGAATCTAATTTATCTTGGCCGGTATTTACTCAAGCAATCTCTAAACAATCTCCGGGTGAAATTAGATTTGGCAGGCTTCTTGAGGGAGCAGCCACCTACGAAAGCGCCCCGGAGGAAGATCTACAATCGTATTGCTTTAAAAAATTAGGAAAATTAAATAAATTAAAACTAGATATCGCGGAAGACAAACTCATAGACTACGTAGTACACGAGATACGTGATGATAGCATTCTAACGACTATGTTTGTTACCAGATGTAAGAATCTGCACGAGCTAAACAGTGTTTTAATTCGATTTATTGTCCAGACAACAAACAAAAAGATACCAGAAAATCGAGAGAGAACGAAAGAATAATCGGAAAGGTAAAGGGTCCGGACGCTAAGGGTTCCGGCGCCTGCCACATATGTCATTAGCCAGGTCGTTTTAAGTGGAATTGCACGAAAAATAAAAACTCTGCGAATGATTCAGGCCCATTCGCAGAAACCATTCGAAATGAAACCAAAAACGTAAACAAAGGTAATAAAACTGAAAGGAGAGAGACATGTGGCAAAGAGACAGCATGATTAGGCAAAGACCGTAAACCATCAGCGTGTCAGGTAGATGAAGAACGACCCAAAAATCCACTAAAAATATGCTGTATGCTGTATCAACGATCTTAAAATTAAATGCACTGCTTATTTGAGCAATTTACGGCCTGTTGTTTTGTCTGTTGGTTTAACGCAGCATGAGTTTCGTCGCACCATATCCTGTGGCCGAGGAAGTCCAATAGAGTGCTCAAACATCGACGGGACAATGATGAAGACAATTTGGCATCGGAAGACCTTCATTGCATCGAATTTTGATGAAAGACCTTCCTTTATAAAATCCATACCGTTCACCAATTGCTACCTCCGGCCTGTTAAGTGATGTTATCTTGCTCCCATGTTAAACCTGATGCAAGGGGAGGATGATTTCATAATCACAATGAGAGACTAAGCCTATTTCCACTTAAATTTCTGGGGCACGTAGAATCCACATTAAATGCAAGAAGAGCCATTGCATCCCCTCAAGGTGACTGTGTGACATTTACAGTATAACAGTAATTGGGCATTATTTTTTTTAGGACTCCGACGGCACCATCGTAACCGTAACTGGTGAATGCTGTAGACAAATGTTAAACAAGTTTGTTTTAGCCAAAAGTTCCTGAATGGGATCTCAAACATTGTTGGTTCCAGCAGTACGGAACAACCCCTCACGCAGCTCCGAGATCGGTGGAGATTTTGAATCACCAACTTGCAGGCCGTGGGATTTCTCGTTTTGGCGATTTGAACTGGCAGGCTAAATTGCTGGATCTGACGGCGCCAGACTTCTTTCTTTGCGGCTTTTTAAAATCTCGCGTTTACCACAACAAACCACAAACCTTGCGAGCCGACATTGAAGAAGAAGTCACCAATTTTTAGCCAGATGTTTTGGGAGTAACAATTTAAAATGTCATAAAACGAATCAAAGGTGCATCAAGTCAGGAGGTGGTGATTTGACCGATATCATTTTACACGTTCAACTAATCTTTTCGCTAAAACAGAGGCCAATGTCTTTCATTTCTAACAAATTGGCAGGCAACTCACATTATCACATTACTTTTGCCCAACTTTGTAGAAGTCATCCTAGATGAGAAGCTTAGAGAACTATCGTAAGCTCTCGTAACGAAGTCTGATTTTCAGTTGCTATAAAACAAACTGCTAGAGGGAGAATTAGACAAGCTCATGCGAGATAATCGAAGCGAATATTGCCGTGCACCTCACCGTGGAAGCCAAATGCTAAACAGAAAAAACGAAATCTGTGTTCGCGTGGCGTAGAAAAATAGCTAATACTACTACACAGAGAAATACAATTTTTCATATGTAATATACTCGTAGCAAGGTGACAAAAAAAACTTTTTATGCTTTACTCTGCATCTATATAACCAAACCGTATGCCCAACAAAGGACACAAGGATACAAAAGGAGATTTAAGTTGTAGAGGAAATATCATAATAGTGGGTAATAAAGTATGCTTTCCTTCGCAGAAAAGCATGTTAGGTAATAGACTGCTGCCTTGTGTTGGGCATTGGCATTTGTGACTCCCGTGTGAGCATAAAAACGTTTCCAGATCATATGCTTTACGAGGTATCGATTAATGTATCCGGCAGCCACAATACAACAGACACATCCAAACTAAATCTTCCGCCGAAATGGAAAAAATATTTTCGTGGAATATAGTACATAATAAATCATTCCAGAGACCTCGTTATAAAGAAACTCATAAATATTTCATCTGATATTAATGTTTTATCAGAAATAGTGGAAAAAGTCGCTTCGCAGACGCTGTCAACAGGGTCCAAAAGAAAGACTAACACCCAAAAACGGTTCGATAGTGAATGCATGTAAAATAGAAATCGCAAATTATTCAAAGTCCTCCACGATGATGAAAAACTCTTTGCAATACAAAACCAGTTCGAAGATGAGTAAAAAAATATTGCTCTCATAAACGGATCAAGATCTCCGACCGAATCTCGGTAGGCGTTTGAGCTACCAATAGTAAAAGAACTGCTATAAGCAGATCACTTAAGATAATTTACAAACTTTCTTATCTCAAAGTTTTCATCATGCATCACATATGTTGTTCCTCGATGAATCCCTGACCCCAAAGTAAAATTTATCATCTACAATGCTAAAAAGAACAAGGTTCCAGGATCGTATTCCTTTCGGATTCTATGAAAACTCTTGACAATGTAACCCGAGAAACCCTTTCATCCCAAAGCATTAGTGTGCTAAGAGAAATGCACAAAAACAATGTGCCATGCGTCTGTGATGGCAACAACTTGTCGAACGAGTTTAACACATTGATGAATGTGAGGCAAAGGTAGATCTCAATCCTTGTTATTTATTTTATATATGTACATATGTATAAGATCATGTCGATGATAAACCAGCTCTAACGTTTGCAGATGATATTGTCTTTCTCACAGGTTTACCCAAAAATAATTACTGCAATACTTCAAACCTGTAATCATATACTCGTAGATACCAGAAATGGTGACATTCCGGAACAGCGGGAGCGAGTACTCTCGAAAAGAAATGTGAAAACTGAGGGGTGAGCAGATCGAAATTGTGCGGGGGTATAAGTATTATATCATTGAGTTCAGTTAGAATTTAACCATGATGTAAAGACGTCTCTGTAAGTAAATTTAGAATCTATCCGGGCGATATTTCCTTGGGAAAAATTTTTTTTTTTTAAATGTTTTTTTATTTTATTCAATATAGTCCCCTTTTAGTTTGATACACTTATTCCAGCGATTTTCCAACTTCTTGATCCCGTCCGAAAAGTAATTTTCCGGAAGGTCTGCAAAATACTCCTCCGTGGCGTCGATGATTTCCTCGCGTGAGCTGAATTTTTCATTAATGAGCCATCTTTTGAGGTTTGGGAAGAGATAATAGTCCGAGGGATCCAAATCCAGTTACCAATCAACGCCAAAAGTCCGCCCGATTCCGCATGAGCAAGTCCAAACACTCTTTCGAAGTGCTCTCGCGTTCGTATTTTTAGTCAAGAGTGAGAACGCGCGGCACTCAGCGGCAGGATAACTTTTTCATATGCAGAATATTGACCAAAATATGGCTTGTGCACTCAGTACTATTGTGGTACCTGCTAGCTCGCGCACCTTCACTTTCCGGTCAGCCAACACCATTTCATGTATTTTTTTGACATTGTCCTCTGTAACCGCATCGGAGCGCCCGACGCTGCGGACTTGATCGGTAGTGAAGTTGCGGCCACCACGAAACTCTCGAAACCAATATTTGACTGTGTAATCTGACGGAGTATTAGCCCCATAATATTTATCCAACTTTTCTTTTGTTTCCATCGTCGCTTTGCCTCTCAAAAAACAATGTTTTATGAGAGAACGAAAATCGTTTTTGTCCATACTCAACATGATGTCAAACACGTCAACAACAATTAGCTGTCAAAACAAAACTAAAGACAGTATCGCACTGAAATTTGGCATGTCTGCCTAAATATGAACAGACTTAAAGGCACCATAACCTTTTTTGCAGTAGCAGCGCATTCTGGCGGTCAAGGAGGTTTTCACCCCACCTAGTATTATGGAATCTCTAAGCGGAATATATTCCGTGCGTAGTTCAAGGTAGGGTCACTGCCACTTCAAATATGTAAAAAAGTTGCTGCGCTACTTTATAAAGCGAATTGTTAAACTTCAGAGCAGGTTACCAAACTACATGCTTCACCTAGAAAGACGTGTTGCACCTTTGTTTCTGGATACCCTTAGGCTTGATGTAGATTCTACGATAAGAATCATGTCAATGAGTGGATTGTGGATACGCAAATTAGGGCTTCAGTAAATGAACTGGAGAAAATGTGTCAGCGAATAAATTATTGCAACTCAGCTTTTAAATGTGATTTTAGCATGGTAGTTAATATAGTGCAAATATGCAACACATTTTTTAACCCAAGAATTTAACCCTGGCTAGTTGGAGAGGGTCAAAATATGTATTTAGGTTTTACAGATGAAGCACAATCATCGCAATTCCGGTAATACTACAGCAAAATGGATCACTATTAGCAAGGCAATACGTATTTTGGGCTAAAAGAGCGCCATCTTTAAAATCTAAATAAGCTCCGTACAGATCTTCTTATTTTACGATCATCATTTTAAAAATGAAGCACACATTGACCGCAGTTACAGTTGAACACTTGAAAAGGGAGCATATTGCTAACTGATTATATTGATAGAAATATCGTAAGCAGATGTATCGGGTACTGTGATGGTTGAAGATCAAAAATCTTCCATTCAAAGCGAAACATTACAAAAACCTTACATCAATGGTTTGCATTAAGGTGTGGTTTGTGGTAAGCAGATAATAGACCGTAGCTCAGTGTCCATTTGAGCTAGTCGCTTCCGTGAGCATACAGTACGACCAAAGCGTGAAGTTCGTTCTGGTTCTGGTTTTCTTAACAAAGATCGTCTAGCAAATTGCTAGGTAACACCGGAGTTTCAAAAAATCTGTTTTATGCATTTTAAAAATGAATATCAGAAAATAAAAATTTCGTGACGTTAGGTACCTCACTGTTTGCTTAGCGCAATAACGATTTTGCCGTTTCTTTTTTTCGAGAAGTCGCTTTTAATAAAACGTGGTCTAGAGATTTCATGGAGAAACCCATCCTTCCTCCGACCCAAAAATTTCGGCGATCGCAATTAAAAGTGAAGATGAGAATTTTTCGATGCCACCACCGAGTAATCATCTTTGCGGACCTGATCACTTGTAAGCCAATGATTTTGTATGACAATGCACTCTTCATATCGGAAACATTTCGGTTGATTTACAGCGTCGGTATATTTTACCTTAGCCAACTAGACTACTACTAGACAAAGTTAAAGGACCCAATACGTGGGCTGCGTTTTCCCTGCGCATTAGGTTGAAACAGAAATGGTGATCAAACCATCTAAGACATTGGAAATCAGTGACTCAGAAGCAGGGGGAGTCGGATTAGGCATGAATGAGGGCGAAGAATGAGGTATTAACAAGAAGGGACACACAAAATCGGCGAATCGGACAGAACGTCACAATAGACAGCTATAACTTTGAGGTAGTCAGGGATATTTGATACACAGGCTCCGCTATTAAATCTGATTATGGCATCTCATCTGAAATCAAATGAAGCGTTACTCCTGCCAATAGCTGTTTCTTGGGGATTTTTGTTCCCATTTATGTTTACGGGGAATTTTATTGAAGAACTCTAGTTCTTTAGTTCTTTATTGAAATAAGTATAATGCAATATCTTTTTTTTTCAAACCTCCGGCTATGTATTCTACCTCAAGATATTATGATTTCAATAATTTACGCGTCAGTAATCTGAATTTAGTAAATGTATCCAGCATAAAGAAATCACACATCACTCACTCCCACCGCGCCTGGGATATTTAACAACTTGCCTGCAAATCTAAGATGCGAGATGCGTAGATTTATTTTCTTAAGAGACTTAAAATCTTTCCTTTTTTCTTTAATCAAATAAATTCATTATTAATTGTAATAATTTGATTGCTTGGTGGTTAATGAATATATGGTATGCTGAAAATTGTTCATGATACTTATCGTTTTGTTCTATCCTCTTCTTTCTTTGGATTGCTTTACTCATAATATTTTTTCGATTTTATTATGTTTTTATAATTTTTGTAATTTCTATATTTAAATTGACCCTTATCAATATTGATAATAGTAAGCTTTTCTCATTTCTCTTTTTTCATTGATAATTAAATGTGCATAGCTATTTCATTGTATCTTAAGACATCTTTTAATTCATTTTTTCTTTTCTTTTCATCTGATATTAGGATAATTGAAGTGTCTGAATCAAATACTGAATCAACAATATTTTCAAAAAAATTTAATATTTAGTCAAAAGTAAGTTACGAATGTGAATGTAATAATACCTCCTATTGCATGCCAGTTCATTATAATCTAAACATAAAGGCCATTGAATTTTGAAAAACAATTATTTTTTACAAATAAAATTTTGTTAAACAAATAGACCCTTGCACCCTATTTCAATCCGACTTAAACGTTAAAGGAAAGATTCAAATACTTTTCTGATTTAAATAAATCAAAAATCCTCCCTATCATGTGCTGGGATATGGAAATGTTTTAATAGGTCAATGTCTGTGTCCAAAAACATGAAATCCCTTAAAATTTTCACCAACTTATGCCCGTGCACAGCACAACAGCAATACCCCAAAGCCCACATCCATCTAGTATGTGATTTTATGTAGATTACATTGAATATTTCAAAAGATACTTTTTTTTTTTGTTGTTGCTCTTATTTGTGATTGAGCCTTCGGCACAGATGCACAGCCCTTATAACATGAGCCTTCTCCATTTGGATTTATATGACAAATTCCCATTGGGAACTGTCCTTATGACTGTAGGTACGAACATACAGCAAATTTTTTTAAAATTTTTTTTTCTGCCACTTTACCTATCTTGTTCCCTGTATATGGGATAAATGTGCTTTTGCGGAAAATGTTGACATATTTTAAGTGTTTGGTTATTTTTTAATGGAAGTTGAAAGACAGGTGATTTTATTAACTTCAGCGAAAATGAAACAATGTGAGGATAAATCGATATCCTTGCATATAAATCAGAATTTTATTGAGCGTGCATCGGATATTTAATAGGAAATTAGTATAGTCACCAACTGCTGGTGACTCAGCAAAAATACATTTATGTATTGTAGATATTGTCTTTATATGTATATTGACACTGGCTTACAATTTTAATGTGAGAATAATAAAAGATATGTAACATATGTGACATAAGCCAAAAATCCATAAACTTTAGAGATTGCCATGTTTGGTGCTGTCCTTAAATCTTGCTGGAAGCCTTAGGATTATGCTTGCATGTTATTTTAACAGAAAATAAAAAAAAAATTAATACGAGTATATAAAAATTATGTATTTTGTTGGCGCTTTATATATGTTTTTATGTTCGACCATATGAATTGTTGTCGACTTGGTAACATAAAGTGCCACTGGATTTCGTTTTCATATGTTTACGTATTATACGATGAAATTATCTTTGAAGTGGAAAACACCCTCGTTGCACCTTAGGGGGACTAAAATTCAATATTTAGGAATATAACTGATTTTTATGTTTGGTTATTGGCTTCATAATACGAGACACCAATATAATCGCTACAAATTTTATTATACTGAGGTGTTGCTACTACGTTTCTTCTCCGGAAAATTTAAAGCATTTTAATTAATGTATGCCTTTAAATGCTATAATGATATTGTAACAAATTTAACTTTTAAAAATGTAGGATAAAAATACCCGGAAGTGTTTAAAAAAATATTTTTTCTTCTTTCTTTCAGGTAAGTTTCATTCACGTTGATGTAGAGTCATCCTGCAAAAGTAAGTTGTTATCAACTAATAAAATACACCGGAAATTGAAAATTTTGATGGTACTGGTCGGTTTTAAGTTCACCCGTGAAAATACCGATTTCCTGCTCACTCCATAGGGTAATCATGGTGGTGTAACGTTATGGGTAGTTATTAAAAAGGAAGTTATATATTTTATAAAATCACTATTAAGCTTTTTTAATGATAAGCATAACATTATATAAATAATATTAGTTTTTACATACTTTGATATTCTGGACAGACAACACCCGAAGGACGGTGTGTTGAGATCTTCGATGGGGAAAAAAATTTGATCCAGCTCGTAAATGAACCCACACGAATACCAGACGTCGATAGCCATACCGCCAATACCTTTGACTTGTTTTTAACTTCCTTTGCTGATAAGTACACCCTGGCTGTGCTCTCCCCTCAAGGCTTATCGTAACATTGTGTCATATCAGCTAATTTCCCGTACACCCACCACACAGTTAGAGAAAAGATTCTTAAAAGAATCGTATGGCAATACGAGAAATTAAATTGGTGCGAATTTAACAGCTTCTTTAGAAATTTTAACTGGTCCTAATGTTTCCTCGATAACGACAGGGATGCCGCTGCTGATATGATTACCATTCATCACACCATGGAATGAGGCCCTTTATCCTTCATCAGATTAAAAGTACCAGACCAAAAGGAAAGGTATAGTACAACTAGAGCTGTAAAGAGGCTGTCACGATTGGAGGAATGTTTTTTCGGTCCCTCAAGACCAACCCGACAGAGGAAAACCGAAAAAACTTCAAACGAGCCAGGAATGACTGTAACGTCGTTACTAAGCGTGCGAAATTCCAATATAACCAAAAACTGAGGCAAAAAATAAAATAATGTCCCAAAGGCAGTAACAATTTTTGGTCGTTCTTCTCAATTGGTGTTCTTCAACACTGACAAAACCACTGCGTAAGCTTTTTCATCAATCGTACTTTTTGGAACTCTTTCCTAGCAGATGGGAAACAGCATTTGTCCAGCCGTCCCTAAAAACAGCGAAGCTTCATCTCTCTCCTTCTACAGACCCATTGCACTTACGTCCCTTCTTTCTAAGGTCATAGAAACGCTGATAAACCGTCAGCTCATGAAAGATATCGAAACACGAAAACTTCTCAATGACCATCAATACGGTGTTCGTAGTAACAGGTCCACGGATATTTCTAAGGTGTTTGGCAGAGTTTGGCATCAGGCTCTTTTGTCGAATATCTTCTTAAATTAATTAGAGATTACCTTTTGGAGCGTTCAATTCAAGTTGTCTTCGATGGTTTTAAGTCTGATATCCACAAAATAAATGCAGCTGTGCCCCATAGCTCCGTTCTGTCTCCGGGGCTCTTGTTAATCTTCATTAATGATCTCTTGTCTGCTAGTTCTAATCCAATATAATCCATTCCTAGTGACAGTACTCACTGCTTTTCATATTCTTTCCCGAACTCACGTCCCTGTTCGTCGGTTGTAGAACGCGATGCTAAGTATGCTAAGCTCATTAAATGTCGATGTAAACAGCATCACCAATTGGAGAACAATCAACAGAACTTAATGCTTCAAAACATAATGCTGTCTCCTTTTGTCAAAGCAAAATCCAAACACCCGGCCAATATCCATGAATGGCACTTGCGTCGTTGGAACCGAAAACCTTTCCATTCTCGGTATGCGTGGCAATTGGAATGATCACATATTTGATATCATCCTCGAGCGATACAAGAAATACTTTTCTCCTTCTAATCTGGCATCAACATATAAGGCATTCCTCCGCCTAAAATTGGAGTACAGTATTCACATCTGGACTAGTGCTCCTAACACCTCTTTGTACTTGCTAGATACAATTCAAAACCGTGCTATAAAACTCACGGATATCAGTCAGTCAATTGACACCCTCGGACGCCGACGTAATGTCTCACTTTGTATTATCACTATATCCACTACCTGTGCTACGTTAAAATCGCCAGTAGCATTACGCTATGAATGCTCATGAGTATACCATCAAGCCAACTTTCGGACGTACATTGAAATAGTGTGATTCTTTTATAAGCCGTAATGGAATGCCCTGCCGAGCTTTTTATTTCCTGACAATTGTAACCTTCAAACATTCAAAACGAATGTACATCGGTACCTAACTTTCTTTCCTCCATAGCTTTCCTTAGCCCATGCTGTGTGCAAACATTTTAAAGGTACCTTAAATCCTTGAGCGCACGCTAATTTAAAAAATATCAACCTGAAGACAGACTTAATTTCAACCTGTATGGAACGAGTTGGAAGATGGCGCACATTTTAGAGAGCCGCCATTGGAGAGGTTGCTTAAGTGCAAGTGGTGCTATGTATACAGCTCGTTACATTTATTCTGTCTTTCCAGTGCAGGTCATCAAACGGCTATAGTATAAAAGAGAATTGGTCTCACGACTGTGGTGTATAACCATTGCATGACTTTCAATTTTAGACCCCACATTGAGCCTAAGTCAGTCTTTACCTTTCCTTATTTCAGTTTTATGTCCAAGATTAGGCCAAAATAAATCCTCAATAAACCGAGGGTATCTTGATTTTTCTTGTGAAAAGGACCAGCTGATTTTGACCGCATTTACATTAAGATAACAGCTATCTTTCCAAGAAGAGAGTATCCCACGTAATATAACATAACACATATTGCGTCCTTTAATTTAGTAAGCGAACCATTAAGGACCACTAGGACTAGATGAGCGTGAGTACACCCTCTTAGAGTATTCCCCTATTTATGTTGTTCCTGAAAGATCGGCGGTCGGAGGTTTCATGGAGAATGAGGACCAAGTTGCAGATGGAGTCGTTCACGTCCAGGTTGTAATAGAAACTCACTGAGAAAAAAAAACTATTAAATCCGATATTAACGTCTTCAAAATCCCCCACAAATACTTTTTGCCTTTCAAAGAAAGCAATTCCATTTCGCATCCACAAGACAACTGTACACTTACAACTTGACAAAAAAATATTATTAAAATCGTGGCTACATTCAAAAGTTTCTATATTCTACTCCCCATAAAAGTCAAATTGCCTCACGACATGGCAATAAAGTTTATATACAGTCCGTGCTGTCTTTAAAATAATTTCCTTCTTTCCAATTTCCAAATGTTAAAAAGAACAAAACCCTATTAATTCAAAAACAATCCCGAACATTTCATTTCTGCCTAATTCCCTACTTAAGGATCCCAGAAAATAAATAAAACAGCATTATACAATAATCCCATAAAAAATGAAAACTTTCAAGACGCCAAATAGACGCAACCGGATTGGGTGGATAGCCCACATTTTCTACTATACCCAAAGGACTATGTACAATGACGACAACGCAGATTTCCACTTGAAGAATTCCCAAAAATTACAAGACCAAAATAAGTTCGGACCCATACCACATCTACGGGATGTTTCGTATTCTATAAATACATATGTACAAAGATACAAACGAAAAGCCGGCTAAAGTATCGAACCGAGCAAAACAAAAGAATCATAAGAAGGCGCCCATTTGCGATTTGTAGACGTTTCCTCAATATCCTGTCTAGCAACTTATTAGCACTACGTCTTCTGCCAGTTTTCGAATACATAAAAAACATCGAAAACGGCAATGTTTTAAACAATCCTTCTATAAGAGAATAAGCGTATTCTTCTGGTATGAGTATAAAGAAAATTCATGGAGCTTAAATAATTTCGTCTTCAATTTATTCGTATACAAATATGAATATGTTCTATAGCTTCAGTTCCCAGAAGTTTCTTTCTACGTATCCTTCCTTACAACGGTTAAAAGTAACCAAACTGAAATTACTTATTTAAGGACTAGTTGGGAAACTACTAGTAGTACGAATATCTACCACCACGAACCCATCGACCCAGTAAGGGCTGTTTTGAATTTCCAAATGTGAGTAAAATATATCATAATTTATGGGATACTCGTACAAGCACAAGTCGGATCCCAATAGCCAACAGCCCGTAACCAGAGTGTACCTCCTCTCCAAAAGGACGATGTAATCCTTTCAGTTAGATATGTATTCCAAATGTGTTGCTTTGTATAACCCATCCTATACCCCCAAAGATTCAAATACAAATAACACAATTTAAACTCTTCGGTGCTAGTTCTTCGGGGCATTCCAACGAAGAGGCTGAGAAAAAATGAAACGATAATAAGGTGAATGGATGGATGCGGAGGGAATTTCATCTACCCGAGTACTATAGGTACCTTGCTCTATGGCTTATAATATATGTCGAAGGATGCAAATCAGTCACATCTGAAGGACCAACAAACCCTCTATGTTAGAGTAGGTTCCCAACCTTCCGTCTTCCTTCGAGTAACGAGTAAAATTTCAAATATCCATAATTCAAATGGACGTATAATGGATTTAATCCCCCAAAATTGAAATATGCCCACTGTAACTCATATTCGTATACACATCCTTACAACGTCATACAGTATTCATAAACAATAAGGTGTTTGATATATCATACCCTTGATGGTCAGTTCGTGTTACAAAGGATAATCTGCAATAGCGGCCGGCGAGGGTTCCTAAAAAGGACAACATAAGTGGCAAGTGTTTTGGTTTTCAGTTTCGGCATGCTAACCAGGATTTTTGTGCGAAAATTGTATGCATAATTAAAATTAAGTTTGAAGAAGGTGGACATTTTCAACTCTTTCCAAGACCAATGCTTCAAATATGGTTATTGAGAAGACCATGGAAGACCATAGGTGGACAGCTGTAGGATGGACATTTATCCCTTTGGGCCTGAAATAATTCTATAAAATATTGTGTATCTGGCTTTGAGAGGATTATCATAAAGTGATTACGAATTAATTTTAAAAGTGACAAGTAATATTGTTTTTTGCGCCTGATGTGTGATAATTTGAGACACGTGCAGTTTTAGTTTCGTTAGGGAAAGGATTTATAAAATGTTCACTACATTTTTTCAAGCGCCCGTACCGTTTTAGTGGGTTTATATTTTATAGCGTCGCTGTTTTTTCTTTACACTCTCTGCAACTTTTAAGAGTAAACAAAAACAAAAGGTTTCTCCTTAAACCATATCACTGAATCACAGGAGGAAATAAGAAACCTCTTCTGTGGACTCATGTTGTCAACGAAGTAAGAAGGGAGGGAATAACAGCTACTGCAAATGCGGATGATGTGATTCATATAGCCGCCGACAATTACTCCCAATAATCAGTGCAATTTTAAATTATGCCCTTAGAATCCCCGGTAAATGAGCCAAGCTAGGAATCAACCCGCAAAAAAAGGAGTGTGTTCACAAATAAGCCGATAATTCCACAATTTGATCTTTTATAGATGGGATAGCCCTCTGACTACGCACCAGAGCTAAATACGTAGGTATCCTATTGGATAGTAAACTAATCTTAAGAAAATGGTAATAGCTTTCTACACTTGCAGTCGTATAGGAATATAGACTATCTAATGGATGTACACAGCTGTCATAAGACTCATTTAATCTTGAGTTACACTTGGTCTCTTACCCCTAGATCTCTACACGTGGAAAGAGGCAATGAAAAATGCTTTAAGAATGCTTCAGCTTAATTATTGGAAACCAATCCCGAAGGGCCGTGCCACAATCTTTTCAAATGTACTATGTTTCATGACTTTGAAATACCTGGAATATCATTCGCCTGAATTTTCCCAAACTCGATATACATTTTCACGGCAGGTTCAAAGATGGAAATAGGAATCGCAGCTGGGATCTTCTCTGGTCAATTGAATTTAAGATGCTCATGTCACCCCTAGAAGACTACAGCAGTGTCTTCCAGGCAGAGATATTGGCTGTAGCCAGGGCAACCAGACTTGTGACAATATAAGTCACGACGATATTAACAGCCAGTCTGCCATTAAAGACATCGGTGCAGTCGAGATTAAATCAACACTTGAGAAGCGCTGTCGTGATGAGGTTAAGGCTCTTTATGTTCATCATAACGTTAAGTCCCTAGCCACAAAGGAGTGTCAGGCAATAAATATGAAGATGAGTTAGATCGAGTATCCTTCTGGCAGAACAAAGCATCAAACCTTCACCCTGCACTCGAAAAATGGAAGTGGAGCAAACGAAAAAAATAAAAGAAAATGAAAGATGGAAAAACCTTCCAACTTGTGAAACTTCAAGACAATTATGGCCGGATTCTATAGAAAGTCAGAGCATCTACACTTGTTGGATCGCTCACAGGTCATATTTTTCTAGGAGCGCACGTAATAAAGCTGCGCCTTACCGACAGCGATCTCTGCATGTATTCTGGGGACATGGATTCACACATGGATACTCCCCACTTTCTATGCCTTATGCCAGTCTCAGTAATACGAGACAAGTAACTTTAGGAAGTTACTACATGCATGACCTCTCAGAGCTATGAAACAGGATGGCTGAGACCCACCAAAGGATCAAATGTCGACCAATCAAATTCCCTGGCATCACAATGGATCTTCACAGACCCAAGTGTAATGAGGTATAAAGTCCTTTCGGCTCCAGATACCACAACGCTCCACAAACCCAACCTGTGAAGCCTCTTAAATCTTACAGACACACCCCAAGTGGCAACCTGGCAATTGCATATGAGTGTGGATAGAAAATAAGTAGACGGATTCTAGTATAGGCAAGTATTGAAATGTCAGTGAGAGGAGTTATCTCCTCACTACTTTCATTAACTTAGAAGTTAGCGAAATACTCAACAATCAGAGTAACGAATCCTGTAAGATATTGCGACTGCTATGTCCAAGAATTTCCCATAACTATAACGTATCTATAGCTTAGCTGCAACATTGGAAAAAGGAGCTACGAGTACTTAGGTAAAACTCTATTTAGCAAACTTAGTTAAAAGTTAGATATTCGTATAAGAAAGGCCGCTATTGCCTCACCAGCTGTAAGAGAGGTCTATGTACACTACTCGTAGGTTAACCCAACGGCATTCAGACTAATTTTTCCAACATTACATTATATCTTTAAGCACATCCCAAGATCCTCAAGTATATGTATAGGTAATAGAGGGGCTCTTAAGTCGTCTTCCATGGCCGCCGTACATACATTGCTACATTTTCTTCCCGTTCACGTCTCTGTCTAAAGTCTAAATCGGATCTAATTTCGAGTTGCTGATAAAAGCATTTTCTCTATATAAAAATTCGACGACATTAGCATTAAGTACGAGTACTAAGTGCTTGTCCCAAATCGACTAGAATAGGAGAATGCTATAAACCCTAAAGGCCTGCAACTAAAGTGTACACAGATGAATTTTGAGTGAGTTAAAACGCAGGTGTAGGAGTTTTATATCGCGTTCTTGGACTTAATGTAGCACCAGGTCTCTCTGACAATTGTATCATATTTCATTTACGTGAGGCAGCCTAAAGACTTGTGTCGTATTTAGTAGTCTATCCAGCAAGAGGCTGGATATGACAGTGGCAAACCAAAGACAGTAAATAATTGCCGTGGAACTCTATATAAGATTGCATATGGGTTTCCAATTACCTTGTACTGGATTCTAGGTGACAGAGATATTCTGGGCAGCTGAAAGTCGGATGAACTTCTCAAACAAGGTATTGGCCTTCTGAGTGACGTCAGAGAGAAACCGTTCACGTCAATTCAATTCATAAAATTCCTTCTTTTCGCGGAAGCTATAGAAGACACCAGAAGCAGCATACAAATAAGAAAAAGGAGAATTCCTTCTATAAATAGAAATACTCGCAAAATGAGCTTCGTTAAAGGAAGGATTATAGGCCCCTGCCTGCCAGGAAGATTAGCCTGTAGGGTTGAAAGCCCTTGCAGTCACTTCTGCAAAAGTTTTGAAATATTGTTTTCACCTGTACTGCCACTTTGCGCAATATCACTATTAAGGAATTTCTTCTTTGAATATATGAAGGATTTGTTGCGAAAGGATGTATAATTATATCGGCAAATTCGTTACTAATCTTAATTGGTTTCACTGGTAATAATATTAGTCATCATAAGGACTGAATATGACATACAGTCTCTACTATCTACTAGAATATGTATCATTCCCAATACTTCCGAGTGAAGACTTCAATTGCCTTATTTCGAGAATTGATATTGTTATGCAAACATATTGAACATACATATAAGTATTACATATTCTCCGCCCTTGTATCCAACGGCTATCATAATGGAGGTTAGACTGCTGTAGTCAGTTTTCATCTCACTATGACCGAAAGGGCGCCTTGGTCTGATCTGTAACAGTCTTCCTTTAGAGGTAATGGTAATCATATACGAGTAAGCTTTATTTGAAGAACAATTTCGGGTATATAGCATACAACGGCTGGCTAGCATAAATCACAATCAGGAAGCAACAACTTTTCCAAGCAGCATCTCTGATATATTATCGTAGGCTAGCACCTTCAGATATGAGCACAGAGGTGTTAGGTTACATGACCTTGAGGGCCAATTCATACCATATGTTCATTATGTAATCGAAATTATGCGCTCATCGAATTTTTCCTTCAATAAATTTATTCTGCTTCACGCTGTGTGGTATGTTACTATGGGATTTAGAAACTAAAGCTGTTCCGCATCAAAGTCATATTCACGTGAGGTACGAAATAATGGTTTCCATTGACTGCAATGTTGCAGCCGGATCATTTTTGAAAAAATATGGACCAACGATTCCAGCAGCCCATAAAGTAAACCAAACAGTTACCTTTTGTGGAAGGAGAAGTGCGCGAATAATCGCTTGTGGTTTTTTTTCTACATAAGCCTCGTCGCTAATCAAAATTTTGTGGTGAAAAGGAGGATTAAGAACAATTTCTTTCCAGATCGGCTATAACGCACACGATGGTCAACCGACTTCAATTCTTATACTAGCTGGACCTTGCAAGGTCGTAAACCAAGATCTTTACCGAAAATCTTCTATAAAGTGTATGGACACATCTGCAATTGTGGGGCACGATGGCGAATATTTTTACTGGGGTCCTCCTCATTCTTACTCTCCACAGCAGGAACAGCTTCTCCGGTTCTCTATCCAATAAAGTGTGAGTGGTGCGAAAGCAAATTCAGGTTTATTTGAATTGTTTGCTAAGAGTGTGATAACGCGGAATTGAACTAAGATTTTCAAAATAAATTTGCACAATTTGCGAAGATTTCCATAACTCTTTGAGGTCAGAAAGCAACTAAGTAATAGAGCCCTCTACGTGACTTAATGCAACCATAATCATCTCGGAGACATTTGTATTGTCAATTTATATTTACCAACCAGAAATTTATTTTTAATGGAATAGAGAGGGTAGATAAGAAAGATGTTTGGGCTCAGTGGTTAATTTCGCTCCATGGGTGGCATCCAACCTTTAATGCGAGACTAAATTCTTAGTGGAAGTTAGCTTGTTGTTGATTTCTAGTCAACTACTCATCTTACTTAATTTTCGTTAAATGAAAAAAATGAATGTCTCTCCGGCGAACACCGAACCTTCCCATTTCTACTTGAGCCACAACCACCCACATGTTGTCGATGCACTAGTATGATAGCTCTATCTTTTATTGACGAAAAGCGGTTAGCATAGCATATCGCTATTTGACGTAATGTCACCGATGTAGTTATATTCAATGCTCTTTGCTTAGATTGTGCTTCTCGTGTAGTATATCTCCACTGATAGATGATAATGTGAGGGAAATGATGATTCTCCAAAAACTAAGGCGTAAATGCCGACTAAACCCTTGGATCACCCCCCACATTCGCGAAAAATGTAAGCAGAGAGATGAACCCTACAGAAGGTGGAAAAACAACAAACTTAATAAATTTTACAAAGCAGAGTACAAGAAATTTCCAAAAAAAAACTTAACAAAGGCATATTCTGACACAAGTTTTGCTTTTATAAAGAAAAATTTAATCACACTGAAAATAAACTTGAAGCCAAGTCAATGAAATAATGAGAAGAAAAACACAAAACTTGGACGAGGTACTCTTGAATAATTTCCCATCGGAAAAATATCAAACAGCACTTTCAAACAAATGTGCAATATAACGTCAGCTCACAACAATAAAACCCTGCCTAGCTCCATCTATGTTGAGGAAACGTGCATTGCAGAGGTAATACAACATAATCAAATTACTGGATCAAAATAAATCCCCAGGGATCAACGGCATTCGAGCAAGAGACGTTGAAATGCATGCGGATGTGTTTGTACCAATCGCCACAAGGATCATCAACCTAAGCCTAAACGAAGGTAATGTAACAACTACACTAAAAAAAAATCGATTGTAAGCCCAATTTATAAAGGCGGTAATAAAAACACTGTTCAAAATTATATGTCGATCTCAATCAGCAATTGACAATTGTTTAGAAGAAGTGGTAGTTAAGCGCTCACTAAACTTTGTTAACAACCACGCAATAATCCACGGCAGCTCCTTGGCGAATTTGCGAATACTATCAATGCAACCCTTAACAAAAATTATGATGGCTTTGTCATATTTATAGACTTAGGAAAGAATTCGACACCTTAATTCATACAAATCTGACAGGAGCATTAAGCCGACTTGGAATCAGAGGTACATAATCCGCATCACTTCAGAATTATTTAAGTGGAAGAACTTTCAAAGTGAAAATTAAAAATGCTTTCAATGAACACACCCACCGCCCACTTTGGAGTCAGTCAAGAATCAAAGCTCGGACCCCTGTTATTTATAATCTTCATAAACGACTTGATGCGTACCTTTAAAAATAGGACGATACAGCGATAGTCGTCAAGCAACGTAAAGATAGCGGCACTCGTCAATAAAAGCTAGTGAATGCTAGTTGTGCATCTTTTGACAGTTACTTACCGAAGTTTAGTTGACAGTCGTTTGAGTGAGTTGATGTGAGTGTTTTTTGTGAAAATGGAAAAAATTGAGTATCGAGCTGTTATTAAATTCTTGTTTTTGAAAGGCAATAAACCTACGCAAATCAAAAATGAGTTGGACTCTGTGAAATTTTTTGGGCAGCTGAATTTAAACGTGGCCGTAGGAGCTTGGGAGATGATGAACGTTCGGGACGTCCAAAAACTGCAACCACTGACGATAACATTGCACAGTTAGGCGCAATAAATCCGAGTTTTGGCGCCGATTAATTACTGTGAGATGAAACTTGGATACACCATTATGCGCCCGAAACAAAAATTCAGTCAAAACAGTGGACTGCAAAGGGCGAGCCGGCTCCAAAAAAAGCAAAAATTGTTTTATCGGCTGGGAAAGTGATGGCGACTTGGGATAGTTTTTTGGGATAGTAAAGGAGTTCTCTTAATCGATTATCTTCAAAAAGGAAAAACAATTACATGAGCATACTACGCATCATTACTTACCAAGCCGAAGGCTGAAATTGCGGAAAAATGGCCACATTTACAGAAAAAGAAAATCCATGGCGAAAATTCATGAATTACGATTTGAACTGCTTGACCATCCGTCTTATTCGCCATATCTAGCCCCAATCGACTTCTCTTTGTTTCCTCATCTAAAAACTGCACTCGGAGGACAGAGATTTTCGTCAAATGAGGAGGCAATCACCTTGGTGAACAATTATTTTGCAGAGAAAATCGCCAAGTACTATTTGGACGGGTTAGAGAGATGGGAGCATCGCTGGGAGAAGTGTGTAGAGTTACAAGGAGACTATGTAGAAAAATAAAAAAAATTTTGAGAAAAAATGCCTTGTATCATTGTTCGGTCGGAAACTTTTCAGGCCACCCTCGTACGAGAAGGAATTTCTTTTAAATTTTTCCAGCCATACCTTAAGTATTGGTATACACCTTTTAAAACATCATCCTTTTCCGTGAACTCTCGAACCAATTTTGCATCTATTAGGCTTTCTTCCGAACTAAAAGAAAAAATGTTAGTTTCTTCTACTTCGGAATTCTCTTGGAGAGGTAAGCGTGAGAGACAGAACGTTCCATGATTTTTAACGTAAACCTCCTGTCATGTAGACCTTATGCTTACGAGATGCCCATACATCCATAGGGAACAAGGATGCGCCTTGCCATCGCTCGCCACAAATTTTTTGATACCAATTTAGAACTGTGTTGGAGGCACAAGTTCCACACTTGATATGAGTCGAAGCCGATCTAAAACCTCTTACTGCTCTTAGGCTCACAGTACCCAGTACTTATTTGCAACTCTACAATGGGTTAAACCAAGGAAAACCCTTCCCGCGATTTGGGTTTAAACCGCAGCCACCATGACGCTCCCACAAGGGGGCCTACCTCTAACAAGTCAGGCCCGGACCAAAATCCGGGATGCTCCTGACTCCCATGGTACCGTGATTTAAGTCCTGGTATGAACTACCGGTGGTCCAGCCGCCAACAAGTCGGTCAAATCGTAGCAACCATTCAGAGGCAATATCTGAAGATGTTTACGATAAGACCAGTAATATGCTCTGCCCCCGCTTTTTATTAGACAACGTCATTAATGGGCGAACCTTGATAATTGGGCGGGGGTCCAAGCGTGAGAGACATTCTACATTTGATATTTTAGACCCTTTTCGATACGAAATTTTGTAATTATATTGGGATAAAATAATGGCCCATCGTTGAAGCTGCGCCCCTGCAACTGCAGAGTTTCCCTTATGTGGATGAAAAATTTCCTTCAGTGCCTGATAATCCGAACAAATCTGAAATTCGTGTCCGTGAATATACGAGTACATGTGGAATTTTTTTACAGCAAAAATTATTGCTAGGGCTTCTCTATGTAGGTGCGAGTAGTTTTGTTCTACCGGAGGTAGAGTGCATGATGCAAAATATACCGGCGTCTCTTCCGAGTCAACTACATGGCACAAAATTGCTCCAACTCCATATGGACACTTTTCGAAAGACAATTGATATTCGAAGGTCCAGTCAAAACAAACACCTTTTCTCAAGAAGTTGAGACGCTTGACAAATTCGGAAGTAACTTATTATAATAGTTCAACAGGCCTACAACGGATGGCAATTGCTGAAGATTTCTGGCGGCGGTGCACCCACAATTGCTTCAACTTTTTTTTCTTTGGGACTTATACCCTTTGCGGACAATGTGTGCCCTAAATAATCAACAGTTAACTACGAATCTGCACTTGTTAACATTTATGTGTTCCTTGTGCTTATGCAAGCGATCCAAGACAATAAACAAATTATTTTTACACTCTTCGGCAGAAGAACCGCTGATCAAAATATCGTCTAAATAACGAGACACATGACGTAAGTCCTTTAGAATTCGATCCATTTCTGACTGGAATATAGCTTGTGCATAACTAACACCGTAAACTAATCGCGTGAAAGCGAAAAGCGCTTTATTAATAACAAAAAGTTCTGATGAATTTTTGGTTACAGCCAGTTGTTGATAAGCACCCTTCAAATCGAGAACCGAATAAAAACAACAACCCGATAGACTTGCAAAAATGTCATTTGCTAGAGGAAACGGGTAAAAATTTGTTTCTATACAATGATTAAGGGTCACTTCACAATCCACATATATACTAATAGCATCATCACTTTTCGGCACTACCACTCGCCCATTTGCTAAACTTAACGGGTGCTATAATCTCTTCTGTAACTAGTCTATTCAATTCTGACTGTACTTTTTCTCGTAATTTGTACGGTGCTTTGTAGGCTGCGTGGAATATAGGTGTTTGATTTGGTTTAAGAACAATCTCGGCCTTATACCGTACATTTGGACGGTTTAACTCTTCTATCGTTATGCTTGGAAACTCGGACTTTATATGCGATAAAAACTCTACTTGGTTACTTACTGCTGAGATAATGCTGTTTTGAAACGTGCTTCTCCAGTTTGGAAATAATTTGTCTATCCACGTACGGCCATTAGACCTTTTTTAGGCATTTCCCCTTGAACGACTACCAATGGTAACTCCACCATATGACTGCCAGATCCCACCTCAACGAACAGATTTCCTATCTCTCTTAATCTTGAACCTGTGCCTGAAACTAAATTACAACTTGTTTTCATTAATTTTACATTTTTAAACTTATCTAAATATCCCCGCTCGTTGATAATCGATGCAACTGCACCTGTATCAACCTCCATAGACAGTTCCACTCCATTAACTACCAATGTTGTTTCTTGAACTTGATTTTCACTGTTCACACTGTTGATTTTTTTATATTGGTCTTGTTAAATCGACACTTGATTGCCACATGACCCTTTTTATTAGAAGGAAAACACTGCCAATTCTTTGCCGGGCATGTGGATTCCACGTGGTTGCGATGGCCGCATCTCCTACACTCCTTTTGCGTCCCCTATTCGTTATATTGTTGGTTATGCTTTTTATCCTGATGTTGCTGCGCTTTTGACATAATCCCATATAACTTATAATTAGCTACACTATTCTATACGGCACACTGATGCAGTGGTTGAAGATATCTAGATGCTTTCTCGGACGACTCCATATTAAGTGCTCATGAGCAATATGCCTCGAACGTGAGTGTATCATCCCTTAACAATACTTCTTGGATTTTTTCATTTCTTACTCCCATTATAAAGCGATCCGCCAGAGCTTCGTCTAAAATTTTTGCTTTGTACTAATCAGCCTGTTTATCTCTTTGTTTTTGATCCTTTGAATCTTCCAAAAAATCCTCAAAACGACAGGTTTGAGCAGCTGCTTACAGTCGAATAATGAACTCACTTCACAGCTCCCCCCTCATTTTGTTTTACGTATTCTGTTGACTTTGAATCTCTCGGCTCTTCTGTTCTCTTTAGGAGCAAAATGATCTCGTCAAAGTGACAGTAGGTCTTCAAACTTCATTTCACTCGGCATTGTGACATTGTCAGAGACATGAGAATCTCATAAATCTCTGCTCCCACTACCACCATCAAAAAGTTCCCGTAATTTATTCAGAAAATGAGAAATACAAGTTTATTCATCTAAATCTATATTTTCCCCTTCAAAGTAATCCCAATCGACTGCAACACACTTATGCCAGCGCTTGATCCAATCCTCGAAGCATTTTTTGTTTTCGGTATGTCAATTAGTGCTTCCTGCGATTTTTCCATTACTTTCTCTCGGCTGCTGAAATGATTGAACAGAGAGAAGTCACAGGGAGCCAAATCAGGTGAATTACGAATAATGATGGCACTGTGCGACGGTGCGTTATTATGGTGCAAAATCCACGAGTTTTCTGCCCACAGTTCTGGTCTCTTTAGACGAATTACTTCACGCAAACGTCTCATAACGCCCAAACGTCTCATAATACTCTTTGTTTACTGTCTGGCCTTCTGACAAAAATTCATGATGCACTACTCGTCCACCGTTGTAATCCATGAAAACCGTGAGCACTGCCTTCTTTTTTGACTGAAAACGACGTGGTTTTTTTAGTCTCGGCTCATTTGGTGAACGCCATTCACTTGCCTGATGTCTGGATTGCGTGTCGTACTCATAAACCCACGGCCACGTCTCGTCTCCAGTAATGATCCTTTTGATGAATGTGGGATCAGATTCATCCTCGCAAATCATATCTTTTGCGACGTCAACGCGGTCTTTTTGCATGAAATTGAGGTCTTTTGCCACCAACTTTGCTGCTACACGACGAAAACCCAAATCACCCGCTGCGGTTATTGACCAACATTTCTTTTACTTCATCAATGTTCATCATCTTCGATTGACTCACGACCACTTTTGAACCGCTCGTGCCACTGGTAAACGACCGTTTTCTTTAGAGAATCGTTGCTGAAACGCTCTTCCAACATTTCCAACGTTCGCGTACCATTAAATCCGTTTTTTACGCAAAATTTAATACAAGTTGTTACAAATTTAAATCCATTTCTAAAATTGTAAAAAATCGCCCATACACACAAAAATAGATGTACTCCTGTCTACGTAACTTTTGAAAATGTCAACCTATGACGCTAAGTTTTAGAGGGAATGTCAACAACGGATTTACCAATTTAACAAAAAAACAGAACTCAAATCGCAACAATGGGAGCGCCACATGGTGGTTATTCCGGGAACTTGATCAAGGTGGTATAATAATAAAAAGTGCTGTTTGTGCCTCCTCACCGATATCATTTATTTTAAAGAATTGCCGGAGATGATCTTCGTAAGCTTTAAAATTGCTGCCCATCACAAATGGTTCATAATGGCCCCACTAAACGTCACATAATAACTTACTGTACTTTACACACTTCGGTTAAAAAAAAAAAAATCCTCGTCGTCAGTGTTACAATAAACTAAAACGATGACGTTCTTTTTAGTAACACTTTATTTCGTGCCGGTCAAAGTTAAAAAAGAGTGAATTCATACGCTTACAATCTATTTATAGTACTATATATACAAGTACATGGGTAAATAGGAAAACAGATGTAGAGGGGTTTATTGGACAACAATTCAAATACATAACAGTATCATGATAAGAGCCTGATTGATTGATGATTGATGATGCATGTTTGAGAACCACACCACAAAGCCGTCGATCTGACAATAACCTTAAAAAGACGCTCCTGCCAAGGAGTCCTAACAGAACATGAAATCGAAGTAGTCGAGACCTACAAGTACTTGGGAATAGTTATCGACAGCAATCTTCTATGGGCACAACATAGAGAAATTCAGCGCTCCAACTTCAGACAAGCTCTCTATGCCGTGGTGTACCTGGATACAACTCAACGTTTGTCAAAGAAAAGTGTACTACGCCCTTGTGGAGTGCAGACTGAGATACGGCATATGAGCATGGGGAACGCCTCAAACACGCACATTAACAAGCTGCAAAACCTTCAAATCTTCATTGTGAAGAAGATACAAAATCAACATCCCAAAAACGCCAGAGGACACAGAAGTTTCAAGGTATTCCAGATAATACTAACTCTTGAACATTATGATGACACCCGTTCCAAAGAACCGATAGACCATCAGCAATCAAGGAATGTTAAAAATATCGATGATCAACAATGCGAAAGGTAGAAACAGCTACAGCACTGCGTCCCAACTGTATTCAACCAGATGCCAACTGCTTGAAAAACATCCTGAACCCGAATTTGGCAAAGAAACGCCTAAGAGCATTTTTCTGTTTTTATTGCAACCATTATTTTTTTCATCATTTCACTTTATAGCGTAAAGCCCACTTTAATTATTCAATCATGTATACTCTTGCAAAACAATCTTCTACAGATAAGCCAAAAGGTTTCGCATAAAATGAAAAGGAAAAAAAGCCATAATTTCCCATTTGGTGTCCGATAATAATTCCTCATCAGTGAGTACTTTCAGTTCGAACTCCATGTTTTCTGCAAACGGCCACAAAAGGACGATTTATTGTTAAAGAAATCTTCTACAAATTTGTTTGCAGATTTGAGTCCCTCGTCTGACTTTAATTGCAAAAGCGATGAATTTGATTGTTTTCTCTAAATAAAATGTCAGCAAAGTTATACATTGTCTACTTACGATAATAGTGTTTATCGGTCTGTTTTCAGCTGTGCAAGTTCTCAATTACGCTTAACTACTCGTATTGTCTGGAAAAAAGGAAACAGAAATAACATTCATTAAGTCAATTTACTAATAAAAATGATATGCTGGATTCGGCTCATATACCATCTCCACAGTTGTTCCAGAATTTGGGATCATCATAATACCACAATAAGGGTACATAAATGTCTAATGCTCCAGCACCACTTTGTTTTGATGACGACACTTTATTTTTTTCCTTTTGACACTGGGTTTTTAAAGTCGTCGTATTTGAAAGTACCCGGCCTATTATTGTTAATAATTCTTGCAATTTCTGTTAACGACCTACTTCGTTTAATTCTGTTTTTGTAGTCACTGTTTTTAATCTCATATAAGTTATATGGTTGACAATTGGTCCAATCAATGCTTTTGTGTTTCCTTTTGTTCATGTACTTATTGTTTTTTTTTAACTACTTTGCACTTCAACAATTAAAACATAAATATCAGAAATGAAACGATATGGGGGAAAACGTCATGCTTCGACCGAAAATCCACTTCTAAAGTAATTCTTTTTCTTCCCACTCTAGTAAAAAGCTTCCCCTCTCATTCGTACAATTATCTTGCCTACGACAATGTGAACAGGCACAAAGGCAAATAAATTCCAAGGACAATCACCAACACAGAATAGTATGGTACATTCACAATTTTGGAATTCATCGCGGCCTGTAGATAGATACAATTGATTACGAAATATAAAATGTGGCACAAGGCAGCTGGAAAAAATTCAGGAAGCTTTAAGAGGAAGATGATTTATGTGAGGAAGACCCAACGACCCAACTTTCCAGAACCAACCCTTACGCACCATCCTTACAAAATATCCATTTAAATCAATATATTATTATTTGTTGTAATTTTATTATATTTATGTTTAATTTTAAGAATTGTGACCTACTTATTTAGAATTAATAAAAATTAATCAGTCGACGGAAAAAACAACGCTTCGAATTGACTGTTGTTGCAAATTTTAAAAACAAAAATCAATACTCATGAAACGATTCCCATAATTTTTAATTCTTAAACATTTTTCTGAATGTTCCTTAATAAGCCAGCTGTATGTTAGATATAACAAGAAAAAATAAAATTAATAAATCTAAAAGAGCTCTTCTTCTTTGAGTACCACCATTTAGGTTTGCCTCAGGCCTGTACCAATATTTTTTTTTCTTCATCTTGTGTCTACAGAGAAATAATCGATAGAAGCACTTAGCACAATTTCGGTACATAGAAATGAATTCAACTAAAAAGCAGATTTGTTGAAAGCCAACAAGGAAAATAAAAATGCTGCTTTCTTTCGCGAAAAGCTGTTCAAAATATTACTTGACTTCAGAATCGTTTTGTAATATTTTTTTTTTCACTTCACTCTGCGTCGTAAAAAAGTGCAACAGAATCAAAAATCACTGGTATCGTGGCATCTTCTCGTTTTCGTTATTTTATGATTTCATCTTAACCTCTTCTTTGGAAATTTATTCGTATTGACATAAAAAAATCCTACACAGTCAGATGAGTCTGATTTTTCATGAAAAAATAAAAAATATTTTTTTTTTTTCACTTAAATTATCCATTTTAAGGATAATGATTCCATCTTTTGCAAGGACAGAATTCCTTGAATATTTTCGCGAATACGAACAGGGCTTACTGGTATTTTATAGTGAAACGCTATCATTCATCTAAGTTAAGCCTTTTGTAAATGGCAGAATAGAGCAGTCCGCGTTCTTAGTTGGTTTAATGAGCATAAAAGAGGATTACATTTACGATTTCTATGGGAAGCAGTTCCAAAAGTGAACATTTTAAGATGTACCCATCTATCTAGATTACTAATAATTTTCAAATGTTTTCACAAGTGTACTTTAGAGAATTGCGCTTGTAGTTTCCTTTATTTTACTATGGGTTGTTGAGTTTTGGACGATAAATAAATGGTTAAAAGATTTGTCATATAAAAGGGAATTTTCATTATTGTCTGGTAAAATATCAAAACAAAAAAAACTCGATGAATTTGTTATGATTAATTATTAGATACTCGTATTATATTCAAAAATATTTAAGATTATTGCCAGATTTTTTAAAATGTTATATAAAATACGAATTATCTTTAAGTGTATTCTATGGAGGAAATCTTATATCTTACATCCCATTAAAGTTCGAAAGAAAGATATTCAGATAATTTTAACAACGTGTTTCGAAGTGTGCTTTACCACACTTTATTCAAATGGAAAGTCACTGTACTTATTAACATCCTTGTGGTTGAAATGTCTTTCTGGAGTATATACTTTTTTCATTTAGTAGTCGGCACACGAGATGACAAAAACAAAAAACAATAAGCCGCATACAAATGTTTATATTGTGTGGACTTTAAATCCTGTTTCGTCTAAGAATAACAAAGTCTTCGTCTCATCTGAGCTATCAAAACTATGTAATTTCCAGGGAAAACAGCTCAGGAATGTCCAAACCATTTAGGTCTAAGTGTAGGTTGTACAAGATAATTGGCAATACACATAAATCTGACAATCTACCTTCAGGGCTTATATTCACAATGGACACTCACTTTACTTACCCGTGCGATAAATATGGCATATAGACAAACACAAATGTCATATGAATGGCATCAATTGGTGAGTAAAGGGTTTAGTTTCTAAATGCGATGGGAGATAACAAGAGTTGAAGTGAGCAGCGTCAATGCGCCATGGCAAAGGGCAATTTCCAGATACCTGGTGAAACCTGGTTGAAATTATAGCTTGGTCCCGCTATAAAAAGTTATGGAGTGACGGTCTTGCTTACCTTCCCACACATGGTGATCAAACAGAAAATTTATACAATCATACAAAGTGATAATGGCTAGTTGAGGAAGAAAAGAATTATACTTTGAAACATAGGACCATATCAACAATGGTGGAACTTACAATACTATAAATTCAAAAATCTATCAACCCCTAACGCCTTTTGGAAGTGACAAATTTCTCAGTTATTACTCACGAACCTTGCACAACATGCAAACATGGCTGCAGACTCTAGTGTTGTCCGAGAGATCAGGGGCCTAATATACCTTAGAGATAAAACTTCAAAGCTCAGAGAGTTCGAATTGGAAATTACAACGGTCATCCCTTAATTATAACTGTGCTTTGTTCAAAAATTATGTATAAGGCACGCGTTTTTAGAGCGGAAACTTAAATCTCCCTAGTCGAAAAAAGGGCTAAGAAGGTCTTCCAAAAGAGAATGACGGATACTCGTTTCTATAAGAAGTTCTGCTGCTTGAAAACTATGTTCGGCAATTGGCATTTTAAAAACCTTGACTGATCACCAATTCCAGAAATTCACAAAATTAAAAGGCCGGCAAGGCTTACGTATTGGCAGCCACATATTACGTGCATGTGTAGGCATAGAGAAAAGATCATTTTACTACTCTGTTTGAAACACTTGCAATTCGGGCTTCGGCTAATAGCATGAAAGAGTTCATGTTAAAACCAGCAGTTGGTTTAGGTACGTGGAAAAGGTCCTTATCACCATGAAATATATCGAAGACCCCATCTGTATAATCTGCGAAGGAAAGCGGATGTCTGATTCAATGACTGTGTTCGTGTCAGCCAAAAAAGGCCGACTTTGCGTAATTATTTTCTAAACATGCTACAGGAGCTCGTTGATGATGACGAATTCAATACCGTGCGATAAAACTCATAGCTGATACCAATATTACTCAGTCCATGGACACCCTCCCTCGAACACTGACGAAATGTCTCGTGTCTCACTTTGCTTTATCGCTATTTCCACCACCATTGCTCCATGGAAATCGCCAGTAATATTCGGCCCCTTCAAACCTTTAACCGTAACACCTGTCTCGCTATGAATGCTCATCAGTATACCCTCAAGCCTGAAATATCGTGATTCGTTGCTAAGCCGAACAACTCCGCTTGTGGAATGCCCTGCCGAGCTCTCTATTTCCTAGTCATTTTAACATTTAGACATATAAAACCAACATACATCGGTACCTACTTTAAGGGTGCCTTAACCCCTTGAGCGCGGGCTATTAAAAAAAAAAGGTGATAAAAATCCTACTTCAACAAGTGCAGGTTTTAATTTATTGATAGCCGATTGGAGTAGCATTAGCCAAAGAGGCTGTTTGATATTAAAAGCTTTCCTATACGATTAATATATTACTGTAGTTCAGCGGAAACTTCAAAACCCGTTCCTTCAGACCAACTTGGAGGGTGACTGGAATCTTACAGGACAGCCAAAAAGAATAACAATTGACCAGATAGCAATGATAGCTTTTCCAATTGTTATGTTTCAGTAGTTGTCAAGGTTACCAATGACATCCAGCTGTCAAAATATTCAGTAGAGTTTGCCATTGCATCATACATCGTTTTACGCTTGCCGAACGTGTGGAAATTATTAAAAAATATTATCCAAACTCCTGCTCAGTTTTAAAAACGCAAGGTGAATTTCGTCGTGAGGTCGGTCATCATGATGGCTTCAGTGTGCAGGCGTATTTGAGCCTGAGTACACTCTTTTGGATCTTAAGCCACCAAGCAGACAGAAATTAGTGCGCCAGGAAGAAAGCATAGCCGCTGTAGAGACCAGTATCCAAGAAGACCCAAAAATGTCGATTCGGGGCCGATCAGTTGAATTGGGAATCGCTTATTTTACGGTTAAATTTGGGCATACATCTGTATAAGATTGTGGTGACTCAAGACAACGCCGTGAGTTCGCTAATTGGGTGCTGAAAATGTTGGCTGGAGATCCGGATTTTGGCCTAAAAATCATCTTCTCGGGCGAGGCCCATTTTAGATTCAGTGGCTATGTCAACAAGCAAAACTGTCATTATTGAATCGAACACAATCGGCCAAGTATCAATGCATTCACAAAGATTGACTGTTTGGTGCGGTTTATGTCATGGCGGCCTTATTTTTTCCGAAATGAGGGAGGAGACACCGTTACTGTTTATGGTCACAGGTATAGAGCGACATTAACCGACTTTCTGTGGTCAAAGCTCGAAAACATCGATATATCCGAGCTGTGGTTCCCACAAAATGGCGCTACATGCGATACAAGCAACGCAACGCACAAAGTTGTGAAGGAGAAATTTGGCGGCTGGGTCATCTCACGGCGACCGCTCATCAATTAGCCGCCGTAATCATGCGATTTGACACCACTCGATTATTTTCGCTGGAGTTGCGTCAAGTCCTTAGCCTACGCTAACAAGCCAGTCACTGTGGGCGAGATCAAGGCCAACATTCGAGACGTTATTGCCGGAATAACGCCGCACATATTGGATCGAGTCATCAAGAATTATACCGAGCGCTTAAAGCACTGCCAGCGAAGCCGAGGCGGCCATTTGAATGATGTGCTATTCCACACCTAATGACCTGAATGAAGCTTCAAAATAAAGTCACAATCAATTTTATATATCACACCGTTAATGTTTTCTTTAAATTTTTTTTCCTGTCGTTGTTATCTGGTCAAACTTTATAACAAGCTTATTTCGAAGGGTGTCTCTTTGAGAAAATATGAAAAGACTCTGTGAAACTAGCAGACTCGGCAAAGTCCTTAAAATGCCCAAATCTGCCAAACTGGAAACTAGCAGAAGGTTTGATGGCACCTACACTAAGTCGGGAGCATAGACTCACTTCCTAGCTTACCTACTCAAAACTATGTCACAACCTAAAACCAACCACCGAAGCTGCAAATCTGTTGGGTAACACAACGAACAGCAGCTGGTATCTCTCATCGGTTGTGGTGAAGGATGAGGCCAACAAATATGCTGTCATTTCATGTGATGTCTTCAAGTCACCTGGCCTAGATGCCATATATTCAATTATGCTTCAAAAACATAAATACAAACTGCCGGGAACTCCTAGGAGAATTTCAACTGTTAGTCTGGCACTGGCATATGTGAATACCGAAGCATAAGTAAGAGTAAGGGTAGCATTTATACCGAAAATCGGAAGATGGGGGCACTTCATAGGCGAAAAACCCCTTGTCGGAGGTTCAATATGCCTGCCAACGATGAAAGTGCTGCAAGACTCTGCTTTAAAATCCAGTGAATACCATTGAAGGTGCACTTGAACAGAAGAAATACGTTCAGAACATTTTCATTGACAGTGAGATTGCTTTCGACAATGCAGATTTTGACAGCATTTGTAACTCAGCCAGACAAAACGACATTGTTAATCCTCAGTAGGTTACTGTTTGCTAATGCTGACAGTGGCATTTTCGTCTTCTGATAGGACAAGCTTTCAAGTACATATGGTATGTGTGTATGCATATCGCTGCTGATTTTATCCCACTTCAAAGAACGGTCTTTTTTTGTTTTAATGGGTCATTTCTTCTCACGTTTGACGACTCTTCCTGCATCTGAATATTCATATTATGAGAAATCTTCCATTTATAAAGAAGTGAACCGCACGCACCAAAATTCTGATGACTTGCATGCCGACTCCTGTATTATGTATACCAGAACTAAACATTCCTTTCATTAGGAAAACCTGTGTCTATCTTCTAAGAACACATATGCGTAACCCTGATGGCAATGAACTATATTGTGAAGAATCGGTAGTGGAGAAGAAGTATCTGCCTAGAACACAACCTCAAAGCTAATTACACTAATAATTTAGTCTCCACATTAAATGTTGGAAGCCACCCATGTAGCGAAATAACCACTGAGCCCAGAAATCTTTCTTTCTTTCTCTGTCCTATTTCCCTAAAAACTTAATGCGTGCTCAGGCATTTTAAATGTAATCATACCCACTTAAGTGTAAAGTTCTTAAAAAAAAAAAAAAAAAAATATCGGCATCCAAGCAGAGCCTTAGGCCTTCCAGAGGGCCTTTACCACTTCCAAGTTAATTCAAAAATGAAGAACTCTCTAAACGCGTCGATGACTTAACTCACTTGAGCTTGTTTGGGTCCCGAGTCACAACCGGATCACGGGCAATTAAATCGCTGATGAAGTGGCTAAGCTGCGCTCAGAATAGAGTTTTTCAGGCCTCGAACTTGTGTTAAGACTGCTTGAGTCCTCGGTTAGGGTTTCCATTTTTAGTAGAGATTCTTGTTGGCAGGTGGAATAACTCTCCAGCACGCCATAAACCAAATGGCTTAAGTAAGCGACTTTCGTACGGCCTACGGTTGCATCAGCCTCGAGGTACTCAGCGCTGATTTGGTGACTGATGGTACAATAGGCACTTTATCACAGAATCTGATCTGTCTGCGAAAGGCTGAGAATTTCTGGTTAAATTAACATAAGAGGGGTACAAAAGACTAGGTCTTTGTTAAACATTTCAATTATCTTTTCATTGAGCGAATCCTTGGTTAAGAAACAAAGACCACCCAGATTATCCAACAAAAGAACTCACTGGGAAGATTTCTGAATAGAGGTTGTCGAAAATACTGAGTTAAAAGTACCGCTCAGAATGCCGTATCAACTTGAAAAAGAAGTTGCACGGCATATGATACCTGCCGGAAGTCGGTGAACTGAGAAGGAAGAAACGAACAGTGCGGAAAAAGTGGCATGAAATCCGGGCTCAACGAGATAAAACTACCTTTAATAGGCTCTGCAAGTTGTTGAAAAAATCGAAATTAATAACTAATACGAAAAAATCGTATCAATAACCACCTAGAAAGCCTCACAGCGACAAAAGATACCAATTACTCCATATGGAGAGCCGTTAAAAGTCTTCGAAAGCTCCAAATACACGTGGCGCCAATAAGAAGAAACCAGAATGACTGGGCGAAAGAAGATAAAGAAAAAGCTAACGTTTTCGCCTACCATCTTGCAGAAACATTCAAACCATTCGACGGGGAAGTGCTTCCAGAGAATGTCAATACGCTAGACGTGACGACGAACCTTCCAATAAAAAAGGCTACACTTAGGGACCTAAGACAAGTTATAAACAAACTTAAGCCCAATAAAACCGCCGGATATGCCTTAATTACGGGAGAGATACTTAAAGCACTACCAAAAAACAGTTTGCTAAAGCTGCTCTATCTTATAAATGCCACCATAAGATTAGAGTATGTACCGCATCCGTGGAAAGTTGCCAAAGTTATTATAGTCAAGTCATACGGATCAATATTGCTCCTCCCGATTATATCGAAGGTCTTCGAGCGAATCTTACTTAGTCATCTTAATCCGATTATTGACATAAATCGTCTCTTGTCCGATCATCAATTTGGCTTTAGAAGGCAACACTCTACTGTTGACCAAGTGCATCGAATAACCGATATAATTGAACGAGCAATCGAGTGTATGTTAGTCTGTTCAAGCGCATTCCTTGATGTTTCGCAAGCTTTTGATAAGGTATGGCACGAGGGCCTAAAATATAAATTTCGACAAGTCCTACCCGAACAATTGTTTCATATTTTAAGTTCATACCTAGATGACCGACTCTTCCGTGTCAGACACGGAAACGAATATTCCAATTGTAAGACAATAAAGGCAGGAGCGCCGCAAGGAAGTGTACGTGGCACTCTGCTATATTTGCTTTTCATCCGCGACACACCGCAAACGGACGGTACTGTGCTAGCCACATTTGCTGAGGACACTGCCATTTTGGCAATAGCTAAAACCGTCGTAGAAGCAACTGCTATGTTGCAACGCATCCTTACGCGGATTAACAAATGGACAAAGACTTGGCGAATCGGGCTTAATGAAAACAAGTCTGTCCATGTGAACTTCACTCGAAAGAAAACTGACAATCTACCTGTGTTTATCAACGCAGTACAAATTCCTTTCGAGAACGAGGCCAAATATCTTGGTATGGCACTCGACGCTAAACTTAAATGGAGAGCACACGTTAAGAAAAAACGTGAAGAGCTTGAGATTAAGTATGAAGACATGTACTGGCTTCTTGGGAAGTATTCCAAGCTCAGTTTAGAAAACAAATTACTGCTATACAAGCAAGTGCTAAAACCAGTCTGGATATAGTTTATACGGCTTTGGGGTTGTACCAAAATTAGTAATGTTAACGTCTGACAGACATTTCAAAACAAAGTTCTTCGAGGGTTTGTTAATGCACAGTGGTATATTAGAAACGATGATATCTACAGAGACCTAGGAGTCGAAAACGTTCAGAACGAAATTAAAATGTTTGCGCGAAAACACAAAAATCGTCTACAAGGACGTACGAATATTTCTGTTCAACAGATCTCTGATGAGACAAATTTATTGGACCGTCTGAAAAGGACTAAATCTCTCGGTCCAGCGCAGTGATCAGCAGCGCTTAATTTTTAAAGTACGCAGGAATTTTCAATGGTAAATCGCCCGCAAAATATCTTATTAAATCGAAATAAGCGAAAGCAGAACTGCTTATTGAGTGTGAACTCAGTCGTAGGCTATACAAGGGAAGTGTTTTTTAGTGAGTAAGAATCTCACACGACTATAAGCACCAAAGCTGATAGTGTCTAGTACATATAGGTAGGTACCTACGGAAAGCAAAAAAAAAAATTGTTCCAGTACGGTAGATCGAACCAACAACTTTTTCTACGTAAGTTGTCCAGCGGGATCCGGTCTTGTTACGTCCGATTGCACCAACCAATAATTCAGGCTCTCCACAGGGTCACCGATATTCACATAATCCTTTTGTCCTAACTTTTCGAATAAGAGCAAATGTGTGGCAGGAAATTATAGGACGATTTAGAAAATCACAACCATCCTTATAATTCATTTTCATCCTTAATCCTGATTGCCGTAATTGCCTTAAATTCATAATTTGAGTCAACGCTCTATAAAATCTTCTTTGATATTATAAAGAGAAAAAGACTACCTAGGGCAAATATCTTGTCCAAATATAAATTTGGAGCGTGAATAGGAAATATTAACAGTGTGTTTTGCTTACTCAAAAAATTCAAATTTCCAAAGAATTCCGCATTTCAGCCTTGAGTTTAGGATAGAGCACAGACGATGTGGCTCATTGCCTTTCCACTACAATATAACCTTGATTCGATATCAATCCAATCCAATGAATTTACAAATTTGGACATAACATATGTACATAATTTAATTTTACAAATAAATAAAGCATGACCTTTCAGTTATTTATAAAAAGCAAATAAGAAAAGTGTATTCCTGTCAATTAATCAACCTTTGTACTAGTCATCAACAGAAGGACTTTTTCAGAATGGAAAAAAAAAATCGAAAAGAATTTGCACAACAAAGCAAATAATCTGGTAGCACCCTCATCGGGTTCGTGCTTAATTTTTCAATAAGCTCATGGTCAGTGAAAGTATTGTATATAATCAAAAATTTCTTCCGTGGCCTTGGTAATCATTCCTCAAACAGCCCTTGTCGGATCTCATAATCATTTCATACCGCTCCTAAATTTGACGAACAGTAGATACTTTCACCTGTTAACAAACTGCCATATGAAACTACAAAACGACACAGAGCTGGATACTATAAAACTCAATATTTACGGCAAATATCCTTGATTTCTTGATTTGATAATGATGAAACAACAACACATGTTCACTTCATAATTTCACCTAAGGAATTACATCCTCCTATCCAGGTTTCCTGACACCTTTTTCATTACCCAGATGGATCGCAGAAGAATCATAGTCCTAAAGAACCAAAGTCTTGGAGTACCAGATTACCGGAGTATCCAAGTGTGTAGAAGTCCTTCATACACCAAGGAACCATTAATTTGGCGAAACGACGCGGGCAAAGGAGCAAACAAACAAACAGAACAGAAACACAAACAAGAAGATTTCGTTGTCGTACTGAATTCGCGCACCCCGAAATAGTAACATAGACAGCTGAAGACGTATGAAAAAAGAAGCACAAGCACAAGCACAAGCACAAGAACAAACATCCAACAATCATCGTCATTTTATTTGACTTGACCTTTCAACATTTTTGGCTGCGCCAGCAATAGCAGCTGCTGTATTCAGTACCAGGCAACGAATGACGGTAAACGGGTAGTGGAAACATAAACACAAGTTGGAAAAGGCAAAGCTGGAGTAAGTACTTTGCCAGTTGTGGGATAACCAAGTGGCTACGGACTGACAGGTGAGGAACCAAGCTCCTTAGGCCGGAGTGGAGTGAGTATTTGGTGTTAGGTTAAACTTTTCTGCAAAGCGTGGGGAAGAAGTTTTACTTTGAGTTTGTGATGGAGCATGTGCACAAAGTTCCAACTGGTATTCAATGAACTATGTTGAATTTCGGATATGGTGTCGAAGCTTTAAGTCCTCCAGAAGTGGGTGTTCAAAAAGACAAAATGGGATATTGGTATACTCGTCTACTATTGTACCCCACTGAAAACGAGTTTCACAACAAAACGTCAAGTTCGGCAATTAGGGCAAATATTTAGTTGCAACTTTTGTCAGGTCCTTTTCTTTTGCCTCGGTTTTTACAAAAGACAACGTTGCAGTTGATTTTTGTTTGCTCACAGAAAGTTGTACCTACACAGTGTCTGCTTATTATTTGTTTTGTTTCTTCCATCTGCCTGTAAGGATAACAGATGGAAGAACCATTTTTCCATTAGTAGTTGAAAAGTATTTCCAAAAAGTTGTCAACATCATTTAAAATTGTATAGAAAGTTTCAGAGTACAAAGTATGAGAGTCAAAGTGAAGCCAAAATTTATTTCGTAAAATTCAATTTAATACTGAAAATTGAATAAGGACTATTGGTCTGAGAAACTAGGCTGAAAAGACTCCAGAAGAAATACAAAATCGACGTTCAATGATAATAATCAGACGAAAATGCTATCGACAAGAAAAAACAAAGAGTTGCAGGCTAATTTAAAATCCGATGATCACACCGAGTTGGTGTGTTTCATTTGAGGTTGCCACCTATGGTGCAATTTTCCTTTATTGCGTTGACCCTTCAAAATGACCTCAACTCTCGGGCCGGAGTGGTGATCTTCATTCATCCAAACTGCGCTAGCCTCCTAAGCCAGTGACTGCTGGTCCTTATGACAAGGTCAATGTCGCAATACATATTCTATAGAGTTTGTTGTTATATTAGCAGGCAGGACCGAAAATCACTCGCAGACCTTTTTTTTCAGCAGTCAAGACCGTTTAGTCTAACGAGCATTTGAACTAATTCGTCTCTGATATGGATCTGGGGGTGTAGCATAATTATTTCATGTTTTATGTTGATGTATATGACGGAGCGTGAACTTGTTGAAATCCCTTTTTGACATTAAATATTTCTAATCTCTATATCTAAAAAGAATAGTGAGTGTTCTTTACTGTCATTCAAAACTTATTTCTATATATGGTACGTACGTTTGTATGCAGCATACATATCTCAGTAAATGCTGGCGTATGCAGCCTTTATCAATAATGAGTAGGAAATAATTTGAGGCTTCTGGGCTCTTTAAAGATCTGTCTCTTATGAGACATCTGGTTGCTGGTGGACTTGGAATACAGTGATGAAAAGCTATCAGATTCTTGGTGTTGATGGTTTCAGGCCTCCACATTTTACGGCAAATAAGATAGGGTCTTCTTTCTTGAAGATCGGGAAAATGATGATGAGATTCCATTGATCGGGCATACTTTAATCACTACTACGATTGTTGTCTGAAAAGTTTCCGACCGAACAATGATACAAGACATTTTTTCTCAAATTTTTTTTTATTTTTCTACATAATCTCCTTGCAACTCTACACACTTCTCCCAGCGATGCTTCCATCTCTCTAACCCGTCCAAATAGTACTTGGCGATTTTCTCTTCAAAATAATTGTTCACGAAGGTGATTGCCTCCTCATTTGACGACAATCTCTGTCCTGAGAGCGCAGTTTTTAGATGAGGGAACAAAAAGAAGTCGCCTGGGACTAGATTTGGTGAATAAGGCAGATGGTCAAGCAGTTCAGACTGTAATTCACGGATTTTCGCCATGGCCACCGGTGTGGTTTTTCCGCAATTTCAACCTTCGGCTTGGCAAGTAATTATGCGTAGTATGCTCCTGTAATGTTTTTCCGTTTTGAAGATAATCGATTAAGATAACTCCTTTACTATCCCAAAAAACTATCCCAAGTTGCCATCACTTTCCCAGCCGAAAAAACAGTTTTTGCTTTTTTTGGAGGCGGCTCGCCCTTTGCAGTCCACTATTTTGCCTGAATTTTTGTTTCGGGCGTATAATGGTGTATCCAAGTTTCATCTAGAGTAATTAATCGGCACCAAAACTCGGATTTATTGCGCCTAAATGTTCATTCAAACACGTTTTTAGTCTAACGTAAGCAAACGCGGCACCCAATGCGCGGACAGCTTTCTCATACCTAAATCTTGATTTAATATGTAACAAACACGTTCTTTGGACATTTTCATAACCTCTATTATCTCTCTCACTTTAATTCGGCGGTCGTCTAGCACCATTTGGTAAACTTTAGCAATGTTACCGTCAGTGGTTGCAGTTTTTGGACGTCCTGAACGTTCATCATCTCCCAAGCTCTTACGGCCACGTTTAAATTCAGCTGCCCAAAAATTTCACTGTGGTAAATGATGGTGTGGAGTCCTCATACACAGTGTCCAACTCATTTTTGATTTGTGTAGGCGTATTGCCTTTCAAAAACAAGAATTTAATAACAGCTCGATACTCAATTTTTTCCATTTTCACAAAAAACACTCACATCGACTCACTGAACTAAAAACTGCGAGTCCAAAATGACTGAAACTTCGGTAAGTAACTGCCAAAAGATGCACATCTAGTATTCACTAGCTTCATCCTGCCTCTGGTAAAACTAAACACTGCAGATGCGGAATTGTTTACAGAATTTTGACGTTGCTGCTACTTGACTTCTCCGGTTAATGCTGAGAATTAAAGTTTTCTTGATCGCTTTCTGGGCATTCAATCAGAAAATTTTCTACCAGCTTTTTGCTGTTGTACCTATTCGATTTCAACTTTTTTAACATTACTTTCTCAGTACTTGCCATCTTTGATATCTCGCTACAAGCCTATGGTGGCTCCACGAAGTTTTCGGATACATGTCTCGTGTGTTTTTAAACTCAACGACATAAATACGCTTTAATTCCACTGGATGCCCAAATATTCATGGAGCCAGGATACACCTTGCCATTGCTCTCCGTAAATCCATTGATACCAAAGTAGAAATCGTGTTGTAGGCACAAGTCCTACCCTTGCTATGAGTCGAAGCCAATCTAAAACTTCTTGCTGATCTCACAACACCCAGTACTTATTTCAACTCTTTATCCTGCCGAAACCAACGGGAAAACCCTCCGATTTTAGGTTTAAACCACAGTCACCATATCACATTCCACTGGGAGGCCTACCTCGTCAAGTCAGGCCTGGACGTCCGGAAGTCTGCGGACCTCCTGAATCCTATGGTACCCTGATTGAAGACCTGATATGGACTGCCACCAACAGCACCTATGACCGGCGGCTTATAACTGGTCAGATCGTAGCGTTAAATTCAGAAAACCGATACGAAAAGACCAGCATTTGCTATGCCCTCGATTTTTAGTAGACAATGTTATTGAGGGAAGAAACTTCGATAATTGGGAGGGGGCCCAAAAGTTCTCGGACAGCCAGAACCCAGAAATTGATGGTTTTTGATCAGAATACTGCCAGGCCTCCCTATGAGGTAGGAAAACGCATGGCCCGCGGCCGCGGAAGTCTTTCTTCTCTTCTATGGGGCATGAGGGCATATGAAGCTTATGTTGACAAGTATAGCTATAAAATGGATTTAAATTAGGCTATATGAGTACATCTTCATCTGATGGTAAATTCACATCGAAATGGGTGCAGCTTCTACAGCCTACATAGAAAACTAAGTACTCTAAGTATACTTTTCTTCTGCCGGAACATCCCTTGTTTCTTGTGCGCTGTTTTATCCCTTTTGTAGATAGTGGTTTTGGACCTCCATATAGTGCTCTTAAGTGAGATTATTACAGGATTTGCAGCTGAAGATCTTTGGAATTCCTCCTTGGAAACAACTACTTTGTGCTTTAACCGAGTTATTCACTCAGCTCTCCTTACGCGGGGCCGAGTACTGAAATACTTTTGCGTTGATGGACCATCAATGGCGGATTTTTCGCTGATTACAAATTATATTGTTTTGTGAAGTACAAATCAGAAATGTTTGCAGAAAACCTAACGTAAATTTTTAAATTTGTAAGTTGTAAAGCTCAAACATTTCCCAAGTTGACTTATGCATATCCTGTGTACTATATCTTCCTGTACCCCACTGCCACCGATTCGTCAATTCTGCCTGATTGGGGAAGCCGATTACATGACGTAATTTACAACAGATTTGTCTTTCTAGGTACCTGAAATTATTATCGATTCACTGCTACTTGCATAGTGAAGTCTGTCGGCTCCAAAGATGTCTTTGTATGGAACTCAGACTTCGGAGAAGACATTACAATTCGAACCGAGATCTATCCTTTTCTTGATAACCGGCCCAGTAAGGTTAATCTTTGTGAATAATCTTGAATCAAAGATTCAGTGTTGTATACTTACATTTCTAGCACTAATTAACTTGCCCTGATTTTTAAGTTTGGCTTCATAACCTTATGCATAGGTAACCACAGATCATAAGTCTAGCAACCCAATACTATGGTAGATGCTATATTTTGCACTTTTGAGTGTGGCCTTAATTAATATGAAAGATTTTTGATTGTCTGTCCCACGCCAGGCCCTCTGTATAGACTAACAATTCACGCTGTCGTTTTCGTTTCCTAGGTTGTATACACCATCACATGTTTTAACGCGATCGAGGACTCTGCCGGCTTGCGATACTTTTTTATGATGGTCCTTTTTATTTTCCTACGATCTGACTATATGACAAGATGGCGCAAAAGTCATCAGCAGATGTTCTTTGTCTCTAATTTTCTTTATGAATGAAAAGCTTTGGTTCTGGTATGGTTTATTTGATGCACTAAATTTTTTTCCATTAAGTCGAGAAAATGATATCGGCTAAGTGTCCGCCGCCAGAATTGATGACCATTCGGTACAGATTTGCGGCATTTTCCATCAGCCTTGCCAGAGCTTCCGGCGATAGGCCCTCGCATTCTAGCCCTCTTTAAGGGCTTCAAGAGTCTGAGGCTTGTTGACATAGACTCGTGACTTTAAAAATGCTCCCCAAAAAGAGGTCTGAAACGGTTAAATCACTCGATCTTTGTTTATTCACGTATCCACAGATAAGGAAATGGGACTCGGCACTCATGATGATTTACGATGAAAAGTTGTCTCCCTCATAGTCGAGATTCAGGATGGCTTGAGCGTAGGTTATACGCCCTTGGCGGTCAACACCTAACATCTGATGCACTGTCTGCACTTTAAAAGGGAACATCTTGCATTCTGTAAACAAAATTCTATCTAAAGACCGCGAATTGATGCCCAATTGCGTGACACGTTGTTTGGTCGATACTCCGGGGTCTTCTGCGACATCTTCAACAACAGCTGCGATATTCTCAGCAGAATGGTTGCTCCGAGGCCGGCCAGACCTGGCAGCATCTCGTGTTGTCCCATACTCTTCTAGGCGAGTGGCTAAATGTCGTGGAGTTTACCCAGTTGGTGTCGGACGACCGGGAAATCTGCCCCAAAATTCATACTACGCCAACACCACCGACGAATTATTCTGCAAAAAAATCGTAAGAATTACTCCGCATTCTTTAGGAATATAGCGATTCATGTCTTGTTGACATGTTCGAGTATTTTGTATCTGTCTACTTCACAAATGCCAAAGTAGAATTGATATTTGCCGCCAGTTGCAAAAATCTTCCGATAGGGTGATGACTTTTCCGCCACCTAAAACAAGAATCATTGGGTGTAGCGCACTATTTCTGTTGCGCACATTCAACAAATATAAACTTCCGCCTTCGTAGTACATAGTCTCAAGTTGTTGTGAATGTGATTCTCCACAATTTGCCAGTTTTCTGAAAATCTACCCAATAAACTCATGTAATTTTTGCAAATTTCTCATTAAATTTCCATTCTCTGTCGTGGTGTGTAATGACAGAAAGAATCTTTCTCAGGCCCGTAAACATATTATCAATTCTAAGAAGTAAGTTTGGAAAAACGTGTTCAAAACGAACCGAAATCCTGTTGCTGACAACAGTCTTGTGTCAAGTCCAACGATTATCAACAAAAATATTGATTTTTCGCTTTATTATGCTCTTTTCCCTTTCATTCTGTTCATTTTGCTACACTATTCCTAAATTCCTAAATACAACATTCCATACATACTCGTACGTACGTAGGAAGCAATTATTCTCGTCTTCATTCATGGATATGATCAGATTGGCCCAAAATCTCGTTGCTGGAAAAAATAATCTTCGACACAAAATTCATGAGCGATAGCTGGAAAGACAAAAAAAAAAAACTATGCGGAACAGAAGAACATGCCTGAAATAAATTGAAAAGAGTTATGTATCTCAAGCTCACTGCAAAAAAAAAAAAAAAAAAAAAAAACAAAATGAAAAGAAAATGACAAAAAGAAAAGGATATTGTCAAGTCATGAAGATTTTTTTTCTGTCCTTGGTTCTGCCAATGTCAATAGCTCATTGTTATGAATGTTTTAGCAATTCTGGTGTTTTCCTTCCGAAGAAAATTCCTCTCAACATCCCACATCTCCTGCTACGTCGCCCCATACAAAAACATCATCTAACTATTGCCACAAGCGATGCCTTTGTGTTGGAAAACATAGGTTGCCTCGGAAGAAAGACCGTCTTATAATTAAATGATGGTGCGGTTATGAAACGCTGGTAGTGGTGGCTTCATTTTTGGGTCTGATGACGCCTGTAGGCCAACGAAAATACAGCCTTCCCCTCACCACTCAAGTGAAAACGGTAAGGAATAATTCTTTGTTCCATCTACACGAGAATAGAAGTCTACTTTGTCCTTGAGTTGAGCTGGCTGGTTGGTTTCTAAACTTTTTTTTTCTAATTGGACCCTTAAGCGAGGACTTGACTGTTATTGCTTACGTAGCATTCATAGGAATTTCGCAATTAACTTGGTAATGTTTTTCTTTATTTTTGCTTTTCACGAATGCGAGTATCTTAAAGAAAATTGACGCATTTATGAGTTGGTATAATAAGCGCAACCTGAAGGTATTCGTCAAATATTAATTTCCTAACATTGACTAGACGAAAAATGCTTTGGAAAAATGCGTTTCGTAGTTAGTTTTGGATATCGGAAGACGAAGGATGAAACTATGCTAATGTTGAAGTGTAGATACGGAGTTTGTGAAATGGAGATACTGCAATCCGTATATAGCGCGCAGCTAAAATATCACAAATTTATTCCGCATTAGATAAGGTAGATGAAAAAGGAGGATCTACGTATGGCATAAAGAACAAGATCGCAGTGGAAATAATCGAAATCTTCCTGCTTGTGTTGAATGAATTCTTATACAGTTCTATCTTGACATGATGCTAGAACTCTCTATCTTCCCAAAAGATCAAAGATCTGTATATCGGGCGTTTTGACACTTTCAGAAGTTAAGCTGCACGACTCTTACCAGGGATAACATAGTAAATCGGTAAAAGTAAAGCCTTCAAATGATTTCAAAACAGCGCTATAGCCAAAAATTCAAATCTTATTTTCTACTCGTAAACGAAAGCTGAGACTGAGCTGAGCTGATCATTTGTCATCATCAAAGTATCTTTTAAGCCAATCGCTAGAACTAATAGATTTATTAACTAAGGACACCTCAGCGATTTAATTTTACAAGGAGGTTTTTTGCAAGTGAAGAATATTTACTTTTCTGGGAATCCATTGCTGCCTCGATTTTCAAACCAAAGTATGAGTAATAAAAGCTATCGGAAGAAATGTGAAAACACTCCCTTTTCCCATTCACGCCTCCCATTATTCCATCTGACAGTAATCTAAGACATCAGTCACTTCTGTAATCGAAAGTTGCCTTTCTGGGCAAGGAAAGAAGGGGAGGATGCCAACCATTATAAAAATGTGCACTTACCCACTTACTCGGAACACTTTTATAGTTCCACGTGTAATCTAATTTTTTTTCCAGAAAACAACGAACGATGTCAACCTTAACTATGTACGAGTCAGCTATCCAGCAAGGTGTGGACAAAGCCAGAATTGCTCTTTTAACATGCAAGAACGCCATAGGAGAAGCTTTACAAATCAGTGGTAAGACCTATTTCTATGCACTGTGTAGTAGCGGTAAAGTAATCAGTTTTGGTTAAACGCAAGACCTAGATCCTTAAGGAAGATTATGAAAACCCTTTACATCTCTTCACACGACGTCGACAAAAGAAAAATTGGGAAGAAAGAAAGAAAGTTCACCAAGGCATTTCGAAAGCGAAGACGGATCTTACGATTAATACAATATATTGGGTATATTGGGTTTTTTTTTTCAAAATTTGAACGTTTATTTAAGAAAAACATGTACAGTAGTATCATTCAAAGTATTGCCCATCTGAAGCTATGACTTTTTCCCATCTTTCTGGCAATTTGTGGATCCCATCCCAAAAGAACTGCGCCGGCTTGGCAACCAAGAATGAATCAAGCCAATTTTTGATATTCTGCTCTGATGTGAACCGTATTTCAGTGAGGACGTTCTGCATCGACCGGAACAAATGGTAGTCAGAAGGGGCAAGGTCTGGGCTATAAGGCGGTTGGGGTAAGACTTCTCATCCACTGTTTTCCAAATAGTTCTTAACCGGAATAGCAACGTGGGGCCGAGCGTTGTCATGATGGAAAATTATTGCCTCGTGTCTGGTCGCATATTCCGGGCGTTTTTCGGCCACTGCTCTTTTCAAACGGATTAATTGTGTTCGGTAGCGTTGTCCATTGATAGTTTCACCCGGTTTTAGTAGCTCATAATACAGCACACCCATCTGATCCCACCAAATACAGAGCATTACCTTCGCGCCATGGATATTCGGCTTTGCCGTTGATTTGGCTGGTAATGGATCCACTTTTCATCACCAGTAACAATCCGATGCAAAAATGACTTCCTTTTGTGGCGTTCCAGCAGCATTTCGGACATGCAAAACCGCCTTTCGACGTCTCTCGGCTTGAGTTCATGTGGAACCCAATTTCCTTGCTTTTGAATATATCCACCTGCTTTTAAACGTTTTGAAATGGCTGCTCGAGTGACACCCAAAGATTCTGCGAGCTCTTCTTGTTTTTGGCAACAATCTTCATAGAGTAATGCTTCCAGTCCTTCATCTTCAAACTTTTTTGGCTGCCCAGGACGTTCATCATCTTCCAAGCCAAAATCACCACTTTTAAATCGTGCAAACCACTTTTGTCACGTTCACTCAGCTAGCGCATGTTCACCATAAACTTCCACCAAAATACGATGACTTTCGGCTGCAGTTTTCTTCATATTAAAGTAATGAAGAAGAACTCCCCGCAAAAACACTTTTTCAGGCACAAAGTTCGACATATTTGAGTGAAAAAATATTATTGTTGTTTACTCTTCAAATGAATGACATATACTGAAATGACCTTCAATGACAGTAGCTTTCCAACGCATGTTCCAATGGAATAATACAAGTTACGCCATCTCTTAGCAAACTGCGTGAATTAAGTTATAGACCCCACACATACAATATAAAGGGACGAATTCCTGGTTAGTTCATTGGGGCATTGGTAAAAAAGAGATAAAACAAGTCAATGCAACAACCAATACTTAGGTGTTCGAAAGTGTTGACTAAACAATATTGGGGTCACATTGCTGATAGCATTATACTTCAATTTTGAACGGATAAATGTTTTACATTAGATCTGGATCAAGATTATATTGACAACTGTGAGTGCTCTTTGGTGTGTTTTTTTCATTGGTTGTAAAGTTATTCGCATTTGGGAATGAAGAAAAATAATGAGAAATTTCGCTGCAGTACTATTACAAAAAGGGGTAGAGCATTGCCCAAGGTGGTATTCACTGGAAAGCAACTTTATTCGAATTAACACCACGGAAATGCTTCGCTCGGTTTTGTTCTGGTAATTTTGATGTTAAAGTTAAGCTACGCTCTGGTCATCCAATCACACAAAAAGCTTATGAAATTCTTGAAATGAATAAGACATTCATGTTAGCACTGCCGAGATTGGTATTGAGCTAGGCACTTACCACAAAACTGTATTGAACCTTTTACAAAAGCTGGGTGGAAGAAGAAGCTCTGATGTATGGTTCCTCATGAACTAAGCGTGGAAAATAAGATCGACAAAGTTAACATCTGCAATGAGTTGTTGAAATGCAATGAACTCGAATCATTTCTGAAACGAGTCAAAACCGGTGATGAAAATGGACATGAAGTGTTAAAGATCGTGGGTAAAAAATGGTGAGCCGCCAGAAACATTTGCGAGGCCAAAATTGACAGCACAGAGTGTGATGCTGAGTGTGTGGTGGGACTGGAAGGGAATCGTCCAGAATGAGTTACTTCCAAATAGGCAAATGTTTATTTGTTAACTCTACTTTGTGTAAGTATAGAGATAATGCCTGGATACTGAAAGAGGACGGCCCGAATTACCAAAAGGAAAGATGTTGTCATTCAGCACAACAACGGGCGTTACTTATTTGACGAAATTGCAGAAGTTGCGAAAGTTTTGATGCACCCACAATATAGCCCAGACATAGCACCCTCTGACTATCACTTGTCCCGGTCTCTGTAAAACTGGTAACAAAAAAAACATTTAACTATCTGTAAAAATCATCTGAATAAGTTTCTCAATCAAAAACAATAGAAGCTAGCATCATGACTTTACCGGAAAAATAGCGAAAGATGCCAATAATAATGGAGCATATTTAAGTTAAAACAAACTGGTCTACACACTCTAAGACAGTCAACTGAATTTTAAAAAGAAAGCTAGAGAACTTTTTTCCAGATACAAGACGAGTGTATTGAGGGTCAATCCAGACGGATTAAAGTAATTTTTATATTGTTTGGAGACACCTAGACATTTCGGCGAAATTGATTCATTCCGGCATTGAAGGGCATCTCTTCAGGAGAACAGAGGTGCACTTGTAAGGTGGTCACCCTACAAGATGTAAGATATATCATCTTAAATCATTAGAAAAATGCAATATTTTTATGAAAAGTGCCGATATTTTTATTTTAGTCTAATGCAAAAATTCTGAGCTTCGTAGTGTAATACAACATCTGCCAAATATCCGCCTCCGCTCTGCCTATGTATTTATTATTTATTTTATTTGTTTATTTCCAAACTAAAAACTAATAAACAAATTTTCTCAATAATGGCAGCAGTTTATAATGGTTCTCATTACTTAACTTGGAGTTAGTGTTGAATGACCCCTGAATTTAATTTGTTAACAAAATTGTAAGATCTAATGTGGGATGGCAATCAGTTATGCATAGATTTTACAAATTATTAAAATTTTATAAAAATGCAAGGCAACAGGATTATTACCATTTATACAAATAAGATAAAAGTAACAATTCTCATGATAAGATAAATACAATTTAATAACATTGATATGTGCTGATATATTTCGTAAATGAGATTCAATATTAGCGTAGTCTTTTACTTTTCTAAGGAAGAACTGAAAACTTAAAGTTGTTATGGTAATAAGGGGAAGCTTATTAAAAATTATACTGGGCTGTAACAGCGTAGACATTTGTAAGCGATTAGCACGTTTGTAAGATGCATGTAATTTATGTATATCTGAGAGTTCCTAATGGCAATGTTACCGGCTCTGAGCAAATCCACTTCTTTTGCGAATAATCCGAATTAAATGTTTTTGGGCTACGAAAAGACGTCTGAAACTTGTGATGCTATATTGCTACTTAGAGTGCGCAAGACCATATTAAATTACCCTCGCAACTTTTTTGGGGCAATAATGTTTAATTTAATTCATTTTTCTTGTAACGAACAATATATAAGATTTAATTGGTTTTTACAGTCGTATGTGTGGAAGTGGATATTAAAATCATGCATCTCATTATGACGATAAGCTTGAACACAACGAACCAAAGCGTCAATTTTTCTAGGTCTTCTGAAACTTTTGTAACACAATCATATCCTATATGAGACTGATAAGTAAAGGCTATATCGTCTGCAAAGGCTGTAGGTGTGCTATTTAAATTTAATTCAAATAAGGAGTTAACGTATATTATAAAGAGTAAGGGAACTAGAACCAAGCCCTGTCTTACGCCATTATTTAAGGAATAATTTTTTTTAGCAACATATCAAATGATTTCGTCATATCGATAAATGGGGTCATAGGTAGTGTGTCTGTTTTAGTTGATACCTTCCAACAACTGACTACATACTTTGAGAATGCCATCCTTTGTCTACATTTTCTTTTTAAATTCAAACTGACACAACGACACAATGCGTGATTAAAAAGTTTTTCCAAGATCTTTGAGAAGGTTGGTAGCAAAGGAATAGTTCTGTAATTTGAAATGTTTTTTTCTGCTGTCCTTTCTGAAAAGCGGAATAATTCCTGCACATTTTACATTACAAATTATCATTCATGAAAATTTATATCGCGTTTCCGCATCATTGCGGCTGTCTTTTGCGAATAATTGTTCTGATATTTTTTTTGGGTGCATGAATCGTAGACTTTATCTTTAATATAACCCCAACGATTAAAGTTCTAGTGGTATTAAATCGCACGATCTCAGCGGCTATTTCAAAAAATCACATGTCCTTGAAATTTGTGACGCAATTGTTTCACCAGCTACGTGGCATGTGGGGCCATCCCGCTGAAAATAAATGTCGTCTGCGTCCATAGCATCAATTTCAGTTAAAAACCATCCGTTATCATCTTTCAGCAACGCACTCCATTCACTGAAACGGTCGCTCCATCATCATTCTCGAAAAACCGCCAGCCCAAAAAGCGCATTAAACTGTCACTCGTGGGTTTTCGAAGACCCGGATAGGACAGTTTTGTTTGTTTACGTACTCCCACAAATGGAACTGAGCCTCTTCACTCACATTTTGTGTAAAAAACCATGATCCTGTTCATTCATTTCCAGCATCCAATCAGTGAAAGTGCGGCGTTGTTCGTGGTCTGCTTCAACTCATGTGTCAACAGGAGCTTATAAGTATGTAGGCCAAGATCCTTATGCAAAATGCAGCGAAAAGGAACCGGACCAATACGATTTGGAGTCTCCACATCACTAACCTGTCCGAGACGTTGAAATTTATCGCTTGAATCCACTATAGCTATGCGAGAAGATGTTTGATGATGACCAAAAGCAGTAGCAACTTTAAGAAACATTTCCGCGATATTTTCACCGTTTTTGTAGAGGTTTTTCATTATTTCAGCACATTATGCGAGTGAAAAGTCATCACAATGATAGTTGAATGTTGACAGTTTAAAAATAGCGCAAAATTTAAAATGACACCTCATGTTGGATGACCCTCTACTTGCTTACTTGCTGAACCAGCGGACTTGTGTATGTCAATATCTTAATTTACTCTTACCACTTCACCAGTGTGAAACTTGAAGGTTCGAAACATGGCACAAACAGGAACATCTGCGCTGGCTGGGAAGTGCACAACAATCAGATTATCCTTATCCAACGAACTGAGAGCTGGAATGTAATTGAAGATGAGCGCTAGAATAGAAAATGAAATAAAATTGCTTATATTTTCGACAAATGACCATAGAGGTATTTAAATCCTCGTTTGAACTTTTTCCGATTTATCTCTATCGGGTTGGTCTTGTATGACTGAAAAAAGCTATTTTGTAATCCTAATAGTCTCTTTACTACTTAAGTCACTTCGTTTCCTTTAATTAAATGACCTTCATCCGAAGCGGAAGGACGAATTTTATTCCAAAGAGAATAGTGGATGTCACCATATCACCAGTGGCATTCTTAAAAAAAGTGATAAGACTGTATGTCCAAAATTCGAGAAACTGACTGATATGACAAAGTGTTCTAAGTGAGTTAAAAATCGTCGCTGTATATGTATATCAGGGCGAGAAGTTAAAACAAATCCAACGTGTTCCCGTCATGATTGTGAACGTCTGGCATTCTCAGTGATCATCTCAACACACTGTTTTTCGGGTTTAATATGCCCAAAATATCGATGTCACTCTGAATTCTACTTATAATAAATAAATCCCCGTAATAAGGTTTCCAGTACGCAAATACAGGGATCCAATTCTTTGTATGAAGTCGTACAGAGCATCAAACTTCGGGTTCATTTCATTTTTTCATTTCATTTATTTATTTAGTTACCATTGTACATTTGAGAATATAAAAGATCCTTATAGATTATGCACAGGTAAAATATATGGATAGAGTGCTTAAATTTAATGAATAATGAATTTTAAAGGCAGTCAATAAGAAAGTTCTAATACAGTAGAATTAAATACAATTAAATTGAAAGGAAATGATATAAAACTATTTGTATATAAATGTAATTAAATTCATTTTAGCAGATTCAGTATTTCGAGTTAGATAGAATTGTAACTATGTGTGAATCTGTTGGAGAAATTTCAATAATTATTAGAAAATAATAAAAGATTGCTGATTGCAGTTTCTTGGGTTCGATATTCTACCTGATAGCAATGGGCACTGACGACACGAATGAAAAATTGTCTTCGTGAGACTAAGCAGGTATAATTAAGCGGGTCTCAATGAGTGGTAGCGTGCGGATGGAGTTAATGAAAGCTAACTTCATATTAACTGCAGTTGGAAGAAAATGGCGACATACTGAAAGGCCGCGTAAAGAAGCATATATTTTAGATACAGTGCTATTAATATGATCACCCCAAGATAAATTATTGTACTACTGAAGATCATAGCTAGGTTTTTCACGTTGGATACTGATTCTACTTGGGTTCCATTCAGGAAAATAGGGGGAATATCATGGCGTGCTTGTTTAAATATGGGAATTGCCTTGGTTTTGGTGGGGTTCAAGATCAGATTATTTTGTGAAGCCCAATTGGCGATTGCAGATAAGTCGTCATTAGTTTTGGAAGCGGCATCCTCGACAAGTCCTAAAGGAAATCTATAATACAACTGAACGTCATCCGCATATACATATACGAAAATTACAATGGGACGATACAGACGGTAAGTCGTTAATGAACATGGAAAAGAGAAGAGTACCAAGAATTGATCCCTGTGGAATTCCAATGTTCACAGGACGGAAAGGCGACAACTGACGATTAAAAGAGGCGGCTTGTTTACGATTGGTGAGATAGGACAGAATAAATTTATTGCTCGAGTTTGAAAAATTGAAAAAATTTGCAATTTTACTACATAAAATTGACGGGATAACTGAGTCAAAAGATTCGGAGAAATCCAAAAGCGTTACTATTGATAATTTGTCCTCATCGATAGCTTGTCGATACCTTTAACAATGCAGTAATTCAACTGTGTCCGGATCTAAAGCCTGACTGAAATGGGCATGTGAGCTTGTTTATTTCAATATGTCCTTTGATTTGGTTACTTACTAATGACTCAAAGGCTTTGGATAAAAATAGCAAGACTGCAATAGGCCGGTATTCATTCGCCTTTTCCCTTTTTTGAATTGAGATGATTATGGCAGTTTTCCATTGAGTTGGATAGTTGGATCTCATAATAATATAATTAAACATATGGGCTATGTGGGAGAGAATAAAAGGTAGAATTATATTTATAAAGTCAGAGTGGATATCATCTAAACCAATACATATTGACTTTATAGAAAAAATAGCGTTGCCAACGGTTATAGGATCTACGACAGATTAAGTGAGAGATCCTTCCAATGAATTCGAGGGTAGACTGTGTGGGGGGGGGGGTATTTATTTGATTGGAGTCAGCATTAGCAAATTGTTGGTTTGATAAATTATTGAATTTACCACGTCTTATCTTCTGGGTCACCTGGTTCCTAAGCAGATTGAAATTGTTCAACATATCAATACACCTATACCTTTTCCACCGTCGATAGTAAGAGTCGCTTAAAGCCATGATACTGCGGATGGAATTTGACATCCAGGGTTGGTCTCTGGGCCTAACACGACGAGTTCTTGGTGGAACAAATTTTTCAAAAAGATATTAAATATTGGAGTTTAGAATGCTTACTTGTTCATTCGTGTTAGGGACCATGTATATTGAATGCCAATTAAAATTGCTGCATTCATTAAATAAATTCAACACATTTATGTTGCGAAAATCAAAATATTAAAAGGATGTGGAAAAGAGTCGACATTCAAACTCAGAGTGCAGAAAATTAGATCGTGGTACGAAAACGCTGGAGCAGACAGTTGTTGACAATATTTCAACAGATTTTAGCACTAACAATAATTACATCTAACAGAGACAGTGTTTTATTGGGGGCAAAGAGGGAAACATCGGAAGAGTTTAGACGATTACTACATGGACTGAGTAAATTTATATTAAAGTCTCCACACACTAAAAATTTGGAGAAAAGTAATTAAATTGCCCAATTATTTCGGTGAGTCCTTTATAGCTGTCAACATTTGGAGGGGCATAAATCGACCCGAAAATTGTAGTTTGCTCGCCGCTTAAAGCCTCAACAAACATAAAGTCATATGAATGCGTGAGAGAGGAACGAAGTAGAGGTCGAGATCTAATGTGGCTTTTAATGTAAACTGCAGATCCACATCCCGTTCGGACATGACGATCAACACGATAAGGCGGTTTAAAACTCTGCAGAGTAAATAAGTCATCGCCCATCTCAGGACGCATCCAAGTTTCATAGATGCAAATAACGTCAATCAAGCAATTCACAAATACAAGTCTAAACTCACCAATTTTTTCCACCAGGCCTTGTGCATTAATATGACAATCGCAAAGCCCCTTTTGCCGCTTACACATAAAATTCACTAAGGACCTCAAATTTTCATTGTTGACGCCAGTTATTGTAGTTGGTCATAATGAAATATCACTATCAGGTGCGGGGTCGAACACAGAAGCAACCCAGCAACGACGGTAGTTAGTGTAAACCGAGATTGAGAAAAAATTACAGAAACATCTCCAAAATAGATACAATTAAAGAGAAATAAAAGAAAGTTTAGCATTAAATGTATAATAAGAAAGAGCATAAGGCAAAAAGAAATTAAAGAGAAACTAGATTGCATAAGCTTTAGTTGAATGTTAAAGCTGTTGTTGATCTTTGTTATTATAGGTAGAGGTGGAGGGGAGATATTTACTTTTGAGCATACGTTGTGATACATGTTGGTTAAATTTTCATCAGCGTGTACATTCTTGACGAATTTCAAGGACTTTTTGTTCAAGTTCTCGTTTGGTTTCACTGACCAGTATGTTTAGTTTTAGTTCATTTTAGTACAATCCTCTCCCCATTTCTCCAGTTTCTTCTCGATTTTACTCCATAATTTGTCAGCAACACTGTTAGAGCTGTTGTCACCAGATTTTCTGGGTGAGCTGGTGTTTTGTTATTGCAGGCGATGTGCTCTTGTTTCAAGTGGCATTTTATATATGACAGATTATAAAATATCCAAATTAAGATTATTAAAATAGACTATTTTCTGACAGAATTTGTACAAAATTTGCGAGTGATGTGAACTAGAGCACTTGCCGAAAAATATGAAATGCAATCAAGAAAAATAACAATGCACTCTCCAGTAGTAGATTATTTGCTGAAGAAAATGAAATTTTGACCACACGAAGTTGAACTCCGGATTGGAACAGAGATTAAATGGCGGTGGACCTTAGATATTCAATCGGATTTACACAATCCGAAAATGTGTCCCAAGTTAGGTCTGAGATGCATAAAGTCTGACTTCTGTCAAATTTTCCTGGTTTGCATTATAACAGGCCCGTATCCAATGCAACGGTCTCATTTGCAGGAGCTCTAGGGATTACAAGACAGGTTCCCGCTTTATCCATCAGAAGAAGACTTCATTTTATTGATTTCTTCGGCGAAAATCTCGGTTATACCATATACATACATGTATGTAAAATTCATTTACCATATATCTAGTAATATACTCCAATCTAGATAGTAGAAAAAAATTCGTAACAAGTACCATAAATTGCTTGTCATCTACGATTAGGAAGTTGATCTTAAATTGAATTAAAAAAGTAATCGAATATCTGATTTTTCAAATACGAAATTTTCTTTTCAAAATCTGAATTGAGGCAATGAAACGAATCATCAAGATGGTGAAAATACTCCTTACTAATGAATTTATTGGCAAACAATCAATTTAAGTTCACCCCAACCCCAGTGAATGTACCCTGAAGTACGTGTTAACTAATCAAAATGCGAGTATTTACAATAAGTAACAAAAAATCAGATCTCACTATTTTCCTCACGTATTGCGATGTTTTTTTCAAATTTTTCGTCGACATATATTTATTTATTTTTTATTTTTTAAGATAGTATGGGATTGGAAAAGGAATCATTGTCAATCAAACAGCAAATGGGTGGCAAACAGTTTAGAATGAACGAGTGGCTCAATAAGACATCCAGTCTGTCAATTTCTTTATCCATTCTACCTCTCGTATTGCTCTCAATCACACAATGGCAACCCACTCTACTCCCAGCAGAGTCAATGATGAGATCTATTCGTATCTGTAGCGAGATAAAAAAAAATAGGGAAAAAGAAGAATTTCGAGAAGCAAACTCGTTTAACAAGGAAATGAAGACAACAAAAGTGATACACATCCCATGTGTGAATATGTATGTGTGTATGAACAAGGCAAAAAGGGACCCTTAAATTCAGACATCTTATCGAAGGCCGATTTCTGTACCCAGCCAGAGCTTTTTGTGTGTGACTCGAATCGATAAATAGTTTTCAAAAGCGTTTAGATTTTTCCTATTTTTTTTTCTGTCTTCTTTTTTCTATCTACGGGACGAGTCGAACGGATAGTCGAACACGTAAAAGAAGACTTTTTTAAGGATAAATTTTGCCACGTTTCAACCCTTTGAAAAAGAAACTTTAAATTGAAGTGAATGATGATTGATAAATTTGCTATAGTGGCCACATATCATGTTTCGGCTTTCGCAACATTTTACAAATGACCGGAAAAGGACAAAACAGGATTTTACAAATGTATTTTTTAGAATGAACAGAAAATCGCATAGCATGTGACTTTAAGCCAAATATTGACACAAAGATAAGCGCCACAGACCACCGGCCAACATTATATTGGTGACAGGAGAAGATAGTCAAACTGCAGTCACCTACAGATGAAATCTGGTTTAATCCTAATCAAGAGATATTCAGAGAATCGATAAGAATATATCATCCAACCTGATAGTGTTTAAATATTTAAAAGCAATTCAGCAATTCAATTTTGGTTTCGTTTGTGTTGCTACCAACCCATTGAAACCAGGAGCACGACTGACCCACCATAATTTCACAAATACCTACTTTCATATGCATAATGAGTGTTTGATTAAAGGAATGCTCGTGGTTATGAGTCAAGGGAATAACAAGGGCAAAACGTTTTATAGGATATGCATTCATTAAGCAAATCGTTAGGCTGGTAACTCAATTCGTCAGAAACACAGATTAAAGGCGTCGGAGCAGTAGAAGTTGCAGCATGGCAGTGTGATTGAGAAATTTTGACTTTGCGTTTATTACGACACATGTCCTTAAAAATTTGAGAAGCATTTGTAAAAAATTAACAACCAAAGAGTGTTATGCTAAGAAATAGAATAGCCCTGCATGTGACTAATCTACTAGAGGTTTGATTATATCAAATATACGACGACAATTCCAAGCTTTAAGGATATTTTTTTGTCAGAACAGAGTGCTCAGCCAAAGAACCAGTCCATTGCACTCCTTGTATAATCCATTTGCTGAAATTTACCAGTCTTTAAAAGAAAGATGAGTAAGCGCTTCAGTGATAAAGTGTCTACAGAACCAGTATCGACCACGTCAGGATCAAATACATGCAGCCAGATGCAAACATAGGCCAAACATTCACAATTGTCGCAGGATAATACGTCACTTATACTCAGCACACTTAAGTCCTTAGCAAGTACACAGATCGACACGACGCAAGTAAACAACCTGCAATCTTTCCTACTGATGGACAGCAGGAGAGCCGCTGATCTTTTTGAGACGTCGGGAAGTATTCGTTTGATCTGCCGGGAACCTATTAGTACAAGCCCTAAACAAAAAATCTGCTCTGAGCCTTGCCCAGCAAGGTCATTGGCGATCTTATTGTGACTTAGACAAACTCAGTGGATTTTCGAACTACGAGTAGCTTGGAAGTCGAAGGAGTTTGGAGGAAGGCTTTAAACGGAACTTAGCTATCGCTATAGACGCAAATACGTCACCCACTTCACCCATTTGTTCACAATATACGGTATTGTGCAAAACATACCGGATTTTTCCTGAACATTTTTCATTGATTAATTCTAGGGGACAGGAATACAGTAAGTATACTTGTTTGACAATTTAAGAAAACCTATTGAATAAGTTTACATATATAAAAAAAACCAGGCATTGCTATCATTATTTTTAGAGCTTTGCCATGTAGCTCAACTCAATGCCATGTCTGTGCAAAATATACCGAATTATCGAAAGTATCGTATTTTCTTGCTCTTTAACTTGCTGATAATGGTTTTGGCTGTCATTTGAATTGAGTCATAGACTTAACAAAACTTAAAAGGTCAGGTGTCTTCAATTTGTTCACTAATAAAGTGGCTAAAAATAAATACAGTGGTGTGGTTAAAAAAAAGTCCCAGAAAAACTACACTCCGAACCCATCGGAAAATTAAGAAACTGAATCTAAACGATACTTTCTTGCCTTCAAGGAAGACTGTTAGTGAGCTCAATCTTTCAATTGAAACAAGCACAACAAGGTTTTTGTTCTTTTCGACCAGCGAAAAAGCCTCTACTTACTGCTAAGCATAGACAAAAAAGTTACCATTTTATTCCTGTAGTAAGTCTTTGATTACTTTGCTAACGACAATCGTTTCCTGGACTTGAATTCGCAAGAAACCATTTGAATTGGTCAGCAACGAAGTGGCAGACTGTACTCTTTAGCGATGAGAGTAAGTTTAACTTGATTGCTTCCGATGGAAGTATTCATGTTAGACAAAATAAGTGGGCACATCTTCAGCCACGATATTGTCGTCCATCCGTGAAGCATGGAGGAGGCTCAATTATGGTGTGGGGATGTTTTTCTTGTGCGGAATGTGGATCAATACATGAGATTAGTTGTATTATGGATCGTTTTCTGTATATGGATATACTGGAATCCGTAATGCTACCATACGCTGAGGAGGAGATGTCACTGCGTTGGGTTTATCAATATGATAATGACCCAAAAAATTCATCAGAGTTCGTTAAGGAGTGGTTTGCGCAGAAATATGGCCCGGCCCTCTCAATCGCCCGATCTAAACTCTATCGAGAACTTGTGGGCTATTTTAAAAAGAAGGGTAGGGTCAAAGACGCACACATCCAAAAACGCACTTATGATGTCACTAAAGGATGAATGGGAGAATATTCCAAAAAAAAATTTTTGAGAATCTAGAGTCACCCATGCCTAAAATGTGCAAGGAGGTCTTAAAAAACTACGGTTACTGAACAAAATATTAAGTATAACGAAAATACGATATGTTTTGCACAACACTGTATGTATGTAGTTCATTGCCAGCATTGCGTATATATTCGCTTGGTGACAGAGGCAAGTGGGACCCTGTCGTCCGCCAAAAAGAAACTATCAATGAAATTTTTCTTTTTGAAAGCTTGTTCCGCCAGACAACCAATGCATAGTATATAATCGGCCTTATGGCAGCCATGCAGATACAAAGAACCATGCTCGGTGACAAATCCCATGTCTTGCCGCTACCGTCTTCAGCGCTTTCGGTATAATATTTTTGACTCAAAGAAGTTTGTTATCCAGGTTGATACCCTTGGTATGATACCCAGGTTGGTTTAGTTTGGTTAGTGCCTTTAATCACTATAAATGAGTCAATCCAGTCAGCTTCCTCCTTCTTGCAACGAGAACAAGGATATCTTCATCCGCCTTGACTAACGTCCCGCTTCGGTACCATTATGAGGAGTGGAATGGTGATAATCTTACATACAGTCTCCTAAATGTTTCCTGATAGGCCTTATTAATTATTTATCTTCTTAGGCCGAAGAAACAACGATTGCCAATAGCAAACCTGCGTTTGATACGATTTTGTTGTCAGATTTAGTAGCGGATCCCATACAAAGTCCCTGACTAACTCAAGTTATAGTCGTTAATTGTGACATTCTGTCTAATTCATCAATGCTGATCTTACCTTCTTGTTGATAGCATATACTAATGTTGTGCTCATTCACGACTAAACAATTTTACCGCTTCTGTTCCAATATTTGCGAACGCACTAGTGACAACTCGCTGAGTTCTGCCAATGAAGTCATCAGCGTCAAGTTGGTCAACAGACTTTTAAAAAAATTGTGGCTCTAGTGTTGGCTTTCGCGTTCCGTAGAATTTCCTCTGGTATGAGGTTGGAAAAGGTACATGACAGCGCATCACTTTGCCTGAATCCTTTTCTGAGATCAAAGATCTTGGGGGATTACTTCCTGCTTAGTTTGGCACTAAAGGTAAACATGGATCTGTATAGCTCCTCTCTAATGGTGATGTGATATGCGGCCTTTAAATCAATAAAGAGGTCGCGCGTATCGATTTTGACTTCGTGGGTTTTCTCCAGGAAGTGTAAGTATTTGATCGATTGTGGACCGGGCCTTAAACTGCATTGATAAGGTCCTATCAGATTGTTGATAAATGGTTTCGAGTTCTCATACGGCAGAAAAAATCTTATAAGTGATGATAAGAGGACTCAATCAGTTTTCTGTAGGCATCTAGAGGTATCCTCTATAATTTTCGCAGTTAAGAGAATCTTCTTTCTCGTGGATCAGACAAACGGTGTTAGAGTTGCATTTTCGAGACGAGTTGGAGCAAGGTCTCTAGTAAGTTATCCCCCTCTTCTCTAAATAGCTCGGCGGGTTCCACAGCTTTTCTTAAGTTTTGATATGTCTATCCTCACCTCATTTTGGTTGAGTAAACGGATCTCTTTACTTTGGATGATTTATTCAGGCTGACCACGGAATTTGAGTTGAATTCATCGTGGAATAGTCTGAAGAAGCGGTTTTTCAATATCATCAGTACTTAAAGTGACTCTCGTAGAAACATTCTTTCGTAGTCGTCTTTTAGCTCTGCGAAGCGCATATTAGGCTAATTTTAGCGAATTTGATCCATTTTGTTATAAGACATTCGTTTAGGTGTCGGAAGCTCGAGATTTCCGCACCCAAATAGATGCTATTTGTTTTCTCTGTACCAATTACCGTAGTATATGTCACAGCCTTCTTTTGCCTGGCCCATCCAACCTCACTTCGCGAGTGACAGTGCTAACTGCTCCTCAGCAGTCGAGGGCCTTTGCTAGTTGTTCGGCTGCATTCTGTCTATTCAAAGTTCCAACAGTCCATGAGCCGCGCTGATTCGAATTTCGTTGTCCGTTTTTCATTTTGCAAGGTCGTTGCGTCGGCAGTAGATCTGTCCTTATTTGAGGCTTTTGGTTGCTTCGAAACAGTGCCCTCTTTACTTGATCGGGTGGTTGACCCCACGCTCAACCCCCAACCAGGAGGACCAGGCCCTTTGTGGCCCCTATGGGGAAGAGGGTCGATTATTTCAGGGTTAGTAACCCACTTCGGGGTTATGAGAGCTTCCGTTGACCCAATTTGGATTCATTTGTCACCATGTCTATTGCAAAACCCTGACTAGTCTTGTAAATCCTTACTGACCTCAGCTTTAAGTACTCTAAATTTTCCTTTCTAGCACTCGCGCTTATAAGTTTGTAAGGTCACGGCGGGTTGGACGAGACCAGTACCCGGTGACTACCAAGAGGAGGTAAAATAATCGGAGTTGTTGTGTAGTCATAGTTGCAGCACTGGGCATCTTTAGTTAGACGCCGCTCAGTGCCTACTTCAATCGTACATACCTAAGCTCCACAACACGAACTATTAATCTACGTTAAGAAGGCAACCTTGTGCAGCCTTGTATAGATCAAAAAACCTAAGAGCTATATTTTAGTCCGTGTAAGGTAAAGCTGAGGTTGAATTTTGATGCCAAATTTGGAGCATACCAAGAATGCATACTGTCACCTCCGTTTTTCTTGTAGGTTATCATCAATTTACTACCTGGGAGCTAACAATTGAATTAGATGGCCTATTGCATCTAACGTCAAGCACTTCTACTATGCTAATGGTGTCTACTTTTACATCAGGTAATAGAATTTCATCAGATGGCCAACAATCTGGAAGACGAGGCAAAGAGTATGTCTTAAAATAAACACAGCTAAAGCAAGAGCCCTGACCGTTTCTAACTAAGAAACTTCCCTTGAATACTTTATTCAAAACAATTCACTAGAATTTCTTCTGTTGTAAATTTAATTCGAAATTAGTCACTCAAAAAGCGGAATTGATATAAATACGAAGTTAATTGGTTTCTTTTAGTGCACACGAGCTTAATTAAACCTTTATTAGTCAAAGAACCTTTGTAAACTCATTTGTCTATTTTTTTGCCCATTCTGAATGCTGCCACAAAGTGTAGGTAACTCTATCTGGGACTTAACCGCATTGTCTTCCTGGAAAATACTTAAGAACTGCATCAGCGCGTTCGAATTGTTCGAACGTGCCTCCGCCTTATTTCTATACACACTTACATTTAATGGGTTTGTTCTCCCTTCAATTTCTATTTCAATACCTTCCAGGACTTCTTTTTTACTTTTATATTGCCGTTGCTGTTGCTTTTGCCATGGCTTTCTTCTTTGATAGTTAAAAACTGACCTTACTAAGATTTTTTTTTTCTTTTCTCTCATTGTTTCCAGGTAAGTGGCAATTGGAAAGTTCTATCCAAGGATACAAACAAAATAAAAAAAAATGTGAAAAGAACAGGTAATTGTTTGAAATTGAATATCTTGCGAATAATGAAATCTACTGCATTACAACAAGAAAGGAACAAAATAAAGTCCTTAACGTAATTTTACATTACAAACGGAATAAGGAAAAGTTTACACTGTAAAAAGGAAAGGGGGAAAGGGACAGCAACCTTCAAGGCTATTTATAGATTTACGGCGCAAAAATGACACCTTTTCGTTTTAACTTCATTTTTCTTTGGCAATTCTCATGGTTGTTTTCTATTCGCAATAGCAGGAACACCGAATGTACAGATACCGTTGTAAAGGAACTCGTAAAGCTACTTTGATGATGAAAAGAAAAGCCTTAAAGTGTATTACGCAGGTATTATCATTTCAGTGCTTCTCTGGCACTTATGTTATTTCAAATGTAATTGTCGCGAACTCAAAAATAAATAAAGCAAGAGATACTCGTACATTGAAGTGGACAGCTTAAAGTCATTTCACAAGATCTAAGGCTTTGAATTAAATACATTTTAGAATTTTCTCACATCTCCTTTTTTTCAAATTTAAAAAAAAAAATCGAAATTCGATTTTGACATAGGAAAACAGCTAAAAAAATGTGTCATTCATTTGGGGTTGTCTGCTTAGGGAATGGAGAAGTTTCGAGGGTATTTTGAGAACAAAAGAGTATATTGAAATAACATCCATATAGAGACATGTTAGAATTCTGCTTAAAATATTTCTTGATGGCCCGCAGGACAAACAGTGTGTTTGACAAAAGCAGACTATAAGAATTGTTCCTATTCTTATGCCCAGCTAAATTTTACTTCAGCTGCATATGGTTTTCATTGCAAGAGGTCCACTGGTTATTTGATGGCATGTCTCACCGAAAAGTGGAACCAAAGCGTACATCAATCTGGCGAAAGCAAGATAGTTGCACTTGATATTTCTAAGGCATTTGACAGAGTTTGGCATCAGGTTCTTTTGTCGAAAATGCGTGCTTTTGGGATTGATGACTCTCTTCTTCAATGGATTACAAATTACCTTTCGGAACGTTCAATTCAAGTTAACTTGGACGGTTTCAACTCTGATATTCACAAAATAAATGCTGGTGTGCCCCAGGGCTCCGTTCTGTCTCCGACACTCTTTTTAATTTTTATCAATGATCTCTGTTCTGCCACTTCTAACCCCATATATTCCTTTGCTGGCGACAATACTCTCTGCTTTTCATATTCGTTCCGTAACTTACGTCCCTGCCCTTTGGCTGTAGAACAGGAATAGCACCTACGACTATGCTAAGCTCAATAAATTCCGATATTAACAGCATAACCAATTGGGGAACTATCAACCGAGTGGAATTTAATGCTTCCAAAACTCAATGCTGTTTGCTGTCATTAAAGCGAAAATGCTGCGTCGTCGCCAAAAATGCTGCGAAATGTCTAGGTTTTCTCAAGCGATGTAAGAAATATTTCACCCCTTCTGATGTGGCCACAATATATAAGGCATTCATCCGCCCAAAATTGGAGTACAATGCCCACATCTGGTCATCTCTCCACCTGCTAGATAGGACTCCAAACCGTGCGATAAAACTCATTGGTGATACTAATATCAGTCAATCAATTGACACCCTCGAACACCGACGAAATGTCTCCTGTCTCACCTTGTTTTATCGCTATTTCCACCACCAGTGCTCCATTGAAATCGCCAGTAGCATTCCGCCCATTCAAACTTTCAACCGTAACACCCGTCTCGCTATGAATGCTCATCAGTATACCCTCAAGCCCATTTTCGGTCGTACTCTAAAATATCGTGATTCTTTCCTTTCCATCCGTACAACTCGCTTATGGAATGCCCTGCCGATCTCTGTGTTTCCTGGTCGTTATAACTTACAAACATTTAAAAACAATGTACATCGGTACCTGTCTTTTCTTCCTCCCTAAATTTCCTTCGCCCGCGCTGTGTACGAACATTTTAAGGGTACAAAAACCCCTTGAGCGGGCGCTGATTATAAAAAAAAAAATAATAATCTCGTTTTTGCAAGATACTCGTAGTAGAGTATTCCGTAACGAGTAGTGCTTATAGGGTTCGGTTTGAAGCTGTGGTTCTTGTTGCTAATTTACCAAAATTATCCTTTACTGTTGCAGTAAGTCACCTCTGAGTAAGTGAGTGAAACGATTTAGCGGGCAGGTAGCAAGCAACAAGGATTCGCGTCTGTACTTGAGCTGTGCGTGGGCTTTTATCAATAATACTACTCTGTTAATCACCTTATCTACCAACTCGGCTCTCATACGTGCGTGTTGTGATTAAGATAATTGTCGCCAATCACGTTTACCATATAGATATCAATAATCCGTTCAAGAATCTTTTTTTTTTTAAAAGTGTATTTAGCTATACACGGTTTTACAATGAAAGCTATAATTTTGAAAAGTGCGTTTTTTCAACCTAGCTCCGACATTAATATAAAAACAACGATACACGCTTTAACAACAATTTGTGTTTGTTAAAAGTGATTTCAAAAATGGTGGAAACTTTGGTGTTTCAATAGTTAAAAGTTCTCTCGGTCGACGTGAAGAACCTCTTGCCCAGCAATTGTTAAGTTGGTTCACAAATTTGAGCTATTGGAACAAGTTAGGGATGTGAAAAACCAAAATTGTACCTCGAATTGTAACCCAATTTTGACAATCTCATGGTTATAAACAATACCCCATCGACTTTCGGATAAAGACATAATTCGCAACGCTTATAATTTTTAATTTAATTTAATTTTGGTGGGGGCGAAGACCCCCATTTATTCGGCTACCAACTATAACTTAAAATTAAACTAAACTTAAACTTAAAACTACGGTTGGTTGGAGTGGTGAAAGAGAACGGATTTGAGGCATGGAGTGGTGCGATGGAAGTCAAAGGCGGTAGGTTTTGAACTGATTTTACGTAGCATACGGGAGATTGGTTCGTTCGCGCCATATGAGAATGCGCATTCAACGTGACCTAAAAGGAGTCGATGAATGAGGAGAAAGTCGGCTGCATCTCTGGGTTCCTCAAGGGTGTTTAAGTTGATAAGGTTGAGACGGTTTTGATGCTTTCCACACTTTAGGAAGGGCCGAACAAAGGTAATATAAAGGGACCTGGCCACGTATGGGCTGGTGAATTCTTTTGACCACCGTTTTATAAAATCTAGTGCAGAGTTGCCTTTAAGGATTATCCCATCCATTTGTTGAGTTCCCTATCACACAAAATGCCGTGTTCGCGAAGGGATTGAACGGATTAGATAGGTTGGCTGTGGAGAAGGTAGAATCGGGGAGGAGGTTGGTGCCGCTTATGTGAAAAGGCCATGGATTGGCACATTTGGCGATATTAAGTTCCAAACAATTTTTGAGGCACCAGATCGAAAAGCTATCAAGGTCTTGTTGATGGTGGAAGGAGTCATGGGGTGACGAAAAATGAAAAATTTGGTATTTTCGGCGTAAAGGGAGATCATTTATGGTTAATATAAAAAGAAGGGGACCGATATGGCTGCCTTGTGGAACTCCAGAGGTGGCCAAAAATGGAGCTGAGTGGGCTGACCTAAAGCGAACACTATAAAAACGGTTTTCGAGGTAAGACGATATCCATTTTAGCAGAATGGTTTCAAGGCCGTGTGCAGCCAATTTGAAGAGTATTAATGGATGAGAAATTGTATCGAAGGCCTTGCTAAAGTCGGTTGCAACTACATCGACTTCGTTGCCATTTTCTAGGGCAGAGAGGCCAAAGGATACGAATGCAACGAAATTTATGGTGGTTGACCTACCCTTCAGGAAGTCATGTTGTCTAGGGGAAATAAATAATTTGCATTGGATGCATAGAGCCTCATACAAAATACTTTCGAAGAGTTTGGGTACATGGGAGAGTTTGGCTATGGAGCGATAGTTTGTTATTTCGTGCTTTGATCCTTTTTTGTGGATCGGGTTATGAAGGAGGTTTTCCAAGCCTGTGGAAATTCTCCTTGTGACAGGGATAGGCCAAAAGGATTAGAAAGGGCAAGGAAAAGAGAGGAAGAACATTTTTTAAGGAATATGGCAGGGAGGCCATCTGGGCAGGATATGAACTCGTCATTAAATTAGTGTAACTTATATTCGATATAAGACGTGTCCAGGGTGTGAGAGAGTAGTGGGTGATTGGAGAAATTCAATAGCTAACTAAAATACGATGGATCCGGTACAAAGGAGTCGTTGGTGAAAGATTGTTTGAAAATGGTGGCAAATAGGTTGGCAATGGTAAGTGGATCGGTTGATGACTTTTTGTTGAAAGAGAGGTAAGGAGGTTAGTCATCGGACTTTGTATTGTAGTTAAGAATTTGGAAAAAGGACTTAGGGTCATTTATAAGGTTGACTTGCATATTGTTAAGGTAGCGCTAGTAAAGGGAATCGTAAAGTCGATGAAATGAAGATAAGCGCCAAGATAGTTGGAACAGTCCGAATAGGATCTGCTGCGAAATTATAACAGGGAGGATTAATAGATGATGGTTTAAGGCGGGAAAACGGAACATAAAAGTAAAAATAATTAAATATTTCTCTATAAAAAATGGATAAGGCATCATTTATGCTTAGGTTGTGAAAGCTAAAGGGGGATCTGCTGAGATAGTCACTGATTTTGTTAAAGTTTGCTTTATGAAAAACGTAGCATGAGAGAGTCGTGGGGAGAGTGGACTGGATAGAAGAGTTATGAGAAAACGAGTGAAGAAGGGGATGGGGGGTATTGTTGAGAGAGAGAGGGGACAAAGTGAGACTGAGGAGTTGGTTGAATCTGTTGTGAAAATAAGGTCTAATTACCTGCCCATGTAGTTGGGTATACCGCTGACTAAGCATCGACTTGGGTCTGTTAAACGATCTAAGAAGAGACATTGCTTAGCTTAGTTAGCATTTGAAGTGATGAAAAACGATTGATCTTCTGATAGAGTCCACTGTAGGTGAATAAGATTAAAGTCGCCGAAAATAAGGATATCGTCAATAGAGTCAGACAGGTCAATTTACTGGTCGATCTGATCGATAGAAAGTTGGGAGGATTCAATAGGTTGAGCTGGTAGGATGTAGCAACATACGAGTATAACGTAAAGGGACTTGAAGGGGAGTGATATTTTTGTTGCTACAAAGTCGGTTTTAGAGGATTAAGAAATGGTAATGGGAGAAGAGTTAAGACTGTTGTGGATCACCAGTAGGACGCCTCGACAGGGGGAATCATCATTTGGGAGAGTAGGATCGTCGTCGCGAAAAACATGAAAAGTAGGAGGAATAGTTTCTGGTTTCGGGAATCAGATTGGTTTCAGTCAGGAGGTAAATATCATAGGGAAGAGCATGCGATTGGCGTAGAATAGCGTTGGTTTTAGTGCGAAGACCTCTTACATTCTGGTAGTAAAAAGTAAGAGAGATGTGGTGTGGAGGTGTGTGGCGGGATGGTTTAAGTGCTGGTAAGGGAGGCAAGGTATGGATGAAAAAATTTATCGTGGTCGGCTCGGCTTCGCTGTAGGTGTGAGACTCGCTTAGAGTGGACGTAGTGGCCGAATGCAGCGATTTCGCCTGCCACTTTTTGGTCTTTCCTTCGTAACAGACCGAGTCCGATTTGTCATGCAGATAGGCAAGAAATAGACGAATGTTTTCGTATATTTTTCTTTCTCTAAGCTTAGAGAGTGCATAGCGACTTTCTGTAGTGCCATTTGTTTAGTGTGTTGGTTTAACTGTTGGTGGAAAAAGGGTGGTCAAGAATAGGGGCAGTGGAGGAGGGGGCTGGAGATAAATGGTTGGATATAGCAATGGACTAGGGGTGAAATGTAGGGGTTCAGGGTATGGGAGTTAATAAAATTAGGGTACTTAACCCCAGTTTTGAGGTCGAAGTTAGGAAATGAATTTCTAGCTGGGTTGGGCGGCGTAGAATGTTGAGAAGGGATAATATGGGTGGTTGGAGTTAAGTTGAAAGAGACGCATTGGCGAGGGGGCTTGGGTGGAACGGGGGGAATTAGGGAATTACAGGATTGATGTGTAAGGAATTTGTGTCGGATAAGTGAGGAGGGAGGACTAAAATTGGTTAATATGTTTGTTTTGATGCTCCAGTTAGGATCGGGATTAGACCTTCGTTTTTTGTTAGGATATTTCTTTGTTACTTTTGGAAGGAAGTTGGAGACGGGTCTTTTTTAAGCTTATCATTGATACTACGTTTATTTTTAGAATTTCGGTTCTTGTCGACTCTTCCCAGGTTTAGTGGCCTTACCAGGGAGAGTAGGGAACAACCAAGAATATTTGGTTGGGATGTTGATTTTGAAGCTGCAAGTACTTTTGGAGTCAGCAGTGGAAATCATCTGGCACTCGTTAGTGCTGATGGCATAGTTTCGGTGAAAGAAATTCCGCACCCAAGCAGCATCATCGTGTTGAGGAGTCTGCTTTTCCATTCGGAGGGGGTCCATGAAGTTCCGAATTGTGTGATCATTTTGCGAGGAGCGGCGGGGGCGGGATACTAGCTCGTAAAGGCAGCGCGATTTCGGTTTTCGTTGTTAGGGAGGTGTTAGGAGTAGTTGAAAATGAAAGTGCGACTCTGAGTCTCCTAATTCATTATGAATTGAGACATTGTACGGGGAACTACTCGTAGCTTAAAATTGAATTTGGTCGGGTATTCCATCGATTTTGTGGGAAGCCAATCTCACTTCTTTACCGATTTCAGCAAAGGTCAACCGAGTCGTCATAAGTTCCTCGCTGACGGCAAAAATTTTAGGGTCAAGTCATCGAGCGTAGGATCTATTGGATGAGGGGTGGTATGTATTGTTTTGGAGAAGGATTGAAAAAGCAAGTCGAGATCTGTACGGAAAAGATTGATAGAATCGTTTATCTGGGTAAGTACGTTGGATTTAAGGAGGTTGGTAAAATTTGTTTTAATGAATGTTTTTAATCCATGTAAGTGATATTTGATCACTTCGCTCTCGTTTTCGTGATTAGATTGGTTTTAGTACAGATTTTGGATTGCTGCCAGTTGCTTTTCGATTATCCTTCCGGTGGACTTGTAAGCTTCCACATTGTTGTCAATGCAGTTTACTGAGTCTTCAATCTTTTCAATTCTGTCCAGAATTGTTCTGCTACTATGGCCATTCTCCGTTAGCATTGCATTAATAGACTCATTGTTCCATTTAATTGCAATACCCAATTGCGCCCAAAATCTGCACCTAGCCTAGATCTTATGTCCTCTACCTCTCTTGTTACAATTGTGTTTGGGACGAAAGCCAGATTGAAATGGATCCAACAAGTTATATCAGCACAGATATACACTTAGTTGTTTTTGCATAAGGCGTTTCCAAACTTTTGAAAGAAAAGGCAGACTTGCTATAGGCCTACTCAGTCGACAAATAAGCCTGTCCTCTCCGGCAGTTATTTTTCCTTGCGGTTTTCTTCTTTGAGGCTTTAATACACATTAGATTGACCGTCCTAAAGTGCTGGTGCGAATCCAATAGAAAATGCGTGGTCTTCAATGAAGTAGAGGCTTAAGAGAAAAAATAGTCATGATAAAATAATTTTCGCGGATTTTGAAGCAAATTTGGAGAGGTCTAACTTTACAATATGCCCAAAACTTAAGTAAAAGTTGCACTAGATGATGTCATTATAATGGTGATTGTACTGCCAACTAATATAATTGCGCAATTCGTTTTGACATACACTTTAATTAAAAAATATGATTTGATATAATTCAGGCATTTTTCATTGTTTTTTTTTTTTTGACACACGTTTTTATCGAACACACTGTAACATGAACTGATAGTTGCAACTATAATTTAATTTTTTTAATTATTTCTAAGTCTCCAGTACAGGCTACCCCCAGTTTTATGAAAATGGCTTTTGATTACGGTAATATTCGTATGACAGAATGCAATACGAAATAAATTATAAACTTATTTTTGTTAGATTCTTGACTTAGGCCACTTTCATAATCACTGGCGCATATGTTCAGGGACAGGGGTCAAGGCGATGTAGCGCTCTTTGATTTAAAATCCAATTTTAGTTATATTTGTGGTTGGGATCGATTCCTCAGGAAGCCAATTTTTTGCCTTGGTAGACAAAACATAATTCAAATATTTGTCTTATGGTTTCAAACCAAATGTCAAAAGAATAGATGAAGAATGGAGAAAATATTGAACCATATACATACATACATATGTGCATTCAAAGGGGCAGCAAAGAGATCTTTGAAATCTGCCATGCTTTTGAGCAAAGTATTCTACAATTTTCTATGTCCTATGTATCCCATTAGATAGGATACCTTGAAGTCTTTATTTACATTATTTCTCCTTACAAACTGTTGACTAACCCCATAACATGTTAAACTACCCATAGTCCCACCATTTTTTGCTGTCAGATTGAATTTAAATATATTTTTATCCTCAGCCATGTTGAGGTACAGCTTAAAAAAAAAAAAAAAAAAAATACATAAAATATAAAATCCAACTCTCGCTGGCTCACTTATGATGCGTGATTAAAATTGAATACACTTTGACAGATAAAAATCGCTGACTTAATCCAGAGGCACATTCCTTAAATAAAAGAGCAAGACCAAAACAAACAAACAGAACGACCGACATTCTCACATCAGAATCAATGATACAAAATCCCGTATACACGAGAATTTTATCGTTGAAAATCTTGTTGACAATCCTCACGTTTGATCCCGAACACATGTCGGGTGTCGTATTCCCACTCTTCCGCCCCGTGCCGGATAGATTTAAAATATTTCCAAGCGTGCCTACCTTTTGAAAAAGATTGTTTTGAAACAACGAATCTACCGACTGACACTGGGTGGGTAGTACGTCAATTTACGCCATGTCGTACACTTGGTCGCGAATCATTCATCTAACTAATCATTAGGTTTGTCAAGTGACAGCGGCAATAAAGCAAAACTTTTATGGATTACATTTCTCAGAGACTGAGGATGATGTAGGAATACAGTACACTGGCAGAAAATTATGAACACTGGTAATTTTTTTAATAAATCTTTTCTTTTTTAAATTTGAATTTAAACTTTAAATGTTTCAATGGTTCGTTGTTCAGTTAGTCGTTTTTTATTTCATTATTTTATACTTCCGGAAAGATTTGTTTAAGCGGCTCAAGGATATGAAAGAATAAAATAGTTAATGCGTAGGCCCGAAACCTACGCAAAATTAGATTGAAGTACTAGAAAAGAGTGGATTAACTCAAATTAACGTCAATATTTGCTTTATTTAGTGTCTAAATAAAATAGTCTTTTGACACAGCCTCTGATAAAAGTTCTCTTTTTTTCGTATCTACGAAAACATGAACAAAAATATGTTTTTTTTATAAAAAACTAAAACAATCTTCATGAATCTTTAAAAATACATAATGGGAAAGAAAATATTTAGAACTAATCCTCCATAGTTGGTTTCGTATAGCAACGGAAATATACCATTATACCATGCTCCGAACAAAAATATTTTTTGTATGTAGCACAATTGAAACGAGTTGTGCAGTTTTTTTTTGTACCACAATTATAACAACGAACAATTTTTTTAAAAGTGACGAAGGCTCTGGATTATCTAGTTTACACATTTCAACATATTTCTGCCTTATACATAGTTCTTGGCAGACACCTAAGTACAGCGCATTTTCTGAGATGTGCGTTTATGAGATCATAAGATAGAGCTTTTAAAATGACCTGCGGGTTAGTTTTTTATTTGGATTGTTGAAAACATATGTTTTTTACGAATTTATACGGGCTATATTCATCAGACTATAGAAAATTGCGATAGCCACCAGTTAGCATTGACATTGTCAGTTTCACACAGTATCAATGCTTTCCTTCATTGCAGTGTAGTCCATTATCAATTCAGGTTTGCCAGTTTCTTAACAAATTTTTTCATCATTATACATACTGGACACACGTAGGAAACAAGATTGCAGTTGCCTCGCTGACCAAATATGCCCGATTATTCTTGCCGATTGCGAATCTCTGTGAATTATTTGGAAAATTCTTTTTTACTTTTTTGTATTGTATTGCTTAAGGGAAGATGTTTCGGCCTGTTTTACGAACAATGTCACTCAGACATAAAACCAAATCCAATATCTAAATATCGGCTGCCTAAACTTAGAAGTTTGGTGTACAAAACATGGCATACATTTTTATACCGTATTTACTAAGTTTGGATGGAATATATTGCCTAAAGCGGCAGGTCAATATAGCATGCAAAAGCGTTTGCAGGGAGAATCAAAAAAGATACCCTCAATGCTTGACTATGGAGCCTGCAGGAATCCATGACAGTCTTTCGTTTTGGAAATTCTCCCTAGCCGTTTATGACCCACTTATCGCGCGCACTATTCAAACCGAAGCATCTGTACTGGCTGATCATTTTGAACAATTGCTGAACCCACCCTGTAGAACGAACGATCTGCATTATACACTTCCTATCCAGAGAGTCGGTGTGTTGGAATGTACCATTTTATTGCACGACATTTGTAGAGTTGTCGATGCACAACTTAAGTAAAGCACCAAAAAAAGATCGTATCCCCAACTAGTTCTTCAAATATGAAACAAAATCCTAGAAAAGCTAACAAAGGCCTAAAATATAATTTTTACCGTGGGTGATGTGCTAGCCAGATTCAGAAAAAATATGATTTTCATCTTTTATAAAAAAAGAGATCTTAAAGACCCAAGTAACTACAAAGGAATATCGTTCCTGAACCCAGTAATGAAAATGTTCACGGGAATTATTTTAGAACCTCTAACACAATGGGCACAGGCAAATGACCTACTTAGCGAGTTCCAAGCTAGGTTTAACAAAAAGTATTACGCCGAGCAAAATACTCGTATCTTTACAGTATCATGTATTACTATAATTTAGACATTTGACTTTGTTGAGTGAAGGCCGCTATTTTACAAGTTAAGTTACTGGGAGTGTCAACAAAACTACTCAAAGCTATATCCAAAGCCTTTACGAAAATAATAAGACTGTAGTATGGGATGGAGTCAACATTTCAGGCTGGTTTGAGTCAAAAACTGGTGCCAAGAAAGTTTGTCTCCTGTCTCTTCTAGTTGTTCCTGGATGATCGACCAGCTTTTTTGCCCGGTGGAATCGAGTACGCTGATGACATTGTCATTCTGTCGGAAACACCAAAAATGATGCAAATCAGGATTAATAAATTAGAGAAATATTGGGCTTTGTGGAACGTAAAAGCCAACACCGCAGAGTCCAAAATAATGGTATACCGAAATGGAACTGGTCGCTACGCAAGGGATTAAAAATGGACATGGCATGACAAAGAACTAGAGACTGTGAAGGAGTATGAATATCTGGGAGTCGTCATAATACTTCAATTAACTTGTAAGAAATACCTGCAAGAAAAAGTAAAAGACTCCAAGAGGACAATAAATTGCACTGGAAACGCATACTTTATGAAAAGAACATGTCATTAATACAAAGCACAAAGTCTATGAAGGAGTATTAGGGTTTATTATGTAACATGCACTCAAGTATGGGGTATCTTTCAGTATGAGAAACTGCTGAGAAACTTTATCAAACAAAATCTTCAGATTACCAGCAAATACGGCAAACGATATGCTTTACTTGGAAACCGACCTGCCACCGCTGTATATTTTTACAATCATGTTACGTTTCTTTTATATTTCAAAAGTAATGTCACTCCAGCATATAATGAGTTGCAGTGAACTTACTACGAGGGAACTTCAATTTTTCTATGAATGGTTTTTGTTTTGCAGTAAACACGATATTACCCTAAAAGACTAGAATGTAATCTTGGAAAGAGACCCTTCAGGAACTGTTGATGAAGATCGATCCATCGACCCATGTCACCTTTAGAGAAAGAGCGCAGGAAAGACTTACAAGGAATCCAGATCTCGGGGAGGCCAACACAGCTTAATTCCATTGTCAAGGCTGGAGGTGAGCCTCTCCTATTAAAATATTCGAAGTACAGAATCGAAGGAAATCCGGAATGCTGTTTGTGCAATCTACTGGCTAAAGAAGACATATATCATTCTTTGGAATTATTATGTACGATTTTGCTGGTTTTTATCATTTATCAAGGAAGATGTTTGTTTACTCAGGCGAGAAACCTCTCAAACATATTTGCTACGTTTATTGAGACGTAATCTACCATTTATAGTGCGAGGCGACAGACCGCGAAAAAAGTACCCTGACGTCAAACGAAGTTACTTCAATTCTAAACCGGCAAAACTGGAGTGTGCTGGCGAGTTATCTTATTTTAAATATTTTTATATCAAATACTTTATTAAATTCATTCATTTTATGTTTTAGATTTTAAACCACTCTTTGCGAGTTGATGGCAAATGTCAATGCTATACTTTGTGAATTTGTATATGTATATGGATTTTTCTTTTACTGTGCAATAAAATCACATATTAATCAAAAAATCAAATCATAAATCATACTGCCTCAAGCTGCAACGAACTCTGAACGCCTCCATCAAGTGTCCTGAAATAAATCCCTAATGGGAGGTAATTTGTCCACAAAAACGCGTACATCTCGTGTGTTTTTTTATCAAATCTAAGACACCGTGATAGTAAATAAAACCTGATCCAGTTCATTGTCAAGCGAAAGATCTCTGGTGACGAGCCTGAGGCCTTGAATAAATCTTTGGCACTCAATATACTATTTCTTCTAAAGATTACATAGAAGACCTGGAAGCGATTTTATTTCTGTGTTATCCCTTGAATTGTAGTCTCTTTCTCTTCCAAGCAGGGGCGTTGTGCTTATACATTATTAATTTTTATACATTATAGTATTAGGTTTTTTTACTCTTATTCTAAATAATTAATTGAAACCAAAAGAGATTTATCATTATTAATAATATAATCTTCCAAATTTTAAGCATTGACCTTTACTCCTGGTAGTTCATTCATGATGTTCTTAGCCCGTCTTCTTACTGCCGTTAACAGAGTAGTTTTGTTTCAATTTGTGTGACTAACTTTGTCAATCTAAAAGTTTTCAGAAATTTGTGAAACCTCTTCCTCGCTTTAAAAATCACCCTCTTGCTCAAAATCACTTCTCCTATACTATATGGTCGGTCAATCACGTCATTGTTGTCACTATCTTCGTAGTCAGATTGCAAAGTTTCCTCCACCAAGATCATTCTAATTCCTTCTTCATCCATTTTGAAGTAAAACCATAAAAACTAAAAACAACTTACATTTAGCTATGAATTTCATTAAAGAAATGAAAAAATAGTACCCATTCGAAAATGTAACACCTATACCCGCGTCTCACTGATCGAATTGTTTCATATACGGATACACATGCTTATCGCACAACTGCTCTGTAGGACTATACTGAAGTTTTCAAGAAATCATGCAATTGACAGTAAGACCATTTCACTGTTGCTCACCCTTATTTTTTATTTACAAAAAATTGATGTGTTGGTCTGATAGACCAATAGCGGAATTTTGTTTTTTTTTTTTAATAAATTAGCGCGCGCTCAAGGGGTTAAGGTACCCTTAAAATGTTTGCACACAGCGCGGGCGACGGAAATTTAGGGAGGAAAGAAGGGTAGGTACCGATGTACTTTGGTTTTATATGGCTGAATGTTATAATGACTAGGAAACAGAGAGCTCGGTAGGGCATTCCACAAGCGAGTTGTTCGGCTTAGGAACGAATGACGATATTTCAGAGTACGTCCGAAAGCAATGAGCATTCATAGCGAGACGTTTGTTACGGTTAAAGGTTTGAAGGGGCGGAATGCTACCGCCGATTTCTATGGAGACACGGGATATTTCGTCAGTGTTCGAGGGTGTCCATTGCCTGAGTGTTATTGGTATCAGCTATGAATTTTATTGTACGATTTTGTGGGCCCCCGCCCAATTATCAAGGCTTCGCCCATCAATGACGTTGTCTAATAAAAAGCGGGGGCAGAGCTGGTCTTATCGTAAACAGATAACGCCTCTGAAGGTTGCTACGATTTGACGGTCATAGATTTTGTTGGCGACTTGACCACCGGTAGTCCATACTAGGACTTAAATCACGGTACCATAGGAGTCAGGAGCCCCCCGGATATCGGTCCGGGCCTGACCTGTTGAGGTAGGTCCCCTTGTGGGAGCGTCATGGTGGCTGTGGTTTAAACCCAAATCGCGGGAAAGGGTCTAACCCATTGTAGAGTTGCAAATAAGTACTGGGTGCTGTGACCCTAAGAACAGTAACAGTAACAGGGATTTTAGGTCGGCCTCGACTCATACCAAGGGTGGAACTTGTGCCTTCAACACAGTTCCGAATTGGTATCAAAGGATTGATGGCAAGGCGTATCCTTGCTCCCAATGGATGTATGGGCATCCGGTAAACATATGTAGGTCTACATGACAGGTGGTTTACGTTAAAAACCAAGAGACGTTCTATGTCTCTAGAAAAATATTTCTTGCATCGTTTGCGAAAGCCTAGACATTTCGCATCATTTTTGGCCAGATCGAATATGTTGCCATTCCAACGTAAGTTGTCACTGACACATATACCGAGAATTGAAAGTTTTTCGGTTTCGACGATGTGAGTGCCATTCATGGATGATGGCTGGGTATTTAAATTTCGCTTTAACGACAGCAGACAGCATTGTGTTTTGGAAGCATTAAATTCTACTCTGTTGATAGTTCCCCAACTGGTTGTGCTGTTCGGAATTTAATGTGCTTAGCATAGCTGCTATTGCTGTTCTACAGCCAAAGGGCAGGGACGTAAGTTACGGAACGAATATGAAGAACAGAGAGTACTGTCGTCAGCAAAGGAATATATTGGGTTAGAAGTGGCAGACAAGAGATCATTGATAAAAATTAAAAAGAGTGTCGGAGACTTGGAGCCTGGGGCACACCAGCATTTGTTTTGTGAATATCAGACTTGAAATCATCCAAGACAACTTGAATTGACGCTCCGAAAGGTAATTTCTAATCCATTGAAGAAGACAGTCATCGATCCCATAGGCACGCATTTTTGACAAAAGAGCCTGATGCCAAACTCTTGCCTTCGCCAGGTAGATGTATGTTTTGGTTCCACTTTTCGCTGAGACATGCCATCAAATCACCAGTGGACCTGTTGCTCCGAAAACCATATTATCGGTCATTGAGAAGTTTTCGTGTTTCAAGATATTTCATGAACTGACGGTTTATCAGATATAGGAATGTTAAACTTCGTAAGAGAGCTGGGAGTACATAACTATAGACATCGGTTTAGAGAATATCGAAATAAGTAGAGAAAGCAGCGACTATACGAATCCGAAGCTAAGGTTTTGTAAAATATTTGACCCATTGAATGTGTTATTAGGTCACTAGTAAGCACACATTGACCTTTTATACTGACGGTTCACAAATTGATGTCAAACTGATAACTATGTTTTCTAAACTATTGAGGCTTCGCAGTAGCCAGATCGATTTCATTCGGGTTACATTTGGATGGTGAATACGGCGGCACTATTGTACGAGTATGATGTGAATGCATATTCATATAACAAGGCGTAGAACAGAAAAGTTTCTTATGGCAACGGGCTTGCGAATTGTATTCTTTGCTAAATGTCTGACAGGTTGATTTTTGTTGAGTTGTTTCTGTTCTTTTATTAAAGTTAGTAGTGATGACTGTGGTCTCGAATGTTGAACAAAATCTGTCACGATTTTTACAACAGAAGGTGGAAAGATTAAAAAATAATTCAATCAGCTCATCACCCATATGATTGTCCTACGGTTATGAGCAGAAAAATTGGAATTTTTTAGGACATTTTGAACGGAGCTGGAAGCTGTTGCTTTTAGATACGTCGATATTTAAATCCTTTTAACAAGTTTTCGAAGCTAATTTAAGTAATGTCTAAGACTGGATTGTGTGAGTGGTGATTGACTGAGTGGTTAACAGCCCATCAAGAATACCAATGCTTATAAAATAATATTTCGATATTCTTCGAAGGACCATTTATGGTCGGGACATAGCAGGTCGAATTGCTTCATCCTCCCTTAGTAAGAGATGAGAATATGTAGTTAATTTAGGATGCATACAAGATCACATCTTTCATGATCAGATGATTTATTAATTGACCCTGATTTTGGGTACTCTGCATTTATTACTATGACGACCTCTTTTGATGTGCCTTTATATCCAGTTTTAAAAAGTAGTACATCATGGTATCAGATCTATCAGGTAATATCGACGTTTTAAGTACATTATGAAGACGTTCCGCCATCTCATCATTCATTATACCTATAGCCTTACATATTTGGAAATACTCGTATATTGACAACTGGAACTGACTGCAGAAAAATATATTAATTTTGTTTACATAGTACGCCAAGCCATGCAATTAGTGCAATTAATGGGTTTCTTGAAATCATTCCTTTTTTCTACCATTTTGGGCCCTATCTCACCAATAACGCGCTGAATATTGAGTTACAAGATCTGAATAGTTTGCGATTTGTCAGTATACACCGTAGGCTTTTATCAACCTCGCAAGAATCAGTCAAATAATTACCTGATAGTGCTGGCTATTTATTGTAATGTAAACCTCAGCCCATGACGCCAAATAGTGCATATTTGCGGGTGTAATTATATATGTAAGTCTAATGATTCTCCTCTGAGTGTGTTTCGATCTACCGCTAATTTCGCCTGTTCATAAACCCATTGTGCTGAAAGTGAGCTTCGTCGTTAAACATAACATTGTATTGAAAATAAGGGTTGACTTCAACTTCTTCAGCCTAATCCACGTCACAAGCCAATTTCTCGTGGCCTAAGCTGCTACACCAAATGGATCTTATACGGGTATAGGTCGAGACTGTTATCAATACAGTGAACGAACAAAAGCCAAATTGTTGCGATCAACGAAGAATGACAATTAGTTTGCCACACTTTCAATCACTGCGGCTATAATTTCTTGTACCTATAATATCTTTTGTACATGCAGTAATATGTGGTTCGTTCGTTGAATATGGTGATTTATTACGCCGGTGGTCTTCATCCTTTGAGCATCCTAACACTATTATAACAGATTTGCGAAGTCCATTCTAAATCTGCAACCAGATACAGTATCCGATAGGAATTGGCGGCTCTAACTTCCGGAGCTGATAAATGCTAAAGTTTTCCGGTAGTCTGGTGCCGCAGTATGGAGCTTATAGAAAAAGACCGGCAACTGCTTTTCTTATCAATTGTTCTCTCGCTAAGTCACTTAGCCCTAACTTTAACAACTTTGCTGATGGTTTGAACTCTGAGAGATCATGTACCTTGAAAATGATTGCACACGTCACAGGCACAACTTTATCATTGCTAGGAATGATTCAGGTCCTTTTCAAATTCAACTTCCTTATAATGAGATATACCCTCTACCTTCTATGATAAAGTCAAATTGAATTTTTGTTCACTCCTTGCTAAAACTTTGGTGCTTCTTAAAATCAGCTTGAGGTGTTTCTCATGGTCCATCAATTCAGTGGATGCAACGCATATTTGTGGTTGCCAAACAGAGCGAAATGGTAACGAATGGAATAAATTAAAGATTGAGACCGAAAGTCATAAATTCATTAAGCTCGTGAGACCATTACTGATGGGTGTCAAGAGTTTTTAAATTTTTCACATCGAACTATGCTTGGTTTGTTCTGTGCGAAATTTCATAAAAAAAAACATTTGTGGAAGACTCTTCTTCAGCATTCTAACAATTTTATATCACTGCATTTCCGGTCCTAATTCATATAATTGACACATCATATAAATTATGCCTAACTTGATATTGAAATTAACACCAAGAAGACTCTTGAATCCATGACTGAATCAGCATTCCTCAAGCAATTGGCTCCTAAACGATTCTTGGCTTGATGCTATCGATCTAACCAACTCTTGGAAGGAATTTACGTTGCTAATTCATAGCCATCCCTCCGATTGTTTATGACGTTATACTCGTATGGTACATTGTGAGGTGTAGAATTTGTGTATTTCACTTTTAATGCAAGAATTTTAATCGTTACCAGACTATGTGATATAAGATATAAAAAAATCCCATGATTTCCTTGCTAACAGAAAAAGGTGTTCCTAATTTAATGACGCGAACTGTACACAGTAGGGTGATTGGGGATAATTATCGAAAAAGATGAAGCGCAAACCTGACGGAGAGCCAGATGAGATGAGCATCAGTCATTTTGTGCTCTTGCTGGCTTCTGTGCTGGTATTTTTACTTCTTTTGTCCCATAGAGGGTGGCTATTTTTATGCTGGAAACGCAATGAAATTTCCTCATTAATCATCGTCGCCATCAAAATTACGCCGCCGAAAGATGCTGGGTGTTTCGACAGAATCGAAACAAATGAAGGAAAATAAAAAAAGCCGAAAAACTTTTGACGAAGAACTGAACTCAATATGAGTGCGTGTTGCGTGGTGCGATCATAAATCTTTGCAGGACATTTTTAATGGTGTACGGAATGAAATAAAATAAATTACGATGGGGAGTTTATTGCACGATGGTGGTTGTTGCTGGCTGGTTCTTTTTCTCATTCTCTATGGCTGGTGTCAGTCGTTCTCGCCTGCCTATCATCCATTTACATGAAATTGTTCCCCATGACACCCTGCGTTTCGCATCGATTCCAACATTCGGTCCACTAAAAACAAGATGAGATGAGGATGCTGCTCGGCATGAAGGAATGTGTTGGAGATTATGATTTCTGGGTTCGTCATAATTGCAAGAACTCGCAACCCTCAGATTATAATGAGTTGCATGCCCTGGAATTATATTTATCCAGTCGGTCGGCCCCTCTAATTATTTTTCTCTGCCCTGACTCTTCGGTTTATATGCCTTGCTGGTGTGGCATATTTTTGTTGCCAAGTGTCGCAGATGGAGTGCGAGGAAATCATTCGTTTCGTTTGAGATGGTTTTCAAGTGAAACCGACTAAAGAAGCCGGATACGCGGATTAATGATGTCAACTTGCGGTGACATTGGTGGCAATCTAATTTAATCATTTGCAAGTGATTCTAATAACCAGGACGTGAGTCGGGTGATTTCCTGTTCGCATGAGATTATGACACTGGCAGGCATCAGGTTTTCACTTGAAATGTAAATGTACGAGCAGGGCTAAAAATTAAATGGATGTAAGAGAGGTGACATACATATACATATGTGAATATATACTTACTCATGGTGTTGCTTAGTAGGCTTAATCAGACAATTACCGTTTGAGCTGCTTTTTCCTAAGTGATTTGTTTTTAATTTTTCCCAGAAAAAAAAAGTTTGGGCTTAGTTCGCAAAAATAAGTTTTTATTGAAAACTCGTGTCAAAAACAGTCAGAACTTCAGAAATACACCACTAGTGACAGGAAGATACTCAGTGGATTTTATTTTATAAAAGTTTACGAGTACATACTCGTTTTTGTAAGGGCCAGTCTATTTGACGAGAGCTGAAGGTTTATGGTTTTTCCTGACCATTGCCTAGCCTAAAAGCAAAATTTATGTAGAAAAGGATTCAGTTCGTCGACAATTTCTCTTGGTCATCGGTGTTGTTCAGATTATTGGAAATCTGTAATTCTGGTTGGAGTCGATCCCCACTACATGCCACTCAGAAGTTGAAAAGAAATTCTATACTAGCCTAATACCGAGAGCCGGTAATACGAAAAAATTTGAAAGTGATCATAAATTATTACACAATAGAGATGATGGAAGGCGTAACTAGTGATCAAGATTATGGATCGTCCGTGACCGTCAACATCTAATATTAATATATCCGCAAAACAAAATAAATGGTCATACAATCATGATACAAGAAAAAATTCTGCTCGATTATGACAAATATTGCTAAGGTCAGTAGGCTGCAGAAGAAGGTATTGAAAGATTTTTGAAGAAGCAAACTGATCCTCAGTTTGTTTATTTTTCCTTAAAAACCAAAGAGTCTGAGTTTGAACGTATTATACCAAAAATTCCTTCAACGAGGTCAAGGTATAATCGCACCCGATTTATGAGGATATATTGATATTCCTACCAAAAGTCTATAAGTTGAAGACGACAATTCTTTAATAAATCATCATTCGAATCCCTCTGACTTGATTGAGGTTATTACTGCTTTATGCGCCGAACTAAAATTTCTGATTTGAGTAATACCACCAATAACAAGCTTAATGCCATCTGCCATTAGGACAATGACAATAGAATGACCAAGAATGCAGAGAGACATACAGCTTAAAGTCAGGATGATTGTAGGCCTAAGTCATTTTGTAAAAACTTTACGTAAGTCTTTAGTAAATAACCTCCATTCCCAATCACGGAGGTCGTTAGTTCCATGTTCAATTGTGCGAAACCTTAAATAAGGTCTTCCTCTAACGGATTGTTTTTAAAGATCACGAGGGACGAAGGAGTAGTGCACATGCACGTTCATAGGCCCAGAGATTGAGAAGAGACCGTTTTTCGTTGACGTCGTAGCTGAAGGTCGGTAAAATGTTATATTTTGGTTAATCAATGTCTCAGAGAGAATATAAAATATAACATGGTTGAATATATGATCTATTTGTACCACTTCTGCCCCAATACTCACAAATCCTTCACTGACAGCACGCTGATTTCTACCGAATATGTCAATAAATCGGCAATTTCAGAAATATAGTGTTTTTGTGATGTTGATGTTATTTTGTTGGTTCCACACAATTCTTTCAATGACGATAGCAACAAAGTTCCGTGCCACTAAAAGGTTTGGTGATGTTCCCTTCTACTCTTTGCACAGCCGGAGTTCTTCGTTGACATTTGGAGCAACCAAATGGTTTTGGCACAGATGTCAAGGCTATACACGACTCTAGATACTCGAAGCTCATCTCTATAAGTACATTAAGAAGCAATTTCCCAATTCATGAAGTGGTGTGCGTTACGAATAATTTGGTATTCTTTCGTCTGTTGGACAAACCGGATAGAAAGGTGCACTTATGTGAACCGTTGTTGACGGTCAGTTTTTAGATGGCCACTTAGCATCCCAGTAAAGAGCTCGTATGTGATGTCGACCATGAAGCTGATGCAGTGCTGGAGATGTCGATGCTTTAGGAACTAACAAACGATCCTAGGAACTACGTACGTTTGTATGTGGTCTCTATCGATTAAATTGTCCGAATGAGTTGGTGCATCCTCCTCTACAAATCATTTTATTTACAATAAATAAATATTGATCTTAGTATTTTTATTTTATTTTGGTGGACGACAGTCTTCAGGATCTTTGAACGGGTTGAATGATGTGTCCCTTACTATATATTATCTGCTTAAACATCTCCAAAAGAGGTTCATTGCATATCTACATTGATCGTTCTTGCCAGCCTGAATACATGCTTTCGTATTCGTTTGTATTCGTCTATTCTCTATGGTGGCAGGTGCCACTAGTATCAACAACAGGCCCCATCCTAGCTCGTATTCTAACAGGCAGCGCCACACGATATGCTTATTGTTTCGCCGCAAGTGGCTACCGGCATTCATTTTTAATACATTGCAGCATTATTATTTCTTCGTCTTTTGCACTCGATGCTGCACTTGGCACAATATAGGCATTCGCACCATGGCTGCTAGTAGAAAGTGGGCGGAAAGAATCAGGATATCTAAAATGTTTCTTTCGTCTATCGTGATCTATCTGTATGTTGTATTTTGATCAGAAGACTGTCATACGACTTATGGATCATAAGGCTAATGTTCACCTTGTAGGACCTCCAACTTTTAGTCTGTTCAGAGTCCCCACTTGTCAAGAGCATATCCACGCGCGTGTCGTTGTCATGTTAACGTGCATCCCACGCAGTAAAATAAGTCATATCTAATGTAAGTTTCTCTTACAAAAATTTTGTTTTAATATAGAAGTGTGTACGGAAATTTCAGGTGTAAATGGAAGTGGATTTAATATATGCGGTGAATGTTTCTTGTTGCACAAACTGTACGAATAGGCATACATCTTCAAGTTTTCTTCTTTTAATTTTTTTTTTTTTTATCTGGGAACGTATAATATTCGCTTGGATAAGCTTTCGCGCGGGTATACGTGCGTTTAATAAGAAAATAACTTTTTCTCAAAATAAAAGCGAATGTTGAAGTAAAAGTGAAAATAAAAATAAAGCGAAAACAAAATGCGAAAAGAAATTGTCTCCAAGTTCATTTCGCAGATGGAAGATCAAAAACCAAAAAAGGAAAAAAGAAGAAAATTAGAAGGTAGGAGTTTCAGGCTCTAGCTCTAGCTCATTCTACTGCAATCTGTTTCCTCTCCAACCCAATTATGCTCATTTGATAGTCAAGCTTTTGTGTCTGCTGATGCGTCTAGGAGCGGTTGATTCCAATTTGAGTTTTTGAGGTTGTCTTCTGAAAGACAACCAGAGAGAGACACTGTATCTGAAGCCATTATGGCTGAACTTAGTATCACACTCTGTTATGGGACGTGCCACCACTTTGTGTGGTGAAATTTTTCGACTGAAATCACGTACGATTCGATTTGAAAGGAATGCCAATTACTTCATCACATACATGGAACTTGGCATGGCTGTTGAGCTGATGGGATGAAAGCTGAAGGCTGAAGGCAAAGGTCTGAGGGCTGCCGGTGTTGGCAGTAATAGGCGAAGCAGCTACGTTGATATGACAGTCAAGAAAGCAGGGGACGGGGTTGTCGGATGTCAATGATAATGACTATGGCAGATGAAAATGTGAAATCTCCATCTCGTTTGCGGCATGGTATGGCGAATGATGAGGTTTGTGTGGATGTCTGTGGCGGTTTCTATCTCGTTGTGATAGAAGATACACACCCTGCGTAATTTCTATAGCCATTTAATGGAACGTCGAGCTCGAGAGCACGTCCTGACTCGGTAATCGTATTAATTCATAAAATTGCGGAACTATTATATGCTTCCATCGCGCTTGGTATGTTGTCAGTTGCGTGTGGGTGGGGAAATGGTCTTCTAGCTCGAGAAGAAGTTATGGAAGATTGATGAAGACAAATTTTTATTATCCTACGGAATGTATGTAAGAAGATGATTTAGAGATGAGTCCTTTTTTATAATTTATTTTGGTTTTAATGTTGTAAGTCATAATGGCTATACGGCAGTTGGGATTGGAGTTATCTGCAAGAGCAAAAGTTAATATTGTACAATTAAAATATATCAAAATTGTGACTTAAACAGTTAGGTTGATAAGATTGATAAGATTGGGGGGGATAAGAGGATATGCTCGTTCCGTAACGTAAACATCCATCGCTATTCTCAGATGAATGAAACTTTCAAAAACTTAACACTTTCCTTAGAAAAACATCCAGTTTCCCTGCATAAACTGAACTGTCTTTTATAGTTCTTGCAGTACATTTCCTCTAAGTGCACAAAGAAATATTTTCCTAGAAATTTTTCTTCGGTTTTCCGATAATTCTTTGCAATCGGGCAGCATGTGCTTTCTATCTTCTATATCTTCTAAGAACTTGTAAGTATGTTTCTACCAGTCCAAGTGTTGAGATGTTTCCTAAGGTGGTAGTGTCTTGATAATATGCCTATTAATGTTTGAAATTCCGTTCTGCTGAGAATGTTACAAAATTTATTTTGATCAATTTCGACCAAAATAATATTCGTGATTATAATTTCGGAAATAAATCTGATGCAATTCAAACTTTATATTGAGATTAAAATTAAATTGCCTGGGGAACGACCTCGAGATATTTCGCTCTGTCAGAAAGTTTTTGTTCTACTAAATCCAATTTAAGCACGAGTGTTGAGTCCTCAACTATTCGCTTGATTTTCCAAAAGGGAACTCTCAAAATATAAAACAACAACTAACACACATCTGCTGTGGGGTTCTTCGATTACCGACGTTCTAACAAAATTTAGTCGAAGGGAGTAATGTGTGTTCCTGCATAAAAAAAAATTCTGCAAATATCCAAATTAAAACCAACGCGTTCACGAGACCATGGCTCACGACAGAAGTTTGAGAATTGGGTTTTTAATAAAGTAAACCCTTATTTCTGCAGTTAAACTGTCACGGGTGTGCTCGGCATTTAGCATAATACTGGCCTACGTCATCATAGGGCTCACAACCCTACACGGAAGGGATTAAAAAGATATAACTAAGCAACTAATGGTCATGGATAAAAAACGAACTACTGTTGACGACCCCCTTGCAAACGTTTAAAGGCCAACGACTTCTGGATCTGCACGTGGAGAGCTCGAACCGTTAATAGGCCACGTGCAGCGGAGCAGATATCACCGCCATACAGGAAGTGCAATAGAACAGGCTGGAAATAATTAGGATGAAAAACTGTGATATTGGTGATTGATAGGGAAAAGAAACAGTGCTTATTCGAATCCGAATTTACCATATACGGCAGACACAATCCACATCACGGCTAAATTAACTAACATAAGTCAGTAACATAAGCGCCCATAACCGTACAGAAGCCAAGGGTGACGCCATCGAAGAATATTTCTACGAGTTCCTCTACCAGACATATGAGCAATGTCCGATGTATGATGTTAAAATCAGCTAGTAGGTATGATTTTAAATCTAAGATGGAAAAGGAGGACATCTTTGGTAATACATAGCTTACACCACACTACGTCTGGCAACGGACTTAGGCTTATTGACTTTGCGGCGGGATGAAATATTCCACTTAAGAACTCCTCTCTCTAAAAAGAACGTGGGAAGAAGACTCGAACAGAAACATGTAAAGATGAAGAAGAAAACCTTGTAGTTGAATCACAGACGGTGCAGAGAATATGGAATAACGAAAAACATAATTCCGTCGTCAGTAGAATAGACCATTCAACTTAGTTTATGATAGCCAGAACTTCCGTCTACCTGACCAAAATGAAGTAATGATAGCAATACCTCAACTGAAAACCAACGAAGCAGTTGAACCTGACAGCTTACCCGCCGAGGTGTTCAAAGCTGCTGGAAATTACTTTATGAAGACCATATACCAACTCATTTCTCATATCTGGCCACAAACTTGTATGCCCGATGAATACAATCTCAGCATCATTTGCCCCATCCACAAAAAAGGAGGCCCCTTCAACTGCGCCAACCATAGAGGTATAAGTCTCCTCAACATTACATACAAGATCTTATTTGCGATATTGCGTGAATGTCTGAAACCCTTTGTCAACAACATTTAGCCCCTGTCAGTGCGATTTGAGGTAAGGTAAGTTCAGAATATACACACTCCGGCAGATCGGTGCAGAATCTTAAAATCGATACCCAACATTTTTTCATCAATTTGGCAATACTACGATTCCTGTGGCGCCGCAAAGCAAGTGTGGTTTTTAATAAAGCAAACCTCGGGTAATCGGAAAAAAATTGTTTCATGTCAGGCGGGCGCCCATGTCTTACAGGAATCTGCGTGGCCCGCAGATTTTGTCTCCTTTTTCGCAGGGCTTAGCTGCTCATACGACTTCATCGCTCCGCTAAGGGTATGTCAACAATTGCCTGAGAAAATTCAAAAATACACAATATCGATTTTCAAGTTCGATATCTTGAAAACTGCTCCCGATAAAAGTTTTTTATTATTTTCGCCAGATTACCAGAGGTCTGCTCTATTGCAAACCACACTTACTTAACGGTACACAGGAATCGTAGACTCCCATCGATTTCAACATCGCATATGACAGCATTTATAGAGACGAGCTATATACAAATAGAGCCACGTCTTGTTTTGGCATCCCCGCCGAGCTCGTCCGTCTGTGCAGAATGACGCTGCCTTGCCAAAGCCGATAACGACTTAATCAACACCTTTGATGTCAAAACAGGTGACAGGTCACAAGGTGACTCGCTGTCGTCTGACTTCTTTAACATCTTGATTGAACAAATTGTGGAGAACTCACAATCGGACGCTGGATGCACAATCTTTCAAAAGTCTGTGCAACTACTAGTGTACGCCGATGATACTGATATGATTGGTAGAAATCAGCGGGCTATCACCATTGCGTTCACAGTGATTGAAACGGAAACTGCCAAAATGGATTTAGGCATAAATGAGAGCAAAACCAAGTACATGCTATCAACAAGAAAGGACACACAACATCAACGAATTGGATAGAACATCAGAGTCGACAGCTGTAATATCTAGCTACTAAGGGACTTTTTCTAACTTGGCTCTGCTACAAATTCTTCTAACAACACGAAGAATCACTCTTGCCAATCTCTGTGTTTTAATGCTAAGAAGGTTATTATGTAGTAAGGCCTAATCCCGAAAATCCCAGTCCTACTTTATGGACTCTATCGAAAGCAGATGAAAATATCCTCAGTCGTCTCGAGAGAAGTATCTCAGACCTCATTCGACTTGCAGTTCTCAACTGAAGGCATTTGCATACCTAAAGTCAGAGCTAATTGGAGAGGCTTGTTAGTAGAGGCACAGCTTGATCCCGAACTACAGCGCAAGTGGAGTAAGTAAGTAAGTAAGACTTAACACCATTGGAATACATTTCGTGAGGATATTTGAAGTCAGAAGTCTACGCCAATAAACCAGTGACCGTGGACTACTTGGAGTCTCGAAAAAGTTTAAAATTGAATTCGAAGTCATATATGTATGAGCAATGATGGCATAAAATCATCTTTTTAATAAAGCCTATACCACGATTTTTTTGTTTTTTTTTGTGAAAGTTATATCTACCCCCCAACAAAAAAAAACTCTTTATATTATAAATTTCAAATTTATATTCTTTTTGCTCAAATCCTACTTGATGACAATGGAAATTTAATTTAGTTTCAGCTATTCGTTTACTACTAAACGAATGTCAAGTATTTCATTGGCAAATTGACAAGTAGTCTCAAATTGAGAGCTCTCAAATCCGATTCCATTCGAAATATTGTATAAATAAATAAAATCAAATAAATGGACCCCCGGAAAAGTCCTTAATCATACTCTAATGTGTCCTCTGACATCGGTAATAACTGTCATCATGTTTAGCCTTACAACATTCCACTTATTTAAAAAATATTTGATTTCGTGTTCGGAATAAATTGCGATTTTAATTCAAATACAAAGCTGTGATATCCGTAAATGCTGACATTTGAAGAGTCCACATATTTAACCTTTTTCAGAAAATGTTTTCGAAATCCCTCACAATAGTAATCGTATTCGTATTCGTATTCATATTGGTTGCCCAATACCAATATCACATAACGACTTATCCTATTCAATGGCAATGACAGTCATCTAATCATTGTCCGTGTGCTTTTATGATATGATAATTCCTCGTGGTGTATGATAATATGGCCTCAGTGCGGGCTGCCACAACTGTCATATCCAAAGGGTGCGAAAGGTTCCACATTCCGATCACGAACGGTGAAACGATGACATTAATGGCTCGTTTTATGACTCTGGTTATATTATATTTAAAATGAACTTCCTGGGCACTTGCTTGTGGTATTTATTTATTTTTTTTTTTTTATTTCTTGTGAGAGCAAAGTAGAGGAGACATCCGACATTCTTTCATGCATGTCCTCCTGGATGAAACCATTTTGGAGGCAAAATAAATCATAAAATCATGTCCTTTGCCGGCAATAATAAAATCTCAATACACACAGGCAGGTGCCATCAATTGGAGGAAAAGTGGAAAAAAAAAACATCCAAAATACTCGTGCGAGTATGTATCCCAAGTTGGAGTTTCCTTACCTTTTTCCCTTTTTTTTATGTCAGTATGGTGCCCCCGGCGCTGCGGGCTTACCTGGTGATGCTGGAATTGGAAGCCCTTTTAGCCGTTCGTCCGTATAAATTTTATTTCAGTTTTTTCGACTCTTCATTATGGGCCATAAAATATTAATTACCACATAAAATGTTGCTCCCATTGTAAGGTTGTCTTGCTTTTTTTGTTATCTTTTTTGCGTGGATTCTTTTTTTTAATTCTTCAATAATTTTTTCGCTCAATATCACTCGGATTTAGGGTAAAGCGGGCTGCAGGGTTCGGTTTTAAATATTATTCCTTGGTAAACATGTGCTTACATTCATACTCCTGAGGTTGATTTTTCAGCGTAATTATTTATATATTCCGAAGAGAGTAGATTGGGAGTTATGTAGTTCAGTGCAGAGCGCCTATGCGACGCTGGTATCTCTGGATACGGATGAGTTGGTTTTGGTTTTCACATTTTTTTTCTTTGTTTGCTAGAAGAAATGCTCAAGGAGATTTCTCCAGATTTCTGAGAAAAAGTGTTCCATATACAAATTCGGGTGGATGGGGATGTGTTTATATATACATTATACATATTTATTTTTTTCTTTTTTTTTCTACTAGAACGATTGTGATATTTCATAGGGAAAAAAAATAAAGGGTGGGTATATTTAATTTGTCTGTGTCTACGAGTGAAATCAATATTTACTTCGGAATACAAACAAATGTTAATCATGCGGCTTGTTGGAATGGATGGCTTCAAAGCATTGTTATCTTGATGTGCTCTATATAACTGACATGAAAATCAAAAAATCCGGCAAAGAGGAAATCATAAACATATTCCTTAAATCAGGTCTGGGGAATTGATGTTTTTTGCGCAGTTAGAGTTGTTTCAATTTACTTTTCGAAATTTTGTTTGGATATTAAAAGAAACCTACGCATGCATAATGTTGTCAATTGGGGGAGAGAGGATTCCTTTATTTGTTGGCATGGCATTAGCAATTAAGGCCAAATTCAGAATACTATTACAGAGTTTTTTTTTTAACAAAAAAACTGAATTATTCTCCTATTCTGGTGAACAGAATCTAGATTAGATAGCCGAAGCTAACTGCTGGCAGAAGATATGGTATATGGCGTCAATTGACTTCCTATCTAGGAAGTACAGCGATGTTTTCGGCACACCCGACAAGATTTTGGCACTGTACTGCAATTTTTGGGTGGGTAAATGCCTAAAATAATGAGGCCTGATCGGAGGGGGTGAAGAATGTCTTACATCGCTTGAGGAAAACTGGACATTTCACAGCATTTTTGACGACATCAAATATGTAGTCATTAAAACGTAAGTTATCATTGACACACATACCGAGAATGGAATGTTTTTCAGTTTCGACTATGCAAGTGCCATTCATGCACAATGGCTAGGTGTGTAAATTTTGCTTTACCGACAGCAGACAGCATTGTATTTTGGAAGCATTAAATTCTACTCTTTTAGTGGTTAATATCAGAATTTAGTGAGATGCCATTCCCTTTCAATAGCTGAAGAGCAGGGACGTTATTCCGGGAACGAATATGAAAAGCAGAAAGTGGTGTCGGCAGCAAAGGAATAGATTGGATTAGAAGTAGCAGACAAGAAATCGTTGATGAAAATTAAAAAGATTGTCGTGGACACAACGGGGCCTGAGGCACACCAGCAATTATTTTGTGAATGTTAGACTTGAAATCGTCCAGGACTAGAATTGAACGATCTGAATGGTAGTTTCTAATCCATTGAAAAAGACAGTCGTCGATCCGAAAAGCTGGTATTTTCAGCAAAAGAGACTGGTGCCAAAGTCTGTCAAATGTCTTAGAAATATCAAGTGCAACTATCTTGCTTTCGCCAGATTGATGCACGCTCTGGTTCGACTTTTCGGTGAGACATGCCATCAAATCACCAGCGGACATGTTTATACGAAAACCGTATTGCCGGTTATTGAGAAGTTTTCGTGCTTCGAGATATTTCATGAGCTGACGGTTTATCAGCGTTTCTGTGACCTTGGAAAAAAGGATCGTAAATTCAATGGGTGAGAGAGAAGAAGATTTGCGTTTTTAGGGACGGGATGGACAAATGCTGTTTTCCATCTGCTCGGGAAGAGTCCTAAAGAGTAAGATTGATGAAAAAGCTTACGCAGTGGTTTTGCCAGCGTGAAAGAACACTTCTTCAGAGGGAGGGGAGATGTACCATTTGGACAAGCGGATTTGTGAATGTTAATATCTTGAAAGTACCCTTGCTACTGCACGTGCGCGAAAGTGGATACTTCCAGTGTCTAGTGTTGAGCTGGTCGCAAAGTGTGCAGCAATCGGATTAGCCTTATCCAATGAGTAGACATCTGGGATGTTGGGATGGATGATAAAGCAGAATTCTGAATATTTTTGGCGAACGGCCAACAATCCTTACTACCTTTGGGACTTTGTAGTATTTTTTGGCTCAGTGTCTGGTCATATTGAAATTTCATACGCTTTGACTGTAGAGAATGAAGTGATCATGTTGCACACATTATCATTTAGGTTCTGTTCTTGAAGAGGGTAGATAATCGAGGTCAAACCCTTTCGCTACCAAGGAATACCCCCACTGTATACTCCTTGAAAGAGAGTTATTTTTCAATCCGTCGGTTTTAACCAATTTTGCTATCTGGTAGATATGCTGTCATGTCCACAGCCTTCTGTGAATGAGATAGCACTTGATTTTGAAATGGAGGATTGTCTCTACGGTCTTTAGCAGGAAGGATGATGGATCTGAAATCTTTCGCGAGCTTATGGAACTCTTGTTTGGTTTGCGTATAAGGTATCAGATAATGAATATTGTTCCGAATGATGTTCTGACCTAGCATGTATGCTTATAGTGTGACATGATTTTCGTATATATATTATTCGAAACGACGAAACATATACTAAATGAATGAGTGAATTTTAAAAGCAAATGAATTAAGGAATAAAGCAGAACATTCACTGAAATTACAAGGGCTGGCATTTCTTCTAAAAACAAAGTCCTAAAATAAGTTTCTACCTTTGGTATTAATAGAATAATTTTCGTTATAATATCTTGGGTCAGGGTGCAACAAAGTAATCCTTTTTTTAAATCCTCGATAAATGATGTCAACATTGGAGATACACCCTTATTGTAGAACGATTTTTTTCTTAGAAAATGCTTAAAAATCATTTTAAGTTATCCCTGACAAATTAGGGGACATCCTGTATATTAACTGGTTGTGTAAATTACACAAAAGCGATTTCTATCGAGTGCAAATATTGACTTCTATCATTTTTGAATTAAATGTTTTCTGTCTTAGAATCAAGCAGCACTCAATACAAGCGAAAAGAGCAAAATATCTGCAACTCCTGATAAATGTCTTGATAAAATATTAATGCTAATTTCTAATGTAAATATGAGCTTAGTTGATACTTACAGCGGAGTTGAGTCTAAATTCCCTCTTAACCTAATGATTGCCAAAAAACGTGCCTCATTTTGTTAAATAATCTTAGTTTCTTAGAAAAAATTAAGTAATTGAATAATATTTCTAAGAAAAATCTATGCCAGATACCGAATAATGTTCAGGGGAATATGTCCAATTTCATCCACGTCCATTTGGACCCACTAAATACATATTTTCGTTCGCTTTCAAAAGACACTAGAAAAAGAACTACAAGACAATTTGTATTTGGATATTCTCTGCTTGTGGGTGTAAAATAAAAGTTAACAATACCATCTGTGGAGATACCTTTTACGGTTAAATAAATCCACAACATCGGTCTTTAAGTAAAAATCTAAAAAGGCAAACAGAAACATCCTTTTTAACTGTGTTTTTTTTATAGATCTCTTCCAAGCATTTTTGCTTTCTTTTGTTTAAAATTAAAATTGGAAGCTTTCACCGAATCACAATTTCAACACGAAACTTTCCTACGGTTTACTATTAGAGGTGGCTACACTGCTCCTCAATGCTCACAGCTATTCGCATACTGGCTTGGCGAAGTTGTTTGTTGGTTTTCAACTTTTTAATTTCAGAAAATATCCCTTTCAGATATTTCATTCTCCGCAGCTCTCGTTTTTCATTCCGACTTTCCTGATTCTAATTAAAAAGGAACTCAAACAAGAAACTAGTTAACAAAGCAGAGAAAAAAAAATATTTTACTTTCTTTACAAATTTTTTGTTTTGCATCATCCTCCTATTCGGATCCATGGATTCGTGTATCTTGGGCCTGTTTCGATTCTCAAAAGCACAACATACGTACTCCTGTGGAATAAAACAAAAACATTTTTCTAATGCAGTGGGTGCGGTATGGCGGAACCTCAAACAATCCGTAAGTTACTCTAATCTGTCCATGGTCTGCGGCCATAATTTCGGTGGCTTTAGAGTTGGTGGTGCGCTGACGTGCAGCATGAATCCATAGTGGAAAAACTTAAGTTTACTTCTTAGTAAATATTAAACGTAGTTAAGTAGTTATAGAGGGCGCATTAATACTGTCAGTCAGCAAATGGCATAGGGTGTACGTAAGATTCGGGATAGGGCCATTGGCATGGCATGCGGTAAAAAGAACTCCCATCCACCAAAGGAGTGTATCATTTGGAAATGAAAAGTTTCTGCACATTTTCAATTCTGCTCACGTTTTGTTCAAACTTTATTGTTATGTCGAAAAGTTTTTCATCCATATAATTTCTGTTATTCGTTATTTGTGGGTGGAATGGCTAATGGGTTTTTAGTGAGCATGCGAGTGGGTGGGCCGGTGGTTGACCTGTTTAGGGAGAAAGATCCTGGCTTACTTAGAATTGGAAATGTTTTATTTGGAAAGTTTTCGCAGACTCCTATCGAAATAAACGAATCGTATAGGGTGGCTTTTATTTGAGTCAGAGGGGTTTACTATGGGGTGGTTGAAGGTTGGTGCTTATGTTATTTTATTTGGAAGTGGAAATGTTGTATATAAATAAGAGAATTGCTTCTTTTGGCTAATTACTTTAATTGGGATGTTTAAGAAAACTCATTGTTACAGAGAATGGATATGACTTGTTAAGTTTCATAATTTTTGGTTCAGTTGAAGGAATGATGCTAATTATTCAACGTGGATACGAGTACGTACACACAGAATTCAATATATTGACGTTTATACTTGTAAAACATCAAAGTTAGGTAATGGTATGATCTTAAGGAATTTTGACGTTATTATTTGCGTACTAATATCCTACAGGATTTTCTGGAATTCACTGAAATCTTGTTGGGGAACATTGTTAAGAATATTGATATTGAAGGCCGAATATTTTCAGTATTTTGGTGAATAGTTTCGATTGTTTCAAAGATCTTAAAATCTTCGTGGGTAGCTACGTGTTTCCGAGATTTTAAGCTTTTGAAGTCAGGATTGGCAAAATCAAAAAAAAAAAGGAACCACAGAAGTATTTTAATTAATTTCCTATCTCAGAATCATTTGGATTAATAAATGTTCTTCGTCTAGATCCATGAGTATTTTTTAACTCAAATCACTTTGATATGTCATTTGCCCCTGGAAATAATAGGATGAACAATCATATTTCCAACGATATTTAATTCTACAAACTACATTCTTCTATTGTGAGGAAACCTAGCTACAAGTGAAATAAACTAGAATTAAAGTTAATGCTCATCCATGCTATTATACTTGGTTCAGGGCAACTACCATGAAAATTTCCAATGCAGAACTACAAATTTTGTTATACTAGGTGGAGTGAAAAGTAACCTCCTTGACCGCCACAGTGCGCTGCTACTGCAAAAAAGGTTATGTTGCCTTGAAGTCCATTCATATTTAGGCAGACATGCCAAATTTCAGTGCGATACTGTCTTTAGTTTTGTTTTGACAGCTGATTGTTGTTGACGTGTTTGGCATCATGTTGAGTATGGACAAAAACGATTTTCGTTCTCTCATAAAACACTATTTTTTGAGAGGCAAAACGGCGAAGGAAACAAAAGAAAAGTTGGATAAAAATTATGGGGCTAATGCTCCGCCAGATTACACCGTCAAATATTGGTTTCGAGAGTTTCGTGGTGGCCGCAACTTCACTACCGATGAAGTCCGCAGCGTCGGGCGCTGCAAAAAAATACATGAAATGGTGTTGGCTGACCGGAAAGTGAAGGTGCGCGAGCTAGCAGATACCACAAAGATTAGTACAGAGTGCACACGCCATATTTTGGGCATTATTCTGCATATGAAAAAGTTATCCTGCTGCTGAGTGCGGCGCGTTCTCACTCCTGACCAAAAATACGAACGCGAAAGCACTTCGAAAGAGTGTTTGGACTTGCTCATGCGGAATTATCGGACTTTTGGCGTCGATTGGTAACTGGATTTGGATCCCTCGGACTATTATCTCTTCCCAAACCTCAAAAGATGGCTCATCAACAAAAAATTCAGCTCACGCGAGGAAATCATCCACGGAGGAGTATTTTGCAGACCTTCCGGAAAATTACTTTTCGGACGGGATCAAGAAGTTGGAAAATCGCTGGAATAAGTGTACCAAACTAAAAGAGGACTATATTGAATAATTTAAAAAAAAAAAAATTTGATTCCCAAGGAGGTCACTTTTCACTCCATCTAGTACATACGTACCACCTAGATCAAAAGAAGGAATTTATTCAGAATATTATTATTCCCGTCAAAGTAATCCCCATCGACTGCAACACACTTATGCCAGCGCTTGATCCAATCCTCGACACATTTTTTATATTCGGTTTTCGGTATGTCCATCAGTGCTTCCTGCGATTTTTCCATTCCTTTCTCTCGGCTGCTGAAGCGCGTTCCCCGTACTGGTTTTTTAACTCGGTTGAACAGAAAGAAGTCACAGGGAGCCAAATCAGGTAAATTCGGTGGCTGTTGGATGGTATTTGTTGCATTTTTCGTCAAAAAATTACGAATAATGATGGCACTGTGCGACGGTGCGTTATCATGGTGCAAAATCCACGAGTTTTCTGTCCACAATTCTGCTTCACGCAAACGTTGTAATCCATGAAAACCGTGAGCATTGCCTTCTTTTTTGACTGTAAACGACGTGGTTTTTTTGGTCTCGGCTCATTTGGTGAACGCCATTCAATTGCCTGATGTCTGGATTGCGTGTCGTACTAATAAACCCACGGCCACGTCTCGTCTCCAGTAATGATCCTTTTGATGAATGTGGGATCGGATTTAGCCTCGCAAAACATCTCTTTTGCGACGTCAACACGGTCTCTTTTTTGCATGAAATTGAGGTCTTTTGGCATCAACTTTGCTGCTACACGACGGAAACCCAAAACATTAACCAAAATGTCTTGGACGGATCCACAGGCAATGTTCAAGTCCCCCGCTATCTCTCTGATCGGTAATTTGCGGTTATTGACCAACATTTCTTTTACTTCATCAATGTTTGCGTCGGTTTTCCATGTTGATGGTCTGCCACTGCGTCCATCATCTTAAATTGACTCACAACCACTTTTAAACCGCTCGTGCCACTGGTAAACGACCGTTTTCTTTAGAGAATCGTTGCCGAAACACTTTTCCAATATTTGCAACTTTCGCGCACTATTAAATCTGTTTTTTACGCAAAATTTAATACAAGTTCGTTATTGCAAATTTAAATCCATTTCTAAAATTGTAAAAAATCGCCAACACACATAGAGATAGATGTACTCTTGGCTACGTAACTTTTGCTAATGTCAAGCTATGATGCTAAGATTTAGAGGGAGCGTCAACAACAGATTTACCAACTTAACAAAAAAACATAACTCAAAAACATAACAATGGCAGCGCCACACGGTAGTTATTCAAAGTGGTATACCTCCTCTAACTAATTTATTTATGAACTCAATGGAATCCCGATGCGTAGAAAACTTGAAAGACTCCGATTTCCTTAATATAGGTTAGGCAAAGTCTAGTGGCCGCCTGTATCGAATTCTTTGTGAGTTCGTGTATCTTTGGATTGTGGATTTCAATATCCTTACCAATAAATTTGAGACTAGAGGCCCCAAGGATATCCATATATCATCTTTGTTCAAGATTTCGGCAAACCAAGCAATTTACTGACTGGTAGTATAATACAGTTTTCCAAAATGATCAAAGAAGAACTAACCAAGCTTAGTTTTCCTTCTGATAGTGCTCTCCACCAGTTGTAGTGCATATGAGTGATTAATTACTCCTCTTTTTCATCCCCTTAGCTCCGACATGACTGAAAACTATGCAATTCTTGCATCTCAGATTCAGAATCAATCAGTTCTGTCTGGTAAAATTGCTTGTGTCTTTTGACCACGTGCTATTAACCTCATCTATCCAATCTAGTGTAGTCATGCGGTTTTTCGTATGTTGTTAGAGATATAGGGTTGAAAGATGCTTCCTATTTTGAAAGATGAAACTCTTAGAGCGATTCACATCCAGGGTTGGACAGATTTGTTTGATCGCTACATACTCGTATGTTGACTTAACAGTCCATTCATGGTTTGTTCTTTTATTAGTATCCGGTTTAATATTAGTTTGCATGTAGCGATTGGAAAACCGATGCTACCTTTTTCCGGTAAGATAGGTAGAGTGATTCCAGTTTTGGCGAGTTCGTAGGTCCTACGATCCCCTGGAATGCCTTTGTACCTCGGCACCCAATGTAGATGAATGTTAAACTGCTCTGCTATCTCCTTAAGAGATGCTCGGCAGTCAAGGGCGCTTTTAGAATTTTGTGAAACTGAGCCCAGGGATTTGATATCGGCCTGATTCAGCCAATACAGCTTTTTCAACATCTATTTGGAACACGCTACAGTGACTAGAAACGCAGAAGGAGTGGCATAGATTACGCTTTTCAGAGAAAACACAGCAACCAATCCCGTTATCAGTCTTGGATCTATCCATATAAAAATAAAAATGAAAGCATCTTTCTCCCAGAAGGATCTAGGGGCGATGCTTACATGAAAGCCTTCGTTAAACCTATGGTGGCGCAGAGTATAGACCATGTTCTCTAGAATGATTCCTATTGTCTTAAAAATATTAGCGTAGCGTTAGCAGCTACTTGCGTGCTGAAAATATCGAGGGTTGTCAAGTGAATCAGAATATCCAGTACCGCGCAGGGAGTAATATGTAAGTGGAACCTTACGTTCCACCTTACAGACATTCTGTCCTTTAGATTTAGCTTAGTTTGCTGTAGTTGACTGCATTGTCTAAGGCCATCAACCAGAGAACCACCCCATAGGTGAGTATCGGTCTTGTAACCGAGACGTACGAGTACAAGATTGTTGAATAAGTTTTGTTGTTCGACAAGGATGGCGCTATTAGGTTCGTCGCTATATTTTTCTAAGAACGCTAGTACTTTTTTTATAAATACGTGTGGAGTTTCATGTAGATCTTATATTTAAAGCTGTTCAAAGTTGACATGTCACTGAAATGAATTGAATTGAATCGTGCAGTAATAAAATCCTAATTTTTGTAAGGTGTAGCACCAAAACAAATTCATAAACGCTTGTTAAAAGTGTGCAAGAACTCTTTACCTTCAAGTTTTGAAGACGATCCATGTGAAGGACGTCCAAAAGGTGCATCAACACCAGAAATCGTAGCAAAAATACAGGATATGGTTTTGGAAGATCATTGATTAACCGAGATAGATTTAGTAGAAGCCCAAGACATTTTGATAGGCAGTGTGAGCATAACTTCGGCTGAAGTTTTGGGTTTCAGAAAGCTGTGTGCACAATGCCGCCTTCGCTAACAATGGAACAAAAACGGAGTCAAATGCGACTTTCTCGTCAACATTCGGAGCGTTTTAGAAAGAATAAAGATAAAGGATTTTGTGCGTCGTTTCATCACTATGGATGAGGCTTGGGTCTATCACTATGATCATGAATTAAACCGGTGTACACCCGGTACTTCAGCTCGGAAGCGGTTTGGGGTCCAGAAATCGACCATTGAATATTATATTAGGTTTCCAGTTTAGTTTCCTGCCAAGAATAAGACCCAAATATTTCACTTGGACTTTGATGACATCCAACCAGATTAAGAATTATAGTCGTACATTCTTCGTTTTTATTGCGAGATCTGAGGGCTAGTCAATCGTAGCCTTAAGTTAGTTGACCAAAAGAAAATGGTATCTGTATTATGATATCTAAGGTCATCAAAGCGAACCCATACGACCCACCACCTTTATGATGCAAGTAGAGCAAGTGTGTTGACTTTTTCAACTTAATATTAAACATTTTGCTATCGAGTGTAAAAAGCATTGCAATTTAGGTAATTGCAAATAAATCGGCATCAAAGTATTTTTCACAGCAAGTTAAGCGTTCTTAAGAGTATTTTTAGACTCATCTCTGCCACCACATCATCACTTAAGTTCATCAGTAAGGAATCGTCAAAAGTTCCCAAGATTTTCTTGTTTAAACAAATCTCTCTCAAAAATGCCCCTATTCTTACATACATACATATATAAATGGTGATTTTTCCCCATACTGTTTCGTAACACAAATCGGTTTATATGCTTGGCAACACCCACAGATGGACTGTGATTATTTAATCAACAATCTCTATTACGTCCTCATAAATTACAGAAATGAATCACTAGAAGACAGGCAATGGATGAGGTGAGGCACTTAATAGGCTTACCCGTCGTCCTCCAACCATCGATAAGTTGGCATTCTTCGTACTAACACAGTTTTTGAGATGAAAGAAAATACCATTCCATGAGATACTCATGCATGAACAAAAGCCTTTCTTTTTCTATTTAACTGGCATCCTAGAGACGTTGAATAAAAAATGTGGGCACACAACCAGCAATCATCATTTCTCTTCTCCCGCACCGCAATGGTGCGATTGAAGTATGTACAAAAAGGAAAGAAATAGAAAAAAAAAAACCAAAAACAGAAAAAAATCTTCAGAATGTGTCCTTAAAACCTACTTTGAGAGTGTGCTCTATTGCATTCATTAAGAAGATAGCTATACGTTAGAAGCAAGCATAACAATATATGGTAGATATCTATGTTATGTGTATATAGAACACATAGTGAAGTTGGCCAATATCACAAGGACGCAAATGCTCTTTCCCATTTTCCTTAACACTATAAGTACTTGTGGCAACAGCTGAAGTACGAGTACTCTAATGGTCTATGAGAACATTTTAACAAAGTCTCCCTAGAAAGGTGTGTACAGATGCGACTTAATTTCTTGTCTTTCACGCTTTTTCCAGGACATTGTCCTTGTTTTCAAATCATACAAAAAATAACATCGACATAATGAATCACTTTATCTTTTGGTCCCCCTGTATGGCGACAGCGGACGTTCTTACTCGTAATTCATTTCCAATTCAATGTCCAAGAAAGGAAGTTCGGTTTTGTCATTTATCTTAGGACGGTAAGGAGACGCTTTGAAACAATGTGAGATAACAGTCGAAAAGGATTCGGTATACTCTGTAAGTTATTAATCGATCGTATAGGTATGTAGATACATACCATACATACACTATGTATTCCACGCCAGTGTATTTCTTCTTGAATTTCGTGTGATGTAAACGCAAGAGTTTCAAAATCAACGGCCATTGCTAAGTTGTGTATCCTTATTCGTCGTATGTGTAAATTTTCGGGCTTCCACGAAAACCCATCGATCCTACATATATTCATATGTATCCTTATATATACAGATGGATGTAGGTTTACAAGGATAACGTTACTAAGAACAAGGGTGGGATAGTAGAACTGATAGTGGTTCTTTTATAAGAAGCTATTGCTCATGCAGTTTCTTGTATCCCCTTGCGGAAGAACAATATTTAGTTTGGGCAAATGTTTTCGGACAATAGCTTCTATCGCAGGTTGGTTTCGAAGGGGGAGAATGGATAATGCCAATCTGCCATGTGAAGGCGTGTATCTACGATACTGCCTATTGTTCTAGAACGGATATTGTGTTTGCTTTTACTTAAGTATTTTCTGTTCCTTTTATTTATTTTTTTTTCTACTCTCTTTGGTATTTCAAATTTTTTTTTTTCCTTTTTTCTGCTTTCTCTATGCCCTGAATGGTTTCGTATTGTTATACTCTGTTTGGTGATTGTTTTTTGCACAACATTGGTTTCCTATTAATTGCCCCATATTTTGGGGAAGATAAGGGTTGAGGATGAACTCTGTCGCCCTCTCTGTAATGTGGAATATGAGGCTATCTTTCATGTGGTCTATGAAGTTGATTCGAACTTTGTTGGGATAGGATTTCCAGATGAAAGATTTCCTGCGGTTTAAATACATAGTACTAAAGCCCGAGACTGAATTTACAATAAAGTAAAGTTTCAAGGGATTTGTGATAGCCAGTACTAAGTGTATGTGTTTTCATTCTTTATTCATGTGCGTAAATCTATTTCTTTATGTTTACACTTTTAAAAACTTACGACGATCCTTGGTTGATTCCAAGAGCGGCTTAACCAAAATTAATCAATTTTTCCTTTGTACAACTGGACACGTAGCATTATATGTATGTAGTTCCAAGTTTCGGATTGTTTGTATTATTTTAGTGAATTTATTGAACTGTGGATTCGATTCTTCCAAAGGAGCGTGTGTATGTACTTGATACAAACATATTTAAGCAACGATATACAAAGCCAAAATATTCTTTCAGAAGAAACACACATTCTCGGATGATGTCTGAAATGGATAAGTGCCAACAACCTAAATGTGAGTGCCAATAACCTTCTATGCTCAAATGGATGATACAATAATTGATGACTTCACCAAATACACTAATGTTGCATATTGAATTTCAATAAAACCTAAAAATAAGGGAAAAGAAAACAATCATCGATTGACTATTTTTCTAACCAAGATGTTCAAAATCATGTCGTTGCTGTCAGCAATTAAGGGATTTAAGTAATACATGGTTGAAAAGATAAGACAAACTAAAAACATGTGTACAGAAACGAGGACTAAAGATCAAGTAGGTTAAATTATATTTCAGGAGCAATACCAAAATGCAATAGTCTTTGTCATAGTTCATTTATAGGTAAGGGCACCCGAAAAGTCCTTGAAATCAATCTCCTTTTTGTTCAATATATCCAGATTTCGAATAATTAAAAAGTGAACTATATAAGCCTAATTGAAATATTGACAATCTGGCCTTACAGGATTGGAATATATTTTTGGCAGATTAGGGAAAAATAGGGACCAAATCTTAACCGAAATGTGAAAGCTAGTAAGGAAAACACATATATTTTTGATGGCACGCACCTCACACTGGGGTCTGACATACCGCAGAGACTGCGAACTGATTTCGGAAAGTTTTCAGTGTCTCAAATTTTATTTTTTTACCTGAACTGTATTTGGACTTTATTTTATTATCAAATACAAGCAAAAAGAAAGATTTTTTTTTATATGTAATTATGTACTTTTATTTAATTTTTATAACTAAAAAACTTACTAAAAATAGGGCTTTTAAAAATTCAAACAAAAATATTGCTTCTACGAGTACCTTTATAAAAACTAAAAAAATTCGAGGGTTTAGATGTATATAAATTAAACTAACTCTGCCAAGAAGTTCCGTCCGATTACTTCATGTTTTAGTCATTACACAGTTTAAAAACGCAACATTTTTTAGTCTGTGCTTTTAGCATATTCAGAACATTTAAGCGAATGGTGCAAATCACAATCGGCGTATGACACTTTATGAACACATAAATTGTTTTTCGCCTTTTTATCGTAGACAGAAGCCAGAACAGGTTTTATTGTCCAATTTTAGTGAGGTTGGGTTGCAGAGTTTTCGTTGCCAAAAATGTCCAGTATTATTTTTGTTTTAAGTGAGTTTGCATTATGCTAATTGAAATGTCTATTGCAGAAAAGATGGTAATCCGTTGAGGAAATATCAGGAGAGTACGGTGGAGGTGGAAGAGTTTCAAGTCCCAACTGCAACAGTTTTTGCACCGTTACTTGTGAGGTATGAGGTCTAGCATTGCCATGCAAAAGGATCGGACCGTACCTATTGACCAACGCAGGTTACTTTTCAGCCAATTTGGAATACAATACTTTTCATCACAGGTGACTATCCGGTGCAAGTTGTTCTCTTAATGTAAGCGATGCGCAGATTTCCAGGAGCCGTAGTTTTTAGGATTCGTTCAGTTCATGGGGTACCCACTTATTGAGTCTCTTTACCTTTCCTATGAAAAAAAGGTGTCGACTTATTGTCATTGGGGATACTCCTATGCTTTGTGCAATCTCCCGCACCGATTTCGTTAGGTCCGCATCCACCGTTGCTCTTAAAACATCGTCGTCAACTAACGTTTCCGGCTTTCCGCGTGGTTCAATTTTGAGGTTGAAATCTCCCGAACGGAGCTTTCCAAACCAACGTTGTATAGTGCGTTCGTTAACCGCTACATCCTCAAATGCGTCATTAGTGTTTTTCATTGCCAATGATGCATTATGTCACATTTTAAATTCGTAAAGGAAGAGAGTTCGAATTTGAACTGCCGACAGCATGGTAAACAATTCTTAGGAAAAAAATAACGGTACTTGTAACGAACCCTAAAATTCTCACACGTCAACGACACGTCAACTTTAGTTTATTAAAAAAAGAAAATTTAACGGTCTGGCACAGATGTTCACTCGCGAACTTCATATTTCCGGATGAGTGAAAATCGGACATTTCACGTGGTAGAACCAATATCCTCTTCGGCCCCATCGACGTCTTTATCTTGCAGTCCCACCTTTAGTGTCCGTGTAGTCCAAAATCAGCGCTTTGATTCGTGTGTCTCAAGATCTACATTATTTGAATAGTGGCTCGACGATAGCAACAACATAATCTTATTCTTTTTTGATGTACGAGTATGTATACGAAACCAGCGTCTCGTTGTCATCAAAAGCGAATTTCGACTGTTCGACTTTTTGGGCGCTCAAAAATGTCAAAGGAATTTCCGCTTTATTTTCTCTCATCGTAAATTAAATTATAATCGTTTAGTATTGCGTCAAATAGCGGAACCGCTGTAAACCAGTTGTCAACAGTGATTTGTCGCCCCAACCCATGAATGATGTATAATAACTTTTTTACGTAGTGTTGTAAGACAGGTATTTCGCGGTTCGGTCAACACGAACTTGATTCCATATTTATCTGGTTTTGACGCAAGGGTAGTTACCTCTAAAGGTCATCAAATAATCGTTAACTGTGTGCAGTTCAGTAGGTATGTAATAAATTCGGCAGTTACAAATGAATATTTCCCAAATTTCTCGAATAGGGGCAAGGTTATCACTTGTTTTCCTCTGAATGTGCATACCCTTTTCAGCTTTTCATCAGAATGAAAACAAGAGGTTAGAAACTGGAAACCATGAAGAGATATTGTTGCCCTATACATCGAAATTCTGAATTTGTTTGAAAACAAATCGCTACAATTTTGATGCGCCACGTTATTTGGACAAAAGTACAAACAACGTCTTAATCTCTACAATAGAGAGAATTTGTTCGTTCAAAAGTAAATTCTAAGCTTCCAACGGGGTTTTAATGTTTTTGGCTGTACCTTTTGCCACAGGAAGATGTTTGGTTAGCTTACTACCTGATTTAGGTATTCCTCGCCTTTGTCGTAATACCAAACTCGATTTGTATCCATTTTGCCATATCGGTAAAGTTGACAGCTTTTTGCGTGAATGAGTCTCACACTCGTCATTGCCACTGTCAATCTCGCCACTTTGATCACTTTATCACCACCGAAAAAATCTTCAGATCCTCTATCACTATCTAGGAGCAGAGCTTGAAAGCGCACTACATCGACTCGAAGTGATGTCGATGCTATTATTGGTATACTACGAGACTCATCAAATCAGTTAACTTTTAAAATATACATATATAATGTATATATTACACGTCACAGTTGGATCTAGCGTACCCCCGGGTTATTAAAGACGCGTCTACTTTGATAATTTGTAACTTACTAAACTATTTGCTACTTCTATTCGTTCGTAAACAGTTCAGTCTTAATTTACATGCATTGAAATTCGATATGCAATGTGAAATAACGGAAATAATCTGTTGTAAAGTGTTGTTGGAGTCCAGTAGACACCGGTGTGAGGACGGAAGTTAAGGTGATTCATGATTTTAGGATCATGCTTAAAATATTGCTCGTAGGTTCTTCGTACGTCGTCTTACTTCATTGTAAGAGTATGAACCCAATTACGCTTATGTTGGTGATTATAATCTTTGTGCCGTATACACTTCGGCATTATTTCAAAAGACTGTGCTTTAAGATTGCTTAACTTATTCCTTCCTTGAACAAATTTGCATCTGAATATGAACTGTCTCTTCTATCTATAGCATATGCTAAATGCTTCCTCTCTTACGGGCTATTACCAAGTGCTTTTTGTTGTCTAGTTGGTCATAACATTTTATTTCCACTACAGCCGTGGTTAACAATCAAATCATAAGCACGTCCCAGTTTCTTGATACTTCACAAGATAAAGTCGAGCAGTTTACCCAAGCACTTTACTGAAGGACAAAATTCTTAAAATGAATAGCGACAGAGCTCGCTCTTGGGATACGATTGCAATGTTGCATCGTCTCCGTTTCGCAATCCTAACAAATGTCAACAATTTTAAATAATCTTATCTGCGATATAGCTTTAAAAAGATTACCACTAGTCTGATCATCTGGATTTCTGCCAAAACACTCACATCCACATTGCCAAATTGAGTCATTTCACTGAAATTCATTCAGCCGTTCAAAAGAGATGGCCAATTGTTACGCGTCATCTGCGTGAGGTAAGACCTGAGAACTAGGCTATTATGCAATTGTCTAAATAATTAATAACCGATTTTAAATGTCGCCAGTATCTTATATCATGGAAAACATTCAAAATTGTTTGAAGAACATGCCGTCTTACGTTGGATTCTTACTCAAATTCTACAGTACTATCCAAGCCACTTTGAGCAGGGGCTGAAATGAGCTCTTCGATTTGAAAACAGATATAATCATAAGGCCAACAAGTTCAGTTCTGCTGGTTCTTCTTAATTTACTGATAAGCAGAAGTAACTCCCTCCATACTCTTATGTTTTAAAACTCATTAGGTTATTGATTAACGGTCAAATAGACAAAGGAATTAATAAGAAGTGATTTGGGTTTTTTTTTTTTAGGAGTACTGACCTGTAAAAGACCTATTGCGCTACAAAGTCAGTTCAAGAAGCCAGATGAGCCTCAACTTTCTTACTAAACTTGGGAATTACTCTGGTGGAGATAATTTGCATCTCGCAACTCCTCAGTCATTACGATTCTATGAGAAAGTAATGTCCTCTTATGATGCAAAGAACCACGCCTTCATATATTATGTGCTCTGCGTTTCCGTCGCCTTCCATAAAAAAGCGGCATTCAGTTTCCAGACTAATTTTAAGTGACATTGAAGCTGGAAATATCTCGTTAGCTAGAAAGCTTACCATTTATCTAATATCATCCCCTATGAAGTTACGAATTAATTTGGGTTCGTTTTGGAAGAGTTTTATAGCAATATAAGTCCTGCTATATTCTTCCAATACGATAGACAGACATTGTTTTCTAGCTGTTGGTCGTTAAATTTATTGATAATGGGATGCCGCAGAAAAGTTTTAGCTCATTTAACTGACTAACTGAAGCTTTTCTAGCTAGTTCATCGGCTTTTTCATTTCCTGCACTTCTGCCCAAGTAACTACTAAAGCTTGACTTTGTTTCTTTTAGATAAATCCTGAAGAGTATTGAAACATTGTAGCATCCATTTGCAGTAGGTTTGAGCTTAATATTTGATTGTCCGTGAGCATATTAATGTTACTGGCATATTCTGGAGTTTGCTTGAAAGACGAATGGACTTTTTCCCATTGGCCTTACAATATTTGTATTTGTGCCGTAGACACCTACACCTATTTCGGTGTTCATTTGGATTCCATCCGTGTATCACTTGTTACCTTTAAAGTCTGAAGTTGGGTTTTGGAAGTCACATCCTTCTCGAATTTGGATCACTATGTCAAAATTCCTGTCAAATCATTTAGTTTTTGGCATGCGGTCATTTACCGAGCAGATCATGTTAAGTTCAGTAATATCTGAGATGAACCCTACAAAGTCTCCTTGTTACTCTCCTATTCAATAAATGCGAATTTGCACTTTTTTAAAATAAATATAGGGTCCGCCAAAAATGTTTTTTTTTTTGAAAATGCTATAAAAAAAAAACTACTGAATATTTTCTCAAATTTCTTTTTTTGTTTGAAAGCACAATCCTTCCAGTTAATAATGGAAAATAATTTCATTCAAATGGCTGCCTCGGCTGGCCATGCAATAGCCTACACGATCGGTCCAATTTTTAAGCACATTATCGATTGTGTGCAGCTGTATTTCACCAATGGCTTCACGAATATTGTCCTTTAAAGCGTCAATTGTCTCTGGCTTGTCGGCGTAACAGTTATCTTTTACGGCACCCCACAAATAATAGTCCAACGGTGTCAAATCGCAGCTCCGGGGTGGCCAAACGACATCAGCTCTGTGGCTGATAATGCGATCTTCAAAAACAGGGCGCAAAACATCGAGTGTAGCTTCGGCTGTGTGGCACGTAGCGCCGTCCGGTTGAAACCAAATGTTGCCAATATCCTCCTCTTCAATTTTTGTGAACAAAAACTCGTTCAACATGGCCCGATAACGATCGCCATTGACTGTAACGGCCATTCCTTGCTCATTTTCGAAGAAAAATGGCCCAATTATGCCTCTGGATCAAAACCCGCACCAAACACTGACTCGTTTTGGGTATATCGGCTTTTCAATGTATGCGTGCGGGTTTTCTGTGCCCCAAATGCGACAATTTTCCTTGTTTACATACCCGCCAAGATCAAAATGAGCTTCATCTGAAAAGATGATTTTTTTGGCAAAATCGGCATCTTCTCTAAGTCGATCGCAGGCCCACTTAGCGAAGCGTATACACAACCATATTCGTTCAGCGGAAGGATAAAACTAATTATCTGTCAAATCAGACATGAGCTAAGTCTTACCATTCACGAAATAAGCACTAGTTGAAAAAAAAAGTTAGATGGCGGACCCTATATTACGTAGAATGAGGCAAATGGAAGCTTCAATGGCAGCTGTGGCATAGCTCCGCATTGCTCCGGATATACCAATGCATGCGAGTTTCCGAATACGTAATGTATGTTTTGGCCGACCTGTACTTCGAATCGCCTTTAAAATTGCCCATATTCCGATAAGGTGATCCAAATCTTCGATAGCTAGTAGATTGCATAAAGAACATTCTGCCACCTCGTTCCGGTTTGTTATATGCGATCTGTAGTTTAACTACAAAAGTTTTGAATATCATCGAGATTGCACTTGCGTTATTTTGGTTGTGGAAGGATTTTATTTTTATCCTAGGTTGTATTGAACCATTTAATACAAGTATCGGGTTAGACCTTGCCGGCTTTTACTCTAAACCCGATACGGGTTGATAGATCAATCACCAAGAGGTTAAGTTGTGAGTGACATTTCCTCTAAATCTTGGCGTCATAGCTTGATACTTGTAAAAGTTACGTAGCCGAGAGTACACGTATCTCTGTGTGTGTTGGCGATTTTTTACAATTTTAGAAATGGATTTAAATTTGCAACAACGAACTTGTATTCCTCATAAATTTTGCGTAAAAAACGGATTTAATGGTGCACGAACGCTGGAAATGGTGAAAAGTGTTTCGGCAACGATTCTCTAAAGAAAACGATCGTTTACCACTGGCAGAAGCGGTGAGTCAACCAAGGATGATGAACGCAGTGGCAGACCATCGACATCGAAAACCGACGAAAACATTGATGAAGTAAAAGGAGTGTTGGTCAATAACCGCAAATTAACCATCAGAAAGATAGCGGAGGACTTGAACATTACCTATGGATCCGATCCAGAATTGTGGGCAGAAAACTGGTGGATTTTGCACCATGATAATGCACCGTCGCACAGTGCCATCATTATTCGTAATTTTTTGACGAAAAATGCAACAAATACCATTCAACAGCTACCGAATTCACCTGATTTGGCTCCCTGTGACTTCTTTCTGTCCAATCGAGTTAAAAAACCACTACGGGAACGCGTTTCAGCAGCCGAGAGGAAGTAATGGAAAAATCGCAGAAAAAACTGATGGACCGAAAACCGAATATAAAAAATATTTCGAGAGTTGGATCAAGCGCTGGCATAAGTGTGTTACAGTCGATAGAGATTACTTTGAAGGGCAGAATATAGATTTAGATGAATAAACTTGTATTTTTAATTTTCTGAATAAATTCCGAGTGGTATATGTATAATAATAATAAAGTCCGGTTTCCAAGTGGAGCATATAGTGTTTTATATTTTCTGGCAATCTGAAAATTTTTTTAATGAAGTATCTCAACATTTTTTCAACTTCTTCATACTGGTAGTAACCCCAGACTTTAAGCTGCATAACAAATGATAGATCTCACTATCTCTTCATAAATGTAATATTTTGTGCTTAAAGCAATGTTATTTTTTACAAAGTATGCCTATTCAACTAAAACTTATTGCTCTTTTGCCTCCTTTAATTTTTCTTGCTGGTGCTTTTTAAAAGTCAATCGTGGCGTTGTGATGACTCCGAGATATCTGTACTCATTTACTTTCTCTAATTCTGCTCTTTGGTTCTATCTTTCATTCCTTACATATTGACCAAAACTGTTTCGGAAAACCATCACCACAGACATTTAAACTTTTATAAGAACACTCATCTTGCGAGCAACAGCAGTGCCACCGACTTTTTTAATCCAGGTCGACAGGTGAACTGTCAAAGGATATTTGGAGAGAAATCACTTAAAAATTTTAATTTATTTCCACTCTTATCCACGGCCGAGATATCGTAAATGAAAGTCTCCAACAATTGCTATTAACTTAAATTGACAAAAACTCATAAAACTCCTGAAAACCGTCCAGACAATCTTGTATGAACTTTTTAAGCACACACATCACTTTAAAAAATCAGTTTATTCTGGAAAACAATTTCGAATAATGCTTCCATTTGTCTCATATTGCAATGATCTTCATGTATGTATGAATTTTTCAATAAAGAAAAAAACATCGTAATTTCCTTCTTAAAAATGTGTCATATGAATAAATTGCTTAAGCACATGTAGTGGCCAATAAAAGTTGCGTGCCACAATTAAGCCAACTGCTTACAGTGAGCACCACTTTACATTCTGCGCTTAATGAAGCATATTTCACTTCATCTTTTGTTCAATAATTAAAATTCCATTAAAACGGATTCTCATCTGCGATGCACATCAGCTTGCAGTATATTCATACACACAGCAATTATCCGAACAGCTCATGTACGATACATTCATGTTCCCAGTGGTATTCCTCATAAGTACCGATGGCATACCTGAGGATGTCAAAATCTGGTGGCAATTCATAACCCGTCCTTAAAATTTGCCTGCACCTCAGCCACCCGCTGTTTGATCAAAATCCTTTGAGGTAGGATACGCAACTCAATATCCATGAATACCCGCTCACAACCGACGAAATTCCCTTCCATATTGAACACACTATCAAAATGTATCTTAAACGAAAAGTTGGCAAAGCAGCAAAGGGGTAGCACCATTGGTCTGATTAAAACTTCTTGTGATTTTCTCTCCCCTCAAGCTCAGCGGTCTCATTTGATATTCCCCTAGAGCCAATCTTCGCAACAAAAAATTCGTGCATCGCAAAATATTGCGAAATTTCTACGTTATTATGAAAATTATCTACGTAGAGGGCGATGCTGTGTGGTAGTGGTAGTATCCTAATTATTCCCAGTAGCTCCGTTAACTTGGCCTTTACCGCGTACCATAGCAACAGAATGCAACGGATACTAATTAATGCATCTACACCACACATACCCACAGTAGAGAGGGTCGAAACGAATTATCTGTGCTCCATAGTCGATTGGCAACAAAAGGAATGAAGGATGATTGTAATGGCGGCTATCGTCGTCGTCGCAGTCATCGTAGTCGTTGGAACTTTACGAAAATAGACAAAACGATATCTGGTAAATGCCAGACCAGTGCCAAACAACTTGGGTTCATATCATGGACGGTAAGATGTTTCTCCAGCGAATAATTAAAGGTCATTGCAGAATGTGCTTGATATTTCCTCCCTTCACATATCACCACAAATATCTGTTGTACATATCTGTGTGTGCACAAGTTGTTGTCAAGGTTCCCACGTTGCTAGAATTAAAAAAAACACTACATTTTTAACATGAATACTTAAATTCGTGATTTGTGAGTGCTTTATTTCTTGCTCGAAGGAGAGTTCAAGTGCACAGGTTAGTTAGTACATTTTGGAGGACTGGCGCTGAAAGTATGCCAAAAAAATTGTCTTAAATTACCATAACCTCACGGACAGTAAGATGGTACAATTTACTCCCTTGCCACGGACTGATTTAACATTTTTTGGTGCTGGTTCAGCACTCTCCTTATGGAGGGTTTGAAAGCTGCAAATATTTATATTGACAATTTGAATAGAACGTGTTTATGGTACGCTAAACTTCATATATGAGTATATGCAAGATTGTGATACGATGTCATAGATTTATTTGTAATGGACGATAACTATGCATGCACTAATTCAATTGGATTCGCGTCCGCGAACGATTTGGTCTAAAATGCAAAAGAATTCCAACTTCTTCGGTGGCGAAAACCTACGTGCGTTAGTTAAAATATAGACTCTGCCATCTTGGTCGTTACAAACCTGGTGATGGCACACAAGTTTGGCGAATTTATGGTATTGCAGTTGAGATTAACTTACATAACGTTTGATATGGTGTTACACCACTGGAATTATTTCAAGTGCTATGAATATTATTTTAATTTTATTGCGGATGGGGCGTATATTCGTATATGCTGTTGGTTGATAGTATTGTAGTATTGGCCAGACATTTTGCTTGATATTTTGGGATATACACCCTACCAAAACATCATCGCGGAGTTAATAAATCTTCACTGGCGGTTCATCAGAGCCAACTTTTTTGTTTGCATGTATCTTTTGCATAGCCGAGTCATAGTTTTCTATACGGAAAGCAGATTTACTTTTTAACTGACTGAAAGTAGACCATGTTCGTATCTGTTCATTTAGCTTATGGACGTTCTGTCTGCGGTCTGCACTTGCCAGTTGTCAGTTTCCTGACTCTCTCGTAAATCAGTCAGATGTTATTTTGGTTCGGGATACTCTTCAGTGTGCTTTAGATTGAAGAGGATATATCTATATTCTTTTTTATTAACACAAGGTCTTCTCTCGCTTGGAGCCTTTGTTCCGTTGTATGCATTCGATGAACCAATCCGTTCTATAATCCAGTCTTGCTAAAAAGTCGACTTGGAGTTTCTGGAAAGTTTGAAACTTTTCCTGATTAGATACAATTGATCTTGCATCGAATATCGCTGATTTTTGACAGTGGTTCAACCAAAGACTTTTGGAAAACTAGTGCTACTTTTACCGTATTACAAACTACCGAAAATCCATTCAGTCCAATGCCAGAGTTTGCTGTCGTATGTCCGAGAACGTGTATGCAAATATGTTCTGCTACCTAGTTTGGTTGGCATTAAAGTTGGTGAATATGGTTTTGGCACCGTACTCTGTACAAACTTCGGAGACTTTATCTTTTAAAAAGTTAATTTTTGTGAGTGTATTAGCTTATGGATCTTAGGTTAATGGCGTTTTATTCATTGCATATAAAAGCAGCTGAGATACTTCGAATAAACAGAACCAAACCAATTCTTTTTATTCATATTTCTTAAAACAATGTACTCGTATATTTGGTATCTGTAAGATTTTACCTACATAAGTAAGTAACTACAGTAGGTACATAGCAGGGAAGCGCGTAAAGGATTGTTATGGAAAACCTAAAGGGTCACACATTTTGAAAACTAACGATTTAGTAATGCCAAATTGTTTCTGTAAAATCAAATTGCCATTGCTGAATCAAAAAATAAATAAATTTGAATGTACCAGTCAAGACAATTAGGAGACCGGTATTGGGTCGTATCCCATCTGGAGTAATAGAAACTATAATCATTAGAAAGTCAGAAATGTTGATTTTAACGTTCCGGAAATCCCTCAAAGACAGAGTTCTTCGGATCAGTGAAACCAGAAAGACCAAAGTTAGACTTATTATCTGGAGAAAAAAGTGCATTTAGTTTAAGCACAAAGTTCGACCCTAGTAGTAGACACCGTAACAAAGGAATGAACTAATGCTATCACTACTTTGTTTGCGTAGGGTAGATCCAACAAGTATTACCATTGATATAGAGAACTGAAGGAGACGAAAAATGTTGTGCCCGATAAGGAATTACTTTTCCACTATAAAACTAATGTTCATAGTAGCTTGACAGAAATACCATCAAGGTTTTCTATGGAAAATCTTTTTGCAAAACTATTGTATCAAATTGAAATTACAACAAATATTACAGAGTCAACACACTCAGGTTTAAAGGGGAGTTTAGTTATCCCAGCCCCAGCATGTTTCAAAATACCGTGAGCATTTTAAGCCAGAACTACTCACCCAGTGAACTTGTATGCCGCCCAGGCTTGGCATTCAAATTGTAAGGCTCAGTTCGTTAAAATATTCGATTACTGCCATTTCAGTGTTTCGATCTGACATTTGAAATTTTGTAAAGAAGCCGATGGTGTTAAAATCGATAATGAAGTGGAAGATCTACATTAGGTTTTCAAGATTTATTGGCATTATCTTGTTCTGCGCCAGAAAAAATTCTTACCACGAAGAAGATGCTGCCAGCGAAAATCGTGATATTCAACCAGCAGTGGAAGGTACAGGTGGTAATTGTTCAGGGTAAATCAAATTAAATAACAATATTGTTATTTATTTAATTTTGAGCTCAATGGTGACTCTGCTGGTTCGCAAGTACTCGTAATTGCAAATTCTCACAGATAGGTATGGCAGTATTTTTTTAACAAAAGTGTTGTGGAATTACTTGGGCTCTGCGGCTCTGTTGAGTACAAGGTCAAATTAAAGTGTTAAGCTTAAGGCTGATTCTTTCCACTTAGTTTTCTCTGGCACCGTACATACGTCAATGCGTCGCTGGGTGAAACCTAATTATTATTTATGGGCGGGTATATGGAAACATTTAGTATCTACATTAAAAATAAAAGCAACAGATAAGGAAGAAGGTTTATCTAATTTTTTTTCGATGCAAATGGATACATTTCCGACCTAGATATTTATGATAGAAAGGGAAAAGGAGATCCGAAATGTTCAAAAATGTATGCACTTTTGCAGGCATATGTAGCCATAAATACTGACCTTTGCCTTCTATTCCAAGAGGTAAAATCAATGTACACGTTTGATGTTCCGAACCGTCCTGATTTAGAAAAATTCTTTTTATCATTTATATCTAATGTAGAACTTATTCGATCGAATGAAGATATTATGATCAAGGAAAGTAAATATAAAATACAGACTTCTTTTAATTAACTAACGCTGCTTGGTGTGCTTATTTTAAGCGGTGTAATGCAATACACCGCTTTTTGGATCTAAAAAAATGCTGTTTTGCGCATAGAACGTTTAGAATTTCAAATAAAATACGTTTCTGGAAATACGTTTTGATAATCATCATACGACACCCTGAATGACTCGAACTGCAACCAATTTCAGACTGCTATAATTTCCAAACCGTTCATGACAGTGAGCTCAAATTTAGACACATGACAGATAATTCTATTATTTGCAAGCCTTTTAAACGATTTACGTCTTAGTTTAGTTAAAAAATATTTATCCTCGATGGAATTCAAACGTGATAGTGTGACTGCTTTATATTTGGCTGGAAAAACACAAGTAGCTATCGTTAGAGCCCTCCAGCACCTCAACCTGAATAAATCATTTGTGTCTCGAACCATAGCTCGTTACCGTGATACTGTTAGCGTTACAAAAGCCATGGAGGTGGTCATAAAAAAACAGCAACATCGGCAGAAATGGTTCGGAAAGTGAAGGCTCGAATTGGGCGAAATCCGCGTCAAAGTGAAAGAAAAATGGCTCGTGAGCTCAACATATCGTTGGGACGGATGCAACACATACTGAAAAATGAGCTTGGGCTCAAGCCATTGAAGTTCCAAAAAGCACACGATCTTACCCCGCAACAGAAAAAAGTTAGAGTCGAAAGATCGAAGGAGCTGCTACGCTTGCGCGAAAGTGGTGAGTTGCCGAATTTGTTTTTTTCCGATGAATCGCCATTTGTTATCGAGCAATATGTCAACAAACAAAATGACCGAGTTTACTTGCCAGAGAGGTCCTTCGAAAATGTACACCTTCGGACGGCCACCAGAAAGCAGGCAGCACCGATTGTGATAGTTTGGGCCGCCATAACCGCCGATGGTCGCTCTCCGCTTGTATTTTTGGACCGTGGCGTCAAAATTAATGCGATCGTATACCGTGAAACTGTCTTAGAGGCAGTATTGAAGTCTTGGGCAAACAATTATTTCGGTCGGAGACCGTGGACATTTCAACAAGACTCGGCACCTTCTCACAAAGCGCGCGTCAACCGAGGTTGGTTAAAAAACAATGTTCCACACTTCATTTCTTCGACACAATGGACTGCAAATTCTCCGGATGCAAATCTGTTGGATTTCTCTGTCTGGGGTATTTTGAAGGCGAAGGTTGGCACTAGAAAATAAAAAAGTTTGGACCATCTCAAACAAGCACTTCACCGGGAATGGGCCAAAATACCGCAGAGCCACTTGCGTGCATCATGCGATACTTTCTTCAGCCGTCTCAAGGCCATTATTCGCGCCAAAGGTGGACATATCGAAAACTACTGATATAATTTGGAAATTGATGTATTTTCCAAATTTTTTTCTTTGGCACAATAAAATTTATCAAAAAATAAAAAAATTATAGCATTTTAAAAAGTTGGAGTTAGAGTCATTCACCCTGTAGTAAAAACAGGAAAAAAACCTAAACAAGTTTGCACCAATTCAAAACCTTTGGGAAGTTTTCAATAAACAATGTAACACCGGGCTAATATGTGCCAAAAGACGGACATTTAGAGGATGCTGTCCGTATGTATATTCCAAACAACCTCACGAAGTAAGGAAAGAAATCGTACTTGTTTGCAATGTGAAACGACATACATATACAGGGTGTGCAAACATCAACGTCAAGAAACGGGTGATAGTGGTTTCGGTTATCCCAAAATTATAATAAAATATCTAAGTCATGTACTTTTAAAACTATTGGCATTCAAAAAAAATCGAGAAATCTGACACCCTGTGACGATCTTTCAAGTACTATGGCCGTAAATCTTTACTTTACGATTTTTTTGTTGTCATGTAACCCTGAGTAACTGTTCTATAAATTACGATCCAAAGTTGAATCATAATTATTTATATCGGTTTTAATTAAAATATTTCTTCTTTGTCCATCCATATGTCTGAAAATCATTAATCACCCCACTTGAACTGACTGTACTGACAAAAAATGTACTGTGCCATTTTGGCGATTAACTTTAAAAGATGGCCTATTTAGTCTGAATTCCAAAATGGTATGACACTTGCTACACTAACGCTTAATTGAGGACAAAAAAAATATTTTGTTAAAGAAACCCCATTCATAATTAATTCTTTTTAATAAGTTAAAATGAGTAGCAAGTGTGAGCGAGACAGACAGTGACGCTGTGACTGAGACAGAAAAACACCCCATTTTGACTAGTGTGAGTGAAACAGATAGAGATGCTACCCTTGTCAAGCAGTGACGCATAGGCACATCATGCAATACTGCAGTACGTTACGCTTCTTCGCTTACAGCGCATTATTCTGTATTCGTGTTGATTTCGTGCTTACAACTTTGGCTTTATTTATTGGACTTCATTGCATTGCAACTTTGGTTTGCTATCTGACCGTTTCTGTCGAATCTGGATTTCTTCTGGACTAGTGTTGATCGTTGATCCCGTGATTGTGTAGTGTGAACCCCATCATGCCATCTCGATACACTGCTCAGGAATATGCTAACATGCATCTCATTTATGTGGAATGCAGGTGTAATGCTAGAGCTGCAGCCAGACTTTATCATGAGAGATACCCAAATGCTCAGCGTCATCCGGACCATCGAGCGTTTGTAAATGTGCACCTGTCATTCTCGGAGGGTCGATTTCCAAATCTAATGGTTAGTGAGGGAAAACCCGTCATGGGCCACAAGGACGAAGTCTTACTAGCAGTCGCACAAGACCCTAGTACCTCAGTACGTGCAATTGAATAAAAAGCATAGGAGTGTCCAAAAGTACAGCACACCGAATTCTAAGGAAAAACCAGCTCCATCCGTACTATGTACAACGAGTCCAAAGTCGGCTACATCGAGATTATCCAGACAGAGCGCAATTTTGTCAAACGATGTTGCAGAGGTTCAGAGAAGATCCGAGATTCTTCGAAAAAATACTATGGCCGGACGAATCAACTTTTCAAAGGGACGGTTATATGAACCTCCAGAGTTTGGACGAGTGGCACGTGGAAAATCCACGTAGATCACAGTACCGTTTTAAAGTAATCATGTGGACGGGAATTTTGAGTGGTATAATTATTGGCCCATTCGAGCTGCCGCAGAATTTGAATGCCGAGGTTTATTTAGAATTTTTAGAGAACCGCTTATCAAATTTATTGGAAGACGTGCTAATAAATATTTATGCATCATTGTGGTATCAACAAGATGGCTGCCCAGTGCATTATGCTCGCACAGTACGAGAATTCCTCGATCGGGAATACTCCAACAGGTGGATAGGGCGGACTGGTATTGTACAATTTCGTGGTCAGCCCGTTCACCTGGCTTGATTTTTGTACATGCTTCTCCATATTTAAGAATAAACAACCGGCGACCATTTAGGCACTAGGTAATACACTACTCAAGGGAGCTCACAAATCTATACGTGATATTGGCTCATCCGAAAATCTGCCAGAAAATTTTTAAGGACCAATTTTATAGAAAGGAAAAATATCCCTTTGCTACGTTTATATAGCAGCAAGTCATCAAGTATTTTCTGCAAATGCAACAAAATTAATTGGGGACTATTATCAGAGCAGCGTAAGGTTATCAAACACGGTCCTTTCGTACAGAACCAACTTTTGGGTAACTCCTCGATGTAGCTAAAAGGCAAGTCCAAATAACATTTGATAACACAGAAATTTACTTAACAGAGCTCTTGACCTTCTGGTGCCATAATAGAATGTTTATGTGTTAAATTGGAAAGACAATATGTACGAGTATATGCATAAACATAGAAGCGATACATACAGAAAACGGAAAAGAAACACCAAAACCTCTTGAAATACATGAGTACAATAAGAACATGTCTGGTATCGTATGGTCGTCTGGTCTGGTATATTTTTATTCATCTCATTGCAAGATTGTCCGCTTGCACAAAAATATTACATTCAATACTCGTACTTCAGAAACTACACTTTTTATCTTATATTTAATTAATCAAAAAAAAAATGTAATTTTATGTAATGTGATTTAAGACTTAATTTTTGGTACTCCTATAGTAACGAGGTAATTTATTCATTCCCTCAAACAAGAGATCTAGTTCATATTTTATAGGTACGTCTGCTTCCGACTATGCAACACTAGTTGGAAAATATCTCAAGAATGGAAAAACATCGACTTTCCGTAACTACAAAAGCTACAATTCAGTCAAGAAAAGAATCCTGAATGCATTGCAATAAAAACATCGTCCAAATAAGCCGGCCATATGCGAAGAATGCTGCAAAGATTGGCATACTAATTATTGTAATTGCTTTCTGCCATTTGTATATATGTATATTACGATATATGTACTTAATCTTATAAAAACAAAGATTCTATCGATAGTTCAATATCGTGTTAATGATCTTTTATTGCTATTGCAGTGACGACCTGCCAGTGTACAATTTGTGTTTAATGAGTCACTACTGCAATATAGTACGACATTTATAAGTTGCTATTATTATTCGGCTTAGGAATGTCACAATAACACATGAGCATGAATGGACTTAAAGCCATTTCTGACTTCTGCAGCTCTCATTGCAGTCGGGGTTAATCTGATTGAGATCCTGGTTGAGTAACTTAGACACTTTATAAAAGAAGTTTGGAAATTATAAATTTCTCTGGGTTACCATCAGGTAGCTGCAATGAAATACTACCACAAGTAGGTTAGATGGACACATCATATTTTCTAAAATCTGACAAAGGCACAGGTGTCCTATATGCTTAAGTTCTATGGATCAGTAAGACGGTGCCAACTGCATGATATTATATTCACCAGGCTTCATCTACCCCTTCATCTATCCAATGGAAATGAAGTAAACAAATCTGTAACAAACATTCTACAGAGGTCCAAAGAAGAAACATTCCAGTCGTTACAAAAAGTATTAGCTTTCAAGTAGTATGGTTTCCTCGGTTATCGAGAAGGCACTCATTTTTTATTTAATTTTTTGAGTGCGAAAGGTGATAAAAGAAAAGCAAAGTCTTCCGAATGACTTCTCAATCCTTTTTTAAATCCAGGCTAGTTTGATAAAATTGTTCATGATATTTTCTTACATTTATGGTCCTAGTTCATCGGTGTTGGCTCTGAGTACTTCAATTGACAAAGAAGGGTTGGCAGTCGTCGTTAAATCAGTATTAAATGGAATATTCACGTCGATTAATTTTGATTTTACTTACTTACTAAGATGACGCTATATTCCTGTGTACATCTGTGCCTTAACCAAAAAGGCCTCTCCAGTTAGCGCGGTCTCTGTATAATTGCCACCAATTGCGAGCTCCAAGTTAATTGATGTTTCCTTCCACTTGTGCGCGCCACCTAAGACGAGGTTCACCTCTACTGCGTTGTCTCTCCGGGTTGGATTTGAAGACTCTTCGGGATCGAGCATTGATGGTCATTCTCTCTTCAGGTCCGAGCAAGGTTAGGAGACTTTTCTGATCAGGTTAGATATTTTCACTATATAGTTCGTAGAGTTCTCCGTTAAATCTGCTTCAATCCCTCTAAAGTCCGCCAACGCAAACTGTACCAGAAATCACTTGAAAAATTTTACGTTCATAATGGCCAGTGATATCTTTATCCACTGTCGCTAACGTCCATGTCTCTGCGCCATAGTCCATGATGAGGATCTTATACAGCCATTAAACTTTTCTGGCAAAAGCAATGGACTCACCACATATGAGTATGTATGTTGCTCGTGAACTATTGGAAACTAACATCGCCAAGACGCCCATGGTCACACTTCATTTTCGATGAATTAAGGTCCAATGAAGCCACAAAACTGCACCAAATAATAAGACATTGAGGACATAGAAGGTTCTTGACAATCACTGTTGGATTTTCTAGGGCCCAAGCCCTATGCAAGGCTGTGGCCCCGGGGTCATTTCACTAGCTTACTTGTGCCAGTTTAACAATTTCTGGGTGAAAAGGTGCTTTACTTTAAGCAAGAAAGCCCTAAATGACAGCACAGCTTGTAACAGGAGGCAAAATAGTGGCCTATTTAAAACGGTGATGCGTAGCCATCTTTCGTTTGCGAATCGTGTTCGGGTTTATGAAGATCACACATTCAGTAGCGTATCTTAAGTAAGTGTGCGAAATAAGCTGATATAAAGAAGTATAGGGTCTTTCAATAGGGACGCTCGTAATTTGTTAGCTTATAGTGGCCATGTTGTTAAAGAAACATTTTCCAAATTTCAGTAGTGTATGGCAAATCACCATGGACGGTTATAGCGTTGAACAGTGTCTGCAAATCATCAAAATGTTTTCAATCAGTGCTCTGTTCCAGAAAAAAAAAACCATCTTTAGCGGCGAGGCCCATTTTTTGAAGAATGAATGTGTGAATAAGCAAAGTTGTCAGATTTGGGACGATACCAATCCACGCGATATACACCACCACAAAATGCATTCCGAAAAAGTCACTGTTTGGTGCGGATTTTGGTCGTACTTCTTCTAAATCGAAGCTGGTAGTACCATAGCTATCAACGGCGAGTCCCACATATCGATAATAAGGAACTTCTTGTAACCTAAACGGGTTGGTACGGATACGGGCCACTCACCGCATGTCACGACGGGTATTCTGCACGAGCGATTTGAGGGCGACGTGAACTCTCCACCCAGATCGCGCAATTTAACGCCTTTAGACTTCGTTCTTTGGGACTATCTTGAATCACAGGTCTGTGCGAATAAACCGCAAACAACTGATGCAATCAAAGTCAACATAACAAACGCCATTCAGCAAATTCAGCTAGATCTAGGAGCTCCCGAATACGTGCCACCAAGCAAAGCCGCGGTGCATATTTCAACGACGTTATATTCTGCACTTAATGCCATAAAATGTTCTTTCAAATAAAAAAAAAATGAGTGGATATCTCACGCCCAACTTGTTTTATTTACATTTAAAAATCGAGCGTCCTTATTGAAAGACCATATAAATAAGTGCCTTCTAAAATTGAAAGTCTCTTGCCGTTGAGCCGCTGAGAGATCAACAGAAGCCTTTCAGATAGCATAGCACTCACATCCAATTTTTCTAAATGTTTGTACATACCATATTCTATAACCTCCGAAATGAATTACTACTTTTTTCGCTCCTTTTTTAAGTGAATTTTGAAAGTCTTTGATTAAGGATTTTTCATCGCTTTTCATATTGGATCAGGTTCTTGTGATTTCCATAGATACAGTATAAATTTTATTTTACAGAAGTGGGAATACTGTTTACATCGGTTTGGGACGAGCAGACAAAAATTTTGATTTCAGTGGAAAATTTGAAATTGTGTTGAGTTGAATTTTTAGTGCAAATACGAGTTCTCACTCGTGCAAACTTGAAAAATATGCGATACGCATACTGGCGCAAGCATGGGAAAATAGGATTTGCATTTTAATTAGTTTCAGTCAGGAGCATTACTCGTATCAGAAAAGCGTGGGAACCGGGGGGGGGGGGGCTAATGTGGGCGCTCACACATTCCTCCGTTCACATATTTTCCCTTCATTCGTCGAGTGTGGGTTGTTGCATTTAAATCGCTCGCTGTATACCGCAGTTGGAGTCGAACTCCATGAACGCATTGTTACCCGTATTGCGCGAGCGGTAGTAATCGTCCATTCTGCTGGTAATTATTTTCGCCGGTTTTGTTTGCAAAAAAAAAAAAACACATTTTAAATAAATTTTTATTTCTGTGAGTTTTCTGATTTTTTTCGCATACGCGATTGTAAGTAAAAGTGTAAATTTGTAGATTTTTTTTTCTTCGTAATTTTTCTCATTTTTGTAGTGCGGAACTATTGCTTTTTGTTGGAATTTCCACTTTGCGCGCGAGCGGTGAGCCCCCTATTTTAATGGAGTGGATTTCAGTTAATTAGGGTTTCGCAGTGCTGGTTGAAATGAGAAAATACATACATAACAACCAGAAAAGGGGAGAAAAGAAGGAAAAAAATAAAATTCTTAACGTTATTTGGTGTTTTCGCAAATTCTTTTATTTCAAGTGTCAGTCGGAATAGTATTTGTAGTTGAAAACTGCATTTAAACTGCAAAAAGCTGACAGGTAAAAGACACTTTAGTTAGGTTTCTACAAAAGAATTTTTGCACGCAATTCGTAGAATAATAGTACGAGTATGTATATTCATTTTGGCTAAGAGAATTTTCTCTTCCTCGTTTTCTGATTGATGTTGTCTGGGGGGATTTATTTGAAAAAGGATTTTAAAAACCATTTAGTTTGACAGCTAGTATGAATGCTGTGGCTGTGTGGTTTCAAGGATGAGCAACATTGTGCTGTGTTTTCTGGGAATATCTAATAAGGAAAATAAATGATGTGGGTTGAAGTGAAGAGCTCTTACTCTTAGTTGAAAACAGGGTTGATTTATTTTTGCTAATATATCATTCAATTTTTGCATACACATACATATTCATGTTCATATATGAAGTTGTACGAGAAAATGGAATAGAAAAATCCTGATTTTACAAGTTTTTTATCGTTTTAATGGCTTGTTTACTGTGTTGTGTTTTATCTACCTTGGAGTTGAGTGGAATTGCATTTATTGCCCATTGAAGTATGCTTCTGGTGTAGCTATATTCAGGATTTGTTTAAAACTACTTTGCTAACTTTTTTCCGCATACTATGCAAATATACATATATACTCCATCGCAAGAGAAGCTAACGCGACCTTGAAGAAGGCATATGGATAACAATGGAGAAACATCAAGTCACTTCGAAATTAATTCTTCAGCGATTTGGAAAAGCATTTGATAGAGTTCCCAAAATCTTATAGGGACGACTCAGTGATTTCAAAATGTGCCCAACATATATAGAGAAATGGTAAGTGTAATGGACGCTGCTTTTTAATATCACGTAAAATTGTCTTGCACATTCAAGGGTTCAGAATGACATCTCCTCTTTTCGATCACAGTGCTCGCATAAGCAACAACGCGATGGCAATTCAGGCATCACACAATACGTACTTACTTACTTAATTACTTACTTACTAAAGGTGGCGCTACAGTCCGGGGTTGACCTGGGCCTCAAACAACAAGCATCTCCAACCATCCTTAGCCAGTTGCCTCCAGTTTCGCACATTAAGTTGGCTGAGGTCCCTTTCCATTTCCGTGCGCCTGACCTGATCTGAATCGCGGTCTTCCTCTGCTGTGCTTTCCCTCATGGATGGATTTGAAGATTTTTCGGATGGGAGCATTGGTGTCCATCGGCCCTACATGACCCAGCCATTTCAGTCCTTAGACCTTCACTCTCGTGGCTAAGTCAATGCGCTATTCATATAATTCGTCGTTGTATCACCTCCTCCACTCACCCTCTATAGCGAAAATCACCCTAAAAATTTTCCTTTCAAAGAAGCCAAGAGCAACCTCATCAATTTTTGATAAAGTTCATGTCTCTGCGTCATAGATCAGGACAGGGATTATTAAGGTTTTATATAGGGTCACTTTTGTTGTTCGAGGGAGGGCTTTGGTTCGCCTTCTTCGCCCGTTTGGTCTCAGCGCTTGTGTCATTGTCTGAATTGATAGTGGGTCCTAGATAGACAGATTCTTCAACTACGTCAAAGTTGTGTGTGTCAAGGGTGACGTTCTGTCCGAATCCTTTGTTCTTTGTTTGGATGTCCTTTCTGACTTGGCATTGCCCTCATTGAGCGTTAAACCCATCTTCGCTGCTTTCGCCTCAATACTCCCGAAAGCGCCACTGACCTCACGCTGATTTCTTCCGATTATGTCAAAATCATCGGCGTATTGGACAAATTTTTGAAAGATTATGCCTCTTGTGTTGGTGCGTGAGTTTTGGACTCTCAAGAATGATGTTAAAGAAATCGAATGAAAGCGCATCGCCTTGGTTAAATCCTTTTTGAAATCAAAGGTCTCGGCGAGCTTTTTCTCGACTTTGATTTAGCTGAGTTGCATTCCCCATCATCATTCTGCATAAACGGATGAGTTTGGCAGGGATAACAAAACTAGACATTGCTCTGTATAGCTTGTCTCTATAGATGCTGTCATACGCGGTTTATCGATTTGGATCGCACAGGTTTTTTCAAAGATATTCGATGGTCGTGGATGGTGAACTTTCCTGGTATAAAGCCACACTGACATGAACCAGTCAAGTTGTTGACGAACGGCTTCAGGTATTCACACCATACGGCGGAGACGATCTTGTAGGCGATGTTAACAAGACTGATCCCTTTGTAGTTGGCGCAGATCAGAGGCTCTCCTTTCTTAAGGATCGGAAAAACAATGCTGAGGTTCTATTCAACGAGCATACTTTCTTCCAACCATATTTTACAGATAAGTTGGTATATGCTCCTTAGAAAGTCTTGCAATTTTGTTGGACTTAAGCTGAGATATGGCAATCTTCACTTCATCCATATCGGGTGGATGAAATTGTTGGTCTGCATTGTCCAGGTTGAAAGGTTTATTCTGCCTGACAGCGGTATTTGGTTCGTCATCGCCGATATACAGTCAACAGAAATGATGTTTCGAAATCCTCAGCATCGACAACGGCTCTATTTGTCCCGGGTTTGTGTCCGTGGCATCTTTTTCTTTACTTTTTAGTAAAACTTCCTAATCTCATTCCTAGAGTAGCATCTCCCAAATTTGCTCCATTGCGAGCTTCTTATGTTCCGTCTTTTTCCTGCTTTGAAGCCAGTGTTCGTCTCACTTCTTCTGCTTGTAGAGCTCGCGAGCAGGTCTAGTGCATCTATGCAGCACCACTTTTGTTTGTCTCCTGCATAGCTCATGTGCTTGAGGGCAGTTGTTGTCAAAACAAGGGGTTTTGTTGTGGTGGCCGATTGAAACCCGGTACATCAGAGGCGGCATCACTGATGATACTGGCAGCATAGAACCTGTTAACAGAATTAAGGAGACACGATTGGAAAATAATTTTTCGATCTACTGCCATTGCAGCCGTCCGTGTTCTTTCTAAAAGTATTAGTTTACCCTAGCGTTGTTCGGGATATCCGCAACCGTTTCTTGGAAATAACAAGGTAATTGTCCGAGTTGATGTTGGCTTTTCAGAACATTCGGGAGTCCATAATACTTTAGGAGTGCCTTGTGCAATGTGGTTAATCTGATTGACGGTTAATTGATCAGAAGTTCTCCAAGTCCCTTTATACGGGAACCGCATGCTAGCTACGATAATATCTCGTTCCGCCGCAAAGTCGATTAACCTGAATCCGTTACCGGAGGTAGTGTCGAGCCTGCACGACACTACCAAAGATGTCCTCTCTTCCTAACTTTACATTAAAATCGCCAAAGATAATTTCCTAGACAATGTCCTAGCTAGGGCACTGCTCATAAGTCTTATCCAAGGACTTATAGAAGCTATCTTTTGTAGTGCCTCCTCTGTTGGCGAATGCGAGCATATAAGGCATATAATATTGGAAAACTTAGCCCTAATACGGATTGTTAAGAGGCGCTCATTATCATGCCGGAAACTCAAGACTTCTAGCCTAAATCTGCCTCTAACAATGAATCCGCCAAAATAATCGCATGTCGCAGTTTGTCATCCTGCCCATCCCATCACATTCCTTGGATAGAGATAACACCTGCTTTGCAGCTGTGCAGGGCCTCCCCTAGTTGTTCGGCTGCACATTTCCTATTAAGGGACCTAACACTCTACGTGCAGATCCGAAGTTCATTGCCCTTGTTTCGTTTGCAGGGGTTGATAACAATAGATCCGTCCATATCCGTGGCTTGTTGTTGCATCATAACTGGATTTTTTTCATTGGCAGAGAAGTTACCCCGGTGGCACAACCCCAAACCTGGAGGGCGAGTTCCATTGTAAATACCATAGGCCAAGGGATCGGTTAGACCGAAACCAGTAACCCGTTCATTGATATGAGCGTTGCCATTGGTCCATTAAGGGCTCATCCGTCACCATCTCTTTTACAAGACCCTGACTTAGTCTCGAAAATCCTTACCGAAAGTCCTCTCGTTAGGTCTCTGTTGGAATACGTTGATGTGACTTGGAACCCTGCCTTTAAAGCTCACGCCGACGGACTTGAAAGAATCCAAAGATGATTCACTAAATGGTCTTTTTGTCCTGATTACAAAGCTAGATGTCTGCTATTAGGTAGTAAATCCTATTCACTATATAATTGTTTGTTTGAGATTTACTATCCTGTCATATTATGTAAATCTTCGTTTTGGATTAATAAGAGCTAGAATTTTTTCATTTGAAAAACTATATGAGATCAATTATTATCGTAATGAATTTTTGTTAAGATCAATTAGAAATTTTAATAAAGTGTGTACTTCTTTAGATTTATATAAGCTTTCTAAGGTTAAATCCAAAAACAAAATTGTATTCTGTTTTAACTTATAATTTATTGTAAAATTTTGGGTTCAAATGATAGAACTTATGTCTTTCAATAATATCGCTTTATTCAACACATCTACAATTTATAATTTCATTGCTTTTCTCTAACACTTTTATTTTACTTTATCTTTTACTTAAACCCCTTAATCACTACTCTTAACTTTCCCTTCAAATTCCACTTCAGAACTCTGTTCGATGCTGATATTTTCACTGCCTGTCATTTTTCGAGGACTTTCTGTACTATACAGCTATCTATACTACTGCCCATTTTACCAGAATATTCGCTTTCAGTTCTAAAAGATTTTCCATTATCCGTCCAATGGATGAGTTTTCTGATATTCAAATATAGATGGCGCTGTTTATATTTAAGGAGTTACCACATTATAATCATATATTCTGTTATTTATGTAGTATCTGCTAATAAAATGCATAAAATAAAATAAATAAAAACCCTCGCACCACTTACAATCTTCTTCGAGAGTATAAATCCAATGTGAACGCAGTTAGAAAGCTGAATTTAATTTAGATCACATTAGACTCACATTAAATTACCGATATATGTATGTAGCAAAACTCTCTTGAATAGTCTATCAACAACTGCTTCCGTACTGTAGGCCAACTATCTGCACAAATCAGCACGGTTTCATGAAAAGTAAATCAACCGCCACTAACCTAACAGGGTTCGTCCCTAGGACTTCATGCTTTAGAAGACCGTGATGAAGTCGAGTAAATTTTCACTGATTTCTGCAAGGCATTCGATAAAATTTGTCACCAACTTATCATTTTTAAACTAAAAAAACATGTCCTCACTTTATGGCATGGACCAAATCCTATTTAGAAAATGGGGAATACAGGGTCATCTTCAGATCTTCAATATCCGACCCCATTAAAGCAACATCTTGTGTCCCTCAGGGTAGTCACCTTGGACTAATCATCTTTATCCTAACAATTAACGGTATAAATCTCATTTTAACGAATTCTAATCTTTCTATTTTCGCTAATGACATGAGAATTTCCAAAGTCATTTAATTGCCTTCTGACTCCCATTACCTGCAAGATGCCTTGAATAAGTTTTCGGTATGGTGCAAGCAAAACTTTTTGGAGCTTAATGCCAACAAATGCCAAGCGATAACCTATTCCCGCAAACGTCTACCTAATTACTTCATCTGCTATGAGCCTATTCCTTCCACTACACAAGTACGGGATCTAGAAATAATTTGTGACAGAGAATTGAATTTCGACTTACATATTGACAGCACTTGGCTTTATCAAACGTTGGTCAAAAGAATTTTCCAACCCTTACGTTACAAAGTCCCTGTACATTACTTTTGTAAGGCCTCTTCTCGAATATTGCATCCAAGTCTGGTCACGCTATAAACTAATCCATATTCAAAGAATTGAAGCAATCCAATGCAGGCTTATCCGTATGGCACTTCGTGGTCTATATTGGGCCGATCCATATAGATTATCGCCCTATGAAAATAGGCTAAAACTAATTAGCATGCGTACCCTAAAAAAATGTCGTGAAGTCGCTGATGTACCTTTTATCCACCAATTACTGACTTTAAACATCGACTGCCCGAGAATAACGCAAAATATTTCATTCACTTACAATCCCCGTAATCTAAGATCTGTCCCACTCCTGATCCGAACTCACCGCACCAACTACGGTCACTTTGAACCCATATCTAGAATGTTGCGTATAACGAGCAACTACGCCGAAGTTTTTGACCTAAATAGCAGCAAACATGAAACAAACAATCACCGTCCACTATTTCTCCTCGCCCCATTAGGTTAAGAATATCTGTGTTAGTTTTTAAGCCTAGCTTTAAGTTGTTGCTTGTAAATAAGCTTAATAAAGTTGTCCGGGGTAGACCCGGGCCAATAATGTACATACTTTATAGATTTAGAAAGGGCTTCTGAGGACCGCTTTAGGCGAACCTGCGTTCCTGGTTATGGCTTCTCTAGAGAGCTAGTTTCTTGCGAAAACAACTGTAGGAGACATGAATTTCCAGGTTTCAGGCAGATTAAGCAAGTGTTTCTGTCTCATATTAATCGGTGGCCTTGGCAGTAAAGACTGCAGATTTTTTACCGTGCAACTCTACTTCTGTAAATGTTGAATTTGTTTTGTACTGCAGGCACTTTATCAGTGAAGCAATTATTCATACACAATTCCTCCAAAAATTGAAAAATTCCATTGCCAGGAAAATTAAACGGGTGCAATGGAATAATTCATAGTCTGAGTCATATGTTTCGATAGAAAAAAAAAATTATTGCCACCCTCGCTTATTATTGACTAACATAGACTATCTAGCTACATGTCAATCAGTTTATATGACATTTCAATAATGTCGATATCTACATATACTCATAACTGAGTATCCAATTGGGTTATAAATGTTGCAATTGTGAACCTGCTGTTCTCCTAGATTACATTACCTATCAGATTCTATATGATTTTGATGACGAGCCCATATGTATGATAGTTGTGGCTCGTTACGTTGGTCAGATTTAATTAAAATTGTAATGTGAAGAAAACAAGAATGTCTCATAACTTTAGTAGTCCAACCATACAAAACTCTGTTGCCTAGGGCCGTCCTTAGATTCATAAATAGTTACATGGTATGATTGAATTTCATAAATTCTTTCTTTCATATGAACCTTTGTTGATATTCGGTAGGATATAGCCAAGGGACATTACTCTTTCTCTCCGATATTTGCCTCTTTTATGCTTACTTTGTGTGCATGCGTATGAACAGCAGCATTTAAAGTACCGAAAAGGCACATGTTCTTTCTTCAAACAACAAAACAAATTCTTGGAAATTCGTACTCATAAGTGTACTCGAATCTTGTCGAATTAATTGATATTGCTATACAATTCCAATCAAAAATACATAGAATCTACTTAAAATCTCCGCTTTGAGTACTGAGTATGTGAGTGCTCGTACATTGCTTTAAAAAGAAATTAACTTAAGAGGATTACTGCAATTAGTTACTAATCATGTTCTCTGATGCAACCAATTTTCTCAACGCATTACCCTATTCATATTGTTGTATCATTTGGCTAAAATTGTTTATATCTGAATACATAAGTTCAAACGAGAATGCCAACACACCACTTCGATTCCAAGAATCGCAGCAAAACAACACCTCATGCGCCGACAAAGTTCCTGGAATTGAAACAAGCGCATTGATGCAAGTAGCTAAGCAAGCAATTAATCTTAATAAATGTGTGACAATTGCTTAATTATTTAGTTCTACGTTTTCTTTCAAATAAAGTAGGTTGCTCTAAAGAAACGAAAAAAAATAATATTTTTTTGAACAAAAATTAAAATTCCACAGAAAAAACCGCTTGAAAAATATTTCAAACCTCATTTGTGGTAATTCCATTTGACAATATTGATACAGTGCCCATCAGTTTAATTTGACTTTATTGCTACTCAAAAATTACAGTGCGAAATTTATTTTATTTTATTATTCTCCCTTGATAGCAAAAGACTGATGGAACAATAGTCAAGTCCCCTTGGTTCTTTCAAATGAGATCAAAGCAACCCAGTGGGGATTTGCACATGTTTCATATTATTCGTCAAAAAATGCGGACTCGTGCAATGTCACTGGAGAATAACAAAATACCCTCAATAAGAAAAGTTCTAAGATTTTCAAAAAATAACCTTGAACTTATGTTGACGGGGAAAACAAAAAATAAAAATCACAATTCATGTACGAATAGTCGATATACTCGTATTTCACAGACGTCTGAAACATTTACCATATCCCGATGGGGTAATGTCTGGATGGGGCAATTTTCTGATTGGGAATACAATTTTAAAGAATCTTGAACACTTTACAAATTTGTAAGATTTTTAATGTGTGCTTATTTTTTTGCGAGTTACTTTTTGAGGAATAGTACTCAAACCTCAGGACTTTTTATTTATTTTTTACTAAATAAGACACGGCTAGACTGTAATCATATGACTCTACATGACATTTACATTTTATTTTCGTGATGTGTACATTGATGATACGAAGATGCATACCCGATCTATGGCCTTACGAGTCTACCTCAATCAAAGTTCATCAACTTGAAAAATATCTCTGTGAGAGACGAAATATATCATCTTGGATTAGGTACGAGCAGAACTAAATTCAGTTCCCTTCAGAATACGATGGCAAGGTGAAAACGTTTGCGATGAGAAAGTGGTAATGTCTGGTACAATAGTTGTAGGTTCATAAATAATGACATGTTAACGGTTGACATTCAAAAATAATGGAAAGCCTTTCGCATGTTAAACATAACTTACATATAGCGTGTCACATTTGTTTTATATATGTTTTCTGTTAAATAAGTTAGTGAATGATTGATGCTTCTTGAACCAATGAAAACCTCACCAAGCAAGAGCCAATGGCTCAGCAAGTAGCCCTTATGTTCCAGTCAATCCCTTTAACAATCAACATCATGAAGATCTGTGACACCGATGCAAGCAAGTCGTCAGAAATGCCTCAACCGATGTGCTTAGTTTTACCCGACCATCTCCACGAGATGGTCTGCTTTGATGAAGAGTGTCGACAAACACATGTGGCAAAATAACCTGTCCACAACTTTGACGGGCTGTCAAAAGATTAATATGCGAGCAGAACCTTGCAGATATGAGCAAGAAAATTAAATAGTAGAAACGCTCTTGGAAAACCACTTCTGCGGACTGTTAAAGGGCTCGGACGACCCAGACCCAGAACGAATTGAATTTTTGAAAGGCAGCGTTTCCGTCCCCCGACAAAAATGAAGTGTAAATAGTTATATATTAGCACACTACCAGAAGATCTACCTGCCGAGCTATTTAGGAAAGTTGGAGATAATTAAGTAGAGAGTATACCACCTTGATCAAAGTAGTTCCCGCACCACACCAACAGTGTGGCGCTTCCATTCTTCCGATTTAAGTTTTGTTCTTTTTTGTTAAGTTGGTAAATCTATTGTTGACATTCCCTCTAAATCTTAGCGTCATAGCTTGACATTTGCAAAAGTTACGTAGCCAAGGGTACATCTATCTCTGTGCGTGATGCTGATTTTTTACAATTTTAAAAATGGATTTAAATTTGCAACAACGAACTTGTATTAAATTTTGCGTAAAAAACGGATGTAATGGTGCGCGAACGTTTACCAGTGGCACGAGCGGTTCAAAAGTGGTCGTGAGTCAATCCAAGATGATGAACGCAGTGGCAGACCATCAACATCGAAAACCGACGCAAACATTGATGAAGTAAAAGAAATGTTGGTCAATAACCGCAAATTAACGATCAGAGAGATAGCGGGGGACTTGAACATTGCCTGTGGATCCGTCCAAGACATTTTGGTTAATGTTTTGGGTTTCCGTCGTGTAGCAACAAAGTTGGTGCCAAGAAACCTCAATTTCATGCAAAAAAGAGACCGTGTTGACGTCGCAAATGGCAAAGGGATGATTTGCGAGGCTGAATCCGATCCCACATTCATCAAAAGGATCATTACTGGAGACGAGACGTGGCCGTGGGTTTATGAGTACGACACGCAATCCAGGCATCAGGCAAGTGAATGGCGTTCACCAAATGAGCCGAGACCAAAAACACCACGTCGTTTTCAGTCAAAAAAGTAGGCAATGCTCACGGTTTTCATCTATTACAACGGTGTAGTGCATCATGCATTTTTGCCAGAAGGCCAGACAGTAAAAAAAGCGTATTATTTGGGCGTTATGATACGTTTGCGTGAAGCAATTCGCCGAAAGAGACCAGAATTGTGGGTAGAAAACTCTTGGATTTTGCACCATGATAACGCACCGTCGCACAGTGCCATCATTATTCGTAATTTTTTGACGAAAAATGCAACAAATACCATTCAACTGATTTGGCTCCCTGTGACTTTCTGTTCAATCGAGTTAAAAAACCACTACGGGTAAAGCTTTTCAGTAGCAGAGAGGAAGTAATGGAAAAATCGCAGGATGCACTGATAGACACACCGAAAACCGAATATAAAAAATGCTCCGAGGACCAAGCGCTGGCATAAGTGTGTTGCAGTCGATGGGGACTACTTTGAAGGCGAAAATATAGATTTAGATGAATAAACTTGTATTTCAAATTTTCTGAATACATTCCGGGAACTTTTTGATCGAGGTAGTATAACAACTAATTTCTATAATTTTGTCAGAAGGGAATATGCTTGACGAACTATTCTTCGTCATCTTTGATCCAAGAAAGGAGACCCTCTAAACTGTTCCAACTATAAAAATACTAGTATCCTTAAGATATCGTATAAGAACTCATCTGTCGTAATATGGCTCGGAGCTATACATGATGGCATCTATAGAGACGAATTATACAGAACCAGGTCCTGGTTTGGCGTCCCCGATGAACTCGTAAAATTATACAGATTGACGAAGAAGAACCCTTTCTACTCCCAAATGGTCTGAAGCAATGCTACCGAGACTTTTCATGTCGAAAAAAAGAGTTACACAAGGTGATGGGTTGTCATGAGACTTCTTTGGCTCAAGAAAATCGTGCGAAACCCGACTGCACCAGGGCTACGCAGCGAGCTGTCTTTGATGTTTATTATTGAAGCAGAAGCAATAGAAGTAGGTTAAGCCGTGACTGAGGAACGTCCGAAATCGACAATTTTAGTGGGGGCGAAAACCCCAATTTATTCGGCTTAATACAAGTTATAACTTAAAATTAAGCTTAAACTTAAACTTAAAACTAAAGTTGGTTGGAGTGGTAATGGAGAACGGATTTGAGGTAGGGAGTGGTGCGATGAAAGTCAATGACAGTAGGGTTTGAATTGATCTTTTGTAGCTTATGGGAGATTGATTCGTTCGCGGCATAGGAGGTGTGATGGGTTGGTAGAAAGAAGAGACGGGGGGTACGTATATTGCGAGGCTTAGTGTTGAGGAAAATAGAGTTGTGAAGGGACGCGCATTCAACGTGACCTGAAAGGAATCGATGAATGAAGAGAAAGTCGGATGCATCTCTGCGTTCCTCAAGGGTATTTAAGTTAATAAGGAGAGGCAGAATAAAACGATCGTCCCAGGGCATACCTCGAAAAGTAAATCGACGAAAACGCCGCTGGATGCTTTCGAATCTCGAGAAATGAATACGAAGATATGGGAACCACACTTGACTGGCGTGCTCTAAGAGGGGGCGAATAAAGGTAATATAGAGGAACCTGGTCACGTATGGGTAGGTGAATTCTTTGGACCACCGTTTAACAAATCCATAGTTGGTTTTAAGGATTATCTCAATATGTAAACGGAAGTTGAGCTCCCTATTACACAAAATGCCGAGGTCGCGAAGAGAAGAACGAAACCTGCGATTATAGCAGGGAAGAGTAGTATATGATGTTTTAAGGCGGGAAAATGTACGTAACGTAAAGGGAAGAAGAATTAAATATTTCTCTATAAAAAATGGATAGGGCATCAACACAAAACTTGTCCATCTCGTCTCTGTTACTAACATGGATTAACACTCCCTCAGATTTATACCTATTTATTTGCCCTAAGAAGACAAGAACTAAGAACACAGTAGAGCGGCTTTATATTTATAAGACGCTCATCATTTCAGATTTGCTCATTTCTACATTGTCTTAGCTAGAGAAGATAGCTAGAACTACGGGTTATACGACGATATCGACCTGGTTAAATAATTAAGCATAAATCATCTAAAATGGCATATTCAAGTATCAACTTTCTGACCCAAAGAGTCTTTCATTCTTACTCGGAGGCAGAACGTAGGAAAATCTGCCCAATTGCCAGGCTATCCTTACGAAATCAACATCATTGAAATACACATACATACATGTTGTCGAAAAACAAAGTGCTTGCTGTTATGTTTTTTGAGGCAAAACGTTTAAGTATTTACAGAAATGTTTGGCTGAAAAGAAGTTGCCCTGGACAAAGTAACACAAAATAAAAATCTCACCCAAAGCTGATGCTGTTTTATTGTTATAGGGTATGGCCTGCTCTACCCATCACCGAAATATTGCATCTTTGAAGCGAGGCTTGTCTGCGCTGTCAACAACTTTCCGATGAATGAGGTCTGTAATAAGATTGATAGTTAACCAGTACCAGACCAAGCGGACCAATTATCCGATCCAAGGCTCAAGGGAATGTGGCTGCGTCCTGCATGAGAACGAACATTCTGCAATCGGTTGATCGGTTTAAATTCCGGCCTTTCGAAAAGAAACCAATCTTTCTCTACTTTAAATTTTTTTTAATTAGAAAGTAACTATTTTATTGAATTTAGTCGATCAAAATTGAGAATCAACAAAGTCTTGTCTGTATGTCTGTTAGCCTTCCAATTGGCCTTGCAAGTGATTAGCAAATTATTTGCTTCTTAAGCACCTAGCCTTCCTTTTGCTTTGGAAATTGTGTTTATTTTCTCAGCCTTGACTCACAATACCGTGATGAATAATTTTCCCTAACAGTAACTGCCATCAGCATCACTACGACTTATAACCACGAAATAATGCTTGAAGGTGTTAAGCAATTATCTTCCTAAGGCGGTTCCTTCGATTACTGTTCTATTTTCTTAAAAACATTAAAAAACAATTTTAGTTATTGTCTTCTTACAAATCTTGCCAGTAAGTCATCGATTATGGAAAGCTTGTTTAAATTTGATAAGCTTCTGTTTGAGTTTGTTAGTGAATATTCGTAATCTGCTACCTTTATGGTCCCTTTTTGGATAATCGTATCAAGGGTGGAACTATTCAAATATATTCAACTCACACTAACCATTAAAAACCAAGAACATCAGCCATTCACCCTCTTCAAAGCTATACCTCTAAAACTCCAAAATTTAAAAAAAACATTCCACGATAAAAAGATAAGATAGCGTTGGACTGCCAGCGATTGACAAGAGTAATTCTGCGTCTGATTTTCGACTTGATGTCGTTGCTGCTTGTATTGTAACTGCGGTGCCAACCTCAACAAATTCCTTAAAAACCTCGTAATTATAACTGCCAAAGGTGACATTTTGACCAAGCTGTCTGTGATGTGGGTTATTTTTCTCTAAGAGCATACACTTTGTTTTACTCTCGTTTACCATCAGACCCAAAATGGCCGCTTCCGCCCCAGGACTCACGAAAACTTTATCGCTTAGCCGCTATCATAGGCGGCTTTGAAGTCGACAAATAGATAATGAGTGTCAATCTGAAATCCCCCAAAGACCTGCCGTAGGGTGAATCTTTGATCGATGGTGAACTTTCCTAGCCTGAAACCGGACTGATATGGACCAGCCTGATTCTTAATTTTTTTGGCGTTCACGTAATACGGCAGAAAAGATTTTATAGGCAATGTTTAGGAGACTTATTCCTCTATAGTTGACGCAATAAATTGTCGATTGAACAAACGATGCTTCTTGGGGGATACTTTTCCTGACCATATTTATATCTCAAAGATTATCTGTTGCATCTAGACATCCAAGTCATCGCCAACCGCATCGCCAGGTCAGGAGTCCGACATTCTTTGTAGCCTTTGAGGTCCAGGGTGAGTAGTTGTAGTTGACCATCATCGCCGTTTAACAGTCCGTAGAAGCAGTCTTTCCATATTACTAGCATTGGGTGAGACTCTAGTACAAGCTGTCCCTGTTCATCTTTGTAGTCCAGGCATGTTTGTTTCGTTCTGTAATGAAACTTTCGAATGTCTTTCCTGCAGTAACATCTTTCTATTTATATGATCGTGCGCATCTTGGGCGCTTGCTATGTACTTCCTTCTCTCTCTCTCTCGTCTATTCTGCTCACAGAGATCTCATCCTTCGATGCAGTGCAGCTTTATACTCGTACTACCGATATCTGGATCGACTTATCCAAGTGTCACATGTTCCTCACTGAAGATCATGTTAGCAAATAGGAAAATAAGACTTAATTTTGAAGCAGTCAACTTAGCATCTTGTTGCGGAAGATTATCCAGAATGGGAATCTATTTCTTTTCATTTTATTAACCTATGCTGTGCTACATATTTCTCACACGTATCTGAATTGCTACAGCACCGTTTGTTTCATCTCTTTAGTATAGACTCATTACAGTCCAACGTAGCTAACTAGTCCAAAACGATGGAACTCAACATAATCTAAAATAAAGAAGGAAAATAGCTAAGCTTTGAACTTGTAGAAAAACTAAATAGTGAAAAATCGCTTGCCACCTCCCATAACAGAAAGACAATAGACACAGCTAGGACCTCTATGGACTTTACCCATATTTGTTAAGTTTCGATGAATAATTATATGGCTTAGGTTGTGTTCCCTTGCCGCCACAGTGTTCATCGTTTAGCTATTCTGGCCTGCCCAAACGAGAATCATCATGTAAATCAAAGTTACCATTTCTAAACTTTAAAAACTAACGCCGACACTTGGACTCGTTGAAAACACCCTGACCATACACATTTTGGATTTCCCCATGGTCTTCACTTCCATTTTGGTTTTTCCGGAGCAAAAGCAATAAAATATGCCGAATATGCGCTTCCGATACATCCATTTCAAAATTCTGTTAAAATTGCTTGCAATGATGTTGCAATTTACAGACTGAATGAGCAGATATCTCAAATATTAATTGCAATAACGGTTTCAGCATAAAGTTGTTTTGTGCATTTTATGGCAATTGTAAATATCCCCCGAAAAAAACACCGCAATACTAATTGCTACAACATGATAGATAGAGAGTTGCCTTACCTAATTTGTGCCACAAAACCAAAAAGCAAACCTACGCAGGATGGATTTAAAAATCTGTTAACGCTGATCTGTACGATGCTGTGACATAAAGCATAGTGACGTAAAGACAAATCTCAAAATTTGGCATAATGATATTTTAATAAAGCGATATTAGGCTAATTTGGCCTTATAACATAACACTTCCAATTGGATTTTTTTTCCCTTTCAATTTCAAACGGCCTATTAACTGCCTTCAAAACTTTAAAATTATTAAGACGGAGGATTTAATAACAACTCTAAATACGAGTATTTATTCCTTAATAAATACAAAAAACAAATCACAGAAATAGCAAAAATGTATATTTTCAACAGATATATGGGTTTGAATGCTCAAAACTAAAACAAAAAAATTGTTGACATACCCTTAGCGGATTATTCGTAAAAAACTGTTTTGTTTTTTAACATTTAAGCCTATGGGACTATTAAAAATCTTGAATTTAGATAATTCTTTCCTTTATTTTTCTAAGTCCGTCGTAAAAGAGGGCATTTCAAAAATAAAAATAAAATTCATCCGGAATTTTGTCGAAATTTTGGCTTTATGTCACTATGCTAAATTGGCCTAATGTCGCTTTATCAAAGTGACATGAGGCCAAATTCTATCATCTGTTGTAATGCCATAAAGCCAAGTTTTTGAGTGGGCTTATGTCACTTGGCCTAGCGTCACGGAACCGTCTTTACAGTACCCATTACAGCCTTAAAAGTTATTTTTTATCTACTCCCTCATACTCAAATTCATAAAGAAGTTATGATTAATGCCTCATCTGAATGAATGAGGACAACTAACAACTTGTTTACCCAAATCTTGAAGAAGTAGGAAGCAATAAATTTCTATAAATTATCTTTAGAGGCAATTCTGCGAAATGATACAATTTCAGCCCCAACTTAAAGGCTACTGGCCTAGAAATAAATGTAGCCGCAAAATTAGTTTAAATGAAGGCTTGATATTGTCGTACACCAAAGGACCTATAATAGAGCAAGACATTTACGAAATGACTACTAAAACTTCTATGTATATACGATGACATGGACAGTAGCACTCCAGGGTTTCAACCCTAGATATGCAGTAGAACTACATTTAGGAAGAAACCATACGGGTACGTTTCTAACAAAACATTAAAGGACTCTTTGTGCAGCACCAATAAAGTTCATTTAATAGGGTATCTAAGCAAGAAGCAGACGAGCTTCTACATATTTATGATGCTAATACTATTCTGCAAGATGCTGATCAGTTCGTAAAGCACTTGGGTGGCCGTGGCTCAAGTGGTAATGGACCGGCTTCCAAATCGAAAGGTTCGGTGTGCGAATCTCAGCCTCGCCCGAAAGACATTCATTTTTTTAGTTCAGTATGATGAGTAGTTGCCTGGAAATTAACAACAAGCCAACTTCCACTAAGAATTTAGTCTCCCCATTAAATGTTGGATGCCACCCACTGAGCCCAAACATCCTTCTTTCTCTCTCTATCTCATTTTCCAAACAACTTAACACATGCTAATGCATTATAAGTATATTAACACCCACAAAAAAAAAATAAATAAATGTCAATATTTTTGGGCATAAGCCAGTCCGCAGCATCTTTGAGTCTATGAAGCCAGACTTGGCAAACAGTATCTCTCTTAAATCTTAGGGATGTTAGAAGTTGTTTTTTGAACAAAGTCATTCTCCCTTACATAAATACTCTTTGCATTAGAAGATCCTCCAATTCAGAGGGAGCCCATTACTACTATACTTATTTCGTGAATTACGGGCTTAAGAGACCCTAAAGCAAGTTAATAATTGGACTTCGTGCTATTTAAAAGATTCTTACAACAGATAAGAAAACATCTGTGTTTAAATAAATATGAAAGCTTTATCGAAGTCTTATATATCTAACATATCTATAAAAAATAATCACTTCTAAATATAAATGTTTATACCTTTATTACCTATTTTACCCTTAAAAATACCTCTGGGCATTTAAAATCATTAAATTAGTAAAAAGAGTAATAAAACTGTTTTGTTCTAACTAAAACATGACTTTTGTTTTGTTTACTTTCAGGAACTTTACAACCCGTCATTAATACTGATACAAATTTCGGATTTGACTGATGGCATCCTGGCCGAAAATTTTGTAAGTATTTTCCATATAAAACTTTTAGTTCGTAAATTTCACTAAAAGCATTAACCGAAATTGGCTAATGTAAAACGGAAACCCGTGTAATTAAAGACGATTAATTAGAAGGAATGTCCTTTCGAATATCCTAAGCCCTTTTAACGTGCAAAGATGGAAAGAAACGTAAAGACCACGAAAATGCTAATTAGCCACATTGACTTGACAGAGCTAAATATCACAACCCCTTTCTGAACTTTTTTATTCTTGTATTCGTCGGTCCAACCACCCCTGTCAGAAGCCTTTGCGGACCGTCATAAAGAGTTTTGTGCTGATGTTGTGTTAGAGTCGTTGTTGTTGGTTCTGTTCTGTCAAATGGTCAGAAAACTGTCTTCTCTCCTTATTTGATTTTTGTTTTTTTTTTTTTCTGTTTTCTGGTCCGAGTTCTTCAGATTTTTTTTTGCGAAATTTTTGTGTAATTGGCTTAATAACTTTTTAATGAGAACGCACAAGAAAAGCACGTTAAGAAGAAAGTGGATTCAGGCCAGCACCAACATCAGGCTGTGGCACCACCCCTGAAGGCGGCAAGGTGACAAATAAATAGTCCAGAAAAAAAGAGAACAAATAAATCGTATTTAGGAAAAAAGGCTGAGTTCGCCTTCTTGCTGGCAGAGATGACATTTAGAGGGCATTTCTAGAAAACTTTTTTTTGTATTTGGAATTTTTGTTTTTCTAATAATTTCTACAAAACATTTTCCATTTTTTATTTTAATTTCTGTCGGATTAGTGTTGGTGAGGTGGATGTGCTGATACGGGGATGTGGAGGGAGAAGCTTGCGCATGAAAGTGAAATTTATTTAATTTCTCCGAGTTTTCATTTATTTCGGTTATTTGGGAAGCCCAAGTTGGGAAATGTTGTAGGGGGATAAACGTTTTGTTAATTTCGACTTGGTGGCATTATAAGGCAAAAGCGTGTTGGAAATTTTTTTCCGTCCTGCAATTCCTGTTTGTTTGACAGTTTGATGTTTTGTTCTTTCGTGAACAGTGATGGTGGGTTGGGTTGAGATATGTAAATGGGTTCCTCATTTCTAGCGTCCTTAAATTGTAAGGTTCTATACAAAGTTTAAAGTATCTGCTTACGTTTTGAATTTCAAATAAGGTACTCGCTTACATTTTTATTTTTATGAAAAGGTCACTATGGTTCAGGTCGGAGATCTTCCTTCCGCTTTAAAGATTGTTCTAATTTGCTGGTGGCTTGAATAATCCCTTTTCTTTTAAGGCCAAGAAGCTCACTGATCCCGTAATAGCATTAATTATTAATAAGATACTATTAAATGAACAAGCCTTAGGGGTGTCAGCTAAACCTGGATCTGGATAAATCGACCCAACTGAATTATTAGACTAGGTGCCGGAGGTACTACCATATCTGCAAACATACAACAAGACGTGGTGTGCATTCAAATGAATTTATATAAGCTGCAAGGAGGAGGAGAAGACAATCTTCTATATCTTATATCTTATGCCTTCTCTCTATACGACCTACTCTCAATGTTAATTTCAGGACTGGTCTACTTTGTGTTAATTTATTATTAGAGTATATTTATATCTGTATGCTGAAGCTAAAAATTGAACTTTACTCCTTAGTACTATTTTTCTTCTTGTGTTTAAATAGAGCTCTCAGGCAAACAACATTGTACTTAGGTCTTTCGTTCACCAGTCAGTAATAAAGACCTTAGTGTACCAGCATCCATCACATCAGCGTTAAGTACCTGCAGCCGGAAGCGGACGTAGGGTGGGCTCTGCTGTGTTATCTTCTTTCTTGAGATGCAAATCCTAGTCGATAGCGCAGTTTCTTGAGAAACTCTCCCCTGAATCTTGCCCAGTAAGTTCATCTGTAATCTGGATGCAATCACGACTCAGGGCATTCAGCCTCCTGAATGCAGTCATACAAGCCTTGTATTCTCGAACTAGGTTGTAGGTACTTAGTGGGCCCATTTGTTGTCCGTTTGCATGATTTTTATTTACGTTCACTGACTTAGTTTATGACAGGTGGAAATGGCGACGTGAATTAAACGGGCTTACTTGAATCAAAGAATACCTGAGAACTTCGATGAGGTACCTAATGTGAGACCTGAAAGTCAAAATCAACCCTAATCGATCATTATTTCAAGCAACTTCCGCTCTACTCCAGATTCTGCCACAATAGATACCAGTTGTACAATACAACGGCATGAAATAATACCAACTACTCGTACAACTTAATTTTTTGACAAATAAAAGTTTTTTTGCGCGTCTTAGATGAAGCCGAGCAAATCTGTTGCGAAATTATGATGCAGGTTGTACCAATTCATCTCCTCGTTTAGGTATAATCACGTCTAGCTCTAACATGAATTTCTTATCGTAAAAAACCTGCACTTTGACCTAAAATGGAAATTAGAAATAATTGTTTAGTTCACTCATATTCAATTCAAACAAGTCCCTATAAGCTAAGTCAGAGATCCATAACATGACAAATCACAGCAGGATTTGTGTAAGTTTAAAATTTCGACATATTTGTATAATACGAGCAAGGAGAAGTAAAACCCAAATAAGCAAATCTATCACCCGGAAATCCGAAATTTGTAGGAGCAACCGACCCTTTTTTGCTATTTAAACCAGCATTTTTGTCAATTTATGGCCTAATTTGGGAAAAAGAAGATTTACATAATTTTTTTCCGGTGGCATTTGAATATTTGTAAAAAATCAAAAGAACGAAATGAAGATGTCACTTTGGAGTTTAAGGCATTAAGAATGAAATACCAAATCTGAACTTAATATAGCGTTTGTTCGTACAAGAAAGTCTTCTTTTTCTTAGAGTACGAGTATTACATAACAATCTGCACTACGTATGTATCTATAATGCTACTGCCCCACCTGTGGGGTTGACTAAATTTGTGGACCTTAGAATCATTTTACTGCCCACTCCTTTTTAGAGCATCTTAATAGTAAAGTCAAGAGTTTGTTGATGTTTTCACATTTTTCTCGGCCTCTTTTTTGGTCCTCAACTAGATTAGAATTTCCACCGATTTTTTTGAGCATGGCAAAACCTGCTGATTTGATCAGTCCAAATTTATGTAACAGCCGTTGTCGTGTTCGTGTCTGTCGCTACCATTGTACCCTTTTAAGAGTATCTCTCATACGACTGTCATAATTAAGAAGCCTTTTAAGTTAATTTTTCTTTCAATGAAAATACAGCCATCGTAGTACTATTTTAATCAGCTGTCTTCTAGCGTGTTTGTAAAATTTGTAAGCGTTGCGTAGCGCTACAATCGGAGAAAAGACGGGAATTCATTCCGGAGACATTACTGTGGTACTGTGGTGATAAAAAATGATTCGTGACGCTAAAAAGCAACGGCCTCATTGTAGCCCAACTTTAACTGGAGTTTTCTGATTATTCGAGCGGTTGATTCATTTTCGTTTTAACATCGTACATATCGCATATTATGCTTATCTTCGGGACGCGGGGGAAGAGGCAAAGCATTCTTAAAATACTAAACATTAAATTTGAGCCTATCATGGTAGCAATGTTTGTTCAAAGGAACATGCAAAATTGATTATGCTGTTAATATCAGTGTGGGCATGACATACGTAAGTTGCTATTTAAGTTTTCAGAAAACCAACTAAAAATAAGTATTTATTATTGAACGTTGGCGTTATTGTTTTTTGAAATACTTCCATGAAGACCAATATATTTTCGCATGAGTGCGAACTAATTTTCGAAGAACTTTTTCCACTTCGGACAAGTTAACTCCAAACCATGTGTTTTAAACGCATCATCGTCGAAAAACCTTGACCTCCCAATTTGTTTTTGGTGTGCCGGAATAAAAAGAAGTCACTGGGTGCCCAATCAGGACTATATGGCAGATGATGATTCCATGAACAGCTCGCTTTTTTTGAGTGCTCAAAAGTCAGTTGTTGAGGCCGACCTGGGAGAATGATCCGTGTTCGGCGGTTGCTTTTCCTTATTTATCAAAAGACTTCTGGGAAAAAAATGGTAATGTACAATGGTACGAATTGACTATTCTACTTTGCTCTAATAGCACATGGCCGGTTTCTCCCATGAAACAAGCAGCCATATCCTTCATGCGGGAAAGTTTTATTAGATTTGGTTCACCTTCAAAGACCTATACAGTCGACCGCTCTATATTTAGTTTCGGGCTCATATGCATATACCCGTGATACGTCGCCTGTCACGATTTTATAGACGTCTTTTGAAGCACCGCGATCGAAATTGTTCAATATTTCTTTGAATGTATCGACACGAGCCTATGTGTGGTATCCAATGCGGAGAAAATCGATATTTTCTGGCACAAGAACCGATTTTATATGACCCTCACGAAATTCGTCCTGAAGTGAATGACGACCACGAATGACGTGCTTCATCACCAAAAGTCAAAGCTAGTTGTTGAGTTAATTCGCTTCGAAAATCATAAAAAATCATCGCACAAAAATGCTCACGATTTAATATTATTTTTTGGCTGAGATGAATTTTTCAAGTCCCGGTAAAAAACACCAACACCACTCGCATGACAAAACGTTCTGAGCACGTATACCTATAAGAACGTCAAAAATTTATGATGTTGATGTCAAATTTGCCATATATACACCGGGATGCTGCCAATTTCATTCTACAGTATGAAGGTAAGATTTTTGGAACTTTGGAAAAAATATGGAGAGCGGAGAGTACTATTGTCAGCAAAATTATATACTGGATTAAAAACACCACACTAGAGGCCATACATATTTGAAAATCTAAAAAAAAAAATTCAACGCTTAAGCATTGCAAACAGCGGAGTTGAAACGGTCCAAGACGACTTTAATTACGATTAATTTCTAATTCATTCAAGAAGTAACTAATCAAGTGCAGATCCATTTTTTTGTTTTATAAAAGAGCTTTTGAAATATGAAGTTCAAAATCTTGCTTTCGCCAGATTGTTGTAGGTTTTGATTCCGGTTTTCACTGTAAAATGTCTTCAAACCATCAGTGGAACAATTGCTAAAAAAAAGTATGCCCAAATTGTTTTGCATTAAACCACATGAACTTCTACTGATTTATTGATTGATAAATGAAAAAGGAAAGATTGGCCATTTCTACTGCTATTTTTTATGTGACGGGAAAGACTAAAAAACATGATCAATCGAAAACCTAACGCAGTAGTTTTGCCAATATGGTTGGTTTTCCCAACTACTCTTCGTAGAAAGGGACTTTATATTAAGTTGATATTGAATAAACCTAAACTGCGTTATTCTGCACCCCATTCTGGGTTTCAAAAAACAAATCAACAGCAAAATCTTTCCCATGTTTCTGTTTTCAAGTATTCGTTAAATTGGACAATAAAAAAGTCACTCGTGGCTTATTTGTTGACATAACAAAACCCTTCGATAGGGTTAACCATGATTTATTGTTGAATAAAATTTACGACGCCTATTTTCGGGCTTAAAAATAGTTTCTCAAATACATAGATCCATAATAGTAAAGATAGATGCCATCAGAAGTAAAATTAAGTGAATTAATCTGGGTGTACCAGGACTCTGATTTTGGGCCATTACTATTTATGGTCTACATTAATTCAGATTTAAGAGGTATTCTTATTGTGACCTATGCACATGCCTCAGACAGCCCTCTGGATAATGATGCCAACAGGGATCCAAATTTATCGAGAAATTGCTTTTAAGATCACAACTTAGTAGTTAGTAAGCACGGAAAAAGAATTATACTTTTCAATTTACCATCCTAAATATTTTTTGAAGCTGAATTTCTGTTTTATTCTCCCGAGTGTAAATTATATGTATAATATATATAAATTACCATACTGCACTTGCTTCTACGTTTCTTATTTTGCAGCAGCATAATCTCCGGCCATGCTAGTTTCCGAATCGAAAAAGTTGATGAATTTAAGTACTTGGGGATTACCATTGACTCCAGAATGTATTTTTTAATTTTACTTACTCAATCAAGTAGTACTACAGTTCTTAGTGAGCCTGGGCAGCATCTAATATTCCCCTCCAGTTAGTTCGATCCTTAGCTAACTGTTCTTCTTGCGCACTTCAAGTCGATTGAAATCCCGTTCTACCTGTGCGCCCCACCTAAGGTGAGATCCTCCTCTACTGCGTTGTCCCTTCGGCTTAGATTCGAGGAATCTAGGGGCCGGAGAATTGTTGTCAATTCGCTCTATTAAGTCAATGGCACTGTACAGCTCGTATAGTTCGTTGTTGAATCTTCTCCTCCAAAGCCCCTCAACGCAAACGGCACCTAATACTATCCGGATGATTTTTCTCTTGAAACGACTGAGAAGATCTTCATCCATTTTCGATAGAGTCCATACATCAGCTTCATAAAGTAGGACTGAGATGATCAAGATTAATTGCCCTCTTTGCCTAAAGAAATAGCGATGGGCAAGAGTGATTCTTCGCTTCATTTCTGCTGAGGAGTTCTTGGCAGAATTGATTGCAATGCCAATGTAGACAATGTCCCTTACTATCTCGAAATAATAGCAAGTATGATGTTGAAGTAGTTATATTACATCGCATCACATTGCCTAAAACCTTCTTTGACATCAAAGGTCTAGATTAAGTCATTACCGAGTAGCGAGAGTTCTCTGTTATCATTCTTCACAGACGGATGAGTTTGATAACCATGCCAAAACTAGACATGGCTCTTTATATTTCGTCTACATAAATGTTGTAACATCCGGCACTAAAATCGATAAAAACTGGTGGGTTTCGTTTAGACTTCTTGACTTCACAGCATCTGCTTTTAGTTCATTGTGGACTTTCCTGATGTGAAACCGCACTGATAGGGGCCAATCAGATTGTTGGCGAAGGATTCCAGAAGTTCTCATAATGTGGCAGATAAGATCTTGTATTCAATGTTGAGCAGACTTATACCTCTATAGCCGGCGCAGTTTTGCGGATCAGAGAAAGTAAGCCGAGATTCCATTCATTTGGCTGAATTCTGACCAGATCTGAGAAATGAGTTGGTGTATGCTCTCCACAAAGTTACTGCCAGCAGCTTTGAATACCTCGGCTGGTAAGCCGTCAGTTCCAGCTGTTTTTTAATTAAGCTATCCTTAATTCGTGTTGGTCAGGTGAACCGAAGTTGTGGCTATCCATGTCTAAGTTGAATGGTCTATTCTGCTTGATGGTGTGATGTTGGGCTTCTTCACTGTTATACGGTCTGGGGAAATAGTTTTTCCATATTCTCAGCACCGACAGTGACTCTTATGCAAGGTTTCCTTCTTCATCTCTACAGATTTCCGCACGGGTCTTCTTGCCCTGACTCGTTATTTTTACCTGTTGGTCAAACTTCTGTACGTTATTCTTGGAGTGCAACCTCTGAATATCTTCGATCACTCGTTTTTCGTGCTTTTTTTGCTACTTCTGGAGAAACTGATGTTCTACCGATGTTATTCTGCTCACACAACTCACGAGTATCTCTCGTCCTTCGTTGCAGCGCCACTTTATACGCTTTTTGTTTGGCTGTAACAATACACTTCATCAAACCAGGGTGGTGGTGTGGCGAAACCCAGCAAAAACAGTTGCGGCGTGTCTGATGGCATGTTATCAGCGTTGCCGCTGATCTTCATTATTTAATGCTGGAGCTGTTGAAAGATTTGGGGATACGCGTTAGGCAAAGATTTTGGCAGTCTATGGCGATTGCAGCTTCCCTTCAAGCCCTGTTCAATAAAATATTTTGAAAACAATTTGCATTTATCTGTCCCTGTTTCGTGGCATGATAGGAATTATCAAATCCAATCCAAATCAAGCCAGTCCGTCAAATGTATTTTATTTAAATTGTTAAGGACATTCTTTTATGATATTTTTAAACCCTTAAAATATAAATATAAGAGAAATATTATTGGTCCTGATCAATGGAGAGAACTTTTGTGTCTAGGCTTTTAGAAATCGTGTTTATTTTGACACATTGACGCTGTATTATTAATACTACATTTAATTTTGTGTTACATTTGTATACCTAACGTTACTCGCCCTAATTCTGCCAGATTTTGAAAAAGTGGTCTGAAATTCTATTTGCTTTTGTTGTAAAAAACATTCAAAAAGCTGTAAGTATGGAATATATCCTCCTTTTGACGATTGAGCAACATTCGTTAGGTGATAAGGCCAGTAAAAATATAGTCTATTCACATTCACTTCACTATAAATTAAAAAAATATTTAATGACATCAATTATTTGTAAATGTTTTGAAAAATTAAAACAGAAGAAGCTTTCATTTTATGAAAAAAATTCAACAATTTCTTCATTACTTTCCGTGGCATTAGGATTTTATTTGCAAACCTACTGTCAATAGAAAACTTAGTGTAATCCTTGCTGTCACAAAATGTCCATCTTTGTAGCTTTTCATCAGCGTGTCTCCGTTGAACTTTTTTTTTGACAACAAAGAAAGAAAGAAGCATTTTTTCTTCACCATTTTAATGAGCAAGGCTCGCTCATTACGCGTGCTCTAATTTCTATAATCTACCAGCAAGATGATCATTTAAAAAGAGCGTTTAGCACAGAACCTAAACTGTAAAGGGAAACGAGAAGAAAAAATTAACAGAAAACTTTTTTAATTGACTGGCAACTCTCCAAGGAGCCAATAGCAAGACAAATGACACAAGTCCATAGACGAAGGATCTTCTTTAGAAAAATGGACATACTCTCGCTTATTTCAACAGGACAGCCTTGAGAATGGTCGCTCGGCAATGACTTAAGAAATAAACGTAAGGAAGGCCATTGTTTTTTTATTTTTTATTTTTTTTATTTTCTTACCACCTCGTACCTTCGCCCCCGCCATATAATGAATTTTCTTTTTACTTTACGACAAGGATAAACTCTTGGAATAAATTTTGTTTCTATTTCTTTTATTTTCGCTTTTTTGTTGCTTTTTGTGTCTTCTTTTATTTCATTTGACTTGGAGGGCTCTGATTTCGTTTGGACATGTCCTTCTAACCAACAAGAAGAGCGACAACAACAAGAAAACAGAAAAAAAAAAACAAAAAAAAAACACGAAAACAAAACAAAAGACTCTACGGAATAAAGTGCAGATTTTATTGTTTCTATTTTACTAGAAACTTTTCTTTTCTCCTGAATATTTCGACACAGAAGAGGAAAACGAAGAGAAAGAAAGGTGTCTTAGTTAATTTCACTTCACATTTTCTTTGCCTTTACACTTTCCTTCTTGAATAGAAGAGAATTAAATGGAAAGTCGTCTTTCAAGTGTCACACTGACAGGAAGAAGAAAATGAAACGAATAAAAACAAAAAACAAAAAACAAAAAACAAAAAAAACAACAACCAACACCAAAAACAAAACAAATGGAGCAGAGGAAAGCTCCTTCGCTTATTCCCTTTAGGTGACAATTGAAATGGGCAATTGCTTCAAGCGTTATGTGCCTCGTATTGTGCACCACTGAATTGTCCTTCAGAATGTGATGGTGTTCCATTGTCGTTGTGTCATCTCAAATTAATGTGTGTGTTTGTGTATACGAATGCTTTTTATCCTGCTCATTGTCAGAGTAAATTTCAATTAAAAATAGGAAATGTATTTCCTTGAATGTAGTTTATTTGGCTTTATCGCTATCTGCCAACTTCCGACCACACATACTTTCTTCATCAAAACAATTAACAACAAGTTACTACAATATGTGAAAAGGTTAAACATTTCAATGGATTTTTCTAGAGTACGCTCTAAACGAATAAAAAATGAAAATCAAAAAACTTAAAAACAATGTCAAATGAAGCGTAAAACATGCGTCTTCTTATGAAAAAAAAAATAAAAATATCCTAGGAACTCAGAATGTGAAATGGATGTGCTCGACAAAGCTTTTCAAAATAATTCTAGAGATTATTGGGATTCGTATGTAACATGTTTTTCCATTTTACGATCCAATGAAGTAGAACAATGAACAAAAAAGTACCAAATGTTGGGGGAATCATTTTTGTTTATTTATTTTCAGTCCAACCTACCTTGGTAAAATTTAGTAAGGAAAAGAATAGACAACGCATAAAAGGCGCAATATCCCCTTTTTAAAAAAATTAAATTGGCTAATGTAGTCAATGGTGACTCTTGAAATTTAAATGCGTTCGCAACTTCACAACGTAAGGATATCTCCAGCCAAATTCTAAAGTTTTAGGTCCTTAAATATGAAATTGCCGATAAACTGATACACATTCATAAAGTGATCACTGTAGCGTGAGGTTGTGAGTAGTTATTGAGTACTGCCTTATTGCAATCACTTACGAGTATTTGTCAACAAAAATATCTTAACAGAAAAATGTCACTCATTAAATACCTATCATCTGAACAACGCCTCTTTCGTCTTACGAATACATTTCAAAAAGAAAGATATATTTTTTTGACGTGTGGAGATTACACTATTAGTTTATTAGGTTAACTTTTTTCTTTACACAAAGAATACCTTCACCAAGGCCTCTGCAGCGACTCGAGTTTTTATTTTGGTTTTGTCATGGGTACGTGTAGCAAAAGACTTGCCTACCAAGTTTACCGAACAAAATTTTTCATTAAGTTTGGAAAAAATTGTTCATCATGCTCAACTATTGTAGATTGGAAAATGTTTTTCCGTATTGCGAAGTACCCCGGAGTTAGTTTTTGGATAAGCTGTATTTTGTAAGGGAATAAGTGCAAATCCTCTTTCAAAATTCTCCGAAGAGTTACATCACAAAGCTGATCGTCCGTTCCTTGGTGGAACGCAGCGCTTTCGTTACGAAACCAGAAAACTTCTCAACAAAATATAATAAGATTATTCGGGTTTCAAAGAGTCCTTCTTATACATACTTCTGAGAAAGGGCGAAGCTGTCGGTGAAATCAGTAGGCTACTCAAAGCCAACAAAAGGGAAACCCAACCAGGCTGGAATCATTCAGAAAATCGTATGAGCCGAAGGTAGCGACTCTCCATCTCATGCTTGAGGCTCACTTCCTAGGTTTCCTAATCAAAAACAGCTCACAATCAGCTACTACAAACGAAGCTGCTAGTGATTTCAATAACAAAACACGCCGTTGCTGGTACATTTAATCGGTTGTGATGACGGATAAGGTCATGCAACATGCTGCTGCTTCGTTCATTTGACGGCTTCAAGTCACCTGGCACCAATGGCATATTTCAGTTATGCCTTTTAGACTAGTTCCTGGTAACTCTGAAGAGAGTCTTCACTGCCAGCTGAGCACTGGCCCATGCTCAGTGAAAGCCCGTAGAACAGTGAGATTAGCCTTTGAATCGAATATCGCTTGCTAAAAATAAGAGACCTACTTACAAATCTGGCATGGTCGAGATCTTGAGCAAAACTCCTTTTTCGAATGTATCCTTGTTTTGCTTACCAACGCGGAAGATCTTGCGAGAGTGCGCTTCAAAATCTGGTAAGCAGAATTGAAGGCGCACTCTACAAGAAGGAATGCGCGCTGGGAGCTTTCATTGGCATTGAGGGTGCCTTCGACTACGCAACTCTTGACGGCATGTGTAGCTAGGCCAGACAACACGGCGTTGGAAAATCTCTTGTTTTTCAGATCAAAACTTGAGAACATATACCATATGACATAGATTGCGGATGCTGACTGCGGCCAATACGTGATAGCGAGGGTAGACAGGGTTTGCCCGCAAGGCGGTGTTGTGCATGTTGGTCGACTCACCGCTCAATAGTTCTGACATCTATGCGCACGCATATACGGATGATTTCGTCAGTTGGATCGTGTCTGGCGACTATCTGCTCTAGAGCGCAGACAGCCTTAGACGAGATCGTCGATTGGTTCACTAGAAATGGGCCTTTAGTCACTCCTCTCAAAACTGAACTTGTTCTCTTTACGAGAAGGAGAAAGCTGACTGGTCTGACTTTGACCTTTGAAACAATGTTTAAAGGCATCACCATTCAAGTCTCTAAAGAATCTAAGTACTTCGGTGTCATCCTGGATAACAAAAACTTGGAATAAATACTCGTATGTTGCGTCGAAAGCCCCTAAGGTGCTTGCGGTCTCCTGACAGTGCATAGGAGCTGTCAGCAAGGCATGGGGTTTTTCATAGAGAAGGATGTACACGGCTATCATATGGGCAATTGTATCCTATGCGTTGGTTGTCTGGTGAAACAAGCTTTCACGAAATTACGTTATTCCTGCTTTTATCAGACCCCAAAGAACGGTGTTTGGTACAACATGTACTGGAGCTTTGATGAACTTGCGGACTGACTATCTTAGGACTCTGATCTTATGGACGTGTCATCTAATGATGACACCAACACACCCGCTGCAGCAAATGTATTAAATAGATGTTCCTTGTATCCAAAACTTGTTTTGGCTACAATCTGAGCCAGGAAAGGAATGTAGTTGGATCTTCACGGATGGTTCTAAAACCAACAACGTTAGATTTCACTCCTCGTTAAGAAAATTACGTCTGTCTTCCGAGCAGAGATATACGAAATCCTGATGGCAACAAACTATATTCTGAAGAACCGGTGAAGGGGACGAAGCATTTGCATATGTATCGTCAGTCAAGTTGTGCTTGGAGCCTCCCTGAAACCTTTTACAACTACCAAGCTAGTTTGAGAATGCAAGACATCGCTGAATGCAGTCGGTAAGCTAAATACTCTGAGTCTTGTATGGGCCCCAGGTCAAAATGTGATCACAGGAAATGAAATCGCCTATAGCTTCCTAGGCAAAGGTCACAGGAGAGTTTTTAGGACCCGAACCTACATTCCCATAGTTCTGCCTGTGTCCTCGGTTAATGTTTCCATCCACAGTTTGGTGCGCTGCGCGTTTTCTGAGCACCTAAGTGTGCTAACGACAAGTGACACAACATCCTGCGAAATCTTTCTTCGAAGTACGGAAAAATTCCATTTAAATGAACTTGCATTTTTTTTGAATTGTTTAATCATTGGTTGTTCTTGTGTAGTACACACTGCATTTTATTTGAAGTTGTTTACCATCGCTACTAATTTTATCGAAGAAGTATGCATTTGGTCCTCTTGTTTAATGCCCGTGCGTTGATTATTGCAACTCCCAATAGGTGTTTAACGCAAAATTCTAGATGCCACTTGGTACCTTTTATAAAAGTAGTGATGGATCTATACAAGGCTTGCCAAGTACAGTAACGCGAGTATAATAGATGGTCCGGATGAAGCTCTTCGACGTTGACGCATTGGCATTACACTCGTAGGTAGGTTTACAATAGTTGAAAGTAGGAATTGATTGTCTTTTTTGTATACCATGATTTCGCAAAACGGGTACTAAACTAGGTAGTTTATTTTTTTAACCTTCTCTTCTTAGGATGCCGGAAGCATTCGTCTGTTCGTTTTAACGGTTCCTATTTATACGAGTAACTCATATAGAAATTGTCAACATTTAAACATCCTTCCTCATGAGAAGCTTCTGAGACAAATACAAGCACCACTTTTATAGTAAGCCCTGTTGCTAACTCCTTGGTGAGCATAACGAGAAAAGTTTAACTCCATAGCTGAGGGTCTTTTTAGGGATATATTGCTTGGAATAAGGCAACCTTTGCTTGGCACGAGAATTTTGTTTCTCAAGTAAAAAGATAACTTTGGAACTTTGTATGCAAAACCTCAATAACTCAATAAGTCTACTGATTGTTGGTATTTTTGTTGTTACTAAGGTGCAGCATAGGTGCCAAAGCCTGAAATCGATTTCAAGGTACATGTAACTGCACGTTAAATCTTTATATCAAGGATTCCATATGCATTCCAATAGTTGCCTTGTTTTGTTCTTCTAGATTCGCTCCATTACATCGATTCATTCTGGCATATATCTATGGATCTTTATTGAGTGCCTATATTCCTATTATTAATTAATTTCAGATGCAATTAAGTTTACAACCTTTTTGCTAAACATAAGGAAATAAATCTTAAAGTGCATGCCCAGAAGAGAAACTTCTAGCTGTAAATCATGATTGCCTTCAAATTGAAAAAGTCCGCACTTTTCCAGTATTCTGTCCATCGCGAATTTCCTTCACTGATATTTTTGGTATTATCCTTACCATCATCATTACTGCATCTATATCTTCGTGCTCTTCTGTCACTGCTGAAGCTTTTATCGCAGATTCGATCTTAAACTCAATATCTGCAACATAATATTATAATTGTAACCCACCCGACTGTCAAATTTGATATCATAGACACCTAGTCTGAAACTGTGTAGAGCAATTTCGCGGAGTGCCATGGCGAACAGGATAAATTCATTCTGGACGGTGCAGAAATATTGTAACTAATTGTAACGGTCCCTTTATGTTGTTTTATGTCTAGAACAATATATGTAACGAAAAACTGCCCGAGGCACTGAATTAATACTGCACTTTCGATGCGTAGTTGAGTTCAAATTTTCCAAATGACTTTCAAAATTCGATATGACCTAAGTTCATGTTCTGATTTTATCAGTTACACAGTTGTAACTAATATCATTTCGCCTCTGTGTCTTGGTTAGTTTTTTTTCGTTTTATAGATATATATGCAAGTATCTTCCATTTCGTCTCTAACCTTAATCTCAACTCAACTTTTGAATTTGGTCATGTATACGCCTAAACAATTTTTGCTACTGAGAATGAATGGGATAATATTTATCATATTTCCAGCTGAGGGCTGTCATTTATGTAGAATTGAACAGAAGTGTTGAATAGATTCCCAACTCCCAACACAAGATAACATAGGGCTTATATATACTATGACAGGCAAATATTCGCTTGGATAGCCAAATGATAATGATAAATCTGTGTGATGCTTACCATAAAGGATATCATGAGGTGGGAAATCAATTCGGGCAAGTGGATATAAATCGTAGTCATAGGGCTTTTAGTGACGTCCGAAATATATGCGAAGGTAACGTGAGAATGGTGCTTTATCAGGATATTATTAAAGTCACCACCACATTATGTTCCATATCAGCCCAAAGTGGTCATTCCAAATGCTGTTTCCTAAAGAAACAGTCACTTTGCAGTATGGTGAATCTGACCATGCAAATCATAAATTAATGTACATATGTATATATGTATGTGTAGATGGAAAATTTTCCAGATTTCGGCACTTCCAAAAACGATAACCCCACATCATCTAATTACCTACTTGTGAATACGTATAAATTGTGAATAACGTCATACTTGTATGCATTGTACAGTACATTAGAAGTTAATCTGGTTTAGTGAGGGATACTCGTTTGCAAAAGTCTACGTAAGTCTCTTTACAGTGCTTGTGTAAGCATGACATTCTTTGTAAAAGCATTAGAAGAAGATAGACTAAGAAGAACGCGAACCTTTCAACCAAGGGATTCGCCAAGATGGAGTTAACAGGGATCTTAAAAAGATCAGATCTTCTTGGCTGGTAGTGGAACCCCCAAAAACTATGATCTACATAGATATCATGTCCATGTAAGAAATTTTTTGCGATGTATTTGGCATAAAAATAGCAAAAAAGTTAACGTTTTTTATGATGCCTTATACAAGCCAGAATCAGCGCCTCTGTGGTTATGATGTAAATTTGTCTTCAAGGGAAGGATTATTTAAGAAGTTTCCAGCTAAGCGTTTGTTAGTAAATTACAATCCACATCAAAAATTTGCCAATACCAGGCTGATGTGCACTCTCATTTCGATAGAAGAGAAGGATTATTTTCTCGAAGATAACTTTTACGAGCACATGAACAAAAAAAGTTAAAATCTAGGACTAATTACGATATTCATGGTGCGATGATTTTAAATCCAAGTTCGGAATGGAGGGAATATTAGTGAGGTAGATGGAAAATATAACCTGGGCGAAACAATACCTGTTAACGAACGTGAGCCTATCAATTTGTGAGTGGGGCCTATTATATGTAGCACGCATTTCCAATATCTCTATACCCTTGGAGTAATCTCACAGTTGACTGATTAAAAACTTGTCACCCACTTTGGTCCAACTTTGGTCACACATGGCATTGGAAATTTCCAAGTACAATAGGAGTAATAACCACTTCCTTGTTGTTGTGAAACTGAAGGCACACTAAAGAAGAACAAACTTTACATACGAATTCAAAATGTTGGAAATCTACTGAGGTCATGGAAAGATGGTACTACGGAATTCATGTACTGAAGTTTTATCTGAAGGTGCGGTGGAAAGAACACACTAAAAATACAAGCTTCGTACGGAAACACGTGGGGATTAGGAGAGGACCGTAGTAACGAATTCACGTTTGGATCTGAATACCTAAAGAGACTACTTCAGTAGACTGTTAGACTGTTAGGGAAAGCAATAGATGGAGGAGATTCTCTCTACCGAAGTAGTTAAAGCAGCCGAGGTTGTTTTAGCAAGCAAGGTACGCCAACTCGTGGTTTCAGCATGGGCAACAGCGCGTACTATACGACCGACATTCTATAGCAAAAGGTCTAAAGGGTCACATTATAGGCCAACCTGTACACATTCTTATTATCACGCCTTTTTAACATACAGCAGATCTGGGAGGATACTCAAGGTAAAAACTTGATACGCGTTTCTGAAATTTACACAGAGCCCGGCATTCGTTCCTGTTTCAGTGCTCATTGCACTGAACTCAACAAGACAACCTGTCAGGATCCCAAAGACTTTACAATTTTGTTGCCTCTGTTGGTATAAAAATAGTATCAGATAATTGTGCTGCTTTTTCCAAATGCGAATGCCTAATAAATGATAATAAATTATAGTTCTAGAAGAACAGGATGCTTCTCAAGAATATAGCTTTGAAAGTTTGTCACATTTAAAACAAAATTATTTTTCCAGGAGTAATAAACGTATTCAAAAAGAGGGAGAAAGAGAGAAAAAGCTTTTAAGGATAGAACGATTACTTTTTTTTAGAAAAAAACTACTTTTTTTTAGTGAGTTTCAATTTAAATCCCGTTCCGGTTTTTGAACTGAAGGAGGTATAGATGTCTTACGATACTGACTCAAAATACATAAAATGATCATTAAATAATAATTATGGTCTTTAATGCGTAACAAACGTAAATATAGCAAACACATTTGTAACTCGGAAGTAGACTGTCAGGCGTTTTTTGGCTTGCGTGTATGCTCTGATAAATATTGTGAAATTGTGAAAGTGAAAACTTATAAATATCTTTGTGTTTTAGTTGGCTAGAAAATGAGTTGTTCTGCCCACACCGGTGCACTTAAAAAATATAACATAGGCAAATATATTTTGAATGTATTTCAATCAGTTCATTCTAAGCTTGAGTATGGCATTGTTTGTTTCTAATCTTTCAAAAATACGTGATCCGTCTAATTTGAAACAAAAAACCGCAATCCAATAGCTTGTTGTTTTTCAGAAGCGTTACGATTCTGCCTTTAAAGCAATTGTATTTTTACAAAGTATTAATACATATTTATTATTGATATTGAAACCCGGTTTAACCCCGTACAGTTCATTTAATGCTTATTACAAATATAACATAAAAACTAAACTTAAAACTAAAAACATAAAAACTACTATAAAGGCCAGCTATATATATTCATATAAATATATTCTGCGTTAGATCTGGTTGTCTATTGAATCGATGTTGTGTATAATGAAACGAATTCTTTAAGGTCCTATATTAGACTAGTTGTAGCAACTTCACCTTAGCTTATCAATATTAGTAAATGTATACATAATTAAGAATAAAGTATCCTAATGCTGTTATATAACATTTTTCCATAGGAAAACATACATCATTCCTAAGAATAATTCATAATATTGTATTTTTAATTCATCAAATTCATTTTATGTTTTCCAAAAGCGGTATAAGAATATAAACTTATCACAAAATATTACATCTTACAAAAGTCTTTAATGTAATACCATATGCCTTCATGTCTATATCCATAAAAATCAATTTCGTTCGGCTTCTTTTATATTAATCAAATTAAAATTTCGAATAACCTCAGCGATTATTCGAACTGGTCCATGTTTCAAATATACTTCATCGGAGATTATATATGTTGGGCTTTCGTGTGGCTTGCTTCTCAGTGCTATCTTTCTGATTACTCATTTTATATTAATCCTGGATCATATATAATATATCTTCTAAGGTTAACGAACGCCGTTGATATTGATTTACTTATCTAACCTGATTCCCTACATTAATAAGCTAAGTGTGCGGAGTAACAATCTCTAAAATACAAGGTGGTGCAAAATTTTTGCAAATAGCGGACAATAGTAATTCTACGTTGACATTTGTGAAGTAAGCAGATACAAAATATACGTCAACAAGATATGAATCGCTATACTCCTAAAGAAAGCGGAATAATTGTTACGATTTTTTTGCGGACGTTTAGCCACTCGCCTAGAAGAGTATGGGACAACATTAGATGCTGGCAGGTCTGACCGGCCCCGCAGCAGCCGTTCTGGTGAGAATATCGCAGCTGTGGTTCAAGATAAAAACGCCTCGGGCAAAATGACTGCTGTGGACGTCGAGTACTACAGAGCCTGCTCAACGATTTGCTCCTTAATCAATTGGATAAATTGTGACTGGAGAATATGTGTTTCCAACAGGATGGAGAAGCGGCGCATACTGTACGAGCCACAACCAAAATTCTGAGGGCTGCATTACGGTCGCATAGTCCCTCGTTTTGGCGATTTGCACCAGCCGGTAAGATCGCCTGATTTAACCGTACCAGACTTCTTTCTGTGGCCCTCAAAGAGAATATCGATCAAGAATGTGAGGACCTATCGCCGAAAATTCTGGGAAGAGTGATGGAAAATGGAACTAATCGGGCCTGAATGGTCATCAATTCTGCTGGAGGCCACTTAGCCGATATCAATTTACAGCCAAAGACTATTGGGTGAAAACTTTTACGCCACCTTGCAGTTGCAGGCTGCAATTTTACCAAATCTTTAAAATGTATTTCCATCATATGTGTATATTCTACTTTTGTCTATGCCTTTTTATATATTGCTGTATGCTAATAGAACATCATTTAAGACTGATTGCATGTTTCTTTTATTAATTTTTCCTTCCACCAATTATTTTTTTAATATTGATTTGATTGCTTGTACTGCACACTCTGCCAAACCATTTTGTGGGGGTAGTTCGAAGGTATCCTAATGTATATATAAATACGTGCTACCCATTTTTGTCGTACACTTTTACACCGTTCTACTCAACCGAATGGCACGATACTTATACCATTGGAAATGTAATTTCGCGTAGATGTGCAGAATGTGTTTTTTTTTTGCCAAACGGTTGAGTAGAACCTTGGTAAACACATTTAAAAAATTAGGTTATTTTACAACATAGCAGAAAAACAAAGTCTGCTCGCCTTTGAAAGTCAATGGTCAAGAAAAGGAAAGATGCTAGGTATAAGCGTATAGTCGAATCGTTTTTGTGCATGTAGTTCATAAGGAATTTGCTTGACTGCTTTGACTCATAAAATGTATTGTTTTGTTTTTTATGTAAGTGTGTGACTGCGAACGTCACTACAGGAGTGAAAAAGAGTTTCTTAACTCAAAATGAAAAAAAGAGAAACATAGTGACAAGTGACGACACTTCTGTTATGTACACGAAAACTGTTGCTTTTGTGTTACGTATTTGCAACGCGCATGCACGTTCGGTTCAACAACATTATACATATGTATATTTAGTAGAAAAGCTGTGTAAAGGAGAAAGAGCGTTCACATAGCAGGGGAATAAATCATGTTGTGTATTTGTTAGTACCTGTTCATATTGGCGTGGGCAGGACGATTGTCCGAAAGAGAAGGAACGCTTTTTATTGAAGTGGGAAGAAGAAGGGTTATTTCCACCGAAAATCCATTTCTAAATTGCTAAATTGGATAATCGTTGCATTTCAACGATGGGCGAGCCTAGTAAATCTAATTCCCTGTTGGTCCGGAATTAAAATCAGGGCCACTGTCTGACACGATTTCAGAAGTATTTGCAAAATATGCAAATATCTTGACCAAAACATTTATAACACTTTGATAAATCGTCATGGCTTGCAAATGAAGAATTTAGATAAAGCATCGATTAAGATTAAGAAGTTAACACCTTCCTAATAAAAAAAGTCCAAGTGAATTCTTTCAAAATGCAACATTCTAGCTTTCTCGACAAACTTTACAATTTTGGACATGCTTTTCTATATCGTTATCTATATTAACCAATTAGTACTTCCGGCTAGCATCTTCATTCTTACTACTCCGTATGGTTCTAAGTGGTCTAGGACGACCTTATATTAAACAACTTTCTGTTTTCAGAATCTCATCAGTCCATTCATACATGACATACTTATATATCTTGTGTAGAGATGCATCTTGTCTCATCCCAGATGCCACTGCTCTTTATTAACGTTCATGTGAACAGAGTCAGCGGAATTGATTACTATTTCGATTTTTGTTGCTCCCAGTAATGGCAGTCTGCTAATGTCATTTCCTTTGCAGAGTGGTGCTCGAAATCATATTCATAGTTTGATAACTTTTATAACTTTGTAGCTGTTATATTAGACGTCCTTTTGTTTGGGTTACATTTTTGCTCAAGGGCTTGATTATCATTAAATAGTTGTGAACGTATAAATATTTGTATTATTCGATTTACTTGGGAGTATTTTTTTTCTAATTTGGATAGGGTAGTTGACGCGAAACTTACTGCTCTCTCTCGGCTGATTGTCAATATAAGCTCCTGCCCCCTTAGGAGTGGCATCACAAAATTGTAATAAGTCTCCAAAATGTTATGCTTAAGAATAAGCAATTTAGCCTGGTTAGAATATTGTTGAGCCTTACCCGTCCAGCCCAATTGATTGCCCCTACTTAAGACGTCATACAAAGGCCATAAGTTCATGGATAGATTTGGTACAAAATTGCTATAATAGTTCAATAGGTCTAAAAATAACTGCAATTCCGTTAAACTTTCTAGGAGTTGGGGCAATACAAATTGCATCTGTTTTAGAATAGTCCGGTCAAATTTTTGATTTTGAAGTAATACGGGTACTCTTTTTAAAAAAAACACGCATTTCTCTACTTTAATTCTTAACTTGTGAAGGTTTATTCTACCTATAACTTTCATTAAAGTATTTCTACATCATCCAAACAACATGAAACATTTTACACCCCTAACAAAATCTTGTCCATCACACCCTGGAAAATTGAAGCAGCTGATTTAACACTTAGCGTTGATATGCCCCTGATAAGCCTATAACACAAAAGTACGCGCACTTAACTAGACTAGCAAAAATGTCATCTCTGCGTTGTAGGATATAATACATAGTTGAGTGTTAACTTACAATCAATGCAGATTCTAATCTCTCTCATTGGTTTCGATACAATTACTAAAGGTTACGTATACTTGCAGTACTTTATCGGCTCCAAAATACACCCATCATAAAGCCTCTCCAATTCCTTTTCTATTCTACAATATTTCTTAGCTTATATGGAATATGCTAAGTATCAGGCTTTAAAATAACCTCCGCTGTAAAACGCTCAATGCAAAAGTTCTGGTCTCATTTTAAAAGATTTGAAAATCCTCTTTAAATAATATCCAGTACATTATTTCTACTTGTAATATAAGAACCAGTACCGTCAATACTAAATTACGTTCAATTCAAGTTGTTTTGGATGGGTTCAAGTCTGATATTCACAAAATAAATGCTGGTGTGCCGCAGGGCTCCGTTCTTTCTCCGACACTCTTTTTAATTTTCATCAATGCTCTCTTGTATGCTACTTCTAATCCAATATATTCCTTTACTGACGACAGTACTCTCTGCTTTTCATATTCGTTTCCGAACTCACGTCCCTGCTCTTCGGCTGTAGAACGGGAACGGCAGCGTATGTTAAGCTCATTAAATTCCGATATCAATAGCATAACCAATTGGGGAACTATGAACAGAGTGGAATTGAATACTTCCAAAACACAATGTTGTCTGCTGTCGTCAACGCGAAATTTAAATACCCAGCCATTATCCATGAATGGCACTTGCATCGTTGAAATCGAAAAACTTTCCATTCTCGGTATGTGTGTCAATGACAACTTACGTTGGAATGACCACATATTCGATGTCGCCAAAATTGCTGCGAAATGTCTAGGTTTCCTCAAGCGATGTAAGAAATATTTCACACCCTCTGGTCTGGCCACAATATATAGTATATTAGGTATTTATCCGCCCGAAATTGGAGTACAATGCTCACATCTGGGCAGGTGCTCCTAAAACCTCATTGCACTTGCTAGATAGGATCCAAAACCGTGCGATAAAACTCATAGGGGATGACAATATCACACAGTCATTCAGCACCCTCGAACACGGACGTAATATTGCTATTTTCACCACTAGTGCTCCTCCGACATTGCCATCCCTTCTAACTTTTTGTCGCAACACCCGCCTTGCCATGAATGCTCATCAGCCTACCCTCATGCCCATCTTCAGAAGTAATCTGAAATATGGTGATTCGTCCCTAAGCTGTACAACTTGCTTATGGAATGCCCTGCCGAGCTCTTTATTCCCTACTCACTATAACTTGCAAAAATTTAAGACCTACGCACATCGGTATCTCTCACTTTTCCCTCCGTAACTTCTTCTCGCCGGCGCTATGTGCAACATCTTAAGGGTACACCATAAAACAAAAAACAAAAATGTAAATACTAAATGCAGTATCACGGAAACTAGTTTTCTAAGTTTTCTAATATATGTTATGTACATTGTACATACATATATTACATACTAATGTTGTAGTGGTTACGATCTTTTTGGTTAGTATAAGCGAGCAGTTGTTGATTAGCTGTAGCGACGCGTACATCTTTCTTATTGTATATACGAGTATTTTAATTATAGACTGGTGCGCTTTATTGGTAAAAAGCACACGACTACATTTTCATTATCTACGTGACAAACCTTAGATTAAGCTTGCATAATTTGCCACCAGTTTGGAAATATTTCCGTCCAATCCTGTTCGACCCAAGAGTGGCTTCATCAACAGTTCTGTCTTTATTAATTCAAGCGTACAGAAAGACCAACCTGCAACTCGATTTTTCCAATGCAATATCTTACACCTGTCACAGTTAAAAAATGTCTATTACTATATTAAATTTATTCTAAAACTCTTATATCTTCCGATATAACTGAGGTACATGCGCCCGTATCTATTTCCATATCTATGTAGGTGTCATCTGAACAATTGCCGCCAGAGCGAATATGTGATTAACCTCGTTGAAAATTCCACTTATAGACGAACTGGACTCATCGACTGAAGATTCCACTGCTTCGGATATCCTCCGCACTGCTCTCCCGAACTTCGGCTTAGAGCAATCTATAGACTTTGCACGGTAAACTTTTGCCATGTGATCATTTTCCCACAAATAAAGCAACTCCAAAATCTTGCACCACAATCTTCAAGTTTTGCTAATTCCACCACCATTTGACCGCCCATTTTATCATGGTTGACTCCCAAGCGTGTTGTTCTGATTTTGGCGATCACGTGGCTTATAACTTCTTGTATTTCTATTGACAGCGAAGACCCCAGATTAAGTTTGCTTATTTCCTTCTCTTGTTAATTCGTAATCTATGGCTTTTTTATGCGCTCCTGAAATAGTTAATCTTTGTTGTTCCAGGAGATGTTGATTCAAGTTGCTATCGTTGATGCCGGGCACAAATTTGTCACGAAGAGGTCTCTCTTGGAACTCTCCAAAATTACAACTTTTCAGTGATAAAATTTAGTCTTTTATTGAAGAATAGCTTTGTTCCGTCATCCAGAATCTAAAGGATTCCGCATTCTCATTCAAATCAGGGTAAATAACTCCTTGAGCTCTTTTATTAACTTCGTAATTGGAAAATCAGAAGTCACCATAAATTGTTGTATTTATTTGACCACTTGGCTTTTGTTTTCTATTTTCACACGGTCTGTACTTTTTCTACCTCATCGCCACTCCCTTCTTCATCTTCTGTTATTTGCAGCACTTTTCACTCTGGCGACTTCTTTGGGGTCCTACATGAGACTAGTTCCTGGTAGTAACTTTACGTTAGAGACAGCTTATCAATATTAGTAAATGTATACATAATTAGCAGGAGAGTGTTTAATAATATTATTACACTCTTCTAGCTACAACCTACATAAGAATCAAAAATCAGCATTTGGTTTCAGTACCACATCACAATCTGCAAATTTTTTTTCATATTTTTACGTCTACAGTGCCAAGACTTTTTATCAGCCTTCCTCATGGAATAAGAATCATAAGAAATATGTATATCCGTCTTTCTGAAAAATTGAAAAAAATGACTTTTAAAACTTAATTAATATATTAAAATATTTCTAATCTACTTTGCAAATTCATTTACCAATTAACTACAATATATTGTTGACCCTTAAATTGTATTTTGTTATAAGCAATATATGTAACATATAACACAAAATGAATAACAAACTTATTGTAACCCCATTACACTCAGAAATTGCTAAATTGTGCGAAATTTGTTCTATGTTTTGTTTGCTGCTTTCACCTCTAGTTCCCTATGAACGCAGATACTTTGTCAATTTTACTTAATTTATTTAAGTTGGTTATTACTTTGTATAATTTATTTTGAATTGTTAAGAATAGATAAATCAATAAATTAAATTGAACTAAACGACTTGCCTCCATCATGTGTCCCCAGTTCAAATCTGGACTTGCCTCGTTTAGAATCCCTGCTTCGCCTATTCTCTGCTCAGAAATGTTTGATTTTAGCCTTGTAGTACTACCGGATTTAAGTATCCCTTGCTACCTCATTACACAACTGAATACCAGTATATGCGCGTGCTCTCTAAGCTTTGTCAGTTTAATTCCATTGGAAATAACTGCTAATTTAATATGATTAGAATCGAAATTAGCTATTCCTAGATATCTATTGTCAAAATCTGTATAGATAAGCTACAGCGATTATTTTTTTCGAAAGTCTTAGGCCAAAGACCGTTGAAATACATGTAGTACATCTCTTAATGGCATTTGAATTCAATCGACACCTTAAGTTCGAGACTAGGACCTTAACCATTAAGGGCACTTTAAATGCAAATAGCAATGACTTTCTTAAATAAAACCTCAAAGGATAACATGAAAAAAGACATTATTGCCAGCTTTGCAATTTAATTAATTTCCTATTTTATATTCCCATGAAGTAGTCACAATAAAGTGTAACAGTGTCAGATATAAAAGTAGATGAGCACTAGTCTAAGGATAACATTGAGCACATATCATACACGCCCACTAAAATACTAACACAAATACTATGATATTTGCCCTACGTTAATGACCCTTATTTTTATTTCTTTAGGTTCTTCTCGTCCTCGGATAAACCCTTAGAATAAACACATTTAAAGTGGATCAATTTCCTATTTTATTGTTTTTGCTGACGATTGGGAGGAATAGAATATTCGTTTATGTGTATGAGTGTTCTGGTGTACGAGTCTCTGCTTATTTTCTCATTTCAAAGAAAATCCCTTTTAAAGTCAAGAGAGTCGTTTGAATTAAATTAATGGATTGACAGGAAATATTTTGCGAGAAAGGGCGATATTTTCGCATTTTTCCTCTTTTTCAGATATTTCATCGTTTTTTTTTTTTTTGCCTGATGTCTCTGTGAATTTCGCCATTTTAAGTGTTGTATGCACATCTTTAAATAAAATTACTGTCATCTAATTTACGACAAGTCGTTGAAGATTTATTGTCCTTGAGATAACAATACTTAACGGCTTAAGCATCTATTCAGAACTCAACGAACAGATAAAATTTGGAAATGTTCTTTTTTGTCTTTTTAACATAGAATGAGGGGACCCCCTTAGTTGGATTGGAAAAAATTTAATCAAGAGATACATATATTTTTTGATATGAGAAGGGTTCTATTTTGATAACAAAATTATTCGTTGACATCGGGGAGCAATCAGGAAGATAAATCGACAAGAACACATTTTTGATCGAATTTTATGCTGAATAATTTAATAATAATAATTTAAATTAATTCTGAAATTATAATATCCTCGCAAAGCAATAACAGTTCTGTACCTGCGAGTTCACTACTGTTCTTAGAGAGCGTGTTAGTATATGTAAATAATTTGGTGTGGTCAATATTAATACATTTTACAAATAATCAATTGGCCCGACTTTGTTGTCTGCTTGATTGGCAACTAATAAATCTACAATACAATAGAATGTTTTTATTTTGTAGCAAAATCAATAAATTTTTATAAATTAAAATGATTCACTGCCTCTTCATTGGCGATAAAGAAAGACATTCCTGCAATATTTGTGTGGCTTTTTGGCATCGCATTCATTGAATAGTAAAAGGACCTCAGTCAATGGCAGCCCATTCACCTTGAAGATCTGTAGTCTAATTTCTTTAATGAAGTGGAAGACATCTTTCCTTTCCTTGAAGTTAGACAGTTAACAAAGCACTGATAAATTCTCTCGATCTCACCCCTAACCTTGAATACTAACCTTATTTCATGAATGCAATATTTATCCTGAAAATACATAGTTCTTTTCATATGCATTCACTTAGACTGCTATAAACCATTCGATGAAGTGATTTACAGGCATGTTCAACAAAGGACAATCTATGTATCTCTTTCATCTATACTTTCTTCATCTTTGGCTAACTGCCTCCAGTTGCGCACTCCAATTCTTTCATGTATGGTGTTAAAGAAGTCACATGATTGCGCGTCGCCTTGCATAAATCCTTTTTTGACATCAAAGGACTCGGTTAGGTCATTACCGACCTTGATATAGCAGCGATCTTTCTCCATCATCATCCTGCACAAGCAGACGAGTTTGCAGAGATCCCAAAACTATACATGGCTCTGCATAGCTCGCTTCTGTAGATGCTATCATATGCGGCTTTAAAATTGATGAAAAGGTGGTGAGTATCAATCTGAAATTCCTGGGTTTTCCGCAGGGTCTCCCGTAGTGTACATATTTGGTCAATTGTGGACTTACCGGCCTAAAACCGCACTGATAGGGTCCATTCAGATCGTTAACGTTTCAGGAATCACACAATACGGCAGATAAGATCTTATATGCGATGTTAAGGAGACTGATACCTCTTTAATTGGCGCAGTTTAGAGGGTCTGCTTTCATCAGGCATACACACATATTATGTTAGGAACCAGTTTTTTCGGAAAAGGGAAGTTACGAGTATCCACTCTAAGCACTTTTAGGATATAATCCACATGCAGTTTTAAGGGCTTCGTGTAGGGGAAATGGAAAGCTTTCCTAATATAAAATCGCAGTAGCTTTTCCACAGTTTCATATTTTTTAACTCCAAACACTTGTGCAGCATAACATATACTCTGCTACTGTTATAAATACTCGCACTTTGTATTTACAGCTGTAAGCAGTAAGTTTAGTTTCGAAACATTTCTTGGAGGTTGTGTTAACCTTGGGCTTAACAGTTCGATTACGTCCCCACCGTATAGCCACGTTTCCCCCCTTTCTTAAAATCATGATTCTTAACTTGAACAGGTTGAAAATAAGGGTCCATAAAACACAGTACTCGTTAAGTTTGTTTATCGTCATCCAGAATCCCCGGATCTAGCCAGTAGCACTATGTAGTCAGCCCTGCTTTACTCGACCCGTACAAACTTCCTTGATATACCCATACAATAAAATTTGTACATAAGTGCCTTACAGTCAACCGTATCGAAGGCGGCCCTAAAGTCACTACCAACAGGAAGACATATAGCTCACTACCAGCTGAAACAAATGTCTCCGCTATGGTCCTTAAAACAAATAAGTGGTCGGCCTTAGGTTATCCTACTCCGAACCCCACTTGATCTTCCTTAAGCAGCTTATTATCCTTCATCCATGCCGATAGACGACACTGCTGGATTAGCTGTATATATAGCTGTAGATATACCGTTCCTTTAAAACATGCTGAAACTTCGCCAATATCAAAAATTTTAATAAAGATCAAAACTATTTAATGGTGCAACCTGTTGCTTCCATACTTATAAAATTCAAAAGGTATATCATCCGATCCTGCAGTCTTGAATTTATTTAGGATATTAAGTGCTTGGAAGACTCCTTAAACTCTTATCGGTCTGTCTAAGATAACAATTTCGAATCGTGGGACCGCGTACTGGAAAACGTACATACCTACTAGGAGATTAGTTTAAGATGGTGTTAAAATGTTGCGATAGTAAATGGCTAGTCAACTTAGGGCTAATGCTGCATCTTACCCCATTGGGTTGTCTGAATGCTTTCCAGAAATCCGTCGAATTTTTGAATAAAGGCAGTGTGTGTGCAAGCGATTCATAGTAAGCCGTATTTTTTTCTCGGGTTATTGCTTAAGCTCAGTATTGGCTTTTAAATACATTTCTTTCGCTAAAACATCACTATATTGTCGAAATAAACTTAACCTAGAGAACAGCAGTTTCCTGGCATTACAGCAGGCTCTGTCACACCATGGTTCTTTAAATCCTTTTGTCTTCTTATTGGGCGGGCTTAAACCTGAGTAGATTTTTTTTTTTTAAGTAGCTCTGCATCATCCAGAGAGAATTACAGATCAAATTTCAACTTTTCCTCAATGGATCTTGTACAAGTATATAAAGAGGCCTTTGCTTTGTTCCATATGAGTTTAGGCAATACATTCGTTTCGTGCGTTTCCGATATTGATGCTTTCAGTTCAAAAGTTCAAGCAATAGGGAGATAATCAAAATACATCGCATGTTTTACTACCATGTCCATGACGTAGGAATTCCTTTCGCCCCGGGTAAGGCAGTAGTCAATGACTGACACCCCTTGTGGACTAATAAATTTAAATTCACCATTACAGTCCAGGGTGCTCGTTCCATTTACTATCTGTAATCTAGGACTCTATCTTGAAAGATATGATATACGCGGCAATATTTAACCGCTCTTGATTTGATGATGTTCGAAGTTGGATGTCTTATAACTGCCTGTCTATGTTTATTGCAATATTCATCAATATCTGATTCAAGTTTGGTGTAGAATGAAGGATTGGTTTCGGTATGCAGAATAGAGAAGATCCCTTCGCCAAAATCTTCGTATATTTGTACGTGTGTATGCTAAAATGGAGATGAACTTAATAAAAATTAATTCGCGTCGTTTCGTGAGTCGAAAAAAAGGTTATAGTGCATTTTCAACCGATTTTCAATTTGGTAGTTGCATTGAGAGTTAGACAGCCTTCTTTGGTCAAGTCTGATCATAATGCAAAGATTCACCTATTTCGAGGGTGACGAAGAACAAGACAGACTGATATACCCCTAGCTTCTTTGGGAATAAAAACTACGTTTACTTCAGTCCAGGTGTCGGCATTATCACCAATACTGAATTGATAATTTTATGAATACTTGACTTCGAAAATTTAAAAAATTGCCCAAAAACTTGTGATCTCGTTACAACAGATTTAAACTAACTGCTTGCAAAAATATTATATATCAGTATCCTTTACTGAATGAAATTGGTCAACAAAATGATAATTAGAATATAATAATCAAGGAACTGGTTACGTAAATTGTGGTGAGTTTTGAATGTATTATACTTGGAGACTTACTTCTTACTAGCAATAAGTTAGGGAATAAACTTATGCAAATAACTGGACCATAGAAATGTTTATGTAGGAAACCATAACTACCTATGACAACTGAAAGCCTGCTTGACTGGTTCTCTTCCCTTTCAATACACAAATGAGTGACATTGCTTCGTATGTTCTTGACACTTGCTCCTGTTCACTGGAATGACACTTAAAGTGAACTGTGTCTAATAACAAAATAAGAACCTTTAAGGAAGTGTAATCTGCGGTCCTTTGTTCGTACTTTGCCCTTTGGCAAAAATTAAGGATTTCCTGTTGAATTAATTCTCAGCATTTCTAGGATGAGTAACATGTTAGTTTCCATCCTCGTTCTGGCAACTTCTTTAAAAAATTTTTTATGGGAGCGCTCTATCGTCCGTTTCTGGAGTTGAAGTTTTTATTTTTATTCATTTTAATAGGGACAGCTGTCAAACTACCTCGGAAATTTGGGAGGTGTTTATATAAAATTGTTGGTCAGTTCATATTGGCCAATCGTCATGAAAGACTCAAATTTGTTAGTTCCATATCGTAGTCAAAAGCACGGTCCAAAGTTGGTTCACTGATTGGGACTAATAGTAACGCAAAAAAATTATTCTCAGTGATGTGGTTATTTCCCGCCTTAACAGGAATGTTAATAAACAAAATTTCCGCACTTGTAATAAGTAGAATCCTTGAAAGCCTGTTACATACCACCTGCAAAAGTGTTCAGTTTGTTGGGGTTTATATTTATAAGTTACTGGCATCCTCATCTTATCAATGATATGGCGGTAGCTTGTGTTATGTTCAACGAGGTTTATTGCCGGATCATGCAAACATTTCTTCGAAATATGGCTCATGATACAAACTAGATATAGTTTCAAGAAGATAACGCTACTTACCATAAGTAGCACGTACTCCTAAGGTTTGAAGATTTATTCAAACCTTAGGAGAACGTGAATATTAGGTCGAATATTTTTTTTTGGTGTCACCCCAAGGTACGAGTTTATGATGCGGAAAAATTGGAAACCATTAACAATTTCCAACGCAATTAAAAAAAAACCGAACCAAAACAAAAAAAAATTGGTCGACAAGGATGACCTTTGTAAAACGTAGTTGAAGGGCCCAAAATTGTATTTAAAAGAAAGGGCGAATGGTTTTTTTGGCTTCAGTTGCTGTTTCCCGTCTTGCAAGTTCAATTTCATTTAAAAATTTACAACTCTGTATTACCAACTTTGTCTTATCAATGTCTCTTAAATCACTTCTGTCTGGTGAGACAGTAAAAAGCAATCTGTTATTCCACTAATAGGTATATATTCTAATCCGAGGGCTAAGTGGGTTTCAGGTGAGTTTTAAAATATTTCGAACACTGTACATATAAGCTTTATACGATTTAAAGCTCCCAAAATTATAGCGGATTCTTATAAATCTCATTGCCTATTACTTCTACTTCTACTTCTACTTCACCCCAAGCAAAGTTACTGCTTTGTTGACATTACTGCGATGACTCTAATATGCTTATCAGGTGCTGCGAAGTTTGCTGTGAACGAAATTGTTTTCCAGTTTTCTGTACTCGTGAGGTGTTTACTTTTTATTTTTATTTTTAATGCAACACTTCGGATCTTTTAGTATTAATAATAACTAATTGCTGTGCTGTCCTATGGACTTGAATCGTATATTGTTAAGGGCGTTGCAAGTTTTCTGAACCACATATCCCTCTGTCAATTAAAAACTCCACTTAGCAATCCCGTTTAAATATTTAAATCGCCTAGAAAGAGGAATGGTATGTGTTCTTTAAGATATCTAAATCCTTGCGTATATTTTTGCTCGCAGTATACATCATGGACCTACATTACTCATGAGTAGCAGAAGTAGCGCTCCCATGGTCTTCAGACTGCCCTACAACCTCGATATCTGCAGATTAGTTATTAACCACAAGAAGCTGCAGACCTACTCTGTGACTTCGTATGTATCCTTCAACTCTTTACAGAATCTTTTCGGAAACAGTAACATGTAGTCTTTTAGTTAGTCGGAAAAAAGGAAGATCACTTGGCAACAAGGTTTGGTACACACAAAAAACTCTTATTCCATTTATTGACACTGCCAAATCATATGTCTTCTCTTGAATGGAAAGTCGCAGTATTGCATTCATTGGATGCTGTAAGCAAATTCTGCAACAATTTCCGGAAGGAAATGCAGTCAGTTTAGTAGGCAGGAAGGTATGGGCTTTTAACTTGGCCAACATGAAAAATCAAAAAAAGTAATCTATTTTTCTGACATTGCCACCCTTTCGTCACACAATGACAAGCTTCCAAAAATGAAATTTTTCTATTAGTAAGAAAGTTTCTTACTGTCTCGTCCTTATCAGTGGCAACAAACTGAGTGAGATAGGCTACGATTTATTAATTTATTTATAAAATTGCAATCTGCAAACTTGACAATTAATTGCGAAAGCCACTCTGCTCTTAGTGTTGAGATCGATATCCTTAGATCACCAGAAATTGTATTTTCGTGTCGGTAAGACTAGGTATCTGAGATAAGTCTTAGGTAATAATAGTAATAGAGGATGTCTAATGCGCTGCCTATACAATTTCGAAGACCTAGCAACGCCATCTGAGCACGCAATACCTTGAAAGATTACGTAAACTCAAAAATTCCTCAATTTCAGTTGACCTTTCTTAGGACAATAAACAGCAGCGAAAGCATCGCTTTCAGATACGTCCAAATATGTACGAGTATACATATACGTCTTCTATTCGTTTAATTTAAAATCAATCAAAGTTCAAATTAAGTTAAACCATATCTAGAGCACAAGCTCTCGACGTGGAGAACTTTTCAATTGTTCAAGACTTTTATTGTTTTTTTTTTTTAAATTGATATAAGAATTTGGATATAGGGTATATCTTGCTTGAGTATCGAATAAACTGCAAATGGTTCCTTTCACTGGTAGAAATTTCACTTTCACCAAATAAAAAAATCCATATACAGTTCTCATTATTACACCGATGGGATCAAGAGCATAAGTATCGTATTATACAACCGACAACTCATACAAACTCACCTATTCGCATACGATTACACCATTTTATTTCCATTTTATGGCTTCTGAGTTGGCTTATGCTCTGTTCTGTTCTCAGTTCAGAAAGCCCGGAAAAAGTTTCTTTTCTCCCTGATGATTATCTTCTATTGTTAAATAATTAAACTTCTAAACGTTTTATTTTGCCCAAAGGCCATCTCCGATGATGGGCTCGATTGAAGGCTGAGATTTAAATATTTTTTAGCACTTCCCAGACTCGTATTCTCATTTACATTTTATGGGGCCGCCGAATCAGATGAGAAGTACAAGTTTGGAAACCCTTTTGGCTTTTGGCCTCTTACAATGCCATTGTTGCATATTTTGTTAAGCTTCAAAAAAGAGAAGAAATACGTTTTTTTTTTTAATTTTTTATTTTTTGTTTTCCTCTTTTCACTTAACCTTTTGTGATGACGATGATGGAAAAAGTTCTTCTTTCTATTTCTAACTATCAGCATGGATGTTTCATCCTAGAAGCTCCCACAGCACTCATTCGGGTCATAAAATTGTCTGTCTGCACGAAGAGTTCTAGTAAAAAGAGATAAAAATGATTTTTTTTTTTCCTTTTTTTATTTTTTGAAAAAAGTTTCAATAACTTCGACATACATGCGACAAAAGGGAACAATAAAAAAAAGTTTTTTTGTTCCTCGACATTTTTTTTTGAACATTTTTTGAACATCAGGAACACTGGAAAAGTTTTTAAACTAAATTCACCGAAACCAAATGGAGGACACAGAACCTTCACTCGTATTCAAATAGGAACCAAGGGTAAAATATTTTTCTCCAGAGAAAAAAAAAAACTAAAAAAAAAAATACGAGGATTTGGAAAATGGAGCCGGAGGAGTGAGAAGTCAAGTTTGAGTTCAGAAATCTAAAGGAGGGCCTTTCAGTTGACTTACAGTTGAATTGATTGCATGAGATGGTTACAGCAGTAGTGTCGTTATGATGTAGACAGTGGTTATTTTAATGATGGAGCAACTTTATTACCATTTCCTTTAAATACATTCAAACCATCGAAATTAAAAACTTTTGAACTTCACAATTAAGAATGAAAATTTAATAGATTGTGACAGTAAGTAACCGTGGGGGAGTTGGTTGTAAAGTCGATCATCTAAAGTAGAATTAAGTGGGAGCGGTACGTACATAATTTTACAAATATAAAGTTACTTGTTAACTTAATGACTGTGATGACAATCGCTGGTTGTAGACTTTCTGGTTATTACAGACTTATCAATTTTCTATTTTTAAAAATATTTTTTCTAAAATCTTTATTTAAATAATGCCAACATTATATCATTAAGTACATGCGCTGTCAACTTTTTGGGAGTGTGAGAAAGCATCTGGTAAGACATAAGGCTTGTCATGGGGAAGACCGTTTAACACAGCTACAATTAGGCCAATTCTATGCTATGGGACAGTTGTTTAGTGGAATGCATATTCTCTCATGCAAATAACATACGTCGGTTTTCATCAGACTATAGAGAATGGTTTTTCTTTGCTGCCTTTTCCTAGTTTGTCTCGCTCTGCTTTGATGAATCTTTCTTCTTTTGATATTCGTAATACGCTGTCCTTTCAAGACAATTTTCCATTTAAAAATAAGTAGCCTTTGAAACATTCGTCATCGAGCAAAGAAGGCTTTCTCTGTACTCAAGATTGGCCAGGAAATTAATTAGGCACGAATGTGAATGGGAATATATAGCCAAATTTCTAGTCAAAACTTCACCGATGGCTTCCGAAATGATTTATGTGGCGCTGCCAGTTTTACCTAGAATGACAAATTAAGACCACATTACTCGTTAAGGAAACTTGTATCTGCCTTTCAAATACAATGGAGGATATAAGGTGTGTGCATTTATAACTGCACTTGCTGACCTTTTCAAAACTTCCAACATACGTAATCCTAATTCCAATTAGTTCAATTGTGACAAACAGGTGTCTGCATTTGTAGCTGAACCCCTCTACTATCCCCAAACTATTGTAGCACCAGAATGTTGGGTTTCTTTTAGCGCAGTTGAACGGCTGAATTTACAGAGTTTTCTCTGGGTCTCAAGTAACAATTGGATTGTGCGACGTGCTATACTAGGAAATTCCGTACGTAAACCCTGTTTGGGACTTTTTACGTTTTCGGCTTCCATTGGCAGTTTAGTTTCGTATGAGTACAACTGTAAGCGACATATCACTCAATATTACAAAGAGGTCAAACCAATTCTTCCCGATGTCTTCAGAAATCAGCGGCAGAAAAGACCGTAAACTTTTTACTGGCGTCTTGTTGCGGAACCAAGCTTAACAGTCAAGTTTTTTTTTTTTCTTTTATAATGAGCGTGCGCTCAAGGGGTTTTTGTACTTTAAAAATGTTTGTACACAGCGCAGGCCAAGGAAATTTAGGGATTAATGACAGGTACCCATGTACATTGTTTTTAAACGTCTGTAAGTTATAACGACCAGGAAACACAGAGATCGGCTAGGCATCCCATAAGCGATTTGTACGGCTTAGGAAAAAAATCACGATATTTTAGAGTAGGTATGTCCGAAAATGGGCTTAAGGGTATACGGATGAGCATTCACAGTGAGACGGGTGTTACAGTTGAAAGTTTAAATGGGAGGAATGCTACTAGCGATTTCAATGGAGCACTGGTGGTGGAAATAGCGATAAAACAAAGTGAGACAGGAGACAGTACGTCGGTGTTCGAGGGTGTCAATTGACTGACTGATATTGGTATCACCTATGAGTTCTATCGCACGGTTTTGAATCCTATCTAGCAGGTGCAGAGATGTTATAGGAGCACCCGACCAGATGTGGGCATTGTACTCAAATTTTGAGCGGATGAATGCCTTACATACTGCGGCTAACTCAGAGGGGGTAAAATATTTCTTACATCGCTTGAGGAAACCTAGACAGTTCGCAGCATTTTTGGCGACATCGAATATGTGGTCATTAGAACGCAAGTTGTCGCTGACACACATACCGAGAATGGAAGTGCCATTCATGGATAATGGCTGGGTATTTGAATTTCGCTTTAATGACAGCAGACAGCATTGAGTTTTGGAAGAATTAAATTTCACTCACTTAATAGTTCCCCAATTGTTATGCTGTTAATATCGGAATTTAATGGGCTCAACTTACGCTACCGTTCCCCTTCTACAGCCGAAGGAACGATTATGAAAAGCAGAGTACTGTCATCAGCAGAGGAACATATTGGATTAGAAGTAGCAGACAAGAGATCATTAATGAAAATTAGAAAGAGTGTTGGAGACAGAACGGAGCCCTGGTGTACACCAGCATTTATTTTGTGAATATCAGACTTGAAACCGTCCAAAACAACTTGAATTGAACGTTCCGAAAGGTAATTTCTAATCCATTGAAGAAGGGAGTCATCGATCCCAAAAGCACGCATTTCGGCAAAAGAGCCTGATGCATCTGATTGTCAAAAATTCCGTCAAGTTTTACTGGTTGTTTTCTTTCCGATAGATACATATGTAACATATGATGCGAACCACTTATGAACTACACCAGTCTTGTACGATTTATTCAGAAGTATCTCATAGTTGACCACATCAAATGCTTTTGTCATATAGGTATGTAAAGAGTACAAAAAAAAGTGTTATTTATATTGAAGCTTTCACTACAAAATTTTTGAATAGCGTCTTCAGTAGATCTGCCTTCGCGAAAACTAAACTGCTCGTTTCTGAAAAATTTGGTCTTATTTAGAAATTATACAATTCGTGCTTTCATTAGTTTTTCGAACAGATTACAAAACGTCGGGAGTATAGATATGGGTGACTGATGTTCTACTATCTTTTTTGAAGAGAGGAATAACTTCGGCACTTTTAAGAGATGACAGAAAAATTTCACAATTAACACTTTAGTTGATTTCGAATCCACCGCGGTAGTAGAAGAGAAAGTATTAAATTAGTGGGCAATTTCAAGTGGGTCTGATTATTCCCATTAATGTCGAGAGTCCAAAATGTTCGATACAAGCCTGAGATTTTCAGGCGCGGCTTCTGTTGTGTGTGGAGACCAAGATCGGATTTTTTTTCCCCCTGATAAGGTTTGGACACACTAACCCCTTACATACTCATATATGTAACGTTAGTCCTGATACCACAAGCATCGTATAAATAATAACACTGTATATATGCAAAAAATAATTTCAGTATTTTTTTATTTTTTCACAAATTTAAAGATACTATATATAATATATAATGATATTTCTGGAAGCAAGAGACACAGAGTCCTACATCGCACTTTGATGTGATTTGCATAGCTAACGTGCACATCGACGTTTTTTTTCATTGGGATCTTTATAATAAAATGGTCCACTCGATCGTAGCGAGCACTAGCATATTGCGTTTCCATTTTAGGTCTACCAAAACCACCAGGAGGTTTCGGTTCACCAAGAGTCCGACAATAAAACCGTGCTATCGAATTGAAGTTGGGGTAATTTTGAGCCAGCTTTTTTGTGGAGTAACCAAGCGTTTTGAATGGAAACATCTATCAGCCACGTAAATATGGACGACCACAATTTCTTCCCTCTAGCACATATTCGTTAGTTCTTTACATTTTTGTCCATACGGTCCGTGCCACCCATATTTGCGTTATATCGTGCAATTGCATAGGGTCCTGGTAGTTCAATAGCCTAATGGTCTTTCCGGGAATATCTGGACACTTTCGTAACTGAACTTTTTCCAAAAAGTGTAGACGGAACACTCACAAAGGAATTGTCGACCCATTTCGTTACATAAATATTTGCTGCAACTAATTTCGAGAACTCAATTGTACCCCGCTTAGTATTCGTCAATTCTTTTTTATTTTTTAGAGGGCAAGAAACCGGAATGCGATTTTCCCGGATGGTTCCGGTTCCATTGTAACCTATTTGTTTTAGTCTAAGTAGGGCAGGCACTGACGTAAACAAATTATCGAAATAAATACAAAACAGCAAAGGCTTATAACATCGTTGAATTCGTCGATCATACAAAACAATGGTGTTGCGTTCTTACCGTATTTTGCAGGATAATCCACGTTTAGCCTTGGGTTGTTACCTTGGTACATCTCAAAGTTTATGAGGTATCCATCTGGTGTATTCAGCGTCCACGTTCTATAGCCGAAGCGTAGTGTTTTTCCCCTGATGAATTGTTTGCAGCCGTGGCTGCCATGATACCCCACCATAGATTCATCGTAACTAAGATGTTGCTCCTGATGGAAATTTTGAGCAAACTTTTTTTTCAAGCCATCAGTTATCGGACGGATTTTCCAAATTTTGTCATTTTGTTCTTGCGAATTATAATTATATGCAAATAACGGTTGTTGATTGTCGAATCTGTCACGTCTCATTGCTTGTAAAACCATTCCAACCGTCATATCATCATCTTCAACCCAATAGTCTCTTTTGCTAGGATAAGTATTATAACCAGTGACTATCATATGCCAATATACACGTGCATTCGGTTCGTTATGATGTTTGGGTTAGCAGCTCCTCGGAACACAGCATATTTGTTTGTTTCCTAACACAGCAACTTATATAATTCTTCGTCAACAAATTTCTCGAATTGTTGATATGGCTCAAGTTTTTGGCAATCGGTGTAATTGGCTTTTGGAAAGCGCGGTATCATAGTTCCATCATCGTCATTGGTCCACACAAGCTCTGCTGTTCCCTCAGTTCTTTTTATTTTTCGGATAGACTGAGTTTCCTTCTCTGTTTCCGATTGCTCAAAGTTTTGCTGTGGTTCCTCGTTTGCTTGACCTCTAAAATTTCGAATGCGGCGAACTGCCTGTGCTCTCGAAGAGAGTCGAGTATCTGCCTGCATTCTCAAACTACATTTACGAACATTAATTTGGGTTGGTGTTGTTTCGTTTGTTGTACCTTTTGTAAAATTGATGGTGCTGCACTTGCAATTGACAAATCCCCCTCTGATGCATCTGGTGTTACTAAATGAATGGATGCTGATGGACTTAAAGATTGCTCTAGGAGGTCGACATCCAAATTAAGAAATGAGTTATCCATAACATAGTTCAATTTATCAGTCCTTCATCAACATATACAGATGGAGTCTTCTTCCATATTTTCATGGAACCCAATCTCACATGGCGCTTTCAATTGATTGACTGGTAAATTTATGAACTCACCACATCCGTCTTCTTCACCTGAATCTTCTCCAGATAAGTTATCTTCAGTTGGTGGTTCTAAATATATCCGATCAACTTCTAATTCATCCCAATCAAATTCCTCTATAAATCTGACAATGTCTTCAATAGTGCAATGTTATCTATCAAGCCGAATAATAGAAAAAGTAATCAGATACAAATCCTGCTGCATACGGACAAATGTTATATAAATGTATTTTCCGTCACACATTATGTTATGTTATATGCGGACTAACGTTACATATATGTATGTAACAGCACCCAAAAAGCTGAGCAATCAGACGAACTAATTTTCAAAAAATACTTTTTGCTAATAAATTTATGATACAATAACACACCACTCATATCTTTTCTTTTAATCTACAACTCGTAAGTTCTATAAAATAATTAACAATGTCTACTTTCTGCTCGTCCATATTTTGCTATCAACTCAAATTCGAATATTTAAAAAAGCGCTTACTGTCGCCAAAATCACAACCACAATGCAGTATTTTTGTCTTATTCTCTTTGGTATATTACATTGCATAAACTTTAAACTCAGAAGTCGATGGAAACAAACAGTAATTGTTTTAAAAAAAATAAGTTGCCCGGCTGTTATATTTATGTAACGTTAGGCTAAATGCTTCCTAACCTCTTCACTTGATTTCAGATAATATTTTTTTTTTTAATTTTGATTGTTAGGATGGTGATTACCTCTGTTTTTTTTTGTATTTATCCATGTCTAAAGACGTTTCGAAATTGAATTATCAAGCTTTTCAGTGTTAGTGTCATTTTCAGTATGAGTTTTTAGAGTACATATTTAAAACTGATCATAAGCAACTCCCAGAATTGAAACATCAGGCAACTGACTATTTTATTATTATTATTATTGCTTTTTTAATGCCATTTATGACCACAATTTAAAGGGCTGTGGCCAATAGTAATTCAGCAGATAATTAGAAATCCAGCCTAACAAAAATATGGTCAATGCAAGTTTTTGTTTTTTTAATGATTCGTGTCGACTCTGGCTGTAGCTTAGCTTTCAAGTGTTCCGACTTCTGAAAATTATCGGTATATATTGTACACGACAGGACTCTTCATATAGAAACAGTTCACTGACAATAAATGGTATGATCTTAGAGAACAATTCATGTTGTTTCTGCGAGGTGAGGTATCAATTTTTTCAACAATTTTAGCGAGTTGCATTAACCTGTTTCAACCAAGTATCATCCAGATCAGAACCATTGATCTTCTTAATTGACCGTCATAATTTTCAAAAAACTACTCCGTTTGATCACAGTAACATTTTGCGCATGTAATGGTCTATCTTGACTTAGTTTCGCTTATTCTGTAAGGAAGTCGTGCCTACTAGCATGTTTAGAGAGATGAAAAGATTTCTGATCGCTTTTTGCAGCATTCCATCCGAGTATTTTCTGCGCTGCCTATGGTTTCTAGATATAAGTCCTGGTTTGAACTTCTTACAAGGCGAATGGAAAATTCACCATAGAAACCCATATGAAATATGTACATAGTTGCTGCGGACTTTACGAAATTGGCAGGCCTAAATCTTGAGTCACACTATGAATAAAGGTCGCAATGTTCTCACCGAATGGAAATACGATTCACACGATATTCTTTCCACAATACCTCCAGTCACTGCCCTACGATTTTTTTGCAGTGTTGCCCATTTATTTCATCCGTAATCGCATTGTTACTTTGGAATGGGTAATCTGTTACTAGGCTACGTCTGTCTCGTACCTAGACCTACATACATTATTTAGCAACAGGAGTATTTCCCTTTAAATCCTATTATGTGTTTAAGCGTTTTGTTGTAAGTAGTGTGTTTAAACTTTTGGTTAGGGTTTCGAATCTTATTCTTAAAGCAGCAGCTGCAGGTGGTATTCCTTCTGTATTGAGTATTCGTTGAGCTTATTGATTCACAATATTGTAATGATTCATAGTATTCATCCTGCCAAACTGTGTTTGCTTGCTGTAATTTGTTATTAATAAAAGATTATGATTTACCAAACATAATTTGAACCATAGCTATCAAAATAAAATGCCTATCGTCCTTACGGATCGCAGTAGAATATATCAACCAATCTAAAAACCCCATTTCTACGACCAGAAACTTTGAAGTCGTAATCCATGATTATTACCCTAATAATATGTTTTCAGTTAATTACTTAAAAAAAAGAACCGAGGGGGATTCTTTTCCAGCAGGAGGCTGGTAGATTTTCATTGAAAATTTTAAATTAGTTTTGAAATTGAAACTGCTACGCCAAAGACACCTAGAATGATGAAATCGTTGTTGGCCTTCTGATAGTACAAAGATATCTTTCCCACATACACTCACCGACAACTGGTTGGAGTTTCTCTATAATTTTGTTCCGTATGTGCTGCAAATATTACTGTTAGATGACCATTACCAATTTCTAGGAGAAACCATAAATCCTTTTTTTTCCTTGGAATTTGCAATTTGTCCCGAATTACCCGCGATAAATGGTTGAGGCAGGGTATAAATACTTTGAAAGTTCAGTTGCGGATTCCATTCGCAGAGTGACTTTTTAGTTAGTTTTAGTGATTTGATTTAATAGAAAGTATTTAAACAGGTCTTAGAAGTAAAAAAGTTAAAAATGGGATCTGGAAACATGTTAAAACTAACGGAGATTCAAAACATTAAAAGAATCCACCAAAAGGGATATTCTGTCAACAAAATTGCAAATCTTTTGAAACGCAGTCGTACAATTGTTTTAAACTATTTAACAGATCCAGGGAAAAGATTCATACCCAGATGATCCCTACTAAGAAAAGCTCCAAATTCTACAGCAACAATCAGGGAAATCGTGGTATCAGGAAGGATTTTCAATGTGGACACAGAAAACTAATGACTTGTCAGCATGTGTTAGCTGAAGCGGAACATCTTCAAAGAAAGCATTTGAAAATAAAACCTACTTAATACAACTTGATCGAAACGCTCGTTTGACTTATGCCAGAAATCATTTAAGGTGGAAGAAGCGTTGGAGAACTGTCATCTTCACTGATTCACATTTCATCCTGCAATAAGGTAATGCAGCAACTCACACAACTCGGAAGGTGAAAGAGTACTTCGAGCGTAGCAACGTTTGCTTTCTTGACTAGCCAACATTGTCTCCAGACCTCAACATAATTGAGAATGTAAGGGGATATCTCTCCAGAGCTATCTAGCAATAACGTAGCAGACCCTACGACGCCATTGAAACTCAATGGGACAAAATCCCATCGAAAATTAATTAAGAAACTGTTTAAATGAGGGGGAAAAACAATAAAACCATTGCCATAAAACTCTAAATTTTGTTTTTATTTCACAAAAAACCCGATTCTACTCAACCACTTGTCGTGGTTAATTAAGGGCAAATTGCAAATTCAAAGAAAATTAAGGGAAAAAAAGGATTTATGGTTTTTCCTAGAAATTTTTAATGATTACCTAACAGTAATATTTGCAGCACATACGGAACAAACTTATCGAGAAACATCGAAATCAGGGGGGTGTCTCAACCAGTTGTCCAGGAGTGTATACACAAAAGTTGTTTGGTGGAATAACCGATTATTTGAATGTGTTATTCAAAGCCGCGTAGAAGCTTTCCGCAAACCGCCCCCATCTACTGTAGAAGCTTTAATCCTACATAGTTTCATCATGGCATGCAAATTTAAAACTATAATTTGATTTAAAACGGATGAGTTTGATTATCTTGTCCACTAACATCAGAACTTCAATTGCAGTGTACGAATACGACATCGAATTTTCATTGTGCAAGTATATCAATGCGGATACCCAGGCTCTGAGCCAAGAAAAAAATGTCACCGGTTCTTCTAATCGAGACCGAATCTGATATCTGATATCTTAAAAATAACACCACAATTCGTATAACCCTAGTTGGAAATGCATCTATTATCTCAATAGTAGAAGGAAAAGAGCATATACATTTGTAGCCATGCTGAAGTTAAGGCTTTAATCAATCCCAAATTGCTGATTACAGATAAAGAAATTTATAAAAAATCATTTCGGTTCTGCTGTCTCATAGGAGGACTAACTGAAAGCGGGTGACAAATGTTTTTATAGACCCTTCCGCTTTCGCGAAGTGATTCAATCTGCTTAACATAAGATGAAAAGCACGACAATTAAATATTCCAAAAATGGTGTGCTTATAAATAAATGTAGTTTGAAAATTATTACTTAGAACTTGTTATGGCTATAAAGCTGAAAATGTAGCCTGCAGGGGCGACCAAGAAACTTTTATAGTAGACTCGCGGTCAGTGCTAAGGATATGGAAAACCTACTTCTACGGCTATGAGCAAAATACTGCTATTGGCAAAGAAAAAAACATTCTATAACATGGAAAATGAGGAACAGTTTGCTCACTCACTTCATTTCAATGAGCAGAATAGCAGTATCTAAACTGATGTCAGTACAATTCACTTGAGAATCTGCTCAGTAGAAATTATACCCGATAAATGGAAGCTCATCATCATTTGTTCATTCCAAACGATATCTTGGCGACAATTGTAAAGGCTTCCGTTTCCTCATTGAACTTCTTTTTTTTTTTTTATCGGCGACCGCTCTGAAACCCTCGTTAAAATCGTGGTGGGTCCATGAAAGTGTTGCTTGTGACCAAGAAAATTTACCATATGGTACATCTTGGAAAAACTTTGTTTATCTTGTCATTTTGTCAACAAAAAATTATTTTTATCAGATGGGGGCATCACCCTTCAATTATTTTGCACCTTTTAATTCGAACCGTGAAACTCCATCACTGATTTTAGGGCTGCCTATGGCTGTTTTTACAGGCCACATAAAACCATTTATAGACAATGCGTGTCCTGTTTATTTACATAGCCATTGTTATAAAAATGTGCTTCGTCACTGAATATGTAGTGTGTTTCCAAGAACTTTTGCTGTTTAAAGACATTCCAATATTATTATTGTGTAGGTTTTTCGTGAAGGATAGTCACTTTTAAGCAAGATTTGTATCTTGTGTGAGTGAAACTTAATTTTATTTCTGAAAATAACATGCAGCAAGAGCACTAGGGGCATTGTGTCGGAAATGAGAAAAGTTGCATTTATAATCTAGGTACAATATGTATGAACAAGGGACAACGGGTAGAAGACGTACGACGTCGAAAAACGGGTAAATCAGCTAACATTTTTTAGACTGCCGCGCAAACGAGAACATATTCATAATAGATTCAGTCGCCAATATGCATACTACTCGTACATTGATCAAAAAGTTCCCGGAATGTATTCAGAAAATTGGAAATACAAGTTTATTCACCTAAATCTATATTGTCCCCTTCAAAGTAATCCCCATTGACTGCAACGCATTTATGCCAGTGCTTGATCCACTCCCCGAAACATTTTTTATATTCGGTTTTCGGTATGTCCATCATTGCTTCCTGCGGTTTTTAAATTACTTTCTCTTTGCTGCTGAAATGCGTTCCCCGTAGTGTTTTTTTAAGAAGAAAGAAGTCACAGGGAGCGAAATCAGGTGAATTCGGTGGCTGTTGGATGGTATTTGTTGCATTTTTCGTCAAAAAATTACGAATAATGATGGCACTGTGCGACGCGTAGGGACGATGCGTTATCATGGTGCAAAATCCACGAGTTTTCTGTCCACAATTCTGCTTCACGCAAACGGCGAATTGCTTCACGCAAACGTCTCATAACGCTCAAATAATACTCTTTGTATACTATCTGGCCTTCTGGCAAAAATTCATGATGCACTACACCGTTGTAATCCATGAAAACCGTGAGCATTGCCTTCTTTTTTGACTGAAAACGACGTGGTTGTTTTGGTCTCGACTCATTTGGTGAACGGCATTCACTTGCCTGATGTCTGGATTGCGTGTCGTACTAATAAACCCACGGCCACGTCTCGTCTCCAGTAATGATCCTTTTGATGAATGTGGGATCGGATTTAGCCTTGCAAATCATCTCTTTTGCGACGTCAACACGTTCTCTTTTTTGCATGAAATTGAGGTCTTTTGGCACCAACTTTGCTACTACACGACGGAAACCCAAAACATTAACCAAAATGTCTTGCACCAATCCATAGGCAATGTTCAAGTCCCCCGATATCTCTCTGATGGTTAATTTGCGGTTATTGGCCAACATTTCTTTTACTTCATCAATGTTTTCGACGATGGTTTGCCACTGCGTTCATCATCTTCGATTGACTCACGACCACTTTTGAACCGCTCGTGCCACTGGTAAACGACCGTTTTCTTTAGAGAATCGTTGCCGAAACACTTTTCCAACATTTCCAACGATCGCGCACCATTAAATTCATTTTTTACGCAAAATTTAATACAAGTTCGTTGTTGCAAATTTAAATGCATTTCTAAAATTGTAAAAATCACCAACACACACAGAGATAGATGTACTCTTGGCTACGTAGCTTTTGCAAATGTGAAGCTTTGACGCTAAGATTTAGAGGGAATGTCAACAACAGATTTACCAACTTAATAAAAAAAACAGTTCTCAAATCGGAATAATGGGAACGCCACACGGTGGTGTCCCCCGGGAACATTTTGATCAAGGTGGTATATTAAGCAGGGATACCTGCTAACGGGAGAAGACGAGACTTGCAATACATAGAAAGAATGCTTCAATGTCTTCATAAACAAAGAATTTCCACGCAGTAACACTGCTTCGACTGTCGTCATGAAGTGCGAACGGAAGATTTTACGGAAGCCAAAATTAGGGATGCTGTTGAACCGGTAGTGCGCAGTCAGACTGGATAACATATCCTCTGACGTGTGGGTGGCAATCGAAATCTTGGGTTTAAACTATTAGCGATTTTCTTCAATAAAATGATAGGAGGCGATCAAATCCCTTAACAGTGGATGAAAAGCATTTTTTGTTCCACTGCATAAAGGCAAGAGCGACAGGAACAATTACAACAACTATTAATGTCGCATACTATGAAAATGTATGAGCGAGTTAATGTTGGAGTGCAACAAGGCAGTGCAACAAAGTCCGTTGCTTTTTAATATCAAGCAAGATTTTCTATTGAAGCAGCACGTCAACGAATCCTGAACAACTTCTCTTCTTTTCGACGATGATTGCGCTATTATAGAAAACGACGTGACAGCCCTTCAAGCAACTCTTAGTAATTGGAGACAGGCGCTAGAACATAACAGGTTACGAATCAGTAATACTTAAACCGAATTTTTACATTCCCGTGTTTTCGAGACAGCAAACCCAATTCCTGGCATATATTTAGAAGGAGGTATAATGTAAAAGTGCAAAGAATTTAAATGTGTAAGCTCTATCGTTGACCATAAAGGAAATTACGGTCACTGACATGCAGTCAGTGTTGATTGGCTTCTACGTGCATGGAGTGAAAATTCCGTTGTACTTTGTGATAAGAGTTTTTTAAATATGACAATCGATCGTCCAGCTTTAATATGAGCACTGCAATGTAGGACAATGTAACAAAATTGTAAAGGAAAAAACGAAGAAAATGAAAATTTTACGAATTCCAGCGGGTACAATAAGGAACCGATGGTACAGAAACTTCAGACTAAGCAAGTTGGTTTTGCCATGTTCAACGAATTCATCGGAAAATCCGGTGCAAATAACCAAAGAGGCTCAAGTTCTAGCCGAGGCTTGAAGAGATGGGATCACTCAACCAAAGAGGCTCAAGTTCTAGCCGAGGCTTGAAGAGATGGGATCACTCAAATACGAAACATTAGCTAATTTTTGGCCTCATTGTCTACGGTCCGAAAATTTAGCCAGCCGCACAATCGGTGCAGTAACAATGTATATGCAATAGGTACATGGGAGATATGTAACGTTAAATGTAATTATACGAGTTACATATTTCTACGGTTAATAAAAGAAGAAAGCGATTCTATGTGTACAGGCGCCACTCCAACTTGAATGTCAAATGTTTTGAGCTGCCAATATAAATTCCAAGCGAAGTCCAAGATGAAACAACTAAGGGATTGAAGGCGCCTCTATCAAAGTGTCCTGCAACCAATCAGAAATGCGAATATATCAGTAAAATGGGTGGAATCGATGAGCCACGCCAAGAACTTCTTATCTTATTTGAATTTAGGAACCTAACACCCATAAAATCTTAAGGGGTTAGGCCACTCTAGACGCCCGAAAAATAGGCTTTTTTGTAATTTTTTTTCTTCAAGAAAAATATAAAATAAATGGAGTTTACAAAGGTAGAAGTTTATTGTACATATGATTGACTGTAAAACGTAATTTTTATAGAAAAATTTATTTAAAAATGGCAGCCGTGCAGAGTTTCTCAGATGACCTCTCTTTTTTGGAAGGGTCTACGGTCCTATCAATAGCTGCTTTAAACTTTGAATTATGATAAGTCATTAATTTTTTTTATTGTACATAATAACAGCAAGAGAAGCATATAGGATTGTTTTGATATATTGATTTTTGGCCGAGTGGCGAACTTCCAAAGTCAAAATTGTAAAATTCGCAGAAAAATCGTTAGAAAATTGTTAATTACAAATTTGAAAATTCTTCAAGTTATGCATGCGGCCAACTTGGAAAATGCAGTTTTGAGCTAAACGCGTTTAAAATTCACAAGAGACTCGGTGCCTACCTGGCAGCCTTGTACTATTCTTTGAAAAACAAGTACTTCGAGATATTTCCTGGCCATAATCTTTAGGGATATCATTTTTGAGGTCCTAAGGGATCATTGCAAGCGATAAATAAAAATCGATTTTTTGAAAATACTAGAGTGGCCTAACACCTTAAGAGATCAGATCTGAGACTCCCTGTATTTATGAAATCGTAGTTAATACTACAATGACGATTCTAAAATTGTTGCTGCTCCATCGTAACTCAGATGATCCTGGCCCGATTTTTTTCAAATTTTCATTAAATGTGTGGTATGTTAATAAAATTGGATTAGTACTCCAAAAATTTCGAAATAATCCTCTGTTTTTAAGAAAAAAATTAGTATATTTTGTGTTGACCCTCGAATTTTGGTCAAAAGCTAATAGCCCCGATTCGGCATGAGGACCCACCATCTGATAAAAATTCAAATCGATAGCACTATTCGTTCGTGAGTTATCGTGAATACTCATACAAACACACATATACTTTCTAAAAACTTTATAGACACTGTAAAACGAAAGGATATCACCAAATTTTCATTTTCGAATTTCGAGGTGAATGCAAGATCTTCCCTATCAGGAAGTTAGTAAATGAGTGGGGTGTGCTCTAGTTGCAGGTGTAGTTAACGATCTTAACCAAATTGTATAATACTATTTCACTTGCTTGAGAAAATGCCTTACTATTCTATTGCCTTTCTAGACCAAAGGAATAGCAGTTGGAAAGAATGATTTACCGTCAGGAGATGATGCCATTGACCGGTATAGGTAGATATCCCAGTTCTGCCTTGAAGTTTTTAAATTTTGAGATGATTTATCGGGAAGCCCTACTTCTATATGATGAAAGGCAACATTTACTTATCAAGGTCTCCCAATAATATCATTTCTTTTGTGCATGCAGGGCATTTGAATGATTGTACAATACATATATCTTGTGTTCGTTCCTGCATATGTCGTACGATATGTAGTTTAATTTATTTGTATAAAGATAGACTAGTACACAATTTTCCAGTCGATATTCAAGGTATGATTCGGAACGTGTCTTCTGCGGATTAAAAAATCCTGACTTTTTACGATAGATCACTATCTTGTGTATATCGCTCGCTATAATATTTGACGATTAAATGAGAGGCGGAGCCAGCAACTGATCTGGTCGTGTGAACAAATTTTCAGACAATCGTACACGAAAATTGATAAGGCAGATTGCTGCCTCTGCAGCAACACCTTTTGCAAAGATAATTTTACTGTTTAGCTATTGCCGCGGTACTTAGTACTTTGCCGCCATTTTCGGTTCATGATTCCACCATTCTTTATTTGTTTGGAGCCGATCTTTTGGAATACCGACTCCGCTCGGTACTACTACTACACCATACTTCGAAGTTGTTCCACATACCTTGTGCGCTTAGTTCTTCTTCTCTGTTTATGGCACTTTGCAGCCATTTTCGGAAATTTACCGCCCAGAGTTGACCTGCTTCATTGTTTCCTAAAGTGGTTCTCCTAAAAGCACTTTAGAATATTTTGCGTTATTCGGGCATATAGATACTCGTAGTAATCTACATATCTGCGTTTAGTGTCCACCGCTGCAGTATGTAAGGATGTGCTGTTTTTGCATAATATACAGGGTGTCCCAGTTTAGGTTTTCGCTTTTAGCTGAGAATTGCTGAAGTTATGGCGAACAAAAAATTGTATAGCAGGGAGGAGGGATCTATTTTCACCTCCCTTCAAGTAATAGGCCGTTAAAGTGAGGAACCTCTGATTTCGAGGTAAAACTCCTTAAAAAGCCGTAGCTTTCTAAGAGATCCAGGTTAAGACACCGTTGTGCACATTTTTCAAAGAGAATTTCAGTGTGCATAAAATACTAAAATTTCGTCGAGTTCGATGAACGCCAGCCAAAATTATGGCATTTTAAAGCTAACATTTTGAAAACAGTTTTAGATCGAAGTCAGAGGTTAATAATTTCAACGGCCTCTAACTTGAATGGGGCTGAAAATAGACCCCTTTACGATACAATTTTTTGTTTGCCATAACTTCAGGAATCCTAAGCTAGACACCCTGTGTTCGTATAGCGTGTTGTACACATTATACCTAATTATCAAAAGCCCAACTTTGACCACTTACATAAAAACAACATCTAAGACTCGCCTCTTACTAAATAATGCTACAACATGTAGAATTTGATTGGGTTGCCTATGCAATGGAACTTAACGAACGCCTTAGAATTTGCATATTAAATTGGCTGCCCCTAAATTCTGACCACACTGCTTGTATCTGATAGATTTGAAAATGAAAATACTTTTATTTCCTTAAATGCCATTTAATACATATAATATTTTAAGCGTAGTTTTATGGCTCGAAAACGAATAAAAAGCCAACTCGAAAGGCATGAACATAATATAACAATCAATCACAACTTTGCAGTTCTGCTTTTAGGTCCTGTAACAGGCACTTAAGTGAAAAGAAAAAAAAAACCTGCTACAAAAATATAAAAAATAAAACTTTTGAATACAATTTTGCTATTTGCACCACACTTAGTCGAGTTAAACGACCCTTTTAAACATTATATTCAACTTTTTATTCCCCTTAAATTCATATCTACGTATGTAGGTACTCGTATATTGAGGATTTTTCGTATTTTTTATTTTCAAGATGAATTTCATTCCCTCCCAAAAGTGAAGGGGGACATAATACTATGCCATGCGGCAGAAAATAAGCAAACATTTGTTCAACTGAAAACATAATTTCATCCAAAGTCAATAGTTTCCTTCTTACTCTCTACAGAGAAACACAAGCACATGGGGGCAAAGCACCCTTATACCGATGTGTATACCTACAAACTGAAAAAAGAAAAATCAACAAATATATAAAAGGAAAAATCCGGCAGAAGAGTATAATTCTCTAAAATCATCCAAAATATATATATATATACGTGTATATATATGTAGGAATAAGAAAAAGTATTCAATGATAACATCACGCGAAGTAAACGTGCTTACCGACTCTTTTTCCAGCTATATTCGCACCAAAAAAAAAGGATCTACGAGGTAAAACAAGATTTTTCATATCCTGCCGGGAATGCACATTAAATGGAGACACAGAGGGGGTTCGAATCTTCTTTTTTTTTCTGTTTTCCAACGATGGAAAATATAGAGTAAAACACATTTTGCGGATTGCCAGAATATTTGTCTGTAAATAAGGTTAAAAAAAAAATTTAAAAAAAAAAAATATTTTATACATAAGTATGTATAAAATATATTTCACTTCATTTCTTTTACAAGGCTTCGTGCATCGTCTTTTATCCCGACTATACGAGTATTCGTATCCTCGTACTCTCATCACTGTACTCGTACACTTTTGAATTCGTTGGCGTAGAAAATTAATGATTTTTTCATCCTTTTGAGATGCGCCGTTGCTCATCTTTAATGACAGCTGAAGCTTAGGGATGGATACACTAGATACACTAGTTACAATCGAGAGAGCATTGCATTTCGCCATTAACGTGTGTTCGGGATTAGATGCGGGAATATGTGCGCGATGCTGTTGCATTAGAAATGAGATCCTTTCATGCGATGTGTGAATATTTGAAATCAACTTTAACATCTTCAAAGATTATTTGAATGGTATTCATAAATATAATCCTTAAGACCAGCGACTTGTGACACTAGTAACATTGCGTCGTTACGCAGATTTAAGGATATATTTTTACATTATTAAAACTTTTTCATACACATTATTGAGGTATCCTTATATCCGTAATGTCATATAAAAGTTTGTGAACTACAAAAAGTGTAAGATTTCTATTGAGATCACGACTCTATAGAATGAGTGTTTTAATCTCTTTTAAAAAGTTGAAGAACTTTTTGAATAATAGAATCACTTCAATCGGGTTTTTATGGCAAGATAACTATTGTAGTAACTTCTAAGGATAACGATGGTAATTGATTTTTATCTCTCGGAAAAAACTCAAATAATCCTGGAAAGAGGCAAAAATATCTGTTTAATGTGCATCTATTGTAGGTTTTTTTCATTAACCAGCCCGTTCGGATTTAAAATTATTTTCCAAAGTTTTGCACTCTTTATACTCCGCAAGGGCTAATAGAAAAGGCAAGTAGGCCTTTTGATATTGATTTGGGTTTTTTTTTTATAAAAAAAAAAATTATTAGCAACCTTTGCAGATAGTAATGAGTAGGAAATTAAGAGCTCAACAGGCTGTTTTGTAAGCAAGTTGTACGGCTTAGAAATTGATCATCTTATTTCACATTAAGACCGTAGATGGATTTTTGACTTAACTTATGAGTATTCATAAAAAGACAGGTGTTACGGTGGACGGTGGTTTTCATAGGCAATTTCGTTAGAACTCTAGTGTGAAAATAGTGATAACATAATGTGAGACAGAATACTTTACGTCGATCGTATAGCGCGTCAAGTGGCTGGGTATTAGAAGTGTCACATAAAATCGGTTTTTTTTTTTAATAAAAGTACAGGACATTGGCTATTGATTTAAAAAGCCATTTTGCTGGCCAGTTTACACAATTTTAAGGAATCCACTGTATTGATACGTAGCTCCATCGTGCTGAGACCTCATATCATTCTCATTGATGTCGCATTATTCTGGAAACAAATACTCGTTGATCATCTTTCGTCGTAATTGATTGTAACGCATGCTCTTTTATAATTTTTTAGGTAAATAAGGTCCGATGATGCCACCAGGTTACAAATCGTACAGTACATTTTCGTGGAAATAACGATCTCTAAAAAGACCCTTTCTGATTGTCCTTACTCTAAATACGGCGAATTTGCTTATTGACGTATCAGTTGAGCCAAAAGTGAGCCTCGTCGGTAAATACAATTTTCCGCAACATCTTGCAATTGGATTGGATTCCTTGCAACGAAAGTCTGATGCATGACATGGCTTCAATTCTTTCACTAATTGAATCTTGGGACTAATTCAAGATTAATTCAAGATTCAAGATACAAAAGAAAATACAAAAAGAAGCCCCCCATTTTCCGTACGCCTACTGGACAGTACAGTAGTTAAGCTGGACCTTAAAAACGCTTTTACCTCTGAGAGCTGGTTATCCATTAGAAGGTCACTTGCTAGAATGGGTCCACAGTGTTATTTGCTGAGGTACAATTCTGATAAAGGCGTAAAATACTGCTACAAAGTCAATTCGGGGATCCCACAGGGATCGATCTTAAGAACATAATGTAAGATGGAGTCTTATGACTAATGCTGCCCAGGAGCGTAACGATAATTGGATTTGCCAACGGCATTGCCCTTATGACAGTGACCAAACAGATTCATGAGGTGGAAACAGCCATAAATGAAGCAATCACTCAGATAAAAGATTAGCTTATATCTGCCAAATTGGAGCTGATTGATCATAAAACCGAAGGTATCATCATAGGTGGAAAACCATTGGTTTCGCCAATGAACCAACCGACCATCACGTCCGAAACATTTAAGTACCTTGGAGTAATGAAAAATCCTCGAAATTACAAGCAGCTCTGTCACAAATATTGTCTAATATCGGTGGACCTGGGTACACTAGAAGAATTCTACTTCCCAGATTAACAACATCAATCCTTCTCTAAGTCGCCCCAGTCTGGACAGACGCATTAAGAACGGAGGAGTCTAAAAGACTATCGTCAACATGCAGAAACGGGGCGCTAAGTATAATTAGCAGCTTTCGCAACAACTCAGACGAAGCCGCCTTTGTTACATCTGGAATGTCCCCGATTGACATACTCGTACTTGCAGACAAGACGGTAAGAATATATGTACAATAGAAAACTCTCGAGCCAGCACGACGCCAACGGCGTCAATACGATTAATACCGAAGAAAAGGTAGTGTCAAAACTTATTTTCAGGCTAGTTGGACCATTACCTAAAGGCAGATGGACGCAAGACTGCCAAAATCAGGAGCAAGACACTGGGCATACAATATTCCATTGCATACGCTTTGTGAGATGGAGAACTGACATATATACCAAACCCACAGTCAATAATTGACTAAATGTTGCGGTCCGAAGAAAATGAACTAGCTTCGAAAGAATAAGACGTACAGGGGCAACAATATAGAAGTTATACCATAGATTGCTTACCAGCCCCGCGAAGCAATATATAACGGCAGTCCCGTAGAAAGAATGGTCGAAGTGTGTAGGGTGAGGTGTAGTACGTAGACATATTCCTGTAACAAAGCAATCAGATTAGCGAATCGTGCTTGCTGGTAGCCCGAGCTGCTGGTATATTTGAAGATTGTACACCCTTTGGCGCAACCAAAAAAAAATATTAACACTTGCCTCAACGGAGAACACTGGTCTCATTCTTTTTATTAGGCTCAGGTCATGTAGCGTTAAATTGATGCGAAATCGCTTTGGTATCTGCCCTATCGGAAGCTCGGTGCCTTTTAAACAGCAAGCCTTACAAGTTTTATCTCAAGGTCTTAATTGTGTATTCAATAGATCCAGAGAGGTTTTGGCACCATCCTAAAGATTTCACAGCGTTTATAGCGACTTCGAATGTATGATTGTCCCAAAGTTATCATTGGCACACATACCAAGGGTAGAAAGCTGATGGCTATAATTCTGCCTTAACGACAGAAGACAGTAGTGCAATGGGTCCATAGAAGGAGAGAGAAAAGGAATAATTTTAAGGAAAAGCTGGACAAATGTTGTTTTCTAACTCTACGGAAGTAGACCTAAAGAAGCAGCATCGATAAAAAATATTATGCAGTAGTTCTTCAAGCGGCTGCAAATTTCTAGAACCTTTGGATCATTGTAGTACTCAGCTCTTATATTGGAACGTTACACCTTTCCGAAAGACGTTTCAGTCATTCCTAGCTTATTTAATTTTTTTTGGTTTTTCAACCCGATAAGGTGGGAAGTATTTCGTCCTAACGGGAATAGCGTTTGTTACCCTATCATCAGCGGCATTCATGTCGGTATCTAGGAAACATAATGACAATTTAAAATGCGGTAGGGATATGGGAAATACGCTGATATTGCGTAGTGGCCCTATGAGGCCAAGGGCGATAATATGTATATACAAGTATATCAGTCTGGAGTTTATCAGAGTGAGAAATTAAAACAAGTCCAGGGTGTTAGTCGTGGGTCCGTCCACGGCTGTCGTATGGCCTCATTTATAAGCTCGGATAAGTTGTTTCCGTCTGGGAAGATCTGCACATATTGTAATTTGGTTGTTGTCTGTTCAGTCAACCAGAATTGAGTATATTGATATCAACCGTAATAACCATTTTGATATGAGGATACAGGGATATGACACATTGTATCGATACGATACGTCGTATCGTATGACAGGGCATCAAACTTTTGTAAATAAAACAGAAGTGGATAATTTGCTCATGAAGATTAAATTGTATCCAAATGAAGTTGCATTCCTAATTGGAATATACATGCATTGTGGTAGAGACTGTAATATTAGGAGAAATTCATTCTCATTGCAATCAGAACCAAAACTGGTGGCCAGAATTTTCAGACGTAAACACACACAGAGAGGCCGTTTTCTGCACTTCGAAATAATATTAATTTGGACATCTAGATCTAATTTTTGAATTTTAAGCAATTTTATCAAGCATAGCTGGCTGATTCAATTTCTGAAATCAACCCCTACGTCTATACTTCGGAGCTGCTTTGACATTTTAAGAGCTGAAAATACTACGTTTTCCAAATGTCCATCATGGTTTCTGAATTTTGCAAATGTATCCAAATGGTAAACGCTGGTTCATATCGCCTGACAATGTTATTGAACTGGTGTACCAGGTCCTTCTGATCCAGGGGCACCAGAAAGACCCCGTGAACAAGTAATGGCTTCTGGTTACACCAATGTAGACTCTGAAGATTTTTTTGTTAATCCGATTTATTTGTTAGTCAAATTCAAAGTTCGACTCTGCGAAAAAAAGGTCAGGATGATATTGGGCATCCAAGTATACAATAAAACTCGTCGTTCTTAGCAAAGGCTAACGTTTAATATCGCAAAACAATGTAATATCAGTTGCATAAGTTCCACTTATAAGTAAAGATGGTCATAGACATTACAAGGACTGTTGATGCATAGCTCTTTCGAAAATCGTGTGTAATATTCCAAGAACTATGTGAAGGTATTTTGGTCTACATTCATCTGCATATGCCCAGGTAAACCGAGTACATTATGAATCTTAACACTATCAACCCCTGGGAGAGACCAGTGATCTTCGAGTTATCGAATTTAATGCTTCATATGATAAAGATCATCATCTGATGCTCCATAAGACTGCGACTGATTTCGGTGCCTAATAAAAGCTATTCAAGGGAGCCTGTTTAAATCTGGGAAATTTATGCGGGTAAAACTCTTCAACGGAACTATTCCAAACATCGGATTCCGAGAAAGAAGTGCCCTTCTACAATTTAGCTTCAAAATGCATATTTTATTAGACAAACGTTAACATGGAAAATCCATAGTCAATTTGTGTCTTCAACTGTAGGGCACATCAGGAGTTGAACTTCAGATTTCAAAAGTTCTCATGACGATCGAAAAATATTCGTCGTTTTTATAATTTTGACAAGTAAAGAATCATTAGTGTTTGACACAAGTCGCCACTGTAAATATCTATAAATTAGAAACACAAAGGAGCAAAGCTTACGACATACATACGTACGTATCTACTCTAAACTCCTTGAGCTCTATTAAGAGATTGAAATCTAAATATTCAGATAAAAAGACCGCGTTCTCTGAGCTACATCCAGCAAGTAAACTTAGTCCCCAATTCAAAAATCGGTCGATTGAGATCCGAAACTGAAACGATCAGAATGTACCTAAAATTAGTCTTTCAAAAAGTCCTTCAATACGGCTGATAAAGCTTTAAACGCAATATTTAGTATACTTTTCATTCAATAGCTAACACAGCGTCTTCTGGTTCTATCATCAAGTTACCGTCACATTTCCATGATTATCGGGTCGTTAGTCAGAATAAGTGACGTGAAACCCACGTACTATCCCTGTTCTATGGATTCACATCTTAATCGGTTACCATTGGGTTCAGTTAATCTCAATATGACAGTAACTCATTTAAGAGGTCAATATTACATCTGTTGGATTTTTAGCGATTATTATAATTGACTCTGGCTTGGTGGAGACGTGGTAAGTTCGTTGACAAGAGGGCCTGGGTTCAAATCCCACCAACACCAGAAAGCAAGTGCTGGTGGGATATGAACCCATCGTAGCGTTACCACCATTTCGATGGCGGGTGGTAAATTTCCGAAAGTTAAGTCTCCTGCTTATGAAAAAATCCCCCATTCTGTGGCCGTTCTAAGTTGGTAAAAACTCGTGTGTCCCATTTTACTAAAAATTGCAAGGTGTACAACAGTGTGACTGGGAAAGATCAGATCTTGGTTAATTAGTTTTTTAGTTGACCCTGGTTCCTTCCCTATATCCCGACATCCCATCCTACTTTCTTAAAGTCTTACCCTTTATTTTCAAAGACACACTATGTTTTACTATGTTTTACAATATTTATTTCAACTTTGGCTCATGATATTAAATCTTAACCATTTGATAGAAAATTTAAATAACTTTGTCCTTGCATACAAAATTTATGGAATAAAATGTCCACAACACGAGTTTGCAGTCCAAGGAGATACCTTACATTTTACAGGCTTTATTTATTTAACGAAAGTGTAATCCATAGAACGACTCTGGATGATCCCTAAAATGAGACACGAGAACAAAAGTCCGCTATCCACGTTCAGATAAATTCACTAAACAGAATCTGCAATACGAAACTAAAAGAATCACTTAAGCTTATATCCTACGAGTACTACCGCGATTGTCATCTCTCCTTTATTTGCTCATTTTGTTCCTTTTTTTTTTGTTGTTTGTTTGCTTTCCACTTCTATAACTTTGACATGATAATCCTTACGACAACATTTGTGTGTGGCCACAATGTACTCCAGAAACTGAGCTCTAACATTTCCACAACAAGCCAGCTAGCAGACAAAATTAGTTTCAACTCATTAAGTCGAGATAATGAGCAAAAGGATGCAGTGGTATTACAGTATTACAGTATTACACACAAGCGTAGTTTGTTTATTAAATAAACCGAACAAATTAACCGAACTTTATCCGGTCATATAAATCAGCATCTAAATGAGTATGTACTTACTTACTATCCTTTCATCCAGCTGCTAGTCCCTTAATTCTCATCCTACGAGGAGTACTCGTAGAATGCTGGTCACTCTTTCTCTCTACACATTCAAATTACGAGTAAATTACAAGTGTGACCTTTCCCGAATGTATTTTGTAGTTTTCTTTTTTTTTTTCTCCGTTTGCCTCCCTTATGTTCATTGTTCCATTAGAGTGTATTATGTTCAGATCTCTCTCCGCTCTAAAGGGACACACTATACTCGTATAGTTTTTATATCCTTTCGATTCTCTTGTGAGTCAACTCAGCATTTCGGCAAACATTGTAGTACATGGGAAAGAAATAAAAGAAAATGGTCGCTTACCCCAGTCCATTACAAGGATGACCGGAAAAAGTAATATACGTTGTGTTATTATCGATAACCACTACCAAGGACGTTTGGACAAAAGTGTAAATATTCCATTCCGCTTGGGAAATGTGGGAATTCCATTTCCCGTGAATGATATTTGGGTTCACTTTGAACACAAGATAGATAATATACAAATTTTTAACGCGTAGGTTGAGTGTGTATACATACATACGTGACTTTTTCGTGGAGCTGTAAAGCATCAGCAATCAGGAATTATTGAAAGGAATAAAACTGGCGCCTGCTATTAATAAATAAAATAACTTTTTTTCCTATTCGCTTTGTGAATACGAGGATTCTTTATGGGGTTCTTGTTTTTAAAGAAAACGTGGGCAAACGAACATGACGATGACGTCGATTTTTTTATTTGTTCCTCGTAGAATATATGTAAAACAAAAAAACGAGAAAAATATACCAAATCAATTATGAGTTGTCAAACTTGAGGAAAACATGTTATTTTTATTTTTAGAATCTAGGGATTGGAATGTAAACCTTTTTTTTTTTTTAAAGATGTGGGAGGCATCGCACCTTTAAGGGCTGTGGAGGTGGCAAAAGTAATGTCATAATGTGGATGTGATATAATTTTTTTGCAAATGGCGTCAAGTGTCATTATGCTTTGACATTTATGTTGTAGATAGAGAATTAGTTGACAATAAGCAATGGAGCTATGCACACCTGAAGAACGCGGAATTATTGTTCCCTGCTTTTTTAACCAAACGCCCGAACAATTAAGCGTTTGGCTGAGCGTATGTGGGTCCACTAGAGATGTCGCATCGTAAGAAGTATACTACTGTGGCCGAAGACGTCCGAGACAGTCAGCAAACATCGACGAGACAATGATACACACAATTTGGAATTAGCAGCCATTGCGTCGAAATTTGGCGAAAGACCTGAAATGTTCCCTTATAAAATGTAAGCCGTTCACCGATTGCTGCCTGCTGACCGTCAAGTGAGGTTAACTTAGTCCTATGCTCTGTTAAACATGGTGCAAGAAGAGGATGATTTCGTATTCAAAATCATAATAAGCAACGATCTCCATTTCCACTTAACACTTTGACTGCCATGTTACACGTTTTCGTGCGACAGCTAATATTTAGCCTGGGGCCACGTCGCATATTTTCGTGCGACACCTAGTACTTCAGCTCTAGCCATGTCATACGTTTTTGAGCGACAGTATATGGGATTTTATATGGGTTTTTTCCTTGCAGTGGTCCTATCCGATGATTTCTTATTGTAGCTTGGGCAGAACACAAAACGCATGACCGTCTTATGCTTTTTCCATTATCATCCTTTCTTTTTTCTATGTTGTGCTTCCTGGAAGTAAGTATTTGGAGAGAAAAAAGGTCCAGTAAACCATCAGCAACATTTTCTCTAAACTTTCGAATTTGGATCTCAGGCTTTGTAGCTTTTTTGTTAACTAAATATGCATTCACCATTGCCATACCCAGCCAGCAAAAATGCAATGCCAACTTTGCCATACCACTTTAGGCCTCTTTTCAGCGTCGTAGCACGGGAAGCCAATTGATCCGAGAGATCAATACCTGACTTGCCCTTGTTGTATTCTATAACTACAAGGGGTTTTTCTAGACTTCTTTGTCTTCGACTCGGTCTCCTGACTTCACTGGGGGATGGAGTTTTTGGGTCAGGAATCGGTTGGTCGGACGCGGTAGCCATAATAGCATTCGGTGGAGTAAAGCCTGAATAACTTCACACCATATAGATGAGCTTTGTTGGGAATGTATTGTCGGAAAAGGAGCCTTCCTCTCCAAGGACTGACTGTTTCGTCTATTACAATATTTTCTCGAGGAATTAAAACTCGCTGGAATGTCAATGAAGAAAGTTCAAAAGCAATTGAAAGCGATTGCGTGACATCGTCTTTGCAGGAACGCCAAAGTTGTAGATAGGCTTCTTCGACCAATAGTCTTCCAATAGTCCTGCCTTTACAAGGCCCATCCATAGCATAATGCCGAGAAATTTGTTCGTCTCTCTATCGTTTGTCGGAACCCACTTCTTTTTTCTTGATCCACGGGTTACATGAACACTATTTAGTTGCTGCTCTGCATACCGATTTGTTTCATGAACTAAAAAGTTGAATAACGTCCTCATCCACAAAAAGGCCAAAAGCTTCCATGCAGCTAATAGTTTGAGAGATATCGGTTTTCCTAACCAGATCTTCAGATAGAAAAGGTTTTTTGCCGAGAAGAAAACTGCGTCCACCGTACAAAGTTATTTGGATCACCCGTAACTGGCATTTCCGCTGCTTCTTCTTGCATTTCTTCGTCATCACTTTCTAGATCTTCCTCATCAACTGCATTCAAATCATCTGGTTCCGAGTCGATATCGGAGTTAGGGTCATCATTTGGAAGCCAATTCTCATCAAAATCTACATCATCGCTTGAGAAATCGGCATCAGTTTCTTCCATTTCTAACTCCCTGACAATCTCGTTATCAGTTATGTTTCACCTTTCCATTTTTTATATGCTTTTTTATTTGATAAAAAAAAAAAAATAACAAACATAAAGTCACTTCTAATTATACAAGGTGACACGAGGCAACACTTCTAACACGAGGTAACTACTGACGTACGTTTTCGTATTCTCTGAGGCCATGTCGCACGAAAACGTCCGACACAGGAAAACCGTTATAATTTTACAAAAGTGGCGATAAACAACTGGGAATAGGCTCGGAACTACTTTTTAGGTACTAATATACACAAAATTGAAAACAAAATACTTTGGCCTGAGGCGACACGAAATGTCAAGACAAACAAAATTTGCATTTCTGGGGCATGAAGAATCCACATGAAGTGCACGAACAGCCATTGCATCCTCTCAAAGTGATTATTTGGTGGCATTTGCAGTGAAAAGTTTGTTGGCCCTTATTTTGCTACGGCAGCCAATTCACATTATGGCATTACTTTTGCCCCACCTTGTATTTCCTCATCCTATGTGAATTTCAAATATTACAAAATACTGCCTTCACAAATTGATAGATACAATTTGTACATACTGGTATTGCCGGGATTTTAATTTATAGTACAAACGAGTCCATATCATAAATGATCTTCAATTTAAAAGATTTTCTGCCTCATCCAATGCGTATTATTAAAACGATTCGACTTTCCTGAAAAAGTCGAGAAACTCTCTGGAGGACATATTTTAGACATCGTTAGGTGCAAGAACGTTTGAAAGAGTTTATCGCTTTTAGAGCGTCTTGGTTCTGGATATTTTCACAAATTGAAAACCATACCTTCAGTTTTTTTTTTTTTTCAGTTTATATGCATTTTTACTATTTATATCACTTAATTTACTCATACTTGATAGATAAAAAATGCTTAAAAATTAGCTTAATTAACTTAAAATTATCTTACTCTAACTTATTTGTCCCATGCGGGCACTCTAAGTTAAACCTAACCCACTTTGCATCACCTGAAGCTATCAAGTATTGGAGGAATTCGACGACGAAGCATCCTCTCCCTCAAATAGCCACCAAAAATGTTGGTGCTGCTGAGCAATGTCCCTCATGTCGCGACTCCCTACCACCCTACTGAAACCGATACGTGCGACCGACGTGGAAGACTAGCGGCACCGCCAATCTGTCATGAATCAGACCCTTACTATCTAGGTAGAGGAACGCCTATGGAGGAATAAAGCCGTCAAAACGAACTCTCTCGTGATACATATAATTGGGGTAGTAAGCCCCGGAGATCTGGTTGTTCGATGAGCTCATTGCTCTTGCAATGTACATTCGAGTTAACTTAATGACGAAATTGTCCACTCTTATTAGATTCACCCAATTGTACGTTGACCTCTGGCTCTGGCCAGAGCAACATCCATATGTTTGTTAAAATACACATGTTGATCTAGCTAGATCCCAAGGTATCTGACTATATTTCCACAAGCAAGTGGCTGTCCACGTTGTCCGACGATAGAGAACTTTCGCCAATTCTTTCTGGTATCCCTAGAGACCCCAGACAAAGGCGTCCTAAACAAAATGGTTTCCGACTTCTGAAAGTTGACTTTCAACTTCCAGTCATCGCAGTATCGTTTAATTTGATCGAAGTCACGTTGCAAAAGTGTATTAATGACCTCAATTTTTGGACCTGATCTGTACGCGATTAAGTCGTCTGCTTACGCTATGGCATGGTGAAGTGAGCCTATCAGATCACTTGTGTAAGTGTTAAATAGGACCGGCGAATTTACCGCACCTTGTTGCAGGCCGTTTTTTATGTTAAATATTCCAGGAGAAGTCACATTGCCATTCTTCACGATGAACTGTCTACTCGAGAGCATATCAAAAACAATATACAGCAGTGGTTTACTAATGCCCAATCTCTCCATCTTGAAAAAGAGTCCTTCTAACCTACGGTATCGAAAGGCCTTTTCCAAGTCAATCAGGCAGGCACCAGTGCACTGTTTCTTGCCTTTGTTCCATTGTATATCAGAAACCAGTTTGGACGCAGCATGAATGATATCATGCCCCGCCTTGAAACCGAATTGATTGTCCGGAACTATACCATATGTTTGTCCTCAACCCACTTAGTCAGGACTCTATTGATCACCTTTTCGAAAACCTTACTGATGTTTGGAAGAAGACTGATCGAGCGGAGATTCGCCGGATTTGAAGTATCTTTAGCCTTTTTGGGGATGGGATGTACCACCGCAGTTTTCCAATGCGCTGGATAATGTGCATTGTTCATTGCATTACTAAACAGAGTGGCATAAATGTCCACCGCTTTTAGTGGGAGATATCGAAGTATGTTCGGTATTTCATCGGTTCCCACTGATTTCTTACTCCTAAGTGATTCGAATATCATTTGGAGCTCTACCTTCGAAATGAACGGTGGTAGTACCATTACTTTGGTGATGACATTATTTGCCATATTCTCGTCATTGAACTGGGTGATACCCGAGCTCTCAAATCGCCAATTCCCTATTTCATTTCGAAGGTAGAAATTGTGCACAAGGACTGGACTTTCCAGGTCGTGGATGCCAATGATGTCATTCGCCTTGTACAATTGCTGGAAAGTCGCTCCTGTAGCCTCTACCTTCTCCTGAGGATCCTCGATCAGAAAGAAGTTGTCATCATGAACAGCCTCATTTGGATCTATGCCTGCTGCTATAAGTATTTGTTCGTTGCTCGTCGTTCGGGACATGGAAGGTCGTTTTGATTATTTCTCCGAAATATTTTATTTATTTGCGGGAACATATTCGGGTTTCTGGTACAATACAAACTTACAGAATTTGTGTAATTTTCCTTTATTAATATCTGGATGTTTTTAATCGACGACTTCAATGTCATAATCTCCGGGTTATGTCTGTCAGTAAACTGTCTGTACAACATTTTTAGTTCTGCTACTTTTATGTCGGTTCAGTGCGTCAATAGTTACGTTGCGGAATAAGTCTTCTTTGTCAGTGTGTTGATACCGAGGTATCGTTTTGCCCATTGTTCGTTTGATTGTCTGGTCCATTAGTCTTAGATACCTGTCAATCTCCTCGTTTGACAGATTGCTGTTGGACAGTGAGTAGAGCGAATTCGAGGAGAGAGCTCTAGTCGGTGTTCTGGTGAAGTGAGTCCAACGCACCCTACTATAATTGTAGGAATGTAGCAAGCCATAGGAGAAAAACTGATAAGAATGTAAGAAATATAAAGTGACAACACTAACTTGTGATTGTAAAGTGGCCACACTAGGAAAAGAGGCCGGTAGGTAGGAGTCAGTCGTAAGTCAAACACCGTAGAATAGAGACGCCTATAAGCAAACAAATAAAGAGCGTAAATTGTTTTATTTTTTCAAAGGATTGTGTTTGTTTTATTCGCGATAAGACTAACGGCTAAAGGAATGCCTTTGCACAAACTCATCCAATTCCACAATCTCGTTGGGAGCAGTTTTTTCGGTGCTGAGACCCCAATGATCACTGTCATACACGAAAGTGCGTAGACAGTTTGTAATTTGTTGGCTAGTGCATGTCAGTTGTATACGTGAGTCGAACAGCAGAAGATTCAAATAGGACCCGTGTCGTTTCCCAGATCTATCCGTCGCCTTAAGCCTGAGTCGATACATTATGCTGTGTTGACCCCACCAATTGAATAGTAGGTTCCCTCTAGTATTTGGTGTATTATTTCCCCAATCACTATTGTTGGCGTTGAAATCTCCGCCGATAATAAAATAGTTGTCTCCCAATACCAGCCTCAGGAATCGAAAAAGTGTCTCGAGCTCTGAGGTGAATAAGGTGGATTGAGTAGCCTTAGGTGCATAGACAGAAACCACGTACAACCGCTTTCTACTACGGAGAGGGATATACACAATGCAAACTTCCAGCACCTGAAACCTACGTACTACACGAAGGTACATATATTCTTTTAAAACGTATTCCTTTTCTTACAAAAATCGAAACGCCTCCTCCCATAATGGAGTTGGGTCGGTGAAAACCACATCTTAAATTGCGTGATATTACCAAAATATCTGAATGCAGAATACGATAGTACGGGTCGCTGCGAAGGCCCTTTCAGACGTCTGTTTCTGACTTATTTTGTCTTTAGAAAAGTGAAGTTAGTTGTCAATTCTAAGGACAATAACTTCATTTATCAAACAACACCGACATGCTCATATGAAAACGAAAGGTCCCAAAACGTCACAATCAATAAAACTAAACAGTACAGCTCAACCTCTGTCAGGTTTAGCCACATACCTGACGAGCTAAATAAGGGAAATAGTTGAGAAACTTATTCGGAAAGTCTGCATCAACTCATCTATAAAATTTTATCAGATAACGGCGTAGCCGATAAATTTAATCTGAGTATCGTTGACATGACCACAAAAAATAGTGAATTTTCTGAACTTCGCCAAACACCGCGTGTGGGTATCAGCTAATTAAACATCGCCAAAAATATTCTGTCTGCAACACAATATTATTATTAACTTAATTAACTTTATGATTTTATTTTAAAAGTACATACAATTTTTTACACGTACTTCAAATCAAATCGCGGTAGAGGAGGACTACGCCTTATTTAAAATATGTACAATAGTTGTACCAGCTTGGTGTAGCAGTCGGTGGCTGGTTGCTATGCACCAAAGTAGACAGCTTCGTGAGTAAAGTCTATAGTTTTCACGGACCTCAGGAGCTATTAAAAACAAAAAACACAAAAAAAAAAAAAAACAAAGTAGTGCATTGTCTTCACCATCTAGTCCCTTTTGAATAAGACCTTGAAAATTCTATGACGAATATGGATCAAAGAAAGGCGTTAATTCAGTATTATACTCGTAGATATCCAAACATTAGCTATTATATGCCCAAAGCATTTCTTAATTGCAGGGGAAACCAACGGATATCTCAGACTCCATAGCAATCGAGAAAATAACTAGCGAGACCTTATATTAAGCAGCTGCAATCGCAAAAAAAAATCTGCTGAAACTTTGCCGCTCGCATATCCATCGAACCCTCGTCAACTCTTTTACAACCTGCATTAATTGTCAGCAGCATTGGTCCTAAGCAGCCCTCAGAAGTACCGTCACCGAAATTTTTGGTTTGATGAAGAGTGCAACAACCGCGGGTAGCGAAACCATTCAGAGAGAAAAGAAAGAGGCTGAAGAGCAATCTATCGAAAAAAGGAGGGCCTCTTCCTCAGAAAAGGATAACCAAAAGACATAAAGTGTATGTTAAGCCAGCGAAATCTGAACAGAAATCTGAGATGACCAAAGAAATTTAATAATAGAGCCACACCCGATTCTTATGAAAGACGATTTCTCCAAACTACGAGTATTTAACGGCTGGGATGACTCAAACCAATACTTCCTCCCATCCGACCAAGACGAAGTAAAGAAAGCAAACTTGAATTCCAGTTAAATAAGTCTTCTGGAAAATGCCCTTACTGCCGACCTTTTTCAGGCTACAAAAGTGACTTCGTGTAAAGAAAACGTCAATTCATTTCCAAGACTGCCGGAGAAGGTATGAATACGATTGCAAACTTAGCATCATTTGGCAGATCCTCAAGGAACAAGACCCTCTAAACTACCTCAAATAATAAATAGAAACATCCGCCTCTTTAACAGCTCATAAAAGGTGTGCCAAGCATTTGTCAACGATTTGATTGGTTTCTATTGTATCTGTGCCGTTTTGGGCTGGTAAGTTCATAACTGATCAAATATTCACATGCCGAATCTAGAGAACACGCATCATGTATTCATATATATTCATCACTTCTTTATGGATTCTCCGATACTCCGATATGGCTGGATATGTAGAGGCGAGTTCAGTGGAGTCACTTCTGGTTCAGGTATTCCGGTAGCGCAGAATATCTCTCGCTGCTTCGTAAAAGTCAGAAGCATTTTCAGCGAGATTGTTTATGTCAAAAGATGTTTTCGACAATGTTACGAGCTGGCATGTGACTTCTTCACTATCACACCAAAGGAAATTGAGTGGAACTGGCAAACCAACAATAGGGGCGCTGATGACGTGTCTCTGTGAGCAGGACAGAACTTTACAATATAAAGCTTTAATTTCAAACGAAGATTAACACATTCTAATAGCCATTTCTTGGGATTAGAAAACAACTTAGTAATAAGCCCACACGAACATAAGCGAAGTCGGATGAAGTTGGTCCTTGTTGTTTCTTTGGGTGATTTTTGTGTGAATTTATGTTAATGAGCTTTAGAGGAGGTGATATAACAGCCAACTCTATTAGCTGTACCGCAAAGTATGCATCAGCCATATAGTTCGAATCGATATTAACTATTTGCCCCGAAGGGCCTTCGATTCCTATCAGGATTTCATCCAAGGGATTCACTCTGATTTGTGCCAAGGCACCCAGGCTTGCGAGTTTGGAAAAGTTCTTTTTTAATAAATTAATCAACTTTTTGATTGAAGTAGGGCATTGGCCCTACTTGTACGAATGTCTCACAGTTGTCTCTATGAATCCATCTACGAAAAGGGTTTAAACGTGCTTCATTTTCTTGCCGTAGGACATTGGTGGCTTAACCCTATCAAACTGCCTATTATTGGTTTTTAGGTTCCGACACAGTTCCCTGGGACGTCCTAGTCTCCCGAAACCCAAAACATTGTGATCTCATGCTGCTCATTGAAAGATGCCCGGCAGTCTCTATTCACTTTATGGTATTTGAAGTTCGGCATCTGATCGGTACTTGGCTGTGTACATTGCAATATTTAATGGGGGTATTGTATTAATATGGTGGAATTTCTGATACTTCGTCATGGAAGACAGTATGGGTAGATGGAAGGTCTTCTGTATGCGAAGACAACGATTTCGGCTGTTTCAAAGCCGTGTGTGAAGATGTAATTTTACTTGCTGAGGAGGACTTTGCATTATTTCCATTCGTTGCCTTATTTTATCACAGTGATTGCTTTCTTCGTTAAAGAAACTTTTAGTTAATGAACGGCTTTTGGTTTGGGAAAGCCATGTCCAATATTTAGCCCTGCAGCATAATATCTCTTAGCCTTAGGGTGGTAACGAATATAGTAAATTTTGTAGAATCTTCTTTGGAGTGGTTCTTTCCGCCCTACTGGTACTACTGCAGGCAGCTCGTTGCTTTCATTTAGCTGTCCTGTGCTGTCTGTGAATGTCACTAAACGACTATACCATAAGTGAGAATTAGCCTCATGACTTTTATGTAGACCCAGTGCAATACTTTTGGTAGCAGATCTCACCTTGATCCGATTTTATCAAAGTTGGTTACCTATTCAAAAGACGGAGCTGTCATAGTGCAATGATAGTAAAATAAAGAGACTAGAAACGCATTTTTATGTTTCCGCCATCAAGTAACATGTGTAGTGTATAAATGCATCCATTAACGACCCAGTTGAAGATGAAGTTTGAGATCGGAATGTAATCCTACTGAAGCGTTCTCTAATGCCGGCAACTGATGAATTTTTCTGAATCTTCTGCAAACCGAAAGGATGTGCAACTTGTTAACACCTTTTTGATTAATATTTAAATTTGCTTTCATTATTGGCCAGTAAAGTACAGTACATGACTATCCAGCCCTTGAAGAATTCTTCCAGTCGATTTGTTAACATCAAAAATAGGAGTTTGTTTACCCAGGATATGTTTCTGATCTCTTGCAAATCACTTAAGAAATCCTTGCTGCATTTTTTATTTTTTTTGAGCTTCCTTAAACCAAAATTGCATTGATTGTTTTAGCTTGACTTTATTGTCATAGTCGCATCCATTTTTTTATAACCTTAGAAGCAGGCAATATCGCAGAGCGGTAATGTCAAATATTTCTTCCGGATCCTTTCGGTTGTCTTGGTTCAAGCTCCAAGCAATTGTCAGATTTCTAGTATTGGTGTCTGATAGTCCAGTGTTGATAGCATTCACAGGGATAACAAGTACTTACCTCTATGATGATCACCCTTAAGATGCCTCAAGATCCGTATAATAATCAGGAAAGGATTGTCACTTAATTCGGAATGATTAAATAAAACAAAATGCCTGTAGATATTCAAAATTTGTATATTTATGACTAATACCATGGTTGCTATGCGCTTTGACGTATGTATGTATGTATCGCGCATTGTCCTCGAATCAAATGGTGACTGGTATTGTCTGTTACCTGAATTATATGGAAGAATTTCTTCTATCTACTGTCTAATTAATATACATAAATCACTTTTATTAGGCGTTCCTTTCTAAAAATATTGTAATTAGCACTTAAAAAGGAAAAGCAACGCCTGCTGTTAACATCTGCACTAATTTTCGCCGTAAAGAAAACACTTTGCCTGCTGAAAGAATATTCTAATTTTGGTTTATGACATTCATTAAGCTCTTTCTTTTCCAGGTGGGGAATATTACAACATGTGTCCTTGCTTAGAATATTTCCTTATAAGTCGCAATTTACATTCTTAACAATGTCAGCATGGTTAAAAAAAAAACTAAAAAAAAGCGTATGGTATAATTCCACCACCAAAATCTACCTTAACGATCATATTTTTATGCAGCATATGACACTAAGAATGCAGTAAATTAAAGCTTAAACAAATACATACATGTTCATATATAAAACACAAAGATAACAACAAAAAAAACATACATTTCTTGAACGTGAAACCCGCTCGTTTACAAGTTGCTATGAGCAGCACTTCCCAAACAAATTATGCAAGCAAAAGAAAAATCTGCATTAATATCGCACAAGATACTCGTACTTCACTCTCTCGTATTCTTTATTAAATTAGATGCACAAGTAGAATGTCGTCCGGAAGATTTTTCAAAACAGAGGAAAAAACACTACAACCCCAAGTACGAACGGATACTTGGGCTTTTGACTCAAAACCACCCTCCGAATGTCACAAGAAAATAGGAGTTAAGTCAGTGCGCGTCCGCTCCAACCATGATGTGTATTGGGTGAGCAGCAGGAGCAGGAGCAGGTGGAACAAACAAAAAAAAAATCCTAGACTTTCCGGCAGACAGACATCTTGAAATTGCATAATGCAACAATATGAATTCATTGTATTGTTTTCGTAACGTTTCAACCGTCATCGCTAGCTAGTCAAGCTTTGGCGATGCTGGTGGTACTGGTGTGTGGAGGGGGTGGTTGTTTACCGCCCAAGACCATCAAGAGAGCTGCCATCTTCTACCACTCGTAACCACCAACACATAACCATTCAATTATCATAACGAATGAGCCTAGCGCGGCGTGTTAGAAAACGTGCATAATGCATCCTTTGTAAGCAAAAGGTCCTTGTTTGTGCTTATTTTGGATTGCTTGGAGGTAAAGTGAATGTTGCATTCCATAGACGACAGGGTGGGGTGAATAGATTCGTTTTGCTACCACAGCTGCAGACTGTGTTTTGAAAAGAAAAACCCAACCAAACAAAAATGCTTTGCTTCGTCGATAGAGAATTACCTCTGAATCGTATGCACGTTTATTGTTTTTTTTTTTCTGCTACCGTAAAACGGAAGAATGAAAGAAGAAAATTTCTTATATCTGAAAGAGGAGGCTGTTTTGTTTTTTCGACGAAATTGCTACTTCATGCCAAAAAGAATATCTATGTGCATCGAGGGTACGTGAATGCTTTTGTGATATTCGTACGTATGTTTTTTTATTTTTGTTTTTTCACTCCCTATAAGTTTGACAGCATGTGCATAATAATCTGCATCGGGCTTACAATTTTGTATCATTTTATGTTGCTCATCTCGGGTTTGTGCGATGAATATAAGAAAAAAAAAAGTTACATCCCTTTCCACTTTCGATTCTTTTATTCTTATTCTATGAAACAGCTGGCACCCTTCACCTTTATAAGCCCCAAGGTACTAGAAACAGTTTTCCTGTTTCATTCGCATGGCCACGGTTGAAGAAGGAAAACAATCTTCCCAGATTACCTCTATTACGTATTTATCCACTGTTGCCATTAGGCCCGTTTGGGGCGCAGTTGCCCCTTTTATTTGACTTCGGTTAATGGAAGACCTATGAAACCCTTCTATCCTAGATAAGGTCTAAAAAGCTGTTGGCGCAAACGGACTACTTACTGAAGCTGGAAATAGTTGGCAACATCAGTGCATGCTCATCAGCTCATCTGTATAGCTCAAATATGGTCAGAGGAAAGGATGCCTGAAGCATGGAATCTCAGTCTGGCTTGTCTAATCCACAGGAAAGTGACCGTTTTGACGGTGCCAACTATAAAGGAATAAGCCTCCTAAACATCGCATATGTATAAGGCGTTTTGTGCCGTATTACGAAGGCTTATGAAACCGTTCATGAAAATTTGGTAGAACAAACATACATGCCGAACTCGTTAGTTTGCGCAAGACGACTATGGAGGCTGCTACATCAACATCGGTCGACAATCGATAAACCGAGACCTTCAATATCAAGAAAGGTTTTAGACAATGAGGTGTCTCCGCAATTACCTGTGTACGCAGATGACATTTATGTAATCGGACGAACCAGCAAGCCGTCAATGAATAGGTCCGATGGTAAACGACGGCAAAATAAAGCACGTGCTGTCATCAGAAAAGAAAGCACCCCACTGACGACTTGGCCATAACTTAACCATTGTCAGTTATAAGCTTGAGATAGCTAAGGATTGCATCTAACTGAGCTCCCCAGTTTCAAGGAGCAGCGATATGAACACACAACTCAGAATTACACTTGTCATTTCTTTGGGGTTAGTAGGTAGTTGAGATTGTGAAGATTGTTGTCTTTCTTCTCTGGCTTTATACTAGACCGTAATCATCCCTGGCCTGTTCTATGATGGATGCAGAAGTACTTCAAAGTTTCGAGAGAAAAATGCTGCTTATGATTTTCGGTGCCACAGATCAACAATGATCTGTGTTGGCTATACAGGGCCATTGGTCTTGTCAGGCTTTTGCGGATCTAACGTCTGGAGGCCACAGCTCCCACCCAAAGAGTCTTCAAGCCTAACACAGAGGGACGACCCCATCTATGGTTGCGCACGCAAGTGGAGGTGGACCTTAGCTAACTTGAAGTACGGGACTGGAAGCATCTGGCGAAAAGTCATGCTAATTAAAGGGGCTAAGTAAATAAGTTCTCTATAACAAATAAAGCCTTAAAGCTGTTCTTGCGGCTTTCTTAGCCTTTGTAGCCGACTAACCAAGGTTTAAGCTTCTGAGGAAAATTGCTGCAGATTGGCAAATGGGTGATGAGAATAAAGTAAAAGAACTATGGAGACTAAGGGGATTATATTATACAAAACACATATACTGTACCCCTGATGGTGCGTTAAGCGGTTGCAGGTTCTTAAGCAAATTGGGAACTTAGATGGAGGGGATAACTCTAAATAAATGTGGAAACAAGACCATCAATTGGGGTTCATTTGAGCACACCCGATATTAGATATAAAAATTCTTGACTGTCTTTGGTTTGTTTTGAAGCTATAGCGTAGTCTTCAGAACTTAAGACTATAAATGAGTATAGATCTAACAATCGTTATGGACATCCGATGTTATTCTGGGCTCAAAACCCCATCTCAGACATAAATTAATAGTTGATTTTTGAGCTGTCGCAAGATATCCGACAAGGTTAACAACTGTTAATGACTTGGCGCTAATTCTTGGTGAAAGAACAGAAAACTCCAATAGGCGCGATGTATGATCTGTACAATTGGGTGCTGAGACTTAGAACTTGTTTAGTCGTTTCGGCGTGAATACACATTTATGTATTCCACCGTATGCATTCACGAATGCCTTTTAAGGAGACGTTTAAAATAATACCGCTGCGAGATAAGAAACCTCAATCTTAAACCTCATTTCAATCTGTCGTAGCCACGAAACTATGTACACGGCATGCACTCTATATTTCAATGTATTTGAAATGTAGTGAGACTTCCAGGTTCGCAAGACGAGTTGTTTCAAGCCACCCTCTAAATGAGTTCCTGCAGATAGAACACATAAGACCCTGCGGGTTGGATCATCGCTGTGCACATGCTCCTGACGTTCACAACATATCAACTAGTGGATACGTATATTTCGCGCAGGTCGAAATCCGTATAGTCAGTATAGCGTCTCATTGAATCTTCGTCTCCATTCTCTACCAGTACAAAAGAGATAATATATCGAATGAAGACCTTGTCCATGTTTTGAGTACCAGCCAGTAATCATGATTTTACATAAGCGCGAGTAGCGCTAGATGTGGTCGGCGAATGATGGACTGGAAATGGATTTTCAGTCGATCCTTTCAAAACTAAGGTTGTTCTCTTTATGACAAGGAGGAAGCTACCTGGTCTGACTCATCTAATGCTTAAAGGCATCACCATAAAATTCTCCAAAGAAGCTAAGTTTTTGGGTGTCATCCTGAATAACAAACTTCTATGGACTAAACATGTTATTTAGGGTCTGTCCGCCTTCTGGCAGCGCAAAGGATCTGTCGGCAAGACATGGGGTCTGTCATCAAAAAGGGTCTTCAGGATATTATAAGATCAATTGCCAGGTTGTTGAATAAGTTTTGTCGTTCGATAAGAGATGGCGATACTACATAGGTTCGTTGTTTTATTTTTCTAAAACCGGTAGTACTTTTTTATGAACACGTGTGAAGTTTCATGTAGATCTGTTAACTCATTCTGAAATTTCCAGCCATTCAGAATTGCCATGTCATAGTGTTTATTACATATAATGGAAAAAAAATAGTATCGTGATGTAATAAAATTTTTATTTTTGGAAGGTGTAGCACCAAAATGAATTCATGAATGGTTGTTGAAAGTGTACGAGGACTTTTTGCTTTCAATTAGAGCAGTAGAAAGATGGGTTGCTAAAATTAAACATAGTCGTCCACGTGAAGGACGTCCATCGACCAGAAATCGTAGCACAAATACATGATATGGTTTTGAAAGATCGTCGATTAACCGAGAGAGATTTAGCAGAAGCCGTACGCATCTCGGTAGGCAGTGTGAACAATGTTTTGGGTTTTAGAAAGCTGTGTGTACAATGCGACTTCGCGACACATTCGCATGCGACTTTCTCAGCAAAATTTGGAGCATTTTAGAAAAGATAAGAAGGGTTTTGTGCATCATTTCATCACTGTTGATGAGACTTGGGTCTACCGCCATAATCCCAAATCAAAACAAAAGTCTAGGAGTAGTGTAAAGACGGTACTTCTACTCCGAAGGGTGTTAGGATCCAGAAATCATAAACAAGCTCATAAATAAATAATAAAAAAAACTCAATAAATCATTTTTTATTAAGACAACGCACCTTCTCATACAACTCAAAAAACCGTCGCGAAAATCAATGAATTCAAAAACGAATTATTGCAACATCCACCCTATTCGCCAGATTTAGCTCCCTCTGAATTCTAGCTGTTCTCACGTTTCAAAAAATCCTGCATGGAAAACGATTTTCATCCAACGAAGAGTTAATAGAATCCCTGAAGGCGTATTTCGATAGTCTTCCGGACTTGGGCTCCCGCCCAATTACCAAGGCCTCGCCCATCAATGACATTGTCTAATAAAAAGCGGGGGCAGAGCATATTACTGGTCATATTGCCAACATCTTCAGATGACGACACCGAAGGTTGCTACGATTTAACCAGTTACAAGTTGCTGGTTATAGGTTTTGTTGGCGGCAAGACCACCGGTAGTCCCTACCAGGACTTAAATCACGGTACCATGGGAGTCAGGAGTCTCCCGGATTTCGGTCCGGGCCTGACTTGTTGAGGTAGACTCTCTTGTTGGAGCGTCATGGTGGCTGTGGTTTAAACCCAAATCGCTGGAAGGGTCTTCCTGTTGGTTTGACCCATTGTAGAGTTGCAAATAAGTACTGGGTGCTGTGACCCTAAGAGCAGTAAGAGGTTTTAAATCGACCTCGACCCATAGCAAGGGTGGAACTTGTGCCTCCAACACAGTTCCGAATTTGGTATCAAACGATTGACGGAGAGCGATGGCAAGGCGTATCCTTGCTCCCATGGATGTATGGGCAAGCCGTAAACATAAGTCTACATGACAGGTGGTTTACATTAAAAACCAGAGACTATGTCTTCCGTATTCTCACTTTAGGGGTGGAATTCAGAAATTAGAAGAGCAAGTATATTGTAGTTAATTAGTAGTTTTAGGTTATATTGAATAATAAAAAGAATTTCAAACCATAAAATCTAGTTTTTCTTATCGAACCATAAAACTTATTGAATAACCTGGTACGTGTATATCCTATGCGTCGGTTGTGAGGTGAAACAAGCTCTCATGAAAATACTGCTTTTGTCAGACACTAAAGAAAAGTCTGCGTTGGCTGTATGGCTTTCCGTAGCACGCCTGGCCACGCTTGATAAATCTCCCTCCCCTTGATATTCGTATCAGCTGCACTCTCAAAGCCATATTCGGCTTAAAAAGAAGTGGTCCTTGGTACAACACGCACTCGAGCTTTGATAACCTTCTCCGCCGGCTGTCTTTTGACCCTAGTCTAATGGACATGCCATCTGCCAGAACTTCTGCTGGAGAAAAAATTCGAAATCGGATCTCCTTGTGCCCAAGACTGGTTCCAATCAGAACTGAACTTGGAAAGGTATGTAGTAGGGTCTTTACGGATGGCTCCAAAACCGATATAGGATGCAGCGTGGTATCCTTCTGCATGACGACAACGTTGAATTTCACTCCTCGTTAGGAAAACTTGCGTCTGTCTTCCAAGCGGAGATATACTCAATCCTGATGGCAACGAAGTATATTATGAAGAACCGATGGAGGGCGAAGCATTTGCATATATCGCGACAGCCAAGCTGCGCTTATAGCCTTGGTGACTCCTCTAACGACTTTTAAATTACAATAGTTCGAGAATGCAGGACTTCGCTGAACACGGTTGGACAGTTAAATTCACTGAATCTTGTCTGAGTCCCGAGTCATCATGGGATCACGGGAAATGAAATCACAGATGAACTTGCCAGGCAGGGCTCAGAAGAGATTTTTTCAGGATCGGAACTTACGTTCGGTCTGCTTGCGTCCTCAGTTTATGTTGAATTTCATATGAGCCCAACTGCATATGGGGGACTCACCAGGTTGCAGGCAGACCTAGCGAATGCTTCCCGAAGTCTCTAAGAAGTCAGCGGCCTTCTTATAGGTTGCGTACTGGATGGCTTCGTGACGGGCGCTACACTTTTGCTAAGCACTTAAATGTGCTGAGCATAAGTGATATAACCGTCGGCGACGTTTGCTGTGAAAATGATGGCGACACCGAGGAGTCTATGAATATCCGGCTTAAGCTCGCATCAGGCAGCAGGTACTTAAGGCTAACATGGTAGGTGCTGGTACTGTTGGCGCTTAATCACTGAAGCGCTTGCTTGACTCTCTTTCAAAAACTGCGAAATTCCATTAAATCAAAGTTTGGTCGACATTGACCTTCTATGATAACGATGAAATTGGACTTTGCGTTGCCGTAATCAATTTCGTACCTACATTCAAAGGGTCGTATATTCTCTGTTTTCATACTTTGCAGACAGTAATGGATGGTAGTCATAGGTATATAGTATTAAGAACTCTTTGGTTTTCATCTAGAATTAGCCGCAAAATGAATATTTGGTAAGAGTGGTACGTACTTTCCCGGCCTGATTGTGATTAATCGCTTTAGACGATCAGATAATATTGTTGACAGAATTTTATACGCACAGGCAAGACTTGTGGATTGGGAAATTATGCGGGTTTTATCCGGTTTATTATTTTACAAATAAAATAATTTTGACTTTGATTAACTCAGCGGTTCGACCGTCAGCTCCAGTAGCGTTTTTGACTTGAACTTATATCGGGATATCCTCATCTTTTTGGGTGTCAGCAGTGTATAGTATGTCCGTGTTTTTAATAATTTCTTCTGGCATTAGAATACACGAGTCATTCATATCTAAAACAGGGGCCTGGTGGTAAGGACCAAGTAAGACACAGGACATTAGAAGTACCATCAGACAGTAGTGTATTAGTCTTCAATTAATTTAATTTATGGCTGATGGCAGAGACATTCGGAAGAGGTTAAGGGGCAACTACATGATCAGCAATGCCGAGTTTCCTAATTTTGAATAACCATTGTTATAGTGTCTAAAATATGGCATCGCTTTAAGTAGTTAATGAACCGGGCCATTTATTGAGCCTCCGAAGAGTTCGACAACCGAAAATACGAGACGTGTCTTGCGTCGATCACCACAGTATAGTCTATTAAGTTATCAGTTAAAAGATCTTGTTATTGTCATGTTCACTTGCAATTTTGAAATGCCGAAACCGCATGGAACTCCATCAACTTGCGTCTGCTGATAGATGTGGTATCTTGTAGGCTCTAATTTCCAACTACGATATCTGGGATAACCCCCTTTTCTATATTTGGATTTAAATGATCTCAAGAAATTTCAACGTTGTCGCAATCCCGCGAGACGCTCAAAGAAACAGTACTTGTTAAGTTATCCTCCTTTGCTGTGTTGGCGTACGCTAATATGGGGCTAATGTTGAAGAACTACCCCTGACAACATTTCCGCAACCTTATATGCTCTCCTTCCATTCTTAACAGCAAACCCGCTTTTAGATGTCAACTATTCCGGCTTTTTTTCTGAGTCTCCCATTGTACTTCTTCCATACATTGACGGCTGGCCTAATAGCAGCTGTTGGGCTGCTGTTAGTCTGGTTAGAGTCCTTTAACTTTTCATGTGCAGATCTGAAAATTCATGCTTCTTATTTGGTGTGGCAGAAGAATCAATCACTTATGAATCTTGTTCTTGATTAGTAACAGAAAATCCTACTTTCGTATTGGCTTAAGAAGTTTACTCATAGCACTTGGAATTTGTGCCATTAGGTCGCATGAAAGTATAGTACAATGTCAGTTATTCCTCATCAAAAGGATGCATCCACTGCTGGTAAACACTTACAGCTTTATGCATAAGGATTATTGTTATATTATAGCATTATCTATATTACGAGTACATCATATAATGAAGGAAAAAACAAAAATACCGATTGAATCTGTTCGACCGATCTCCTTCTTTCCATCAAAATACCGTCATTGACTAATTTCATTTGTTCCACAGCTACTTTCTTAGAAACTTTTTGAGTCACTACTTCGGCAACATTGGCTAATACATGAATACATATTCGCATTCGTAAATCTGCCCATTTGGTGGCCTTAGTACTTGGCTCCTTCCTTTCTTTTTCCGGGGCAAAGCGAAACCATCACCTGTATCAAGTGACTGTAAGTGCAGTGCCCCCATGCAGTTAAAAAGTTGTTCAACCGGAAGTGAAGTCAGGCACGGATGCAGTGAAAACTGTGATGCACAAAAAAAAAGAGAGGAAAAAACGAAAACAAAAAATATGTAAGAGTGCAGCAAAACCAACATAACTCACAGGACGATGATTTTAATGGATGATGTAAGAAAATAATGGGCGCCATTTTTGTCTTGGGGCCCGTCTCCGTCTGCCACCCAAGTTGGCCATAAAATGACATGAAAAATGTTTTTTTTTTCTCTCCAGATTCGGTTGTTTTGCTGTTGCTGTTGTTGTTGTTTCGCTTTTCTTTCCGTTTTATTTCATTTTATCCGAACTATTTTTCCACGGTTAGTTATTTTGCTTGGGTCTTTCTACTATGTTGTTTACCCCAGTCTCTCTTGCCTTGTGTAGCAGAATTTGTGGTATGGCCTTTAGTCTTTAGTCCCTGCTCCTCGGAGCGTATAGTAAACTATGAAGTTTTTTTTTTTTTTTATACTCTGTCTTTCTTTCTACATCATTCTAAATGTGGAAAAAGGAAAAAAGCAAAAAAAAAAAAACCGAAAGTAAGTGTGGACAAATTTCTAACACACAAGCCGACGGCTGACGGTGATGGGTAATGCGAGGAGTGAAGGGTGCTTAACAAAGCGGAGGTTTGAAAGTCTACTGTGGGTCATGGGTCCTTTTGGGGTTAGTTTACGGCATTTGAAGCAACCACTTTTCTGTCGTTGTTGACTATTTGTTCAGTTGTTGTTGTTAGTTACCCTTAACGAATTGAATGTTTATGCTTTCGTGTGCTTTGAGTTTTCTTTCGTTAGAAAAATGATGTGCTAGTGCGAAGGGGCGAAATATTTGCAGTATTTTCTCTGTGGAGAAGATTTTTCTTTTACTTTTAGAGTGTAGTATGAGGTGATAGTTCCCTACTATACCTATCCGTACCTTCGTGCTGAAAGAAGCTTCTTGTTCTTGCTCGGCTGTTTTACCTTCGGATGTGGTGGTGATGTTGAATTTTTCAAAGAGTCCTTTTACGGGAGCTAATATTGTGTGAACAAATTCTAGAAAAACCAGAAGCTCACCCCTTTACAGGAAAATTCAATTATTCCAGGAACGTTGGGAAGTAGTTCTGTACTTTGTTTGGTTTTGCGTAGCATAGGTAGTTTGTTTCTTTTACGGCTATTTATGTTATTTGCTGATATTAAAGAACTGTTTTTTGATTTAAAATATCCGATTTGTCACCTTTACTTTCCGGTAAGGACGTATTTTTCGATTGTTTAATCGTCAATGCAAAAGCGATGTCTAATATTATGATTAGTTATATGACATGCATTAGTTTGGGATAACTTTAAGGTCTTGGCTCTTTCAAAAATGTTGAATATCAGCAGTTGGCGAGTGTTCGAGTCAGTTGGGTAAGTTCGCTTGGTGATACCTTCCTTCCCCGATCGGTTTGTGTTTTTTTTTTAAACATGATTCATATTCCTTACTTTGAAAAGAACTTAGGATAATTTGAAACCACGTTGCAAAGTATCTGCCACTTTATTCAAATTACTCCTTTCCTTGGGTTCAATAAAGCTCTAAGCATTGAGAGGTTGTCATTAAAGACGTTGTTACTTAATCGCCTTCGTCTGATTTTTGATTGCAATTGTGATAAAATCTTCATGTGGAAAACAGATCCATCTTTATCTTACGAGGAGTGAAATTTATGGTTGTGGTGCTCCATAAAAACCAGCACACATACCATTAATAATTTTGGAGCCATTCGTAAAAATTCTATTACATATCCCTTCTGATTCTGATACTCCTCGAAGCCAGTAATGATCACAGTCAAAGATGTCCATAGGACCGGAGTCCGAATCGATTTTTGGAATCTAGGGAAAGAAACAGTGAAGTATTTACATGAGAGCTAATGTCAGGCCAACAACATGTGGGATAGAATAAGTTATATCGTAGCGTAGATCAAAAAGACGCCTTTCACTGATAAGTCGTGTGATCGCTTAAGCTGACATAAAATTGACAGTACAGACAGAGAGCACTTAACGTGATATGTTTAATCCAAATAAATTTATTATCCTGAATAACACCCAGATACCAAGCTTCATGTGATAGATGATCACTCTACTTCATGCTACTAATGAAGAAAATGACCTCAGATTTAAGTGATTCGATTTAAGACCATTTCTGTTACACCAATCATCGATTGCATCTTGGACTATCTGCATTTTTTTTACGGCTGAAACCTTCTAGAGATGCTTGAACATGGGGTACAGCAATATTATCTACATGTGTCTGGCTGAAGATGCACATAAAAGCTAGAGTCTACGTCCGTAAATTTATAATAGTTCAATTCGCAGGCTTTGCTTTATTCACAATTTCTTGTTCGTGATGCCGTATTCCGTAGTAGGTTTTTGAAGCATCTGGAACAAAGGATGCGTTCAGAATGCATTCCTACAAAAAGTTCAATTATCCTCTCCATCTCCTCATTACAAGGAGTGCTGAATCTGTGAGAGTCATTTTAAACCCCTTTCGTTATAAAAGCTACTCGCATTGTTCGCAAAGAGTTAGATATGCAGCTCTGTGCAAAACTGTTCGCTGCAGATGTTATTTCTGATTCTAAAGCCTGATAGTCTCTGAATTTTTGGCCTACTTGTGAAGCAGTGAGCATGTGATGTTGAGCAGATTTGAGCCGTTGATGTTGACGGATGCAATAATTCGTTAGTTAGTTCCTGTGACCTCTCGGGGGGCATAGGGCGTCAACAACGCCTGCGCGACATATTGTTCGGTTTTATGCAACGTGCTTCAGCTCTTTCCTACTCTTTCCAAATGTCCTCGACTCGTCCTCAACTATTCTCTGCTATGTCTGCTGGGTAAGGGGGTTCCATTGCATGGAGTACTTTGCAATGGAATTATCTTCGCACCTAAAGGTGTGACCAATCCACAACTATTTCCTTCTTCAAATAGTGATGTCGATTGGCTCCTGCCCTGTTGTACTATGGAGCTCTGCGCTTGAAATTCGGTTGTCTTCCCGATTCTGCTGCTTACATCGAGTTCGTCGACGTCGGCAGTCTGCACTTACTCGACCTCCTGTCCAACAATGTTAAGAGAGAGAAAGAACTTGAAAGACCAAGAACTTCAGTTTTAGCTGCATTTACTTTAAGCCTCACTCTGCTGGCTTCCAGATTCTGGCTCATCTGGTGTAGATTCAGAATTCTGCGCGTAAGCAAGCAGATATCATTAGCGCAATCAAGATGTTTCAGGTAAGGTGTCATTGTCCATTGAACATCTCTGCTTTTCTCCGAACCTTGCCGAACTCCGCTTTGGACTTCAAAGGCTTCTGATAACTAATCGTTGTATAGAATATGACATTTTGCACCTTCGTACGTAGTCTTTATAATAGCAACGATTTTAGCAGGAACACCTTTCCTGCGCAAGACTTTCCATATAAACTCGCGATTCATACAATCAAAAGCCTTCTCGAAATCGATAAAAAGTAGTAGACCTATACTCGACGCATTTCCCTACAATGATCCGCAAGGTGTTTATATGATCGGTGCACGGGGATCCAGAATGAAAGCTTGCTTGCTCGAGATTGAGAGTTGAATATAATGTACTTTGAGCCTGTCCAGAATTATCTTCACTCTTATTTTGGCTACTTCCGGTAGAACGCATATCCCAGGCCAATTTCCGCAGTCCATTAGATTTCAACTTAACAATCATCCTCTAATTCCACTCCTCCAGAGATCGCTCATTTTTCAATGCATTAGCTATGATAGGTCTCAGTAGCTCTGCCGAAGTACAACACAATATTTTAGAAAAATTCCGCGGGAATTCCATCAATGCCTACAGCTTTGTTCTTCTTGAGGGCCTTTATCGTAAACACATGTCATAGAATGACTTAATTTTACGGTATGCCCATACATCCATGGGGGTCAGGATATGCCTGTCCAGCGCTCACTGTCATTTCTTTGATACTAATTCGGAACCTGTGTTGGAGGTAAAAGGTTCCACCCTTGGTTTGTGTGTAAGACAACTTAAAATCTCTTACCGATCTTAGAGTTACGGCATCCAGTACTTATTGCAACTCTAGCAACAACAAGTGGAAGACCCTACCTGCGACTTTAGGTTTAAATCACAACCAGAATTACGATCCCATTAGGAGGTCGACTTCTTAAGATCAGGCCCGGACCGATGTCCGCTAGTGGTTTAATATGATTCGGGACATTCCCGCTGTCGTCTATATGGTTAAGTACTATCGCAAAGTGTTCTCTCCATCGTCTGAGCTGATCCTCATGCGCTACAGAACCGTCTACATTTTTTACAAAAAGCTGGTTTGTAACAGTATGAATGGTCCTCCTGTTGCCCCTGTTTGTTGACTATTCTGCTTGTGCAGCTAGCGCATTGATGTGATTGCGTTTATCACATCTTACTCTACGCTATACTTTCTATCTTTTGACGAGGTGATGGTCATCAAGTTCAAATTTCTCTGCTGCTGGGGCTGATGCAATCTGAAATTTGATCTGTCTCCAGGAGTCAATCGATAATTATAAACTGTGGTTTCTTTGCCTTTTACCAATAAACCTTTGGGCTCCGGATGTGAAAACAGATCTCCAGTGCTCATCCACAGTTGTTTGCTCAGATCTGTTGATTGTTACCGCCCATAAGCTGAGATGGTCCCAGAATTGTTACCGTACTGATGGATGTTTGCAAGGTTGCTAAGCTCCAAGCCTAGACAGTAAAGACAGTTTCCAAATCGCTGGCTAATAGCGATGTAGCCTTTTTGGTTTGATATTCTCTGCGTATTAGATCTTATAGCAGGTCCGGTGCTCAAACAGAGTACCTCCGCTGACTACGTTGTTGGCGTTGCAAAAATCCACTAACCGTTCGCCATTGTCATTTCGGTCTTGAATGCCATGAACACCCATTACGTGACTGAGCGCGGTTTTGTCGCTTCCTACCTTGGTATTGAGGTCTCCCATTTAATTGTAATCAGCACCTATTTGATCATCGAAGCTGTCCTTTCGTCTTTAGTTGAGCATCGCATAGTTGGGCAGCACTGGATGATACGAGTAGCAACCTTTCGTCCAGTACTCTGTATATGGCAGTTATTCTAAGGCATCCATGCTACTGATGTTAATAAAACCCCTACACTGGACTCCCGCAAGCTTCCATTTGGTCTTCTAGAGTAAAGTAGTGCAGTGTTCCCGATTGGTGAAAGGTATTCTTCTGCGTCCCACCATATTATTTCATTCAGTCCCAAGATACCCAACTTGTACCTTCAGTTGGAGGATCTTCTTCTCGAGAGTCAACGAGGGTCTGGACGTTCCAGAATCCGTTCGTTGTCCGTAATGGATAGCCAAATTTTGTCAACAAAGTGTCCGTCCGTATCCGAGGCGTTTGTTACCGTTTTAGAACGAGAAAATTTTTTATGATTTCGGTTCGCTGGGCACTTGACCAGTTTTATGGAGCAGGAGACTCTCTATTTGTCCTCTCCGCTTCGGAATATCCAAAGAGACTCCCAAATGCTGCCACGAGGAAGCGTGAAGCAGGGCTTACTTGCATAACTGCAATGTGTTCGGCTGCAGAGGTTCTTTCTATTTTTTTAACGAAACAATATCCGCCCCGGTATGTTACTTCCACGAGACTAATATTAGTCATTTGCCATCCGGATACAATACAAAGGCGAATAAAAGCTAACATGAAGTTATGATTGCGTTGTTGTCGATTCCATGTAGGTTTTGGACGTTTGAAACACGGTTTCGGAAGCAGGGGTTAATCGCAATATGATCGATCTACGAACAGCATAAACCGACTAACAAAGCAATTGATATTATAGAAGTCTGCAAAACTTAGCTCAGTTCCATTCGAGCGGTGATTTCATCATATGCTTAAGGAAAGTGTTGTCGCTTCTACTCTTGGTGCTAAAATCCCTCATCACTATAATTGTGTCCCCATAAGGAGCTATCGAAATTTTCCTTATCACCCTCAGTCACATTTTCATTTAGAGCATAATACTCTATGATGGTAATTTTTACTTGATTCTGGAATCCAGTGGTTAGTAATCGGTCATGGTCAGGTTTCCAGGATATAGGATTGCTTTGTGCTGCTGAGGTTAGAATACTGGGCTCACCCAAGACCTCTACGTGGTGACCGACACTTATCCTGTTTTACGGGACAGATGGATAGTTATTTGTCTTTCCCAGCTGGTGTCTCCAGGTGGTGATAGAAGGTCTTACAAACAGATTTTTTTCATATTGTGTCTACGGGAGCTTTGTAAGTTGTTTACCAAGCGATAAAGGTAGACAAGGATATGTATTTTCGGAAAAGGATAGAAGCCTTTCTTTTATCTTGTTGTGTTAAAAATTGCGGCTCCAACAACAGAAACTTAATATAAGTTATTTGAAGTAGTTTGTGGCTTTCGTAGGATAAGAAAAGTTGTCAGTACCCAGCTGTTTTCTGCTGTAATTATGACAAAGGTGTATCTACGATTCGTCAAATTCTACAAAATATAGTTTCAACCCAAATTCTAATTAAAAACCTGGACAATTAACTAGTTGAGGGTCCATTTTTAAATGCTGTTTCATTCCAAACTTGGTTTATAATAACTGAAGTGTATTTGTATGTAATTTGCAGATAAAATTTGTAAAGTAATTATTTAAAAGTAGCTGTATGTTTATTGCCAACGAAATAAATATTGTGGACTCTGGTGAAAGATGCTCTAGAAATGAAACAACTCGAACTCGAATTTCAACTCGAAGTTGTAGAGTGAAGTCATCTACTCGGTTGTCGAAAAATACGAATAAATTTTTCAAGTCACAACGTTTAAAGTATATGATAGTGGTTTTCCTTCTCTTTGGTCTAGTTGAAAGATAGTTGAAAGTCCCAAAACTATTGCGGTTAAACAAACATTTTATTTTTATCGGTGGAATGTTGAAACGCTCAATACGATGATTTGGCCTTCACTAGCTTTTCTGTGCATGATATTGTAGTTGTACGAGTAGATCATTTTATCTTAGAGTTTAATTGACTTTTAGTTTTTTTGTGACTCATTCGATTGGATAATCTGTTAATCCATAATAGCAATGATAACTTATTATAACATTGATGGCATGTAGTGTTCTATTAAAAATTAACATTTAGAGGTGTTACATTAAAAGTTGCAGTATGTGTTTTTCTTTTGTGTACACATTTATACAACTGATTTAGTTCTCTTAATTATTTATTTACAGTTGTAAATAAACAAATAAAAAAGATGGACGTTCTAGAGTTTCAATATGTTCAGAAAATATGTAATTGCCAATTAAGTTTGAAATAGCGTAAATACTACAGATGCAAAAACAGTTCATTTAGATACATACTCGTACGTAGGACCTTTTTACCACTGTTTTCAGTTGGTCATAAATTCAAATTCTATCCTGCACTTGTGTGGCCAGGAAAAAGTCGCAAAAAGTTGTTTTTAATTAATATAACCCACAAATGTGTACACCGCCTAACGCTAAACTCTATGCAAATCCGAGTGCACAAGGGAGTGTGTAGAACGCTTTGTCGAGTGTTCCTAATAAATATATTTCCCTTTGAATGTACTTTTTTTTAAAGAATTAAATTTTTTTTATTTTTGTTTTAGTTTATAATTTTCCTTTATTTTTATTTTTATTTACTTTTTTTTTCACAACTTGCACAAGCAATTATGATGGGCGATGTTGATATCTCAGTGGCAAATCTAGTACATACTCGTACTTGTATACGAGTACACACTGAAATACTCGTACGCATCAGCGATGCTTTTTGAAAAGTGTATGTTAGGTTAGAAACGGATATAGAGCTGTCAGATTCAGGCAACTGAAAAAAGAGAAATTAAATAAAAAATAAGCCCAGGTAAAATCATCGATGGGCATTGGAGCGGAATAGAATAACGGACAGATAGTCATTAAAATTGGAAATATTCGAAGGTGATTTCATTTGAATGGAACTGAAAAAACTTTGATTTGCAAAACAAACGCCAAATCAAATGAAAACACTTTACCATATGGAATAGAGATGTTTTTCGCTGTTCCATTAATAGTTGAATTTGAAAAATTTCAATTTAGTGGTTTATTCCGATATTTCAGTGTTGAGCTTGTGGGCCCGAGTATTTTGGTAGCACTTGTTTTATTCGGATTAGCTTTGACCAGAACGTTGAATGAATAATCGGTGAAATATAATATTTATTAATTTTGGTTTGGAGTTTAAAAAAAAAACGCTTTAACTCGGCTATGCGCATGTTGGATTCATTGCCGAAAGGTTAAAAGGGTTTTCTTTTTTAATTTGCGGTCCTCTGGGTAGTTGTGATATGAAAGGTAATTTCATAATTTTCCACTTTGACGTTCTTGTCGCGGGTACAGTTCGGGGTGAACCTGGGTGTCAACTAACAAGTCTCTCCAGTTAGTCCGGTCTTTAGCTAACTGCCTATAGCTGCTCGCTCCAAGTCGGTTGAGGTCTCCTTCTACTTGTGTGCGGCACCTAAGGGTCCTCTGCTACTGTGACGTCCCTTCGAGTTGGATTCGAGTCCTCTGCGGACCGGAGCATTGGTGTCCATTCGCTGTACGTGTACTAGCAATCTAAGGCAATCTGTCTAGGTTGATGTCGGTACAGCTCGTAGAGTTCGTCGTTGAATCATCTCCTACAAAGCCCGTCAACGCAAATTTGACCGAATATTTTTCGTAGATTTTTCTCTCGAAACGACTGAGGATATCTTCAACCTTTTTCGACATCAAAGTTTCGGCTAAGTAGTAACCGACCTTGACGGAGCATCGACCGTACTCAATCGTCATTCTGCACTGATGGATGACTAATGCTGCCATATACGGTCTTGAAATTGATGAAAAGATACTAAGTAACATTCTCATCAGCTTTGAATAACATAGCCAGTATGCCATCAGGTCCAGCTGATTTGTTGGATCTTAGTTTAGATATGGTTATCGTTGTCGCTATCATCGTCGTTGTTGAATGGTCTATTCTGCCTGACGGCATCATGTCAGGCTTCAGCGCCGTTATACATACAGTCTGTAGAAAATTTTTTCCATTTTCCCAACGCCGACTGTCTCCACTATGATATTCCCTTCTTCATGTCTACTTCTGTATGGGTCGTCTTGGCTTGACATGTTCGTTTTACCTGTTGGTAAAACTTCCGTACGTTATACCTGAAGTATAATCAATATCTTCGATCGCAGGCTTCTCGCGTTCTTTTTTCTTCTCCTAGAGAATCCGATATTCTTCCTGTCTCTTCTGCTCGTATAACTCACGAGCAGCTTTCGTCGTTCGTTGCAACGCCTTTTTGTGGGATTCTTGTTTAGCTGCAGGTGGTTGCCGTCATTTTTCATCAGACCAGGGATTTCTTGGTGGTGGGCGTTCATCAGTTGCGGCATCTCCGATAGCACGTTGGTCTTCCGTACTTGATACTATCGGCATAAGAGTTGTTGAGATATTTAGGGATAGGTGCTCGGGAAAAAGTCTGGTGATGTCTTGCGATCGGAGCTTTTCAACGTTATATCTTGTCACAGTAGTTCTTCTTTTTTGTGGCATTTGGGAAATCCATATTCGCATCTTAGCTGTAACAAGGTGGTAATTCGAGTCAATGTTGGTTCCCGGACTGTTCCCATATCCACAATACTGGAGACATGCCTTACGTCTATCGTAAAATTATCAATTTGATTTAGCGTTTGATGAACCGAAGACCGCTATGTCCCCTTTTCTATATTGAGATGAGGAAACCATGTGCTTACTTACATATAGTAATATTTCGTCCTGCTGCAGAGTCAATGAACCTAAGTTCGTTGCCAGACGTGGTGTCGTGTAGGCTATGCTTACCAACTGTCCCACCAAAGAGTTCCTCCTTTCCTATTCTGTCGTTGCTCATATGTCTTATTGAGGAGCACGTATAAGCATTCTTTGGTTGCGTCGTCCTTGTCTTCCTTAGTGACATGGGCGCGTATAAGGCTTTTGTTACCGAATTTAGCCTTGATGAGGATTGTTATAAGACGCTCGCTCACCTATCGGAAGCTCAAAACTTCTTGCCTAAGTTGCCACATATGGCACATCCAAATGCTTCTTTTCCCTATAGCAATCACCATAGTATAAACGAGTATCACAGTTTTTCATTCTCGTTAAATCTAGGCCATCTCGTCACACTTGATGGATGGCGGTGATATCTGCGCGATAGCAGTCAAGGGCGTCTGCTAATTGTTCGGCTGAACGTGGGCTATTAAGGTATGCGCATTTCACGTCCGAAGTTCGTTGTCCTTCAAACGTTTGCTAGGGTCGTCAACAGTGAGTCCATTTTCATCCAATGGTTCGTCACATAATTTAATCTTTTCCTTATATTGCTGTGAGCCCTATGACGGCGTAGTATAATGCTACTGGCCGAATATGACTTTGCTATTTTAGCCATCAGTAAGGGCTTACTCATGCAGTTATCGGGAACAACCACTATGAGATAAGGTAATCATTTCGTTACGAACTTGATTGCGTTGTCGGACCAATCCCAGCTATAGGGCACTGGGTAGTTTCCTAATCAATCGCCACGCAGGTCCCTGATACTAAAAATAAAACAAGTTGAAACACTGAATTTTGGTTCCTGGTGATGTTACCGTTAGGATGCGTTGCCAAAATATATGAGAATATAAATGATTCTGTAATGCATGCTAAAATCTTTTTTGCCAATACCGGCTGTGATTCAAACAATAACGTCTTGTCCCGCGAAGCTATTGATCATCCAATTGGCCGGTCGGTTAGAGCAATGCTTCTCATTGCTATGCTAATAATCTAGTTATTGCAGTTATGAAGATCCTTGCGACCATATACAAAAAGTTTGAAACTTCCATCTCCTGCTGACATGTAAGACGGAGTCTTTTCTTAAACGGTAATAAGACAGTCTTAGTGCCGTTTACTATGAATTGAAGGCTGAGTCTAGGCCAAGTGACACTTACCGCCGTAACTATTGGATTTATTGAACAAGATAAATATATATATAGGTGTTGCTTTAGATAAAAAACTAAACTGGAACTAAACTAGAAAAGGTATGGAGACCTATCATCACGTATACATATCTGTGTAATATATTAGGAAAAAGTAAATTGTAATGGAACAAATGAGGCCACAATGACATCAGTGAAATGTCTTGACATCATAGAAACCATGCAAGTATGCGTAAAGTGTTAGTACATTTTTGTAATAAAAATAGTACTACGGGATGCAGCAAAACTAATCCGCTTAAAAGAAAACCGCAAAGACTGTAGTAGATACGTACTCGCAATTAATTGGAATTCTCATTAATCTTCATGAGACTGAAATGGTTTCCTACTTTATGCCAAATTGGCCTGTCTTGGTACTAAATTTGAATTTAAGATCCCAAATTGTTCAGACCTTATAACTAAAAATCCTCAACTGAATGCTAAAATTTCTACATATTCGGTTCATATAACAAACTCTCGAGGAACTAGGGATTTGATCAAGTATCGTCCAGATAGTATAGTTTGTACCAGGACAAAGAAACATTGGAGCGGCTCTGTACTCTCCAACTTGCTTTTCGAATACTGTCGTCTGGGATGCAACCTATATACAAGTAAAATTAACCTGTTTTCCAAAACTGAGTGTTAATTCTGTTTAGAAGATGACGATGTCCCTGAATTTACAATTGGGACCCGGGTACCAGAAGTGAACTGACACCTTTTAACTATTCCATATTAGTTGAGGTATTTCACTTGCACGAAATATGGTGCATTGGAATTGAGAGTTTACTGGATTGTCCTTGCGTGTTACTTGCATATAACGTCATGTGACTTTCAGGATATAATTTTAAAAAGTTAATCTTGAATAAGGAGCCAGATTAAGAAGCTATACAATATAGTTTTTCAATGTGACGATAACAAAAATCGTTTTAATTCGGGGATACGGTAGTTGGTCTCACTTAAACGAAATATTAAAATCTTTCTTAAATTTTTAATATAAAATCACAAACTATAAACAATTTATTTACTTGCTTTGAGTACTTATATTTTGTATCTCGTTCTCTTTTTTTAGCACTGCCACCAATGTTGAGTTGAAACTGAAGTGAAGGTAAATCAAATCAAATAAGAGTAAAAAGTACGAACAGGTATCTAAAGAACATAATAAGGGATAAAATCTGTTGAATAAAATGTGTAATTAGGTTTTATTTTTTCGTCCATGCATGTAAATACTGTATCCCAAGTTTAACATCAGCCTGTCTTGACTGCATAAAGTCTGTTTGTAATCCAAGCGTTTTTGGACTATTATGGGTTAAAAGACGGCATTTTACCTATATGTGGAATAATAACACAGATTATACTTCCGATGGATGATTTAAAAGTACTATATTCTGCATGGGAGGCGGGGAGAAAATCAAATAGGCGGATACCAAAAAAAAAAAAGATATGACATTTATTCTATTGAAATTTAATTTTGGAACAACTTATAAAATGAGTGCGTCAGGTTAATAATTGAAAGAAACTATTGTAGGTGCGATCTGCAAAATGAAGTATCTTCAACTTCCATTGGTAGTTGATCTTAGAAACCGCTCTTTGAATCGTCCCGCTGCTTGTTTTCAAAGTTAGAACTCCGTCCTTGCGTCCTTGGGGTTGAAGATTAATGATTAGCTCAAGTTTACAGTTTACTGGAGGAAGATCGCTGAATTGGAAAAGCTTGCTAGGGCCACTGCACCGGTCCAAAAAAATGCTGTATATACCACTGTAATCGCTGCTATCGGTTTAATCGGCATACGTTTTTGACCTCTCTTAAATTCGGTCCAACTATTGCCGCCAATAGTGTGCCTATAATTAAAGGCCTGGAAGTTAAAGCTGGAAAATTATTCGAATAATTTGGTAAAGGACAAATAGGACGCGATTTTAAAATTGCCTTGACCTGATTGATAATTGTAATTTGTTTGAAAATTTTTAGAGATGATTGATTGAAAACGCGCTTTGAATGATACTTGGCAGACTTTACGGCGGACTCCCATAAGCGTTGAAAGTGGGGCGTTATAGTTGGAATTGTTTTCCAAGTTATTCCATCTGATGGTTGCTGCCGAATTATATGTTCTCTGCTTTCTCCTCTTTCAAACTCGTAACAAAGTTGCCGCAGCTTGTTTTTTTCACCAATAAAATTCGCGGAGTTATCGATAAAGATATCTGAAAAGAGTTCGCTTCTCTCAATATAAGTGCGGAGCTTGAAAGATCTTCTACACGCTGCTTGTGTATCGCTTTGGTTTGGAAACAGATGAAAAAAGGAATGTACGCTTTGACTAGAGATGCGCTCCATCGGCGAATGTAGACTAGAAATGGTCTGCAAAAGTCGATTCCAATTATGTTGAATAACCTAGACGGCTGCACCCGTAACAGTATGGATAGGTACTCTGGGCAAATAGAGTCTGTGTAAGTCATTGGCGAAGTTTTAATGACTCAGAACCTTGCTTCGATTATTTCGTCTGTATTACAACACTCCGTCCTGCATTTGAACTTTTCTGATATTTACTTACACTTCAAAGTACACAAGATTTGAATTTCTAGCCTCCTCTATATGGCCTCGATCATTAATCAGAAGAGGCAGTAGGCAGATCTTTGAGAAAAAATACATTCTATAGATTCAAGTATTCCTGCCACATTCATTGGATTGTGCAGAATGGGAATGAATGGAGACCTCTGATATGAAAAAAGTCTTAGACACAACGACGACTTGTCCTTCAATTTCTTTAACCTTATTATTGAAAAAAAAAGTACGAAAATGGAAAGCTCCCATTAAGGACATATTCTTCTATAAGTCCGGTCAATTTCTGGTACGCTACAATATTGACTACTTAAAATAAATCTCGGATGCCGTGAGCATTGTCTCGGAAGTGAATGTAGATCCGACAAGATAAATGAAAACTACTAATATCCTGCTTACAAAAGACGACTTTATGAAAGACGCTGATCACCATAGACTATGTGGAAATAAACGAGACTTCCCTGAATTGTTTTGGCAATAAAATTCTTCGATGATTTTCGGTCGATGATTTTAGGCACACATACCAAATTTCAGTGCGATACTGTCTTTGGTTTTGTTTTGACAGCTGATAGTTGTTGACGTGTTTGGCATCATGTTGAATATGGACAAAAACGATTTTCGTTCCCTCATAAAACATTATTTTTTGAGAGGCAAGACGGCGAAGGAAACAAAAGAAAAGTTGGATAAATATTATGAGGCTAATGCTCCGTCAGATTACACCGTCAAATATTGGTTTCGAGAGTTTCGTGGTGGCCGCAACTCCACTACCGATTAAGTCCGCAGAGGCAGGGCCTCCGATGCGGTTACAAAGGACAATGTCAAAAAAATACATGAAATGGTGTTGGCTGACCGGAAAGTGAAGGTGCGCGAGCTGGCAGATACCACAAAGATTAGTACTGAGCGCACACACCATATTTTGGGCAATATTCTGCATATGAAAAAGTTATCCTGCCGCTGGGTGCGCATTCTCACTCCTGACCAAAAATACGAACGCAAGAGCACTTCGAAAGAGTGTTTGGACTTGCTGATGCGGAATCGGGCGGACTTTTGGCGTCGGTTGGTAACTGGATTTGGATCCCTCGGACTATTATCTCTTCCCAAACCTCAAAAGCTGGCTCATCAATAAAAAATTCAGCTCACGCGAGGAAATCATCGACCCCACGGAGGAGTGTTTTGCAGACCTTCCGGAAAATTACTTTTCGGACGGGATCAAGAAGTTGGAAAAGCGCTGGAATAAGTGTATCAAACTAAAAGGGGACTATATTGAATAATATAAAAAAACATAAAAAAATTTTTTTTTCTAATTCCCAAGGAGGATGGAGTAAAACCATCTAGTATTACAAGTTGCGAAGAGCCAGACCACTCTTACTTTTCCTACTTAAATAGCTGCCCACAAACAACTTTGGAATCTGTGTCTATAACTTTAGACCAGGTTAAACATAAAATAATAAACCCCAAAGATGATTATTCTGCTGGCCCTGATGATCTTCCCGCATTATTTTTAAAGAAATATGTAATGCACCTAGTCCAACCTCTTACAACTCTCTTTCAGCTTCCTATCACCCAGGGATTATTTTCCTCAACCTGGGAAAGTCTTTTATTATTCCCCTACATAAGAAAGGCTGAAAAGACAATATTTCCAATTATCGACCAATTGCTAAGCTGTCCTGCATACCTCAACTTTTTGAGAGCATTATCTATCACATAATGATTTTCCATAGTAAATCTATTGTTTCCAAAACCAGCACGGATTTCTCAAATATAGATCTACGCCTACTAACTTAACGGAATTCGCATCAGGCACCTGATGTGCACTATGTACAATCTGGAAGTTGACGTGATTGCCACCGATTTCAGCAAAGCCTTTCGTAAATTCTCTCAGAATATAATCCTTCTACAATTAAAGGCTCTTGGCTTCCACATAAGCTTTATAATATGGGCTCAGTCCTACTTTAACTATCGGCATTACTATGATCTATTTAGGTCAGTGGATTCTGACTCAATTAAAGCCTGGTCTCATGTCCCTCAAGGCAGCCACCTTGGCCGCTTATTATTTATTCTGCCCATTAATGATGTTGATTGCATCATTAACAATTCATACATATCTGTTTACGCAGATGATATGAAAATCTTTAGATATATGTATATCATCTTCCTCAGACACCCTAGCACTGCAGGAAGATCTAGACAGATTTTGTACTTGGTGTCAGAAGAATTATCTTGGGCTTAATGTCAATAAGTGTCAGGCTATAACTTATTCCCGTAAGCTCGCTCCTACTTCACCTCGCTGTTATCTAATCTTTAATCTGCATGTTCCCTTAGCAAATGAGTTGCATGATTTAAGAGTTAGCTGTGATAGGGACCTCAATTTCCATTCTCACATCTATAATATAATCAGAAAGGCCAACTTTGCCCTTGGCTTCATCAAGTGCTGGTCTAAGGAGTTTTCCAATCCTTATGTTATCAAATCTTTATACATAACCTTTGTTAGGCATCTTCTCAAATATACAAGCCAAATTTGGTCACCCTACTATAGAACTCCGGACAGAAGCTGTTTAACGCAGGTTTTGCTCTACGTGGTTTTCCCTGGGATGATAGCCAAAACTTACCACCGTACACCGATCGCCTGAAACTTATAAATCTACAACCCCTTTCTATACGCCCTAAAATTGCCGATATTCCCCTTATTCATCAAATTGTAACACATGGGCTAAAAAGTCCGTTTCTAAGAGAGGGCACCACTTGAATTAAATTCATACCATTTTCAGTTAGTACCAACCTTCAAAAGATACGTGTATAAATTTGACAGCTGTCGGACGATTACTTCTCGAGATATACCGTTGTGAGTGAAGCAACTTTTGTTATTGTGAAAAAAATGGATTCAAAGCAATATCGTGTGTTGATTTATCATTGCTTTTTGATGGGGAAAAATGCAGCCGATGCAAAGAAATGGCTTGATAAGTGTTACCCGGACTCTGCACAAGCCGAACGAACCATTCGCAAGTGGATTGAAAAATTTAAAAACAAGCACCGAAGATGTTGCACGCAGTGGACGTCCAAAGAGACTGTTTCAGATGAAAACATCAAAAAAGTCCACAAAATGATTACGAATGACCGTAAAGTGAAATTGATCGAGATAGCTGAGCCTCTGAAGATATCAATACACGAATATTTGGACGGCTTTGTTCAAAGTGGATGCCGCGTTTGCTCACAATCGACCAAAAACAACAACGTGTTGATGATTCAGAGGAGTGTTTAAAGCTGTTCAACGGCAATAAAGTCGAATTTTTGCGTCGGTATGTGACAATGGATGAAACTTGGCTCCATCACTTCACACCAGAGTCAAGTCGGCAGTCAGCCGACTAGTCCAAAACGACCAAAAACTCTACAGTCGGCTGGCAAGGTTATGGCATGCGTATTTTGGGATGCACATGGAATAATTTTCATCGACTATCTCCAAAAGGGGCAGACTATCAACAGCGACTATTACATTGTGTTGTTGGAGCGTTTGAAGAACGAAATCGCAGAAAAAAAGCCGCATTTGAAAAGAAGAAAGTGCTGTTTCATCAAGACAATGCACCGTGTCACAAGTCGATGAAAACGATGGCAAAATTGAAAGGCTAGGAATTGCTTCCCCACCCACCGTATTCTCCAGATTTGGCCCCCAGCGACTATTTCCTGTTCGCAGACCTCAAAAGAATGCTCGCCGGAAAGAGATTTAAGACCGATGAAGAAGTAATCGCCGAAACAGAGGCCTATTTTGAGGCTAAACCGAAATCGTACTACAAAACTGGTATCGAAAGATTGAAAAATCGTTTCAATCAGTGTATCGTCCTCGAAGGCAACTATATGTTATTGATAAATAAAGTTGAATTTTGCAAAAAATTTGTGTTTTACTATTGTATAAAACGGCACTGACTCTTCAGCCCATGTGTTAGTTGGTAATATCGATTGTCCTTGCTTACTTTAACTTATTTCGTTTTTCACGCAATCTTAGATTTATGCCATTTTGCCGGCTCAATCTTCAGGGAACGAATTATGGACAGCTAGAGCCAATGCCTAGAATGCTTCGTGAAGTTAACGATATTTTGCCTCCTTCGACTACCACCTCAGTAAACTCTCCCTCAAGAACATTCTTATTTCCACCTAGCCTCACGCCCTACCCTTTAGCAGTTTTAAGTGAAATTGTTAATTTTAAGAGTATGTTTGCAATAAACCTTAATAAATCTGTCCGCGGTTGACTCGGGCCCCAAAAAATAGTTGGAACACGTCGAACGGATATACGAGGGGCGTTCAAGATATTCTCGGTATCGGGGTGAAGCTGTGGTTGCATATATAAACTGACTTATTTATCAAGTAATACTATTATTTTAGTGCATTCATGTAAAATTTCATATAAATGTGATTATTAATTCGCGTTTTATCTCTAGTTAAACAGAATCATAATGGCAACTGAGACGATGATGGTGAAAATTGAGCATCGCGCTGTAATTAAATTTCTCACTAAGCAAGGAAAAAGTCAAAAAACTATTCATGAAGAGATGGTGGCTGTTTACCAGGGTTCCGCACCTTCATTATCAACTGCGCAAAAGTGGTCAAGTGAGTTCAAGAGAAGCAGAGAGAGCATTGAGGACGACCCCCGCTCCGGCGCCCCGGCTACTGCTTGTACGGGAGAAAGCATTAAAGAAGTCGAAAAACTTGTTCTTGAGGATGCCCGAATAAAGGTGAAAATGATGGCAGAGATCACCAAGCTTTCAATTGGTACCATTCACACCATTCTTCATGACCATCTTAACCTTTCAAAGGTCAGTGCAAGGTGGGTGCCACGAATGCTCACAGCGCCTCAGATAAAAAGTGAGAATCGCATGCTGTAGAGAGCTTTTGGAGATGTGTAGTGAGAACGCGGACGGTGTTATGGATCGAATTGTTACTGGGGACGAAACATGGGTCCACCACTATGACCTTGAAAGCAAACAAGAGTCCATGCAGTGGCATAAAAAAGGAACAGACCCCCCGAAGAAGTTCAAAGTCACTCCGTCTGCCCGAAAGCTCATGGCCACAGTTTTTTGGGACTCAAAGGGAATCTTGCTCATTGAGTACAAAAAAAAAGGTGAAACCATCAACGCCACATCCTACGCTTCCACTTTGCATAATTTGCGGGAGGAAATTAAAAAGAAAAGACGGGGTAAACTCGCAGCGGGTGTGTTGCTTCTTCATGACAACGCTCCTGTTCACACGGCGCGAGTTTCCAAGGCTGCTGCGCGAGATTGTGGTTTCGAAGAAATCCAACACCCACCCTATAGTCCAGACCTTGCCCCTAGTGATTATTTCCTGTTTCCGGATTTGAAAAAATGTCTTCGTGGAAAAAGATTTTCGGATGATGAAGAACTCAAGTCGGTATTTTGCAGAGAAAGAAGAAATTTATTATTTTGAGGGTTTAAAAAAGCTTATCTCAAGATGTAACAAATGCATTGATGTTATGGGAGATCATATTGAAAAATAAAAACAATTTAAATTGAATTCGCATTTTCCTTCATATCGATACCGAGAATATATTGAACGCCCCTCGTACATCCGTGCAGCCCCAAGAAAATTTTAAAATCTAATCCGTAGGGACTGCATTTTAGATTCAGTTGGCGCACGAAATAAATGCAAAGGAGAGCTTGACTTACTCGGCATGCATAAATGAAAGTAACTAGCTAACGATCTAGCTGGACGGAGGGGCTTGGTCTTGAAAATCCAGGTGCACCTCAAGCTCCACGCTTGTTCAGAAAGTGAGTATGTGAAATTTATCTTATCCGTTAATTTTGTCAAATAGAAGTATGAGAGAAATGACCGAAATCTAGTCCGGTTAGTCGTTGAAAATAAAATCTAAATGTGGTAGTTTTTCTTAACTTTAAAGTGTTTTTTTTTCTTGAATATTTTTTCAACACTACAGGAAGTAATTCGATCAATCACTAAGCTGTGTTTCTGTATTTCTGCTAAGCCTGTATATTCTTTGGTTTACGGCTTTATGCCCTCAGGTTTGAGTATGGTATGTTCTACGCCAACAAACTTTAGAACTATCATTTTTCTACTGAAAATTCCACATCGCCGATATGGTTATGATACCTTTAAGTAAAAATATATAAGCTGCAATGATCCAATAATCTCCTTTCCATCTTTCCAGCATTAACAGACCGAGCTGAAAAGACGACAACTCAAGTGGCATTAGTAAATATTGATTTAAATCACCTTCCCCAAAAATTTCAACCAAAATATTGGGTGACTAAATTAAACTTAAAACTTGCGCACCCACTCACAGTTTGTTTGAGGCTTCCTCTTGCTTCTAATTGAAGCTCTTACCCAAAATTGAATTCCTCTAACCTTTCAAAGCGAAACATTGTTTGGAATGTATATGTAAATTCCATCCAATTCAAAATGATTTTCTGGTTATCTTGGGTCCTGAAAATTTCCGAAAAATTAATTTCCTATTTTTCACATTTTTCCCCATTTCTTCCTGTCTGTACTCCGCTTTCTATTGGTTTTCATGCTTCAACATCGTCTGATTTTATCTCCATCAATCTAATCTCGATGGGAGCTTATCCCTAAAATTGACATTTCTCGTTATGCAAAGATACGATACAAACGAGATATGGAACATTGTTGCCATCCGGAAGGACAATCGAAAAACGAAAAAAAAAATACATCCCAATCGTGAGTGGTTTTATTAATGTCAGTGTCATTTTTCATTTTCTTCTCCGCACTCAGAAGGATTTTGTTTTTCTCTTTTTCCGGCTTGTTTTTATCCTTCGGCTTTGTGGAATAGGCGCATACCAGGCGTAGATAGATAGATAGCCAGTCGGTTCGTGGACAAGGCAAACAGTTTTTCCTTTAGGTATTTGATTGACCAGTCAGGACACGTGCGTAAGGGATAGTTTGATGACAAAAAAAAAATTGTCTACATACGAGTATCAGTGCAATTTGGTTGACACCAGGCAAAAGCCCACAAATCATATGTGATGGGTGGATAAAGTCAAGGACGAAGCATGAAATCGATAGATTGCTTTTTCCACACACCCACATACAGAATATAAACGGATTGGCTTTTAGGTAATTTAAATAGTATCTTTTTTTTAATAAATACAGTGACAGGAATCTATGAATTCAAACCTACAAGCGTACATAATTATTCATAATCTGAATTAGGTTACCACTTAAAAAACCGTTGAATACCATTCAAATATAGTTGAAATATAGGGTGAAAGTTCATATCCATATCCTTTTGCGTGACTCTAATTGTGACTTTAATTATGTTTGCTTATGCCTCACGTGACTCCAATTGATAAATATGGAGTTCCAGTTTCATAAAATCGCTAAGTATTGTAGCAGCATACCAGGATACTCGTATAATAACTGAGCACTATCAAACTCACTCAGGTGACACTATAACTAAAATTAAATAAAATATTACAGCGACATTTAGGCTCTCTACTTTAGAAATGCTTATCTACGGACATGATATTTTTGTCACGGTACGTATTGTAGTATGTTTATACATCTGATATGCAAATTATGGTTTGTTTATCTCTACATGTCATACCTACATCAGTTGTTTCATAAATACACACAAGTAACTCGTTAACTAGCTTATTTCTATTAGAAAATACAGGCGCAGAAATGAGGTCTTTTCAAACAAATTTGTTGACATTATCATGATCGTACTCGTAGAGCCTACGAATATTGGTCTAAATATACATATAATACTTATTTATCAAGTGAGCCCTACGAATTTAACTTTCCAACGATTTTTGATTGAAGTCATAAAAAATTTCTTAAAAAATTAAAATCAATTTTGAAAGTCTTGAAGAAATTAGCAGACCTTTTAAAGATGTCAAGAGGAATTTGTTTGATTTGAGGTGATTTTAAAATTTTATTTATTTGAGTAGTTTGTTTATCTATTTCAATTTTTATTATATACGTATAGACGACCACAAGTTCAAACAATAATTATGATTGGTATTATTAAGGGTCAAATATATCCTTTTAATGACAATGAAAATTCCAGTCCTGAATTCAATCACATGAATTTTGTTTCCGGTGAAATGCTGGTTTACGGAATAAGTACTTTAGTAGTGCATTGGAAATTATCTCATGCATATAAGTCAGAGATTTGTATTTAAGGGGGTAATTTAACATATAGTTTTTAATTTGTCTAGTGTATTCTATTTCGTTACTTCGACGGAGTTACAGTCCGGATTAGACTTGGACCTCAACCATTTTCCCAGTCAATGTGGTCTTTGGCTTAAGCCTCCAGGCACTCAATCCCAGATGGTTGGGCTCCTCATCTCTTCGTGAACTTCTCTTTGAGCTGAAGCGTTAATATTCATTCGCTGTGCCTGCCCTTGACATTCGAAGAATCTAGCTTTCAGAGCGACCAAGAACATCTACACCCGCCTTCGTTAGGATTCACGCTCCAGTTTCGTAGACCAAAACTAGGATAATTAAGCCTTATTACATCTTTGCTTTCATATAAATATCGACTATCAAGTGCAACGCCTCAGTACATCGGTTGCGGCATATTACCTTCAGTAATTAACGCAGATTGTAAATACCTCGATGAGTGATTAAGGAACTACACTGCAGTGGTTGAAGCCGTTCAATTTAAATCTCCTTGCAGTATTTGTTCGCAGTTGTGACGTCTGATATATTCAAAAATATACCTTGACAGCAACTATGACTTTTATAATCTAGCAGGATGTCCATTGTACTCCTTGTATGCTCTGTTTAATGAAATCTATCTGTTTTTTTTTGAAGGAAGGTGCGTTAGCTCTTTAGCGATAAAGGGCATTCTGCGAGCGTATTTCGCACGTTAATAGGGGTATTGTTCCGCAGTGTCGTTATCACTTTCAAAGTAGGAATCATCGCAGGATATGGTATCACTTGTGTCCAGCAGGCTTAAGTGCTTAGCAAAAGCATTGTACCACATCCCGATTCCAGTAAGCAGCATGCAGCCTTTCCTATTGCTGTCGCACAGCTGCTGGTTGAAATCTTATAAATTTATGAAAGCTTTCATTCGGTCTACCGCCAACCTCTCTGACCCTCGTTGTTATATGCAGGTATTTCCTGGCACAGGGAAAGTCAATTTCGTATTTTTCCACAACAAGAGTTCTGGTGTCACTGCATCAGACGTCATTCCTATAAGACCAGAGGCAAATGACGGTCGGCGCGCAAAGTCACCAAAGCAACAGTGCATATTGATCTAATATACTTACTCGTAAATACCAGCCTGTGGTATGAATATCAAGAGGAGGAAGATACATTAGTGTATCTAGAGCAGAGCCAGGCGTGCAAGGGAAAGCCTATGCTGCCGAAACAGATCGTTCTTTGAAGTCTGGTAAAGCAACAGAAAGCTTGTTCATGTTTTGATTGAATTAGCTGAAAGCCCATTTATAGTACACCAATTATTGATCACGTCTAGGGCTGCCGGAGCTTTATAGCAGACAGCCGCTAAATAAGATGGAACAGAGTACAGATACATTATCTGCATATGTGATGCTAAGACATGAGTCGACCAACATGCATCATACAAATCCCGAAATCCCGTCGTCAGCATCGTTAATCAGCGTGTTATTCACCAGCAATGCTTTTACCCACAAAACTAGTGATTCATCTACGCCGTGTTGTCTGGCCGAGTTACATATGCCGTCAAAAATTGCGTTGTTGAAAGCACCCCAGATCTTCAAGTGCACTCTCGCAAGATCTTCCACGTTGGTAAGGATGTTTCATCTCAGACAAGCAGTTTTGCGCACATGGATGCTCATTCTCTTCAGCATGTATGAATCCAGACTTATACGATTAGGTCTGAACCTCTTGGCGAGCGTGTAGTCATCTTTTGCGATTTTCGGAATAAAGGCTGCTCTCACTGTGTGCCAGATTTTTGGTACTAGCACTGAAGATTTTCTTCAGAGTTACCTGAAGCTGGTCTTTACCTTTTTGAAACATACTTTGGCACATGCCTTGATTACCAGTTGCCATAGTTTGGTAACAATAGTGACAACCAGGTTAGGCGATAGCATGAAAAGTAGCAGACTCTTACGGTGCACTTGCTACTGGATCAGAAAGTATTCCAAGAATAGCATCGCAACATATGATATCTAAACTCCATCTTACTAGAATTGCATTATTCAATGAGATCGGCTACTGCCTTCGATGGTGGCGATAATATGGAATAATAGGGAAAATAGTCTGACGCAACGATGAATTAGTATCATTCCCGGTTCGTTTCGTAGGTAACGTCTGTAGCAACTAAATCTTGGTTGCAAGATTGCTCGAGTTTACATAGATGGTCAGAGTGGGTTCGGTACAAGTTCTAGTGTTGTGAAACAACCTAAATATCCGCAACCACCGATGACTTTATTCCATACCCATTGTTCTTATATTGATATTATGTGAACTATGACAGTGGTGAACCCTTTTATGATCTGGTGACCACTGTCCGTCTTTGCGAATATTGAGGTGAGGATACCGTTCAAGCTGTAGTGTTATTGCAACGATATTTCGACTGCCGTAGAAATTTGTCTGGCAGTTGTAAAAGAAATTGCTTTCGAAGTACATTTGATAAAAGTGGATGTATTGAATTGCTTCGTAGTCTGAAAGGCTGGAAATTTAGTTGTTTGGTGTCGAAACGATTTTTGCGTTTTTCTGAAACTAATTTTGTTAAAACTTAAAACACTATTCAAGAGATGTGTTAAAAAGGGAAGAGGAAAGTAGAGATAAGCCTTATGAATGTTGATGAACGTTAAACGGGCGGTTTCGGCTTTAGATCTTAGGCCAATGCGATCTTTTACAGACATATAGCCAAGGTTTCAGAAAATATGCCACAGGGATATTCGGGTGATGTTCAGCTCAGAATCAATTGACTGCGGTCTAAACTACAGTGAAGAAAATAGACTTCTAGCGTTTTGGCATTTCCCCCCGTGGGTAGGTGAGAAATCTTCATAGACACTATAAGCTTCGGTGCTGATAGCAATGTGCCATTCTTATCCACTAAAAAACACCTCCCTTTTACAGACTACGACTGAGTTCACCCTCAACAAGCAGTTCTTCACCGCGCTAGATCGAGAGGTTTAGTCCTTTTCAGACGGCGCAATAAATTTGTCTCGTCAAGGATCTGTTAAACAGAAATATTCGTATGTCCTTGTAGTCGATTTTTATGTTTTCGCGCAAACATTTGAATTTTGTTCTGAACGTTTTCGACTCCAAGGTCTCTGTGGATATCATCGTTTCTAATGTACCACGGTGCATTAACAAACCCTCGAAGAACTTTGTTTTGAAATGTTTGTTTGACGTGAACGTTACTATTTTGGTACAACCCCAAAGCTGTATACCATATGTCCAGACCAGTTTTAGCACTTGCTTGTATAGCAGCAATTAGTTTTCTAAGCTGAGCTTGGAATACTCTCCAAGAAGCCGGTACATGTCTCTATACTTAATCTCAAGCACTTCACGTTTTTTAATGTGTGCTCTCCATTTAAGTTTAGCATCGAGTGTCATACCAAGATATTTGGCCTCGTTCGCGAAAGGAATTTGTACTGCGTTGATAAACACAGGTAGATTGTCAGTTTTCTTGAGAGCGAAGTTCACATGGACAGACTTGTTTTCGTTAAGCGCGATTCACCAAGTCTTTGTCCATTTGTTAATCCGTGTAAGAACACGTTGCAACTTGGCAATTGCTTCTTCGACGGATTTAGCTATTGCCAAAATGGCAGTGTCTAGCACAGTATCGTCCGTTTGCGTGTGTCGCGGATGAAATGCAAATATAGGAGAGGGCCAAGTACACTTCCTTGCGGCACCCCCGCCTTTATTGTCTTAAAATTGGAATATTCGTTTCCGTGTCTGACACGAAAGAGTCGGTCATCTAGGTATGAACTTAAAATATGAGACAATTGCTCGGGTAGAACTTGTCGAAGTTTATATTTCATCAGTCAGCGGAACCATAATAACTTCGGCAACTTTCCACTGTTGCGGTACATACTCTAATCTTTTGACGATATTTATAAGATAGAGTAGCTTTAACAAACCTAATGGCATGTCAACATTTTTGAGATTATAAATTGATTCAAAGTTTTTCAATTAAAGGTAAGTTGTTCGTCTTCGTTTATCGCCTTTTCGCAATTGCAACCTTGGAAGACAACATTACGAAAAAGTGATTCAAAATTGGATTCCCCGTATGGACCACTTAAAACATAGTCGTGGTCAACATTTACACGAAACAATCTTTAAAAAGTAAATGGCAGGAATTGATTTATCAACTCAAATAAAAGTTGCACACACTTTTTAATTTTCCTGTGTTTTTTGCTTTTTTTACAGTTAAAAACAAAACGCTTAAAAAATCACCCAACATAACAAAACGTAATTTATTTTGGTGTATTTAGAAAAGTAAGAAAAAACATAAATTTATTACTTTGAACGATTTATTGTTTTTCAAAGTATTCTCATTCAATGTTTCAATGTTTATTTACTTTTCCATTCGCTAGAACCAGTTTTCGAAACATTTATTACCCTGAACCCGACACTTCAGAAACATGCTTTTGAATTTTTTTTTATGAACGGGAGTAAAAAGAAGTCATTAAGTGATAAATCAGGAGAAACTTTTGAAACTTCAAAAATTTAATTATTTGGCTGTGTATGAACAAGCATTGTCATGATGGAGGATGGCACGTCGTGTTTTGTTTGTTTTACGCAATTCACTGATGACTTCCCGCAAACAAATTATTGTGTGCTGATCGGCATTAACACTTCTTTGATCCTCTAAAGCCACAGCAGCAACATGACCCAATTTACCGAAAAAACAAGCGATTATTTCTTTCGAAGTGCTTCGGGAACGAGTTACTTTTGTCGGTTATCGCTCACCTTGGAATACCTAAACAGGCCATTGTCGCTTAGATTCGGGTTCATACGAGTACATCCAGGTTTCGTCTCCTGTAACGATGCTGTATACGATTTTTGAAGCACTACGATTGATTGAATGATTAGCATTTCTTTGCAGCATTTGACACTACCTTTTTTTGAGCATCGATCAGCTTGTGAGGTATCCACCTAGCACAGAGTTTCTTCATAGCTAAATGTTTATGCAATATTCACTGAATTGCTGTCTTATTAACATCCAAAGTTGCTTCTGTCTCACGATTTATTACATGCCGATCGGTTTCAATCATGGCAAGCATGGCATTAATGTTTCCTGGAACAACAGCATTGCAAGGACGACCATCACTGACGATTGCACGATCGCGTTTGAGATCTGCAAAGTTAAAAATTGTAGCATTGTATGGTGACGAAATACCAAAAGCCATAAGAAGTTGTTCGATACGAGTAAATTTGGGGTATCGAACAAGAGGTATCATTTTAAATTAATAAATAAAGTGCAAGAAATTTACGAGAAGTGGTAACATTTTTATATTTATCTGAAACACAAGCCCTGAGGTTTGTAATGAAATACAACGTCTACAAGGCTTCAATTTTGCCTACAGATAGTCATTTTTCATCACGTTTTCGCATAATTGTAGACGTTTTCCCGGATAACAGTTCTACTATTTCCTTTTAGTGCATGAATTGGCATAGACTTCATCCTTAACATAGCTCTAAACGAAAAAGTTCAGTGGTGTTACAGTGGTGTTATTTCGAGAAATCATACGCTCAGAAAATCAACGAAAGTTCAAATTTGTTGCCTAAATTCACTATAGCTATGCGAGAAGGCGCTTGTTGACCATCAAAATCAGTAGGAACTGTACGAAGCATTTGCGCAATATTTTCGCCGTTTTTGTAGTGTATTTTGACACCTCAATAATGGCGCGAAATTTAAAATGACACCTCTTTCTAGAAAACCCTCTATGTACGAGTATACGCCTCTGAGCAATTTTTGCTAGTATCTATCTGCTTTAAATGGAAGGTGGTTCCAATCCTTAACAGAGCACAACGGGTTTTCAATCAACTCTATTGGAACTGAGCAAATTTAATAGGCATAGGGTGCAAATATAATCATGTACTTTTCCTTTGAAGCGAGGTATGTGAATGTCGTCTTATATCAACGAAACATATCACTCCTGCAGAGTGAGGCAGCATCTGGAAGTCATGGGGCATGTCACCTAGAAAGAAGAAAATTTTTTACCTATCCATCAATTCCGTAAAGAAATTTAGGAACACGTCACTGGTTCTTTGCAAGACTCCAGATAGCGGTTTGTTTTCAGGAGTTATGAGCTATTCCTAGTAAGCCTGATGCAACTATGTATAGACACCGTAATAAATATTCAAATAATGGGCTGTAAACTGAACCTTATCTTGCATTCAAACTGGAAGAGTGGTGACGGTACACTAGATCGCCTTTTTCGTGAACTTTAAGCTTACGCTCTAACGCTTAGGCTCACATTACTGCATGTGTTTTACTTAGGCGCGAGAGAATATAAAAGCATCACAGCGGAACAGTTCTTTGTTTGAGTGCTACAAAAACGAAGTACACATTTCTGATACATATCTATTGGTACGTTCCAATGCGGATGATATCCTTCATGACAGATGAAGCAATTTTTTTTAGCGATTGGGGTTGTGGTTCTATAGTTCAGCACTATTTGCTTCAGACTATACCCTAAAGCATCCTATAGTAATGCCTCATGCACTGTTGAGAATTACTCTCTAACAAGTTTTACAAAAGCAATACAAATAAGTTGAATAGCTGAATTTGTCTGTTGGAAGTACGAACTTTCACTAAAACTAAATATTTTTGGAATTATGCACGTAACAATGTAACTACTGGAGCCACTGTAGGTAGAACACTTGACTGCCATCCCCCAAGTTATATTTATCTAGGACATTGTATTTAGCCGAAAGCAAAGAAAGGCATTCTTCAAACAACAACTTCTAATTAGTTACCTCAATGTGGTGAGTTAGGAAATTCTATTAACTTCTCCGCACCCATTGTCAACTTAAGTCCGTTCAAAAATGTTGTCTACGTCAAAGGTTATCTCGAAACCCATTCAAAAGGATGTTTACGAAATTTTCTCTGACGAAACAGCAATTTATATAATTTCTCTTTTAGGAAATTTTCTTTACCAAAACAATGCTTTCACAAAAACAAAAACTTCTCCCTTATAGCCTGTGAAAACAATGTCGCCACGAAAAGCTCACTTCCTGTCACAGACCTTACTAGACCATAATTTCTCAAAATTTGTCTTTTCTAACACCCAGTGACACAATAAGCCTTGAAAATATAATCACATTTAATCAGGATTCAAACTTAATTCAAAAACACAATTGAATGTCCTTAATTAAGTAAATCCTTTTCATGAATTCTAAGCAGTTCTCATGGCTGCCTTCATTCAATTTCAAAAGCACCCACTGTTGGCATTAAATAGGAGGTGGGGGCACGGCCTGATGGGCGGTGCGCTTTGTCTTGTGTGTTTTCCAATTCAAGTTTGTTTCTTTTATTCCTCTTAGTTCTTCGTTTTACCCTTCTCTTTATCGTTTCCTGACTGTCTGGTTTGTTTAAGGATACGATTAGAGAAACGAAATCGGTTGCACAAGCATACTGAGAAAAGATGGCGAAAATATACAAAGCGTACATGCATATCTATGTATATAAGGAAGTATTTATTTATTTTTTGTTGGATCTTGTGTTGTTAGATAGACAAAATTCGAAAATTATATTGCCTCCACATGGTATACAGGATATGTAACAATGTCACCATTGAACAATATGATTATAGGCACACACAAATGGAGAAATTCTACGATATAAGAAGTACTCGGTCACACCTACACATGTTCTTGGCTTCTCATATACGACATAACGACATCGAATTTTGTCCATGAGTAACTTTTTGTTTGCTAGTAGGAAGCACATACTTACATATGTTTATGTATACTCGTATTTAATCCGAGGAAATCAGAAAGCAAATTTAAATTGTGTATGCAGCTTTACTAGTTATCCTTAGTACCAGAGAAATTCTATTCGAATCCTGTTAAATGCGTATAACAGATGCTATGACATCATCCTAGCTCATAGTAGGATTGTAATCAATTTCTTTTTTTATATGGTATGTAGTAAAGAAGGAATAAGAAGAATTACCTATTGTCTTTACAACTTTTCTTAAATGAGATACTTGTACAAAGGGTAAAATTGTACCTAACTTCATATAACTGTACTCATTAATTTTTCAGGAAGACCTGCAGAAAATCTCTGCAGGATGTATGTACATCTTTATTCAGGGGAATGGGAATTTCCCCAAAACAATTAAGAAACCTATAGAAAACTTTTTAAATTTGAAGTCAATGAGTTATAAGATTGCATTTTCTTTTAAAAAGAAAAATTGTGGCAGTAGGTTTATATTTGCATTAATGTCATAAGGAAGTAAAAACTTTAACCGATGTTGTGGGCAGCCAGGGTATTGTCTCGGACTCTGCAATTTTTTACATTACTTAGACCTCGTCTCCTTACTCCATTGTATTCATTGTACTTCATTTTTACATTGATGTTTCTCGGCCCATTTTTCATCTTAAGAATCCTATCTTCTTGAATAGTGGGTGACAGTTATTCAAGTAGTGCACTGATTAGCAAATCAAAGAGTCCCATACGGATATCTACTTCACATTTCTTAGGTTTTTGAATTGGTCAACTTTATGTAGTTTGTGCATAAGTAAATAGGCGCAGTTTGTATTATACAATAATATCATCTCTAGAATTTTCATTGCACCATCAAGTAATATTTCTGCAGTCACTATGTCAAAGTCATTAATTAGGACATTCAGAGAAATTTTGTATTCCCAAACTAGGGCTAGAGGGTTCAGCAAAGAAACAATATTTCACAATATTGTTTATTGTCATCAGGATAGCGTATATCCCCGACTGGAACACAGACGTATGTTTTCCTGAGTATAAGTGAAATTTTGCGCTGTCCTCCAGAAAAACACCAGCGTTGGATCCTAAATAATTTTTGGGGCAAACGTGGAGACCGGACTATATTAATTTCCTGGCCGAAACCACTCCTGAGTGAAAGGATAGTCGATTTCTTACTTAAACAGCAACAGGAGTTCTGGTGTCATTGCATCAGACGGAATGTCTATTTGACCGCAACAAAATGACAGACGCCTTGCAAAGTGATCAAGACTATAGACCACTTCTGTTTAAAAGAAAACTGGCCCCGAGAATTCAACACACAATATGAATATCAGAGGGTGTGAGATTCATCAGTGCTATGAGACCAGAGCCAAACGTGAATGGGAGATCAATTATCTGTTGATCTCGAGATAACCGACCTATATGCCGTGTAGATCCAGAGGCCCTCCTACGATGAGAAGCCCCATGTCTTTACGAAAACTGGTTTACCCTGCCAGATACCCAAGTCGCAAGTGTAGTCCGAAGAAGTTTGTTGTCCAGGATAACATCTAAATACTTATGTAATTTCGTTGGAGACACGAATGCTGATACCTTTAAGCATAAGATGAGTCAAATCAGAATATGTAGTTTAGATAATAGTATAGAACAAAAAAATCTGACCTCAATTTTGAGAGATTTGACGGAAAACCCGACGTTCACGTCTAAGGTTGCCTACACTTACAAGCAGTTCACATAGCCATTAATAATAAAATTACATCTTTAACCAAGTCTATCAGTAAAATGAAGTCTAGTATTAAATTCGCATTGAATAATTCAGTTATCTACAGATGGGTCAGGAATTGAAGAAGGAGTTGGTGCAGTATCAGCATCATCTATGGCTTAGTCTTAATGACTCTATGAAGCAGCGTCGAGTAGCTGTAATGAACAATTGAGGCAATGCCACAAAATATAAATAAATCCTAACAGCGTAGCATACCATCTGAATTAAATTCAAACAATAGTAATTGAACTTTTTTATCTAATAAGCTGATAGAGGAACAGAACTGCTATTTTTTACTCGTCTGTTTTTGAAGATCTCTTTGATGAAATGAATTTATAAATGCTGAATTTAATTATTTATTTAGATAACAAATTAATTAATTTTCCTTATACATAGGAGAACATTGCGGATTTTGTTCCCACTAAGAATTGAAAAGAACAAAAAACCTGTTGAACTGAGAACGGATTATGCTCAAGGAAAATTTGTTCCGTGGCCGTGGCTCAAGTGATAGTGGACTGGCTTCCAATTCAGAAGGTTCGGTGTTCGAATCCCAGCCTGGCCCGAAAGACATATCATCCATTTTTTCAGTTAACGAAAATCAAGTAAGACTAGTAGTTGACTAGAAATCAACATCAAGCCAGCTTCCATCAAGAATTAGTCTCCCCCCCAGTACATATTGGATGCCACCCATGGAGCGAAATAACCACTGAGCCCAAACATCTTTCTTACTCTTTCTATCAAATTTCCAAAAAACTTAACACATGGTGAGGCATTATAAGTGTATTCATACCCTAAGTGGGTTTAAGTTCTTTAAAAAAAAAGAAATGGATGGAATTGGTTCGCATGGAATGTAGTATGACCAGGATAGTGCAATATGTCAGCGAACCTTAACCTTCAGTTTATTCAAATCACGATTTGGGAAAAAGGTGATTTTGTGAAATGGAACCGTCAAATTCTTTTCGATATCATGAAATTTAGAACCTCTTGACTTTTATTGTTCTTTATTTACCCACATCAGTTTTAAAACCAGCAGCAATGCTATCGTTAGTGTCTTGGTTTCTGTCAATTAAAGCAGGACTGGATGATCAGGGTCCTGTATAAAATGATTTTCTTTTTACTAGAGAGAGGGCATTTCTATTCAATTGCTCAAAAAAGCAGCGATTAACAAGAGTACTAAAGCTAGACATAACTCTGCATTGTTCGTCTCTATAGACGCTGTCATAATCGGTTGTAAAATTAATGAAGCGGTGGTATGTGGAGGTTGAATTTTTCCCAACATCTGCCGTAATGAGAAAATTAGATCTTTTTTGCTTGATTTTTGAAAAAAATTTGAATTCGTTAAAACAGTAAAAATGATTGAAAAATTTAAATATTATACTTTACATAAAATTGCAGTGCTATCAGTTCACATTTTCTTGCTTTATTTCTGAAATATTTAGGTAGACCTATAAAATATGTTGACAATTCGTTGAATGTAGCTGGGACTGCTTCTGCAGGTCGTAGTCATTCCAGAACATTTTAACGTCTTCTTGTATTTACAAATTGTTGATTTAGTGTCATAAAAGACACCACCGTTGTCGTCTTTGATAGTTGCGAGTATCTCCAGTTTATGCAGCTGTTTGATGGAAATATACGTTTTAATATTGTTACCTTGTTGATGTTGCGATCTCATCATCATTTTCTGAATACTTCGGTGTATTGTGTTCAGTTTTTGGAGCTGTAGTGCATTGCTCCAGGCTGTGATGCCATACTTGAGGTGCGACCCCACCAAGCTGAAGTAACATTGCCAAAGAATACCTTCCGGATATCTACAGCTTAGATGGAATAAAATGTAGGCAGATTACCGAAGTTTTCCGTCAACTGAGCTATGTGGTAGATAAAGTTGCAGTCCACTACAACTGCCAATTATCTGCACATTGACACATTCTTGAGAACAGTTGAGCATTCATCATCGTCTTGAAGTAGGATGTGATTTTCGATCTTGTGCAGGGATTCTAAATTAGGAACTTTTATTTGCAATTTATCACTTCATCAATTAAATTTTTTTGCCGTAAATAATAATAAGACACCATGACATGAGTACGATGAATTTGTTCCACATGATTTTTTTCAGCAGCCTCTATGATTTACCAAAATAAAACCGACGGGTCGTCAAACACGACGCTTTTCCTGAGCGCCAACAGAATATCATTCATATAGATAATTAAAAGTAGAGAACCCACACCGGAACGTCATAGTTTGAGCATTTTTCGTCGCTTATACAATTTTTTTATTTTTAATAATTCTCAAACCCTAGTAGTAGCCCTTCTCGTATGGTTGTTTTTTTCCAGCTGCCTCAGATTGTTTTCATGGCATAGTGTGTCAAATGCGTTTAAAAGTACAACTGCGTGCTGATTTTTCTTTTAACTTATATTAATTTTATTCGCAAAGCCTTCAATTAGCCGATTTATATTAAAACCAATTTGATTGCTTGCCAGGATTCTATATTTTTCTTGGTATTCAATCAGTTTTCTGGCAAATATTTCTTCTGAAACCATATCCCTTACCAAATGTATCGAAATCAGCCGATGGTTTCCAATGTAATTTTTTTCGCCGTCTTTATGTATAGCACGGACTACACATATTATGAGAGCTTCGGGTACTGTTGATTGCTCAAAAGTCATATTAACCAGCTTTCTACTGACTGTAGTCAATACGCCTGCAATATATCTTGGCCTTATAGCATCTTCACCAGACTTGTTCTCTTTTAATGCTGTAATCGTCTGGAAAATTAATTCCGTGCTGACTCCACAGAAAAACATTGAAGGTTGGATGCCACCTGATGGACCCGACTAAGACTTGTGATTATAAACATATATGTATAGTGTTTTAGATGTCGATGACTAGTTGTCGGTTGAAAAGTTTTTCACTATTGCATCATCTAGATTTACTGTATTTTTACTTAAAATCGTATTTTTCAAAAATATATATTATATTAGGTTGACTTGGTGTCATAGATTTGTTTATTCAGATTCTTTCAAATCTTTTGATCTTCGTTCCTGCGGTTGTTCTTGTATCTCCGATACAGTCAGTCTCTCTCCAAACAGGCATTGTGCAATTCCTTGGTTATTCAGTTGTGTTCATTTGACCTACTTTTCTTCTTTCTTGTTGTCGTCGAAGACTTCGCCATTTCATAGAATTTATTTACTGCAGAAAACTCATTTAACATTTTCCAGTTGAAATAGTTGATGGTTCGTGATAGATCATAACTTCGGATGCATTCGTTTTTTTGGTGTTCATTAGCTTTACTCTTCTCATTTGTAATGATAGCGCAGAATATAGCGTGATGATCCAAAAAGCTAAATTCGAGTCCTGCTGATTTGGTTTCAATGTACTTCGTTCGAGCTAGGTAGTGATCTATTGTACAAGTGTTTCTGTACCCGTTGAGACATCCACACGTGTAATAAAATTGATCATATTAACAAGTTCTCTCTGTATTAATGTCACCAATAATTATTAATTATTTTTTCTGCCAATTGCATCGACATTTTGGGTTTGAAATGGTTTGCATTAAGTCCACGAGGTCGGTCTATTGCAAATATGATGGCTTCCAGTCCTCTCCTATTGACATTCATTTATTTTTGTGTGCTTTGCAGCAATCGAAGATCTTCGCTAGTTGTTCGGCTGCATACGGTCTATTAAGTGTCCATATACTCTACGTGCAGATTGTTGTCCTTTATTTGGATTGTGACCTCTATAACGCGTAGACCATTATTTTGTTACTGGGTTTGGAATTTTAACCTGCAGGCGTAAGAATTTGCTCACACTGTTACCAGGGACCACCACTGAGGGGTAGGGCAAGCACTACGCTTTGAATATGATTTTTGCACTACTGGCCTAATCTATGTTATAGGACAATTAGCAATTTCCATATCAATCGCCGCATAGTTCCCCCGCTGATGGTATCTTCAGTTATATTTTTTTTAAGCAATGACGCCGAAGCTCCAGGGGATACGGTTGCTGCAAAATGTCGCTGTTAGTTTTGTGAATAGAGAGTATTACTGAATTTTTTTCCGACTCTGAATGGCGAGCGGAAGAGTAAAAGACATTTTTATATGCAGGCAATTTCTCGTTGCCATAACATCCTAAGATTTGACGTCAGGAAAGAGTTTTCTATTTTATAAGGGTTTATTTGAACCAATATTCTCTGCTGCAGTAGCATACGAATAGAACCACTGAACAACGCTATCACCGCATATTCAAAGTTAGGAAGGCTACAATACAGCAAAAATGTTGAAAGTTCATACACAAATTACGAACATGTTATAGTTTCATGGTGAGCTCGTGATGGAAAAAAACCCATGAATTGACGAATGGGTAGCACTCATGTCAATAAAAGCTAACAGTCCAGATCGACTATCTAACGACAGCTTGGGACCGTGATAATCTTTCTTGGTTCTTGAATTGCAAAAAGATTAACACTTCTCTAAAATATTGTAAGAGGCTTTAATAGCCTTGAATAAGTAATGACAAATTGTTGCTCAACTTTCAAATAGTAAAGCTATGAAAAACGAGCACTTGGTAAATTTTTAAAATTGTAAATAACAGTGACTTAGGGAGAAGGCCTCATAAAAGCCGCTACAACTTTTCATTTGCTCAGGGAGACGACTTTTAAGTAGCACGAGTCGTCTTTGTCGCCGATTTTTATAAAATGTAATAATTGGGTTAAATATTCTTATACAAGTCATATAAAGCAATCCTTTATTTACGAGTGAAAGCAGTTAACGACTGTTCTGCGATGATCCGAATGCAGTTTTACTGTATATGGAATAAGATACCACAGGAAGCAGCATCTACTCGTAAGTACTTTTTGTATATTGGGACTCTTATAGTCTTTCTTGATGACTCAGGATATATGGACCCGAAAATACAGGATACTATTTCTTATTTTTCTGCGAATGTAAAGCAGTTCTTCTTCGGGCTATTCAAAAAGTCTAGATTCAATCCTAAGCTGAATAATTCGCTTGCAAAGTACCCTAATTATCTCTTTACTTCTTAAGCATTATAGCCTACAAACATGCACAACCAATGTTTCAACTGTAGCTTATGCCATTTTTTCCTTGCTTCTGGTGTGAGAATGTAGAACCTTAATGTCACTTCTTTTTTTATTAAGATTTGCAATTTTTAAACATAATTAATACATACAATGAGGAGGTGCTTCTAAGAATGCAAATAATCTCTTGCCTCCGTTTCATCATCATATTTCCTTTCTCTAAGTTTTCACAGTCTCTGCCAAATCTCTAGTGAAAATTTTCGCAATTCATTTTAATTTAAATTTTAAGGAGAAAAAAAAAGTAAAATAATTTGAATCCGCAAAACAACAATACTTAAAAGTTTCACTCGTCAACCAGCCATATGAAGGATGAGCTTCTTCTCTGCCTTTTATGAAAGTTTTTCAATTCTCTTTGCCGCGAAACTCAATTTGGAAAATGCTGCAATAATAAACTAAAATGTAAAGAAATGAAAAATTTCCACGGATGCAGTCACTGTCATTCAGGGAAAGTAGAACTCATAACTTATTTAAAATTGAAGAAAAACCAAATAACCAGCCAGCAGCAAGTGCAAGTCACACATTCCGCTTATCCAGTTATGCAGCTATCCAGCTTTTGTGCAGCTAGGTACTTATAATCCTTCTACGAAAGCACCCAACATTCATTAGGGTAATTAAAAATGAAAGACACCAGGAATGGAAAAGTCGAAAACTGAACTATGCGGTAAACGCACACGCACCGTCTGTATGTGGATATTGCCTAAAGGATGTCTTATGTTCAGTGTGACCTGCTGAGTTTCCTGAAAATATTTCACTTTTTCAGAATATTAAAAGTGGAGTTTAATACTGCTTTCAGGGAATGGAAATGATGAAGCGGAATAATTAGAAGTATTCGTTCCAAAGGCTAATTTGTGATTAAGATAACTAGTGGTCCATAGTGACATAATGTCTAATGATTATCAAGAAAATGTCCATATTCAACGATTTAACGGATTACGATTCCTAAATAAGGTCAGAATATAATTTTTGTGTAGAACGACAAGAGCTACCAGACCTTGGAAAGAAAAAGAAAGACTTCGCGAAGCCTGCGATCCAGGAAAAGGAAAGTTACCTATTACTGCAGAAATAACATTCGTAAGTTCTACTAGAAAATAAAACGGACATGCCAGGTCTACACCGCCAGAATGGAGGCTTGCAAGGACGAACATGGACGACTAGCAGTTGACTAATAGTCGGTAAGAAAATCAAAAAACTGCAGACTCTATAAGAAGGAAGCAGAACGAAAATGATCGAAAATTCTGTCTTCCTAACCTAGACGAAGTTAAAGTAGCAATATCGAAGCTAAAGACCAATAAGGCTGCTGGCGCAGATGGACTACATGAACGGGTGTTTAAAACAGCTAGACATGCCTTGGCTGAGAAATTACACTCGCTCATATGTTAAATGTAAATGTGAACTCCTGAAACCGTCTACCATAGATAAAATATTCACGCATAAGGACGAGTCTTACAACGCGATGTCTATTTTTGATACCCAGCTTGTGGTGCAGTATGACTATGAAAAATTCTTACTATCCCATCAAGGTCGGTTATGAATTAGCCGATACCTTGGATGTGAATGTCTTTAGAGAAGACGGCGCGCTGTCATGTGACATTTTCAACATCGAATCGCGTTAAACTCACTGGTCAACAAACGGGGTACGATCTTCTCTAAGTCAAGTTTTTTTTTTAATATTCGTATATCTATGACCCTTAGAACATCCTTTAAATAAAGTATTCGAGGAGCTAAATATACCTTGGCTATGGTCTAAATTGTGGTCTCACTTTTGAGCGAAACTACACTTTCCGAATAAGTTGAAGATACTATTGGGTATTGGGTACCACAATAGTTGTTTTATACTACAGAGCCCATATGAATAAAAGACGTTGATAGTCATACCGCCAACACCATGGACTTGTTTTTAAATTCTCAACTTGATAAGTACACCACTGTGTCATTGTATCTTATCAGCTAATTTCTCACACAGTTAGAGAAAAGATTCCTGAAAGAACCGTATGGCAATACGAGAAAGCTAATTTGGGCGAACTTAACAGCATCAATAGGAATTCAAACTGGTCGTTATGTTTCCTGGATAACAACGTGGATGCCGATACTGATATAATCAGAGACACTATTCTCTTTGGAATTAGATGATTTATCTCTCATCAAACCAAAAGTAAAGGCGTGGTACGACTCAAGCTATAAAGAGGCTGTCAGGATTAGATAAATGTTTTTACGGTCCTACAAGACCAAGCCGACAGAGGAAAACCGATAAAATCTCAATCGATCCAGGAGTGACTACAACGCCTTTCTTCAGCTTCTTAAGCTTTCTTAAGCAAAGTTAGTAACAATTTTTGGTCGTTCGTCAAAAACATTAGGAATTTTTCTTCGTCCACTATCCCCACGCTCAGTTAAAATGTCAGCTCTTTAGACAAGGCAAATCTGCTTACTGCGCACTTTGCGGTTAGCTGAATCCTTCCAGGTTGTGCTTTGTCTCCGCCTACATTTAAGTGCTTCGAATCTTTAATGGGATGAATCCATTTTCGCACTCGCGTAGTAGCCAGATTACTTAAAGACCTTAATATACACAAACCCGCTTGTCCAGATGGTATATCTCCCCTTCTTCTGAAGAGGTGTACTTCCTCGATGGCAAAACAACTGCGTTAGCTTTTTCATCAATCCTACTTTTTCCTACTCTTTCCGAGCGGATGGAAAACAGCATTTGTCCAGCCATTCCCTGAAAATATAGTATAATCTTCTCTCTCTTCCTACAGATCCATTGCACTTACGTCTCTTCTTTGCGACATCATGGAAACGCTGATAAGCCGTCTTAATGACCGGCAGTATGGTTTTCGTAGAAACAGGTCCACTGATGGATGGCATGTCTCACCGAAAAGTGGAACCAAAGCGTACACCAATATGGAGAAAGCAAGATAGTTGCACTTGATATTTCTAAGGCATTTGACAGAGTTTGACATCAGGCTCTTTTGTCAACAATGCGCGCTTTTGGAATCCATGACTCTCTTCTTCAATGGATTAGAAATTACTTTTCGGAACGTTCAATTCAAGTTGTCTTGGATGGTTTCAAATCTGATATTTACAAAATAAATTCTGCTGTGCCCCAAGGCTCCGTTCTGTCTCCGACACTCTTTTTAATTTTCGTCAAAGATCTCTTGTCTGCTACTTCTAATCCAATATATTCCTTTGCTGACGGTAGTACTTTCTGGATTTCATATTCGTTCATTCTGATATTAACAGCATAACTAATTGGGGAACCACTAACTGAGTAGAATTTAATGCTTCCAAAACACAATACTGTTTGCTGTCGTTAGAGCGAAATTTAAACACGCAGCCATTATCCATGAATGGCACAAGCATCGTCGAAACCGATAAACCTCCATTCTCGGTATATGCGTCAACGACAACTTACGTTAGAATGTACACATATTCGGTGTCGTAAAAAATGCTGCGAAATGTCTAGATTTCCTCAAGCGATGTAAGAAATACTTCACCCCCTCTGATCAGGCCTCAATATGTAAGACATTCATCCGCCCAAAATTGGAGTACAATGCCCACATCTGGTCAGATGGTCCAAAAACATTGCTGCATCTGCTAGATTGGATTCAAAACCGTGCGATAAAGCTCATATGTGATGCTAATATCAGTCAATCAATTAACAGCCTTGAACGTAATGTCTCTTGTCCCGCTTTGTTTTATCGCTTTTTCCACCTCCATTGAAATCCACAGTAGCATTTCGCCACTTCAAACCGTAAACCGTTACACCCGTCTCGCTATGAATGCTCATCAGTATACACTCAAGCTCACCTTCGGACGTACTCTGAAATATCGAGCTCTCTATTTCCTAGTCGTTATAACTTGCAAACATTTAAGAACAACCGTTATTTTCTTCTTTCCTAAATTTCCTTCGTCCGCGCTCTGTACAAACATTTTAGGGATACACAAATCCCCTGAGGGCGCGCTAATTGTAAAAACAAAAAAAAGTAGATGGAATGGAGACGGGTCTTCTTCGTTCCTGCGAACTCTGTACGATGGAAGCATTGAAATTTTTTATAAAATAATTTTGTTTATGTTGTTGCTTCTGTTGTTCTCGTAGTGCTGTTACTGCCGTTACAAGTGTGGGTATTGTTGTTGGTACTGCTACAGGTGTTATTTGTTCTACATTGATTCTGATTTTAGGTGCTGTTAATTGAAGAAGTCTTCACTAGTTGCAGCTATTTCTTGCCCTTGGTGGCCTTTTTGGCGGCTGTTACGACATTGCCATCGAAGGCAACCTTGCAAGTAACAACCTTGACGAGATCAACAGCAAAGGTTTGTCTCATTTCACGGACAGCGAAACGTCTCAATGGAGGAATTTCGGAAATTGATTCGACCCACTTGGCCCGAAGTTAACATTGGCGTCATCACTAGACTTGAAGGCCTCTCCACTGGTTTCTGCGCTCCTGGCAGAACGACGAACACGACGATGTCAGAGAACTTGCAAGCAAGCTGTATGGCAATCCAATACTAGGGTAAAACCGCTCGAGATCTAACCAGGGTGGTTCAACACTATGTCTTGAACTAGGAAATCGGCAGCTTTCTTGGTGGGTTGTTCTTTGAGTTGCCGGCAACGTAACCTGGACGCAATTCGGAATTTAATTTAAAATTGACGGAAATGTTCTGAATGTTGGAACTAACATTGTATCCGGCCTCGGAAGCGATGTTAGCTATAATAAAGACTAGTGCACAACCTCGCCGCAAAACATTAGTTTCAACTCGACCAATTAGTGCTGTACTAATACCATCGATTCTGTACAACGCCTGGAGTGGCAAATGGAAAGGTTTGTCGTTTGCGCGGAGTGATGATAGCTTCAATAAAAGTCATGGCTTCACTGCGTTCGATTTTCCATGGCATGTTGGCTGATAGCTTCATCATGTTATTAAATTGTTAATTGGTACAAACGACGCGGGAGCTGGATTTAATGGAGGAGGAGGCTTCCTTTTTGATTTCCCCCGAACATGCTGCGCTCTATGGTGGCTCACACGAATTCATTTCATTAACACAGGGGATCACTTGGTATTTTTACGAATCTGATCGTTTTCTGAGATAACAACTTTGAATTCATTAGTACCAGCGGAAATAATCAATACAGAACAATCGGCTTCAGATGTACCAGTGATCGTGTTCTTGCTGGCAATTACCTTCTCAAAGATTTCTTGACCCTGATCAGAAAAAAACAAGGAACGATAGAACCACTCTTATTTTATTTTGAGAGAAAATGTCTTAACCATTTTCCTTAGCAATACACACATTTGTAATTACATGATCTTTCAGTCTCTTTGAACCAGTTTTCTAAGGCTAGCTCCGGACATTGTTATAAAGTTGTTCGCAAAGTTAATTAAAGGCACCTGCAAGACTTAATCTTTTTTTTTGTTGTTAAATCCTGAATGTCTAGTCGAGTCTGTGAATAAGTTCTTTAACTGTTTAACTTTAAAGCCATTGCTAAAGACGAGAAACTCCTACGATAGTCACACTGCTGGTGGTAATTAATTTTAAGTTCTGAGTGTGTATGTGCATTGGTAGTACCTCTTAAATTACCAACTTGTATGTTAGGAAAACTTTTTCATTAAAACAAACAAAACATGCGTTCTTCATAAGCTAATTTCACATTGAAAGGCCACCCATCGAAGCTATCGTCATAATGCCCTCCGTCTCTCTCTCGAAATCCTTCTAATAACCCCAAAAAGTCGTACTTTTTAATTTTATGGAAACAAATTATGATACGAGTATTTTGTTTGTGTTGGCGTAGAAGTACCTATACCAGGTGTGACAGTTAAAAGAAAAAGTGATTAAGCTCATATCTCTCGTTTGAAAATTTAACTACACATTGGTCTGAAATATTTCTGAATACATTATGAAGGCTTTGTGAAAGAATAAATTGGGCTTACTAGGATGTAGAATGCAAAGGACGACCCCATCCAGCAATAGAGAAATGTGCATATCCGTGCAGAAATTTGCACGAAAACAAAGTATGAGCTTACGCAGAGCCCCAGTAACCTGTGTGTGCTTTGTTCCAGTCTGTTGTCTGAATGCACCGGAGGGTCCTTAATGTCCTTTGGTATTATACTTTATGTCTACCTCTGGGCGATGCCTTACTTTTTCGTGTACTTGTATACGAAATGAATTCCTCAACAAATGGTGAGATCATCTCGAACATACGCTCCCCAGTGTGGCTTCGTTCGTTGTTATTGGAGAACACTGCAGTATGAAAATTATTATAATTGGGCAACACCCACTCGCCCAAATAGAGGAACTGGCGAAACCAACAGCTTGCCTCATTTACAATTTCTATGTGCAAATGCGTGCCTTAAGAGTATGAATACGTTCAACGAGTATACACATACTATAGATGTACGTACGAAATAAGAGCATATCTTCTAGAGAAGATCCTTGCGTAAGACCACTAGCCGTAGGTCCGGTATGGTGGCCTTTCCCTGCAAAATGAAAATAACAACAGCTTTTGTTCGCATATCCTGTGATGCCACTTTTGTATGAGGAGGATTCAAAATGGTGCGTCGTAAAAGGGACTTTTGCATACAAATTACCAATTCTTACGTGCAGAGGCGTTATAGCTTAGCATTGTTTCAACAGCTTTATGTTTGTGTTTGACTGTGACTGTGTGTTGACCATTGGGCCATTTGTGGAAATGAATTTTCGGAGAATTTTCCAGGATTATGTCCTGCAAGTGTTTATTGAAGATTTACTGTCCGTCCCATTTTTGTTAGGGGTAGGTTGGGTTCCTGCCTACTACGGTTGAGTCAACAATTTTATATTTCAAATGACCATCAAAACCCTGCGGGATACTCTCTGTCTGTTTGTGTTGCATGTTGGATGGGTGAATTTAATTTTGTCACAACTTGACTGCAAATTATAGCAAAAAGTTGGAAAATTGTTTACATAAAAGCATAACATTGTGGTGAAAGTGTTGATTGCTTGCAATCAAGGATTTTTCGGAAAGTTTACTGTGTTTGTTCGTATTTGGATTCAGGATAGCGTACGACTCAACAGAGTCGTAAAGCAATTTTATGGGTAAGGGTAGTACTTCTGTTCTGTCGTATACGAATAGCTTGACACCTACGATTATTATATTTCGAGGGTGAGAGGGTAATAAATATACATGCACAATCCACCTGATACCTCATACTTTGAATAGGTACGGTGAGCGACACGATTTTAGCACAGCTTTTAGTTTGTTGCCTTAATATTTTTTTTTTCTTTTGGAATGATTTTTACGGAGAACTCCTGCCTAAAAAAGTGAAGTCCCTGACATTTACGCGAATACTGCGTACTAGTGACAGTGTATCTCCCTGGTTCTGTTTTGTGATGAAATAAAAATGTTTACATTTGGGATTATATGCATTTTGTGTGATGAGGTATATCTTAGACAAGAAGGACTAGAGAAACTTTGACAAATAACAACCAGAGATCAGCAGCAGATCGGCAGCTTAGGTGAATCAAAGTGCCTCATAAATGGGTGATATCGTAGAAAGATCTTCTTTATCACAAAAATACGAATGCTTAGTATTTCAATAAGTCCTTCTGCAAAGTAAATGAGAACATTGCTGCTGTCAACGATGCCTTTAACCCATTCCGGATTTCCAAATTGTGTCGGCACCAATGGGATGATTCATAAAAAGCCAGTGACTGGGTGTTGTATGATTAGGATGGACACTGATCGGCCTCAACCTGCTGGGAAACCAGGTACTTTAGCCAACTTCTACCGGACATGGGTTTCGTTCAGCCGAGCTTTAATTTTTAAATTTATAAGCGTGAGTGCTAGGCGTGACGAATGAACTCAAATGGGCAAAGGCAGCTCACGGAGCAGGTTAATGGCTCCGGCACATCTAGCTCTTTTTGCCAAGGGGCCCCTTTTTCCCTTCAGGTTGGGGAATTTTCTCGGTTATGGACAGGTTTAGTGTTGCCGACTTTGTAAACGGAAAAACGACAGCAACATTTGGATCTGCACATTAAATGTTGCGACCTTGAACAGGACATGTGCACTTTGCAGAGGTTTTAGAATATATCACCACCATTCAGGGTGTAAGCCCAGGCAAAGGTGGAATGAAAAACTCTCACATAAAATACTACAGAGAAAATAAGCAGCTTCTACCAAGGAGCGGTTTTTTTTTAAGCACCAGACCTAGTTAGTAGCCACGGGCTTTTGGGACGTGTATCAATCCAGTCAGGACTAAATTTGCCAACAACAGTTAGGTATGACCTAAGGCTCACGACCTTACAAAAGAATATTTCTATGAGCAGTTCGACAAAAATTTGCAATCAGAGCCCTAAGTATGACGTTTGGTGATTTCAACTCCAAAATCGGTATCACAATTGGAAAGAATATCAAACCCAGTATATCGTCACCAAATGGACGTGTACTATATATACCACATGGTTTGCCTGAATATTCAGAAAGGAACGTGGTGGTCTTCAGAGCGTGTTATGTATAGAGGTATGTCTAAATAAGCGGGGAGCGGAGAATGTAGAAATACTCTGAGAACAGCTGCAGTCGCAAAAAACCGCCAGAACTTTTGCTTATCACGTATTTTCCAATCCACTGTCAAAGACCTTACAAACAACGTTAAGTGCTGAAGATCTGTGGCATCGTTGCTGAGAAGTCGTCGAAAATGTCGCAAGAAATATGCTCAATTTTACACGACAATCCACTTGAAAGTTTTTGTTTGAAGAAGAATGCAATCATGCACAACAAAGACTAGGAAGCGGCGCCGAACAGAATAAAGAGGAAGGAAAGTATGTAGAAAACCAGATTATTTACATTAAATACACGAACAAAATTTTGGGAATATATGACCGCATCAACTACGGCTTACAAATGTGATCCTCTAAGCCAAATCCTTAATTATTTTTTTTTTGTCTAAATCGGGCTGTGCATGGCAATAAAAATCACAATATTTGCTCCGCATGGAGCCGGCTTTTATACATCAAGCAGTGTCTTCAGATGGATATAAAGAAAATAGTCAAAAGTTGTGAAATCCTTTGAACGGTAGCACCAATAACAAGGTGCATTTTGCTAAACCACAAGTCCGCTAAATTGTGATTTTAATAAGTTCAAATGGACGATGTATTCTATGGCCTTGCGACGTTCATTCGTACACCCACTCGGTATTGTAAGAATTTAGGCCAAGAACTTTCTAAAAATCTCCCACGAAGCTATTGCTCCGAAAGGACGTTGTTGAAAACGCCGCTGGCAAGTTGAGAAATTTAACCCTTCAGTGGCAATTTTTCTTCGTGCGCACAGTATGAGGTTATATTGGATTGGTATTCTCCTATAAGGTATATCTTCAGAGCAAGTCCAGTTTGGTTCACTTCTCAATTATAAAAGGTGAGTTCGCAGCATACAAGTTGTCGATCATTTCTAGTGAGCAGAAAAACAAGTTATCTTGTCCCTCATCCAAAATCGAACAACTTGAAGAAAGTACTCGTGCTATTATGACGAGTACTTATTCCACACAAAAAAGGTGGTGGGATGTACCAGCCTCAAGGAAATATTTCCCAGTCAATAGAAAGGGCGCGGATTTTCTTTCTGTCTAGAAAAAATCGAGTCATTCTATCCACGGATTTGTAATATCAAAGAGTTTCTTATATCGAACAACTTCCGGACGCTTTACAATAAAGACTTGCAACTGACTGAAGCTTGCCATTTTACTATGAAAGGCTGATTTTAAATCGTTGAAATTTTTTTCCAGAATCAAAGTTCCATTTGCCTAACATACAGAGTACTCCCTGAAATTTACGGCAGATATCGTCGGCTATCTGAACGTGCTATTTATCTTATTATTGAAAAATTTCTCACCCAATTCACGTCGTTGGATACTCAAACACGACAACGAAAACAGTACGATCGGAAATATTAAGGCCGTGGAAGGTTATGTTGAAGATGGCCCCAATTTTTCGATTCGTCATCGTTCCCAGCAACCTGCTGCTTTCCTTCCATCCACTATCTGCAAAATTCAGCATGAAGATCTTGGTTTCAAGGCTTATAAAATCCAATTCGTGAAAAAGCTAAAGCCGCTCTTTCGTCGCTTGTTCAATTCAAATCAACTGGTAGTTGACCAAGTTTGTTACCAAACAATTCTGCTCAGTGCTCACGCTTACTTGTGTTTAAGCGGCTACGTAAACAAGCAGAATTGCCATATTTGGAGCGAAGATAGTCCTTAAGAAGTTCACATGATGTTTGTACCATATGGCGCGGATTGTACGGCGGTGGCATCGTCAGTCCTTGTTCTTCAAAAATGAGGCCGGAGCACAAGCTGCTGTCAATAGACACAGGTACAATGCGATGGTCAATGATTATTTGTTCCCAAATTTGTATGATGTAGAAGAACTGTGGTTACAACAGGGTGGTGTTCCACCCCCTTTCCCAAAGAAAACATATTTTTGTTGAAAACACGGTTTGGCAATGGAGTCATTTCAAGCAATTAGTACTAAAATCATGCGATTTAACGCCATTGGATTATTTTCTGTGGGGCTACGTCAAGTCACTAGTTGTAGTAGCATCGCTTGATGCTTTGGAGAAAAATATTGTTGGAGTAATACGCGATATACACCTCCAATTGCTTGAAAAGTGGTCGAAAATTGGACCTCTAAAACACGCTTTGTACGAGGCAGCCGTGGTGGACATATGCCCTATCAAATAGCATATAACAATCTTCGTTATTTTGCCGTATAGAGTAGAACCTGTAGGCTCAGGGTTTTTAAAAGCATTATCATCGTCTTTCAAATGAAGAGTCTTGAACCCAGATGATTTGGCTGGAAAATCGTGGCAAAGGTTCCCAAACCATCATCAATATTTTTCGGAATTCTGTAAAGAGATGGCTGTGCTAAAAAACTCTTCATCTACTTCGAAAATATATTGCCAAAAGTGATGTTTTAGCTTAATTTATGATTTCTTGTTCGCCAGCAGAATGCATTTCATTTTGTACTGTCTTTTTTGCGGGGTTGATCTTTGATATTTTTTTAAATCGCTTTAATCGTTTCAAGAACAAGACGTTTGGTGCGATCGATGATGTCAATATTGTCAGTAAAGTCTAGGACTTGCTAAAATTAGTGACATAAATCTAGTCTATGCATCATCTGTTTTACCATTAGGAACTATTTCCAAGCCGCACAGCGGATGGTCAGTGAAAATTAGAACCCGTTTTATTTTTTAGAATACTATTTGATCTGTCAACCTCTTTTGGGTTGTAGGAATGAATTCGTACTTTGTTAGTGCACCTCCAATTTAACAACGAAAATTTTAAGGATTAATTACAAGCCAGCATAGCACTGGCTTTCTTTCCAAACCAACAGTCAAGATAAATCAAGTTCATCAAAGCAGATCAGTAGTCTGTAGTAACATCGCTTTAAGAACTCTTAGGTTGGATTCATCTCATTATAAATGCTCTGCAAATCTGGACGCAAGAGTTAGGTAATGGAAACATTTTCACAATTCAGTGGCAGTGATAGCTCCGGAGATAATTTACAGTCGAGTAAAAATTGAAGTTGAAAATGTGTCACATCTTTGAATACATATTATGCTGAAGATAAGGCCGAAGATATGATCTTGTATCAATTGTTGAGAGGGGTCCCCTTTTTTGTCAGGTCCAGCAGCTTTGTTGGATTTAAGTTTATACATTGCTATCCTCACTTCGGTGGACGGAGATTTTGGCTATGATCGTCTGAGTTGAATGTTCTATTCTGTTGGCGGCACGTAAGGCTTCTTCACCGTACGCAGACTGCAGAAAAAGTTTTTCCTTATTCTCAGCACCTACTATGACTCCAATACAAGGTTTCCTCCTTCATCCCTACAGGCTTTCTTGACTTGACACGTCCTTTTTATCGTTATTCTTGTAGTACAACAAATCAATATCTTCGATCACCCACTTCGCTTGTTCTCTTTTCTACTACTGGAGAAAAGTTCTTTCTACCTCTTTGGTTTGTAGAGCTCATGAAGCCGGCACTTTTCTTTAAACCTGGATTTTCTTAGTAGTGGTCTGGCGAAACCCAGCAAATCAATTTCATCGTCTCTGGTGGCACATTGGCAGCGCTATCACTAATCTTCGGTACTTAATTATGGCGGCATAGAAGTTTTTGAAAGATTTCGGAATACGCGTTCGGCGAAGATTCTGACGTTCTCTCGCGTTTGTAGCTTTTTTACGCTTTACCTTCTCAAAGTAGTTTTTCCTTCTTGTGGCGCTTGGGAAATTCGCAATCGCATCTTGGCTTCAGCAAGGTACGATTTTAACGTCATACTTCCGACATTGCTCAAATGTCTTGTCGGGGAGCTCATAGAAACATACTTTGGTGGCGTTGTGCTTATCTTCCCTAGGGGCATGGGCGAATTTATGTTATGTTAGTGGATCTAGCCTTGATGAGGAGACAATTGCTTGCTTGCCGAAGTTGAAGACCTCGTGCCTTAGACTCCCGCAAATGGCAAATCCGCACCCGAATAAGCGCTGTAAAAGGTGCTGTAGTAAAGGGTGTTTTTTTTTTTTGAGGTTTGGTTTTCAAACTGGCAACACTGTTTCTACAGATTGTCGATTTTACAGTTGTAAGTAGATTTGTGGTAAGTACGCTTTGCCATTTTACGATGAATAGATTAACGCCAGAACAATGCGTTCAAATTTGCGAACTTATTTTGAACACCATGGTCCGGTTCGCCAAACTTATTGTGCGCTTGGTCCATTTTACGGTCGACATAATCGTCCACCTGAGCAAGTTATTCGCAACACGATGAATCATTTTCGCACCCCGTACACTCCGATAAACAGTGCAAACAGAAGAAGTTATTGCCGTTATGGAGCGCAGTGTTGAGCAGAATCCGAATGAGTCAATTCGCCATCGTGCACAGCAATTGGAGCTATGTCCATCCACTTTGTGGAAGATTTTACGGAAAGATCTCGGCTTGAAAGCTTATAAGATCCAGCTTGTGCAAGAGTTGAAACCGCGTGACGATTATACTCGTCGTGGGTTCGGTGAATGAGCCGAAAACATGATCCAGCTTGATCCTCATTTTCAACGCAAAATTTTGTTCTCCGATGAGGCCCATTTTTGGTTAAATGGATATGTAAACATGCAGACTTGCCGATTTTGGAGTGGAGAAAACCCAGAAGCTTTTGTCGGGATGCTCTTACAACCATTAAAACTCACTGTTTGGTGTGCTTTATGGGCTGGTGGAATGAGCGGCCCATATTTCTTTGAGGATCATACCGGCCAGAATATTATAGTCAATGAAGAGCGGTATAAAAATATGATTTCTGAATTCTTCGTTCCTCAGTTGAATGGCATTGACGTGACGGAGCTTTGGTTTCAACAAGATGGCGCAACATGCCACACGGTGAGCGACACCATCAATTTATTGCGAGAAACATTTGTTGAGGACTAGTGAACTGGCCTCCACGATCCAGTGATCTCACACTTTTAAATTACTTTCATTAAGGATATGTGCAGTCACTAGTCTATGCCGATAAACCAAAGACGCTGGACGATTTGGAAGTCAACATTCGCCGTATTATTGCTGATAAGTATACGGTCACAGTTGCTCGATAAAGTTGTCCAAAATTGGACTTTGCGATTGCGGGTCATTAGAGCAAGCTGTGGCAAGCATATGTCCGACGTCACTAATGGCATAAAATTATCTATTAAATAAAGCTAACATTAGGGACATTAACATTAGGTCGAAGTGTTTTATTTCATATTGAATTTGTACACCTCTAAAAAGAACACCCTGTATATATGTATTACAGGTTTTCATTCTCCTTGTATCCGGCCCATCCCAATGCACATCATGGTTGGCTGTGATATCTGCGTAATAGCAGTCAAGAGACTCTGCTAATTTTTCGACTGCACGTGGCTTGTTAAGGGTCCAAACCCAAAAGTCGTTGCCCTTTAAACGTTTGCCGCTGTCGTCAACAGTGATTTTAATGTTTTAATCTCTTCCGTATTTAGCTGAGAGCTCTATGAGTGCCCTTTCCATTTGAGCCTGCATGGGTAAAGTTTTGTTCATCAAGTTACCGGGGTAAGGCAAGCACTTCGTTACGAACTGTGGCGCTGTTGGCCCAATCCAAATTATAGGACACTCAGCAATTTCCCGATAGGGAACACTAGTTAATGGCTTGTGTTAATTTTAATGACTTTTAATTTGGACCAATTTTCCACGACGGATATGCATCTTAACACGTGCAATCTTTTATGCCATTTTCACTCAATGCCACCTGCCTTTCTTTTAAGCACATATGCTTTTTTTCTACGTAATTCTGCGCTTTAGTTTTTCAACTTATATCATCAGAACTATAAATAGCCTAATCGTCAGAGATTTTCCCGTCTACATACATGGTGATGAGTCATTTAAAGAAATACATTCGTACATCTTCTCTTTCATCTTAACAATTCTCATTTAAATAAAACCATTTAGAATACTCGCTTCGGTCACCTTAAATACCCTGCCATGTGAGTTTCTTTTCCTATTAAGCTGCTATCAAGAATCCCTTTGAGCTTTAACAAATGGTCCTCTATTAAATTTGGCCTCGGGTGAAAAATAAACCAATTAGAGTTTAACCTCCAACACCATACGGTAGAAATAAAAAAATTTTCCAGTTCAATTCATAAATTTAAAAACTCTTCATTGTTACTGTTTAATAATTGCTCGATTCTGAAATCATTTATGGAGTTTTCCTTCTAAACAAACATAGTACCCAGAGCAATGCAAGTGATAGCAATATGATGGGATATAACCAACCAGACCTATCAATCAGGTCGATTTCCTGTAATTAAAATATGATTTCCTCAGTTTAAGCCGAACTCCAAAAACCTATAAGGTTTGGCAAACAAAACCCCAATCATCAATCACTCCTACCACCATCATCATAACCACCCTGTCATGCCCATAATATTCGTACTCGTGCTCACAAATCAAATAGACTTCAACTCGATTCATAGAAATTTCAATTCAATTATTCACCTGAGTTGATGAGAAAATTATCCTGGAAATGTTGGTGTAGCCGTATCGGTTTATTGCCATTGTGCAATTACGAGTGCCCTGTCCTCGGCCGACCTCGTTTTTGGTTCAATCAAAACAATGACACAAAGTAATCATGCAAATTTGTGTCTTCTATTTTGCTAACAAGAGCAATTGTTGTGCATTGAAATACATTTAGCACTGAGGTGCTGGATGAAGAGCTAAGAAGACTTTGTACCTTTAATGCTACCTTGATTTAAGTGTCCGTAAGCGATTTGAACACCCTGACAATGGCATTGCAGTGCAACAGTGCAGGAGCATTACAGTACCGTGATAGTAAAAGGATATTTCATTGTCCTGATATTGTATTTATATGTAAATATATACGACGAATGTGTATGTTTGCGAAATGGAAAACTTAAGTCGTAAACAATGTTCCCACTGACACGCATTCGCCTTTGGAATGCATCTACTCGGATTCGTATCTGCATACGCCCAACAAGAGATGAAACACATACTCGTAAATGTTAGTGTCATCAAATGGACTGTAACCAAAGGGCCAGGGTTAAGATGGTAGATGGTTTCGGTTCCGCTTGTCGAGTTGACCTAGTGCTTTTGATAGGTCGTTACAGGACTTGTACATTATATCGGGGGAAAGATTAAAGACGTCACCTTGTCAACACGACTATGTAGAGTAGTATAAACCCAGGGCTGAAGTTTGCAGTTTTGTGAACATGACAGCGTGTGTCAATTATCATCTTTGATTACTGGTCAGAGGTTTATGTTGGCTGTGATGAGGGCTGATCTTCTGAAATGTTTAGCCAAAGGCTGCTTGCTGCTCTTTTGATGACCAGAGTTAGGAAAACTTCCAATATCTGCTCGTTAATGGAGATGGTAGGTTTACGGATGTGAGGTAATGACTTGATGTGAGTTGGATTGTTGTTGACATGGAGAGTGTTATTTAAGTGATTTCATGAAAGTTGTTACTGTCATGGACAGACCTCTGTTCTCTCATATGCCACATGGTTTATAAGGGAAGGGAACTATTATATATGTACATACATGCCATCAGATATACTGCATTTCTAAAGTAATTTCAAATCGAATACTTTCTGTATCGAGAAAGGTCAGTATCAGCATGTTTCTAACGAGTGTGTATACGTTCATTTGTCGTATCATGTTACCAAATCACATTCTACCACATGATTATACGTTTCTTTTTATGTTTATCTAGCCATTTAAGAGACTTCGTTTCTGCAGTGAAAATACGTAGAAGATCGAAAATTGAAAGTATAAGTCTTAATGTCGGATCTTTTTGCACGTCAATAGTTATTTAATGTATCTCGATTCAATTGCTGAGTTACAGATGATGCTCTTTCGGTAAAAAATATGAATTGATTTGATACAGCGGTACCTCCTTAAAATTCAAGCCGCTCCAACTGGTGAACAACATTTGTTAAACATTATCTACTTAAGGATGTTCCCTAAAGTCTCAAAAAGCAGAGTTAACATTGAATTGAGGTTATTATATGACAGCTCCATCGCGGGCTAATTACTAGACAACATTGGTTGCTCATTCTCTAAGACCTCTAGGAAAATTTCTATTTGGAGCTATGTATCCTGTTGTACCTTTATATACATTCCAACGTACATACCATAAGTCATAGTATTAACAATTTTAAAAAGCAGTAAAAAAAATTTTCCTTATTGGATGCGAGGACATACATCGCCATGAATATGTTCGCTGTGATCTCTAAGGCATCATCGTTTACTAAACATGATTGATGAATTCACTAAAATTTGTGGATCTCTTGTTGTTGTTTTCCAGCTGTAGTTAGTCCTTCAACTTCAGAATCGTTAGTCGAACTTATCATGCCCAATGACATGCCGATATTAGCTGGGAGAAAATTTTTTCAAATCTTTTAAAGGTCTCAAGTAGAATGATGTGTCCACTCTAAGCTAATTGAATCTCAGCTATTTTTTGGTTGGTGGTACAATAAGGTCCAAGTTGATGGTTGTACTTACCAGTACCCTACCTCAATATCAGTACTTACAAAAGTACCAGAATGCAACTCGATGCGTTCTATCAATGATGTAAATGTCATCAGCGAATGTAGGCAGTTGCACACACTTTCCGAAAGTTGTACCTATGTTGTGTGTATGTATATGATGTTGAAGGCATATAATAGCACATCCTATTTACCCTACAGTCCAGAGTGGACCTGGGCCTCACCCATCAAGCGTCTCCAGCAGTTTCGCACACTAAGCCGATTGAGGTCCCCTTCAACTTGCTTTTCACCTAAGTTGTTGGATCGCTGTACAGCCCGTACAGTTCGTCGTGGTATCTCTTTCTCCACTCACCGTCCAGAGGGGCCGAAAATCACATGATGAAGCAGCGATTGATAAAAGTTGGTCGTCGTTTGTTCTCAGCGCCGGTTTCGTTATCTTAATTGACAATGTAGCCTAGGTAAACAAAGTCTAACTCAAAGTTATATCTGTGACGTTCTCTCTGAGGCATCGGCGTCGTTTCTTGTTGACAGTATATACCTGGTCTTGCCCTCATTGACCGTTAAACCTATCTTCGCCGCTTCCGCCTCAATACTCGCGAAACCACCACTGACATGACGCTGCTTTCTTCCGATATCATCGACGTACGCGAGCAATTGGACGGACTTTTGAAAGCTTGTATCCCATGTGTTGCCGCGTGGGTTTTGCACTATTCTTTCAAGAATGATATTGAAGAAAACGCATGACAGTGCATCGATATGTCTTAATCCTTTTTTGATAGCAAAGGTTTTGCTGAGTTCTTTACCGACCTTGACGGTGACGAGTTTGTTAGGGATGCCAAACTGGGTATTGCTCTGTGTAGCTCATCCATATAAATGCTGCCATACGCGGGCTTAAAATTGATCGATAAATAAGTGGTGTGTATTGATTTGGAGCCCATGGGTTTTTTCCAAGATCTGTCATAGTGTGAATATCTGATCGACGGTGAACTTTCCTGGCCTAAAGCCGAATTGATATAGACTGATGAGGTTGTTGACCAACGGCTTCAAACGCTCACCCAATACGGCAGATAGGATCTGGAGATCGATATTAAGAAAACTCATTCCTCTGTAATTGGCACGGTTCAGAGGGTCTCCTTTCTTGAAAATGTGACGAACAATGCTGAGGTTCCATTCATCGGGAATACCTTCGTCCGAACATATTTTACAGATGAGTTAGCATATGCTCCTTACCAAGTCATCGGTTGCCGCTTTGAAGAGCTCGGCAGTCAGGCCGCCCACACTAGCAGCTTTACTGGACTTAAACTTAGATATATTATATTAACTTCTCCAGGTCAGGTGGTCCAGGTTGAAAAGTTCATTCTGCCTAACAGCGATATTTGGTTCGTCATCACCATACACAGTCTTTCCAAATCCTCAGCATCGACTGCGGCTCTACTACGATGTTGCCTTGTTCGTCTCTTCAGGCTTCGGTTCAGAGTTTTAATCCTGAGAAGCCGGTGTTCGACTCTCCTCTCCTGCTCGTAGAGCTCGTGAGCAACTCTAGTCCCTCTATGCAGCGCCGCTTTGTATGCATCTTGCTTAACTCATATGCTTGCCGGCACTCTTCGTCAATCCAGGGGTTTCGTTGTGGCGGCAGAGTGAAGCCCTGTACCAGAGGTGGCTTTTTGGCAATTTTGCCACTTGTCTTCGATACTTGATGCTAGTGGCATAGGGCTTCTAGAGAGATTAAGGGAGACACGATTGGAAAATCATTTGGCGATCTCTTGCGATTTTGGCCGTCCGATGTCAAATTTCCTCACAATATTAGCTAGCCTTTGCTATATTCGGGATATGCGCAACCGTATCTATATGGTCCGAGTCAATCCTGGCTCCTCGGAACGATCGGACAACTGTAATAGGTACTGGAGGAGTGCCTTGAGTCAATCGCAATGTGATTAATCTGATTGATCACGAGTTCCCTTATGGATATTGAGATGCGGGAACTGCATACTAGTTGCGCTCTGTCCAAAAGTTGGTTATCCAGAAGCCCTTATCGAAAGTGGTGTCGTGCAGGCTATGCTTACCAAAGATTCCTTCTAGCCTTGCATTAAAGTCGCCGAAGACAATTTTAGCTATGGTACTGCTCGTATGTCTTGTTCAAGATCTCATAGAAGCTATCTTTGGTGTCGCCATTTAGATGAGAACTATGGGCCGTGCGCGCATATAATGCTAGTCTGCCTCTAACAAAAAATCCGCCTACAAATAGGCGCTCTTTTTGCAGTCGATAACAATCGCCGAAGTAGATGTTGCAGTTTTTCATTCTCTTTTTGTCCAGACCATCAGATCGCATTTCTTGGATGGCGGTAACATCTACTTTGCAGTAGTCCATGGCCTCCACTGCTGCACGTGGCCTATTAAGGGACATCACCTCGTCCAAACTTTTTTTTTGTAAATGTCGCTATGAGGGTCCCTTGAAATCAACACTAAATAGGTGAAGCATACGAATTTCAGAATCTTTGGTTTTCAATATGATCTGTTGGACTGGTAGTATAATGGTTAGTTACAGGCTTGCCTAAAATACCTAGAGTTTGACAAATCAATTTGTTGATAAACAGTGGCCAACACAATTCGATTCATTTATCACGCTTTCTTCCAATCAAGTGCTCGAAATGAGATGGTGCATGCTGTCTTCAAAGTCATCTCCACTTAGTAGACCTTCCGATTTAGTGTTTTCTATTTTCTCGATCACGTGCTTCTCATGTCCCATAATTTTTCCCGCACTCTTTCTGTGCTAGAGCTCATGAGTCACTCTTTTTCTTCTACACAGCCCCATTTTAAAGGGCAGATGCTTTGTTGTAATGCACTCTTTAACAAATAACGAGGAGAAACCCATGCAATTCTGACATTTCTGTTGTCTTTTTAGCACAATGCCACTGGTCCTCAGCATTGGATACAGGTTTAGAAGTTAAGAGATACCCGATCTACAGAGTTTTGGGCGAATAACATCCATTCAGAGTTACATCCCCTCACAGTATTTATTCATTGTTGTGGCGTTATTGTATCTTAGTTTAGTAACGTCATTTTGTCCATTTCCAGAGATATCGTCATAATAATGTACAATCGTCTTAACGTCATACTTAGAGTATTTGCCAAGGTGCTTGTGGAAACAATCGTTAGTACCATTGTCTGTTACTTCTGTGGAGGTGGGAGTGCTTATCAGAGTGACAGTGGCGACTGTGACCTAAATGCGTCTTGCCACAATGTTTTCCCTCGACGAAGTCTCAAGATTTATTGACATAGTCCGCCACTGAAAACAAAAAGGTACTCACCGTAGTAAACGTCATTCTTTTCAATTTTCCCTTTATTCGGTCTCTCTCACCGCAATTTCTAAATGCCGGTGTAGATTCAATCCACCGAAGTTGCCAAACTTTTATATTGCAGATTCGTAAACAGCGAATCCGTTTCAATGCAATAGGGTACTTATCCACACGCACAATCCTTAATCTAAGACCCTTCGCGCAAAAGGGACTTGATAATCCGAAGCACTGACATGAGAAGCTGCCATTGGTCCACTAAGAACTAAACTGCCACCGGTTTCTTTTCAAAACTTTTGCTAGTCCTGAACATTTTTTACTTACGAGTAGTTCAGCTACAAATGCGTTGAAGTAACTCATGATATCAGTGTTGATTCAATCATACATCTTCCTTCTGAGGTTAAGTCATTTGTGCCAAATTATTATTGTGTTGCTATTTTGTTTTTGCTTAACCCTCCTCCTTATGAGTTAAGCGAGTCAATTTCAGTTGGATAAGACAAATACGTGATACACCAGACAAAGTTACAGAACTAAGCACCACAAGGTTGACACCAGTCAGTGTTCGTCCTAATCGTATCTCCTTCGTTTATTGTATTTTTCACAAAAAAAGTATTAGATGTCTTCAAGGCTCTGAGAATTACATATATGTCCACATATTTATGTATTAAGGTTATAACTTCTGGCGCGATTCCGCCATAAAATATCATGATTGCACAAACAATAAACTTTTATGGTTTTTTATTCTTTTATTATTTTCCTTCTTAACAAATCGGTAAAAGAAATTACGCATTTACGATAAATGTCAATCGAAGAAAAAGCACTTAACATTATTCTAATACGCATATTAGTAACTTTTATTCTTCCCCCTGGAGCAATCAAATTTAAAACGAACAAACAAAAAAATTCAAAACACAAATCTTACGTTTACCGATTATATTACCTGCAGCACATAACTTCACCTGTATCACACAAATTTTAATCGAAATTTTAAATTTTCATAAGCAGTTCCACTTAGGTATTTCAAAAATACGCACGCAATACGAGCACTCGTATCCGCATGCTTTCAGCTCCTAAACCCGACTAATATCTCCTACATTGTCTGACGTCCTTAACAAGGGCTCGTACTACCGAATTATGTTGTGCCAAAAATTCCAATCGTTTCTATAATTCATGCTTTAATGACACTTTTGAGTTCTTAATCGCAATTTTCTAAGCACGTTGGATATGCGCTTTCAGATAATCAATGATTAATGCCATCGCATGGTGCGCCGGGTTGGTGAGGGCAGATTCATGTGTCCCGCCACACACATGTGTTTCGCGAGTGTTTTTCTTTATGAGAATACGTGAAAAGAAAAGTACTTGACAAGAGTGCGAAATGTTTTTTCTTCGTTTTTTCCCAATCAACTCTCTGCAGCTATCTTTTACATATATGATACAGCAGACAGGTTGAACTTATTTCATTTTATCCTTTCCTTGGCATAACACTATATATATTGTTTATGAAAATTTAATAAGAATTAAGAAGTTAACAAAAGTAACGAGAAAAAACTAGAATTATTGCATCCTTAATTCAAGCTTCAAACTGTTGAAGGGCAACATTCGACCAAATATCGCAGAGTGTGTTTCTGTGACATCAGTGTCGTCATACACGCAAAACCAGAACACGTTTCACCTGACGGCAACTTACAAAATGGGCTGAAATACATCTGTACTTATAAAATCCTTTTGAAGAGATGCTATCGCCTGTAGTAATGTTGCCCGATACGAATATAGTCATAAATGTCCCGAACACGTTTCTACCTATTCCAATTGGAGAGCAGTGGGGACCTGCTTTGCTGGTGCAAACGAGATATTCTTGTGTAGCATCCAAAAAAAAAAAACATTTTCTCTCAGCATCGTTCAACTTTGAACCTATGTATCCTTGTAAAGGTTGCTTTTTAAAGGGGAACAAATTTTTTTTTTTGAATTTATAACGGTGGGGAATGTGGCTTGAATCAGAAATTTATATCCATTATGAGTACTGGCTCATAAACATAACTTAAGTGATTTCCTCGACTGTTTTTGAGGTAGTGTATCCTCGGTCGGTCTAATCTTGGGTCAGTCTTCGAGCATACAGGGCCCTATCTCAGCAATAATGCTCTGAGCATTGGGATCTGATGTTTTAAAAGTTTGCTGTTTATCAATATACCCATATATAGAGGGTTGTCTGAAAAGTTTCCTATCGCAACGTAAAGATAGCTGCAGTCGTCAGTAAAAGCTAGTGAATGCTAGTTGTGCATCTTTTGACTGTTACTTACCGAAGTTTCAGTCATTTTGGACTGTTATTAAATTCTTGTTTTTGAAAGGCAATACGCCCTCGCAAATCAAAAATGATTTGGACTCTGTGTATGGGGACTCTGCACCATCATTTACCACAGTGAAATTTTGAGTAGCCGTAAAAGATTGGGAGATGATGAACATTCGGGACGTCCAAAAACTGCAACCACTGATGATAACATTGTTAAAGTTCACCAAGTGGTGTTAGACGACAGCCGAATTAAAGTGAGAGAGATAGTAGAGGTTATGAAAATGTGCAAAGAAAGTGTTTGTTACATATTAAATCAAGATTTAGGTATGAGAAAGCTGTCCGCGCATTGGGTGCCGCGTTTGCTTACGTTAGACCAAAAGCGTGTTCGAATGAACATTTCCAACGCTCTGTTGACGCAGTTTAGGCACAATAAATCCGAGTTTTGGCGCCAATTAATTACTGTAGATGAAACTTGGATACACCATTATACGTCCGAAACAAAAATTCTGTCAAAACAGTGGACTGCAAAGGGCGAGCCGGCTCCAAAAAAAAGCAAAAACTGTTTTTTCGGCTGGTAAAGTGATGGCGACTGTTTTTTGGGATAGTAAAGGAGTTAACTTAATCGATTATCTTCAAAAAGGAAGAACCCTTACAGAAGCATACTACGCATCATTACTTGCCAAGCTGAAGGCAGAAATTGCGGAAAAACGGCCATATTTCCAGAAAAAGAAAATCCTGTTTTTTTTTTTTTTTTTTTTTTTTTATAATTTACGCGCGCCAAAGGGGTTATGAATACCCTTACACTGTTGCCATGGCGCGGGCGGAAAGGTAGAAGGAGGAGAAAGGAAAGTTTGTGATGTAGTGGTTTGAAACTCAGGTGTGTTTGGTTTCGATATTGACTCTCCAGGGGTGGGAGTCCGAATAGGACGGAGAGATTTTCTTCACTCGGAATGGTGAGGTTGTGAATTTTAACGGTTGTTTTGTGCTTGAAAAACCTACAACAGCCAAATCTACATGTCAGTGTTATGCCTTCACACGCAGATTTTTCTGACTGAGTTCCAATTGCACAAATGAAAACTTGCCGTGGCTAGGATTCGAACCTTGACCTTCCGAGTGAGAAGCGATTGCTAGTACCACTACACCACGGCCACCCCAACGCGCCGTCTCACGCCTCACCGGTTGCCATGGCGAAAATCCATGAATTACGTTTTGAACTGCTTGACCATCCGCCTTGTTCACCATATCTTCTTTTTGTTCCCTCATCTAAAAACTGCGCTCGGAGCACAGAGATTTTCGTCAAATGAATAGACAATCACCTTCGTGAACAATTATTTTGCAGAGAAAAACGCCAAGTACTATTTGGACGGGTTAGAGAGATGGGAGCATCGCTGGGAGAAATGTGTAGAGTTACAAGGAGACTATGTAGAAAAATAAAAAAAGAATTTGAGAAACAATGTCTTGTATCATTGCTCAGTCGGAAACTTTTCGGACAACCAATTTGATATCTAGGATTACAAGACTAGGAACCTTCGTTGGAGATTCGTATGGTGATGTTTTTAAGTACTAGATAAGTCAGTTTTACGGGCAACTACGAAAGTCCCAGATCTAACAAAGAAAACACAAAAAAATTGAGGAAAAATATGTTTATTTCTCCTTTTAGTTCAATACACTTTTCAATAGCTTCGATACCTTGTGTATAGTGAGAATTGTCGAGCTCCTTAAAATAGCCATCAACCGCAGACTTCACCTATTTACTGTTGGTAAATCTTTTACGGATTGGAAAATAATGCGAGGGGGCTAAATCTGATGAATAGGGTGCATGAGTAAGCAATTTGGACTTTAGCCCATTGATTTTGACCATCGAGATGAAGGATGTGCGAACTGGTACATTGTCTTGTTGAAACAAAACTTTTTTCTTCGCCAAATATGGCCGTTTTTATACTGATTTCATCTTTCAAACGCTGAAATAAATTCGCATAATACACGATTGTTTTTCGTTTCTGGAGAGAATCAATGAAAATTATCCCACGCGCATCCCAAAAAAAACTAAAGCCATGACCTTGCCTCCATATGGAACTGTCTTCGTCTTCTTTGGAGCCCTATGAGTTCATTGTTTTGACTGTTCCTTCGTCTCGGGTGTGATGGACACCTTTCATCCATGGTTATGAATCGATGCAAAAACTCGGCTTTATTGCTGTGAAACTTTGCCATATACTCGATTGAAACATCCTCATGACACTGTTTTTGTCCATGCTTTCTCATGTCTACTTTTTCAGTCAACATGTGGTGTACAGCCCTTTTTGAAATGGCTACCATATCTGCTAGTTCACGCACTTTCAATCGACGGTCATCCAATACGATTTTGTGGATTTTTTTCAAACATTTCTGATCAACTCACCTTATTAGGTCGACCACTGCGATGTTCGTCTTGGCTACTCGTACAGCGCCGTTTAAACTCTGCCACCCTATATATTATTGTTGTAAACGAAGGAGTAGACTCCGCCAGAGTAGAATCCAGTTCCGTTTTGATGTTGATCGGATTTAGGCCTTTGAAATGAAAGTATTGTATCACATAACGATGACCAATTTTTTCCATATTTAAAAATTCATTGAGTACGTTCACTATTAATAGCTGCCGAACAAATACTAAACAACATCCGTCATCTGTACGTCAGGGGTCTGGTGCTTCTGGGCCTACCCTCGTATTTTTACTGCTACCTTATTGGCCACAGTCAGCATTCCCATTAAGTTTTCTATTCATCAGCACTGCTCTTATCCTCAAAACTGCTGATTCGTTTACATTGTGTTGCCTGACCTAGTTACAAATGCTGTGAAAAGGTGCGTTGTCGAAAGTACCCTCGATGTCGATGTAAATACCCTGCGATGTCCATTAGATTTCAAAGCGCACTCTTACAGGATCTTCAGCTTCGCAAAGCAGTTTTTCGGACATGGATTTTGACCATTCTGTCTATAGTCTTTAACATGAAGGAGGTCAGACTTGTAAGTCTAAAGCTCTTGGCGAGCATGTAGTACTCTTATTCGCTTTTCGGCTGCTTTCAATATTCGCCAGGGTTTCTGTATATATGCCAGTTCCAAGCTTGCAGTAAAGATTCTCCTTAGGGTTACCAACAGCTGATCTGTATCGTTTTGTAACTTAACTGGCTATAAGCCATCATCGGTGCCAGGCAACTTGAAGCCGTCAAAGAAAACAACAGCATGTTGAATGGTCTCACCCGTCAACGGATGAGATGTACCATCTGCGGCGTGTTGTGTTATTCAGCTCCCTAGCAGCTCCGTTAATAAGATCTGGTTATGAGCGGGTTCTGATTAAGTTACCTGGGATGTGGTCCTCAAGCATGCGACAGAGAATCTCTACTTTCAACTAAGTGTAGTTGCTGTCAGTTTTCTGAGTTATTCCAGCTTCGCAGATTTTCCGCTTTTGAGGATTTTGAATAGGCTGCTGGTTTCACCAACTACTCGTATATTGATCTTTTTGCATTCTTTTAGCGTTTACCATAAAACGGACAATTTGCACGATTATTTCCTACTTGGACATGTCGATTCAAAGCATTTGATGAGCTCATAGTTGAGGTTCTGAACTGCTTCCTGTAGCTTTTGTTAGGCTGGCACCATATATGGTTCGAATCAATTTCAATGCTCATCACTGTACCGCGTACTCTCAGGCTTCATTTCTTGCAAAACAAACCACGAACATCGTAAAGACCATACCAGACAGTGAACTTTTTTAAATAGAACTGAGCCCCTTCGGGTCTACCCTGGACTAGACTCAGTTTGGGAATGTCAACTTTTTCTTCATTAAAACACCAAGAGCTCAATCTGCGAACTTCCGTTTCAAGTGTCTCGTGGCTTTAGGTCCTGCACCAGCTAAGCTTTATACGGGTGTGGACCGAGTTCAATTCGCAAACCATTGTACATAGTGGGCGGACAGATCCCAGACCATTACAATCGACACCTAGTTCACAATTCCAAATCTTCCGCCACACTTTCACTTAAAGCAGCTAACCGGTATCAAGTATTGAGAAACGGTGGCATCAACTAGAAGAACCCATCAAAAATGCTGAAACCGCTGACCTGGTTTTCACCTGACCATTACCACGAAATCCTTGATTTGATAAAGACTGCTGGATAGACATAAGGGACTAGGAAAACGCAGTGAATGTTGTAACAGAGGTGGAAAAAATGGGAATTGCTGTGAACGAGGTAGAACGGCATTTTGTCTACTGAGCATCTCAATAATGGAAATCCGCTTTTCTGATAACAACCCCTCGTCAGAGAGGAAACGAAGAGCTATCCTTGTCAATCGCAGTTTGTTTAGCCTTAGAAGGGAACGAAGTAATAAGGTTTTATAAAAAAAAACATATAGAGGCTTTGTATAGTCGCCTTTTGAAAGTAGGTACAAATTACACGCATTGATCTATATTTTGTTGACGACGACGGACGATGATCATACCCATAAAGACCTTGTTCGAATCACAAGCTCCTCTGAGAGCTTGTGTAATTGGAACTCAGACAGAAAAATCTGCGTGTGAAGGAATAACACTGACATGTAGATTTGGCTGTTGTAGGGATTTCAAGCACAAAACAACCGTTAAAATTCACAACCTCACATTCCGAGAGAAGAAAAATCTCTCCGTCCTATTCGGACTCCCATCCCTGGAGAGTCAATATCGAAACCAAACACACCTGAGTTTCAAACCACTACATCACAAACTTTCCTTACTCCTCCTTCTATCTTTCCGACCGCGCCATGGCAACAGTATAAGGGTGTTCATAACCCCTTAGGAGCGCGTAAATTATAAAAAAAAAAAGACCCAGACTTCTTCGCTTTAAGGGAATGATTTCACTCAAGTGCAAAATTACAATATTAATTTAAATGGTCGGATGCAGAAAATACACTTAAAAACTTTGAAAAACACTGCCTTCTAATATTCTGCCAAGCCAGCTGGAATCTTATGAGAGTCCGAAGTAGGGCTAATGCTCAGACCAATAGTACAGGGAAGGTCATATGGTGAAAAGCTAACAGTGAACGATTCAAGATACTTCTGTTCCAGACTTGAGTTAGAATATTACCGACTGGGGATGAAGAGAACAGTTCATTGGGTTAGCTTGATGCGGCCTATAGTTCAACACCTAAAGCTGGCATTATAATTGGAATGTGGGTTTAATGCTCGGGTACGTTATGAGCATACATAGCTTCGGAGACAAATATGATAATGATGACCAGTCTGGCAATATAGAAGAGCCGGATTTATCACCAAATCCGCCAAGTTTCATCTGATATGCGGTTAATATCGAACCTGAAACCTGCATTGCGATAAGGAGAAAATTTGGAAGTTGTCTTGCGGACATGCGAAAACGAAATCGAAATCGGAACCCAATTATCGAAAACCACTAAAGATGTGGAAAGCATATTTCTGCAACCAATGTCAGATTTTTAAAAGAAGAAGAAAGGCAGCACATGGTTTTCAGCAGACACCGATGCGAAAGTAGGACCTCGTTGTACTACCTGGAAAGGAAACTTCAATTAAAATATTTCAAAAATGCTGCCCTATTTCAGTTCAGAAGATTAAGTAAGCAGTTTATAGCGCAGAGATGCTTCCGATTTAGAAAGATCAAACTCTTAGAGCGATTCAGATCCTGTTTTGGCCAGATTTTTTGGTCGCCAGGCATGCTGATCCAACAGTTCCCATAAGGTTTGTTTTTCTGATAGCATCCACCTATAGTTTTAATTTTCACGATGGATAATTAGAGCGGTTCTAATTTTGGCAAGATCGGTCCCCACTACAATTATGTTGAACTCCTCCACCACCTCCCTAAGAGAAGATCGCAGTCAGCGGCGGTTTTAGAAATTTGTGATACTGAGTCCAGTGTTTTGATAGCGGCCTAAAAGATGCGGATACCCTTTGCAGATATCACGTTTTTCTTTAACCAGAGCAGGACTTCTTTAATCGTAAAAATTTCCTCCTGCAACACCCAATAATGATTTGGAAGACGGAAAAAGAAACTTAGGCTTAGCTTATCTGAGAAAACACCGCCACCAACCTCGCTATCAGCCTTGGATCCATCCGTGTAGAAATGGCTTGAATTGACATCCATTAAAGCATATTCCTCGCTAAAATCCACAGGGGATTGGAGTTTTATATTTCCTGGAAAACAGGACGATATCACAACGATCCGCCAAACGGGTTAACCTGTTAAGAGTTCATTAATGGTATTAAGTTGAGAAACATTCCTGAGACGGCTATAGCAACGTCATCCGCATAGGCAACCACCTTGCTACCACCCGCTTCCAGGTATATCAGCAGTTTGTTGGCCACTAAGTTCCAGAGATGTGGTGAAAAGACACCGCCTTGCGGCATACCTCTGGTGATACATTTGTTAGTAGAACCTCCATGCCTACTATATGGCATAGACTGATCAATTGCCCAAGTGAGCCATCTACCTTCAGAGTTCACAGTGCTGTCGTGATTGCGGATGTGTTAATGTTGTTAAAGTATCCAGGAACGTGATCATTATGTACTCTCTATAATGTATAGTTACCAAGCTCCACCGACGTTCGTTTACAGGAGGCATGTTAAGCCGTTGACAAAAGTCGTAGATCAATTCTAGATCGTATATGGATATCAATCAGTCATTCTGGAGTTTTCAGAAGGAAAGATGATAGATTTATAGGCCTGAGGTCCTTTTTGTGATAACATGAGAATACTATTAATTTACAGGATAAGGAAATATGGATCATTTCTAAGCACCTCTATATGATGTTCACTAGCGCAGACTGGATGATATCTGAGTTCATTTGTACTTCGGCAGGCATTATACTGTCCGGTTCAGCAGACTTGTATGGTTTGAACCTATGCGGCGCCTAGAACGGCTTGTCTCTTGTAATCACACCGTGAATTTTAGTCGCCGCAGAAGCAGTTATTATTGACAGTAAATAGGGAGTTACCTGGAAAGTGGGTGTCCAGTAGCAGGTTGAGTGATTCATCGCTTGAGGTCATCCAAGAGTCATCGGTTACTTCCAAATATCTAGGAATCGTAGGATTTGTAGAGAAAATTTTTCTTAGACACGGTGCCTCAGAAGTTTTTGTTATTTTGCCACAGAATGACCACCAGGATTCTTCCTTTGCCTTCCTCATTTTCTTTTATATACTTCGAGAGGTTCCTTAAATGAGTTCTAGCCTGTCGCTTTTCTTATTGAAAAGTTTTGTGCAAGCATTCCTAAGCGATCCCCACGGGAAGCTAAGGAGTGTGGATCTATGTCAGACCATAGGATAGGGCCTTAAGGCAATTACTTTTTAAATTATATATGCAACATTATCTACAAATGCAAGTTGGCATTGGAGTGATCTGGGGTGAGCTATTGAACAAGACAGCCCGTGGATGGTCTCAACTCCATATGCCCCTCTGAGAACACAGAAATTAAAATACATCATCGTACTGCAATAACTCGGTTTACTCGTAAGTATCAGAATACATAAAGAGAATAATGTTGTCAGTAATTGTAATTTCATCGGCAAATTGCCCGAAATGTAGGAAAATAATTAACAAAAATCACGATCACGGGGGCATAGCTAGAAGAAGCAAGAATGATCACAAATAACTGCCAATGGTAAACCATTATTTGATTGATCTAAGAAGCTACTTTAAGAACTCTTTAACAGAATTCTACACATAACTACATACATATACCATATGTACATGGTACAAACAAAATATGTATAGATGTATATCAAATTGAAAATTGTATTCAACCCATTCATATAACGAGCGTTATCAGGTTGGACTACTCCTTTAGATCTCACACCCTCCTTCTGTCAAGGTATGTAAGTTCGCAGCTATCTCCTCTTTGTACTCGTTAGTACCCTTAAGCTGATCCACTCAAACAATAATTAAAAATTCTTTCCACCACTTTAAAACCGAATAAAATATCTCCCACAGACACTTTATCGCGGACTGTTCTCCCCGCTGGCATCCAGTCCTTGCTTTGCCTTTTCAGTTGCTTTTTTTTTACAATTTACTTGTGCACCTAACCTGGTGTTTGCTCCTTTGTTATTTTCTCTCCCAGTGACTATAATCAGCTGGATTCCCTTTCCTAAATTTGCTTTCCCACAAATCACGGAAAAAATTGTAATTCTTTTTTCTTTTTTTTCTATTTTCTCTTTCAGGACGTTCCACAGAGCCAGACCGCATATCCTGAAGCTGAATGCGTTGTGATAGCTGTTAATGGGGAAGTAAAATGTCAAGGACTGACAGTTTGAAGAAAATAAAGCGACACACACTCAGCTAAAGGATAAATGCGATTTACACCGTAGACGACGAAGACGTCAGTTACACTCAACGCACCACCACCACCCCCATCATCACTGTGATACTGGAACCGGATGTCACATCATCATCATACCAATTACCGACATCAGAGATGATGCAATTGGACATGTTCATGTCACCTCAAGTGTTCACAATTTGACACTAAGGCGTTTAAAGTTCAAGTTAAGCACATGACCAGGGTATGCAGCATGCAAAAAGCTGGTGGTGGCTACGACGAATATATTCTTCTCCATCGCTTTTGAGATATCAATTTTAGTTTGTTTTGTATTTGACGTCCTTGTGCCTTTAAAAAAAAAAAAACAAAAAACACAAAAAAAAAAAAGCAGAGCTCTTAAGTCCAAACGGTTATTCAAGACATTTGTTAGAAGAGAGCATAGAAAATAGAAAACCAAAAAATGATTTGCCATCCAGGATACCGAGAAATCAGACAGCAACGACGGCACAGTAGTTATTCATGGCTCATAGTCGTCCTTTTGACATTTTTCACCAAATTAGATGACAAATTGGTCCTAGCTTGCCCTTCAGATGTATGCATCTGCAAGTGGAAAGGTGGCAAACAAACAGTAGAATGTGGCAGCCAACAGCTGGCAGCAATACCCGAGGGCATGGATCCAGGCACACAGGTATTAAATTTCTCTGGCAACAGTTTGCAAGTGTTGCAGAGCGAACGGTTCCTGCGAATGGACTTGTTAAATTTACAAAAAATCTATTTATCACGCAATCAATTGATACGAATTCACGAGAAGGCATTTCGGGGTTTATCCAACCTTGTCGAGTTGGATTTGTCGGAGAACTCCCTGCAGCATGTGCCTAGTGAAACGTTTCAAGACTACACATCCTTGATGAGATTGTCCCTTAGTGGCAATCCCATACGAGAACTGAAAACATCTGCTTTCCGACATTTATCGTTCCTAACCACACTAGAGCTAAGCAACTGCCAGGTGGAGCGGATCGAAAACGAAGCCTTTATTGGAATGGATAATCTCGAGTGGTTGCGATTGGATGGGAATCGTATAAGCTTCATTCAAGGCAATCACATTCTGCCAAAATCACTGCATGGGATAAGCCTGCAAAGTAATCGCTGGACATGTGACTGCCGACTGATTGATGTACATGCCTGGCTAGTCAACTACAATACTCCACAGACAGAAGAACCCAAGTGTGTGGAGCCGCCACGACTGAAAGGTCAAGTGATAAAAACTTTAAAAAAGGACGACTTGGCTTGTCTGCCAGAGGTAACACCAAAGTCCACATACACAGAAATATCAGAGGGGCGCAACATATCAATTATGTGCGTAGTAAGAGCGATACCAGAGCCCAGAGTGCTGTGGCTCTTCAACGGACAAGTGATGACCAATGAAAGTTTACTCGACAACCTACACATGTTCTACTACATTGACGAATCGGGCGGTGAGGAGAAACGTAGTGAAGTGTTCATTTACAATGTTGGCCCCGAAGATAATGGAACATTTTCCTGTGTTGGTCAGAACATTGCTGGTACAACTTTCAGCAATTACACCCTTCGAGTGATAATCAAGGAGCCACCGGTGGTGAAAGAGGTGTCCTTTCCGCGGGACTACATGAATTACATCATTGCCAGCAGCATGGGAGGAACCGTGATATTTATCGTTCTTCTGTGCACCATTGTGATCAAGTGCAGGCAAAAGAAGAAACCCAAAGCGAAAAATAAGCCCCAAGAAACTACAAATACAAACGATAACGGTCTAATGAAGTGTTCGTCGATAATCAATGGCGAAGAGGAGATGTCCTCACCGAAGATGGTCAAAGAGAATGGCGTCATTATTGGCGGTCAGATGAAGCAAAATCTGATGATGTACGCTCCTGTTGCACACCACATCATGGACAACGGAGGTATGCAACTGACATCGAGTGGTGCACCTACACCACCTTTAATAGGCGGTAGCAACGATGGTCGACATCCTTTGGGCATAATGGGTGGCAGCATAGCGTATTGTTCGCCACCATCGTCAGTGCGCAATTACCAGGAGAAGAATCCCGATCTGGTGAACGATGCAGAAAGTGTAAAGAACAAAAGTAAAGCTCTATCTGACTGTGGAGCAGAGTATGAAGTGAATAGCGATTGTTCCGGACCATGTAGTATACCACCCGTGGTGGGTGGAGTAGGTGCATTCGATAACTGCTACCAGCTGTCGAATCAATTTGGTTCGCAAATCATTCGACCGAGTGGCGGTATGACACATGCTCGTTTTACCGCTGCTATGTCAACAATGCCAAGGGGGTTGCATTTAAAAGCGATGACCAACAGCGGTGGGCTGGGAGGAGCAGCAAGTGGTAACCAACATCAGGTTGATGTACATCTAAATCCAGTTTGTTTCCTCGGACAAGATGGCTTTGCCTATGACTTTAGTAATAATCACTTGCAGCAAGCTCAATCCAATCAACAACAGCATCATCAACAGCAGCAACAGCAACAACAGCAATTCTATCGCACCCTGCCGCATAACAGAGCACACAAGCAGCAGCAATTCGCCGCATCAGCAGCTAATCCCGGTACCCGATATAGCTTAGAAGCGGAATTCCTTCAACGAACCGGCACACCAACTTTTGAAAAATACCATGTACCAAATGTTCGGTTCACAGCCGAAGGATATCCGGTGCATCCGATTGTGCAGTATCCATCTCCGCCAGAGGGCTACAAAGCTGCTGATTATGTCGACCACCATCAGCAACAACAGCAACCAACAATAGTGGCAGCGACAGCAGCAACAATTTGCACAACGAGTTCTGGTTTCCAGCAGTGGCCACCATGTCTGCCAGGCTATCATGCTCAACCAATTCGATATCCGCCAGGAGTGATGGCAGCCACTGCGATACCTTCTGTACAGCAGCCGCAGTCAATTGTTTCATCGCCACCGCCACAGCAACAGCACCACCACCAACAGCAGCAGCAGCAGCAGCAGCAATTGTCAAACTCTCCTGCCGGAAAAGGAAAAGGAACAGGAGCTGGAGCAGGAGCAGGAACAGGAGCAGGAGCTGGAACAGGAGCAACTACTAGCACCAATAGCATCGCTGTTAATCAGGTACCAGTGACCTCAAGTCACACACAAACAAACGCTAGTAGCACCTCAACCTCAACGTCCGAGGTAAAGAAACGATGCGTGGGTGCTCAAACAACCGACGTGGAGCAAGCATCCATACCAGAGAGTTCCGAGGAGGACAACACTCATGAGCAACAACAACAGCAGCAAAAGCAGGAACCATCGAAATTGCGTCATTTAAGTGGACCGCTAGCCGACAGCCCTGATGAGGGTTACGTAGGCGACTCCCAGGAGGGATCCGACATTTGACAAAGGGATGACGGCTCAACCTACGTAAGTGCAGATTGCCTAGATGACTCAGTAGCCCTATAAGGATGGCCATTGTATGTACGAGTAGGTATGGATATTTATTGATTTGTATGTATCGATCTGTAAGTACGTTCGTATATCTTTAGATGAGTGGTAGTGTTAATGGGTAGTGGTTTGCTCCTACGTAAATGAAGCTTTCATTGAAGGGACGCATATAATTTGTTCCCGTTCTATCCTCCTCTTCTTTGGTTTCTTCTCGTGCCCATCAATCAAAAACTTCGGCAGAAGATAAGCTGTTTCTGGGGAATGAGGCGATGAGTGTTTCAGTGTCTGTAGCCGTGTCGCCTTATTTGAAGCGATAATTGAAAAAGTTTTCATCTAATTTAAAGTTTTTCTTTCTGTTTTCTGTTTTCGATATTCGTTTCTGAAAGTTCAGCTTTTGCCGCCAATTTTCGTTCGTTTTGTGCTCTCAGTATCGTATTCAAATCAACCTCCACTGAAACAATTATTTACTTGTTACACGTGTAGAACGTGACAACATTTAATTCCTGCAAAGTACATATATTCAACTGAATCTGAATGGAGCCATGCCATGCAAGCAAATAAACTCAGTTCTTCCTTGCTGGAGAAGTTCTTGTAAGGGTATACCGTAGCGCGTTTAACCTTTAAATTGGTAATTTAAGAAGTTTGCAGTTTTTTTTTTGTTATTACTTGTGCTCTAAAACGAATTAAACATAGATGGCCGTGGTTATTGTCAGGTTTCAAAGGAATCGAAATTTAAATTATTTGAAATCTTTCTAAGAAATGGGAAATTTAATCCTGCTAGGGTCTCCCAAACATTTACGCGATTATTTAATATTTTTTCTCCCTAACCACTGTTTTAAGGAATCAAGGCAGCATAAGTTATTCATCAAGAGCTCGATGGAAATACTATACACCCTTACTTTATGAGTACAGTTCAAATTACATCTTGAATGTCTTTAAACAATGTTGCAATTTTGAGAATTGCTTGGTTCGTAAAAAGTTTTTTTTTTTACTGACATACTTCCTTAAGGGGCCCCCGGCCCGTGAAGTGTCTCTGCCTGAGACAGAGCAGGCTTCCACTCTCTTTGATCTCGGGAAAGCTGCTTCCAGTTGCCAATGCCAAGCGCTCTGGCAGAACAGAAGTTCGGTCTTCCTTGTCGCCTCGAACTTGGGGGCTGTGATTCGAAGACCCTCATTGCTGGAGCGCTCAATGTGGCCGAGACAGTGTAGTTGATGTGTTTTAGCTTTCTGAACTAATTATACATCGTGGTATAGCTCATAGTGATAGCGGTTGTATCTTCTCCTCCATTCGCCCTCCTCGCGTACAGGACCAAATATTCGTCGAAGAATTTTGTGCAATACCTGCTTTGGTTTCCTGCTTATCGTCCAGCACTCGGGTCCATAGAGTAGAACGGGTAGGGTCAGTGCTTTGTAGAGCATGTAATTCGTCTTCCAAGTTAGGACTTTTGAACCCATTTGATTGTTCAATGGAAGGTCTCCGACGGATCTCCACTAGGGTGTACTTCGCGGAGTTGATGTTTACTCCGAAGCAGATAAATTGCTTAATCACTTCGAAGTTACTCTTGCCAACAGTGACGTTTTGTCCTAGGCGGTTGTTAGTTTTGTCCGCATTTACTTCAAAGCCAACTACTTTCGCCTGCTCTTCGATTGCCGTAAAAGCCTCTGTTATTGCGAGCTGGGAGCAGCCGATGTTTTCGATGTCGTCTGCGTATTCCAGCTGCTGGATTGATTTATTGAAGATAGTGCCTTCCGTGTTAGCACTTGCCTTTCGCACTATCTGTTCCAAAACTAAATTGAAAAATTACATGAAATGGTTCAGAGGAACTGTTTTCAAAGTGCATATTGCACCGCGTGTTTTCAGACATAACATAGCTGGATTAGTGTTGCCGGGATTCCGAATTCGGCTATCGCCGATGAATATTGTCATATGCGGCATATGAAAAAATGGAGAGTCTTGATTTGAGACATTGTATAGGCTCTTATACCATATACTACATTTAGCGGGGATATGTCTCGATAGTTCTTACAAGACATAGGATCGCCTTTCTTGAAGATGCCGGATGCCCATTAAGTAGCTATTGGAAGTGCTGCTGGAAGTGCTACTCAAACACACCAGCTATTCCCTGCGCTTCGGTGACTAGATTTCCTTCACTGTTTCGAAGGCCCTGCGTTCCGGGCTTGAAACTAGCTGCCATTCGCTTAGCTTTCCCAAAAAACATCATGATCTTGTTTTTATCGCGGAACTCTTCGATATCCTTGAACTGGGAGATGGAGTAGGTCCTTTTCTTCTACGCAAGATTTTCTTCTCATCCCTTCTGGCTCAATACTCTTTCAACGCTGAATTTGTTTTCCGCTGCAGCGTTTGCAGGTGTGCATTTTCTGTCGCCTTATTTCGGCCTATGCACTCATCATCATACCAAGGGCTGCTTTTTGATGATGGCTGGTAGCCTACGGTGGTCTCGGCTATCTCTTGTTTCATACTGGCGAATGCACAGTGGAGAGTCTTTCTGGCAGCTTCTTCTCGTTGGATAGTCGAGTTTTAAATTGGACTGCAACAAGAAACTGGTCACAGTTGACGTTTGCCCCTCTGATTATTTTCGCATTCAGAATGTTTCATGATTGGCGGTTCGATAATCTGGAGTGTACCAAATTGCTATTCGTAGTCTTTCAAACCTAGTGCTACTTATCACTGTGTTACGAGCTACTGCAAAATCGATTAACCTGACGCCGTTGTCTGTTGTTGTGTCGTGGGGGCTATGCTTTGCAATTTTTCTTACCAATTTTGGCATTGAAGTTGCCGAGTACAATGTTGACATCATACTTCAGATAGGCTCCGTAGGCCCCGTCCAGGAGATTATAGAACTCCTCCTTGATGGTGTCTTCGGGTTCATCTGTAGGCGGGTGTGCACATACTAGGCTGATGTTTTGGAACGATGCTTTGATGTGGATAATAGCCAGGCGATCGGTGTAAAGTCAGGTATAATTACCGTAGCCGATTTCCCATGACTAACTGCTTTTTGCGCGATACAAAAGTTACCCTGACTATACATCCCCCAACCTGGAGGGCCATTTCCATTGCGAAAATCCCAAGGACGAGGTGCCGGTTGTTCAGGTGTCAGTAACTCACTTCGGGGATGTGAGCGCTGTCGTCTTTTCCAAGAACCTGACTTATTATTGGAGGTCTTTTTCCGCCTGAACCCCAAATTGTCGAAATAGCCCAGATGAGGTTGGTTTTCGGTTCTATCTGAAGCTGTGGCGCAACCGTAGATTCCGTCTTGGAAATTCCTCTGCTGCTATTTTGTCACTTGCTTAACACTCGCGCTTATAAGTTTAGCAAGTCGAGTCCGGATGGACAGCAAAAAGTATCCAATGTCTACCACTTGGAAGTAAAATAAGCACAATTGATGTGTTGTAACAGTCACCGTCTACCATATTTCTACTGCATCCAGCCAATTTTTTGTTGAGACTAAACCACTTTGTGCTACGCCTACAGAACTCTAAATTCTACATTCATAAAGATTCCTGAGAATTCAACAACCAAAACTAATTTATATAACCTTTCCTCTCTCTCGCTTTCTGTTTCCCATTCTTATTTTCCTGAACCATCTTACCGCTATTTTTTGGCAGACTTTAAGTTCCAAACTAGTTAACAATAAAAGTATGTTAATTAAAATCTTGGACCATCCTCGTCGGCTTGAAAATTTTTCGAAGGATGTTTTACTAGATTCTTGGACATTTAGTCGTTTGGTTGAGTCCCATAAAGCCTTCCCGAACTCGACTGAAACTCGTTAAATTTTATGAAGTCTATGATACTTCGTTTTACATTAACTTCATATTTCAAGATCTCTCATGCCTTTTGTATTTCCATTAATATCCAGATCCAGTTCCATCCTTCTGTTACTGTCCTATTTGTTTACCTCTTAAATAGGAAAAGCTTACGCGACATAAGCTCCACTGTTCGATAATTGTTACAGTTTCTCATGTCACATCTGCCTTTATACTGTGAAAAGTAAAAAAAAAATAGTTTATGACAGTTCTACATAATTTTTTAGGATGTTCTGTAAGAAAATGTAACAGTTTGTTGCATTCTGCAAAAGAGTACTCATATATTACAAAGGCACAAACTATTGACTGCACAAACACAACTGCGGAATCAGATTTTATTCTAGCTTCTGTCTTTCGGGACTGTACAACGTTTCCTTTAAAAATATATCTGCTTCGTTTTGTCGTTGATCTCTGGCGAACAAATACCCTTCCTCTCTTTTACATTCACCGCTGAGTTCCTATACTCTGTATTTGAGCAACGAAAGGTAAAAGTAGCAACTGGATCCTTAATGTATGTCGTACATTTGATAATTTATTCCGTCGATAACAAATTTTGGGTGTGAGTGCTTATCTTATCTTATTTTTATGTAGTCCTAAAGAAAGCAGTCGCGAGAAGTTAAATCGCATGATCCATTTTATTATTTCGTGAAATGATTCGGCCATGAAACTTTTTCGCAAATGAGCAATGATTTTGCCACTTATGAGACACGTAGCACCGTTTTATTGGAAATAAACTTCACTCAAATCCATACCCTCTATGTAGTTCCGGCCATGAAAGTTAATTGATCATAGTTCGAAAACGCAATCTATCTACTTTAACATCCAAACCTGTTTTATTTTCGAAGTAATGTGATCCAATAACGTTCTCTGATCAAAAACAAAAATCACTAGTACTCGTAACACGTTGTGGATAGAGAACCTTCTCGACAATTATTCTTGGATTTTATGTAGCCCATATGCTGCAATTCTGCTTATGATGGAAATGTGGCTCGTCTCTCAAAATGATTTTTCGCTTAAATTCCGAATCAATTTTATAGATTTCCATCACCCGATTGGCAGAGTTACGATGGTGCTGATGGTCGGGAAGCTTCAGTCCTTACCTCAATTGAACTTCATAGGTTTCATAGGGTCATCCAACGAGAGGTGTCATTTTACAGTAATAGAAAAATGCAACATTTTTTATGAAAAGCGATGCAATTTTTATTTTAGTCTATAGTGCTATAGTGCAAGCCCTGAGGTTAGTAATGGGGTACAATGTCTTTCAAACTTCCGCCTCGACTAGAAATAGTTCTTTTAATGAAATTTTTCATTACGTTTTCGCATAATTGCGGGTGAATTTCGCAAATAACTGTTGAGATATTTTCTTTTAGTGCATGAATCGTGCATTGGCGTAGACTTTATCTCAAAGATAAAAGTTCTAGTGGTGTTAAATGGCATGATCTCGGCGGCCATTTCTAAAAATCACACGTCTAGAAAATTTGTCACGCACTATAGCCATTGTTCACTACGTGTGTTCCATGTGGCATCGTTCTGTTTAAAATAAACCTCGTCCACTTCCATAGCATCAATTTCAGGAAAAACAAAGCGAATGGATTACTGGAACTGTCGCACCCGCATCGTATTGGAAAAGATATGGCCCATTGACATCGCCAACTCCTAAACCGCACCAAACTGTCACTCGTTGTAGACGTATAGGTTGTTTCGCTTTTCCTATTGGGTTTTCGGAGCACCAGATGCAACAATTTTGTTTACCCAGACAAATGGAAATAAGCCACATCACTCAAAATAATTTTGCGTAAAAAATCATGATCTTGTTCATTCATTTTCAACACCGGAACTGCGAAACTACGGCGTTGTGTGCGGTTTTCCGGCTTCAATTGAACCTTGTGAGCACATAGGCCAAGATCTTTATGCTAAATTCGGTGCAAAGTGGTTGCGGATAGGCCCAATTCCTCTGATCGTCTCGAAATGGACATACCTAGGTTTTCAGTCACATCCTCAGCTACGGCGGCGATATTTTCACCAGACCCTACCGGACGAACACAAGTTGGAGTCTTTACATTACTATCCTATCCGACATTTCAAATTTACCGATTTAATTCACTATAGCTGTGCGAGAGAGAGCTTGATGATGACCAGAAGCAGTACGAACTTTACGAAACGTTTCCGCGATATTTTCACCATTTTTGTAGTGGATTTTCGCTATTTCAGTACGTTGTGCGAGGGTATATTGATCCATATTTAATTACCTCAGAGTTTTAGCTTATCATAGCAATGATAGTACAATATTGACTTATTGGATGCGCCTCTATAACCGAAACCCATATGCAAAACTAAGTTATCTGTGATACGCCCAAGCTCTGAGATCTACGTTGGATACACAAACCTGGAAAGCCCCGTATACTGTGGCGAACATTTAAATAGACAACTTTCTGGCCTTCCTAATACAGTCAATGACATCAACTACAATTCTCTCTACGAAGGTAGATGATTACCTTCTTGCTAGCTGTGGTTACATTTTAAAATTTTTCTAGGATAAAAAAATAATTTCAGCTCTGCTGATTTAGCCCGAATACAAACATTGGTCCAACTTAATCAAATCTTGTGTCTTTCTACAAGCTAGTCAGCCTCAAAAATCATAATTTTAGTGTGACACTTATGTCTACTTTGAGGTCATCCACGACGACAGTATTCCTGGCATTATGCGGGAGTCCATCCGATTTGAAAATACTCTGTTTATCCTTAATTATCTTTGCGTTTACTACGAAATCTATAGAAAAAAAAAATACCTTTGCAAAGGCCGCTGGCCTTTAACAATTTTGGGTCATTCCACTTTTTTGCAAGTGTAAATTTTAAATTAGATTTTCGATCCGGAAAAGACCCTTCTTTGGGCTTTGTCCATCGGTTTACTTTTGTGTGATTTTTGATGAACTCGGTTTGAGAGCCTGTCCGCCGATCTTCCATTACAGAGAAAAGGGTCGCCCATCTTGCCGTCTTGGCTTAGTTAGCTAATACCTAGTTTTTATGATCATCGGACAGCTCATAAGCTGACGGTTTATGATTTCTTGGATATTGCCACCAACACAGATCAGATTGGAAGTCTTGACATCTGTTATATCCTTAGTGCAAGCCTTTGCCCTGTATGGCAGTATCAGGGTCCTATTTGCATTTTGACTCTTAAGTGGCTACTGAAGACCAAATAATACCTTTCCACAAGGGTTAATCTTCGTTACTGTCCAGCGAACCCCAAAAATACCTCCAGAGCGAACTATCTTAATAGTTTTATATATGCACACATAGGCAGGACTTCTTACTTTAATAAAATAATTTGGCACATTTTCATTCATTGCACGACATGTTGGCATGATCTTTAGGCCTGAGGAAGCAGCATTGAACTGGTCGTATATTTAGTCTAATCAGACAGCATCATCGGTGTCTTAATTACTGAGTTCCCTCGTGTTCCTTAGTTGTATCCTGTGGAACTTTATCATGTATAGAATTCGTATAATGTAAATAGATCATTATTGTTCTATCGAAGTCGGTTAAAAGCAGCAGCTATAAATTACCGCAGTATAAAAACCTACTTAATGAACGATTTTTCAGATATTAATAGTAAAAATAAGAAAAATTGAATAAGCCACTTCAATTTAAACTCTACTTTTCGCCTGTCTTGACCATGCTTTAGATATATTTTTGCTGAATCTCACTCCGCCAGATGGAAGACACTTCTTTCCGTAAACTCTATGACTACGATGTCAAAGGCGATGTTAAAAAAAAATTGTTGCTTATGAGCATTTAAGATTGCAATTATAAATTGGTAGCAAGCCAATAAGTCTTAAACCAATCCATTATACGTTTTTCATCATGGAGACCAAATAACCGTGTCAAGTGACAAGGAATATCTTTCTTGTTCTCCGCAATAATAAAATCCCCAAGTACGATTATGATCTCTTGTTAGCGACAAGATTCAAAAAAGCAGCATTGATCTCAATCTCAAAAGTAGCCGCGGTCCTCAACCTATGTAATTTCAGTTACTAACAATTCGTAATACAAGGCCTGTTGCTGTTGCGAAAAAGTCAAAATTGTAAATAGTGGCTGATGGTGTGTGGCCATTAAACGAACTTGAAGGTTCTAAGCCATTTTCACTGGAATGGTTTATTTGAACTTACATTTGTTTGCTTCTGGTGCTAACAAGGAGTTTGTTTTTTAAATCGGATATAATTTGTTCCACCTAGTTTTCGCTTTCAAAAAATAAATCCCCAATAAATACAACAATCCCTAAACTATCAAATTTGCACTGGCTAGCATATTTTTATTTGAACTTTCAATTCAGTTTTTCTTAACGAAATTGAAACTTGGTCATAGTAACAATGTTTCTGCGTATTTCGAATGGATATGTGTGAATCTACGAGGCTTCATTTACGTAGTCTAACTTGTACCTCTAAGAACAAAATATTTAAAAAAATCACAAAAAAAAATTAATCGTACACAAACATATTTTCATCAAACAATATTCGAAAAAAAAAATACAGAATAAAATTAAAAATAAAAAAAATAAATATAAAAACCAAAAATATAAATATCTGTCTTTAAAATTGTAAATAAAATACTAAAACGAAAAAATAAATATTTTAGAAATAATAAGATATAGTTTTAGGTACCTTAAACTATTTAAGCGCACCTTAAGATAATTCACTAAAGACTTAGTTAAACTGAGAACAAAAAATAGATTTATAAATTAAATTAGTACATAAGAAATGAATAATAATAAACCAAAAGTTAAGGGTAAACACCTAGATGTAAATATGAACAAAGTAGATACTCTATTGTTTTAAAAAACACAAAATGACCGTTGATAATAGAATAAATTGTAAAAAAAAAAAAGTTGAAATTAAGTGAATAAATAATTATGTAGAAAAAAATCATTATCTGAAACGAAGAGTGACAAATTTTCTAACTTTTTCAATTTAAATATTATTTTGTGTCTATCAGAGTAAAGAAACGATTAAAATTATTCTGATTTAAAAGCTCTGTATTTATGCATAAGGGAGAAAACTAAAATTATTTTGAAAAACAAAAATTGTTTGACAAGATTTACTAGCATAAAGTTTTGAAGACCGACTATTTTCTTCGGCCCATGGTTGGTTTACGCAATTTCTACTGCGAGTGGCACTTCCACATAATCCCTTTCTTTGTTTAAATCCACCACAAAGCGCACGTATTTTTAAATGTAGATCTGTTTCATCTTAATAATTTATACGTCGCTGGCAATGTTTCTTGACAGGAAACGCGTAGCCCTGTCTGGTTTGTTAATGAACGGAACATCCTCCTTAAGGCATTTAAGAAACTTATTAATGTAAAATTTAGATCCTGAGAATCGCATATACAACTCCGTGTGCATTGCTACAGTTTCCTTTGATTTTGACGCAAAAATCTCTTAACAAAAGGTTAATCACTAATGCAGTTTATTTTCTTCTCATTCCTATTCATGGTTTGAGGATTCTCGCTTACCATTTTGTTGATATTCAGATGACATCAGAAATTAGGTTCACTTCCGGATAGTCGACTATTAACTCCAGTGTTTCTTTCATGATGATTGGAGCTTATAGTACTTAACTGCCATTTTGACTTGTCGAGGTTTCTGGCTCATTAGTGAAACTAACTCTAAACATTCCCAAGGACATCTGTCGTTTTATTATCATCAATGTCTGTATGTCTTCTTGCCCAGAATTTATCATCTTGTACTTGGCTGTGTTTTTGAATTAATTACAGAAAACCGAAAACACAAAATTAGTTTGCAATATTTACTGACTGTATAATTTATGAAAGTCATTATGCTAAAGGCCACTTTCTCAGAATGTGATGAATACCTAGTAAAAGTAAAGTTTAAAAATAAAGTAATCACAGTTGAAGGCTTGATAAGGTTAGTTTAGCTTAATGTGTTGGCAGAACCAGGGAGTCTTGCTCCAGCGACAACTTAAATCGTTACATAGTAGATCCAATGTGACCCCTTAGAGGTTTTGACTCTCATGAATTTGTGTAAGTCATTTAGAGATGTGTCAGACAGTTCCTGTTAATCTTGGAGGAAATGTCTTACTGCGACTTAATTGTTGAGCATCTTCAAGCACATCTTCATCACCACATCATCTGCATAGGTCACTTGCTTTGCATGATATCTCAGGATGCTACGTACCTTAATAACACGCACAGGATATGACAACGATTCTTTCGTCCTTTGTTAGATATTCTCAGTTCTTTTTATTCGCCCTAGAGTGGTCACTTTTTACGTTTTATTATAAATATTTTGTTCTCAACCGCTTGCTAAAGTTTATGGCATGCGGTATTTGCTTTAACATGTACTTCATTTAGTTCAAAAGCTGATTCCATTCTTGATAGTTTATCAACTCTTTCATTTCGTAGGACATTTCTTTGTCCAGGAATGCAGCAGAGATTTATATTGGGTTGTGCACCAGGAACTAGCCCTTTGCGGCAATAACTAAAAAACTATCGATTTTATTTTTGTGGGTGTTTGACTGGCAATGAAACTGCTAATGCCGGAGTGTTCTAAGTATTCTAATCACATCATTGTAACCTGATTAGTAGCTATAATAATCGCCAGATCCTCATCCTGAAAAACCGTTCTGTAATCAAGCTGTCTGCTAGAACTTGACAGGCTTAGAACTTCGTCAACGCCACAATCCATCTTGGAGTTTCCGGTCCTAATTGAAAAGTCCCATTGTGGAATGACTTTCATGCCATACCTCTCAACTTAAATAAAAAGTGACAATCTGGAAGTGCATTGTCAGACTTCCTTTTCATTTTCCAGTTGAATAGCACTAAGAGGATGGATATAGAAGTCCGTGGACTCTTTAAAAAATACGTTATATTTCTCAATATTGTCTCCATACAGTTTGTTCAGTGTTTCCTAAATTCGTTGATCCCTTCCAAATAATAAGACTTATGGGGGTCCCAAGAGAAGGCATTTGTTTCAGAGATGATTTCGTCTTCCGCTGAGCCGTTTCTTCAGGTTTGGAAACAGAAAGTAATCGTAAACCGTATGGTGTATGAGGCAGCAGTTCATGAAACGTGTATGGCCGAGTATTACCTTGATGGTGGAGCATTTTCTTCTTTGTCAAAAGCTGTCGTGTTTCCATCGAACTGTATTGGTTTCCCTTTTGACGGCAATGAATGTGGAGTATGTCGCTGGTATTCCAAAAAACTGTCATTATGAACTTGTTGACTGACAAACGTCGAACTTCTCAGTAGAACCAACTGCTGCCTGGTCTCTAGTATGTTATGTGTGATGCATCCATGATTCATCTATAGTGCATAGATTTGTCCAGATTCAAAAAAAAAAAACAAACAATTTCAACAAGTTATTGGAAACGGAACGACATCTGCAAATTCTCGTGGTTCATTGAAATTTCGATGAATTGTTTGATTTAGATACAAAGGATTAGAAATAATTTTAATATACTTGTGGTCAAACCAGTTATGATAATAGGTCTTAAAAAAACATACAAGTTCTCCGAAAAGTTCTTGCAATCAATTGTTACTAATAAAAAAAAATAATGATAATTTTAGTTCTCTCTCTTATGCAATTCTAAAAATTATTATCTTTAAAACAAATGCAATTATGATAAAATTCAAAATGAAAACAAAATTCTGTAAACAAATAAAAATCGAAATCACCCTAAATGTACATACAAATGTATCTAAACAAGAATATGACTAATATAAATTAATAAACTAAATAAACAAACAAACAAGGATTATACCCAAGAAAAAAGGAGAAAATTAAACACAAAACAATGGTTGAAACTATAATATTTTAGGTTTTCACATTTAGTTACATTATATCAATTCTCTAGGACAAATCACATTTTAATAAAAACTAAAAAAAAAACAACTTTCACTATGTGTATACCTTAAAGAAATGCGGTTCAGTTAAGTTAAATTAAAGAAAAAAACATTAAGTACGAGCATTAAGTCATATGTACAATGAAAATGAATTTTAGATATTTTATAAAGTTTTTTGTATAAAAAAAAATAAATAAATAAATAAACCAAATACAATGTATAAACCTAAAACCAAAAAAACAAAAAAAAAAAAACAGAAATCGAAACGAAAAAATATGTAAAGCAAAATGGAAAGAAAATAAATTCAGAAGAAAAATGAATCACATTTTCAGTAGTGTTGATATATTTGGTACTGTAAGTTATTGATTATATAATAATAAATAAAATGAAAAACAAAATGAAAAAAAAAACTACAAAAAAACATTTGGTGAATGAAGAAAAGTAATAAAAAATCTATTTTGTTTTGATTTTACAATTCAGCAGAATTCGATCGCAGTCAAAATTTTCCAAGTCTGTTTTCATATTTTGACGATCTTCAAATGCGGTGGCTGTGATTTTCCAATTAGTAGCCCTTTTTTTTGGAAAATTGAATTCATAAAGGGTTTTTTCTTTGAATAACAGGTTTTCCAATAACGATGGTTTCAAATCGTCATATCAGGATGCTTTTTGGCATTTACGTTCAGTATCGTTTGACAAATTGACATGAATAGACCACCAGAAGATGCCAATTAGCTTCAATGTTTAAAGCACATATCATCGACGAAGACAGCAGACTCGTGAGATCGTGTATTTAAATATTTAAAAAAGTTGGGCTGAGCATTAAAGCCTGTGGCATGCCTGCTTTAGTTAGAGAAACGGGTGGTATCTGATAATATGGCAGTACGTTCTGATAAAAATGAGCGAAGTGTTTCTATTAAATAAATGGTTTCCCTATTTTTGCAAAAAGATCTGAGGAATACCATCTTTCGACAGATGTCATGTTTGTATTACAGATTGCCTACCACTTAATCAAAAAGGCTTACGCTTCATCAGCGTTAACAAATCAATTACAATGTGTGCCAACTGCAATTTTCAGGGATTATAGTAGTACCGATAAACGAGTCAACTCACTTGTCAATGTTTCCGTACCAGTGAGACAGAGAAACGTCAAGAACGTCGGCCCTCGTCAAGATATATGAACAATTTTAACTCCAGGATAGCAAAGGATGACATCTTTGGTAGGACAGATGGTAAGCACAGCCTACACAATGCCACGTCTGACAACGCTTACTTACTTACTTATGACTATAGTAAGCACACGGTTTCATCACCTCAATAGACACAAGGGTACACGGTTCATAAAACGCTAAATCAAATTAATCACATTGCGATCGTGTTAAAGCATGCGTCTGACCTGGCCTCAATATGTAAGGCGTTTATCTACCCCAAATTGAAGTGCAATGCCCACATCTGATCAGGTGTCCTTAAGACCTCTTTGCACTTGCTAGATAGGATCTAAAATCTTGCGATAAAACTTGTAGATAATGCCAATATTACGTAGTCATTCGACACCCTCGAACATCGTCGTAACGTCTTCTATCTTACCTTATTGTATCGCTATTTTCACTAACAGTGATCCACAGAAATTGCCGGTAGCATTCGGCCCCTTCAAGCTTCCAACTGTAACGCGCGTCTCACTATGAATGCTCATCAGTACACCATCAAGCCACATTCGGACGTACTCTGAAATATCAACTTGCGACTTTTTTATGGAACGCCCCGCCGAGCTCTTTATTTCCTAGACACTATAACAAAAAACGAACATCGGTATCTCTCTTATTTCTGTCCTTAACTTCCCGCGCTATGTGCAAACGTCTTAAGGGTACATAAAATTCCAAACAATTCTGGATGTCCGAACGTTCCGAGCAGCTAACATTAACTCCGATCACCACCTTCAACAGCCAAGGCGCGAATACGGATTTGCCAAGCACCACGACAAAGAATAACTACAATCGGAAGAGACCGCCAATATCTTCGTCGAATGCGTATCCCGAAATCTCTCAACAACTCGTATACCGCCAGCAACTAATATAGAAGACCAGTAGCAAAGCTGCCAACGTGCCATCGGAGATGCCGCAACTGTATGCTGGGTTTCACCCAATCACCACCAAGAAATCCCTGGTTTGATGAAGAATGCCGGCAAGCGCATGCAGCTAAACAAAGACTCTACAAAATGATGCTGCAACGAAGGACGAGAGCTGCTCGTGAGCTCTACCTAGAGAAGAGACGTTCTCCATCGTCTTCTCCAGAAAAAGAAAAAAGAGCACGTGAAGCGCACGATCAAGGATATTAGGAGGTTTTGCTGTAGAAATAAGGTACGGAAACCTTACCAACGTTTAAAGCAGACGTGACAAGCCCAGAAGACCTGTGCAGACCATATAACATCGAAGAAGCTCAGATTAATCAACGGGTTGAACCATACCACTTAGACGATGATCGCCAAAACTTCGGTCCACTTGACCAAAATGAAGTAAGGATAGCAATTTCTATGCTAAAATTCAACAAATCAGGTGGACCTGACGGCTTACCAGCCGAGGTATTCAAAGCTGGAAATGGCTCTGTGGAGAGCATGCACCAACTCATTTCTCAGATCTGGTCTGAATAGTGTATGCCTGATAAATAGAACCTCAGCCCGATCCACAAAAAAGGAGACCTCCTTAACTACGCTAACTAAACAAACATAGGTCTCCTCAATATAGCGTACAAGATCTTGTCTGCCATATTGTGTAAATGTCCGAAACGCTTTGTCAGCAACCTGATTGGCCCTCATCAGTGCGGTTTTACACCAGGAAAGTGCGCAATCGACCAAATCTTCACTCTCCGCCAGATCTTGCATCGATGTTAAGCCCGCAAATGACAGCATTTATAGAGATAAGCTGTATAGGGCTATATCTAGTTTTGACATACCTGCCAAATTCGTCCGTCTGTGCAGAATGATGATTGAGAACGCTCGCTGCTCCGTCAAAGTCGGTAACGACTTAACCGACACCTTTGATGCTAAGACAGGTTTTAGACAAGGTGATGCGATAACCTGTGACTTCTTTAGCATCATACTTAAAATAATTGTACGGAACTCACAAGCGAACACTGGAGGCGCAATCTTTCAATAGTTCATGCAACGACTAAGGTACGCCGATGAAATCGGCATAATTGGGAGAACTCATCGAGCAGTTTTGAAATAGAAGCTGCCCAAATGGGTTTAGCTGTACTCGTAAATGCTGGCAAAACAAAGTAAATGCTGTCAACAACAACGAAAACGCAACATCGACGAATTGGACAGAACGTGACATTCGACAGCTTTTATTTCGAGGTGGTCTACCTTGGCTCTGCTATAACATCTGCCAACAACACCTCAGCAGAAATAAAATGACGAATCACTCTTGCTAATCACTGTTTCTTTGGGCTACGAAGTCAGTTGAATAGTAAGGCCTTATCCCGAAAAACTGAGGAGACTCTATATAAGACCTTGAATATCCCAGTCCTGAAGCATAAACTCTATTGGAAATGGATGAAGATATTCTCAATCCAATAGCCGGTTACATTTAATTGAGACCGTTATCCCCTCATGTTAGCCAATTTTTGTTTGTTAAATCATAACTGGAAGATTGGAGGGAGGTTGCCATTTGTCACAATTTTTCAAGACGAAGTCATATCGCCCGAAAGCACTCATGCAGTTTGAATGACTTGAAGTCGGAGATTCGACGTGAAATTTAGATCGGATTCAATATCGGACGAATTATGCGAAAAAGTCGTTTAAATTTGGTCCAGCACATACGGTTTCATGAGAGACATTTGAATGATGTCATATGATGATGACTGGAGGCATCATCGGTCCTCATTCTTTTCAAAATGAAACCAGACTCAAGTTACAGTCTATGGCCTACTTCACTACGCAGTGATAAGTGGTTATTAGTTCGGAAATAAATATAGAAATACTGCCCATGGGCATGAAAATTGGCTACCAAGTGCTATTGGTCACTAATCGATTACCTCCTGAGGGGACGTAAAGTCATTGGTGTATGCTGATAACTTGCAAACTTCTTAAATTGTGCTGAATATTGCACGTTATTGGCGACAGAGTTTTCAAAATTGACCCGACAAGGCATCATCAAAAACAGGCGAGTAAGCTTTATGCTTGAAATCATCTTCAAATCAAATCAACCAAATCACTGTAGCAAAAGTCCTTTTGAAAAAATTGTTTGTCACTTTTAGGAACTTTGGAATGGTACAGTGTTGGCCAACTTGGACTGACTGGGGTAAAATGTATGCAACTTTTATAATTTTAATATTTTCTTCGAATTAGTACATGAGTGGGTTATTTGCTAAAATTTGTTGGTTTATTTGTGGAAAACAACACCTTTAAATTATCATCACTTTACTGCTGACAAATAACGATCTTTTTTTAAGCATTTTGCATTAAAGCACGTTTCGGGCTCAAAGTGTGTTATTTGTGCACGAATATAGTAAAATAAATTATACTCGTCCTTTAGATTAGGTTAAAACAGGGGTATGATGAATATATCATCACAAAAACACTAGGCACCAAAACGGGCCCATCGCGATCCCTGTGGAACCATATTCACATTCAAATGGCAAAAACATAAAAAACCTCCCTGGTGAAACATCCAATTTCTTTGCAAAAGCCAAGAAGGGCTTTGAAGTTCGCGCCATCTATTTCCTCTTGATTTTCGAAAAAGTATTTGCCTAAAAATTTCCTTCGACTACGCGATGTTGACCCGCACTCAAACAGTAGGTTTGTAATATCCTCCTCAACAGCTTGCAGATCACCGCAGGATCTGCAAATATCCGCATCTGACAATTTGGCCTCTTTGCGTGTTTCCGCAACAGACAGTGCTCTGGATTCCTATTATTGCCTTAAATTTAAGCCTGTTAAATTTTATTAACTCTCTAGATCTTTCGACGTCGAAAATTGATCAGAGAGCCTTGGATACCCTGTGTCCTTCAAGACTGGACCACCTTAGTTTGGCAGTCTTTGTGATTTTGTACACGATAGTGCCCCTTACTGTGCAATGGGATGGTTTGATATTAGCAATCTCACTATTATCGAGTAGCCCTCCTCTTCTTCTTTGCAAGCTCATCCGCTTGTTCATTTCCTTTTATACCACAGTGGCGTGGCTCACCCGGTTCTGACTTCATAATACTTTGAGGACTTTCCGACAGCCCCTGGCTAAATCAGAATTGATGTTGGTTGATTCCATTGCCTCGAGTGCGACCTGGCTATCGATGTAGATAGCGATATCTCTTTCGGATACCTCATCTGCATTAGTTCAGCCGCCCTGAGGACAGTCAGACGCTTTGAGTGGGAGACACTGCTTACGTCCGGTAGTCTTATGGTCTTAGTCTTAGTCCTGGGTCTACTGAGAAGATACCAGAAACTGTTCCTTCCTCTGTTTTTGAGCCGTCTGTGGCATTTTTTTGCCAGTCCTCCCTTATATCATACGGAATATCGACGTCGACCAAGGAAGGAATGTCATCCGTTGGAATTGTATTGCCTGGCAGTAGCTCCGCTAGGACCGTGACGTGTCCGAAACTACTGGTCTTGAAGTAACACAAATTAGTGAGTCGTATTCCAGTGTTGCCAGCAAGTATTTAGATCTGTACATCAAGCGGTGTTAGGTGCAGAAAGGTGTTTAATGCTGCCGTAGGGGTGATACGGAGCACACCTGTAATTGCTATGGAAGCCGTTCTTTGAATCACCGCTAATTTTCCGTAAACCATTCTCTTGTATGTTGCTTTCTACCATACTAGTACGCCGTGTGTAAATATGGGTCTTACCACCACCGTATACAGACAGTACACCATAGCAGATTTTAAGCCCCAAACTTTTCCTACTGTTCTTTTACAGATAAAAAGCAGATTACGAGTATATGCCTTTTTGATTCTTTCCGCTATGCTAGGATTCCAATTCAGTATTTTGCAAAGAATTACACAAAGATACTTTGTGCTGCCCGAGAGGGACAATTCCACTCCGTTGAGTTTTAGGAGTCTGAATTGTGGTATCTTGTACTATCTGGTAAAAAGAACCAGTTCCGTTTTGGAAGGGCTGGAATTGAGACCACAGCTTTTTGCCCAAGTGCTAATCGTCTGCAGGGCAACTTCCACAATCTCGCTTAAAATATTTAAGTATTTTCCGTGGCACTTATACCCATTGTATTAAGCTTTTTAAGGATGTCATTGATAACCAGCACCCATAGAACTGGCGATATGGCTCCCCCTTGAGGGTTTCCACTGGTTACAGGCGTTCTAACCGAGCTTTGTCCAATGGAACAGTTTATTTTCCTACTTGCAAGCATGTTGCCAACGCAGTTTGTAATGCCCTGTCTAATATTAGCGTCTACTACAGCGTTTTTAATGGCGGTGCACTTCACGTTATGGAAGGCTCATTCTATATCGAGGAAGGCTGCTGTCGCAAACTCACCGAAGTGTAGACTCTTCTATATTTTCCCCACCAGCTTTGCCTTTCATATCTACATACATGCATGCTGTGACATAGCCGGCACCAACATTTTCCGAAAAATATGCATAGTCGCTTTGCGGTGTATCCTGTGGCTCCATCTTACTGGAACCATATTTTACGGTTATTTTGAACAGAACGCCGTAAAAAATTGTCTATCGTAGGTACCCTGCGCCAGTTGTGGTTTATGGATATTTATTTTCGTCTTTTAAAAAATATGGATCGATGACTCCTCTATCGGCCATAATTTCATACCAAGAAGATACAGCGCTCCTAGATTTTCCAAAGCCGACAGTTCAGTTCATTTACATGTCTTTTTAGATGTACGAATGTATTGGCATATCATAGACGTTGTTCTGCATCCCGTGGTATTAATTTTTGTGCCAACTGAATTTTGTTTGGAAACTCCAGATCAAATCATAAAATTCGCCTAGGCGATGTTCTGGAGATATTCAATTTAAATACGGATCGCCGTTGGCACTCTACGGTACAACCTCCATTGAAAATAGACCGATGAACATTTTTTCGGAGCAGATTAAATACCCCAACCGTGTCCTCTAAACGGGTGATTAAGTTTCACGAGGAGTGTGTTTTCCTTGCGTTGTAACAATAGATCCTTGTGATATAATAACTTAACCCGGCAAAAGTTATAGATTTTTAAGAAGAGTCTGTCAAAATTTACACACCTCTTAGAAGCGATTAAAGAAATTGAGAGACACGGCTAATGTACAATAAAAGTTTAGGTAACACACTTCTTCAATTATTGTGGTGTTGTGCATCGAGAGTTAGATTGCTGAAACATGTAATAAGACTTACTTTGGTGTCATGTGTCGCTCAACAGTGTCTATTAGAAGAAAATGATCAGCTTACACATCGCTCCTTCTATGTGACTTTTCCACCAAAAACTCAACTCAACTTACCGACGAAATACCTTATTCGCTTGACTTGATGTCGTTCAACTTATTCCTGTTTCCGAAGTTCAAATTGCCATTTCGAGGAAATCGTTTTGAGTCCATAGACGCGATAAAAGCAAAACTGCTAAGTGTTCTGAAACCCATTCCACAAGATACTTAAGAAGAAGTGTTTTCGTGACTGGAAGAAACGGTGCCACATGTATGGAGCTGCAGAAGAGAGCAACTTTGATGTAGACATAGTTGACTTTCTCGTAGATATCAATTAACGGATTTTATTAAATTGATCATCTTCCTGGAATCTTTTGACTGTGCACGTGGGTAAAACTAGTTTGGTACTTATTGGCTTCAGATTTTTTTTAATCGTTATTTTTCTTTGAAGTAAGCCTCAGGTTAAAGAATTCTGATCAAAAGTTTTCATAAAATGGTAAGTATACATATATATACATTCATATAATTATGTTTTATGTTTGACTTATGTACAATATTAAAATTACTCGTGATAAAGTGCTGATACTATTCTTGTAGCTTAGATGTGAAGCGAAAAATATTTTCAACATCGATATGATATGAAGTCCATCTTAAAAGCATAACTAAGATTTTAAGTCTGGAATTTAAGGTGGGGTGATGCCTTGAAGTCCGTTCATATTTAGGCAGACATGCCAAAGTTCAGTGCGATACTGCCTTTGGTTTTTTTTTGACAGCTGATTGTTGTTGACGTGTTTGGCATCATGTTGCATATGGACAAAAACGATTTTCGTTCTCTCATAAAACATTATTTTTTCAGAGGCAAAACGGCGAAGGAAACAAAAGAAAAGTTGGATAAGTATTATGGCGCTAATGCTCCGTCAGATTACACCGTCAAATATTGGTTTCGAGAGTTTCGTGGTGGCCGCAACTCCACTACCGATCAAGTCTACAGCGGCAGGCCCTCCGATGCGGTTACAGAGGACAATGTCAAAAAAATACATGAAATGGTGTTGGCTGACTGGAAAGTGAAGGTGCGCGAGCTAGCAGATACTACAAAGATTAGCACTGAATGCGCACGCCATTCAGTTTTCTGCATATGAAAAAGTTATCCTGCCGCTGGATGCCGCTTGGCAACTGTTGATGAAACTTGGATCCACTATTACACACCAGAGAACAGAATGAGTGCCCGGCAATCGACTGAAGCCGGCACGAGTGCTCCGAAGCGGCCGAGGAAGGCTCGATGGGTCGGAAAGGTTATGGCTTTCTGGGATTGTCATGGCATACTCTTCGTGGACTACCTCGAAAAAGGAAAAACCATCAACAGCGAATATTACTGTGGAGCCTCACATGAAGCGAAAAAAAATGTTGTTTTTGCAAGACAATGCGCCGCCGCACAAGAGCATCGCAACCACGGCTAAAATCTATGACTTACGCCTCCAAATGCTGTCGCATCCACCGTATTCGCCCGATTTGGCTCCCACAGACTATAATCTCTTCCCAAAACTCAAAAGATGGCTCATCAATAAAAAAATTCAGCTCACGCGAGGAAATCATCGACGCCACGGACTAGTATTTTGCAGACTTTCCGAACAATGACTTTTCGGAAGGGATCAAGAAGTTGGAAAATCGCTGGGATATGTGTATCAAACTAAAAGGGGACTATATTGAATAAAATAAAAAAACATTTAAAAAAAAAATTGTTTCGTTCCCAAGGAGGTTACTTTTCACCCCACCTTAGAAAAGAAATATCAACGCTGGGACTTTGTATCAACAAGTAGGGACCATCAAGTACTACGTAGCTTGTTTTTCAACAATGTAGCAAGGTTATGAATTCAATATTTGTTGTTTGATAACATAAGTATTGAGCGTTTTTTTTTGTCCATACGCACAAAACCAATTTAACGATGAAAAAGTTTCTGCAACTTGTATTTGGGATATATTTCTCATTCAGTCTGTAAGATTCGTTGCTTAGCATCAGAATTTTTAACTGAGTTTTTAAATGGATGTGTCGGAAGTTCTGGAAAAACCAGATTAGAATTGAAGCCACTAGAAAAATCCAAGAGGTGAATATACCCCCTATTCAGCGAGTCCAAGCGTTACCGTTGGTTTGCAAAATTAAGAATGGCAATTTTGACCTAAATGATGAACCAACATCCTAGAGATGTAAAGTCCATTTCAAAGTCCCCACAAAGTGTTACTGTCGATAAGGTGGGATGCTGAGGTAATAATCCATTTTGAGCTATTGCCTCGTAAGCATCACCGCAGAAGTCTAGTGCCAATCGCTATCCAGATTAAAGTCGGCGCTAGAGCAGAAACAGCCATTCAGATTAATGGAAGGGGTGTTTTATTCCATCAGGATAACGCTCGCCCTCAACCACTCTATTTTCTAGATTTAGCACCTTCAGATTTCCACTTGTTCCGAAGTCTGCAAAACTTGGCATGATGTCCAAGAGGCTTCTGGGGCAGTTGTTTGTCTAATGAAGGAAATTATATTGACGACTAAATAATTGAATTTGGTGCAAATTAATTCACGCTAAACAGACATTAAAAAGTCGGGCAATACTTATGTTACAATTTTATACAAGCAGTGGGTGTTTTTTTATAAGGACATTCTTTGAATTAGCAGCATTATCCAACTCGACTCCCAAAGTTAGTATTTAGTTTGCCCAGTGAACCATACTTCTATAAAAATGATGCCGGCCAGTATTTAATATTCAATGGACAGCGCTAAAGATGTACATATGATTATTGACTTCAACAAGACGGCGCAATATGCTACATTCTCCCCAAAAATTCCGTGAGCGGATAACTTTGCGTGATAAGCCTGTAAATTGGACTCCAAGATTGTGTGATTTAGCACGTTTGCATTATTTTCTGTGAGAATATGTGAAAACTAGAGGTGATAAACGACGTGGAAGCCAAAATTCACAGCACTATTACCGATATACGGTAAGATTTGACTTCCAGATTGGGCTTTATTCAAGTCAGCCAAAATTTAAGGGTTTTTGGCATAAAAAGCCAATACCGTGGTCATTTCGACGACTTTAATGTGTTTTATTGCATTTTAGAGTCCGAGTACTACAACTCGCAATCAAAAAAAAAAAGTCGATTGAGTTTTTTCTCAGAAAAATGAGGAATGCGTAGAATTATACGATTTTGAGGTAAGATTGTATTTTTACAAACACTTTTGTGATTCCAAATAAGGCTATTATAAGCAAATTAGTAAGCCTTCCCTTGAGTTGCTTTAAGTCACGAACGTTGAGTTGATTGAGGTCCCCTTCACTTACACCAGAATCGGCGTCTTTTTCCACGCTGTAATTCCTCCCAAAATTCCCCGTGCAAAACCGCATGTGTTCATGGCCTCCATATGCCGCAGACATCATTGTATCTTCTCCACTGAACGTCTTTTCAGGCGGAGCCGAACTGTTGATTTTGATAAGTGTCGGATCGGGCCTTGGACACTTAACATATTCTTCTATCGTTTGGTAAAATTTGTAAACTTCACTTCACTTCAACTACTGTATGCCAAAATAGTTGGCCTAGTACTGTATTTTTTATCACATACATTTCCCAATTTGTTTTTTTTTTTTTGTGAGAATCTATGAGCAAGAGATTCTTTTTTACTTAATATAATTCGTGAACATGTGTTTTTTTTTGATTGCAATTGATACGTTAAAACAACTGATGCCTTTATCATACAAATTAAGTGTTAACTAATTTTTTTAATTGCAAAGCAGTAGTAGGCCCACATTAGATATTGATTGTTGCAATCGCATTAGTGTTCACTATGGCACGCGACAAGTGCTTATCGGAAGACATGCGTAACTCAATAATTAAAGAGTACAAAAAAAGTTTCGGCATATATTTATGAATGTAACGGGTGTCACATAAATCATCACTCTATTGGAAGATGCTACATTTTTTCCAAATTGCGGCAAATGTCAATTCTACTTTGACATTTGTGAAGTAAACAGATAAAAACTACATGTCAACAAGACATGAATCGGTATACTCCTAAAGAAAGTGGAATAATTCGTCAGTGGAGTTGGCGCAGCGTGAATTTCCGCGCAGATTTCTCGTTCGTCCGACACCAACTAGGCAAACACTACAATGCTTAGCCGCTCGCGTAGAAGAGTATGACGCAACACGAGATTCTGCCAGGTCTGGAGCGGCTGTTTTGCTGAAAATACCTCAGCTGAGGTATGAATATGTGGCAAAGGTCCCCGGGCTATCGACCAGATGACGTGTCACGCAATTAGGTATCAAACGGCGGTCTTTACAGAGAATTTTGGTGAAAGACTGTAATATATTCCCTTACCAAGCCATCCTGAATCTCGACCACCAGGGAGACAACTTTTCATAGAAAATCGTCATGAGCGACGAGGCCCATTTCCATCTCTGTGGATATCTGAATAAGCAAAATCATCACTTCTGGAACATCGAAAATCCGCGTATAATCCAAAAACAGCATTGTACCCGCTTAGTGTTAGTGTTACTGCGTGGTATGCTGTTTACGCTGGAGTCGTCATTGTGCCTTATTTTTTTGCAAAACGCCGCGGGCCAAACGACTACTGTAGACGATAGCACTACAGAGCCACGCTCAACGAATTTCTCCTTCCACAATTGGATGAATTGGGACTGGAGAACATGTGGTTCCAACAGGGTGGAGCAACGGCGAATGCTGCATGAGCCACAATCGCAATTCTGAGGTGTGCATTTACGTGTCGCCTAATCTCTCGTTTTGGCGATTTGCATTGGCCGGCAAGATCGCCTGATTTTACCAGACTTCTTTTTGTGGGTTTTTTTGAAGATATCAACAAGTCTCAGACTCTCGAAGTCCTCAAAGAGAATATCCGGCATGAATGCGAGGACCTATCGCCGGAAGTTCTGGTAAGAATGATGGAAAATGCCATAAATCCGGCCCGAATGGTCTGGCGGCGGCCACTTAGCCGATATCATTTTTGTAACATAATGGAAAAAAATCTAAGACATCAAATAATCATAATACTGAATGAGAACCAAAGTTTTTCATTCATAAAAAAAATTACAGCCAAAGAGCTGAGGGTAACAACTTATGCGCCACCTTCTACTTAATATCGCAAAAAAAAAATGGAAATGGGGTCACACCACTGACGAAAATGGGAAGGCTTTCAATTGCTAGCAATTGTAATAGAAGGGCTTTGTGAAAAATTCTGAGAAAAGATCGTCGTGCTACGATGGCAAATAGCACCTTAGAGTGGAAAAAATTTTATCATTTTAAAGTATAAGAGTATAAAGAAAATGGGACAAAAATTTTACAAAGTAATTTTTACTATTTTTTTTTACTCTTATTATCTTAAAAAAATTGATTATTCTAATAACCTGTCACTTAGGCACTTTGCAAAAAAGAAGCTCTAAACCTGTACTCGTGACCTTCAAAACTGGACGTTGTGGCAGTGGATGTATGTAATTTACAGCGATGAGTCTCGATTCGAGATTTGTGCTGAAGAATCGCGATTAAGAATCTTTAGAATTAAAGTTGAAGCATCTCACCCAAATTGCTTTCGAAGAAGAACCAAATTTATCACTTCAGTTATGGTCTGGGCATCCCCAGCTGTCAGCTCAAGTAATGGACAACATTGGCTTCGTTGACAGCACTGTGAATGTCGGTAGATATCAAGGCTGCAAATAGAAGATGACAGCAAGATGGCTCATCATGTTATACAGTGAAGTGAAATATGAGCTGGCTTCGAGAACACAACATTCCAGTTCTAACGTCGCCTGCAAATAGACCCGATCTCTCTCCAAATGTGGGGAAAAAAGAATTGAGAATAAATCTGAATAACTGATGACATAATCCCTGATTAGTACTTTTAGTGGGAATACTCCCAAACCGAATTACGGCCGTTGCTAAAAGCACTCAAAAAGTCGAAATAAATATTGTAAACCACCTAGTTAACTTTTGAAGGCCAATATTTTATTCGAATTTCGTAAGAAGTAATGTTGGTAACATTGTCGCTGTATCTCCACAGTTCTACATAATAACCTTGAAATTCATGTATATTGTAGTAATCGCCATCATGAACAAGAGTATGTATACATGTTGGGCACTATTGAAAATGAAAATATATTGATTAATCTCCAATCGAATATTTTTTGAAAATTTATAGTTTTGGGCAAGAGTAAGAGTGTAAAAAAAATAATAAAATAAGTTTTCAAACATATTTTTATCCTTTTAAAAAATTATAAATTTCTAAAGGGAACGTGGTTGATATTTCACTAAAGAAAACACATCCAATTTTAAAACGCATCAATTCTTTGAGAACATGAGTAGGTTTGGCGACATAATTACCGAAATATTAACAGGGCGTTTGTGTTTTCCTCTTTTTGCCGAAAAACCCAACTTAACATCAACTAGACTAATGTACATGCTTCTGCCCCATAGATCATGACTGGGATATAGAGAATCCTTAGTGTTTCTCGACTCGAAATTTGGATATGCACGTGAAATACTAGATCTCATAAAATGTCACGTGAACAGAACAGGACTTACCTCGCTCTGTGGTTATGCACCTCGAAACAGAATAAAACAGTGCCCTTTGGTGCAATTTGTGAAGAATCCTGCTATTGCTACTCTAAGAGCACTGTTCTTAGAAAAGATTAAGTCTTTTCATGAAGTAGCAGCAAATTCTGTGGAGCACTGTCAATCGGCTAGACTGACTGAGACATTCCTGCCCTATATAGTTATCTGACTAACAAGTTTCTGGTGTGAATGCATTCATGAAGATTCGTCAGACAATACTAAATATAAATATCAAAGAAATGTCAGAAATGACGAAATGATTTAAAAACTAACCTTATTGAAAGATGTATCAGCCATGTAAAAAGCATCATTTATACCTTTTCCCAACAAACATATTGAACGTCCAAATAATTGGCAGGATCTTGAGGGTTTTTGTTCTGCCGGTTCTAAGATTATTAAGCCAAAATATACCATTGACGTTCCATTGTTCAATATGAATGTGTCGGATTAAAGAAATATATATTCGATACACTGAATCACAAGAACCACATTTTTATTACAAAAACATATGTACATCTTATTTCCTTTTTCATTTAAAAGTTAAATATTTTTTTTACGTATACCTGCACCAATAAAGGCCTCTGGTGAGCTGAAAAAAAGAGATGCAACAAATTATAGCACTTTTTTTTCGTCATTTCATTACGCACTCCAGAAGTGCAAGGTACAAATATAGGGAGGAATTTTCCCACCGTTTTTCGCATTTCAGCTTTTGTAAACATTTTCTGCATTCATGTATTATATTTGACTTAATAACCAATATTCCCCGTTTCAATGTTTTCCAGACTTTACTGAAATCAAATTAACTTCATCATTCTGGTGTGGGGCAACGAATCGATTCTGAAAAAAATTTCAGATATTTTGAATATTCTGTTTTTGCCTCATACCAGACTGAAAATTCTCACAGTCTTAATATAAATACATGTACATGTGCCCAATGTGAAATGGCAACAGAGTCATTAATAAACGGATAAGAGAACATTTTTCACGTTTTTAAAATTGTTTGGAATTTTCGTGATCGAAAAGGAATATCAAAATTTGAAGAATTATTTCTGGATTTACTCTGTCAATCTTATAAAAATAAATTAAACACGAGACTGGACCATTGTACCATTTATGTGTCCTTTTGGCTGAAACACCCCAAGTCTATGGTGGGAAAAAACGCTATGGTATCAGGAATTGGCAATTGAATGGACTGTTACAAAAGAAATAAATTACTGATTTAATTGACTTAATTTAGCGGAACATCTCTCTCTGCTAGTTGAATCTTGATACGTCCATCAAGTTGATTGAGGTTGATGAACCACGTGGCTGGAGTCAATAACGACGGTCAGCATGATTCTCACATTGCCGCGGCCTTAGTTTTTTGGGTTTCGTCGATGTTGCACGCTTCCATTGTAATGACTGGAACTTGGTTTCTGGATTGTATCCAAGCCTTATTTCCACTAAATATTCGCCGAGCTTTAAACAAAATTTGATGCAATAACGTTGTTTTTGACATTGTTCTGACATTGTTTCCCAAAATAAAATCCGACGACTGTTACTTACACGTGTTTCAAGTCCGTGACGGTAACTGAGCGGTGGCCATGGAAAAAATGGAGCATGCGCACTAGGTATCCTTACTAATGATTACTAAGACCGCCCTCCAAACTTTGTTTGTTTTGCCATGAAAAACAGGATTTTTGACCAGGTAATACAATTTCGTTGTACGTGGAATGGATCTACTTCTTAATCTCTGCGGTCGTGTCAGTTTCAGATTTACACCGGAGCTTGTATATGTATACGCATTTATTACCTCAAAGCTACAACTTTCTGCTGTGGAGCGTTTTTCGAGGGATTGCTTTCAGATTTGGTTCATTTTCGACAGCATATAACATACTCGTACAGTTGTGGCGAACTAATTAAGAACGATGCACTGGAATCATGTTTTTCGAACATTTTTATTTAAATTTTTATTCATCTTTGGGTTGTTAAATTTTTTTTTTGTTGCATGTATCAGTTAAAAACAGACAATAGCAAAAAGAATAGCAAAAAGATAACGGAAACATAAAATTGAATTCAAAATGTTTTGGTAACAAGAAATTAGCTGGCGATCTAATTAGAACGATAAGAGAATGTGTATTTTGCGGTTTTTCCTCAATATTTTGTCGGGAATCCTTTGTTTGCAATTACAGCCATACATCGCCTTGGCATTCACAAAATTAGGTCCTGAAATTTTTTCGGTGTTATTGCATTCTTGGAATGTCCTTGCGATTTCATACAATTCATTTGTATTGCTAATTTTATGCTTTTTAACTTTTTTTTTAACTCGTACCAGAGGTTTTCGATTGGATTTAGGTCCGGACTGCATGACGGCCAATCGATGACATCCACAGAATTATTCTGAAACCATGCTTTTATTGACCTCGCAGTATGTTTCGGGTCGTTGTCCTGCATAAATTTTCACGTTACTGGCAATTCTGCGTCTGTATAGGGCAGCATTATATTTTGAAGTAATCCTATGTAGCTTTGAGCGTTCATTATACCTTCCACTCGGTGTAACGGTACGGTATCTTTAAAAGACATAAAACCCCATAGCATAATACTCCCTTCTTCATGTTGGAGGGTGTGGTGTGGTGGATTTAATGCTCCATTTTTTGTTCGTCTAACCTACTGTTTACCATCGGAACTCATTCTATTGATTTTAGTCTCATCACTCCAGAGTATTTTTTTCCATTGTGAGATGGTCCGATCTTTGTGTTCCTTTGCAAGAGCTAACCTAGCTTTCTTTTTTTTTAGCGAAAGCAATGTTTTTTTTTCTTGATGATCTCCTAAAAAACTGACTTTCATTCAATCGCTCTCTAATGGAGCGTCCAGAAAGTGCATTTGGGTCCTAGCCGAAAACTACTTTCCGAATACCGTTCGAGCTCAAAAAATGTTTTTTTGCCATGCGAACTATGAACCTAACTTGAGCTTCATTTGGTTTGGGAGGACTTTTACGTCTTTTACGCCTTTCTGCGCTTTCAATGTTTCTCGACATATTTCACGGAGTTAAAAATCATTGTTTTCGAGTAATCAAGTTTTTTTGCGATATCATTGTAGTAGAATCTTTCAATATTGCGAAGTTTTAGTATGCCTTCCCTCATGCCTGCTGTGCAGCTCTTTTTTTTCACCATATCACGCTCAAAATATCTCTAAATCCAACAAAAACTAATAATAAGCCTTTAATTTCAAATTAATTAGTGTGTTTACAAAAAAAATTTTCCGTGGGCATCGAAATTCTACAAACAAACCTGTTTCAGTGAAACGTTCTTAATTATATCGCCAAGCGAATACTAGACCAATATGCTTAAAAGCCGATTTAATCTCTTAAATAATGTGCAATAACATCGATAGTTACAATTTAACATGAAAAGAGACATGACTGAATAGATAGATAGATACTTTTAATTTTGGTTGCCATCTGTCTTATTATCGGAGCGATAGTACTTATGATCGTTCTTAATTAGTTCGCCACAACTGTATGTACCTATTATTAATTAACTTAATTTACCGCTGAATTCATCCTCACCGCTCCTATTTCAGTAACGTCTCATAGTATTTTAAAGCATGAGTTGTAAATTGCTGATTTTTTTTAATGTTAACACAGTGAGCGAAGTTCTGAAAACTTATTTTCAAATTTCAGCTTATGAGTTTCGCACACTCCTTACGAGTTTAGTCTAAATCCAAATGTTTTCTTGACATCGAAAATCTGCTGTCTAGTATAGATGAACAGGTGGTGAATATCGATTTGAAGTTCATGGGATTTTTTCAATATTTGCCATAGCATCATTCTGGTCGATGATCTACCTTCCAGTTCTTAAACGTCACTGATTTATTGGATTATTTACATATACTCGGTTGGGTTTTGGTCGGATCATAGCATTTCGGTTTGAATGATTCTTCTGTAGCTGGCGGTGTTCAGAAGGTCTTTCTTATTGATTGAGATACGACAAATGATGATACAATTTCGTTCATCGGATTTACTTCCATCCTACAACTTTTTGCAGATGAGTCTTTAGGAACTAATTACTTACTGCTCTGTTAGTCAGATAATTCAGGAAGACACATATGTCTTAAGTGTAGGTCTCTCTATTGAAAGCTTTTCCTGATTAGGGCCTTAATACTCACAAATTTTTCGTGATCAGCTTTGACTTAATGGTATGTACACGCGGGTCAACTGCACCTTATTCGGCACGGCCACTCCTCTTAAAGACCGAATTGGCAAAGTAACCGAGGACTATTAAATCCTGCTATGCTATGCTGGACCAACTTGTTAAGAATTAAACAAAGACAGTTTTATTTCGCTAGTGCACCGACTTATATCCTGTGAAATTTGTCGAGGTGAACACCAAAGCTCTAACTCTCGTCTATAGAAACATGGTTGAAAGTTTCAGGGCCGTAGCTGGTTATGCCCCGAAAGGACTCAGTTTTATAGACAACTTATTTGATGTTTAAAGAAGGGCGGTATTCGCCCTAAAATTTTATCTGAATCTGTAAAAGACAGTTTTTAGTTGCAGTTTTTCACAATCTTAACCTTAACCTGAGGTACACTCTCCCAGCGCTATCACCGAGAACTTGAAAGGCCTCTGGGATAATCACTTTATAGTTTTGACTATAACAAGATCGCAGTGAATATCAACTCTTCAGACCGTTGGGGCATCCCAAGTACTGGGGTTGGGCCTTGCGTCGATCGCAATGTTATTATTGATGAGTTTTTGAGACTATAAGTCCTCTTAGTTGATGATGAGGTGCGTGGTAGTTGTGATAATTAATCTTTCTTCGTTATAGGAACTCAAAACCAATGGACTGGTATTGATATTTTCAGATACTCTGCAACACAGTACTGACCATAAATACAACTGAGGAACTTGATTTGTTAATCACGATCTTGCCGACGCGGTTGAATCCGCATACCATGAATCCTACCTATCGAAGACGAAATCCTCCACTAAATGGGTACCTTGATGCAACAAAAATCTAGAAAAACTACGGAAAAAAACCTGAGAGGAGTTCAATATTGCCAAAATAATAAATAAACGGGAGGGCCATAGAAAGCCTCCCACAAACAAACAAAATTGGAGCAACTTTTTTGAAAGTCATCACATCAAGGGCATTCCGGTAACTTGTAAGATACAAAAGTCCCTATTGAAAGTGTATACTACCCCCATAAACACATTGAAAGACCCAGAATACAACCTCGTGGGCACCTCCAGGTAATGTTTCCCTCCAGCTCCTTCTGCGAACCTACTTCCGTGTGCACAGAACTGTGTATTGTAAAATCATCGGAGACAGTTTGACTAGCCTTGAGTCAGCTTTGAAAATATATAATGGACTGTAAACTCATTTAAACCCTATAAATCACTGGTACTGGATGGTATCTTCTCATCCGGTCTGTGTAGAAGTACCAGCGTACTCACTTCGACATATCCCGAATCTTCCTAGGTAATGTACATACCAATGAGAAGGCAAAACGACTCATAATTTACGAATGATTTTGTAATGTAAAAAAACAATAGAAAAACTAATTCACCTATCCATAATTGAAGATATAATATCTCGAACTTTACTTCACAACTTACAATTTGGCATGGGGAATTTAATATCACTACTGTCAAGGACTGCCCTTAGAATAGAGTGCTGTCCCCTTTTTTATGGTGCGTGCTAGTTAATGACCTCCACCACCTCCTGAACACCAGAGGCTATAAAACTATAAGATATACAGATGTTGCCTCTGTTATCATTAAGGGAAACGATGCGATAACCATCAAGGAGCTCGTGCAAGATGCCATGACAAATATGTTACCTGTAACTGGTTTGAAAAAGAGGACTTCTCACATTCACAAAGAAAAGACAGATACAATTATTCGACCAATTTAGAGAAGGAACATGTTAAATGCTCAACTCTCAACTATATAACAAAGACGGCTATAAAATATGTATTAAGAACAAATCAGATTCTGGGAAAATCATGGGGATTAAGCCCCAAAATAATATACGGGCTGTGGAATCAAATAGTGAAGCCAATCATACTAAACGGTGCGGTAATGTGGTGGGACAAGACCAATAATGAAACTAACAGGATGCAAGGACTTGCGTTTCTGTGCATTACAGAAACTTTAAGAATGACCCCAAATGCAGACATGGAGACATTTTAAGACTCAGCTCCCCTTCAAGTAGCAAGTTAAGAACCAACTTCATCCCGCAAACCACTTTAAACAAGGCAACCTGATTGGTTATCTAAAAATAATGAAGAATATTGGAGTCACCTTTGTCAAATATCAAACTCTAAGTCAATTGGATCCCACCCTTGGCTTTTCAAAGCGGTATTGGATCTACTTCCTCGCAAGGTGGGAATGGAACACAAATCGTATATGGCTAAACGAATTTTAATTGAATTATATAACGTCTCAAGTCGTAGAAGCAGGCGTCATAGGACCTTGAACCCACCTCTGATTTGTACTAAAGGCCCCACCATCTTTTAGGGGGAACTAACTCTCTTCTTGGAAGCTGTATGCATTCTACTAAGTAAATGATACGAAAGGGTCAAAATAATTCTACTCTCGAATAATCAAACGGTATTCAAGCTGGCCATACTAACTAAATACCATTCTAGAATATCATTAAGCACTCAACAACCTCGCAACTCTGAACAAGGTCTCACTAGTATGGGTACCAGGGCATGAGGGTCACGATGGGAATGAAAAGATGGACCACCAGTATAAGAAAAGTGCACAAAATACATTCATTGGGCCCTGCCCGCCAAACACTAGAATGAATACAGTTTGGAATATTCTCCACTTGCACATATAACTTTTGCTGTGAAACTGAGGAGTATGTAGAGCACTTACAAGCAAACTGCCCGACGCTGGCTCGTAGAAGAGCAATATTTCACAATAAAGAGGACCAGAATGCGATCTTTGGGAAGGGGCTGATCCAATTCTTGAAAATATTAAACAAATAATGGAAAATGGGGAAAATAGATCAAGCTGGTCGCAGAAGGAACTTTGCCTTATTCTCTTACGCCGTATCAAATTGGCCTGTTCTCCAATTTCGCACGAAGCAATGTTTGGTGGAGTCATTGTTATTCTCCATGAAAGTGCTGAGGCACATTGATTCCGAAAGCAATCAGTATTGTGGTTTTCTGGGAATTATTTCGCCTCAAATAGGTCCTCGTTCTGCTTTTTTCGCTTCCGTTTGATGAGTGAGAACTCCTTCAGCACTACCTGCATCTTGACAAAAGCACTATAACTGAAAATTCTATAGAAGTCTTCGAATCTTAGGCTAAACGAAAACTTGAATCTTGAGATACGAGTACTTCTTAACAGTTAATTTGCTTCCAAGTTCAAATATTTATACTAATTCCGTATGGTCAGTATTGTTAGACTGATCATTCCACCATTGTTCGAAGGTGGATAACATCATTTTGGGAGCTCTGTTCCTTAGGTTCCCTTTTGTTTACATATTGTAATTGTAAGTCCTGAAACTCATTATTTTTTAAGCGCCTAGAGCGTACATTCATTTTTTTTAAATTTACAAGTAATAAATTGGAATGGATATATCTGCTCGTGTTTCGTATTTCCTAGCGTCCTTCTAGTTTCATTTAAGACGTTCGAATTCTTTGTTTCGGGCCTCTATTGTATGACATCGGTTAAGCAATTTCCAACCAACTCAAATTCCATTTTACGATGTAATTTACATCTTTCAATCCCATGATGAAGTCAAATTACCCCATTTAACTTCTGAAATTTTCATTTCATCCATTCATCCGTTTGAAAAATAGTTTCAGATCTACTTTGACTACATATACTTGTATATGTTAGCTGTTGTCACAAAATCGCACCTACAAAGTGATGTGGAAATATGTAAAACATTGAGTCGCCTACTACTGTATATACTGGGAAGATGGCTTGTCAGAAGGATTCTTTTCTTCGGGATTCTGTTGCCCCTTCAGTTGGTTTGGATTTTATCATGAAAATGTTAGATATTTTTCTCTATTGTGCTGTAATGCCTTTGTTCTATCTATCTATGAGATCCTTAATATAAATGCAAATAAGTCTCGCGCGATAGATATCAGAACCAGAAGTAAGGCAGAGTTCGAAACACAAAAAAAAATAAAAAAATAAAAAAAAAACCGAAAAACCCAGAAAGAGAAAAATGAAAAAGGTGAAGGACAAAGACAAACGAGAGCTCATGAACTTTAGACATCGAAAGTTGCTGACAGCACTCTCTGAATCTGTACAAGACAAAAGACACAATAAATGAGCACAAACAAGGCAACATAAATCTTGGCAAATACATCCCCCGTTGGTATCCTTTATGGCGGAATAAACGGCTTCTAATATATTGATAGGGATAAACATAGTGTGCCACCCGAGTGACAAGTATGAAAACAAGTTAAGTATTCTCCGTCATAAATACAGATTTAGTCCTATGATTTGAGTGCATTTATTTCCACACAAAACAATGGAGCATTATTCAAAGAGAGAGAGAGAGGGTGAGTTTTGACGGATTTGAAGTGAGTTATTTTGTCATCTGTTAAAGTCGTTATCACATCAACAACAACAGAGGAGGTACAAAGTTTTAGAACTTTTTATGGTTGTTCACTGATCTCATTTACATCAAAATGTAGAAATAATTGGAAAACTAGAAAAATTGGTAGATACGAAAATTTGCGTGTGTAAGTCGCAAAAGATATTTCATAAATGGGATTCTGGAATCGATTATTCTATTAGCTAGCCTGTCATTTTCGTATTGCAAAAACTCTTTGGATTATGATTAATCAGCTTCCAGTACCCGCAGCCTAATGCGAGCATAAGCTGAAAATGCACAGAGATCGTTACCATCACTCTGTAATAACTGCCGCAGGGGGTGATGTTGCCTAAGCCTGGTACACTAATGTGCTCAAAAAAAGGCCCAGTATTCTGTTAAGATTTTAGTATGAACTCAACAGTCTTTTCAAGGAAATAGATAGTCTCAATCCAGGCTCATGTCCTTAAACCGCTCCTCTAAGCCGGTAAGCACACCAGTGATTTTACTCTCGCGATCCAACAATACTCAGTTAGTTCAACCTTCTAACTGAATTCAAATATCCATAAAGATTACATTTTCGAACTAGTTTAGTCCAAAGAGAGTATTGGAGCAACCGGGCTGTCGCTAAAAACGTAGATACTCTGCCTCCAATGTACAGTACTTACTCGTATGTATTATAATTGTATAGGGCTTGCACGAGTAAGACAGACGCAAGTTTATACCATCTAGAACGCTTCCGGAGTCATTCCTGAAGATAAGACTCTAATCCAATCCAGCCTTAAATACCGGCCGAAATAGTTGCGAGTATAGAAAAAGTTAACCTTCTACATAGTTTGCAAATTAAGTTTTGAAAAAACCAAGTAACAGCAAATTTTTATCATCGAAAATGGCGTTATTGTTTTTCAAAATATTTCCCATGAAGACCAATACACTTTTGCATGTATTTGAACCAGTTTTCATAGCATTTTTTCACTCCGAACGAGGTAACTCTGAATCATGCGTTTTAAACGCATCAACCGTTAATTCGAAATTTCTTTCTGATGTGTGGGAATAACAATCAGGGCTCTGCGGGATCAATACAAGTGCTCAAAAAGCCACTTGTTTGAGCCGACTTCTGAGAGCTGGCATTGTCGTGGTGGAGAATGATCCTTTGCTTTTCCTTATTTCTCCAAAGATTTCTGCCAAACGAATGATGGTGTACCATTCCGAATTTGTCGTTCTACGTCGCGTCACTTTAATAGCACGGTGGCGACATGTCCGCTTTTTTCCAAAGAAATAGGCGACTATTTGCTCGAAGGGCTTCGCGTGCGAACTACATGTTTGGATTTGTCACATTATGCGGTATCCATCGCGAAGAAATCTTTTTGAATTCGTGCAATATTATGGAAATGTATGCAAGTGGAATTAATGCCCAAGCATGCCTTAATTTCATAATAAGTCACATGATGTTTTCTGGAACGACAACCGATTTTGAATGACCTTTACGACACTCGTCCTGGAGTATAGGACGGCCACGATTGAATTCGGAAAACCAGCTACACACGGCAGCTTGAGATGGAGCTTCATCACCAAAAGTCGAAAAGAGTTGATTGGCACACTGTTGTTGAGTTAATCTATGTCGAAAATCATAAAAAAATCATCGCACGAAAATGTTCACTATTTAATTCCATTTTTTGGCTGAGATGAATTTTTCATGCCTCTGTAAAAAAACGCAATAAGAACTCGTAAGTTCTGCGCAAGTGTTCCATTAAAAACATCAAACTTTACGATGCTGATGTCAGATTTGATGTATCTACACCGGTATTGCCATATCTGAAAACATAGCACTAGTATCGTAGTTATATCTAAGATCACTTCTTTTTAAGGCAATATGATGTTAATACCGCGGCCCATGAAATAATGTCAACGTGAGTGAGATTTTAGGGCAGCACCAGACATACATATATGATAAAATTAGTCTTATCATAGTTATAACGATCCAAAAGACGTTTCCCATTAGCGACCACACTGATAGGTTTCTTACACTGCTAGAATTGCAATAGCGCTCTGGACCTCTACGATGTGACTTATTAGACTTCGAAGTTTCCTATTCAGGATGACACCTAGATACACACTGCACCAAACGTCGACTATGCAAAGGGCTGTCTACGCTCTGGAGGAAGCACAGTTTTTTGTTTTTTTTTTTTAAGAACTTAGCACTCAACTGGGTATTACTACACTTAAAATGCCTGAGCACGTGTTAAGTTTTTTGGAAAATGTGACAGAGAGAGAAAGAAAGTTACATCACTCCATATGCCTGAGTGTTGACATTAGACCTTTTGAGAGTACTATGCAAAGAATCAATCAACATACACCATAACAGTAGATAGGATGCCGCTTATTCACTAAAATTACTTTAATACCGTTAAACGCTAGGGAAACACAGTGCCGGGCTAGCATTGAAGATGTTCTGAAGACAACTTAAAATATTCTACCGGTGTGAGTCTTCTTTTTCCTTACCACAACAGTTGATTGATGCTAGCTACGATGGTATTATGTTAGGTTAGGTTAGGTTAAACAGGTTTATGATGGATATGCCATCACACAAGCACCAGACACAAAAACGGGTCCATTGTGATCCCTATGGAACCAGTTGAATTTATATTCAAATGGCAGAAACATAAATAATCTCCCTAGTGAAACATCCAATTTCTTTGCAAAAGTCAAAAAGGCATTTGAAGTTCGAGCCGCCTATTTCCTCTAGGTTTTCGAAAAAGTATTTCCCTAAAAATTTTCTTCGACTACGCGATATTGCCTTGTCTTCAAACAGTCCTCAATAGCTTGCAGATTACCACAGAATCTGCAAATATCCGTATCTGACAATTAGAGCCTCTTTGCGTGTTTTCGCAGGAGACAGTGTCCTATCAGGATTCCTATTATTGTCCTAAACGCACTAGATTTTTTAGCAACAGGTCCAGCTTTACGTGAGCTCCGCAAAAAGATCTTTACATCATATATTCTAGACGAGGATGTTGCAATTGATATAATAAATGGAGAGCAAGGTCGGGCTCTTTTGACAAGAAAGAGGTGTTTTTTTAAACACAAAGAACTTAAGCTGATAGCGACATACGTCCACCATGGCTTCCTCGCAAGAAGCGCATTTTAAACACCAAATTTCCGAACAATTGGGGGCATATATCCAAAGCGTCAATCGTGGCTGGTTTATTGGTAATAGCTAGTGACTTGGCGTAGCCCCACAGAAAATAATCCAGTGGCGCTAAGCCTCGCGATCTTCTTGACTAATTTAAGTGCCCATTTCGTGAATTGCCAAAAGAGTACTTTTAATAAAACGATCCTATTCGAACTACAATTTTTCCGCATTGATGTCACGCAGATTTGGGAATATTTAGTCGTTGATCATCGTATTGTACCGGTGCCGTCTATTGACAGTAACTAGTGCTCCGGCCTCATTTTTTAAGAAATAAGGCATATGATGGGGCAATGGTATATGGCGCTCGGTTCGAGGATTGTCCTCGCTCCAAATACGGCAATTCTATAACTTTTTAACCAGAAATGAACGACAACACTGAACAAAATTCTACAAAAACTAGGTCAACCTCCAGTTGATTTAAAGCACAATCACCAAACACCCAGCGAGATAAAACTGTCACAGGACTTTAGCTTTTGCACCAATTGGATCGTATGGGATCAAGATCTTTATGCTAAATATCCCAGATTGTGAATGAACGAAGCCCAATTTGCTGCAAACGACGACGAATTGATAAATTCTGGTCCGCTTCAACACTAGCTTCGTGAATTGGGTGCGAAATTTTTCTATAAATATCACATTCGGGTGGCCGAATATATCGACTGTAAATTTCACGAAGTGCTCTATAATTTTCGCTAACAGAACTACGTTTTTAGAAATAATCGTTCTTGTGGCCTCAATCTTTCCATATGAAATGGCAAGCTGTATTGAAAATAAATGAAGCTTGCCAGATGAATGTGACAGCTGATTTGACATTTAATCCATATGGAAAATTTGACTTTTACGAGTACACCATAAATTCGTTTTACTGGATATAAGTAGCAACGGCATTATTGATTCGCACTTCCAACTCGCGAGTAGAATTAACACTAACTCAGATAATTGCACGATTCTCCTTCCACTACAGAGAGGTATGTAGACGACACATACTTCCAACATCCGGAACCTACGCACTACACATCTAATCAGTCTTATAGAGCAGAAGCTTTTTCTAAAAAAATTTCGGAACAGGACATTCTTCTCGCAACTTTGAGCTTCTTGGTAAGCTTTGTTTCCATCAACAGAACCAGACATTATCGTGGTCTGTAAGCAACTTACACAGTGGGGCCCATCGCTCGATCCTTAACAGTGGATAAATAGCCTGTATGTCAGATGAAGCTTCCGGTGCCCCAGAACCTGAGGCTTGATAAATAACCTTCACTTTTTAAATCGTGCTTTCCTACTCTGCGCGCTATTTGTTTGACTAAGGACTGATGGTGTTTGAACCTCCACCTATTATGTGGTACGCATTCTTACATAAGACACACCAACCCTGGCTTTTGTAATTTATAGTATATATATTGGTTTTGCCACTATTGTGTCTGTTTCATATTTTTGTTACGGCTGTTGTTTTCGTTGCTGTAGCTGACGCTTAGAGTGCTGTTTTGGTTTTAGTTGTAGCTATTCTGTGATTAACTTTTGTTTATGGTGAAAGCTCTACTTCTATTCAGGAACTCGACTTGATCCTTTTCATCTTCCGATTCTGAGCCTGTAAACTGAGCGATGCTGGTGCTTTATCGAATATAAGGGTCCTCTCCTTCGTCTGACACACATTTACACACTTCAAAAGTCCGTGACCAACTCCTGACAGTTGCCAGGTCGTAGCTCTTCTTAGATGGGCCTTCATGCTAAAAAACGGGACTAGATCATTTCTGATGTTTTAAATATTTCCTTACCCATTCACTTATTCTACTAAGGCTAAATTAATTAAAAAAAAAAAAAAAAAACAATAAATGAAAGCTTTAGAACTGGTTAGCCTTGCCCTACAAAGTGCTATCCTTGTATGCAATATACCATAAACGGACTTCCTTAATTATTGTATCTAGCCCAATTTTTTTGGAGTGGCTCCTTTTATTCGTCACAGAGTGGCACTATTGTCATTGTCGTCATGCAAATTCATATTCTTCTTTCTTTTGGCATTTTATCTCATGCAGTCTCTTATACAGTCTCTCATCCTATTTTCATATTCATTTCATAAAGGAGAGCAAAAAAACGAAAGCCAAAAAAAGAGAATATTCTAGATTTCCACTTCGTTTACTTCCGTTTGCTGAAAACTTTTCAAAGGACAATACTCTATTAGCAATGTTGTAAGAGGATTATAATTCGCATGATGAGCACAAAGACATAAAGATAGTTAGAGGGAAGCACGACCGATTCCCAAACACAAATGACCGAAAATTCCATCCGTGCATTTGTCCACGATTCAACTGTGTGAAAAGCGGATACAGTACACACATTCAGCCGAGCATACCGGATGTAGAGAAACGTTTGAAAGGCTTTTAGATTCTTCCAAAAAAAAAAAAAAAAAAAAAAAAACAGAAAACCACATGAGTTCCATTTCTAAACTGCGTTGTGGGCGTTTGAGAGTATATCTGTACATTAATCCTCCGCCCCGTCGCTCTTACCATCACCATAGTTTACTGACAACCGGGAAAGGCCTTAGTTATTTAATTAATAGCACAAAAAAGGAAAGGAATGAATTGCGGATTTGTTGAATGTGTAATATGATACAACCCCGGTACTGTGGTGCACTCCAAGGACGTTGCTACTCATTTTTTTATACTCCGTATCCATGGTCGAAGGAGGAGCAGTTATGTACGAAAATACGTATGTAGTCGCGATACATCCTGGTACACCAGAAAAATTTACGAGTAGTCCAAACGTAGCTAAACGAAATGACTGAAGTGTGTCTAATAGTGATGGTTTCAGCTTAGATTAGAGAGACGAACTTTTTAGTTATTGCCTTCAACCAGAAATGAAAGGCGAACGAAACGAACTAGACATAAATATTTCAAATGATTTAAATTCTTTTGGGAACCAATTAGGTTTTGAACTTAACTTCCGTCTATGTGCTTCAAGATGTACCGCAGTTAGAGTGAAAATTAGAAAAACCGGCGAGTTCATCATTTGCTGGCACTGAGGGATAAAACTTTTTATCGTTTTAAATAATTTGAAAAGGGCTTATTACTTTTATGAACATAATGTACATACCATATGTGGGATGAATGAACTTTTAAGCTACCGCATATGAGATGATAATAAAAGGTTGTATGGTAAGCCAACATCTGCATATTTGTGTAAGGTGGAGCGGAGGAAAAGCTCAATAAAATAAAAATTTCAACTGGCAGATACATGAAGACCTACTATTCAGCTATTCAATTGCTTATTCATTATGCCAGGACTAGGGTTGATAGAAATCCACATGCTGCTTAATGAAGGATTTTTTTTTTTTTAGTTAGCTAACTGATAATTTTTAAAGCCTATCGGGTGATTTTAAAGTTTGAATATAACTGAGTCATGTGTATGAGTGCTTCTCTTCCATAGAAAAGGACGATTTCTCGGAATTTATATTGACAGCCTCGATTCTTTGTGAAGATATCATGTATTTCTAATCATAAGACTTGCAGATTATAGGCCTTTAATTAATGTACTTGTAGTACTTTTCTTAACAAGATAGCACAATACAGGAAATCAAGTCGGTGTATTCGACTAAGTCAAGGAGTACACACTGTATAGCATATCAACTCTCACCGCAACAGAGTCTAGCGCCTGCAGCCTTATGTGACCGCGATGTTTGCAGGTTACAATGACGAGGACATTATGACAAGCTGGGTAATGTATTGGGTAAGCGAGTTGTACAGTTGTACAGGGTCCATCAAAAACTGGGCTGAAGAATAAGCTAATAAACATTTGTAGCGAGACGGGTTTTACAGTAGAAAGTTTGAAGAGGAAAAATGCTACTGGCACCTTCGCTGGAGCACTGGTGCTGTAAATACCGATACAACAAGTAGAGAAAAGAGACATTACGTTTATGTTGAAGGATGTCAATTGCCTGGGTAATCCTGGCGTCATCTATGGGTTTTATCTTGCTCGAATTTGAACCATATCTTCCCAAGGTAGAGATGTGGGTTCTGACTAAACTTTTGAGAGGGCAAAAGCCTCTCAATCGGAAGGGAAAAAGTATTTATTACATGTCACGAGGAAATCCTGATAAGTATTTAGCTGCATTTTTGACAATATTGAGTATGAGGTTAACGGAGTTCACATACTTGTGAACTCAATCCTGAGACCAGTTTAAAGGCGAATATGACGGCCCTGTGCTTCCATAGAAGAGATGTGTTTGGTAGTGTACATTCAAAACATCGTGTTATTAATCATTGATATAGTAAGTGTAAATTCTAGCTTGCGAATGGGTGAACGAGAAATCAATACAACTACGGCCATGTTCATCTTTATTAATTACTTTGAATTGGAGGACAGTTTTCAAACGATTTTGCACATATAATCGTACTGGACTACACAAATTTGTTGACAACCGATAACTCGACCCACTGGAAGATATACGAGTATAAGGCCATGTGACTAAGATACAACAAGCTTGGAACCAAAAAACTTAAACAAGGTACATATGTCAGTACTATGTCTGACCAGCTTATAAACAAGGATCCAGAAAGTAACAGAAAGAGTGTCCAACTCCATAGGGCGCTCTTATATAATGAGCCACATTGGCATAAGTCTCCAACCTCGTCTATACAAAGCTGGCCATTAAATACTTAGGAGAGCAAGATCTATCCCACTAGGTTGCATCACGGATAATACTGAAATTCATGCAAACTAATCTGAGCTCCTCTAGGTATACCTCAGATAGTCTGCATGTTTTATTAAGGGATCAAAATATTGAGATCGGCATTATCCAGAAGCCCTGGGTGAGAGACTCGGCCATAGAAAGGCTTCAAGACAAACAATACGACCTATTCTACAAACATCAGGCTTTCCGTAAACCCAGAACATGCATACACCCTAACAAACATACGAGTAGCTCAAACGTTGTAACATTTGTTAAGCTGGAGTGTGCATACTAAACAACATACCTCTCATAAGCATACATGTCTCATGAGACACCAGCACTGCAAGAGGAAGTGGAGCAACTTACAGTCACAATAACAAGGAAGGAAAACTTACCGATGGGCCGCGAACCCAAGACGAGGCATACATACGGGGAGGCACCAGAGATAATAAAAGAGGTGAGTCACTCTCCGATTTTCTTCTAACTACTAACCTATCTGTCTGCAATAAGGGTACAACCCCAACCTTTCTTTTCCTAGTGCGAAAACTTTCAGGGAGTGGTAAGAGGTCCCAAATATTACACTTAAAACAAACAACGACAACATTAAGTTTGAATATTATATAGTTTCTAATCTGGAGTCAGACCACAGATTGATCCTCTACGAGTTGAATCAAGAGGCTGTGACCGCTTAGACATTTAGAAAACCTAAGACCAAGTTTGACCATTAGACAAATCTCAAAAATATAACCGAAATATACAGAGTAGCAATCGAAGAACTTTCGAGAAGACAATGAGCATTGCATACACAGTCTCGTGTTCAGTTAAACGCGGTAGAAAAAACACTTCTCCCATGTTGGAATAAAGATTTCACTAATCTCAGGCAGAAGACCAGAGCGATTTTCAATGCAAACACAACTTCTGGCAACCTTACAAGGACTGTTTAAGTCTGAATAAGAAAGCCATAAAGACATCCAAGATCCTGGATGGAATATTGCCATTCAATGGAAATTCTCAAGGACTCTGTCAGGCTTAGCGAAATTCTCTACAAGGAACATTCCAACCCTTCCTTTCTAAGAAGGTCAGATGGACTAATTCATCTGCAGAGACCCTGAAACTCCTGTTGAAAACACACTTTCCCGGATGAAGTGATATCAGTACGGAACCCAGGATGTTTCAGAAAGTGCAACCTACATCCCACAGCAATGTTATTCAATTATTTGCTATGGAAAGATTTCTTGGGGTATTAACAGTTTATCCCCGTACAAGTCACCGGACCCTGACCGCACACTACCCGTCATGCTCTACAGATCGCAAAACCTAACAACACGTTGGCTAGTGTCAGTCTTCAGAAGCTGTTTAATACGGAACAACGCACCCTACTCTTGGAGACGCGCTTGGTTGGTGTTTATACCGAAGCTAGTTAAACGTAGACGCGAGTCCTCGACGGATTACCGGCTAATTAGTATGACCTCTTTTGTGCTTGAAACCCTAGAGCGTGTCTTAGATATCAACATGCGATGCATTCTAGAAAAATCACATTAGGCCTACCTCAAGGGAAGATCCACGCAAACGGCTCTCCACGAGTACTACCACGAACAATCGAAAAACCCATAGCGTACATGGAATATACCCTAACCTGACCCTTTCGGAGACATAGAGGGAGCTTTTAATAAAGTACACATCGGAGCTATTCCCAAATCTCTGATAGACGAATTTATTAGCCAATATTTAGTCACTATGCTCAAGAATTATTCAGGCAACATTTGGAAACAGTCACTGAACCAAATTCATCCATAGAGGAACGCCACAGGGCAGCGTTTTTTCTCCTCTATACTGTTTATGAACTAAATTCTTGGAAGACTAGACAGAGGAGTATGCAGATGCCGTGGTGATACTAGTCTCAGGAAAGTTGCCTTCCATGATAAGTGAAACCATGGAGGCTGTTCAAGACAAGATAAATACCTGGGCCGCAATTTGTGGCTTTGGTGTTAATCCGAACAAAACTGAATTAATGCTATTCAATACCAAAACCAAAATACCTGGTTTTACCCCTCCCTACCTTAAAAGTCAATCGCTCACACGATTCTCCAGCATTGAGTATCTGGGTATCATGCTTTACCCAAAACTTAACTGGAAGCACTAACTGAGTATCTGGGTATCATGCTTTACCCAAAACTTAACTGGAAGCAAACATCGAACACAGGCTAAGGAAAGCATGCGTTGCCTTCTACGCTTGCAGTAAAACCTTTAGGATGACTTCAACCAAAGATAACCTTGTGAATATACACAGCCGTAGTGCATCTCACCTACGGGTCATTAGTATCGTTGCCTTCACGAAATTAAAGGTCTCCAAATAACAGCCAGTACAGGCACCACGAGCGCATCGAGGTCGACCGCAATGAATGCCCTTACTGTTCTCCTGAATCTTCTGTCTCTGCGCACAAAAAACACAGCTCAATGCAGCACAGTTAGACTCATAGAATCATGGTCACGTTGCCAACTGACTATATCACACCCAAACTAAACAGCAAAAAAAGCATTCACGTAAGATTTCCCACCAGAGATTAGTGAAAGAAAGACGTAAATGATTTCATCTATGGTGTGGGGGCCGATGTCTACTCTGAATCGCTGAAAATATCAATATCATACCGCTTGCCGGATATTGTCAGCGACTTACTGGCAATCCGAGAGGCTTGCACACAACTCGGGTGTGAAGCACCACACAAGCTTAACATTGCTATCCTCATAGAAAGCTGAGCCGCTATCAAAGCTATCGACTCGGCTACCAATCCTCCAAGCTGGTGCAAGAGTGCCGGAACGAGCTTGCCAACCTGGGCGAACGCTTTAACGTAACACTGCTCTGGGTTCCAGGGCACAGTGACATAAAAAGAAACGAGCGTACAGATGACCTGGCAGGGAAAGGCTCAGCTCTGCACGGCTCACTCGCGGTAAGGCTCCACATCCCGCTAAGACCGGTTAAAGGACAAATCCGCTTATATCTCCTGCAGAAGGCCAACCTACTAAACAGAACCCGCCCAGATATCGCCAGAATCACGGGCATTAGACATTTGGAGACCATGCAGCCAAACTAGGTATCGCTACAACCCGCACTGCCGCAGTTGCAGGAGTTTAAATGAGAAGAAAACTCTATCATTTGCAGAGATGCACGGCGCTAGCAAGAGTCAGACTGCGTGCACTAAACCAACCATTCTTTGACTACCATAACGACATCTCTGGTAAAGGAATACGAGATATAATCTAATCTTAGCCCCACACTCTGGATCTAGGCACCGACTGCCTCACGTCCTCGACCTTGTCACACCAGTCGTGATAACAAAAAGCCACATTGTAGTGCTACTTAGGTTATGTTGAACCCCTACCTAGGTTGCATCAATTCTCAAACAGGATAATGACGAAACCACCGCATTAATTTTATGTTACAACACGAACTGCAACCATTTCCAAATGAAAAATTATTTCGAATACATGTCAACAACTGTCTTACAAACTTTAACATTGCTCTTTGTGGAAAGAAGTATATCAGCTGCAAAAGTGAGAAATGAAGATCTGTCTTGAATAACACCAAAGAATGTATTCTTGAAAATAAATTCTAAACAATTCTAAAAGATCAACATTCACAAGAGCTAGGTACTCAATGCACAGTTTTCAGCGTTTGTTATTTCTTACCCTACAGCGGTACTTCAATCTTCAAATCAGTGTTTTCCAATGGTGTCCTCCATCCTCCTCACAGCAAGTCGATTACTCGTTTATTCCAACCAAGTCAAGAATGACATCGAAGCATTTCAAGGAACCGATTGATTTGATAGCCATGCTTGAATTCTCCCCTCGGATGCTTGAATGCAATTTCTCTTTATTCTCTTCATGAAAAGTTTATCCTCACAAAAAAATAAAAAATCCATCGAATACCGTCACTTCACCAAAAATGGAAAAGCTGAAAATGAAGAAAAAAAAAAAAAACCAAAAAGGAAAGGACACGAATCACAAAATAAACCTCTACATACACAACTCATCCATCAATCCGACTAACCAATCAATAGCTTGGCATAGAAGTGTGAACAAGTCGTCGCTATCCTCGTCTTCATATTCTTACCAGGAGCGCCAATTCTGGTAGCGAAAATCGTCGTAGCTCAACCATCTGCTGGGAACAGCTTGTATCAACCGATTTTTGCTAGTTTTTTTTCCATTTTTTTTTTTTTTCAATTTCACACCCATTCAAACGCGAAGAAACCTCTCAAGCGATTTATTGCAATGCAATCCCTTCAAGGATTCGTAAAACTTTGATAGCACACGAGGAGGTGTTGCTTGACTAGATGTGCAGCGAAGAAGACGTCTACAAGGAGAATTTAGAAAATTTCTATGTCCTTCATATGCAGCTTAGAGCTGAAGGAGAAATCTTTTCTTATTTTTTTTTTTTTTGAGTCGAACGAACGGGTGTAGCTGTTGACATAGGATTCAGTACACGAAAGGTCCTTCGGCTTTACTACTAGTAGAAAAAACAAACACTACAAGTTGGCGAAAATTTAAGAACAAAGTAAACTAATGGCCGTAGAATGGTCACAAAAAGGACACACTGGTACCAAGAACTGAACATTAAAATTCCATTTAAAATTCCTTCGTTTCGTCCTTTTTAGAAGACGCCGCACATTCAAACAAAACAGAACAAAAAACGAACACACACAGCAGAACATAATATGAACTCCCCCACGCCTTGTGCATCTGTGGATAGAAAACGTGAAATCCTGAAATTCTGCAATTCCCGGTCTCCAACAAAGTCCAAGTATCTGTAAGCACGGGTATCCGTGCCCTATGTACACGCTAGAGTCGTTTACAATTTACAAAATTTAAAGGGTATATCCTCTCTGGCGTATTTTGCCATCCTCGGAATATCCGCTAGGATCTATTGTATGTTGCTTTTGTTCTTATCTTTGACGAGAAATGAAGAGAAAATAATTGCCATTCGGTTTTTATTAGGAAGCACTCCTTGTTTCTCGCTTTATTTTACTTTTCTCTTTTCTCTTTAGCCGAGCATCCTTCGTTCTAGTTCGGTTTTGGTATTTCTGCCTCAAGACCGAAGCAATTAAGTGGGGTAGTATTGTTGGTCATTAGGCAGTGGATTTCGGGTGCAGTTAAATTTAAATGCTCTAGCGGTAGCTCATGGATGATCGTAACTCATAGAACGATTTTTTCGTATTTAGATAAAGTATAGACGGAAAAAAAAAGATACTCATCGACAAGAGTACTTTTTTCTGAAGGATAATCTATTTATTTTTTGTTATACAATAAATTGGGCAGACCTAACAGACAGCTTAATTAAAGGCCATTGCTAAGATAATTGCATACAAAGGATATCTTAGAAAATGTCTGCTTTGAAAAAATGCGCCTTCGATTTTTATCTCTTTATTTTTGGTATCTTTAAGTAGTCCTTATAATGAGGCTTTGGTAAGATAAAGAAATATGTAATAAAAATTGCAAATTGAATGCCCCAATTAAAGTTACTATCTTATACATTTCTTCAATTTTGTAACTCCCCACTTCCAGACATCGAGCAGCTTACGAAATTCACAAGGTCAACTGATATCGAAAGATAACATATTTATAGTACATCCACACAGTCTATGTACTTTTCGCAAACATGGATACATTTTGGATTGACAATGTTTCCAAACTCAGGAATACGTAAAACTGGAAATCATTTCCGATATAGCTACTGCAGTTCGCATTGGACCTGGGGCTCAACAACTACACCTCTTGGATTATTGTGGTCTTTGGCCTATTGAATCCAGTTTCAAAATAGAATATGGTCGAGAGTGGAAGACGAGTTCTTCGAGCCCTTCAAGACGTAAAAATAATATTAATTCGCCCTAGAACCCCTAGTCATTACAGGCGATTGCTCCTTTTTTTTCTGACCAAGTTGATGTTGCGTCCCAGTCATGTAGTTCGCCCTAATGACTCCTTCTCCAAATGGAACCAAAACCCCCCCGAGGAATTGTGCGTCTTTAACGACTAATGATATTTTCATCCACCTTTGCTTCAATCCATTACAAACAGCAGCACATGGATGCAAAGGGTCTTAAATAGGGTCTCCTTAGTGTTCTTGACAAACTTTTTTTGATTTATGACGAAGTGTCATTATCAGAGTTAATACCATAGTGGAACTTATTCCCGTTCAGATTCATATCATGGACTACACTCCTACACTCTCAATGCCACCATTCATTTAAAGAGAAATGGTCTTTAGAACACGAACATGCGCTTTGAGGATCGTGGGCGCCGACTGTCTTTTGACTCTGGTCTTATGGACATGCCGTCTAATGCAACGACACCAGAATTCCTGTTGCGGCTAAATTACGAACTTGACTTTCTCTGTGCTCAGAAATTGTTTCACACAGAATCTAAGCCAAGAAAGGAATGTAGTGGAGTCTTCACGGATGACCAAAACCGATTAAGGATACGGCACTGGTGTCTTCTTGGACAACGACAACGCTTAATTTCAACTCTCGTTAGGAAAACTTGCGCCCGTCTTAAAAACGGAGATATGCGCGATCATGATGGCAACGAACCGGTTTATGGTCGAAACATTTGCATCTATTGCGACAGTCAGCCTGCACTTAAAGTCTTGCCGAACATCTACAACTTTCAAGCAAGTCTGAGAATGCAACACTTCATTGAAACCAGTTGTTATGCTGAATTTACTAAGTTGTGTTTGGGTCTCGTCTTCCAATGGCATCGCAGAATGAGATCGCTGATGGGATCGCAGAATGAGATCGCTGACAAGGTTCAGAGGAGAGCTTTTTAGAACCCGAACCTACATTAGGATCGCCGGCGTCGTCGGTTACGGCTTCCATTCACGGTTGGGTTCATATGCGCATAACTGCAGATCTAGTTGCCTGCAGACAAAACGAATCCTTCCCTACGTCTCTAAGAGGTCAGGGGCTTTGCTGCTGTCCTTCAGTAATAAGCACTGCAGGATGCTTACACAAGCGAGTCGTACGGTTTAGGAACGAATTTTAGAGTAGGTCCGAAAGTGGGCTTGAGGGTATACTGATGAACATTCATAGCGAGAGGGTGTTACGGTTAAAGGTTTGAAGGGGCGGAATGCTACTGGCGATTTCTACGGAGCACTGTTGGTGTAAATAGCGATAAAACAGAGTGAGATACGAGCCATTACGTAGGTGTTCGAGGGTCTCCATTGTTTGAGTGAAATAAGTATCACCTAGCAGGGGCAGAGATGTTTTGAGCGCACTCAACCAGATGTGGAAATTGCACTCCAATTTAGAGCGGATAAACGCCTTATATATTGAGGCCAGATCAGAGGGGGTACAATATTTCTTACATCGCTTGAGGAAACCTAGACATTTCGCAGCGTTTTTGACGACAGCGAATATGTGGTCATTCCAACGTAAGTTTTCATTGACATACATACCGAGAATGGAAAGTTCGTCGATTTCGACGATGAAAGCGCCATTCATGGATAATGGCTGGGTGTTTAAATTTCGCTTTAACATCAGTAGACAGCATTGAGTTTGGAAGCATTAAATTCCACGCGGTTGATAGTTCCCCAATTGGGTATGCTGTTAATATCGGAATTTAATGGGCTTAACTTACGCTACCGTTCCCGTTCTACAGCCGAAAAGCAGAGACGTGAGTCCGGGAACGAATATGAAAAGCAGAGAGTACTGTCAACAGCAAAGGAACATATTGGATTAGAAGTAGCAGACAAGAGATTGTTGAAGAAAATTAAAAAGAGTGTCGGAGACAGAACGGAGCCCTGGGGCGCACCAGCATTTATTTTGTGAATATCAGACTTGAAACCGTCCAAGACCACTTGAATTGAACGTTCCGAAAGGTAGTTTCTAATCCATTGAAGAAGAGAGTCGTCGATCCCAAGAGCACGCATTTTCAACAAAAGAGCCTGATGACAAACTCTGTCAAAAGCCTTAGAAATATCAAGTGCAACTATCTTGCTTTCGCCATATTAGTGTACACTTTGGTTCCACTTTTCGGTGAGACATGCCACCAGTGGAACTGTCGCTACGAAAACCGTAGTGCCGGTCATTGAGAAGTTTTCGCGTTTCGAGATATTTCATGAGCTGACGGTTTATCAGCGTTTCCATGACCTTGGAAAGAAGGGACGTAAGTGCAATGGGTCTGTAGAAGGAGAGAGAGGAAGGTTCTCCGTTTTTGGGGGCGGGCTGGACAAATGCTGTTTTCCATCTTCTCGGAAAGAGTCCTAACGAGTAGGATTGATGAAAAAGCTTACGCAATGGTTTTGCCAGCGTGGAAGAACTCCTCTTCAGAAGGAGGGGAGATATACCATCTGGACCTGTGGATTTGTGGATGTTAAGATCTTTAAGAACTCGTGCTACTACACGAGTGCGAATGTGGATTTGTCCCATTGAAAATTCGACGCACTCAAGTGTAGGCGGAGACAGAGCACAATCCGGGATTGTTGAGCTAGTCGCTAAGTGTGCAGCAAGCACATTGGCCTTGTCCAAAGAGCTGACAGCTAGAATATCACGGTTAATGAGCGTTGGGATGGAGGATTTCTAATATTTTTGACGAACAACCAAACATTTTTACTACCTTTGGGACATTGCAGTATTTCTTGCCTCAGTTTTTGGTCGTATTGGAATTTTACCTGTTTAAGAAAGACGTTGCAGTTATTCCTGGCTCGTTTAAACTTTTTTCGGTTCCCCTCTGTTGGGTTGGTCTTGAAGGACCGAAAAAACATTTCTCTAACCCTGACAGCCTCTTTACAGCTCGAGTCGTACCATGATTTTTCTTTTGGTTCGATGCTCTTCATCCAATGAGGGATAAACTTTCTTATTCTAAAGAGAATTTTGTCTGTGATCATATCAGCAGCGGCATCCACGTCGTTATAGAGGAAACATAACGACCAGTTAAAATTCCTAAAGAAACTGTTAAGACCGCTCCAGTTGGCCTTCTCGTATTGTCATACGAGAATGGGAATCTTTTCTCTAACTGTGTGGTCGGTGTACGAGAAATTAGCTGATATAACATAACACAATGGCTCGACGAGCCTAGAGGGGAGAGCACATAAACGATGTACTTATCAGGGTGAGAAGTTAAAAACAAGTCCAAGGTGTTGGCGGTATGACTATCAACGTCTAGTATTTGCGTGGGCTCATTTACAAGCTGCGTTAGGTTGTTTTCCGCAGCAAAGCTCTCAACACACCGTCCTTCGGGTGTTGTCTTTCCAGAATATCGAAGCCACCCAGAATTGTGTATATTAAAATCGCCCGTAGTAACGATTTAAGTATGAGGATACAGGGATACAATTCTTGGAATGGAGTCAGACAGCGCATCAAACTCGTGAAAGGTCGAGTTGCTGTCCAGTTTGGGGCTTCTGTAAATAAAGCAGTAGTGGATAATTTGCTTACGGAGATGAAATTTTAACCACATGAAATTGAATTCCGGATTGGAACAGGGACTACTTTGTGGTGGAATTTGGTAAGCTACATCACTACGCACGTAAATGGCGAGGCAGCGGTGGGAGAAGAATAATGGCACTAGTTCGTAGCCAGGTAGCTTCAGATCAGAGTGATATGAGAGGTGTGGACAGGAATCTACCTGAGTTTCACTAAGTGCCAAAACAGCTGGTCTATATTTACAGACGTGGACGTACGCAGAAAAGTGATTACTTTTTAGTCCGGGTATAATGGCAATATCCACCCTGAATTCCCGAGTCATTATAAAGAAAGACAAGCACAAAAAACACAAACACCGACGTTATTGACAACATGTACTCGTATCTTACAAATTTGATTCCTTCTTCATATCTTGCTTAACCCACGTTTTCTGCTATCTATACACAATGCAGCAAGCGCAGCAAACGCAGCAATAATAGATTGCTGCATTCAACCAATGATTTCAATGTAATCAAGGTATGAAAGTTGTGTCACAGACTTTTGAAAGGTTGGACCTCCGATGTTGGAAAATTGATTAAACTTTTTTTTGATATCATAAATCTCGTTCAGATTAATTCTGACCTTTACCGGACAGCAAGCTTTCTCCGTTGTAATTCAGTAAAAGTTGAAGTGTGTGGGAGAGATATTAAAGCTGGCCAAGAGTGTGTGAGGCTTGTCTCTATAGATACTTGAAATCGTTAATTGGTTAGTGAGTCTCGATTTGTAATTCTTGCCTAAGAACTGCCACATTTCCGGGCCTAAGAACGCACTAAGCAGATCGTCCACAAATGGTATCATGTGTTCACATGATACAAATGACTGTATTTTGTGTACGATGTTAAGAAGGCTGATGCCTCTATGGTTGGTGAAGGTTAGGAGGTCTCGTTTCTTGTGCATAGTGCTACTGAGGTTCCGTACATCACCCATACTTTCCTTCAACTAAATCTTAGAAATGTTGGTGGAGTTGGTGTATCTCCTGCTGGCTTTAAGTGCCTTGGAATCTCGCTCTGTACTGCAGCCTTGTTATTGATATTTGATTCCTTGCTTCATTTTGGGTGAGTGGAAACAAATCTCGTCTTACATCGCCCAAACCGAATGGTTCCTTCTAACTGATAGCGGAATTTTCGCCTCGCCAGCCTCTCGACAGTGATTGTTTCATATCCTCAGCACTGGCAGTGATAATACTATAACTTATCCACCTATACAGGTTTCTATAGGTATTGTAGGCTGTCTACCTTTAGTAAAATGTTTGAAAGTTGTTGCTGGAATAGTTTAATTTTATTTAGTTTCTAATGCTCTTTGTGGAGAAATAGATATTATTTCTTCCTTCATCGGCCGTAGAGCGTACGAGACCCTCATGCGGCGTCGCTTCATAAGCTAAATTTATCTGCCTGCACCCATCTACAAACCAAGGATTTAGTGCGGGTGCTTGAGTGAAACCCATTACATCAATTTCGGCATTTCAGGCACTGATCTTCTATATTTGTCGCGAGTATTGAAGCCGTTAAGGGCTGGGAAACGATACATTCAAAGTATTTACCCTATGCTATGGCGCTTGAAATATAAATGGATGCACTACGGCTACAGATATTAATTCGAGTACGTAATACTGGACGAATTCTTTGCGTTGATCCCCGCGAGATTATCAATTGAGGTGACTGTTTTATGATCGCATGAGCACTATGTTAATCTGTAAATATTGAGGTGTATCGATCCATGTGCTTGCTGTAATTACAAATCTTTTCGCAACAAAGTCAATTAGCCAAATTATAAAGATGTTAATTTTTATTTAAGACAGACTTAAATAAAAGTCTTTCGCTTTCAACAAATCCGCACCTAAACAAATACTGTTTCCGTCCTCAGCAGGAATCACCAGGGTATATCTTATAGTCTATCATCTTCGTTTTGTTTGTCCTATACCCCCTTCGATGTCTGAGGATTCCATGTGCTGATACGTACATCGATATCCTTCTCTCAATTTGTAGGATCGCCAATAGTTAATCCGTCTTTATCCGAGGCTATTAGTTGCTACTTCTTCGGGTAGTTATCCCTACACACTATCCCGAACTTGAGGGTCAAGTTTTGACGTGGGTTATGCAGATTTAGGCGCCATATTTCCTCATTCTTAGGCTTAATCATTTCCGACAGGACATTATAGATCAGGACATCTTAGTAATGTTGAGTAATGTCAACAAAAACTTGTTATATTCGTAGTTTTAGTAAAATTCTGCCCGAAGGCGGCATAAAAGTGACATCTATCTCTACTTGCCTCCTTTTATGCTTCCCACTGGAATAATTTACACAAAAAAAAAAGTTGAGCTGATCTTAAAAATCTTAAAAATAACCTTAAACATCTGTCCAAATGTAAGCTCTGATACTAGCACTTGCAGGTACGTGTCCTCATTCATCAAAATTATTATTTTCATTATCCAACACACTCGTATTATTCAGAATATCAAAATTACTTTCCTTCACGTATCTTATCTTTAGATTGCTTATTCACATCCTGTTCTTGGAGAAACCACAATACGAAATCGGGATGAGACCAGAGACTATGTAACCTGTATAGACATGAAGCTGCTTGGCCTTGGATATATCCTCATATCAATTCAATGGCAAATACAGTGACATGACATGTAACAGCCTATTATAGAATCCACGTGTGTGGTAAGTGAAGCCGAATAACATCAGGTAAAAAAAAAACAATTCCCAGATACACATGTTATCATTGACTAGCAACTGTATAGGCCCACCACATTGATTTTCAGAGCAAAGTCGTCATTCATTGAGCCTAAATTACCCACCATATGGTCAATCTGTCGGGATGAAAGGATTAGTTATCGATTACTTGTAGATACTTAGCCCTTCCAAATCACTAAAACCGAAATGAACCTCGTCCCTCATCATAAATTTTTTTGGAAAAACGATGTGGCTCTGATGATTATTTGTTTGATGTTGTTGAGGAAAATATAATTGTTTGTTAACAAATCGAAAAATTCCTACTGAAACACACGATTGAAACAGATTTAAGCTTCAACGTCTCGCCTGGGGCAAGAGTACAAAAATCAGAGGAGCCGAATTCATAACAAATTTTAATGATTAATTACTATCATTATGGTGAGCGAAATAATTGAATACTTACCCTAAGGCAATGAGTAAATCAAGAATTTCTAAAAGCTTTTATTTACTTTCGATTTTTCTTTCTCGTAAAAAAATCATTATTCATTCACCGCTCTTCCAGTAGACTTTCTCTAATTTTCAAAATGGAACGTCATCTTCTGTATGGGCTTCAGTTCCTTCATTGATTCAACATATGAGTATGTATCTTCAATATTGGCAAAGTGTCGTCATTTCAGGCTTGTCATTGAAAATAAAAGGATGTTGTAGGGTACCATTATTGTTTTGTACTACAAATTTACGGATCTAGCAAATAATGAACTGCGGACAGATGCATCGTCCTAGTGCAAGTACCAAGCGTTGTATTGAGTATTGCATATGAACCCTATGACTAAGTTGCAAGAGCTCGTGGTTGAAAATGACAAAAAACTGTGAACAGAGCAATGACACGTTACTTCAATAAGTGAGATTTTATCATTAGAAAACTTATTTTGAAATTTTCGGTCACTTCAAAAACGGTGTTCTGTTTTCAACAGCCAACTACGAAGTAAATATCATCAACATCGCTACAAATATATGAAAATTCTTTGGCGGGAATTAGAATAGTACGGTCCTTATTGTCGCAGGCGAACAAAAAATGTTGTTCTCTTTGGAACAAGGCTTCTTTCTTATTTTCAAATTCAATAAGCCACACGGAATGGACTGCTTATTTCGGGGTGAAATGAATTTCCATAGAAGAGATGTGGATACACTAATGCTGTATCTATTTTGAACGATCCGGATATAATTGTTAGACACCATAGCCACTGTGGCATAACCTGCTGCAAAAAACTTCGGAAAAAGTAGATTTTTATAAAACTGATGCATTTTTGTTAAAGGCGGATACCGAAAATTTAGCTTAAGAATGACTGAATGAAGAATAAATGAGATTTCGGACTCGCTCGCTTTTAAGTCTAACCACTTCTTCAGCAAGTATGTCAACAGGTAGCATGGAAGGTATGTATGACGAGTATAGCATGAGAAACGGTTCGGAATGCACTGACGACTCTTAGTGATCTACGGCGGTGTACGGATTAGACTCCTCACACATAAGACTTAATCATTGCTCCACTTCACCATATTAACGCTGTGTACATGAGTACACCCTCGGAGCTCCAACAAGAAATCTTTAATTCCATTTTGGGCCTCAAAAGTTCATCATGAGCCTTGTAAGTCTACTAACAGTTTTCGATGAAGGTTATATTTAAAATTGGCACAATTGTCGTTAATAACTCCGAAATACTTGAAAACAGGTTGAGAAACAATTTCATGTCCTTCAACTCTAACCATTATCGTTTCTTGAATTTTCCTACTCATAATAAACACCTTTTCAGTTATATGATCGGCGAGTTGCACACCGGTGCTATTTAACCAGAAACGTACATTCTCAATTGTTCATTGCTTTATAGTTTAACTTCTTCAATGGTAACTACGCTCCAGCACCTGTCCTGCATAGCGTCTGAAGCACTAGTTATTGCGTCCACTGTTGACTGTGACATACGAAAGCAGTATAGGTATCCTGGTCGATGTCCTGCTGTTTAAGTTCTTCGCTAGAGTCTATTGTAAATATCCCTCTTAAGAATTTTTCTGACCTTGTCAAGCAAATAAATATGATGATAAGACGAAAGGTCGTTTAGGTTCACTTTTCCCTTTTGCAATGGCAATAGCCGATGGCGCTTCCAAGGCTCTGGAAAAATGCTCTCTTGAAGACACATGTTAAACATTTGGGAAAATAAATTCGGCCGTGTTTTAATAGCTATAAGATTTTATTTGGAACAATATCCAGCATCGGTGATTCTTTCTAGATCACCTTTTCGCAAGCTTGTAACAATTCTTCGTATGTAATCATAGGTAAGGGGATACTCTCAAGAGAAATAGGGTCGTAACTGTTTGTAGCTACAGTACCGAGAACGTTCGTGATTGCATTAGGGGACCTTTCGTCCTTATTGATACAAATTGATAAGCCTTTCCTCATATACATATAGTAATTGAGCTATTCGTATATATTTCTAAAGCTAAGGCGTTTACTTGAATTAATTACTTTTATTGATCGGGTTCTCCTTTTGCGTGTGCATTTCACTTGCTCGTTATCAGCACCTCATGATATGTAAACATGACGTTCTTACTGGCTCATAAGATCATGGCTCCAGAAAATTGGTTAGTGATTCTATTATGTCGCCTAATAAAAAAAGGATTCGAATGGTCTTTCAATAGACCTTTACTAATTATCAAAATTGTTGAGATTCACAATGGAGTGACGAGGTTCTGGTATAGGCTTTAGCCTGGAAACTAATTACAATATAATATATCCTTGTAAAGCATACATTTTCAGAATAGAGCCTTCAACCGCGAACTCAATCCTTTAAGTCGATACAGATGCAGCGACTCGCGAAATTGAATGTGCTTTTTGTTTGATATCGTCTTGAAATAACAAGAGAACTGCTGCAAATTGGTTTACCAAGTTTGGAAAAATACATTTTTCGCTCGATAATAAGCAAAAGGAAAGCCCAGAGGAGGTTATTGACAATAAATAATTTGCGCCAGCTGTTGAAAATAATCCAGCTACAGTAGATTTCTGTCTTGCTGCAAAGTTCAAAGTGTCAACTGCAACTATAAGCTAAATAACTAAGAGGATGGATACCACAACCCCCAACATCACCGAGTAAGTACGCTACGACTTATGGAAGCTTCAATTTCTTTGACCAAAGAACACCGTGGAAATCTTTTTGGGCGCGGAGACGTAATTCGCCATGAAAAGCTGATCGTGATTGATAGTAGAAAAAAGTTAGGGGAATTTACCACCGAAGGACTACGCTCCAAAAATGGAATTGTATCAATTGACCCCAATAGGGTCATATTGTAGAAAAATCGATACAATAAATAGCAAAATACACTAAGAATTATCTTCACTCTTAAACATGCATGGCCCAATCCAGATTTATTAGAATGATTGACCTCAAGCAACTCAGTTAACTCGGCCAGAGTTAGGATATGGATTTTTTCTGAGGACCAGACTTGTCATATGACATATCACAACAGTCCATGGTCTAGTCTTGTCAGTTATCACGCATTATGACCATTTTATATTTTGTGGATAGAGAGAAGGAGCTACGACTTTTGCTGCTCTCCGAGCGGCGAGATATTTTGTGATAATTTTTCATAGGCAGATGTTTTTATTTTCGAAGGCCTGTCAATATTCATTTTTCGTTTTTCCGTGTATTGCCTGTGTATTGAACCCAAATCTCTAGAGTAGTCGCAAACGAACTCTGCCGCTTGGAAACTATGATTACCACTCTATTTGGTTCTTGTTTAATATTTATTCATTTAAAAGTGTGCTATAGCAATGTATCTTCACAAACCTTAGTTGGTTCTCTAATTCCATGCTGATTTTATATTCCCATTATATTAGAGATATTTGAAACCCCTCGAGAACTACATAATATCAAACAGAGTGGATTGAATCTATCTAGTCCTACTGCAATCCAGTTAAACGTATCGTCCTGAAGGATTTATTGGTGACGAAAAATCTTCTACTTTTTTTCACTTCCATTAGCTTTTATGGGTTTAAGTTTAAGTTATCCTTAGCCGATGATTCGGGCGTTTTCAATTAATATAAAATTTAAGCCAATGCTTCGAAATATAATCACTGTAAGTCGAAACCATTTATAAACCGAACTCTCTAGAGTTTGAGTTATTGTATTATACTTACTGTTAAAGAGCATTTTTCCCTCATTCAAAGGATATTTACATAGTGACTCATAATAATTCTCTTGGAAACCAACCTTTTAGTAGATTTTCCTATCCGTAGCACATCAATCAAGATATACCCAATCAATCGGTCTTCCTTACACAATGTTACCCAAATTACTCATCAAACAAAATGAATTACAAAAAAAAAAAAACTGTCCATTAAGAGACTAGCAACTATTTACAGCCAGAAAACCAAGCCCCAACCAAAAAGGATGATTAATGAGTATCTTATGAAACAGCCAACGTCATCATCACTATTTCCACCAACAAAACGAAAAGTGTGCCCATCTCTGTGCAAAAACTATGACAAGTGTTGAAAACTTCTGTGGAAAATTTATGTAGCCCAAATGAATTTTGATTATATCCAAGATGACAGCAAAACTACCATCCAGTGTCATTAGGCATTAAAAGAAATCCCTAAGAGTTGGATGCGTTTTTTTTTTTTTTTTTTTTTCAACATCAAACCGTGCAGCCACCTACGTAATCGTAGAGCCACCAGAAGATTCTTCTATTACAAGTTGAGTCGGTTCTAAGTCCAAGTATGGGCAAACTTCATCATCATGGGGATTATTTGAAACTACTTTGCTTGAATATAAAACCAGGAACCGAATACCAAAGACAGCAAAACGACTACGATGAATACCCTCAATACGATGAGCACGCTGAATACGACACAACTAAGGCAACTCAGACTAGTCGAATTTCAATTTCTATTCGTCCCAAGGACGATGCTGTGGTGTGTGGGTGGGTTGGGGTGTTTGGGGGAGGGGGCAAGTTCAAATGAGAAAATTATTATTAGCAAGAAACCCCCAACAGTGGAGTAATAATAATTTTCGTATTCAAGAAAAGTTTTCTTCTTCTTCAGTTGCCAGTTGCCCTGGAATATTTCTTGTTTCTTTTTCTACCTCGGTAGCTTAACTACTGTGGGCCTGATATGCTGCTCCTACGTCATAACTGGAATTGGTTCTGCTGCTGTGTTATTGCTAAGCTGGATGTTCTTCCTTGGCTGCTTATTAATGACGATTAAAGTCGACTACTCACTGTTGTAAGAACTTTTCGAACTTTTTGCATAAATTTCTGAAAATTAAGCAGCACAGAAGTTGAACGGTTCTTCATCATCAACATCAGCTTCTTTCTGTATGCTACATTTACAAACACATTGGAGTATGGTCGAATCTGAAGCAACTGTCAAGGCAAGGCCCATGGCCCATGGGCCATGTCTTCGGTCCTAGTTGTGAGACCCTTGCTAAAATGTCAACCAAATGCGTTAAAGTTTTCATTGCTGTAGATTTGTAAGGTTATTGCAAACTTCTTAGGCAACTTTTAAATCCGCTTATTAATTGGGAATTCTTCAAATGAAAAAAAAATTCTTGCTTTTTCTTCTTTTTCATCTTTAGTTACGTTTTTGGACTATGAGCACCAGGAGGATGACTGTCGTTGCCGTTTTCATCTTGGTGTGGCTAAAGGACTTTAGGGAGCATTCGTTGAAAGTTTAATTTGACAATTATCAAAGTTCGACGTTTTTCCTTAAGAACCAACCGTCAATTAATTAAATTTGTTTAGGCACACTAATAATTAGCCCTACATTTCTCTTTTATATCAAACATCTCTTGTCGTCGTGGCGGTACGTAGAAAGTTATGTTTAAGTTTTGGAAACATTAATCGCTTATTAATCTCTTAAGCCCTATTAACTGAATGCGAATCCGTGCGATAATTGTGCAAAAATACAGTCGGGGGAATACTTGCAGACGTGATTGGTGTGATTAATTCAATTTGTTTCCCCAAATAGAAGTCGGCAAACAGGGAAAGCAAAAATGAAGATCTATTTTGTTCCACTTCAAAACTCTTACTCGTAGCTTTAAGGCAGAAGACTGTAGTTTACTATATTTAAGACAAATCAAATTGTACGGACTACAAAAGTTACTTACTCAGGATTTATATGCTGTTAACTTTGTTAAAAGCTTCTAATTTCAGGCTCAACTAACTCAATTTAAGTGACAAACTTTGTAGGGGTTGACCATGGATGTTGAATTCTTTGCCATCTACCATCTACCGCTCTAAAGGAAATCAAACACAGTTTGGACTTAACCATTCTCTTTACCCAACACGTGAATTGCATATGTTTTATATTATCACCAAAGGAAGTAGGGACCACAATCATCACAACCAATGACCAACATCGACCTTGAATTATAATTAAAAATATGATAACTGAGCACGTTTCGGATATATTCCTCTGTACAAGTAAGTAGTACCATTATTTGAAAAACTAAGTTATCGCTGTTTTTTTTTTTATATACGAGTAAATGCAACTTTATTGTGAAAAAAATGGTTTCAAATGAATGATTCAAATTATTGCCCATCGCTAGCTACAACTTTTTCCCATCTTTCTCGCAGAGCTCGAATACCGTTACGGTAAAAGTGTTCATCAGTTGAGGATATCCACGAATCAAGTCATTTTTTCATGCCTTCATATGAGCGGAACTGCTGATCAGGCAGACCATGTGCCAACGGATGGAACAAGTAATAATCGGACGGCGCAATATCTGTAGAATATAGCGGGTGGGGTAGGACTTCCAATTTGAGCGTCAACAGGTAGGTTTTAACGTGAGGCCGAGCGCTGCCATGTTGTACAATTATTTTTTCGCGCCTCTGCTCGTATTGTGGGCGTTTTTCCCACAGTGCTCGCCTCAATCGCATCAATTGAAATCGATATCGTTCCCCAGTGATGGTTTCGTTGGGTTTTAGCAGTTCATAATAAATAAGACCGACCTGGTCCCACTAAATATGCAGCATAACCTTCGCAGCGTGAATATTCGTCCGAGCCGACGACGTGGTAGCATGGCCAGCCAGTCCCCATGGCTTTCTTCTCTTTGAGTTGCTGTAATGATTCAAGTTTTTGTCACCTGTCGCGATGCGATGAAGAAAACCCTTCCTTTTTTGCAGCTGCAGCAGATGTTTTTTTTTTTTTTTAAAGAACTTAACACTCGAAAAACGACGTTCAACGTCCCTTGGCTTCAAATCATGCGGAACCCAAGTTCCTTGTTTTTGAATCATTCCCAACGCATGCAATCGCTTGGAAATGGGTTGGCGGGTAACTCGTAATTCTGAAGCAATCTCTTCTTGCGTTTGGCACGGATACTCATCGATCAATGCCTCCAATTCAGTGCCTTCGAAGGATTTTGGCCTTCCTTCACGCGGACGGTCGTCAACTTCGAAATCACCGTCTTTGAGAGCGCGCTGAGCTGAAAAGCGTTCGAATTTTCAAGAAGTTCTTGCCATTCATGCATATCTGGTTAGCACATAGAAGCAAAATAAAGAACAGGATGGGGTACAAATTTAATTTAAGGCTGATGGTGGACCTACTCGTTGTACTTATCAGCACTGGCAACTTTTTACACTGAGGTACAAGAAAAGTGGTGCACCTAGAAGCGTTGCAATAACTTCAAGTCAGTTCGTAAAAACAGTTTTGTTTATTAAAATAAAAATATCTTAGTAATTCAAGTCAAAGAAAAAGAAGAACTCAGAAATAAAACATAAATTAAGAAAAATTGACAAAAACTTCACACACCAACATCTTACATTCTTATTATTGTTATTATTTTAACGAATCCTCGTTCTTTTAAAAGTCAGTATTGCCTCCCCGAGCATCTAATAAAGCAGTAATTCGCCGGGCATACCTTGGATAAGATTTATTATGATGGTGTCATCCAAATTGTTCCAATCTTCGATCAGAGCAGATCTCAGGCCGCTGAGTATCTCTAGAAGGGTAGGTCGCATCCTAATCTCTTTCCACAGCAGGTAGAAAACGTATTCAATGGAATTCATGTCCAAGCTCAACACAGGCTAACCTATTACGTCGATTTACACTTCTTGCAAATGTTTTCTAAAGCAATTGGCGACGTGTGGTTTAGCATTGTCCTCCATCAGCAAGAAATTTTCCTCAGGAAACGGTGTCAGTGGAACCACGTGTTCCTCCAGAATGTTGATGATGTAACAGGTAGAGCTCACCAATCCTTCTCGATGCACAGCTCGGTTTTTGCGCCCATGGAAATTGCTGCCCACACCATGTCGTGAGCTCTGGTGACCTCAGGCAAAACTTGGACTCAGGACTGTACCACAGTCGACCTCTGTCCGGTAAAGGTGAGCAAATTCAATTACGTCACTTATGCGGTACCGTGATCCTCGGTACACGAGGAGGACTTTTTGTGTCTTTTTATGTGAGACGGCTCAACCGCTGTATGGTAACCCTGTACCTTTTGATGGCTCTTTTTAATGTCGTCTTTGGTTTCTAATCATAAGACCGGCATACCACATACATCGGCCATCCTCAACCAAAGCAGGTGAACTGGCGATTTTTTCTGCACAATAGCATACACAACTACCTCCCCAGGACGGTGAACAGAATCTCGCACCACGCCCCGTTACCACAGAGACCGATCCTGGAGGTTAGTAAAGCGGACGTCTTCATGGCTATGAGTTGGTTTAAGCCAAATAAGGCCCCAGTCCCAGATGACATCCCGAGCGTGGCACTCGCTTTGGCCATAAAAGTAAACCTGGCCATTTTTGCAAGGCTATTTACGGCATGTCTGAAGGAACGCGGGCTCCTGAAAAAAATAATGATGATGTAGTGTGTGCAATTAACAGAAAACAAACGCAACATAAGCAATACACATAGATTTAATTACAATTACTCTAATGAGAGGAAACCCGTTTGAAATACAAGTCCGCATGAAAAGACCTTGAGCGTTGTGGTCAAGTATAAATATATAGATGTCCAGCAATCAATCAAATTTATATGTGGTAAATAAAATCAATCAGCTCAGTAGCATAACACTTAATGATGGTGTATTTAGAGTTCGTCTCGAGCGAGCTTTATTGGAGCAATTACGAAATTAACACAATCACTATCTTAATCGGTCATCAGTTTCACAGTTAACTGAAAGAAATACAAGTGTCAATCAAAATTATCTAATGGACAGTGGCGATATTTTTATTGGTGTCATATTTAATAAGTTGCTCTCTTCGGAAGCAATACTGCGATCGGACGCTTTAAGCAAAAATGTTGACTTATCCACAAGGTGTTTCTGCACGGATGACATGTAATATGACATGTAATATGTCGTTCAACTCCCGAAAACCAAAAAAATACAGTTTAGCGATTTAATATGGACGAAAGATGCGAATATAGTGGTAAACAAACGAACTGTGACCTGCCAATTGGGTACAAGGGTCACGACAAATGTAATGTCGTTCAACAAATTCATGGAACTAAAACTACCCTTACATAATATACAATATAAAACATCAACAACTATTCCGAGATACGATTTAGTCTTAGAAAGCCCTTAAGGCAAGAACTAAACAGAATGGATAAATAGGAGTTATTGCAAAAATTGAAGAGCCTACATTGTCATTGTGAAAAAACCGACGGGCTAGCTTTGTATTTGCTTAGAGCCTCGAAACTTCAATAATTCAATTCTACGTTCGAACTATTCATTCCCAACTCTAAGTGAGTTCAAAACAAGGTTATATGGTGACAAATAGTTCACTAGTCTGGATGGAATTGGATGACAAATCATCTAAATTTTGCACCTTTATTACACCCTTTAGTCGATATAAAATTTTAAGTTTGGCCTTTGGCACTAACACGGGTCCGGAAATTTTTCATGGAGAAATTGTAGAATAATTTTGAAATATTTTTGGGGTTTTTATATACTCATATATCGGTTTAAAGTTTAAAAAGGCGAGGTCAAAATTTTTTCAAACCAAAATACAATTTTTAAGTCTCTCCTTCAATTCTGGGGGCACGAAAGCCGATAATTCAAAGGTGAATGCCATCCTTGACATGCTAAACCCTGGTAATATTGCTGAACTTCGAAGATTTTATTTAAACTGTTTCATGAAAAAAATTGTGCAGAAATGTATAATCTAAGACAGTTATTGATATCGGAATCAGAATGGTTGTGGTTAGATATCCATGAACAAGAACACTTCATCACAAATACCCCTGAATTGATTTATTATGATCCCAAAATGCCAATCACCCTTTCTGTTGACGTCTCTAAGTAGCTGTCGGCGCAGTTGTACTTCATGATGGTAAGCCAATATCTTTGGCATCCGTTATTTTGATTAAATGCCAGCAAAACTATGGACAAATTCAAAAAAAAACTTTCAGCTATATCATTTGCCTCCACAAAATTTCACCAACATTTGTATGGTAAGGCATTTTTATTTCAAGCCAGGGAAAGCTATGATACTTGCACACACTCTATCTCGAGATCCCTTAAATGAAAAACGTTTGCAAGATTTTGTAAAAACATAAGTTTACACTGCAATTTTCGGAGACCCTCTCTCAAGAGCGCATCAGGCTACATTTCGGAGTCGTACAGCACTATAGAATTGGCGACCGATGCTGGCACCCTTTATTTGGCGTCTCTTCGATCGTCAATATTGGGCATCAGCCTAGACAAAGCGGCTGCTACCTTGGTGGCTTTATCAGCCGCCCTCCATATGTGCTCCCCAAACGTCAGCCATGAGTCGATTCAGATTCCGAGCTCGCACGAATTACTGCACCCATGACGTGCACACGCAAGTACCCCCAGACAACTATTTCCATTTTTTGAGCCGCCAGCTCAAACCGTGACCCCGCAGCCAGTTCGCCACTCTAATTATCGCTCACCGTATCCAACACTCGACCTCCTCACGGAACCTCGCCGTTATGACCATCCGCAAAGCCGGTCAGCCTGACCTCCGGAGGCATTTCAAGGCTCAGGAACCCATAGTATACGAGGATCCAGATATCGACGCCCAGTGCCGAGCCCTGGGTCACTGGGGACGTCAGCCGCTTCTCTCTTCATCCCTCCGTCGTGTCACACCAGAGCATTTGTTTCTGGAGATGGCTATCTAGTATCTACTCGTATCAAAGGGAGTCCGTCACACTTTGCGAACCATGGACTTTCGGATTTCGGTCCCATATTTGCGAGATAAATGCTTCCTTGACGTCGAGTGTGACCAAGAAGGCGGCACCCTTCTCCTGAGGTGCTTCATGATTCCTAGAACCCCGGCAACCGCCATACACGTTGAGTGGCCGTCGGCGAACTCGTACTGATTATCGAACAGATTGCAGCGCTCTCTTACCCTGGCTCGTATTATCTTCTCCATTTTCTCCAAGATTTTGCCGACGTATCCCATCAGAGTGACGATGGGGTCAGGGGGCATGGTTTACCTTTATCCAAAAGAACTAAACATTGGAGTTTCCAGTGCCCACAGAATAGTCAATCACGTAAATATGCATTGAGCATGTCCGAGAGCACTTTTGGTTTCACCACAGCTACAACCACGACTTTGCTCGGTACCCCGTTTGGACCACGAACCCGTTGATAATCTTCTCTGTTCTGAGGGTGTGAAAGGAGTGACCTCGTCCAGTTTGACGTCCGCCCTCTCTTTTTAGGATGATTCGGGAACATGGTAAAGACCACTTCCTCCATGAAACACAGCTCCATCGAGCCGAACGGACCAGAGCTGCGGAGCGCCCTTCGATACCCCTGGCAGGACATGTCTTTATCTACCTCGACAATGAGCTCATTCCAACAGCACCTTTTGCTCATTCTGATCGCCCTCGGCAGGTCTTTCTTCGCTACCTCATTTACGCCACTGCCAACTCCGACTCTTGTGCTTTTGAAAAACTCATCTTTGCGTGGGATCGCAATTTCCCGACTCATGCCTGAACCTAGGTAACCTAGAGCGCTTACACGCGTTTCACCATTCCTTAACACGGCGCATGGTGCGGTCCAACAACTGCCTGTACGCCGATTGCTCTAAGCGTGAAAAATAGGTGGAAGGTTGAAATCGTCGCGGAAAGAATTTATGTATTTCATTGCAGATTGGCGAGGTAATATTCTTCAAAAGGAATGTAAGTAGGACGAGCGCCTCTAGGGCATTGAAACAAAATTATCGTATAAAATATCGCTTCTTGGCCTGACGAGCAAACGATTGTTTTGACTACATTTATTCGCCCTTATTTGTCTAGGTTCTTGTTCAAGTCTTCTTGAACGGGTTGTCGTTTGCGTAGTTCAGCAGCTCTTTAAGGTAATTACACTGAGGGATAATAACCTAATATTACAGCCCAAAATATCTACTTCCTTGCTTGAACCAAAATCGATTGCAATCAACTTAAAATGAGATAAGGATATGGAGTATATTAATTTAGATCTCTCAAAATGTAACGGCAGAAGTTAGCTGCTATTTTTAAATTAACAGATTCGAAAAAAATATCTTCTTTGGAAAACCAAAAGACTTCCATGACTTTCTTAACAAAGTCGTCCGAAAAGTTCCCATAATTACGTGTCTTAATCGAATATCTTCATTTGGTTTGTCCCAGGGGAAAATGCTGTAAAAGTTCTCTCAACTCTTATCCTTTAAAATGAAACCGCAGCCACCCTTGTTGAACTCTCATAATCAATTTCATTGCATTGGTACTCGTACGTAGCAAGAGCAGAAGCAAGGACTTAATAGCCAACTCTACGTGCCGCTTAAAATATTTTTCCACATCTCTGGTGGTATTGTTCGCTTTTTTTTCCTAGATTTCTAGATACAGTATCCTTTAGTGGTGGAGTTTTCTATTTTTCTTTTAAAAAAACAGTTATCCACAGTTTTTCTGTAAACAATCCTCCAGCTAGAAATGAATCTGAAACCGCAAATGAAAACTAACATACCCTCAAAATATTCTTCTCTCCGACCGCTGTCTTCGGGCAGCCTATCTGTGCCGGCAAGAGGTTCTTTGCAGTGGCTAGTGATGTTTGTTCCTGTTGTTGCAAAAAAAAAAAAAGAAAAAGAAAAAAAACAAAAACAAATGTACATATAAATACAGGGTGGCAAAGCAAAGTTTTTAATTTTTTTTCATTTCTTGTTGACTGACTCTTTGCACGGAGCAGCAGAACTCTGGGTTTAAGGATAACCTAACTAAAGTTGAGGACAAAACTTACCGAGCCAGTACCCTCGACTGAATGTTCGGCCACTTGGAAAATAATTGCACAAGTCGCATAAAAAATAAAAGAGGGTGTCGCGCTATCTGAACGTTGACTTTAGTTTGCGTCAAAGAAAAACAACGAACTTGTGAAAATCAAGAAAGGACACAGAAAAGTGCACCAAAATGCACGAAGTCTTTGTGTAGTTTAAGGGTGATAAGCGCTAAATTTTGAAAGCCAAAAACATGGTCTTTGGTCCGTTGAGGTTTTTTTTTTTTTTTTAATAAAACGAGCTTTTGTTCAGAGAATGTTAGGGATTTAAACAGTGTTTGGAAAGGTGGCATACAAATTTTCAAACTTAAATATTCGTGCATGCCCTTGCATCCAATGAGCATCCTGACAGACGGCGAACGAAGTTAAAACGCATAATTAGCAAAGGAATTAACGTTTGTTCATATTAAACGGCAACGACTCCCAGATGATACTATTTGATTTGCAAATTTTAACTCCGAGATAAAGATAGTGCAGGAAGTCGGTCAAGAAAGGCAAGCTGTAGGGGATGTAGCTAGTTCTTTTCATTAAAAGCGGAAACTCTAGACTGGTAATGGGTATGAAATGACGAATCTTATGCCTGGTCTGAGGGATCCGGACTAATGATGGTAAATCCTGACGTTGTTTTATTATTTATTTATACCAGAAAGTTTTTTTTATTAAATTAACAAAAGCTGATGATGTGTACTTCCTTTTCATTTGGCAGTTGACTTGTTTGGCAGGACCGACAAGCGGAAATGAATAATGTGGATGTCATGATGAACGACAATACCCAAAATTGGTCAACTCAGTATTGACATTCCACAAAACATTGATTATCAGAATACCAAATAACTCTGATACTTTCTCATATATTTTTTTTTTGGGCATACAGTACCGAATCGGTGAGTTGGAAAACTGGCATATTCGAGCAATAAATGCTTTTTGAACTGTGAAGCAAATACACTGCGTATTTTGCATGGATGCCATATTTCAAAACTGAACTATACCTTCCACAACATTCGGTGGTAGATTTATTTATTTGAATCGTAAAATAGGCAGTGTCGGTGGATATAAATTACAAGGGAGTAGAATTGTAAAGAGCTGTACTAGGGTAGAACCTGAGAGGAGCCGATGAATTAACAAAAACTTTGCTACGTCCCTGCGGTTTTCAAGGGTATTCAAATTAATAAAATTTGGCGGCTTTGATACGGAAGGACGATAAAAGGATCGTTCCAGGGAAAGCATCGAAGATCAAATCAATTCTGAACATTTATACATGGTGAATGGGAAACCACATTCGACCGAAGCATTTGTTAGGCTACCGCTTGATAGAGCCAAGGGAATGAGCTGACTTCGAAATGTCACAATTTAGCTTGCTATCGTACACAATACTGAGGTAGCGGAGGGACTGATGTCCAGATTGACAGTGGAGACGATTAACCCAAGGAAGAGACTGGTTACATTTACGTGATAAGGTTAGTGATTGGCGTTTTTGAGGCCAAATAGCAATCCTATCGAGGTCATCTTGAAGAAATTTGGGGTCCTGTGGTAAGAAATAATTTTCCAAAATTTGGTGTCATAATCCTATTAGGATCGTATATGTTTAGGATTCTCTTGTGGAGCAGCAAAGATGATCAAAAAACACCGTAGTAATGATTTTCTATTTCATGTTAATAACACGGCTTTCAAGCCTCCGGTGGGCAATTTGAAAGGAACCATTGATGAGATATTGTATCTTACCAAAGTTTTAGTGAAATCAGTTGCAATTACATCAGTATCGTTGCCATTTTGTAAAGCTTACTGTGCGAAGGATGAAGTTTCTATATTAGTAGTTCATTGGTAATTGATTTACCTTCTAGGAAGTCATATTGGCTAGGTTAAATAAGAGGCATGCATTAAAAGTTTAAGGCTTCGTATAAAATACTTTCGAAGGAGTTGGGTATATGAGAAAGTTTGGCAGTGAGAATTAGTTACTTTATACCTAATTCCCATTATGTGTATCAGGGTTATGAAAACATATTCCAATCCTGAGTGAACTATTCTTGTGTGAGATTAGGAAACAACGAGAGAAAGCTTGCAGACCATCTCGGGCTGGTAAATGTCATCATTAAGTTGTTGCAACTTTTTTTCGAAGTGGAAGAAGTGGACTTAAGTTGAGATTTGTGGGAATATAACAGAAGAAATCAGGAAAACTCTGATGGCAATCACTAAACAAAATTTCTATATGAAAGTAAGGACCTTAACTCACTTTAACCATCTAAAGCTGGGCAATTTTGTAACGAAAATTTGCTTCAGACCTAAACTATAAAACGAACGGGCAATGCCAAAAGTTCCTCGATGGGTCTGCTTACTTTCCATATGATTTTTGTTACAACCATTACCGAACTCAATAAATACTATGATTCCAGAAAGATGGGACTTTTCGTACAAGAGATGGAATCCACAGAATCTGCGGAAACCAATTGTAAACGATTTAAGGAGGTGCTCGTCAAGTCCAACGGTGCTCCCCCTAAGATAATGCAAAACAAAAACTAGAGGAAGCTGCTCAGAACCTGTACGGTACCCTCAACAAGTGTTTTGAGCTGGCATGACAAGCGAGAAAGCAATCGCAACGCAGATCTGCAGCGACTTCGTAAAGAAACCAGATAACTTCTCAAAAGATCACTTAAGACTAATTTGGAATAAGAATATAAGAAGCTAATTCGGATTTCGAGGAGTGCCTCTTATAAAGATTTTTGTGAAAAGATCAAAACCGTCGGTGAAACCCGTAGGCTGGTACAAGTCCTCAAAAGGGGAAGATCAGCCAGGCCGAAATTACGCAGAAAATCTAATGCCACTTGCACAAGTCAAAAGCAAACACTCTCCGTCTTACGCTCATTTCCCTGGTAACCTCAGAACCAGCTCACTACCAGCTCCTACTAACGAAGCTGCTAGTGACCCGAATAACAGAACATGTATTGTAGTAGCTGGTATATGTATGTTATATCCTCGGTTGTGGTGACGGATGAGGATATTAAAAGTGCTGCTGTTTCCTTTGATGGCTTCATGTCATCTGGCACCGATGGCATATTCCAGTTACTTTAAAAAGATGTAAACTAGATGCTGGTACCTCTGAAGGGAGTCTTTTCTGCCAGCCTGGCACTGGGATGCATACCGAAATCCTGTCAAGCAGTGAGATTTTACCGGAAATCGGAAAAGAAGACTACACGGTCGCCAAGAGCTTTAGACTTATACGACTGACTTCTTTCATATTGAAGAGCACGGAGAGAATGATCGAGGTTAATGTGCGCAAAATTTCTTTGTGAATGCATCCTCTATCTGCGATGCAACACGTGTACTAACGCGGAAGATATTATGAGAGTGCGGTTCAAGATCTTATAGGCAGAATTGAAGGCGCACTCAAAAAGAAGGAATAAGCTCTGGACATTTTCATCGCCATTGCTGGTGATTTCGACAATGCAGCGTTTGACATGTGTAACTCGACCAGACAATACGGCGTAGACGAGCCACTAGCTTTGTTCATAAAAGCAATGCTGTTAAACAGGACACTAATTGCAGGTGCTGACTGTGGCTAATATGTGATGGCGGGTGTAAACAGGGATTGCCTGCAAGCGGCGTTTTGTCTCCACTGCTATGGTGCATGTTGGTCGACTCACTCACAAAATTGAGGTTATTCTCTTTACGAAAAGGATTTTGCTGTCTGGTCTGATTCATTTAGAGCTTAACGGCATCACCTTTCAGTTCTCCATGTTGGATAATAAACTAAACATAAATTAAAAGTGTTACGCCGAAAGCCTCTAAGGCGCTGTCAAATTTCTGGCAAAGAGCTGTCGGCAAGACATGGGGCCTGTCACCGAGAAGGGTCCTCTGGATCTACAAGACTATGATAAGGCTAATTATATCCTATGCGTGGTTGTCTGGTGCAACAAGTTCTCATGAAAATTCTATTGCAGCTTCTACCGCTTTTCAAAGAACGGCCTGTCTCGGTTGCATCGGGAGTTTCCCTAGCACACCTGGCTGCGCTCTAGACGATGGATCTCATTTCCCTTGATATTCAGATCATGGGCTGAACTCTCAAAGCCATCTTCCATTTGAATAGACGTAAAATTTGCTACAACACGTACTGGAGCTTTGATGTCCTTGCGCACCGGCTGCCTTTTGACTCTGGTCTTTGGACATATCATCTGATACACTGACACAAGAACTCCTCCGGCCGAAAAATACGAAACCGAATTTCCATATGGGCAGATTGGTTTTGGCCAGAATCTGAGCCTGGAAAAGCATCTAGAATGTCCTCCAGAAAGGAAAACTTGCATTGGTCTTTTAAACGGTGTTATACGCAATCCTGATGGCAGTGAACACATATTGTGAAGAATCGGTAGATGAGTCGAATCATTTGTATTTATTATGAGGGCTAAGCCGTACATAATGCCTTGCTGAACCCTGTACCACATCCAAGCTGGTTTGAGAATGCAAAACTGTAGGTATGCTAAAATTACTGAGAGTTATTTGGGTCCTAGATCTTAGTGTGAGCATGGGAAATGAATTCGCTGATACACTTGCTAAACAAGGCTCGGAGCAGAGGTTTTCAGGACCCGAACATATATTCGGACGGCCTGCATCCTCGGTTAGATTTTCCATTGACAGTTATGAGCATAACTACAGATCTCTCATTAGGTTACCGGAAGACAAAACGAATGCTTGTCAATGTCTCTGCGAGGTAACCGGCCTTCCTGCTGTACCTAAGTAGGAAAGTCTACAGGGTTCTAGTTGGCGTTATGATGGGGTTCTACACTTTTGCTAATCAATGCTGAGCATAAATGATACAACATCCTGCTACGCTTACAGTGAGTGAGTGAGCAATACCTCTATGAATATCCGGCCTACGTTCGCATAGGGCTGTAGGTATTTAACGCTAACGTTGTGGGTGCTATTACCCTTGGTTATTATTCATTTTGTTCGAAAGACTATGAAATTCCAGGAAAATGAATATAGAAGGCATACAATGGATTACTTCCTTGTTTAAGTGCTCTGTTCCGACGGAAAAAAAAAGAAGAAGATCTTACGCCACACTTTGTGGGTTGACGCGTTGTTGATCCTGCGGCATTTAGAGAATATACGGTTCGAAATTTTCTCAAAGCACAACGAATAGCAAGTTCAGTTGACCGATTATGAGGGTGGGAAAAATATCTTTTAATAGTTTTGTGAATTGGACTTACTTTCAGAGAAAGAAGGTAGAGCATGGCATGGCTAGATTTCTCATTGATTCAGTAAAAGTGAATTGCGTCGATAGCTTGTTGTCGATTTAAGTGTCATTTACTACTTTTTTAAGGCAGTACAGACGACATAGTCATATGAAAACCTCTCTAATCTCATTTTTTTCTCTATTAATCCATCAGATCACGGTATGTTATATGATTCTAAAATTTGCTAACCAAAGAACTCTCGAAATGTGAAGTGTTTCCTGATACTAAGGTTATCGTATCGATAGCAAACATGTACTTAAAATGCATCTGATATGGTTAACGATATTAAATCAACTTGAGCTTTTAACTAGACTCATTACCGCAGACACTTGTAATTGAAATAAGAAGGCTACAATATCATAGCTCATCACATTCAACTCACAAAGGCAATTATCCGTGCAAAGTGCAAACTTGTCGACCAATTAACCAATAAACTATTCAATAACATGGTTTTACGCTCTTAACCACTATCCGGTCATAAACAAGGACGAAGTGGTTTTATGCTCCAGCAGCACCACCAGCCCAACCACCACCACTGGAGCTTATGTGCTCTCCAACTCATCGTCGTCGCCAGTTTAATTGCACACAAATCGAATGGCATCAATTATTGTACTACAACGTATGCACAACTCAAGAAGGACTACACCACAGTCACGGATAAACTACGTACATCCATGCTATGGATCTATTGGGTTTAACAAAATGTGAATGCATCACACTCGTAAACTAATGCGCTTTATCTATTCCCACCAAACAAAAACGGATCAACTTTATACAAGGCACATTATCATTCAATCGAAATGCAAGAGGTAAGAGTGCACGAGTAGTCTTCTTCACAACTAACGTTGTACAACGTACAGAGTTTCAGAACTGAAGTGACTTTAGAGCAGAACTTAATTATTACGAACACGAATCCTTTTTTCCTCTCAATTCGGAGAAACTGGGAGCGTGTATAATGCAGACATCTTGCATTTCAGAGGAATGCTACTTTTATATGAATAGCATAAGCTACATAGTCAAAATGTAAATCTTCATTAAGATAAGATGCAGCTTAATCGTATATTCGCACAAGTAATCAGAGTTTATGAGCTCTTTCCAGCCACATCGTGAATCTTACCATTGAATGTGTTCCGCTCTGGGAAAGATTTTCATCCATATCCAGCATAGTCGTCATTATTGGCTTGGGAAACCCCAAAGCTGACATTAGAGTTTCAATCTTTTTACCAGATAAAGGCAACTCTCATTAGCTACTCTGGTACATAAATACAACGATGAAGATGAAAGAGGATATAAGGATTTGTAGTCATATCTAATTAAATATCTGCTTTACTGTGTTCGTAAAATATTCGCTATAGATTCAGCTAAAGAAATAAAAATTTATTTAAAGCCACAATTAAATTGATCCATAGAATTGAAAACGGAGTAATTATTTACGTCAAAATTGGTGTGTATTACGAGATAAGGGTACGTAATTAACGGTGTCAACCTAGCGTCATTTGTCTCGTCTGAACTGGACGTAGAAATATAGAAATATCAACACAATGATATTCAGACTTAATCTTAAAATAAGGACTCTTGGCAAATATATTCCTCATATGAGCTACTTTAGTATATTTTCAGGAACAGTCATGATCTTGAAATAGAGATAATGGCGACTGATATGTCTCTTAAGTCAGAGCGGCTTACTGTCTCTGGAATACCCTACCTTTTTTACCAAAGGAGTAATGGCAAAGGAACGTATCACTCAAATGATCATATAGTAGTCATGTAAGTTGATCTTGCTGCGATCGACGCCAGTATTATCAAAACATATCTCCAAGATTCAGGAGATGTGTCTACGGATATCGCCAACACCAAAACAATGGAGAAGTACTGTGAGCAGATCTAATATCGAACGACTGCATATAGTCTTAATATTTGTAAAATCGTGTAAACCTCAACCTCAGGACACCTTTAAGTAGTGAATATCAGTGACATTGATGGTTAGAGAAGCCCACATAAATATGGCAATCGATGTGCTAGGATTCACCAGACCACTACGCGAACTTCGTGGTTTGATGCAAAGAAGAGTGAGGGTGGCTCGTGCGCTTTACAAACAACCAGCCAAGGTCAAGTCAGGACAGCAGTTTCTAGCAGCAGATTATGGTTGGATATGGAGCATACATTAACTCATCTCAAAAATCTGAGTCAACGACAGTATGCCCGAGAAATGGAATCTCAGCATTCTTTCTATGATTCTAAAGACGGCATCTCATCTTCGATTTCAACGCCGCATCTGATTGTTCCTATAGAGGCGAGCTATACAGAGCCATGTCTAGTTTGGATATCCCTGCCAAGCTCATTCGGTTGTACAGGATGATGGACAATAACCGCTGCTCCGTCAAGATTGGTGATGAGAAATGCGAGCTGTCAATGGCGCGTTTGCTTCAAAATTGAGATAGTAAGGGACTTTATCTACCTCCACTCCGCTCCGATAACGACACGAACCCGGAAATTATACGCTGCTAATCGCTACTTATATGGGCGTAGAAGATAATTGAGTAGTAGACATTATACACATAATACACTAATCATCCCAGTCCTGTTTCATGGCACAGAAGCTTGGATACTGAAGAAAGCAGGTGAAAATATTCCCCCCGCGTTTCGAGAGAAAAGTTATTCGGGAAATTTTCGGTCAAATTTGCATCAATGGAGAGTGGAGGAGATGTTTCAACACCGAACTGTACGGGTAATGGAGCGATGCCGATATCAAATGTAAAGCTCGCATAACCCGATTTAGATGGCTAGGTCACATTGAGCACATAGACACCAGGGCCCTAGGCCGGAAAGTTTTCGATTCCAACCCAGAGAGTCAAGCAGCAGATGACGACCTCATCTTAGGTAACGAACAGAAGTGAAAGGAGACCTCAGTTTACCAGCTAGCTACACACGCTATCGGTAACGCCGTCTAAGTAAATGAGTCAGAAAATAAATTAGGCAAAATTTCTATCTCCCCGAAACACCGGCAAATTTCAAAAAACTGGTCGAAGGCAACTATGTATGACTATTGAATAAATCCCCAGCATCGGTTGCCAGGAGACATTCTAAACTGCCCCAACTGTAGAGTTACCTAAACATTGCTGACAAGATTTTGTCTGCCATATTGTGCGAAAGTAACTAGCATATCTAAGAGTAAACTCAAAAATCTAGGACTATAATCATCTCTTCTAGATCACTCTGAGAGTCGCATATCATAGGATCTATAGAGATGAGTTCATGTCTAGTTTTGAAATTATACAAAATTATCAACTCAACAGCGGGGTTACAACTTTCCAAAAGTCTGTGAAACTGCTAAACACTGTACGCTGATGAGATTGACATACGCTGATTGCAGCATGCAGCGAACAGTCACTGGTATGTTCGCAAATAGTGGAACAGGAACGACAAAGTTGGGATAACTTATAGATGACGGAAAAATTAAATTTTTCAAGAAAAGGTGCGCACAATATCGGAGAATCGAATAGAATGGCCCAAAAGACCACTATATAGACTCCGCTCTGATATTGACTTCTCATCAGAAATCAAACGAATTCAGTTCTGTTTGCATTGGTGGAATTTGGAGAATCTGATTTTATAGCGAATTCTTCGAACTATGCATAAGCAGCATCGACGCCGTCGGAGCATGCAGTGGGGCTATCTGCATCAATATTTCGTCCCAAACTGTTTCTATTAAACGAGAAGGGGCAGCGCTACTGTAGGCAGTTCAACAAAGCTTGGGAGTACCACGTAGCACGTTGGTTTCGTAAAGAATGAAGTAGATACTAGAGACTAAAGTTCTTCACTCCAGAAGTTGTGTGAACTTCAGATCCTGCTTGTGTCTAATAGAAAGGCCAATAATCTCTTCAGTATTAGCCTCTGAAAGGCTTTAGTAATATCAAGGAACAAGTCAGCCGTACACTTGGTATCATCAAGAATACAATTTTTGGGCAAAAAAGTTCAGTAGAAAGCCAAACTGTTTACGACTAAAATAATTGCTAAAGTTTAAAAAATTTACTATTCTGTCTTTCATAGGTTTTGGAAATCCTGCTTAACACAGTAAAGAGAAAATTGGGCTTATGATTACACATTTCTACAGCAGAACCTCTTTTGAATGATGGTATAACATCAGCACATTTGAGTGCTTCAGGAAAGACCCCTGCGAAAACGCAACCGTTGAGGAAATCCGTCCGAACATCCACCACGAACCATGCAATTTTTTTTAGAATCAAACTGGAGATACTATCTGTGCCACTAGAACTAGTATTCTTTAGACTGCGAATCGCTTTTAACATTTCAAGAGAAGTTATGGGTTTATAAACAAAACTATTCCTTTGAAATGGTTCAGCGCCCAGACAAAGAGCACAAATGTAATTGACTACACAAGGTTGTAGATTGCCGGGTATATCTGTTAAATAATCATTAAATGCTCCAGCGATTTGGAATTCTCTGTTTAGTATTTTCCATTTGTTTCTAAGGTTAACTCTGGCAGAATTAAAACGATTACGGTAACAGGTATCACAGCGAATTGGAATACTCCTTTTCAGTTCAAAGCACAAGTTTGTATATTTATTTTTTAATCTCAAATTTCAATTGCATACAAGATATTGTGCAGGAAGTTGACGCCTCTCTCTACGAATAAATGTCATCCCTAAACTCAAAAAGCGCCTTTTTCAGCAATTTGGAGTAACTGTCATTCTTCCTGTAAGAGATTTCTGCAAGGACTGCTGTCATGCAGTGGTCAGTGATAATTAAATCGAAAACATATTTCTCACTGGTATTCGATGAGACACTTTTGCATCGCCCATTAATGTGATCTATTGGGTTGTACCACATGAAATGTTCGATTTTCGCTCAGCCGGAAATAAGAAATTCTCGAGTGAACATCTGTACCAAAACATCTGTAATGACGCATTTGATCTTGTAGCGGTAAACGGACGCACTATACGACGTTGGTTTGGAAAGTTCCAATCGGGAGATTTCAGCCTCGAAAATGAACCACGGGGGAAGCCGGAAATGTTAGTTGACGACGATATTTTAAGAGCAACGGTGGATGCGGACCCAACGAAATCTGTGCGGGAGATTGCACAAAGCACGGGAGTATCCCCAGTGACAATAAGTCGACACCTTTCTCCCATAGGAAATATAGTAGATATGGAGTTAAGTTTTGACATTTCATCGCATTGCGTACTATCATTGTCTTATTGGACAATTAAATTTTCAAACCAACTTGCTTCACGGAGGATATTGAAAGACGTGAAAAATTAAACAAAATAAACGTTTTCTTATCCCTTCTTCAATGTTCTTTAAATTTTCTGGATGTTGTGTGCCGTGTTTACTATGCGAGAAAGAAAATAAGAATATGGACGCGGCTTACTTACACGAAAAGTGAACGACAGCTCAAGGGTCTTTTTTTAAAAAATTGTCCCTTTATATCAAAAGCAATGACACGGTGGAATATAGGATCCCTACACTAATGGGGATAAGTGAATTCATGCTTTTGGGTGTTTGCAAGCAAAAGCAAGGAAAAAGTTTTTATTCGGGAATCCATTAGCCCAGAATGTCGACTAGCTATCACATTGGTGTAAGTTTATGTGTATGTTTTGAAAGCTTCTGTTTTATCCAAATAGATATACCTTTCAGATTTTTGATGCACGATGTTTGTTGTCAATAGTTTATCTGGTCATTCCAGTCAGGTAAGGCCGTTGTCGTCCGAGGGAATGAGAACATTGAGGCTGTACATGTCAGTGTTGGGAGATCACCGACAACATCGAGTCGTCGCCGTTCTTTGCAATTGGACATCCCTCGCACGTCTCTTCGACGCATAATTTGTGCTGATTTGAAGTTACTCCCGCATAAAATTCAAATAACGCAACGACTTTAACCGATTGACAGCCACGTCGCTGGGATTATGCGAATTTTGTGGTGAACATGGCATAAATCGACGATCATTTGTGGCAAAAAATTATCATGAACGATGGGGCTCACTGTTCTTTAATTAGGACCATAAATAAACAAAATTGTCAGTTTTACGCCAATGAAAACCCTCAATTAATTCACGAGGAACCTCTTCATAACCAAAGAGTTACTTTTTGGGCTGGGTTTTGAGCAGAAAGTATCATTGGACCGTTCCCTTTCGAAGACGATGCTGGAGCTGCCGTAACCGTCAATGGACAGCGTGATCGGGCCCTTATATCGGACTTGTTAATACCAATTCTGAGTGGTAAGCTTTTCGTTTCAACAGTATGGCGCCACGGCTCATACAGCCCGAGCCACGATAGCTTTATTGCGTCATCTATTCCTAGGAGACCTAGTTCTAAAAAATTGTGATTTTGACTAACCTTTGCGACCACCCTACTTAACGCCTCCTTCTGCCTGTGGGATTATTAGAAATCCAAAGTTGATGTCAACAAGCCACGGAGCCTAGAAGCCTTAAAAGACAACATACGACAGGAAATGGCCGTTATTCAGCCAAAAATACGAGGGCGGATCAATAAGTCCGTGACTTTTTGAATTTCTGACCTCTTTACTGAAACAGCAACACTGCTCCTGTCAACAGGCATCTGTCAGTTGACTCCTGTCAAAATTTAAACTTGCTGCGTCAGTTAGTTTGTGTTTGACAGCTATTTTTATCAGACTACTCACTAATTTGAGGAGAAAATGGAAAAAAGTGAATTTCGTGTGCTTATTAAGCATTATTTCTTGCGAAAAAAAACCATTACCATCTGCACCATCGATTTCAATGGTAAAAAAGTGGTTTACTGAATTTCGTTGTGGCCGTACAAGCACTGAAGATGCCGAACGTCCTGGACGCCCAGTTGAGGTCTCTACACCCGAAACAATCGAAAAAATTCACGATATGGTGTTGGCCGACCGAAGATTGAAAGTGCGAGAGATTGTGGAAGCCGTAGGGATCTCGCATGGCTCAGTGGTTTCAATTTTGAATGATCACTTGGGCATGAGAAAGCTTTCCGCAAGATGGGTGCCGCGTTTGCTCACAGTCGATCACAAACGCAATCGTGTAACAACTTTACAGGAAGGTTTGGCGTTGTTTAATCGCAATATGGAGGAGTTTTTGCACCGTTTTGTAACCGTGGGCGAAACATGGATCCATCACAACACACCAGAGAACAAACAACAGTCAAAACAGTGGGTTTCTAAGGGTGAATCGGCGCCAAAGAAGGCCAAGGTGGGTTTGTCAGCCAATAAAGTTATGGCGACTGTTTTTTGGGATGCACGCGGGATAATCCACATTGACTACCTTCAAAAGGGAAGAACAATCAATGGGGAATATTATGCCAACTTATTGGACCGATTCAATGACGATTTGAAAAAAAAACGACCTCATTTGGCCAAGAAAAAAGTTATTTTCCACCAAGACAATGCAAGGGTGCACACATGTGCAGTTGCCATGGCAAAAATCCATGAATTGGGCTATGAATTGCTCCCTCATCCACCCTATTCTCCAGATTTGGCTCCGAGCGACTACTTCTTGTTCCCAAACCTGAAGAAATGGCTTGGTGGAAAAAGATTTGACTCCAATGATGAAGTCATCTCGCAAACAAAGGCCTATTTTGAGGACCTCGACAAATCATTTTTTTTGGAAGGGATAAAAAAATTGGAGAAGCGTTGGACAAAGTGTATAGAGCTCAAGGGAGACTACGTTGAAAAATAAAATTATTTTTTTAACAAAAAATCTGTGTTTTAATCCGAAAGTCACGGAGTTATTGACATCGAAAGGTGATGTAAAATGCCGAAAAACGAGCACATTTCGCCATTCGTTCTGGCGGCGATCATTTATGTGAAATTATATTCAAAAACTGATCGGAACGAATTTGCAATATTCAAAATAAACAAAAAATTCCTTCACAGCAAATGGTCCACCAGTTATTTCAATTTGCTGATGGTAGAACTCTGTTGACATCACCTTCGGAAGTGTCGTTCTGCCGTCTTGGGTAAAGTTGTTATCTCCAACTCTTCATTGGGCATTGTTACCACATTAGATATCTGTGTTTTAACGTCCCCAAATATTTCGTACAATTTGTCCTTTTTTTCTTGGCCGAGGTGGACAAATCAGCTGTATTAAAGAAACCAGATTCTGCAGATGTTGGAGTGCATGGGGATGGCGGCTCAAAGCTTTCGAAGAAATGTGTGGGTTGTCGGACATGAATCTTTCGCTACAAAATTTTCCAGACGTACTATAGACGAAAGGAAATATTATCGTATGCATTTACATAACTTTTTCACACTAACTTTGGGTTGAACACATCTGTAACATCATATTGTCTGTGGAATAATTTACACTTTCTCTTCAAAGTGGCAGGTCCGCTTCCAAACCGCAGATTCTCATTTTTTAACTTCTGGTGGAATCTGTCCATCAAAGTTCTCCATCTGTCCTTCAATCTTTTCGCTTGAACAAAATTAATAAGCACGCTAGTTAAAAACACTTTGATTACTCATTGTGTGCATATTTTACCCAGAACGTTTGTTTGTATCGAGAGCTCTTCAAAGGCTTTATTTCTCAAATACAAATTTTATAATTGCTAGATTTTTTATCATACAGAAAATTGTTTTTACTAGTGAAGTCAATTAATTTGCAATGTTAAACTGTCATGCAGGTGACAATTTGAAACATCAGATCACGAAAACTCTACTGAATTTAACTATTTTGCTGTTCTACTACTGAGGGTTTGCAACAAAATTGGAAATAGCGATATCTAGCATTGCTGCAGTAAAATTATTTTCGTTAAACTATTTACTTTTTATTTTCAATAAATACTGAGTATCTCCAATATTTTATATACAAGATGCCGTAAAATTAATCACCCTATCGGAAGATGATCTACAATAATTTTTGCAAATGGCGTCGAACGTCAATCATATTTGACATTTGTGAACTAGACAGCTGTCGATTTCCTAATCGTGTCGCGCCAACTGGGCAAACATTCCGGCGCTTAGATACTCGCCTCAAATAGAGTGGAACCACAGTAGACCATGAAGAGCGTGGCCGCCACCGGACTAGTCGTTCGGCCGAGAATATCGCGGCTGTGGCTGCCGACGCGCAGTGGGGCAAAACGGCTTCAAAACTGGAAAAAATTCCTGTGCTGGATTTAGACAAGTGAAACTTTTTGAAATCATTAGATATCACCTATTAATGGTAAATAAACTCATTTTCACTTCTAATTTTTTTATTTTTTACGTTTGAATTAAGATTTAAAGTATTTACTTATTTAAGAGCACATAAATCGAACAATTTTATTTACAATTGTTTTACATTTTTTTCGAACTTATATAAATATATAAAGACGTAATGAAGAATATCTATATATAGTACATAATATTGTTTCAATGTTTTTACGGCGAAATTAAAAGATTGATTCATCTAATGAAGAATCATCGTCGCTCTCAAATTTGCCATCAGATGCATCACCTTCACCAGCACAAATAATCAAATTAAAAACATCTTTGGGAAATGATTAATTTTTTTTTTTTAAATTTTCTCAGACTTGTAATTAGTGGGTCAGATGTAATCAATATCAAATTAAAAACATCTTGATTAGTCCTCTCCCGGGAACATTTTCTGGAGTAGCTTTCGTGATATTTCTTAAAATCTTTATTTCTCGCCTCCTGAGCTTCTTCAGATAGAAATAAGAGCAGTGGATATTACATCTGATCCATGGATTAAGAGGTTGTGCACAGTGGGAGGCATAGAAAACCACGGATAAATGCTTACAAAGTGTTTGGGGGTATTAATTGCGATTTTTTTGAAGTTTTCAATGTTTATTTCATGTCCGCTTGAAATTGCCACTAAAATTGTATGAAATTCTTCAATTAATACTATGTCAACACCCAAAATTTCGGAGACGCGGTTTGTATTATTAAAAAATCTCCGAGCAGTGTTGCTATCATTTGTGTTGCCAAACCCTGGTTTTGGTTGATCAACATTAAGCCCCATTCGATTTTTGAATTCATTTTGTATTCGGGGTTTGCTTTCTGCCACTAATTTTTTGTCGTCATTTCTGGCTTGCTACTTTTTGATTGGCAGTTTATATCCAACATGTAAAGGACATACAAACATTCTAATCCAGCAATGTAATATTGATAAACCAAACTCTAAAGTATCGAGTTTATGAGGTTTTGACAACATCTTCTCTATATCATTGAATTCTTTAAAGCTTGCACCACAGATAAAGCAACGTTGAGTGGAGGTATTATTGGCTAATACGTTACATACTTTCCCATCCACCATAGTGAATAACAGCTTGTGAGTAAAGCTAACAGTTTTGCCATAAACGTCCACTACCGAAGGGTTTACAATAATTTCTGTGTTTGTTCATCAACATGCATCTTTTCGGAAATTTATAGTTCTGCCGATTCTTTTACGAAACATATTTTTAAAGGACGACAGTATCTCGTAGAAGAAGGCTGCGGATTTTGCCACACAATTTCTCTTTTATCCAAATTGTCAATAAACAGTTGCAATGGTACCATAGAAATAATAAAAACACTGGAATCATTAGCTTCCATTCCAACATATTTTTGTGTATAGGAACTATGGCCTGAACTTCCGTGGAAGCCCCACTTTGATAACAACTCTAATTTGTTCAGTTGATCGTTGTTTAATTCCGTGATTAAACATTTTTGAGATTTTATCAAGCGTTCAGGGGTGTGGTTCATAAGTGTCTGGAGAGAAACTTCAGCGGAAAATGAAGATACGTTGATACCTTCTGGATAACAGTCTTTTTTGGCATTTTGAATGACTTTACTAATATGAAGGAAACCTTTCAGGATCTTTGCTTGTAATGACATTGTACTGATGTCTCGTTAATTTTGCTTTTACGAGTGTCGAAAGGGCTTCTTCTCCTAACATCTTTACTTTTTGTTTTGTTTCCTGTGCTTCATAAGCTTTTTTGTATTTAGTTGCACTTTTAGGTGAATGCAATACGTGTCATAGCAGTTAAGAGGCCGGTACATGACCTGCGGCTCTCAGGCTTACCTTCGCAACAAAGCCTTATTTCATAGAGGAAAAATCTTTTCGTATATCAGCCGTTTTACATCGTTTTGATCTATCACTACATTCTTCAAAGTTCCCTTTTGGACGTCCTCCGGGGACGTATGGGGTTGTATTGTATTTGCCTGAAACAAATTGATGTTTGCAACCACTTTTCGTTAATTTTCTTAAATCGTGCTACTTTGCGATCTGATCTAAACCATTTTTTTTTTAATCTTGAAACAAACTGGGAAAGTGTGTGATTTAATGCGACCATCTTATCCGGAGGACAATAAGTGCGGTCCAATTTCAAGAATTCTATTTTCTCCACTGTTTCCCATCCAGAATCGTTCATAATGTCGAATAACTACATCCGAGATAAAAATAAATCACTTGAGTTCGAACCTAGGGCAAAATGCGAACATTTAATAAATTCATAAAAAACCAACCAAAACTGGCATTTTTTAAAAAATTAATTTAAAAAAAAGCGCAAATATGAGCAGCCGATCTCTTTTGAATCTATTAGCCAGCAAGTTCAGCTATATAGAAATGCAAATATCTCGATGTGGAAAGCTACTTCAAGCTTAAGGTTTTTGAAAAGACATAACAAATGGTAGTTTCTGGATCACACTTCCATTTCTAATTAAAACATACATTGTTCGCTGCTGATTAGAATATTAAACTACATATCTGAAGCTTTCGATTCCATGTCTTGCCAATGTTCTATCTTAATTTTTAACAAAACTACAGTATTTTGAAACCAACACTTTTTTTTCACTTTTGCACATCACTTTCGCAATAGCAATAAAACTGTGACTTCAAATGCTTACCACAGAGTGGGAGAGTATGCAAATGACTTAAACGAGTGATCATTCGATGCACTGAGATGTTACCTAACGGGAAACATGCAAAACATTATCATTTTTCTCATATAATATTTTGAATTGTTTCCAGTTTTGAGGCCGACGTCGCTGAGAGCGAAAAAACATCAACCAGCCGACGGGCCACGCAATAGGGCATCACCAGACGGACCCTACAGCGATTTTTAATGAAAGACTTATATATGTTCCCGTACAAAGTGCAAACAGTGCATCAGTTAATGCCTCCTGACCGTCAGTTGCGTGTGAATTACTATAAAGCCATCCTCAATCTCAACAACGAAGAGGACGATTTTGTGTCGAAAATCATCATGAGCGACGAGCCGCATTTCCACTTAAGCGGTTACATCAATAAGCAAAGTCTTCGTTTCTGGAGCACTGAAAATCCGCGTGTGTTGTACGAAGAGCCATTACATCCACTCAAAGCCACTGTGTGTTGCGCGGCGTTCACGCGGGAGGGGTGATTGGGGCGTATTGTTTTTGATAACGTCATCGGAAATACGGTCACTGTTACTGGCGAACGCTGCAGGGCCATAATAAACGACTTCTTACTGCCGAAATTGGATGAGCGGGCCTTGATGAACATCTGGTTTCAACAAAATCGCCCGATTTAACCATCCCAGACTTCTTTCTTTGGGCCTACTTAAAGTCGCGTTCTTACACCAACAAGCCTCAGACAATCGCAGCCCTTAAGGAGAATATTCGACATGAATGCGAACAGTTATCATCGGAAATCTTGCGGAAGTCATGGAAAGTGCGATAACACGGGCACAAATGTTTATCAACACTGGCGGCAGTCACTTGGCGGATATCATCTTTTCCACTTACAGAAACAATTGTAAATTCAAAAACCAAACCCAAATTGTATGATTAATTTTGCGCCACCTTGTATATATTTTTTTTCTTATAACTTGATTTGTTTTATATTTAATTTCCTATATGTTTCAAGAATTTAGAAAAAATAAACACATCTAATCTAATTATCTAATCTAGTATTTTCATAAGACAGGAGTCGAAAGAGAGTCAACATGCGGGTGCAGCCCATGATCTGAACCTCGAGTAGAGTCAAATAAATAGGAGCAGTAACACCGAAGTATGGTATTCTTAAGAACTAATTTTGCGAATCAATCTGTCACTAACTACAATCAAATTTAACATCTCATAAACAAATTAGTCACAATCTTTCCCCAACTGCTAAAACATTCCACTTTTAAAAGATTTTAGAGACACATTATCATTTTTACTGTCTACTTGACACTAACATACGACTTAAGTTAATCCGATTGACCTACATCAACCCCTCTCAATTTACTAAACGGAAATACGATAAAAGTGTCACTCATCCTTAAACTCTCTGAGACAACTGAATATCCTTTCCAACTCAATTAACTTATTACAAAGTACTATGTAGCGCTAGCACAGTGATCTAATGGCCATTCAACATTTCCACTTAACTTATCTGCTGACTTTTCCTCTGTCCAGAAAGGATTCACATATCAAATTTCCACTAAATCATTTGATAAATATCACAACCTACTTTCACTATTCCATCCATCCATCGAGGACGCCATAAACCAGTAAAAAAAAAAAAAATAAATAAACTTTTCCTTCGACTCCTTTATTGGGGGAATCTCCTCTCATTTCAAGAAAAAAAAGAAGAGGAATCTATCTAAAAATCTACGATATTCGCTTAGCTGTAAATAAAACATCAATAAGGGAACATTTTGCTTTGGACGGTTTTCTGACATATTTTACGTCATCTACACTTCACTTCAACTCACCATTGAGCAGGAGAAGTACTGATATACGTACTTATACAAGGCAATCTTGATCGTTGTCACTTTAGCAGATGTTGATGGCGATGTAAATGGATAGATACAGTCGGGACGTCACCCCAAACTCCAGTGATTCTATAGCTTACCAGTACCTACGAGTACATTCAGGTACTACTACGAGTATGATATAATACATTTCATGAATTTGTAAAGAGACCGATTGATGTCGTTTCAATAAAGGACGACGACGACGAGGGTTGCAGAATAACAAAAAAAAAAAAAAGAAAAAAAAAAAACTGTCAGGAGAAGAGCAGCATTACAAATTAAATTTGAGCAAATTTATCACTCATTTGGAGTGGCATTTTAAATGTGACTATTTAAAAGTTTTATGGTCAGAAGGAGAGAGAGTGTATCGATTTATGGCTGTCATACTGTGTTTGGCTCATCAAGCCATCAGCAATGAAGGCAGCGGCGCGCGATGGGAGTGTTGTTTTCAAATAAAAATAAAATTCGCTTATGTCAGGAAAATCTTTTTAAGAGCGACGTGACAATACGGAATCAAAAAATACACAACACGCGCACGAATCCTCGACAAAAAAATGGACCATTAGTTGATCTTAATGAACTAAATCATGAATCGAGATCTATGTCAGCCTAAAACCTTGTAAATATAGACGACAACTCCTTCATCAGTTCCCCTCCCTTTCCATTTTTATCACAATATGAATAAATCACGAACTGTCCCACTTCCAAAGATTTGTTGACCGTTTTGTCCTAAGCAACAAATCAACACAAAAGGAGACTGAGCTAATATACTATAGAGCTGACGCTTATCGCACTATGCTTGTGGTCTAGATGGCATGTAGGTGGGATCTTTTCTTTTTAAGTACTCTAGTTCCCTGTCAAGGTGAATGTCAACGTAAAACATGCACAAACATCTTTGTAGCACCCAAAGCTCTGCTGAAGGACCAAGTTATGGATTTCACATCAACTATAAACAGCTTAGGGGATTTCCATTCGCCCGCAATTGTTGACAACTATGTTACAACCCCCCATGCACTTTCCAATACAACCTTCTTTGCAACTTGGTATTATACTAGCACTTACAGTATGGCAACCTAAATTTGAAGTGTCACAGCCACATATACAAAAAAAGGAAGTGTGTGAGAGAGTAATGTTTTGCACTAGTTTTTGCTATGGGGGAAGATAGGAAGCCCAGAAGAGACTGTGAAGTGCATATGGGTCGTTTCGTGTGACTCCCACTGCACTTAGGTAAAATTCACATGCGATAAGTGTGCCGTAGTTGACCTACAAAAATTAAGTCGAGTCGTGACTTATGTGTCGATATGTTCCTTTTTTTCTTGCCTCTTGGACATACGAGTACATATGTTCCATTGATATCCCCTTGAAGTTGCATACTTTGCATTCTATTGACATTTTTATGTAAGTTTAGTCTTTTGACATCTATTCTGATGAGTAAGCGAGTACATCCACTTACTGAAGGGATGACTGCAGGGAAACCGTTGAATGATTAGAACGCCGTGCTTTCAATTGAGTCCAAATGGATTAGATGGTCCTTAGTTAATTAATTTAAGAAAACCTGGAAGCATCTTTGCTACAAAACTTCTAGTTGCTGGTGCCGTTTGCAGATGTTAAACATAGTGGCCAACTAATTGTTTACCTCTTCAAGGCCAGAAATAGAAGCAGAATACACAGCCACTTCTCATATAGACTAAAGCGTTGGGTACATCAATCGAGTTCTACCCTGACACTTGTACTTCTAGAGAACCCGCTGATATAGAACCAATAAGCAAGATGGTGTAAATCTCAAAAGATTCTTGAGCCCAATTCCGTTTAATTCCTTCACCTCGTCAAAGAGGCTCATTATTTCGCTAACAAGGGCAAGAAGTCTAATAATTCACACTGTATTCATTGTTCCTGCACCTATGGCAGGGGTCATTTTGTGACCTTTCATACCAACGCCTCAGTTTACAGCGCCTATATGTCGACGCTTACACTTTGTCAGTGTAAAGGGTTCTATTCCCTGTGTATGTATCAATGTTACCCCAGCTTATGGTGAATTTATTGATTCATGAGTACTCCGGACAGGTCCATTGGGCCATACAGAATAGTTATGAAGGAGAGAGTGTAAGAATTTAACGTTTTTTCGGGAGTTCGTTCAAACTGTCTGGGACGTTTGTACAGCTTTGTACCTACCATAGCGGTTAATTGCATTGATATATCTTATTTAGATGTCTTCTTCACTTAACGACTGCCTGGCCACAATAGCAACTTTGCTGACTACAACCTGAATGACTCGAACTGCAACCAACTTCAGACTGCTATAATTTCCAAAGCGTTCATGACAGTGAGCTCAAATTTTGACACATGACAGATAATTTTATTATTAACAGCCCTTTTAAACGATTTGCGTCTCAGTTGTGGTGAAAAATTGGAATTCAAACGTGATAGTGTGATTGCTTTATATTTGGCTGGAAAACCACAAGTAGCTATCGTTAGAGCCCTCCAGCATCTCAACGTGAATAAATCATTTGTGTCTCGAACCATAGCTCATTACCGTGATACTGGTAGCGCGAGCGTTGCAAAACGCCATGGAGGTGGTCATAAAAAAACAGCAATATCGGCAGAAATGGTTCGGAAAGTGAAGGCTCGAATTGAGCGAAATCCGCGTCGAAGTGGAAGAAAAATGGCTCGTGAGCTCAACATATCGTTGGAACGGATGCAACACATACTGAAAAATGAGCTTGGGCTCAAGCTATTGAAGTTCCAAAAAGCACACGATCTTACACCGCAACAGAAAAAAGTTAGAGTCGAAAGATCGAAGGAGCTGCTACGCTTGCGCGAAAGTGGTGAGTTGCTGAATTTGGTTTCTTCCGATGAGTCGCCATTTGTTATAGAGCAATATGTCAACAAACAAAATGACCGAAGTTTACTTGCCAGAGAGGTCCTTCGAAAATTTACACCTTCGGATGGCCACCAGAAAGCAGGCAGCATCGATTGTGATGGTTTGGGCCGCCACAACCGCCGATGGTCGCCCTCCGCTCGTATTTTTGGACCGTGGCGTCAAAATTAATGCGATCGTATACCGTAAAACTGTCTTAGAGGCAGTATTGAAGCCTTGAGCAAACAATCATTTCAGTCGGAGACCGTGGACATTTCAACAAAACTCGGCACCGTCTCACAAAGCGCGCGTCAACCAAGATTGGCTAAAAAACAATGTTCCACACTTCATTTCTTCGACACAATGGATTGCACATTCTCCGGATGCAAATCCGTTGGATTTCTCTGTCTGGGGTATTTTGAAGGCGAAGGTTGGCACTAAAAAATACCAAGTTAGGACCACCTCAAACAAGCACTTCGCCGGGAATGGGCCAAAATACCGCAGAGCCACTTGCGTGCAGCGTGCGATGTTTTCTTCAGCCGTCTCAAGGCCATTATTCGCGCCAAAGGTGGACATATTGAAAACTACTGATACAATTTGAAAATTGATGTATTTTCCAACATTTTTTGCTTTGGCACAATAAAATAATAAAATTATAGAATTTTAAAAAGTTGGAGTTGGAGTCATTCACCCTGTATATTGTTACAAGCTGTTATTACGGCTCTTGCTTCCATTACTTAGGATGTAGTCTTACTTTACTTAGGCGGCGCTACCGTCCGCGGTAAGCCCGGGCCTGAACCAACAAGCGTCTCCAGTCAGCTCGATCTGTAGCTAGCTTATAACCGTGTCGCACTCCAAATTGGTTGGGGTCACCTTCCACTTGCGTGCAACAATCTTAAATGCGGTCGTATTTCGAGGTTAAACTCGAAGGCTCTTTGAGCCGGAGATGTGACGTCTATTCATTCAACGTGACCCAATTATCTTAGACGTTGGATCCGTATATGCCCTACTAGAACGAAGTTCGTATAAAACCCGTACAGTTCATGGTTGAATCTCCTCCTTCTCATTGCATAAAGTCTGTTTGTTATTAAGGGAGGGCTCTGTTACTCAATTGCCTCCTGAGCGCAAAGAATCATCTATTGACAAGTAATTATGCTTCTGATTTTTGTGATGATGTCATTACTGCTTGTAACTGGGAAGCAAAGTACTTAACTATGTCGAAGTTATAACTGCCAATGGTGACCCTCGACACTGGGCATCTTTTTGTGGTGACAGCATGCATTTTGTTTTGTCCTCGGTTTCCGTCAAACCCAATTTCGCCGCTTCCGCCTGGTGTTCATGAAAGCTTCATCAATGTCATTCTTAAACTTAAAAAATACCCACCTGATTGCCAAAGTCAGTGTGTTTTCCATGATTCTTTCTAAGGCGATGTTAAAAAGGTCACATGACCGCCCGTCGCCATAACTAAAACATTTCTTGACATTAGTTACCGACCTTGATAGAGCAGCGAGAATGCTCCATATTCATCTTGCACGATCTGACGAGTTTGGCAGAGCTGTCAAAGCAGGGCATGGATTTGTATAGCTTATCCTTATGCACGCTGTCATAAGAGGTTTCATAGTTGGTAAATAGATGGTGAGATTTGATCTGAAACTACATTAGCATTTGGTTAATGTAAATACTTGATCGATGGCAGTTGGTTTTATAGACGATATTTAGGAGACTAATTCCTCTGTAGTTGGCGCAGTCAAAAAGGTCTCATTTCTTATGGATTGGATAAACAATGCTGACATTCCATAATTCGGGCCATATCTGACCTGGTGCATGTCCCCATCTAAGTCATCTCAAGCTGCTTTAAATAACTCGGCAGTAAATCTGTTTTCGCCTGCAACTTTTTTAGACTTTAGCTTCAATATTGCTGCCTTAACTTCGTCTAGATCAGGGGGATGAAAATCTCTGTTGTCCTCATCCAGGGTGAATGACTCTTTTTCTATTGGAGCAATATTTTGACCATCATCGCCGTTATATTATCTGTTAAAATAGTCTTTTTATATTTTCAGCACCGACTGCGAAATACTACTAGTTGTCCATGTTCATCATAGCCCTGGCGTTTTCTTATTATTCTCTGATAAAACCCTCGAAGGTCATTCCTGCACTAACAGGCATCCTAACCATACTACAGTCGTTCACTTTTCCGGTTAAGCAAATAAATATTTAGTATTGTATGAAGTATGTACAATACATTACAAGACTTCAAGTCTTTACGCATACAGAAAAAGGCAGAGTTATGTGGATGAGATCAACTTGAAGACCAAGATTGTACTTACTGAGAAGGGCTCTACTGCAGTGTGCCAGTGTGCTCAACTAAGCAAGGCTCTGACCGCAAACTACCTACCTAGTATTGGCATGACTTGTTCTTCGTCCAACCACAGCGCTGATGTCGTAATAAAGTAGTGATAAGGATGTCTGCACTTAAATTTTAGAAGATTATTCGCTCGTGCTACTACAGATAAGAGAGTATAACATAGAGTATAGTCCATACAATAACTCATTTCCAATTCAAAGTCGAACCTTAACATCTTTTGCCCGATCTGCAAGAGAGAGACGCTTTGAACTCCACCGGCTATAGAAGCATCAGTCTCCTTAACATCGCATAGGCTCTCCGTTCAGTTATATTATGTGAATGCCTAAAACCACCTGTTAACGACCGTCCTTATCTGTGCGGATTTTATGCCGCAATTGACAAAATACAGGGTGGGGCAAAAGTAATGTCAGAATGTAAATTGGCTGCCATTTTGATAGAAATGAAAAAAATTGGGATCTGTTTTCACTAGAAGTTTATTTGAAGATCTAAAATTAATGGTATCGGTCAAATGACCACCTACTGAGTTGATGCACATTTGTGCTCGTTTTACGGCATTTTAAATTATTGCTCGCAAAATATCTCTCTCCAAATCGGTGATTTCTTCCTCAATGCTGGCTTTAAAGACTAGCAAGGTTTGTGGTTTATTTTGTAAATGCAAGTTTTCAAAAAGCTGCAAGGGCAGATTTGGCAATCGGGCCCGCCAGTTTAAATCGACAAACCGGGAGATCACACGTCGTGGAAATTGGTGATTTAAAATCTCCGCAGTTGCCCGAGCTGTGTGAGCGATAGCCCTGTTCTGCTGGAAACAACAATGCTCGAGACTTAATTCAGCAGTTTGCTAGAAAAAAAAGCTCTCTTAACATCTATCTGTAGCACTCACCTGTTACGTTGTGGTGGTGCCATGGGCGTCCTCAAAAAAATAAGGGCTAATCACTTTTTCACTGTAAATGCCGCGCCAAATAGTGGAGTGGATGCAATACCTCTTCGAGCATTTCATGTGGATTCTCCGTGCCCCAGAGATGCACATTTTGTTTATTCACATAACCACTTACGTGGAAATGGGCTTCGTCGCTCATTATGATTTTGGGTACGAAATCACCCTCTTCTTGCATCAGGTCTTTCGCCAAAATTCGACGCAATGAACGTGTGCTGATAGCAAACTGTGTGCATCATTGTCTCGTTGATGTTTATGGACTCTTTCGAACGTCTTCGGCCCCATCTGTTATATTTTCGGTCGAACGAGCAATACGTTGGCCGTCACTTCTTCCGACATCTCCAGTGGACGCAGTTTATACGCTTAATTGTTCGCGCACATGGCGCACGACGACGAGAGGAAAACGACAACGAAATTCATGATGCGTTAAAACAACAGACCGGAAATTGGTCTGAGCTTTTCTGGTGTTGTCAACTAATTTTCTATCTGTCTACAATATAAATGTCAAAGCACAATGACACAAAGCGATCTCTCACTGAAGGGCTTGCGAGCATTGAACCAGAAGCTTCAAAACTGGGCTTAGCAAAACGAAATTTTTGCCATCAATAAGAAGGGACGTTCAACATCACCGAATCAGACAGATTATCTTGAAAATATACACTTTCCTAACGATGTTGTAAAAAAACATCAAAAAGCTCTCGATCACATCAGTCTTGATCTAAGGACTAAAAGCATAGACATTAATGAAGGCGGTTGAAGATGAACACAAAATTCATCAGGTGATTTAGGTCCTGTCTGCGTTGATGGGCTTTGGAGGAGGAAATACAACAGCTCTACAGCTGCATCGACCTGGAGGCAAAAGCACTCATCAGCCCGCTGGGATCCAGGCAGTTGGCGGAGCATGCTTACTGAAGAGACTTATTGGTTGAGGCCCAGGTCCAAGTCTTCTGAGTTGGTAACTAAGCCTAAGTAGACAAAGATTAGATTTGTAGTGTCGTATTCTGCTGCCAGGACCGTATTAAGATGGCCGTTCTGAATTCAGTCAGTTAAACGTCGTCGGTTTAGAAGATTTTATTTATATCATCCCTATACACATTTAAGTTATATCAACTTTTTGTATTAAGCAGGTATAAAGTATATAAACTTTAAATTGACACTTTAAAAGCTTTAAATTTAAAAGAAATATTAGAAATTTGATAGGTATAGGAGGAAAGAAAAGAATTAGAATGAAGTTATTGGTTATAAATAAATTACTTAAACAGGCCATCACATCGCCAGCTGCAAATTGCATAATATCTGAAATGTGCTTTCCTAAGGTGCTTTTCAATGGTTATTCTTTTGATACTCCTATAAGTGGGAAGATTGTTTCAGAGCTGAACTGCATACATGAAAAATAAATTGACGGCTGCTCATCAGGAATTTGTGTTTGGGAAGTAATATTTTTAAGGTTCTTTGAGAGTGAACAAATTCTTTGTTAGCCAGGGCTGTCCAAAACAAGACCGGCGGACCGCATGGGGCCCGACATCCCTGTTATTGCTGCTCGCGACATAAAATAAAAACTTCAACTACGAAATCTTATTTCGCAACAAAACAAAATACCTTTACATAAACGAATGAAAAAAAAACCGAATGTAAGCATTCCAGCTTATATACTATACATACACACATTCTTTCTGCTCGGTATGATACCAACGGTAACGCAAAATAAGGGAGCTGATGAAGCAAAATTCAGTTTCAATTTTTAAGTGTGTTGCAATAGTGGAAAAAACTCACTTTAACCGCTTTGCGCTTCTATAGGCGAAAGAATCCACCAGTTAATAAACTGTATTTTGTTTACAAATATTTTACGAAAATCATTCGTTTGTGTTTCATAATACAATTCGTTAGTGCCGAATAAAAACTTATACTATGTCTAAAAAGAAGCGAAAAGTAAGCGATGAAAGTCGTGATTTTAATGAGAAATGGGAACTGGACTATTTTATTTGCAACAATAATAATAAAATTCATTGTATGATTCGTATTCAAGTCCTGTCTGTGGCTAAGAAATCCAATGCTAAGCGGCATTACACAACTTTGGATGAAAAAAGTATAAGAAACATAAAAGTGAAGCTAGAGAAATTATAGTAGCCGAATATAAGAAAAAACTGGTTCAGCAAACAAGCAATTTTTCAAAAGTAAACACAGATAATGAACTGAGTTTAGCTGCCTAGTACGAAGTTTCTTTACAATTATCCAAAGCTAAAAAATCATTCTTACTTACATCTTACATCGTTTCATTTCGTTTAATATATCACATTTGTACGGTAACCGCACATTTTACATTATACACGGATTTAACGTTATTAGTTTTCCTCTGAAATATTATTTAGTGTATCTTCTAAGTATAATAAATAATAATAGGAAAGTTGTTTGGAGGAAAACACGAAAGCAAAAACTATATTATACAAACTGACTAGAGTATAATAAAAATTAATTATAATTTGAATAAAGAAATAAATAAATTATTAATTCAAAAGAATAAATAAAATAAAAAAAAGTGGAAACTTAAATAAATAAATAAATAAACAAATGAATAAATAAATAAATGAATGAATAAATGAATAAATGAATAAATAAATAATTTAATATACAAACAAATAGGTAAATTAAATATTTTTTTCTTCTTTTTTAAACAGTTAGGTTGAACATATAATAAGTAGCAATTAAATAATTGATTCATTAATGTGAATTTTATTCGTGTTCAATTGGCATACTAAAGGATTGTCAGCAAAATTACAGCGGCTTAAAAAGTTTTCGTTAAGTTTTTTGATTCTAGAACATATAGGTTCAACGCTCGCTTTCCTGTGGATATCTGTACTGGAATGATGCCAAGGTAAGTTGAGCAACATTTTTAATATTTTGTTTTGACATATTTGTAATTTTTTAAGGTGACATTTAGCACAAGTACCCCACACCTGACACCCATATAATAGGATTGCTTGAAAGATGATTTTATGAATTATCATTTTGTTATGAGAAGAGAGTAGTGACTTCCTGTTTATAAATGGGAAAAGCATTTTAATTGCAATTCCTACCTTTTTTGTTGTTTGTGTTATGTGTTCGTTAAAAGTAAGTTTTGTATAGAGATAAACGCCCAAATATCTCACTTTAAAAGAGCGACCTGATATAAAGCTATAAACTATTTTACAAATATATATAGGGAAATTAAATTGAACCATTTTAAATATGATACCATTGTGCCAGACTGTGTCGAAAGCTTTTCCATTCCAGTAGACTTACCTATTAAACGATTTTGCTTAACATTGTTACAGACTCTGAGTACCTGGTGCGCAGTATTATGATATTTTTTGAACCTGAATTGCTCGTTTGGATATATGTATATGATTATCGGTAATGTGTATAGCTATTCTTTCTTTAAGTACTTTTTCAAAAATCTTGCTACTAAGCAAACCTATAGGCCTGTAGCTGTCTATGTTTTCAATAGGCTTCCCAGCTTTTAGAATAGGAACGATTTTAGCTTCCTTCCAGGCATGAGGGAAGTATTCCATTTTTAGGCATGCGCTAACAAGAAATGTAAGAAGTCTTATACCATATTTAGGCAAATTCTTCAAATAAATATTTTTTATGGTGTCAATACCACCTGTTTTTTTTATAATATTTAAGCTTTTGACAAAAAACAATATGTCTTCCTCCGTTGCACAACTAACATTAGAACTGCTCTCAAGATGGGTCTTAACTGTGCTGTCTACATACGCATTAGTTTTTAAGTCCCCAAGGTTTCTAGAAATGGAGTGATTCTTTAAAAATTTTAATACGATAGCATTAGTCTTTTCAGTATCAGAACAATACGTCTTATCGGAATGCTTTGAAAACGGTATATGTCTTTTTTTATTCTTTACAATCATAAGTATATTCCAGAAAGGCCTACTACTTTTGTCAAGTGCACCTAATTTGTTGTTTCATTCTTTATTACGATGTTTCGAAATATTTAAGGCAATAATTTTATTCAAAAAAGAGACTTGATTCTGACGATATCTTTGCCATTCTCGTCTAAACTTGTTTCTCAACTTGATCAGTTCTATTATGTGGGAAGGAAGCTTGATGTTATAATCACTTTTTATTTTTTTAGGTATAGCATTGTCAGCAGCATCTAATATTTTGGAAGTAAATTCGCTTGTAATAAAATCAACATCTTCAGTGCTTGAAATACGTTCAAAATCTACTGAAATGCTACGTAGAGTTGAACTAAGCTCTGATCGGAATCGCGACCAATTGGCATTTTTAAAGTTTTGAACATATTGCACTGTTTTTTCTGCTGACCATCGAAGCTTGCCAAAGACGGGAATATGATCAGAGCTTAGGTTGTATATCACAGTAGATGGTGTAATTAAACTAGGTCTAGGACAGACGGACGACCACGAGAGCAACACGGGAAAAACGTTAGACTTGGAGGAAACAAAATTGAGATTGCTAACATAAATATGTACAAAGATTCGAGAGAATGTTACCCCAAGAGTTCGCTTTTAGGCATCCCCAATCTCTGTATCTACAATTGAAGTCTCCTCCAATAAGGAATTTACCACTCATGGTGAATAATTTTTGCAAATCTTTTTTCAGAGCAATTCTTTTTACACTTGATACACGGCCACCGGGGAAGTAGACGCAAAAAATTTTAAACGAAAGCTGATTACTTGTCTTTATCTCAATTCCTACGTTTTCAATAAAAAAAAGTTTTAACCTCAGGTAAAAGCGAACGCTGAATTGTTCTACGAATAAATATTGCAACACCACTACCTGGCCTGCCCGTACGATCGTTGCGATAACATTTAAAGTTAGGTGTGGATAAATTTACATTACTTTGCGTTTGCAGCCAGGTTTCAGTAACTAGAGCAATATCAATATTTCTTCAATTTAAAAAATAAACAAATTCTATTGTAGAATTTTGCTGCGTATTCCTTTCGCATTCCAAGTTACAATTTTAAGGTCTCTACTTAACATTTGGGTATAAAAACTTAGTAGCTAAATGTGTATTGCACTGTTCAATCTTATTTTTACAAACTGATAATTTACTTATCATCTCCATACAAAGTGAATTGATTTCTTCAGCCGTAAACAGCGTATTGGAAAAGTTGCTAGAGTTATTGCTAGGAATGTTGCTAGTCATGTTACTGTAAGTACTAGTGTCCAAATTGCTACGGGAATTATTCCTCCAAACATTAATTGATTGAGAGCGAGAGTCTGCAGAAGTATTATTTTGTCTATGGCGCGAAGGTAATGCGGGAAAGTCTATGTAAGAATCAACCGAAACTACTCTCTGTGCGAATTGTGCAGGTACATGTGAATTGGGAGCTTTTCGTTGAGAGCCATATCTCAGATTTGCAGATTTGGCTCTTACTCGTATTCACTAGATTTGTGAAGCAATTTAACAGGTGGAACAATAGTATCTTCCATATCGTCATTGTAGTTTTTTCTGGAGTTTTTCTTATTGACGCTCATAACGATTCGAAATTTTTTATCCACGGACGAACGATTGTCCTCGGTTTCAGGCGACCGAACGCGCTTGGGTATTTTGATTGCTTTTTGTATTTTTCTTTTCTTTCTTTTTTCCTACTTTTTTTAAACGAAAGGTAGTATCATACGCAAGCGAAAGCTCTGGATCGACTGAAAAAAACCATTCAGTAATGGAGTTTTAATAAAAAAAATGTGCAATTAAAATGGCTGAACCTAAGCTCGTAGAAAAATTTGAATCTGTAGCACTATCACATCAAAGAGTGATGCGACGAATAGATGATATAGGCCAGTATGTTTCTAAGAAATTGTGTGATTCCGTTGGGGAATGTGAATATTTTTCAATATGTTTGGATGAAAGTACGGACCAGACAGACTTCAGTCAGTTATTAATTTTTATTCGTTGCATTTCAAAAGATTATTATATTACGGAAAAAATGTTGAATTTGGTGCCGTTAAATGGAAGAACTAAAGGAAGTGATATCTATGAATCTGTTAATACCACCGTTATAAATTACGGAGGGTTTCAAAAATGTTCCTGTATTGTGACTGATGGAGCTAAAGCAATGACAGGGACAATGACAGGATTTTCTGGACTGGAGAATGGTATTCATTTCCCTTTAATCCACTGCATCATACACCAAGAAGCTTTATGTGGACAATCTTTGCGCCAGATGGACGCAGTGAAGGTGGCTGTCAAAACAACAAATCTGATCAGGGTTGGAAACAAAGCTTTGACTCATCGTAAATTTCATGATTTTTTAAGGCAAATCGATGCAGCGTACGGAGATTTACTTTTACACTCGGACATCAGATGGTTAAGTGCTGGTAAGTGCTTGTAGCGTGTTTTTACCCTGCGAAAGGAGATCCTAGTATTTCTGAAAGGCGAAATAAAATTTGGTACCACAGAAATAGAAAAGAAACTGCAAGATCCCCAATTTCTCGCTGATCGTGCATTTTAAACGGACTTAAACGAATTAAATTTGAAGTTACAAGGCAAACGCAATAATATCGCGAACTTGTACGGACATATAAATTGATTTAAAAGTAAACTTAAATTGTTCAAAATGCTTTTAGAAAAGAATGATCTTTCTTTTTTCCCGAGTTATAAAGAACTTTACATAGAGATGGGAACTTTCGAAAGATGCCAGTTTTCTGAGCACATAGAGTACACTGAGGAGGTAATTTTGGAGTTTGAAAATCGATTTACTGATTTTAAGAAATTAGAGACCGATTTGTCACTTTTCACTCATCCATTAACACTGGCCATTGGAAGTGAAAAGACTGACTACTAATTGGAGTTATGCGACCTGCAATCCAACCCCTTCTACAAAAGCAGATTGGAAATTGGAATAAATTTTTTTTAAGATCTTCGATGATTGCTTTTCGAAATTAACTAATTTTGGTTTGAAAATGGGTTCAATGATGGGGAGTACATACCTTTGTGAAAGTGCTAATTCAACCATGAATTTTATTAAATCAAAATACAGGTCTTCATTCCCGGATAAGTCACTTATTAACGCAATGCACTTGGCAAGGACGGTAACATCGTTAAAGAAAGAAAGAAATAAAGAAATAACTCCAGAACAATGCGTGCAAATTGTGCAAACTTATTTTGAAAACCATAGTTCGGTTCGCCAAACTTATTGTGCGCTACATCCATTTTACCGTCGACATAATCGTCCATCTGAGCAAGTAATTCGGAACACGATGAATCGTTTTCGCACCACGTGCACTCTAGTGGATATACGCATCCCCAAAGACGACAAACAGTGCGAACAGAAGAAGTTATTGCCGTTGTGAAGCGCAGTGATGAGGAGAATCCGAATGAGTCGACTCACCATCGTACACAGCAATTGGAGCTATGCCCATCCACTTTGTGGAAGATTTTACGGAAAGATCTTGGATTGAAAGCTTATAAGAGTTAAAACCGCGTGACCATTATACGCGTCGTAGGTTCGGTGAATGGACCGAAAACATGATTCAGCTTGATCCTCATTTTCAATGCAAAATTTTGTTCTCCGATGAGGCCCAGTTTGGTCAACTGGATATGTAAACAACCAAATTGCTGAATTTGGAGTGAAGAAAACCCAGAAGCGATTGCCGAGACGCTCTTACTACCATTAGAACTCACTGTTTGGTGTGCTTTATGGGCAGGTGGAATCATCGGCCCATATCTTTTTAAGGACGATGCCGGCCAGAATGTTACCGTCAATGGAGAGCGCTATAGAAACATGATTTCTGACTTCTTCATTCCTCAGTTGAATGGAATTGACGTAACGTGAGCTTTGGTTTTAATAAGGTGGCGCAACATGACCCACGGCGCACGATACCATCAATTTATTGCGGGAACCATTTGCTAAGCGCGTAATTTCCCGTAATGGACCTGTGAACTGGCCTCCACGATGCTGTGATCTCACACCTTTCCATTATTTTCTTTGGGGGTATGTGAAGTCACTAGTCTATGTAGATAAACCAGAGACATTGGACGATCTGGAAGTCAATATTCGCCGTGTTATTGCTGATATACGGCCCCAGTTGCTCGATAAAGTTGTCGAATATTGGACTTCACGGTTGCGCTTCATTCGAGCTAGACATGGAGCGCATATTTAGGCACTAATGGCATAAAATTAGATAATGTCATAGACTTTAACGTTAGTTTCAAGTCAATTATTTTGTATTGAAAAAAACGCCCTTTGATACACTTATTCCAGCGATTTTCCAAATTCTTGATCCCGTCCGAAAAGTAATTTTCCGGAAGCAAAATACTCTTCCGTGGCGTCGATGATTTCCTCGCGTGAGCTGAATTTTTTATTGATGAGCCATCTTTTGAGGTTTGGGAAGAGATAATAGTCCGAGGGATCCAAATCCAGTTACCAATCGACGCCAAAAGTCCGCCCGATTCCGCATCAGCAAGTCCAAACACTTTTTCGAAGTACTCTCGCGTTCGTTATTTTGGTCAGGAGTGAGCATTCGCGGCATCCAGCGGCAGGATAACTTTTTCATATGCAGAATATTGCCCGAAATATGGCGTGTGCGCTCAGTACTAATCTTTGTGCTATCTGCTAGCTGGCGCACCTTCACTTTCCGGTCAGCCAACACCATTTCATGTAGTTTTTTGACATTTTCCTCTGTAACTGCATCGAAGGGCCTGCCGCTGCGGACTTGATCGGTAGTGGAGTTGCGGCCTTCACGAAACCAATATTTGATGGTGTAATCTGACGAAGCATTAGCCCCATAATATTTATGCAACTTTTCTTTTGTTTCCTTCGCCGTTTTGCCTCTCAAAAAATAATGTTTTATGAGAGAACGAAAATCGTTTTTTTCCATACTCAACATGATGCCAAACACGCCAACAACAATCAGCTGTCAAAACAAAACTAAAGACAGTATCGCACTGAAATTTGGCATGTCTGCCTAATTATGAACGGACTTCAAGGCGCCATAACCTTTTTATAGTAGCGGCGTATTCTGGCAATCAAGGAGATTACTTTTCACTCCATCTAGTATATTCATCGACTTTATTGGTGAAAGCTGATATGTGGTCATACCGTCTTAGATTAAATATGTATTCTGCAAAGTTGTTAAATGTAACATTTAATTTTCTTGAGGGCGAAAAATCTAAACATCCAAAGACTTCACATGAACACAGTATGAAGAGCAGAACAAAAGCTTTGATTAGTTTCATCTTTACTTTGCTGGGTAAGTACGGTTTTGTTTGGCCTAGTGCTCCAAGAATGTCATAAATCTTAGAGAAAATGTTGTTTATATGACTGCTACATTTTTAAGTTTTTTCTATGTATAAATGCAACAGGATCATGATTTACATAAAGCGATAAATTCAAAATTTCCAAGTTGTTATTACATATCAACCTAGCCTTGGTTTTGGATAGATGAAGACTAAAGCAATTTTTTTTTTATTATCATACAAATACAGACTAAAGGTCTGAGTTAAAATCGGTTGCACTGAAGAACAAAAAATACTTGGATACCCCGCATAAATATGATAGTCGCAGTACATAATTCTTTTATAATTATCATTTACAAAGGAAGGCCTAGGAAGTCTCAATGATTTTTTGTCGCCATGATACACTGCTTGGTTCCGATTGTTAAGATATGATGGCACAAGTTGACACGCATGACCATGAAACGAAAATTGATTTCTTAATTCATTCAAAAGAATTTGATGGGTCACTGAATTAAATGCTTTTGATGAGTCAAGAAAAACTATAAGAAACATTATATCTTCATCAATGATAGAACGTATATCATCAGTAATTTTCAAGAAAACAAGGCCGTTATGCAGTTTTACTTAAATCTAAACCAGATTGGTGCTTCGTTTTTATATTGCTTTCTGTGAGGCAGTTCTTTATTTGCTGGCTAACGATTTTCGACAAAATTTACTGAGGAAAAAAAATTACCAATAATCGGATTTATTTGGCGGACATGATTTTTGCTGGCTTCCAACCTTCCAGCAAAATACCGTTCATTAGAATTGCATTTAAAAACTGTGTTTTATGTTTAATAAGAACTGGAAACAAAATTTATGCGAATATCTAATGGATATTATCTAAACCTATAGCGTTAGATTTTATAGAGAAAATAGCCTCACATACGATTATCAAGACAGAAAATGCACTGTTCCTTTACGAAGCCGTCACAAAAGGGCAAGGCAATTTGATTCTCACCTAAAACATGATAAGTCACCCTTGTTTATCGATTCTTAAATCTGTGGGGTGAACCAAGGAATATTTCTATTATCTATTTTCTTATTCTTCAGAGGCACGTGTTGTACATTTACATCTGACGAGCAATATATTGGTGACCAATCAAGGTTATAGCAGTCATTAAACAAAGTGGCAAAATCAATAGAAGAAAATTGATGAAATTGAATAAATGTTCCATTTGAGCAAGGAGACATAACACTTAAAAACAATATAATCATTTCATGGTAAGAGAATTCTGGAAAGGCAATTTGGTCATAATGCTCTACTAAGTCTATGTGGGAAACAAGAAAAATATTGATCAAAGGGAGTATTTTTTCAGGTTGAACAATGAATTAGAATTCATCCATTAAACGTCATGATTAAAATCATCACATAGCGTAGCTTTGGAATAAAGAGGCCTCAACTCTTCAAGAAGGTTTCTCAATTTCGTGTAGTGCGGAACATGTGGTGCCATATACAAAGTTCCTATTAGCAGTTTTATACTTTCTTCAGCATTATCTACAAAAGTAAATTCAGTGTCGTCTAATATTGTTGATTTTCTTACCAAACTAAGCTTAAGAATATGCATTATATATACAGATGCATCCCCACAAGATACACCCCCACTCAGCACGGCACATTTCATAGCCCCGAATTTTAAAATTTTCTTCTGCATATCTGGGGTCAAGCTGATTTCTGAAATACAGATGATATCCATGGATCCACCTTCTGGCAAAGAACGCACCTCAGCAATCTTATTTAAAACTAGCTTATACGCGCGTTCCCGTTCACGTTGTTATAGTGAATAACTGATAAAAGGTTTGACGGTTGACCAACGAGGAGGCGACTGTTAGATAGGCTCTAAATGAATATAAATTTAGTGGGTGGCAAAAGTGGCAGTGTATTGGACGATCTGGCGTTTAATCCCGATCGGGACCCGAAAGACTATTTTTGCTACTAAATCGTGTGAGATATATAATTTTAAAGGGTTATTTTTTTGCTGTTTGATTTTTGACAGCTCACGCATGATTCGTTAATGTGTCAAAGTCATACATACTCAATTAGCATTGCCATTTCATCAGGAAAAGACTTACCTCCGAACAACGCTTACAAATTATTGAATTTTATTATCAAAATTTGTGCTCTGTGAAAGATATTTTTCGCGCACTTTGGCTATTTCACGGTCGTCATCATCGACCTACAGAGCAAGCACTTCAAGCCAAAGAAACCAAATTTCGAACCAATTTCAATGAGATCCAATTGGATCTCAAGCTACCTACGCGTATGCGTAGAGTGCATACAGAACTGTATCCGCCAGTGTTAACGAAGACCGTGATTTGTCCATTCTTACCGTTCGCAGCAATTGGGATTGTGTTACTTGACTACGTAGAAGATTTTACGCAAGGATCTTAGTCTAAAGCCTTACAAAATTCAGCTAGCGTATTTCGTGTTTATTACTACTCACGCCCGTAAGGTAAAGCGTTCCTTCTTGCTCGGAGTTCGCCTCCCCCCATAACAGCTCGTCAAGTAAAATCGCACATCAAATCAACACTGATTTTTTTTTTTTTGTTGAAATGAGAGGAATCGTCCATTCAGTTTGTTCCACAGGGTCAGACAGTAAACTTGGAAGTCTTGAGAAAATTACGCAACAATTCGCAGCGGAGGAGGCCTGATTTCCTCGACACGACATGAAAGGAAAGCGTTTTACTGACGTTGCTGTGGTGAGGAAAAGGCGACGCACGGTGGCTCTACAGGGCATCACAGAAGACGAATTCCAAAAATGGTTTGAATAATGGAAGATAATAATGATTGGATATTATTAATGCCAGCGGGCAGTACTTTGAGGGGGATTGAGGGTTTCTTGTTTATAAATTAAATAAACATATTTAAAAAAATATCTAAATACGAGTAATTGGACAGAATTCTGAATAAAACTACAACCACTACCATGTTACCATGTTGTTGAAAAAATCCTTAATGCCCTCCTACCTGATACACGGGTAAGACCTATAGCTGACGTTGTTTTGATGCATATGTCTGCCTCATATCACACCAGAAGTTTAACAGGAATAGACGCGAGGAACCCAGCACATAAGTGGCAGTATATCTGATGGCTTCTTTGTCTGGATGTCGCTTATCCCCATCACCTGATTCAGGTTGAAAAGGTCTTGACAAGAGTTTGAATGATACGAGATTGGCTAGGCTTCTAGCATCTTGAAGCCGTTGCAGCATTGTTCAATGAATTTTCTCTCTGTATCTCTCTGGTATTGGGGTGTTTGAGATATCCGTAGACGAACCCCGACTGTAATTTGATCGTGATTCGGGTCGAAAATCGAAAATCTGTTATAGTCGAGAAGTACGTTTTTTTATTTTTAACATGATCAATTTGGTTGAGTGCTTATGACCATATTACCGCCATGTGTACCAGTCCCGCAGCGTATATAATCATACTATGTTCATTTGCAAGCTTGTTGTCGGTTGGGCTTTGCTCCCGGACTATATTCTAAAGGAGTTCCCTTCCCTAACCTGGCTTTTAAATAGTTTACAACTTTTTCTCCTTTACACATAGAATATTATTCGGAGGTTTTATTGAAGGGAAGAGGCATTCTTTGGTAACTTTGTCCATTTCTTCACCAATGAACAAAAACAAGGGTCGTATTCGCGAATGAATGATGATGTATGATGGCTGGTCCTGCCGGGTATTTATAACGCTGACACAATCGCTTGAATTCATCCGCCTTCTGATGTTTAGTTTCTTACGAAAGAATATTATGGCATTGTGATTTTTTGTCGTCATAATTACACTCGCCATCTTCTACCTGAAGAAGTTCAGTAACTGTTCTTATCGAACGACACCAAACTACAACTAATTGTATCTATCTGATTTAAGATCAAATCTTTGGTGTAAAGGAGCGGGTGTTACTCAACTCAAGAAAGAGCCACAGCAACGAAGAAAAAGACCTCCTATTTTCCGTAGATAGGCGGACTATGCAGATCTTATATATAATAAAAATAGGTTGCCCTAAGGCAAGACTACCTAACGATGGTAAAAGCGACAAATAAACTGCGATTGGTGCAAATTAATTTGCGCCACTATAAAGCAGTAGATTTGGATATGATGCTTCTTCATGGATCAGCTAGGTTAACAAAAGATCCATAGTATCTGAAAGACTCCAACGGAGTCTGGACACAGAAACTAACTTCACGGACTGTAGGGATGTTGGAGAACAGGTGTTAACTGGCACCATAACATCCACTCTCAACAAACCTTATGATCTCTAGGGTGATCAGAGAACATGGGCAATCAAATCGTTCAATCCCTACAAATCGGTGGAAATAGACGAGATAATCCCGGCCATGTTACAGCACGCTATTCCTAACCGTGGTTTAAAATTATCTTTATTGGTTGTCTTAAACTGAGCTACGTCCCAAACAACTGGATAGAAGTAAAAGGGGTTCCCCACTTTCCCAACCAAGAAGACCTAATCACACCTCTGCTAAGGACTACAGACCAATAAGTCTCTCCTTGTTTCTATATTTGTTAAAAACGTTAGAGAGAATCCTAGATCAGCATATAAAACAAAACTCCACAAACAGAACCTATGCGGTTCTCGAGGTTATAGCTACCATAGAAGAAATATGCACTACAAAGAGCACACCATGGCTGCCCTCCTGGATGTTGAAAGAGCATTTGATAATGTAAGCACTAAAAGGACGCCCCTATGCAGAAGGCTCTATGTAGAAACAACGATAGTACAATGGATTGAGATTGAGCTAAAGAGCCGAATTATCAATTCAAAATTTTAAAGAAACACAGTCAGGAAAACGGTTGCAAGTGGAACTATACAAAGAGGGGTGATCTCTCCCCATCTGTGACTTCTTGTTGTAAACGACATCTTTAGAGGTTGCGCACTAAGGGAGTCGGCCTTGAACACACTTGCAAAATGGTCAACACAAAACGGTTTAGGGAGAAATCCATCAAAAACCGTTCAGCAGTAGTTCACAATAAAATAAAGTTAGAAATGTTTAATCTCCCTAATCAAGGTTGTTAGCATAGAACTTTTATCCGAAGCTTAATATGTAGGAATCATCCTAGACAGTAAGCTCAGTTGGAAGCGTAAAATCGAAGAATGAACCAACAGACCATTAGGAGCATCCTATACATGCCAAAGAACATTTGGTAAACATTAGCGACTAAGGCCATGTATTATATGGTATACTGATGTTCATGGCCAAATAAGACCCATTCTTACCTATGGTGAGCTGTTATGGTGGAAAGTCGCGGAAAAGACTGTATCTCAAAGCACTCACTCAAGTTCAAAACTAGCGTGTGTAATAGTAACAAGAGCATTGAGGTCTACTCCTGAAGCTGCACAGAGATAATGCTCTACCTCCTTTTTTTATACGAATTCCTTAAATGTATGGTTTCCATAATCTCGTTCAAACTAAAAGAATCATGCCTACGGACGCACGACAATTTAGGACGCGTGTCTATAATACAGAAGTAGGAACCATCAAAACTGACGGAGTGTAGTGACTGTGGTACATCGTGGCAAGCCAGGACTTTGATAGTAAGTTCTCCACATCATTTCATAGCAGACATGACTGGTTAACTAATACTGTCACCAACAATGGAAAAATCCACCTTTACACGGACTGCTCCAAAATGTAGAAGAGTACTGGAATTACAGTCTATTGTGGAACCCTATATATCCCCGACTCCTTCAAGATTCCGGGTGAATGTACCTATTATAATATTTTTCAGGCAGAAATATTTGCCATTTGCAAAGCTACACAGGCTGTACTACTCATTGAACTTGATCCATCAGAGATCTCTATCTTTCCTGACAGTCAAGCAGCCATAACAGCCTTGGCAAGTGAAACCACCTAATCCATAGTAGTACAAAAGTTTCTTCAAACTCTAAGTAGAGTCTGCGAATCTCACCGAATGGATATCTGCTGGGTACCTTGGCACACAAAAGTAAAAGGAAATGAGAAAGCGGAAAGAGATGGTGCGTCTCTGCGCAGGAGCAACATACACAATGACATACATAAATAGCCCCGAAACGCAAAATGGGACCTATAGTCAAAGAACGAACCAAGAAAGCATGGATTTCCAGGGGTAACTGTGTCATTTCACGCTCCCTCTTGCCAATTCTACAATAGACAGCAGGAGACCACTTACCCTCCTCAGACTCAACAAAGAAGACATCCGTATCGTTACAGGTGTCCTTACAGAATAGGAGCCTCTTCTCAAAATTACTGCAGAAGCTGTAATCATACATTTGCGGTGTGACTGCCTTAACTTCCAAATACAATACGTCGTGCCAAACACCTGGGATTCAGACCTTTTGGAGAACTTGAAGACGTCAGCAAAGCCAAATTGATGGATCTCATTAGATTTGTTAAAAGCTCTGGTGGATACAGATACAACACATATAATAGGCCTCCATGTATGCTTGTCCCTTAGGCTCTGGCACATCCCTTATTATCTAACCTAATCTAATTAAAATAAAATCTTTGCGTGTCACTTAATGCAAGTTTTCTTGGGGTGCTTGGACTTTGTGATATTACGAATAAAGAAACATCTGTTTATGAAAACTGATTGCCTCCTCTGGCTACAACCACTAGGATTAATCGAAATGGTGTCAGAAAAGTTTTCACATCCGGGGTAGAGTGTTGACATATAAAATATTTGCATTGTTAAAAGTCAAATTTGATAGAAACTTCCTTGTTGAAAATATGTTCAAACAACACTCTTATGCATAGAGCTACTCATGCAATGGTGTTGTTAAACAATTCTCCTTAAGTGCTGACACTGATACGAGTACAAACCATGTCACTCCCACATTGCACTATTCGTTTCATTCAAACAGACCACAATTGTTTTGAAAACAATTTCTAACTCCCAAAAGTGTTGCCCTGTTTGCTGTCATATCAGTTTCCTGCTGTTATATCACTGCATTCGGTCGATTTGATGAAGACGAATCTCTGCATTTATCGAAGGATTCCTATAGACCTCTTTCCAATGACCTTAAAGTGATTCGAAGGAAGGCCAATATTGTTATGCTTCAGCAGAAAAACATTTTTACAGAAAACAAACAAAAAAAAGGAAGAAGAGAAAAACAAAGAAAACAAAACTACAAGTAACCCACAAGCCAACGAGCAAGGGGGAATAAGAGAGAAGTTTCTTCGCATTTCTCCAAGTGTGTGACAAGCACTACAGAGCTTAGCTACCCTTAAAGTACCGTCTTCAGTTAGTAAGTAAATTACCATACGATTTACATCCTTAGAATGTCAAGTACTTTGTGGGCAAAGTTACTTGCCTGCTGTTGCAACTATCCGTACATTGCATATGCAGTAGTAGTTGGTAGGTACCTTAGAGGCAACTTCAAGGTGCATCGCACGAATACGACACTATTCCTGTTCTAGCAGAGTTGGCAGGAGGTAAGAAGTTGTTTAGTGTTAGTCCTGATGTTGTTATTGGGTTGTATTTTATATTCCAACCATATAGGAGCAATTTATTAAATCACTCAAGAAAACATACGTGGACACAGTTGGGGAAAAAGGGTTTCTTAGCTTAGAGCTGTTGTTAGTTCTTTCCTTTAGGTTGCATCCTAACTGACATCACCATACATACCGAGAAAGGGCCACATGAAAATATGGATACGTATCACTGGCACTCTACTCGTAGATGTTACTGGCAGTTCGGTTTCTCAATCTGCAAGTGCAAGTGCAAGTAAAGGAAAGGATTTGTGTATTCCTTTCTAGTTCTCTGACACCACACACAAACGAGAACACATATTCAGATATATCCATGCCGTAGCGTACCTAGAGCATAGCGAACTTAAGTCAAGGAAGATGGATGGCCTGTTTACCTTCGCCACGATATGCATCGTCATCGTCATAGTTGTTATTCATGCTGCATTTTAGATTAAACCGATGGTGCACAGAATCAGAGTGAGTTATAGGATTAGAATGAGAGTAGTAAGCCAAATTCTACGGACAATTCAAAAATAACACACAAAAGTGCGGCTTAAAAGCTACTGATATTCCTTCTGAGGTGTAGAAAATTTAATTATTTGCAACACTGAAACACGCAGGGATTTACTCGTTTGTACGCCTCCATTTACGTCATTTATTTTTTCTACTATTTTGACACTCACTACCTTCGTATCCATGTATGGGTAGTAGTCAGCATATCTACGACGTTAACTTTAAAAAGGGAATATTTAAAAACTGCCTACGAAATTTCCTTCCTTGACAACCAACCTCAAATGGTCCTGGCAAAGCCAAGCCAAGCCAAATTATAGATACTCGTAGGTTAGTACGAGTATGAGCAGAATATTCACAGACCGGAATTTCCTTCATATCCATCCAATCAGTGCATGTTTGGGTGTAGTGGTGGCTGTGATGCAAACTAACCAATTAATTCCATGGTACAGTTAAGGCAGCTGTTTTTGCCAACAGGATGTGCTCTCTCATGCGAATACACGTCGTTGATGGGCACACCAAGTGAGGAAAATGGCAGCGAACGCGTTTAACGTTGACGAGAAGCATCGAAAATTTGATTCACACGAAAGTTGGTAAAACTGCTGCAGGAAATTTCGAGATGAGAATGCATTATTGGACCATAAAAGGACGTAAGGCTTTCCACGGAAACAGTAGAACCAAGCAGAACGAACGACATACATGCATATACTCCTGCATAGGTATGTTTCTAGTTGCGTAACTTTGTCTTCACACGAATACACACCAGAATCATAAGTGCGGTGAAAGTTTAATTTCAATAGTTTGGTGCAGTAATTTTGAAAATTATTAACGGGAAATATTACCCAAATTGTTTGGCATGGCATTAATTGTTAAGGACTTGCCGAAGTAATGAAGATAACCATATACGAGTATGAAGTTTTTTCGGTTGTTATTTTTGAATTTGGAGTTTGTGAGTTGAAATAGGCGAAAGACGACAAAGTTGGGAAATTCTGCTGATGGAATCTTTGTCCTGACTTTTCAGCTTTCTAACTTCTACACTAGTATACAGAGCTGAAAAAATTCAGGGATCCGAAAGGAAATATTTGGCAAGATATGCCGAATTACGGAACTATTGTCTATCCATATTTTCCAATGGTTGTCTGGTATTCTACGAATTTATTTCTTTTTTCTTGGTTTTAGTTCTTGATTTCTTGGTTTCAATAAAAATTTGTAAAGCTGTATGAATATGAATTGTCTTTTCTTTGACTCCATTGTCGTGACGAAAAGACTTTAGAGTCAACGTTCTTAAGTTTCTGAAAAAAAAAAAAAAAAAACGAATGAGACTACATCCATTACTCGTAGTTCTATACACTCCACATATGTAGTATTCACAATTTCTGTACTCCGCCCATGGTCTTTTCGAATAGTACACTGAATCAAAAATTACTAGACCTTTTGATTTCCATGACTCCTGGGGCATTTTCTACAACAAGATAGGCGAATTCGCCAGAAATTATGGCGGTTATGGTTAACCTCTATCATAATGAAGAGGGGATAGATCAGGGTGTTTCTCGGAATGTCCTAGCTTGGGAAATGGAAAAGCTAGAACTGCTTTCAGCCTTTTCTGGAAGGACTTTCCTTCTAGGAAACATTTTATGGGTGAAAAGGCGCGTCCCAGTTGCGCGGAGAAGGGAAACTGCACAAAGGGCTATAAGTAACATTCTTCCAGCAGCAAGGGTAAAGAGAAATAAGTCGGGGAAAGTGACACCAATTGATATCAATCAACTTCTTATAACTGCCTCCTTTTAGTCCGTCTTGACCTGAGCTAAAGAAATTAGGGTTTTATGATGCGAGGATGAAACTGGTACTGTAATCAGCAAAATCTGCAGTTCCAATGGAAGGAAATCAGTCAAATTGATTAAATCCATCGACAAAGAGAGATGCAGTGATATTTTTAACCCTCCTGTGGCCCTAGATATTTCAAAGGTTTTACACCACTATAAGACCAACGCGCAGAGAGGCCGAAAGCTTATCTTACTGTTCCAAATGCATTGTCAGCTCCTAAGCTTGGGCAATTCTCTAACCAGGATTTAGTTGTTGAAATCATGAAACGACTGGAAATGACGTATTTTTATCGTGGCGTAAGCCTATTCGGTACAACCGCCAAGAAGACGGTATAATACATACGAGTATGTTCCTATGCTTATAAAAAATGCTGGTTCGATACCAAAATTTGTTGTAAAAGAAAGACATGTAATTGGTTAAATGTTATTCAACGAGTATGCTAAGGAGATTAAAAACTGCAAGGTACTATCAGAAATATTTATTTCAAACCTTTGCCACATCGAGTTTCTAATCGGATGCAAAGTCCCGGGTCGGAGATTCTTTAAAGAGCAGCATGATAGATCCGTCATAACTGCTCTTGACCTCAGAATGAGATAGAAAATGGAAACAGCTGTTCAGAACCTCACTAAACGTTTTGAGCTGAGTAGTGTTCGCAAGAAAAAAACTCCTGCCGATCGCCGTTTTCATTATAAAATGCAGATCTACAACGACTACAGCAGGTCACCTTAGACTAATGAAAGGGGAAAATGAACAAAAAGGAGTATCAATACGTTTATTTCCAAAACAGCGTGTTACCGCATGAAATCGAATATGACAACCAAACTAACATGACATTTAGAAAAACACTAATATATAGGAAATGGGTGAATCAAATGTTGTTCGACTGCAGGTCAGTCGACTGTTTCGATTGCCCGATGATCGGGCCACCAGGTTCGGAAGATTCAGCATTCAATAGCTGACATATCTTCTGTACTGCTTTTGTGGGCCCCCGCCCAATTATCAAGGCTTCGCCCATCAATGACGTTGTCTAATAAAAAGCGGGGTCATAGCATATTACTGGTTTTATCGTAAACATCTTCAGATGACGCCTCTGAAGATTGCTAAGATTTAACCAGTTACAAGTTGTCGGTCATAGGTCTTGTTGGCAGCAAGACCACCGGCCTTAAGTCCCTACCAGGACTTAAATCACGATACCATGGGAGTCAGGAGCCCCCCGGATTTCGGTCCGGGCCTCACTTGTTGAGGTAGGCCCCCTTGTGGGAGCGTCATGGTGACTGTGTTCAAACCCAAATCGCGGGAAGGGTCTTCCTTGGTTTGATCCATTGTAGAGTTGCAAATAAGTACTGGGTGCTGCGACCCTAATAGCAGTAAGATGTTTCAGATCGGCCTCGACTCATACCAAGGGTGGAACTTGTGCCTCCAACACGGTTCCGAATTGGTATCAAAGTATTGGCGTAGAGCGATGGCAAGGTGTACCCTTGCTCCTATGGATGTATGGGCATCCCGTAAACATAAGTCTACATGACAGGTGGTTTACGTTAAAAACCAGAGACTAATGTACTGCTTTTGTATGCAATGCATTTGCCGTCTTGAAGGTGACATTCCATGCTAACTCATCACAGCCCAGGTGAATTTTAACAACCCGTCCCAACTGCCAGTAAGCTTTCTTGTCGCATCTTGATACTGTCCTGTCTCCACTGCCGTTTGCTCCACCCCCGCAATGTCATCAAACACCCTTCTCTCCATCGTCGCCAAAATTGATGGTGCATCATGAAGCACTCGCTTGATTACCACAAATGCTGTTTGATGCTGAAAAAAGGTATCGATGCATTTACTAGTTACCTCGACAATGGTTACATCTGTTGGGCCATGTTTGATCTACAATGACGTTGGCAAATAACGCAATTGCGAAGTTCGTAGCTAAACTGCGAGTCAGCCGTTCAAAATCTGGTAGTGGTGCCATAGAGTCTGGAGCATAAAGTGTGTTGTTATATGTATACTTGAGCTATAAGAAGCGGTACCAATGGCCCATTTTTTAACAAAATAACTGAAAACTGCTGATCATTGTGAATTAATGCCTTACTGATGCGTTCACCAACTTGTATAATGGCATCCTTGTCATTACACACGTCTGAATTGCTCTGAGATCGGCTTTGAATGCTATATTATGTTCCATGCGAATGAGTATAGATAATGCAGTGTCAGCCTCCGCAACCAATTCTCGAAGGTGCCTTTGCCTAAGACACCAGTGCGGTATATATGCCATTGTACGTAAAAGCCTCTGCACGAACATCTGTTAATCATTAACTTAGACTGATTTAAAGCAATCGTCACCATCAAAGTTGCCTTCTCTTCACATTGGGGGGCCACCCTCCAATCGGGGCCCTGCCACCATAGACGATGTCACAAAAGTTCCTCTGCTCATATTCCATCACTTGCGCGATTTTGCTTCCTCCGAACAAGGTACCGTCTGCCTAGCCTTGTGAGCTCCTTGTGAGCTTGGCGAAATATATGGCTTCAGAATTGGGGGTTATTTGCGTAACCAGCTCAGCACGATCTCTGAGTTCGACCAAAAATAATAACAAGTATGCATTAAACCCATGCCGAGGCGGACACTATGCAGCACTACCGTCAACAGATGCGATGCACAAAATTAGAGCAGTGGTATGGTAGCACCTTTTAGGGGGCCACACTAGTGGAAGGTGTGGAGAACAGCAGGAAGAGTACGAAAACTTGCGTCGCAGAAACCGCGCTTCCTCTCCATGCCCAAAAATCGGGGTACCCGTTCGGAGTTTAATGCACTGAGAACATTTGGAAACCTGTGCCAGACTTCACACAGTTAATCAAGAACGGGAGCATCCCACTTGATGCCAGTGGGCCACAAAGTCTGTATGAATATTTTACCAACGATAATAACTAATACCAAAAGACCAGTTGGGTCATATGGTTGAGCCACATTACTTAGCACTCCGGGATCGCAGTGGAGACGAGTCAAGCGATTATCCAAATCACCAACTGCGAAAGCTTTCGCCGTCGCAAGAAGAACTGTTCGGTCGGTAACAGTAACGACTGCGTTACTGAGGAATCCCTACAGAACGTAGTGTGATGCTTTTTCCAGCAATTTCGACACCCACTTCCTAGATATATGAGCACACTTCAGGCAATTAATCGGCGAAACGTTGAGTTTTAATCAACGGCACCTGGCAACGAGTAATACGATGCGACCCTTGAAAATATGGGCATTTGCATTCACTCGCAGTTATTAAACGTAATTTCGCCGACGGTTGGACTCGTGAATGGCGAGTGGCTGAACAGTCGTTTCCATTCGGTGTCCGCATCAGATTTGTAGCAAGACTTTGAGCACGTATTTCCACTAACTAGACAAAGGCTGAATTTCGTGTGAAGAACATTGCATTCATAACTATCGCTGTATTGGGGGTGGAAGTTTTATACTACCATCGGTACCACCAATGCATCACAACTGTTCACTGGCAATTTCATGATACTTAACGACCGCAATGATTCCTACACAGTGTCGATTATCTGTAACAATGCTCTTGATGTCTCCTCTCCTGCAGCCTTCAAATTGCGAAAACGTGAAGCATGAATCTGCGCCAAAGAGTCTGGGGTTGTCAAAATGCTATACTTCCTCATATCATCCCGAGTACATTCTGCCAGTGAGTGATACTTTCATCGGATCAATGTCTTGTCGCAATTTACTTCGTGTAATTTCTTCTGAAAATTCCGTCAATGCACAAAAGCCAACCAGTTTTTAAATGAGCCATAACAAATCGGGATAAATACTGGCCCCAACCGCTTATCCAACTTTGTCAATGTGTTGAGCTTACCTTGAGGCTATTCTTTTGTGTCACACTTGCAGACTGAAGCATCTGACGAATGTACGAGTTATACATACTCTACTTGTTCCCAAAAAAACATCATGTTCAGCCAAATCAGGAGGCTCCGCTGCACGCATCAATGATTCGTGATAAAAGGTTTATATTCCGCCACTATGGATTTAAGTTCCTGCTCCACCTGGACAATATCCACGTAGTTAACTTCGCTGTTTATTTCAAAAACAGCATGGTACCGCGAAAAATTCAATATGGTAATTAATCTAACTTTTAGAAAAAACCAATATATAGAAAATGAGCGAGTCAAATGATGTTTGCCTGCAGATCACCTGAATACTAACCAACATTTCCAGGGATGGCGGATGGATGGATCGGTAGCAATAATCCTAAATAACTGAAGTGTTCCGTAAAACTGCTGTGAGAACGTATCATCTGTCTCCACGAAACGTGCAAATACGTAAGATCTTGTGAGACTGCGCTTCAAAATCTACTAGACAGAACTAAAGATTGACAAGAAAGAATACGCGTCGGTCATTTGCAATATTGAAGTAACGACCGCCCAACTTTTAACAGAATGTACTCGCCGGATAACGTATCTTGGTTGCGGATGCTTATTGCGGTTGGGTGTTCCAATTATGCATGTCGGTCGATTCTCTGCTTAATGTTCTCAAGGATTCTAACGTCTGTGCTGAGGCATAAGCAGATGAGGTAGGTGTTCCATTTCTCAGTAATGCTTAGCTCTTTGTTACTTTAAGGCACAAGCAATCTTAGACGTGATCGTCCATTGGGATAAGAACACGTATTTTTTCCTTTTACCGGACTCTATAGAGCGGCTTGTTTCCATTGCTAATGACATTTTTCTTGCATGCCAGTCTCTGCTCTAGATGCGCTAATGCATCTGTTCCTCTTTGATATGAAGGGTTGTCATCTTGCCTCTAACAAGAAGTTCTATTTGATATACTGGAGTTTTATTGACATGGCTGTAATTTAGTTCTGGTCTTACAAACATGCCGTCTAAGGCATTGCGATCTTCAGACAGAATCGGATAGAGAGCATGTAGACCATTCTTCTCCGATGATTCCAAATCCGACACTGTATAGAAGGACAACTTTAGACCTTATAACTCGTTAAGCTAGTTTTTGTCTGTGTTCCAAACGAAAACATGCACATACATGGCGGCAATGAATTATATTGTGAGGAATAGGTAGAGGGGCAAGAATATGTCTTGCCTTACGCGACATACAATTTGTTGGTTTTATGCCCTATCATGGAGCTAGTTCGAGAATGCAAGGCATATTTGTACGCAGTTGAAAAACTGAATTCTTATCGGAGTCCCAGCACAAAATGGTCAGATGAGGACTCCTCAGGACACGAACGCTTTTTCGAACGGCCTGCATGTTGCAGTAAGTGGCACTGCCTTCACGGTTACGGCATTCCTGTTGTCTCTCCATAGCGAACACTGCCGAGTTACTGGTGTCTTAATGGGTCATTACGCTTTTGCTAATCACTTAAATGTTGTAGGCATAAGTGACACCACCCTCTCATACGATTGCTGTGGGAGTGATGACAACACCGGTTGTTTGTTTTTTTTTTTTTTTTAAGAACTTAATACTCATGTGGGTATGAATACACTTATAATGCCTCAGCATGTGCTAAGTTCTTTGGAAAATGGGATAGAGAGAAAAAGAAAGATGTTTGGGCTCAGTGGTTATTTCGCTCCATGGGTGGCATCCAACATTTAATGGGGAGACTAAATTATTAGCGTAAATTGACATGGTGTTGTATTTAGCAACCATTCCTCTCACCAGATTTTAGTTCCCTGAAAAAAGGTCTTTCGGCTTCGGGTGGTAATGAACCCCGAACCGTTCGATTGGGAAGCCAACACACTACCACTTGAGCCACGGCCACGGTGAGCACTGTCTCTGATCTCGTAAATACCCGGCTTACATTCAAATTAGACTCCACGAACAAAGCGATCGTGTGGTGAGTGCTGGTACTAAGAACTATTTGAGAGCTCCAAAAAAACAACTCTTTCTTTCTTGTTTGGTTTATCGAACTAATTCGGAAAATTGCAGTAAATGCTGATGACGCAGTGCTTGGAATATACTATGAACGACTCGCTTATTCCAACTACAAGGTTTTACTGAAGGTTTCCATCTCGGTCGAGCGATATTAGCTTTTACGGACGTTACAATACGCCGATGACCTCTTACGACGTAGATCTGATGATAGCTTATAGTGAGAGACGACACATCTCTTTGACCTTATCAGTCTCTATGCAGGTGTCTACGAGAGATGTCTTCAAATAATAATAATCTAAAACTTCGTCGTCTCCATTGAGTTCTAATACAAATAGTTGCTTATCCGGATCTGAATGAGCCGGTAAGATAAAAGATGTCCTGGCTTAACGCTAAAGTGTTATCCAGTACGAAGATAAATCCAATAACGACAATTCATACGTAATTTATGCGACCGCCTTCGGGACAAGTATTGAGGAGACCCCTACCCACATATTAAGGCAACCCTACGCCCATATAGATACTATCCCAGCAGTACATCCTTTGACTGAATGGCTCTGGTTCAATAAATTGGGTTGAAATGAAGGCAAGAGCGCCGGAGAGGCTCTGCCTCTTATCGAAATAGACAGGCGGTTGATCAGAGATTGGCTGTGAAAAATGGTTTGAGAAGAGGGTCTTTTTGAATGCCAACCGCTTACCATTTACTTCGAAATGAGAAACAGGCGTAAAACAAACGGACGTAGCAAGGAGATGCAATTGTATGCCTCAAAGTGTAACAAATTCAACGCCACATCATTCGATACATAGTGTTGTCTAAGGGCTTCTGAACATGATACGTCCATATCCCTCACCATCACCACCGTAATTTTGACGTTTATCCAGGCTTTTTCTATATTCAAATTGCTTTCATCAAATTTGCCGATCCACCTAGTACACACTGTACTTGGCAACCATCTAGCTAAAACCTTTTTTTTTATGTATTTTTTGTAAAATTCTTTGACAGTCAAATGTAAATTTTTTATTTTCTTCCGGACATCGGGGTATCCTTAGATTATTTAAGCTCGGGAAACTACCATTGGTTACCAAAATCTGTTGGTAGGACAATTAAATAATCGCTTCGACTGACCCTCTCATCGGAAATTCAACATCGACCTACGACCAATTACTTTGAAAAACCAACTTTCATTTGTGTGAAGGTGCACATATCCAATTTCAACTTCTGTGAAACAAAAGGACACTGAACTTTGTGAGTTTTTATGTGTTCTCCTTCGTTTTTATTACAGCCATTACCTTACTTATTCAATAGTAAATATTTAACAAAATATTTCCCTTCACTTTACGACTGAAATATGTTTTTGGCTCAACTTCAAATTGAGCTGCAGTTTATTTGCTCGACAAGCCCTAATTAAACTTTAAGGCCACTGTAATTTGGTCCTTAAAACTCAACAATAAAATGCCTGTAATCCAAGTTGGTAGTGCAAATATAAAATTATTTACGAGACTACGCTGAAGGATTACACTTGTTCATGGGCATCTTTCGCCGCATATCACCAGCTGAGTCCAAGGACAATCACGTTTCTCATAATCCATTCTTTATGGTCACAAGACAAGGCGCGGCGCATATCCTGTTCACTTATCCGATTGCCTGTTTAATTGCTGTCTCTTTAGGACGAAACAAACGTCAAGAAGTAAAGCAAATTCCAAATGACTGTGCTTTTACGAGTATAAGTCCAGGAATCATGAATATTTTTATTGTACGAGTACTATCTTTTAGCACGAAGATTAGTTACATATTTTCCAACTCAATGCGTTAAGTAATGGAGAGGAAAGGATAGAAAGAAGAAAAGAAAAATCCTCGCAAAAGAAAATTCTAAAGCCACATGCACTATACCATCGTCATATCCACCCAAACCGAATTACATTTTTTCGCTAGACTGGGTATCTAAAACCACATTCTACGGAAGCACATGCAGCATGTTAAAATCGTCTCATATATTAAATACCTACGTATGGATAACCCGGGCTATCAGGAACATAAAACCGCTAAAGTTGAAACCAATTCAGACAGACAATGTATTTGTACGGTCCCTGCTCCCTGCTGCCCCTTCTCAGATTCCCGCTGACGCTGCTGAACGAACAGCTTCTAGCTAAAACGAGGACGAAATTGGATTGGTTGGAAACAGGATTTTCTGGTCTAGTCGTTTGTAACCGCATGGAAATTTACATTCTCATCGAAAATCGGTGAATGTCACTGACATTTGAGCACCTTTTAGCAGGAAAGAACGATTCAAAATCCACCCAACAAAAGAACACACAGATACACCTAGGAAGGGCAAAAAAAAAACGACAATAAACTAGAAAATGTTTTCCATGGTCAGACTAGTACTCAGCTCATACTCGTACTTCATTCAATTGCAGTTGGCATTCCGATATAAGTTTAATTACACACACATCTCTAGTATTGGGCACACAATGACACAAAAACAAGAACAACAACAACAACAAGAACAGATGTAGCAGCAGCAACGGCAGCATCAGAAGAGTCGCAATTGTCCGTTGGTTCGTTTAAATAATTGTTAGTTTTTGTTAGTTTTCGGAATGGAGGGTGGTTTGACTAGGATGTTCAACACCACAGAAAACATAAGCGCTTTTGTTCTTCTAGGCATACACAATGAATCCTGTCCTATGGGGTGGTTGAGGTGAAGGTGGGTGAGGATCAGGATGAGGATACTAGTGCTGGTACTTATTCAACTCCTCTAGCCAACAATGGAGCTGGCTATTTAATGACATAGCAATTAGACCTTGCAGGTAGGTCCTTCGTCGGTTGAGGTTGTGCGGAAGGGCTGCCATGTTATGATAATGATTGCGGTGGCAAAAAAAAAAAGGGGAAAAAAATTACACTTCTCTTTAGCTGGCACACTTCCCAGGACATTGTCTCTCTGGCAGACATTTTAATATGGGTAATTAGATGCCACTAAGAGGGAAGCCTACCGGATTTGTTCAATGGTTTAGTAGTGGATACAGTGAATTTGAGGCGCAGTGAGGGCACCGGTATTTACGTGAAATTTACAACAATGAGGGGTATTAATTTAGAAGGACAAGATAGCGTATGTTGAGGCAAGAATGGTGGGCTTTTCTTATCGTTATTATGATGCAGCATATTAGGCAAGGTCTTAATACTCGTAGGAACATTGCACGCTACCGCTCAAATGATCAGATTTGATTTGGGTTTATAGTTGAAATAGGATTTTGTTTTTGTACATTTCCGCATTATGAGGTAGAAGTGATTTTCCGAAATGAAAATGTTCAAATTTGAATCATACAAGAAGGGAGTGAGGCAAGACTATCTCGGATTAGACTTACCAGGGATTAGAAAAGTTGTTTCTTGTGAACCACCTTAGTTGCTCATAAAAGTGTATACAGGCAATGAGTTACCTGGATCCTTGAAGTGGCCTACAATTTTCGAAGAAGGAAGAAATAATCTCCGTCGATGTGGCATCAGCTTTTGATCTTCGTCTTTTAGTTTGAAGTATTTTGATATTATGTAAGCCTTAATCCATCCTCTGTCGTCTGAGACTTTCATTCTATCTGCCAAATGACAGTAGGGATAGGTTTCCTAAGTGCTTTGTCTTAACCAGTTGTAAAACCTATTTATTGTGTTCTGTTTTGCTTCTTTCAAGCCATGGTTGCCTTTGCTCTTAAGTGGCTTCATTGATTTTTTGTAAGGCCGAAAAGTTACTAAGGCCTGCTTCAGTGCTAATCATTCTTCAGTGTAAACATCCGTCGATTTCTCCCCAAATTGACCACGTGTTGTTTCAGTGATTGGCTATCACTGCGTAAGTCTTCAGAGAGATAGAGCAGTCAATATTCCTATTGTCCGCAAATCATTGGAGAATATACTGGGCTCAATCGGTACCCTAATGATGTAGAAGTAAAAATCATTCGACGTTGGTTTAAAAAGGTCCGTTTCAAAGATTTCAGCGTCGAGAATGAACCACGCGGGAAACTGAAGACGTTAGTTTGCGACGATGTCTTCAAGGCAACAAAAGATTCGGACTCAAGGAAATCGGTACGAGATATCATACGAAAGTTAAGCAAACTCAGCAAGTGGGTACCCTATACAATGACTGAACCCCAAAAACTACGGCGTTTAGAAACCTGTTCATGGCTTAGCTTAGGATGTCAGAGTGAGCCGTTTTTCCAACGGATAAGCGCTCTCTGGATAATGAAATGCTAAATCAAAATGATCACATTGCGATAGACGTAAGGCATATATCCAGTATTCTGGACGTCTGACCGTTCCGGATACCCATCATTGATGCCGCTCACTCAGAGGAACTGCTGATAGAAAATATATCGCAGAAGAGCTGCAATCGCACGAGACCGCCAGAATTCTTGCTGAGAGCGTATTCTGAAATCTACGTGCCTAGCATGAAGTACCGAACCACCAAGAAACCACTGGGTTGGTGAAGAACGCAGAAAGCATATGCTGCTAAACGGGAAGAACTCGGTTTCTCCACAAGGAGAAAAAAAAGGACGAGAAGCGGGCGATCGAAAATATTGAGATGCTGTATTCTAGGAATAACATACGGAAATTTTACCATCAGGTAAAAAAACGTGTGAAGGCAAGAAGTCCCGTACAGAAACCTGTAGAGATGAAGACGGAAATCTTGTCCATGTAATAGAGTCATTCATTCGTTCCTGTATCCCCTTGTGGGTCCTAGGGTCTCTACTATGTCTATGCGCCAACGAGTACGGTTTCTGAAAATGTGCCTCAGCTCTCCCCAACTTTTTCCCAGTTGCCGTGCTTCCTTCTCAACTGTTCTTTGCCACGTACTCCTAGGACCGCCGCTTATACTTAGGTGGCCGAAGCGGCGGCGCTTGGTTAGCTATGGACCTGTCACCCTTTCGGAAAGTGTGGCCACTCCAGTTCCACTTTCTTCGTCGTATGGTTGTGCCTATAGGTTCAAGGTCCGTTCTCTGATAAAGCTGTTCGTTAGAGATACGGCTTGGCCAGAATATCATAGCGTAGGCACCTATTCTGAAACGCTTGCAGCTTCCTCGTGATAGTGGTGGTCACCCTCCAAGTACCACATCCATATGGTAGCACGGATTCAACGTTGGAACGGAGTAGTCGTAGCTTGGTTTTTAAGCTAATTGCATTACTTCGCCAAACTGTGGATAGCATTCGAAACGTAGCTTTTGCTTTGCTTATGAGGTTGGGTATACTCCCAAGGTATTGGAAACTCTCTACTCTCTCAACCCTATCTCAATGACAATGTCGCCGTTGTTGTAGAGTAATACAGTGTTATGCGTTGGGGATTTGTACTCATCTGCATCTAACCATCTTATCTCGCTTACTCCCAATATGTCCAGCTTATATCGCATAAACTCATGCTCTAATTGAAGGAATCTGGCGTTCTGAGGTCCTTCACTCTGAGAGTCGAGGAGCGTCTTCATATTCCAGAAACCAAGGTACGATAGCCAAAGGTCGTCAACGTGTTATCAGTCCTTATCCGAGGCATTAAGTCGCTTTCCGTAACGGGCTGATTTTGGTAACGAAGATTGCTGGCTGGTAACCTAGTCTAGGCACAAGACCCTAGACAATCTCACACTTGCAATTTTGGCCAACCTGTACACGGATTTATACACGTAGTTGCCCGGGGATCACCTCGAGTAGGTAAAGCAAGCACTACATTACGAACTTGATTGCTGCGCTACTGGTCCAATCCATGTTTTGAACAGTCAGTAGTCTCCCGATCCATAGCCATGCAGGCCCCCAATATAATAGAGTCACAGTTGGTGATGAAAATATCGGAAACCCTTTTCTTCAGACTGTATAACGGCAAAGAAGCCCACAGTCCCACCGTCAGGCAGAATAGACCATTTAACTTAGACGATGATAGCCAAAGCTTCCATTCACCTGACCAAAATGAAGTAGCAGTATATAAACTGAAATCCAGCAAAGTAGCTGGACCTGAAGGTATACAAAGAAGCTGGGCCTGAAGATACGAGTATACAAAGCAGCTGGCAGCTACTTTTTGCAGAGCATACATCAACTCATTTCCCAGATTGGGTCATGATTTTCGATTGCGGAGAGGTGAAAATCAATTTGGTGAGTACGGTGAGTGGAGACGAATCTCAAATTGTCGTGTAATAAGTTTGACCATGCCTATTGATCAACGCAGGCTAGTTTTTAGCCAATTTTGCATGCACTGTGTCAATTTCCACTTGACGGCGTTTATCATATCTCCAGCCATTGCCCATGGTTTGTAACGGTTGTGTTACAGAAAGTCCATTCTATCGTAGGTGTGTGCGCCACCTAAGATGAGGTCTTCCTGCATTGTTCCTCCGTGTTCAATTGGAAGATTTTGCGGGCCGAAGCATTGGTGGCCTTCGCTCTACATATCCTAGCCTTCTCAGACGACTGATGACGATTTTTCTGACCACGTCGATTTCGCTGTACGACTCGTATAGTTCGTCGTTGAATTTCCTCCTCCATGCCAGTAACTGAAGAATCTTCATCCGCTTTCGATAGAATTCAGGCTTCAGCGCTATAAAGTAGGACTGGGATGATCAATGTCTTATATACAGCCTCCATAGTTTTTCGAGGTAATGCCTTACTACTTAATTGCCTTTTTAGCTCACAGAAACAGCAAGTGCCAAGAGAGTCTTGGTTTTGTTTCTGAATGGTTAGCAGAATACATAGAAGAGCCGAGGCAGATAAGGTCTCTTACTGCCTCGAAATTTTTAACTGTCGACTGTAATGTTCAGTCTAATTCATTGATGATGTATGTCTCCTCCTGCTGACAACATGTACTTGGCTTTGCCTTTGACAGCACTGGTTACAGCCCGCTGTATTCTCACAATTCTGCGTATATTATCAAGGTACACTAGTAGTTGCACGGACTTTTGAAAGTTTGTGCCTCCAGTATTCGCTTGTGAGTTCCGGACAATTTTTTCAAGTATGATGCTAAAAAGGCCACATGACAGCGCGTCGCCTTGTCTAAAACCTTTTTTTGAGATCAAAGGTCTAAGTTAAGTCGTTACCAGGCAATGAGTGTTTTCCATCGTCGTTCTGCACCGACGGATGGATTTGACAGAGATGCCGAAACTTGTCACGACTCCATGTCTCTATGAATGCTATCATATGCGGCCTTAATATCGATGAAAAGGTGGTGAGTATCGATTTGGACTTCTTTAGTTTTTTCCACGATTTGCAGGAGTGTGAGGATTTAGTCGATATGATCTGAAACCCCATTGATAGAGACACACCCAATACAGTAGATAAGATCTTGTATGCAATGTTGAGGAGATTTTGAAATACCTCTATAGTTGGCGCAGTAGAGGGGTCCTCGTTTTTATAATTCGGGCAAACTCTGCTGAGATTCCATGCGTCAAGCATACATTCTTCTGACCAGATCCGAGAAATTAGATGGCGTATGCACTCCACAAAATCATTTCCAACAGTTTTGAATACTTCCGCCAGTAAAGCGTCAGTTCCAGCGGTTTTGTTGGATTTTAGCTATTACATATTGTTATTCTTACTTCGAACGGAAGTTTTGGCTATCGTCATCTAAGTTGAATAGTCTATTCTGCATAAAAAGTTTTTCTATATTCTCAGCATCGACTGTGACAAATTTTACGTCTTCCTTGGGTTAAAGGACCTTTAAATTGAGATTGCATTTATTTCAGAGCAACACTTTTTTATGTTTGGACACTCCTTCCCATACAATAGAATTTTTTTTTATTACTGACAAGGGTTCACTTGAATAATCAACATTTATTATACAGTGGAAATTGAAGTCGGAGTTGGAAACTAATTAAGTCCGGCAAGGGCAGTGATATTGTAAAGTATTTTTCGACTAAGACCGCCTGGTTGTATCACTATCAATGTGTAGCGAAAAGATATAAATTATTTCAAACATTGCCTGACACTCAAAGTCTATTATACAAATTTAGCCATCAACACCTTTTAAACTTTGAAGGAGCGAATTTTTGGAGCCCACATGAGAGCTTTTATTTCCTCAAACTTTCCTCTAAAACTCTTCCCATGTATACAAATAACTTCATCAAAATGTACATATAACTTTCCATACAAAAACACGTTTTCTCTGCCATTGCCTTAGATCTCTGCCAAAATATAATGCGCCAATGTGAAAAGGTGATAAAATGGAACTTAAACTTGCTCGTTTATGACACCTGTTTAAATTAAAGCGGCAACAAATTTAAAGTAGTACTAAAAAATTAATAAAACTGTACAGAATAATGGCAAGGAATCGCTATTAACGTACTTTGTCCTTGTCCCAACGTGAATATTAGTCTCGTGGGAGTCTGCTGACGAGCATGTTAATTTGATTAAAATTTCATCATCCCAACCTACTACAGTCTGCAATAAAACATATTTCAAAGCACCCGTCCCTCACCAAGATCTTTGCAAAACCCCAAACGAGTATTCTTGGGTTTCTCTTCTCAATTATCATTTTTCACTGTTCACTTTTAGAGTAAATTCACCCCAACTATGTCTGGTTTCAGCTGTGAGAAACCACCAACCAAAAGTACCATTTATGCCTGCCATACATTCATCATCTCAAAAACTTGCAACAAAAAGAAAATAAAATAGAAAAAATAGAAAGGAATAGCAAACTCATGAAAAATGCTTAAAAATTTATTCAAGACCAGGTAGATAGGAGGCTTTTACGGGCCACGCCACTCTAGGCACTCAAATAAATTCATATTCTTGCGTCCAAAACTAAATTGCACTCTTGCTCGAAAAGTATTTTTATTTCTGACTGTTCGCCAACTTTATTTTCATAGCAGCATAGCACACACACTTTATCCAGCTATGAAACTGCATCATCTAAGAAATGAATTAAGGTTATGCCCGTAACCTTCTCTCGACGGACCCAATATCCTTATGATTTATATCGTTTTCATATCCTTTTCTGCTTACATATTTCCGCCGTCATTAGTTGTGAGCCCATTAAAGTTGCAATAAACGCAACAGCCATGCAAAATCAGCGAAACATGTTATGTAAATTAATGCAGCGCCAAATGGGCAATAAAAAGCCTTTACGGCAGAAATATTCCCCAACTATAAAACCCAAAACGGATTAGGGATAAGGAAATTGGTTTTTAACTTAAAATTACTGAAAGGAAAGTGCTTGCAAGCATTGTTACTTATTTGCAGATGTTTTAATTTAAAAATTTCCACAGAAACCACCAAACACAACAACCAGATACAACCGAGACAAACAGACCACAAACAGTGATGCGATTAAACCACAGTTTCACCCCACCTCCAGGGCCACTTTTAAAGGAACAGCCGCTTCAGTTGAAGACTGTTTTTTGGATAAATATTTTCAAAAATCTAATTCCCTTTAGAGTGAGCAGCCGGCATTGGTATCAGTGTGACCAGGGTGGGAAAGGATGTTTAGAAATTCAAATTTAAACCTGGAATTTTTGACGTGGCTCCGCGTCATGTATCCTAAGTGGTTTATCGGGGTTTGCCGGATTTCAACTATTTAAAGTGATGATGGCCAAATATCCAAATAAATACATAAATAGCTACGAGTCCATTTTAAGAATGTGTAGTGGAAGAAACCTTTCGGCATCAAAAATTTCGGAAATCAAGACACTACTTTTGAACATTCTCAGATGAAGATATCTACTATAGCAGGAGTGGCAAGATCGCCTGTGACAAAAATTGAGAGTTAACTTCACCCAAATGCCGACTTTTGTCCGAAGAGAATCGGAAAATGTGAACGCACAAATATTACAACTCCACGAGATGAGCTCGAAATATGCAAAATTTGTACTCGAAACCGAAAACAGCTAAGCAGAGGGGTAAGCATTTCTGAAAAGATGTCGCCGACCACCAAAGCTCATAGAAACTGGACTTCCAAGATTGTGATAAGAATATATTCAGTCAACTTATTAATAATCTTTCGGAAGAGTTTTGTTTTATTTCCCCAACGCATGGTTTTTTTTGGCAGGTTTGCTTTTCCAATGAATCAACACTTCAAATTTCATGTGACAGGAGCAGGGCAGGCGAAAAGTATAAACCTGATTGCGTCGTTGAAAGAGTAAAAATCCTGCGAGCATCGTTCATAAGCGGAAAATGAACTTTACGTCTTTTACATTGTCAATGGAACCATGCCACGAGCCAGGACCCGCATATCGAAGTCTTAAAATCAAAAATATAATCTTATCTATACATGAATCTACACCCTATCACAAGACGAAAAAAGTAACTACCATTTGGGCACAAAAAAATTTGGAGACTCTGGAAGAGACCGGCAACCCTTCAGACCTTAAGCCGATTGAAAGCTAATGGGAGCTCATGAAGTGAGTCACTCACTCCAGAGCCGACCAGCTCTGGACCCGTTTCTTGTACTATTTTACTGCGCAGTAACTTTATTTGATTTTTTGTTGGTTCTCTAGGGTCTTTCAATATTGTTCAAGCAATATCTGTCAAATTTGTTGTTAATTGTTTACCAAAGTATAGTAAATCACCATGGAAGGTCAGAGCGTTGAAGAACCTCTGCAAATCTCCAAATTTCGCCAAAAAAAAAGTCACCTTTAGCCCATTTTTGGGTGAATAAATGTGTGAACAAAGAAAACTTTTCTACAACATTGTTAGTATCCCTTGCTTTCTCGTACTTTCCTAACAAGGAGGCGGAATTCGAGCTCTCGAGCTTATTTTTGAAACCTTAACAATGAAATATTTGTTATGAAAAACATCTGGGCACACTGGAATATGAGTATGTGCATACATAGAGGGAGGATAAATTCGAGTTAGATCCGACTTACATACAGCAATGCAATTGTTGGATAAATATGTTATCTGTTAGCATGATGGCAGCAGGGGTTAAGGCAGCACAGTGGGCAGTGGTGAGAGTTGAGGGGTGAAAGGTTTGCAAAAAACCATAAATTTCCAACCGTTGAACCAGCAAAATACCAAAATAAGGAATAATTTATTTGTTTGCCAGCACAGTGCACACGTGCTCGGCAAGCACAGCAAGCTATACACTCGTATCAAGGATGTTCACAGCGACAAGCTAAGCAAGTGTTTTGCACAATTTTATCCGGCTGCCGAAGATATGCGCCAATTGGATAAATCTACTCTGAGCATTTCGTTTCAGGATAGGAATAAACAATTGGCTTGTGTGAGATTCAATGGAAGTGCACTTCAAGCTGGCAAGGAATGTGTCCGTTAAGATGATTCACAGGAAGCACATGGAACTGGGTGCGTGCGTTTGCATCTACTGATGTGAATATACATACATACTTACATATGGGTATGTCTGTATGGATATGGTAGCTGAGGCGAGACGTGTGCCTTTCGACGATAAGTCACATAAGCTGAAGGATGAATTGCAGATATTTTCTTAAAGCTCTTTCCAAGAAGAGAGCAAAACATTTACAAAAAGGATTGGTTTGTGTAGAACATGGGATTAACAGATGGATGATAATGTACACATTACCATCGGGATTTTGCATGCGGGATTATTTCAAGCTGAACTTTGACTTTAAGAATGTAAAAATAGTGGAAGGAAAGTATGGTTGCTTTGAGTTTTAAAATAAAGTTTGCGAAACGTTTATGTTTTGTTCTTCGATTGCTAAACTTACGTAGTCTTTTGTTCATAAATCATTTGACAACTTCGAAATTGGCTTAACGACTATTTATTCCTCCCTGATGGAAGCCACTCTTTTTACCTGGCAAGAAGTCCTTAGTACACCTGAGCCAATCAGTCAATTAGCTCTTACGAAATTTTGCATTAAGCATACAAATCAAGCTGAGTGGCTAAGAAATAAAGTCCAGTTGAATTCTTGGAGAAATTAAGTTTTCTTTTTGCCGGAAATACAATTCAAAATCGCAATATTGAAATTTAATTTCAACTTGTTTAACCTTAATCTTGATTTCAGTACATAAAAGTTATTCTGATTACTTGGTTAATTAAATTTCCTGTTAAGTCATATAAAGAAAAGAAAATTGACCAAGTTCACTTTTTTATGAATCACTCATATCTCGATGGACATACAACATACTAGAAGGGCGTAGCATTTCTGTCCTTTAAAAAAACTTCTGTTTTCTATTGGAAGGTAGAAAATTGACGTACGGTAATGCCGGGTCCTTGCAGGGACAGACTTAAGGCGATACTATGCGTCAGCTTAATGACTAAATTTACTCTATTCATTTCGATTATTTAACATATTCGCTTTGCATTGGCTATCTAAACGTCTTAAATCCTCGGATATTTGACCCCGAATGTTAAGTACGATGGACAAATTTTCAGTAGTAGTCAAGTCAGTAGCAACATTATCGGGAAAGGGCTACTCTCCGTATTGATCTCGTAGCGCGACCCTCTCTGCTTCGTATAGTAGGAAGTAGGAAAACACGTGTTCCCCATTTTCAGGAACCGTTTAACAATATGGAGAGCTTGGAATGGTTGCTTACCCCAACAGCTACATATGTGACGTTAAAAATTCAATCAGGTAAAATTTGATTTATACAGAGAGTACGTCAATAGGTAGCAATAAAATTAGACGAATTTAGCATTGTACCAAATAGTTTGAAACTCGTATGGTTACTGTGTAGATCGCACTTTTAGCATTTTTGCTACCACGGCGATGGCATACGCAAAACCCATAATCAACTCTTCGATTGAAATCAGCAGGCCCTGCATTTGGTAACATAGAACTTTCTACAATAGGAGGCCTAAAACCGAGCCTTGTGGCACACTACAGCTTTAACTCCTACGTCATATTCGTGGAGCCAGGGCTAAAAAGTTGTCACCCGATGTCCTTTGGCTGTAATTTTTTTTTGTGAATGAAAAACTTTGGTTCTGCTTTTGGATTATGTTTATTTTATTTTTTAAATTGTTTGCCATTAAGTCGCAAGAATGAGCGCGCCCTGAGTATAAATAGATAGCCCAATTATAGCGATAGGCTTTTCTAGTGAACCTCTCTTGCGCAAAGCAAGCCATATTTTGTAGTTTCTCTATTCAATTTGTAGAAGGCTTGTACTCCACGCATTGTTCAATAATGATGCACAATGTGCTGATATGGTAGATGCAGGTGGAACTAACTCAAAATCCAACCTGTTAGTGGTTGACTGTTAAAAGGAAATGCGCTCTAACTCGTTCCAGAGTTACTCTAGCTATTAATTTGGCTATTGCTGGAAGCACTCATATTCTCCACCAGTTCCCACATTCTGCCAGGTTTCCAGTTAGACAATCATTCCCCTCTCCCAATCGTCGGGAAAGACATTTCCCTTGCATTGCTAATAAGTGTCTGCATACAGTGCATCAATTTGAAATTTACCTGATCATTATAATCCTTACTATCGACGACTTTTTATTCTAAGATGACTCTGAAATAAATATTAGAGCTTTTATTTAAAGGAAATATCCTACAAATTCCTATGGACCTTGCTAAATTTGATGCCACCGTCTGAATTCCAGGGCGCTATGTTTTCTATTGTAGTATAATTACATTATAACCAATAGTGCTAAATGGAATTTAAAAGATGCAAGAACTCCTGTCATATTCGTCGGTATTTCAGAAGAACCTAATACCCTTTTTTGGTCTGCGATTGATGCTCATTTACTTTAGTTACATTACCCTTCTGTGTGCATTAAGTACGGTATAACTTTATGCACATAATCAACTAAAACATTCCTGCTAGTGATGTTTCCTGCTCTGACAGAAACAATATCATAAGAAATTCCATTTGCAACACTATTCCACCTGCTGATGAAACAAAAGGTTGCTGCTCATATTTCAAGTACGCACTCCCATTGAGTGCCCTCATTAAATCTAATTTACATGCCATTGCATTACCATGTTATTTCCTTGCCTTCCACTACAATTCTGTCGAAATACTATTCAACATAATTCTCTTTTGTATCTGCTTTGTGTTAAGCTCACAATTCAATTGCTGCTCGACGATCTGTGTTCCACTGATGTGCTAATACTTTCGATCCATGGGATGTCCTGTAAAATTGCACCAACACCAGACCCAACACCAGCATTGGTACCATGCATCTTGTACGAATGTAGTGTTTGCCGCTTTGAATGCATCCAACTTCTGGCTGGAGAATTATTCTACAAAGAGGCCAATAAAATTGCAAATTCAAATTGAAGTAAGCGGGAGCTACCGGGTGTAGCTGCATTATGGGCTTGCAATGACACTAATAGATACATAGAGAAGCGCTTGCAAAAGCCAGCAACAAGAAAAACTGGAAATTACAATCGAAATTGGAATGCTAGTTGGATGTAGGTTACAATTGTAACAAGACTTTGAAAGAATACGAGTTGGTGTGGATATGTATCTATTTACGGATACTCTACCTACCCACTGAAATGATGCATCTATAAGGGTTTCAGTGAAAAGGGAATGAGAAGGGAGGCTCTTTTATATCCCCGATAACATAATCGAATCAAATGCAGTATACAAGGCGCTAAACAAAATGGAATACCTAATGCTTCTTATTCCTCGTCTTTCGGGCAGCAACCTACTGGAAACAGAGGAACTGCTAATAAATCCAAACACAGTGAGGTCGAAATTGTGCAAGAGGCTATTGTGAGAGAAATAGATAACCATGCCATTTAAAGGTAAAGTTAAATGAAGCTGAACTGGTTTCGAATTTGGCAGTGTGCTCTCTATGGATTAGCCCTTGCCTCAATATACGCAGCTCTAATTACTATAGGTAAGATAGATTCTAGCCAATTGTATGGGTATATTTTGCTAATCTTTTCCACTATACCATCAAAATAAAACAGCGATGAAATATTAATAAAAGTTTATAAAACAAGATCTTGCCCAAAACAGAAGGAGTAAGAAAGAGCAATTTTAATAGGAACTCAATTACTGACACTTCGGCTGACACTAACATATATTCATGTAAGTGGCTAGCAAGAAATGACGGTATCTCCATATTAGCAAATCAAGCCAAGGTCTTTCCATACAGGGAATCTTTTGGTGTAGAGAGCACACACATTCCAATGCCGGTCCACTACTAATGGTCTAACTGCCGCCTAAGCGTCTAATAATGAGTTCGATACTTTTTGTTCAAAGGTTTGCGTTGTGTTGAAAATTCTGTTTGTTGAAAATCAGGACCAGTGTCTTAGCAAACAAAGCTTAGAAAGAAAAGCAGCAACGTCTCGTGACTTAATCGAGCAATTGAAGTAGAAAAAATAACGATTGGTTCACAAGGAATCGATCTCAACTACTTTGCGTACATAAATCTAGAAAAAAATATTGCTTCGAAGTCTTACCAAAAGACTATAATATAAGGCATGTAAAGGCAACAAAAGCTGTCAGGATAAGTGGGGTAGGAACCCTTACTCATTTCATCTGAGAAAAAAAGGTAGTCTAGTCCGTATCTATAGTTAATCAGAACTCATCATCAAAGGGAACCAAACGGCAACATATTCCAATATATGAATCATATGTATATCATCTGATTTCTGATACATATATGGGTACCACCTAGTGCATACTAAGTGCGATACATTAGTCTATATTACTACATGCTGTGGATCAAGTAGTAGTGTATTGGCTTCCCAATTGAACGGTTCGGGGTTCAATAATAGCCGTGCCCGTAGACATTCTATTTTTCAGGGAAATAAAATCTCGTGGGATGAATGGTTGCCTAAAATACAAGAAGTCAGTTTACATTAATCTATACGGGTCGCCCTTCTTAATACGTGAGTAACTTGTCAGCAAGGCTAAACAAACGGGCTTTATTGGAAAGAGTTCGACGTATGATAAAAAGCTGAATGCCAACTGTATGCCTTGAGAGCAAGATGCCGCGCTTTTTGGCCAAAAAAATATTCAATTATTAATCTGTTTAAACTCTATCTAATATATTGCTGTACTTTGTGTGTTTCGGCCTGAAATACTGAGTTGTTACTATCCAAACCAGCATTCAAAAGGAGTCAGTTTCAGTTTATATGCATTTTTATTTTCATTCATTAATTAATTCTTACATGCTAGACAAAAAAACGCTTAAAAATTAGCTTAATTAACTTAAAATTATCTTATTCTAAGATAAATTATATACTATACTATTTCTATTAATTATAATTAAAACTAAGAAAACATTTTTTACAAAAAAACTTAGTAACAGGACTGTTCTTTTTATTTTATTATAAAACTTAAAATTAAAATCCTACAAACTACCTACAAATAAATTTTAATCTACTTAACCTACTTACATACATCTAATACATACATATATACATATATATATACATATATGTTGTTGTTTTTTTTCTGATTTTTTATTTATTTTTATATATATATTTTTTTTTCTTAAATCTAACTTACTCCTACTTAAAACTATGTAAGCCGGCCATGGGTAAAAAAAATTAGGCTACCCACTTTGCTTCCCAAGAACCTACCAAGTATTGAAGGAATTCGACAACGAAGCATCCTCTCCCTCAAAAAGCCACCAAAATTGTTGGTGCTGCTGAGCAACATCCCTCATGTTACGAATCCCTACCGCCCTACTGAACCGGAGACGCTCCGCACTGCCGTGTGCGACGTCTCTGTCGTAGTTGAGTCGCCTGTCCGCAGCTGTGCGACCGACGTGGAAGATTAGCGGCACTACCAATCTGTCCTGAATCAGACCTTTACTATCTAGGTAGAGGAACGCTTCTGGGGGAATAAAGAAGTCAAAGCGAACTCTCTCGTGATACATATAATTGGGGTAGTAAGCACCGGAGATCAGGTTGTTCGATGAGGTCATTGCTCTTGCAATGTACCTTCGAGGCAACTTAATGACGAAATTTTCCACTCTTATTAGATTCGCCCTGTTGTACAAGACCTCATTAGGATAGAATTTTATATACTCAGATTCTGGTGTTCTGTATAAGCGAAGACAAGTCTTAAGATAAGCCCTCTCAAACACCCGAATCTTTTCCAAAAAACTTGCTGTCACGTTGAACCACACAGGACATCCAAAACAAGCATGGGCCGGATTAGGGCCAGGTAGCAGATCACCTTCACCCTCACATCGAGTTGGCTGTTATAAAACAGTCTCCTTGTAAGGGCAAAAGCACCTCTGGCTTTGGCCAGAGCAACATCTATATTTGTTAAAATACAGCTATTGATCTAGCCAGATCCCAAGGTATCTGACTACATTTCGACAAGCAAGTGGCTGTCCATGTTGTCCGACGATAGAGAACTTTCGCCAATTCTTTCTGGTATCCCTAGAGGCCCCAGACAACGGCGTCCTAAACAGAATGTTTTCTGATTTCTGAAAGTTGATTTTCAACTTCCAGTCATCGCAATATCGCTTAATTTTGTCGAAGTCACGTTGCAAAAGCATATTAATGACCTCAGTCGTTGGACCTGATCTGTACGCGATTAAGTCGTCTGAGTACGCATGGTGAAGTGAACCTATCAGATCTCTTGTGTAAATGTTGGATAGGATCGGCGAATTTACCGCATCTTGTTGCAGACCGTTGTTAATGTTAAATGTTCCAGCGGAAGTCACATCGCCATTCTTCACGATGAACTGTCTACTGGAGAGCATATCAAAAAGAATATACAGCAGTGGTTTACTAATGCCCAGCCTGTCCAGCTTGAAGAAGAGTCCCTCTAACCATACGGTATCGAAGGCCTTTTCCAAGTCAATCAGGCAGGTACCAGTGCACTGTTTCTTGCCTTTGTTCCATTGGATATCAGAAACCAGTTTGGACGCAGCATGAATGATATCATGCCCCGCCTTGAAACCGAATTGATTATCCGGAACGATATGTTTGTCCTCAACCCACTTAGTCAGGACTCTATTGATTACCTTCTTGAAAACTTTACTGATGTTTGGAAGAAGACTGATCGAGCGGAGATTCGACGGATTGGAAGTATCTTTATACCTTTTGGGGATGGGTTGTACCACCGCAGTTTTCCAATGCTATCCAGCGCATTATTCATTGCATTATTAAACAGGGTGGTATAAATGTCCACTGCTTCTAGTGGGAGATGTCGAAGCACAATGTTCGTTATTTCATCGGTTCCCACTGATTTCTAACTCCTAAGTGATTTGAAGATCGTTTGGACCTCTTCCTTCGAAATGGTAATACCGTTTCGTTGGTGATAACATTATTTGCCATATTCTCGTCACTGAACTGGGTGAAACCCGAGCTCTCGAATCGCCAATTCACAATTTCATTTCGAAGGCAGAATTTGTGCACAATTGTGCACTCTACTCTCCAGGTCGTGGTTCGAGCCAATGATGTCATTCGCCTTGTACACTTCCTGGAAAGACGCTCCTATAGCCTCCACCTTCTCCTGCGGATCCTCGATCACAAAGAAGTTGTCATCATCAACGGTCTCAATTGGATCTATGCCCGCTGCTATAAGTATTTGTTTGTTGTTCGTCGTTCGGGCGATTTTAAGACATGGAAGGTCGTTTTGTTCTTTTCTCCGAAATATTTTGTTTATTTGCAGGAACATATTCCGGTTGTCGGTGTTTACAGCCCGAATTTTATTGTTCCAGTACAAACTTACAGAATTTTTGTAATTTTCTTTTATTAATGTCTGGAGGTTTTTAATCGACGACTTCAGTGTCGTTATCTCCGTGTTCTGTCTGTCAGTAAATTGTCTGTACGAGATTTTTAGTCTTAACAGCAGCCTACTTTTATGTCGGTGCAGTGCAGCATTCAAAAGGAGTTCTCACCAGAGTGGAAAATTATAATATTATTAAAAGAACATAGTTTTTTTCCAGACAATATTGAATATTGGCTTAAATGTGGCTGAATTTCAGTGATTCAGCGTTCAATCTGCTTCTTGTTAATAGGTGATCGTGTGCTTGAATTTGGATTTGAAGAAATACCCAAAGAAAGCACTGCAAGGCGGTTATAGCCCAAGATCAGACAAGCAAATCTGATCATTCAAGCAGAAGATAATACGACCAAGGATTGAGTAGTGCATTAATGTCGCTGTTTATTTCAATTGGCATCGTCCTGTTAGAGTCGCATGCCTTCGAGATCCATTGCATCCATTTAACGCGCATTCCACACTACAGTTCGCTATTCACTGTGCGTGCATTCGCAGCAGCATTCTCGGTCAAAAATGGTCCAATTCTAATTTTAATTTTAGAAGACTAGGGAGTATTGGCAAATTAATACTCATCCTAACATAACATATTGTTTATTCGTATGATATCGGCGAACAATTTTGATACAAAAAGACCACAGTTGCGTTATTTGTATGGTGGCCTTGTTAGAAGCAACCATAGCCCACATCCAACATGGATGTCATATCCTCAAATTTCGGGCATATCTATTTAAGGTAACAGCCGAAATCAAATAAATACGACGTGCTCCCTAAAAGTGTACCAAAGGAATCACATTTTGTATACAGCGGCTTTTCGTCATTTTTGTATTTTTTGAAGTCCAAATACGGCAATTTTTCTGATTAAGGAAGCCTTGAAGATGGAAATGTAACTCATCGCTCAAAAGGTTTTTCCGCTTAAATTCATGGTGAATTTTATTAATTTCCTGGAGAGTAAGCTTAAGTTTTTTCGTTAATTAAACAAAGACTTTATACATAGTTCGGTGGAGTACTGTTTGTGATACTTGGGTTTGACGTAAAATGCCCGACAAACACGTTCCGGTTCTTCTCACCACTAACTTGTCCCAGTTCCTAAAATTCTGTACCAATTAAGCAATTGTTGGGCGAAAGGTTGTTCCCGTTGACCGAGAAACATTTTGACTTTTCATCTGTTTCAGCGAAATTTTCGCAATTTTTTTTGGCGAGTTTTAGCAATTTCAATGCGGCATTGAAGCGTGTACTGGTTTGGTGGAAACACGCTGTAAAGTGCTTCTTGAAACTTTTAGTTCTTGACCACGATGACGAAAGAAAGTTTCCGGACTCTCAACTATATTCCAGTTGAACTTTCCGTGACCTTTGTTTAGTGTGCACTGGTCAACGTTGGACTTGACACTATTAACAATCTTAAAATACCTCTGCCTGCCATCAGGCATATGCAGATAACGAGGTTGTACTGTCTTCCTAAACATGGTAAGCAACTGTCTGTTTTAAAGAACAGGCAGCTCAATTTTCTTAAAACTGAAAAGAAAGCGTAGTGGTCTGATTAAATTAGTACAAAAACGTCGAAGGAAAGGCCGATTATAGTAAAACTAGTTCTTCCATACATGTTGATTGTCTCATGAAATAAGTTTCAAGTAAATGCGCTACCACTATTCTTACTAGGCTCTTCGGAGTGGCATGCCACCAGACAGATGCTTTCTTTCAAGCTTATGATCCTCCTCTAATTGCACTGATAAATCTTTTTATGTATCCTGATAATCATTTTCTCCTCAAGAATATGTGAGTTCTGGTAAACTTTTGGTATAATTTTTACTGGATACTTAGGGAACACTTTTTTCACTCTTATGAAGGACAAGTAAAAGAGCCGAACCATGTGGTATAGCCACAAACTAGGTGGACAATATAAAAAAAATTCTATGAGCACGGTCAGAACGTTTAGGCTGTTAAATTAGAGTTTACAATAAAATCATGGGAGTAAACTTGACGGTTAACACCCACGGCATTGTGGTGATATACTAGTATGCGCTGAACTATAGATACTGGGAATTATATAGCCCTAACAAGGCAGGTCATTTATGCGCCATAGATTTTTGTCAAAGTTCCTGCCTACTAAAAACAAGGGTTGAAAATCCAAAAGCGAGAAGACAACTTGTTGGAGTTCAAATTGAATCTGCTTCACTTTTCTAAACGTACGGTTTATGTACTCAAATTTCTGTGGGCATTCCCATGCATGTTGGTATGTTGAATTGACAAAGTGTCGATGAACATATGAAACTAAATTGGGCCACCTAATCTTGACACATGATCCAGCTTCTAATATACACATAATAAGTAATACACTGTAGGGTGTATGCTATGCAAAATATTGATGACACATTCCCCATTGACTTAAGTACTGAACAATACATGCTTACCATGTTTGTTATGCCTACATTCTTGCGGCGTCATCAGTTTAGCTGTCGTACTGAAGTGTCTTTTATAGTTTTGGGTGTCTGGCCTTTGTTGCTCCCATATGTGGGTTATGAATGTACTTGGATAAAATATTGGGGTAGGTACAATGTATGTAGATTCACTACAACCTTGTCAGTCAGGAGGACCTTCTCATCTAAGTTTGTCTACCAATTGCCTTCATTGCAGGTGGGAAACCCATTCAAATCTAAGTTTCTTGCAATCCTTGGAGCAAACGTAGCGATACTGATTTTGTTGGCACCTTTTGAATGAAGCGCTTACTTATATTTCTGCAAAAGAATTATGAATTTGGTACAAAGAACGCGATGAGATTGTACCATTCTGACAAAGGAAATTCTTTTTTAATGACATGTTTGCCAACATCAGATCAAGGGCGGTTGAACCTATTTAACTTCCGAATAAGAAACATCCCTTCTGATGGCAATGTTTCTATGTAATTATGCCTTAACAAGAAGATTATAATGAAAGGACTCATCTTTCAAGACTGTCCTTCCCACTTTGTAATAAATGAAAGGTTACATCCCAATTCGCTGAAATTTATTTTATTGAAAAGCCCTATCAAAAAATACACTTAGTATTTGATCGTGGATACTCTAGAAGAATAACCTCTAACAAAATCTATGGAAAGCTCAGGTACAGCTTTCGGGAAATTTTTTCTACGTTCGATATGTGAACTGCTTCGCCTTCATATTACTTACAAACGAAAATGTACTTGTAGTTATAAGATATATTCCCTTGTACTTAAACAACATCGGCTTAGTTAAATAATAAATTCACTGTGTCCCGATGTATAATATTCTGGAGGTCTCTTGGACACCCGGTGGAAAAACTAATAGAGTGACATGAGTAGGGGTGATATCTTTCGATGCGCTTAATTCTCAAACTGAACAATATATTACTGGTAGGGAGCGCATCATTCGAAAGCCATATTTGCAGAGTACATATATTACTGCTTGGTGAAAGTCATGCTTTTTGCACTTACATCAATATTCAATGATTATGTTATGGGTACGCAACTGATTTGGTAGAAGTTCTATGATCAACAGAACTCCTCTGGGTCCAACAACTTCGGCAGACTCTAGAATAATAAGGGCAATTACGGCCTCTAAAGAAATCAAGAATCCAACAGTGCGCGTTAAAAAGTGAAATTAAGATTCCGCAAATTCCAGATGCAAATCGTTCAGGGCCTTAACAAAAGTGACAAGTATGAAAAAGTTATCCATGAACAATGTTGAATCGTTTTCGAACAGCAAAAACTGTAATTGGAACCAAACTTTCATATCGATGGCTATGTGAATATAAAGAGCATGAATTACTGGTATCTCAAATTCTAGTGGCTTTAGTTTATTAGAAAGCGCTGTAACTCACTTGTAAATACATACCCAATACGTTGTTAGCCAAATGTGACACGTGGTCAAACCTTCTGGGGCTGTAGATATGCCATTTAGTGCTATTGAATGCAACTTCAAGCTTTCTTTTACTACCAACATCACAGTTACCTACCGCATATTTCGCAATCATAAATATGTACATGGATCACAAGTTCTTTAGCGAACGTTATCCTTGTCTTCGGTGATGTAAACATTTAAGCAGCCCATAGAGTTCATCGAACGTCATATGTCCTACCTACTATAAGAGAATATACGCCTTTATCAGCCATATCTGCATGATAAATCTGACACAAGAAGTTTAAACAAATTTTCCTTCGTTTTCATGAGGCTTTTAATATCTCTCCATCCGGCTCCTCACCTCTTTTCTCTCTATTACCCAAACGTAAGAGGACTGCGCTCTAAAATCTCCGCTATATTCCTTAACTCACAGAAGCTTCCCTTTGAAAATAACGAAATTTTCACTTCTGATTTCAGATTTGAATTACGAAGACGTAGCGACGGTCTCGATAACATAAATGATTATCATGGTCGATGCGTTTTGTTGGCAGTTCATACTAGTCATGACCCTAAGCTTACCAAAACCTCTCACTTCGGGACTCCTAGAATACGTGGTGTAAAAATTATCATCTCCAAGCGCAATCTTTTCATAATATATTTCTACATTCGCCCATCCCCACCAATTAACAGTTACCAGCTTGATGTAGACACTATTGACTCTATACTGGATATTTTAAATTTCCTCGTTCTGACGACGAGACTCATTTTCATGCTACCAACCCCACTTCCGATAACGAAATCTTTTTAATCGATTCGCTCTGACTCCGCCTTACATCCACTAAGAGCCATTACTAACAATTTAAGCAGGTAACTTGATCTTGTTTTCTCGTTCGATGCAGATAATTGTGTTGCCACAGAAAACAAACATCTTTCATCTAACTCGACAGCTACCGTCCACATTTATCCCTTACATTCAAACACTGTAAGTAATTTAGTTGCATTTAAATTTTCATGGTGCTGATTTCGAAAAATTTAACTACTTGCTTCGTACTAATAATTTCGAGTGGATCTCAAATATCCCATTGATAATGCTATTTCCATAGATAATGCTATCGAATTTTTCTAAACCCTAATTTTCAAACGCTTTAAAAAAAACCGATCCTCTCGTTCTCAAAAAAAATCCCACATCCTCACCATCACTCTATCACGATTACTAAACGAAAATCTGATAATTCCCCAGTTACCCTGAGATTCTCAAACAAATCCTCGAGCAACCCTGAAGAAACCTCGAACATATTCCCTAAATTGTTTAGCCAATCGTTTGCTATGCATGTTGGAGAACCTGATATCAACAATTTTTCTTACATGAGCAGCTGTGCCCAAACTTCATTTACATCTGTGGATATTAATATCGAACATGTAATGGAGAAAATAAACCTGCTCAAAGATCAATACTCTCCTGGTCCTGACGGGGTGGTTGCCATTGTTTTGAACAAAATGTATAAACATCTTGGCCAGACCTTTCTCCACCCTCTTTCAGCTCTCTATGTCGCAAAATATTTTTCCGTCAATTTGGAAAAGATCGTACATAGTTCCGCTGCATAAAAAAGATCCCAAAACTTAAATCTCTTATACTCTCTTGTATATCCAAATTACAATATTTGCGAGCATTGTTTACGGCCTGATGTTCATTCACTGTAAACCTATCTTCTCTCATTATTAGCATGGTTTTCTAAAAGGAATATGAACAATTACTAATTTAACAGTATTTGTTTCTACTAGTCTCTTTGCATTGGAAAGCGGAAACGTAATCGATGTAATCGCTACCGATCTTAGCAAAGTCTTTGGTAGAATTTTGCATGAAATAATCCTTTTCAATATTGAAGCTCACGGCTTCCAACCTGTGATCATCTTGTGGATCAAATCTTATTTGACAAACCGTCAATATATTGTAGTTTTTAGATCTTCTGTTTCTGATCCCATTGTAGCTATATCTGGTGTTCCTAAAGAGAGTCACCTCGGGCCTCTGATATTTATATTAGGAAACAATGACGTAGATTTCATTATCAAAGAATCCCCAATTTCTATTCAGATGATATGAAGATAATACCCTCTGACTCTCAAGACTACAAAATGATCTGAATAGCTTTTTAATCTTGTGCGAAAAATTTCTTTTAGAGATAAATGCTAGCAAGTTCCAAACCATAACTTATTCGCGTAAACGTGTGCCATCACCACCAAGGTCCTATTTCATCGCATATTGATAATATTAACAAAGCTAATCCTTCACTGGGATTCATTAAGCGATGGTCCAAGGAATTCTCTAACCCATGCGTCACCGACTCCCTTTACCTTAGATTCGTTAGGCCCATAGTAGAATAATATGCTAGCCAAGTGTGATCCCCATGCCATGAAAGCTACTCAACGCAGATTTACTCCATTTGCATTACGGGGTCTACCTCAGACATATCATATATCTACAATTTGCCTCCGTACAGTGATCTTCAGCCTCTCCAAAAACGTCGAGAAGTTGCTAATCTACTCTTTGTTCACCAACTACGAACTGGTTCTATTGACTGCCCCACCCTGCTCCAAATCATATTCATACATTCCAGTCCACGCAACCATAGGTCTGCACAGATGGGTTCGACTTCAACATCAGCAAAACCAGTCTACGAAATTTTTATTTTAGGTTATACTTTTTTAAGTCATATGTTTGTACTGAGCATTCAATAAACTGTCCGGGGTTGAGCCGGACCTCAATCTTCTATCGCATTTATATAGTTATTCCATGCCTAGATTTTTCGTAGATTCAACAAATTCAATTTCTGTACTGTTTAATGTGACTGACGGAAAATAGTATAGTTCCAGCTGCTTTTTTGAAATAGTTAGACATTTACATTTGCTAGCATTATGTGCAAGGGTATTATCCAATGACCAGTTCAAAATGTTTTGAAGATCTTCATTGAATTTATTAGCGCAATCTTCAATAAACCAAGAGCACAATTCTTATAAATTTGAATATCTTTCGCGTAAAAGTGTTTTGCCGAATATAAATTTATGGTGAGAATAATAGATGTCTCAAAATCGACCCCTGAGGAACGCCTTGCGCCAAAAAAAGAAATTCGGATAGGACGTCCTCCAGAGGCGTCTTTTAGATAAAATGAGAGTAATTTTAAGGCAAATGCAAACATATTAAAGAATGACGTAACAAATGAATGAGAGTGGAATCTAGAAGGGTCAAGAAAGTGACATGGTCTTTATTCAGTTTTTCTTTTCTATCGTCCACCACACTCATCAAAGCAATAGCACAGCTTTGTTTGGCTTGAAATCCATATTGTGCTGATACCACTAGATTATCAATATTTGCTTACGCATAATTCGTTCACATACTTTGGCAAGTAAAGGTAGAATTGATATAGGCCTGCATTTTTCCACTGTCGGGGAAAGAAGCCGGTCGCAAAAATGATATTTTTGACATGTGTAACATATGGAAGCGGTAATGGTAAAATGGTTTTAATATTGTAAAAAGTGGATAAACTCCATTGGCACCTACAACATTTGATTTTATGGACAAAAAACTCTCGACTACATCCGTGTTTTCCATTCTTGTAAAGAAAATTGGTATCTCCATTGAGACAACAGGACTCCGGTAAGTAAAACATTCATTTATTTCTGAGGTTATAGGATATCGAACATACGATTAAGCTCATTTCAATCGTTGTCATAAGAACATCTTAATTTTTGTTTACCAATCCCCAATTCACGAAGGTTACTCCATAATTTTCGGCCATCTAGCTTGGTGAATACTGAAGACTGAATAGTCGGTTGGAGTAAAACTGTGTTTCTGCAACTCTTATTTCATGAGCCATACTTTTTCTTAAATGTTTGTAGACTTGGTGAAGCTCATCTATACGAAAGCGTTTCCATAGCGTTGTGCTATTAAAAGATGAATTTCGTTCTTTAGCCAAGTCATCGGTTTTTCTCTTGCCGTTCCAGTTCTTATTGGTTAGCGGGTATCAAAAAATGACTTACGTTCGCATGAATAAAACCAATTTGATCATCCGACGAGGGCTTACCGTAAACGGGGACCCATGCAATTCAATGTATGTGATGTTCAAGAGCAGATCTGTCTACATTTTCAAAATCAGTAAATTAGGTGAACTGTTGTGTAAATTGATATTAAAATCATGCTTTGAATATACTTGTGCAGAAATCCAATCATACAGGAGCATCTTATCAGTATTGTTAACAAAGAACAAATCCAACAAGATACTGGAGGAATTCTTGAAATGAGTAGAGACCTGGGTATTTACAGGACGTAGATCGAAAGCGTTCAAGTTTTCGGCAATATGATTTTCACCCATAAGTCTACTGTTAAAGTGACTGCATAAACTAACATAACTTGCCCTGGTCGAACTTTCTTCCATTGAAACGTATAACGGGTTTAAATTGATATTCCTGTTTGGACTCTACACACTACCTAATAGAACAGTATTTTCCCTAAAAAGTATGTTTATAAAAAAATAATCAAGCGGACACCTACTTACATATCTATATACCAGGCAGATCTTTCCTTAAATAAATTGCTATACCGACATTAATTCGATCATTCCTATCAAAACGAAAAAGTTTGTAACCACTTAAAGCAGAGTATACAGGGTGTCCCCTAATTCGTCAAGGATATTTCGTGAAATAATTTCTGAGTACATTCTAAGGAAGAAATCGTTCTTCCTTCTCCATCTCTAATGCGTAAGGGTCTAACTCCACTGTTGACATCATTTATCGAGGATTTAAGAAGAGGATTACCTTGGCGTACCTTGACCCATGTTAACGGAAATTGCTCTGTTAATACTAATGGTAAAAGCTTCGCTAAGGACCTTGTCTTTAGAAGAAATACCAGCCTTTATAACTGCGTTCAAATAAAATTAATATCTTGTTTGAGTCTTCAAATATCCAATTTCTAAGCCTGTTACAATTGGATGACAACGAGTTTATTAGCAGAATTCTTTGGACGGACGAATCTCAATTTACAAGAGATTGGATCACAAATTTTCATAATCTGCATACATGGACTGCAGACAATCCAAATACAAGGAAGCATAAATCATTTCAACACAATATGCGGGCAGGTGTAATTGGAAATAAGGTAATCGGCCCCTTGAAACTACAGACTATCTGGAGTTGCTCCGAAATGATTTAGCAGAACTATTGGGGGACATTCCACTGATTCAATTAGCTTCATTATATTCCCAATAGGATGGTGCTCCAGCGCACTATTTTTTTTTTATAATTTGCGCGCACTCAAGGGTTTAAGTACATTTAAAATGTTAAAGGAAATTTAGGGAGGATTGAAAGAGGGGTACCGGTAAACGTTGGTTTTAAATGTTTGAAGGTTATAATGACTAGGAAATAAGGAGCAAGACAGGGCATTCCATAAGCGAGTTGTACGGCTAAGGAACGAATCACGATATTTTAAAGTACATCCGAAAGTGGGCTTCAGGGTATACTGATGAGCATTCATAGCGCGACGAGTGTTATGACTAAAGGCTTGAAGGGGCGGAATGCACCTGGCGATTTCTATGGAGCACTAGTGGTGGAAATAGTGATAAAACAAAGTGAGACACGAGACCTTACAACGGTGTTCGAGGGTGTCCATTGTTTGAGTGATATTAGTATCACCTATGAGGTTTATCGCACGGCTTTGGATCCTATCTAGTAGATGCAGAGATGATTTTGGCGCATTCTACCAGATGTGGGCATTATACTCCAATTTCGCGTGGATAAACGCCTTATATATTGGGGCCAGATCAGAGGGGGTGAAATATTTCTTAAATCGCTTGGGTAAACCTAGACATTTCGTAGCATTTTTGGCGACACCGAATATGTGGTCATTTCAACATAAGTTTTTATTGACACACATACTGAGAATGAAAAGTTAATAGGTTTCGACGATGCAAGTGCCATTCATAGATTATGGCTGGGTGTTTAAATTTCGCTTTAATGACAGAAGGCAGCATTGTGTTTAAGAAGCAATAAATTCTACTCTGTTAGTGTTTCCCTAATTAGTTATGCTGTTAATATCAGAATTTAATGAGCTTAACATACTCGTATGCTGCCGTTCTCGTTCTACAGCCCAAGAGCAGGGACGTGAGTCCGGGAACGAATATGAAAAGCATAGACTACCGTCGTCAGCAAAGCAATATATTGGACTAGAAGTAGCAGACAAGAGGTCTTTGATGAAAATTAAAACGAGAGTCGGACACAGAACGGAGCCCTGTGGCACACCAGCATTTATTTTGTGAATATCAGACTTGAAACCAGCAAAGACAACTTGAATTGAACGTTCCGAAAGGTAATTTCTAATCCATTGAAGAAGAGAGTCATCGATCCCAAAAGCACGCATTTTCTACAAAAGAGCCTGATGCCCAACTCTGTCAAGTGCCTTAGAAATGTCAAGTGCAGCTATTTTGCTTTCGCCAGTTTGATGTACGCTTTGGTTCCACTTTTCGGAGAGATATACCAATGGACCTATTGCTACGAAGACCGTACTGCGGGTCATTGAGAAGATTTCGTGTTTCGAGATATTTCATGAGCTGACAGTTTATCAGCATTTCCATGTCCTTGGAAAGAAGGGATGTAAGTGCAATGGGCCTGTAGGAGGAAAGAGAAGAAGATTCATCTTTTTTAGGGACGGGCTGGACAAATACTGTTTTCCATCTGCTCGGAAAGAGTCCTAAAGAGTAGGATTGTTTTTTTTTTTAGGAGGGAAAATATACCATCTGGACCAGCGGATCTGTGAATGTTAAGATCTTTAAGAACTCTTGCTATTACACGAGTGCGAAAGTGGATTTGCCTATTGAAGATTCGACGCACTCAAGTGTAGGCGGAGACAAAGCACTTTATCCGATGAGGGATAAAGTTTCTCATTCCAAAGAGAATGGTGTCTGTGATAATATCAGCAGCGGCATCCACGTAGTTATCGAGGAAATATAACAACCAGTTAAAATTCCTAAAGAATCTGTTAAGACCGCTCCAGTTGGATTTCTCGTATTGCCATGCGGTTCTTTTAGAAATCTTTTCTTTAACTGTGTGTTCGGTGTACGAGAAATTAGCTGATATGACATAGTGGTCCGATGAGCCTGAGATTATGATTTAGCTAAATGAGGAGTACTCTAATCATTGGATACGAAGAAATGGACCAGTTCACTGGCCTGCAATATCACCTAACCTTACAGTATTGGACTTTTTTGTGTGTGGAAAAATAAAAGAACTTGTTTATTTAACCGAAATAGCAACTTAAAGTGAATTGGAAGAGCATATTCTCGAAGCGTCATCAAAAGTGAGGCAGTTAACATCAATAAGCATTCGCAGTGAAATCCAAAAATGGGCTCTAGCGTGCACGCAAAACCAATGTGGACACTTGTTATAACTGTTTTAGTACACACATCAAATAAAAATTATCTAAAACCACACAAAATCATTTTTTGGCCATAGCATTTGGAGCTTATAATAAACAAAGAAAACCCTTTTTTTTAAATTTTACCTGCTGCAGGTTTTTCCAAATATCACAAAATCTGCTAACGTGGGTCATGGTACACAAAAGTTAGTCTTTTCTTAAATTCTCCATAAATTGGAGAGGGGCCCTTACTGTAGAACGTTTTTTTTCTTAGAATATACCTAAAAATCATTTCCCAAATTATCCTTGACGAACTAGTGGACACCCTATACAATCACTACCATCACCAGTGGGCTTCACCCCGCTAGCATTTAATTGAATTTTCGATAAAAGTATCGAAAAACCAATCGTATGTGAACTAAATGGCGTATACAGTTCGTCTGTGTGCTTAGCAGGATCTCTTTCATCAAAGCAACAACATTGATATAATTGGACGGTTATCAACAGAAAACTCAAGAAAAAACGAAAAAAGTGTAAACAAAACAAAAACTTTCTGATAATAATTGTTGAATGGCAACTTCGGTCATCATTGTTGTTTGGATTGATGTCTCGCGGCTATAGCATCTTATATTATTTCATTCCTTTGCATAGACGAAACAAGGTACACACACACCACAACAGAAAGCAGCTGTTTGCTGCGTTTTAGACGCACAGCTCGGTGGTAGCTGTTTGGTAGAGAATTGCTGAGTGATCGACGACCTTCTGTCTCCGTAACAGAACGCTTCCTTGGTATGATGGTAACACTCCGAACATCGCTAGTGTCTCAATGAAGAAGTTGACAACATAAATACTCAAGCAATGCTTACTCACTGGACCTCACCACACTATATGGCTAGTTTTAGTGGAGATACCTCAAGTCGAATGTTAAAAATAGCAATTCTCGAGCGATTCAGACCCTACAGGAAAATTTTTCCCGTAATCTTCAACGCACTAACTTGCTCTTATTTACAAATATGCGATAGATAGATAAATATTATTTTAAAAATAAATTATAAGTTATAAGTTGTTAAGGATGTTTTCCTAAAGGTGGAGAATTTTAAAATCAAATAGAACATATAAAAATCATGGCATGGTACTGGGAATAGGGCTTTAGTGGATGGCTCGAATAAAGCTCAATCTGGAAGCCCAATTTTTCACCACGTCGTTCGACGGAAATGCAGCGAATGTTTGCTCCCTATTCGACAATCATTTCTGGTTTACCAGCAGAAAACAACTACAAAAGTGTTTAATCAGACGGACTATGAGCTCAATTTTTTGCGCAGTATTATACGCTCATAAATTGATTGTTGCGAGTGCTATGCGTTACGTTCAGCTGTTTTGCTGAAATTACAGCTCTTCCGTATTGATGGCAGTAACCATGGATGGATTGGATTAAAGTTCGGCCGGCATCATTTTTGAAAAATACATAAACCAATGATACCACCACATCTAACAGTGACTTTTGTGGATTGAACAGTGTATCAACAGTGTTTTTTTGGATTTTCATCACTCTAAATGCAACAATTTTATTTGATGACATATGGTAGCCTTTCAAACAAAAATGATTCTCATTAACGAAACTGCTTAACAAGCTGCGTTGAAAACCATATTTATACAGTGGATGGATACAGCTTCAATTGTTGTGCATGATGCCAAAGCGACTCATTAGAGACTTCCTCAAGAATACGCTTTACGGCAGCAACAGGTTCTTCGGTACGATAACAATCCAGGGTTATTCGGATAACTTGCTCAGATAGCTAGATGACTATGGACGTAGCGCACTCAATATTCTGCCAACTGAAGCAGAATTTGCACAATTTACGATTCTGGCACAGGTCTCTTAATGGTAACATGACAAACCAAATTAAGCACTAATCAGCTGTCAAATCAGCTGTCGGTAATTAAAAAAACGCACTTCTAAAAAGAATTCCCTGTATTCACTTCTTTATTTAGTCTTAAATTTAAAAATTTGGGGCCGGCTACCCTTTATTTGATGAATGAATGAATTGAACAGTGTACCTTGAAAAATCCAGATTTACTGTCGTTGACATTCCTAGGTAGAAAGTAATATAAGTTCAGTTGAACAGATGTTGATAAAGTTCTAAATTATACTTGTTGTTTAATTCACGAAAACAAGAGACGATTTTATTTCTACTTTGTGCACTGGACCATTTGCCATTTCTTGAATCGTAGCTCCTCAAAATATCATAAATTACCTCACATTCTCCTCAAAACGAAGGCTCCAATAACTCAAACATTACTCAGGTACATACACTTGTATGTACGAGTATTTTTAGAAATGCATAAAAGGATACAAACAGAAATAAAAGTATAAAAGTGGGGTTTCTATAACATAATTTTGTTTCTTAGCGTGCCATTGCCTTGGTTTTCTTTGGAATTTCCTATTTGCGTGGATGGTTTGATTGGAACCCATTACTTACATGCCCACATAACTTGCATGGTTCCAGAGAATGAGTCACTTACTTACCTGACCGTTTAGGTATTTTACCTCAAGTGAAGGATGAAAGAAAACAATTTGTTAACCTACATGTGGGCTGGAGTAGTAGGTAATGTTCTTTGCAGAATGTTTCTTCATTCTTCGTTTAGTTGCACGTGTCTCAGGAAGCACTTACTTGTATGTATTCAAAGCACATATCATTCACAAATATATTTCATATTCTTTTTGACCTCAATTCATGGTGAGTAATTGCAATGCCGAAATAAATAGTTTAACCACGTTATGTATACATCCATATTTCATACGAGTAAGTACTCGTACCTCTGAGTACTTGCCAAGCTTGAATTTTTCGAAAATCTTGCATCCTTGGAAGACAAGTATACAATATCTACTCATCTTACTAAATAACAATAATTTGAGAATATCATAATATACGATAGATAGCCCCGAAAATTTGTTTAATAATTAATTAACATTAATAATGCAACCGGGTTCAGGCATAAGATATAAGCTAGCAATAAGAAGTCACTTTGAAGAAAACTTGATGACAAGAATATGATAAAGAAGCCCTACTAGAATTAATCAGTGATAATTGGCAAAACGATAAGTAAACGAAAAACCAAAGTAACCATTGCCTACATTGACTGGAAGGTCGACACAAAATCTTAGAAGCCTTTCGTCCCCATTGCTGTACAGCATATCTCACTGAAGATGGGTCTCGAACATAGAAAAGCAATTTCTAATGCCTCACTTGGCGAAATTCCATTAGCAGAAAATTATCTTCGACCTAATGAAAAATTTAAAATTTTTCATGTCTTAATAGAAGATGCCCAATAGTATTGAAAATCAATATTGCAAAAATCCAACGAACAGAAAACTGCTCGGAAATAAAGATGGCAAGAACATAGAACCCCAACTCGTTGGGAAATGGGGCCTAATGTGAGCTGCAAAGATAGTGGGCCCATATTTGTCGATTGCCATCCAGCAAATTTTCCAGTAAAACCTAGCAAGTAACATATTATCAATGGCACTTCATATCCTTATTAGCTTTCAAGGGTATAAGATCGCCAACCATCAAACGTAAGGTGGTCCTCAAGTGCAAGAGTAGGTGTCCTATATTTTCTTACGGGCCACCTATTTAGTGAAACGGTTTCCAAGACCATCTACAAATTGACTAGTGCATCACCAAGGATAATTAATAAGCCACAATCAGACCGTGTTAGTATCTTCCAAAAGAAGAAAATTTAAACTAGGCTCGATGACTCTCAATTAAAAGTTTCTCTGATGATGAGTCAAGTACTTGAAAATTGTTGTAAAATAGAAACAAAAAACGCACACCCTCATATCATTAATAAAATAACCAGAACTACGGTGTGTCATACGGCAAAGTGTATGGATTGCAACCGGAAATCATATTTGTGTTATACGTCCTGCTTGTTAACAGTCATGAAGAATTTATTAATTTGTATAATAAAAAAATGTAGCACTAAGCACCCCGGAACAAAATCACGTCACTTGGCAGTTCTTTAGATTGTTCCTGAGATAGAAATGAACAATTTGATGACCCATACCTCTGCTTTGGCAACAAATTGATAATAAAGGGTGATCACATAAGAACGATAGAAAAAAAAATTAAATAAAACAACAAAGGTGTGAGATATAAAATTGATTCTGGCTTAATTTTGAAGCTACATACATGCCATTATGTGTGGAATAGCACATGATTTAAATAACCGCCTCAACTTCGCTGGCAGTCCTTCAAGCGATCGGTCCAATTTTTGATGACTCGGTGCAATGTGTGCGGCGTTATTCCGGCAATAGCATGCCGAATGTTGGCCCTGAGCTCATCCAAAGTGGTTGGCTAGTTAGCACACACTAAGGGCTTGACGTAGTCCCAGAGAAAATAATCGGGTGGTGTCAGATCGCATGATCGCGGCGGCCAATTGATGAACGCTCGCTGTGAGATGACCCAGTCGCCAAATTTCTTCCTCACAACTTCGCTTGTATGGCATGTAGCGCCGTCTTATTGAAACTACAGCTTGGATATATCGATGTTGTTTAGCTCTGACTACAGAAAGTCGATTAACATCGCTATTTAGCTGAGACCATTGATGATAATGGTGTCCCCTTCTTTATTTCGAAAGACGTAAGGTCCAATGATGCCGCCATGCCATAAACAGCACCAAATTGTCAATCCTTGTGGATGGATTGATGCCTAATTTTGCTTGTTGACATAGCCGCTGAGCCAGAAATGGGCCTTGAACGAGAAGATGATTTTTTGGCCAAAATCCGGATTTCCTGCCAACATTTCCAGCACCCAATTAGCGAACTCACGGCGTTGTCTATAGTCGTTCGGCTTCAATTCTTGCTTCAGTACAATCTTGTATGGATGTAGGCCCAAATCCAATCGCAAAATAAGCCGAGTTAACTCTCTCGTGATGCCCAATTCAGCTGATCGGCGCCGAATCGATATTCCTGGGTCTTTTTCGATACTGGCGGCTACGGCGGCTATGTTTCCTTCATTTCGCAACAATCTCTGTCTAGTTGGTGGCATAAGATCCAAAAAGTGTACTCACGGTCAAACTTTTCCACACTGAAGTGATGATGACGACCCTCCTCACGACGAAATCCACGTTGCGTATTTATAATCGAGCCGGAATTTTTTAATAATTTCCGCACGTTCGGCAAGCGTAAAACGATGCATAATAAAATGGCAAACCTTACTGAATATTTTGGCAGATGGATGTCATTGGTAACTTTGACAGCTGTTGAAACATAACAATTGAAAAAACTATCATTTCTATCTGGTTACCCGTTATAATGACAGCCCTCCTTTAACACTATAGGCCTTATGAGTCAAAAAATGACTCCAGCTTTGTTCTTGGCATAAATGGTATAACCCAAACCTGCGTCAACATCGACATCGTGGCAACTATAAAAGGTACCAAAATCGAAAACTCTTAATAGTTAGACAGAAATTAAGGCGTAAGGATCAAATTACATATCAGACTGCATCAATGCCTCCAAAACATAGCAAAGCGTAACAAAATCAGACTCTGGTACTAAGTCACAGAAGTATTGAAGTGCCTGGCCAATTTTCATAATTCTATGCCAGAATGCTGAATACGTGGTGAAATAACCAACACCGAACTTGCTGGATTAATGATAAATGAATCACATAGACTAAGAGAATAGTATTTCCGTTGAACAAACATTTCAAAAAACTCCAATATTAGAACTAAAAGGTTTTCCAATTGTAGATATTGCGGTCTCTGATATCATTGATTTTTCTGAAATTATGTGCCGACTCTGTTTATAGAATAACGAATCCTCCGCAGGGCATGAAGGATGCTCGGGTTATAAACATACCAAGCATTTCCAGTGGAGACACAAAAATCCATGCCCAAAACAACATCAGGGCGGGGATGTTCACTTTTATGTCTCGACATGTGAGTGGATGAAAATCCGGACATGAATTCGACATTTCGTGTTGAATATACTTGTACATGTATAGCGGTAGAAGTATTTTATTTTTTTTTTTTCAGAATTTTGTAATTTTTATGGTACTGCCTGTGCTCTTGCCGTGCCTTTCAAAAATATTAACAAATGTTTAATATTGTGTAATTTGCAAAAAGTCCTTGTTAAGCGAAAATATATTACATACATATGTACATTATATTAGACAGCGCTGCAGTCCGGGGTGGACCAGGGCCTCAATGAATAAGCCTCTCCAATTGGTTGTGGTTCCCTTCTACCTGCTCGCGTCATCTAAGGCGAGGCCTTTCTCTACTGCATTGTCCCTCCGGATTAGAGGCAAAGATTCTACGTGCTGGAGCGTTGGTGTTCATTCGCTCTACATGTCCCAGCCATCTCAAACTCCCAATGCGCAATCGTAGAGTTCATCGTTGAATCTTCCCGTTCAGAACCCATCAACGCATATGGGAACAAATATCTCTCCAAGAATTTTTCTCTCTAAACGATCACGGATATCTTCATCCGCTTTAGAAAGGGTCCATGCTTCGGAACCACAGAGCAGGACTGGGACTACAAGGGTCTTATATAGAATTTCCTTGGTTAGTCGGGAAAGAGACTTACTACACCTTCGGGAGTTACCTTCTTAGCCAAAAGAAACAGCGATGGGCAGGCGCTATTATTCGTTTGATTACTGAAGAGGTGCCGTTTTCGCAATTGAACAGACTTTTGAAAGATCGTACCTCTTATCTTGCTTGTGCAAAGATCACATGACAGCGCGCCGCCTTGCCTAAATCTGTTTTTGACCTCAAAGGTCTCGGTTAGGTCGTTACCAGCCTTGATGCAGCAGCGAGCTTTCTCCATCGTCATCTCGCATAAGCGGATGAGTTTGGCAGAGATGCTAAAATTAGACATGGTTCTGTATACCTTGTCTCTGTAGATGACGTCACATGCGGCTTTAAAACCGATGAAAAGGTGAGAGTATTGATCTGAACTTCTTGGGATTTATCCAGGATCAGCCGTAGTGTAAATATTAGGTCAATAGTGGACTTGCCGGGCCTAAAAACGTACTAATAGGGTCCAATCAGGTCATTGACAAATGGCATCAGGCGCTCGCACAATAGGCAGACAAGATCTGATATGCGATGTTTAGGAAACTGATACCTTTATAGTTGGGTCAGTTTAGAGTGTCTCCTTTCTTGTGAACCGGGCAAACGATCCAACCAAATCTTGGAAATAAGTTGGTGTATGCTCTCTAACAAGTAATCTCCGGCTGTTCAGCCCGGCAGCCTTGTTCGACTTCTGTTTAGATATTGCTATCCTCACTTCATTTTGGTCGGATGGACGGAATTCTTGACTTATATCGTCAATATTGAATGGTTCGCTCTTTCTGACAGCGGAATTTGTGTTGTCTTTGCCGTTTAGCAGCCTGCAGAAAGGTTTTATCATATTCCCGGCACTGACTGTGACTGTGACTGTACTACAAGGTTTTCTTGTTCATCCCAACAGGTTTCCGTTCGGGTTTTATTAGCCTGACACGTTCTTTTTACCTTTTGGTAAAACTTCCGTACATTATTTCTGGAATGGCACCTTTCTATTTCTTTAATCGCGCGCTTCTCATCCTCTTCCGTTTTTCTCCGGAGAAGGCGATGTTCTTCCCTCCCCGTTTGCTAGTAGAGCTCACGAGCGGCTCTCGTCCTGTTGGGCAGCACCTTTTGTAGCCGTGTTGTTTTGCTGCATGTGCTTGTTGGCACTCTTCATCAAACCGTCGGTTTCGTGGTGGTGGGCGGGTAAAACCCAGCATGTCAGTTGCGGCACTTCTGATAGCTTCTCGGCATCTAAGCCACTAGTCTTCAGCAGTTGATGCTGGCGGTCGGCAAAGGTTCCGCCGGCTTGTTGCGATTGCAACCGTTCAACGTTAAGTCTTCTTATAGTACAATATTTCCCGGTAGTTGTGGCGTCTGAGACATCCATAGAAGTACCTTGGCTGCAACTAGGTATTGGTCCGAGTCTATGTTTACCGCTCGGAACCCAGATTATTTGTGGTGTGTCCCCTGTTCTTACATAAGGCACAAGAAAGCTGGTTTCTGCCAGACACTCATTCCATTCCCAGAGCGCATTCATCAAACTTGTGGTTCTTTCCGCACATAATACATCGTGGTTGTATTTCGCAGTTCGATGCCGCGTGCCCGAACCTTTAAACTCGAACACATTAAAATGTTTTCGCTCCTCTAGAATTTTTCCCAGTGTACAACCTGGTAGTCTAGAACTTTATTAGTCCTTAGGCCATCCAATTTGCTGTTGGAACTTAGCTCGACCAGGAAAAATGGTGGTTCCCGCTTCTCCTTTTTTTCTCTAGCTGTGGTGAATGGCTTGACTCCTATGAAAGTCAGTTCGCCGCACTTGTTCTCCGGATCAGTAGACCCCTTCGGGGTGAAGGAGAAAAACACTGTCGTTTAATGTTTAAATAACGTTCCACGCAGTGTTCGCTCCAATAACGACAATTTTGCTTATTGACATAGCCACTGAACCAAAAATGGGCCTCGTCCGAGAAGATGATTATTTGGCCAAAATTTCCGGCCAAAATTTACATGACCCAGTTAGCGAACTCACGGCGCGGCATTGCATATGGTCGTCCGGCTTAAATTCTTGCGTCAGCACAATCTTATTCAGATGTAGGTCCAAATCCAACCGCAAAATAAGCATGGTAGACTCTTTGGCGATGCCCAATTCAGCTGATCGGCGCTGAATCGACATTTCTGTGTCTTCTTTGATACTGGCCGGTACGGCGGCTATGTTTTCTTCATTTCACACCAATCTCTGTCTGATTCGTGGCTAAAGACTCAAAAGGGTCTACTCCGCTCAAACTTTTCCACGGAGCGACGAATTGCCTGCACATGTCACTGGTAACTTTGACAGCTGAAAAAACTATCATTGCTATCAGGTTACTTAAGCGCTTTATAAAAAAATTAGTTCCTATAGCCGACTTACGAGTACATAGCTCAATGGTGTTTTTTAATTCAATACTGAAGGTAATGATTGGTGGCACCCTTTGCCCGACGGTTTTCTTCTGATGTTCTCGTTACTTCTGCTGTTTTTGTTGCTCTTGTTGTTGTTGCTTTTGTTGTTTATGGTTTTCTTGTAGTTGGTGTTTAGTTGCTTTTAGCTTTTTTTGTTGTTAACTTTAGTTGTTGTTGCTGTTGCGGATGTTTTTGAGTTCCAGATTGGGGTAGTTGCAGTTGAGAGCTCTGTAGCTTCTGCAGTTCTCTCACCCTTCTCGCTATTTGCTTAGCCTCTAATAGCTAGAACTCGTTGTTGTAGCTGATTTATGCTACTGTTTAGTTTTTCTACCTCTTCTTCTTCGTCGTCTGATTCGGAGGCAGCGAGTCAAGCGAAGTTATTGTGAGCACCTATGTAATGGCCTTCACCCCGTCGATGACGTAAGGGGTTTCAGCGTCCACGGATGTATTCTTTCTAGCTGCTGTAGTTGATGGTTTTTTGCCCCCTTCCTTGCTTCGACAGTCAGCTTTTCGGTTGATGGCGATGACAGGAAAAAGCGTTTAACAATCTTTAAAATTGGCCTTAGCTTCCTCCTTCTTTTAACTGTCAATCCACTCTCTGATGTGACTGGGTGGCCGACATTATTGCCTTATCGCCTGATTCCGCTATTGAGTAAGCAGACCGCTCGTCCTTATCCATCGTTTGGGATACTGTTTAGTTGTGTTTTTTGTTTTCCAATTAGTAATACAAAAAGTATTATATTCCCACCTGGCATAGAACTCGCGTCGGTTGGTTCGCCAATCGATTGTCACTTCCACTAGGCCAACTTGCCCTTTACACAAGCTTTGTCAAAAAGTCCAACTCTATTATGTGCACTGTTCTGTAGTCACAAGAAAATCCGCCTCGATAATCGGTGGACGAATATGAGCAGTTCCCACGAGTATATGCTAAGAATGAAGTGAGCTTGCGAGTACTATACCAAAATAGGAGTTGGCTGCGTTCATTGCCGCGCGATTAAGAGCCTCTCTACGAAACAACTTGCGAATCAAATTTGGTGGTGTTTTTATTGACCGATTCCCAAATTATTGTACTTTGTACTGGATCACGGGAATAGATAAACTTTGGAAGCTCTTTGTCGAGAATCGGGTATGAGAAATAAGAACTTTAGCTGAGATTTCGGATTCGACGCACTGTCCTGTTTTAGAAAACCCAGCAGACATTTTAACAGGACTATTAATGTCACATCTCTCATAAATTTCAGCTTTGGTTTCACGATCCTCACCTTTAGAAGGAAAATGAATGTAATTGGCCCTGTCAAAAGATTGATATTGTTTTGTTTTATTCTCTGCCACAAGAGGAAGAAATTCAAAATTTCGAAGATGAAAACTTCCAGTGTTGGTACTTGGCGACGTCTTCTTCGTATAACAGCTTACGTTCTTCGAGCCATTGAAATATTTCGGTTCAAACTAAGATTTACGAAGCATCCTTTCTATGTGTTATGGGATGGAACAGAAAAGGGAGATATTGAAAGAGATGAGGACAGTCGGTTTAAATGATAGTCAAACATAGGTTGAGTTGAATTAACTTTGTGCAGCATTCTGGACATGGGTTGATGGTATCCATAAGATGAAATATTAACGTTCAATGAAAGCCAATGTAACTGGCAACATTGTTGATTAATAAAGAGAATGCTTCCAACTTCAGTTCGTGTTATAAAGGATGCTATTAGCTTTAGGCGAGCGGGAATGTCAGGTTAAAGCTATCAGTTCAAGGTAGTCCTTATTATGGAACCGGAAAAACCATCGTTTGACTGTTGGTGGAACTAGAATGTCTATGAAAGGAGACAAATTGTGTTAAATACAATTTGAGTTTTAGTCACTGAGATTAGAAAACGGTTCTACGAGCAAGGGTCTCACAGACCAAATTATCAGAGATGGTTTGGGTTCTAATCGCGAGAAAACTAAATGTAAAGGTGAAGGACACACGTTGATTACGTGTTTTGGAAGGGGCATATGAACATTTTTTGTATTTAAAGAGTTCGTAAGACACTGCAGTATCTCTAGTGTGGAAACCCAGTTTAAGTCAGAATTAGTAGCAAGGGTTTGGGTTTTAGGATTTTGCTTATTTTTATTCTATGACTTATGATATGATTTATATTTGGGGTTAATTTTGATTATCGACGAGCTCAGAAGCAAGAAGACTTATAAGCATTGCCAGGTGAGATCCCTTGGTACGAGTAGTTGCTAGCTAATAATGAATTTAATCTTTGTTTAAGTTGAGTATTCACAGGATAGATACGAGTAAAAAACTAGGGCTATATGACTGTTCCAACAGAAGTTTACATAAGAAAGGGGGAAATGCGTGCCTCAAATCTTTCTGAAAAGCAGCCTTCTTCAAATGCATTTGTACTTGTATCATTTAAATATGAAACTCAAATTTAGAAGAAAAATGTGTGCATGTTTGGCCTAGGCAATTGTACTTCTTGTATGTTGGTTTTACTGGAATTTTTCAGTCCTTCTTAGAAAAATTGGTACACGCACCAGTGTTAAAGCACCTAAGGGCAAGTATTGGCGTGAACAGATTCCTCGCGATGTCGTCATCACTCTCATAATAAGCATTACAGGATGTTGTGTTACTTATGTCTAGCAGATTTAGGTGCTTAGCAAAAGCGTAGTGCCCCGTAGCAACGTAAGTTTTCAGTTTAAGGTCATTCCTACTGGGGGACAGCAGGAAAGTGACTGACTTCTGCCGTCGTATGGGAAAGTCATGCCATTTACATTTATACTGAAATAAAACCAAAAGTAGAATATATTGTTGTGAAGTAGAACCCAAACAAAACTCAGCATTCAGCATTCCAATTGGGTTCAAACAAGGTTTAGAAAGTGGTGAAAGTATGCTCCACTGATTCTTCGCATTATAGTGTATTGCCAACAGGATCACTTGTGCATACGAGTATCTTCGTTTAAGACACAGGTCGAAGTTTCCCTTACGGTGAGTGAAGTATAACGTTGACATCCAAAAAGGCATGAGTATCTCATCCTGGAACAGTTTTGGTGCCATCCGCTAATACCCGACTCCATTCTTGCATGGCTTAGATTCTGACTAAAACAGTTCTTGGAGCCGAGAAAGTCGCAGCCTGGTATAGCACGCATCGGCCATAAGACCGAAAAGCTAAAAGATTGTCGGCGCGTAGGTCATCAAAACTTCAGTCCCTGTTGTTGCACAGAGAACTTCTTTTTACACCTAAGATGGCTATGATATTACAGCCCATATCTAGAGAATATCTAGAAGTGAAAGATTCATAAATGCGTCTACAGTAAAGCTATGTCTGTAAACCGTTTTTTGGCGTCTCATAAAAACAGCAGTTATAAATTTTCGTGAAAGTTTATTCGACAAGATAACCGACGCATATGATATATGTAATTGTTCTTATCAAAGGCACACAGATCCAGAGAACCCTTCTTGGTGACAAGGGTACAAGCTCCATACCTTAAACGAAGCTCCTTTACATTAACAGCAAGCCGATAGCGTCTTGAAGGTTTCATCATGACATGTTTAGTCCGAAGAAATTTGTAATCCAAGATGACACCTGACTTCGCTGGAGAGCCGGATGGTGATGCCTTTAAGTATTAGATGAGCAAGATCAGGCAGCTTCCTATTTTGCTTAAGAGAACAACCTCAAATTAGCGACGATTGACTGAAGTACCACTTCTAGTGTAACAATCGTCGATCACGCCTAAGGCTGTCTGCGCTTGGAAACAGGCATTCATATTATTCAACTGACAGGAAAGTTACAATACAACATCCGCATATGCCTGAGAGTAAACGTTGGAACCATTGAGAGCGTTAAGCAATGAGTCGGTCTACATGCAACATGGAGTGGAAACCGGATGATGCCTTGCTTTTCATCGGTACTGCTCTTATCCGCAAAACTGTGACAATCTTGGCGGGAGTGTAGCCATCTTTTCAGCCGGGTGTTTGATATGAACGCCAGTCCGCTGCAAGCTGTGAAGATTTGCTTCAGATTTGCCAGCAGTTGGCCTTTGTATTGACCTAATATCCATTAGACTTAGAGGAAGCAACAGCACATTTAATCCTTTAAGGTAGGCATCTAGGAGTTTCCCTTTCGCAATTTAGAGAGCCACTTAAAACCGCCACTGTTGTTCTTGTTATTGCCAATGACATTGTCAACAACAACAGTTGCCGGCTCACATCCGTATGTTCATTTCGTGTATCTTTTAAGGATACACATTGAAAAGCAAGAAAGGAAAATAGTCGAAACCTAGTCAAATTGGAAATTGAACTGCTCCAAGTATATTATCTCATGCACCTGGCATATAATTTATTCAATAAAGTGTCGTGTTTTTCGTTTCGTTTGTTGATGTGTTTTGTTTTTTTTTTTTGTCCTCCAGTCGCGTCCTTGAAGGGGACTTGATTTTCTTCCCATTTCGTTTTTCCTTTCTCCCTAGTTTTGTTTTGTATCCTTTTCACCAGACAACCAACCCATCGTCGGAATTAGTTAGTTTTTCTTTCGCTTTCTTATTTATTTAGTTTTGTATGTCTAACTGGCTGGCTGGCTAACTTGGGTGGCTTGGATGGCTTGGTACTTTTTCAATTTGGTTAGAAATCGATTTCTTTTGTGGAGCGTATTGAACCGAAACGAAGTGTGCATTGAAATTGAACTGGAATTTGTTTAAGGGATACTCGTAGCGGAATGTACGAGTGTGTACGAGTATATTTTGTTTTTTTTTTCTTCTCCTTTCTTATTTTGTTGCTTCTCTCCTGGGTCCTTTTCACTTATTTGTGTCGGTATAGATCCGTCTTTGCAGCCATAGACGGTATAAGGGTAGTAGTCGTAGTCGTAGTTGTAGTCGTCGTTATAGTCATTTGTGTGGGAAATAGAGCATTGGTAATTTTGTTGAAAATCCTTCGCTTAAAATACTATTTGACATTTACAAGGAGAATTCCGGGTCGCTGTTGATAGCATTGGGGGCTTCAGAGCAATTTCAAGAACGTCCCTTCTTTATTTTGTTTTTCTATTCTTTCTATATTCTGAACGAAGGGATATTTCCGAGACCAACCATTTGAATATTTTGCGAAAAGCAGAAGGTCATCGTGGAATGCGATGTGAGAGTTTATTGATAAATATTTCTGTGAGCTCTCGCTCAATTTTGTCCTGAAACCAGTGTTGGAGCCTCTGAACTTGAACACCCTCTTGTTCGTATTTGACTACGCTTTCGAAAGGACTCAATTGTTTTGGTTGTTTGCGTTTTAAATTTGACGCGTGAATTTTACATTCTGCGGAGAATTTTTTGAGGATACTCGTATTCGTATGTGTACGAGTACTCGTACTTGTTGTTGCGGGTTGTTTGTTTTTACATTTTTTTATTATTATTGTTATTTGTTTTTTTTCTTTTCTTTTGGACTTTAACTTGAGTTGGGTGGTAGGTTTATTTTTATCGTGTGTCAGGAGTATGAATAATGGACTGTGGATTTGTGTAAAGCGTGGTGGGAAAATTGTGTTAGTGCATATGGGATACACAAATGTATGTACACAAGGAATTTATGTTTTATTTATTTGGTTCTTGTTAACACATTGACATATAAAAGTCCGTTTGATATATTTAAAAAAAAAATGAGGGATAAAAATTGGAATATGGGGAAGCCAATCGGATTAGTGGCAAGGCAAGCGACATGAGGGGTTTCAGCTTATTTAAGTTTCAGTTCGATGGGTTATGAAATCAGAAATACCCGCACATTCATAGAAAGTAAAAAAATCAAATTTATTTGAGTAGCATGGTTGAGTTTTGTGGAGAAAATGTTTGCAGAAGGATTTTTATTATTAAGACTTTGATAGATGCAAATTGTATCAAAACCGACACTGACAGCAAAATAATGAATTCCTGACAAAATGACGAAATTTGCAATTAATAATAAGTTATGATAGAGAGCTCATGTTAATAAACATAATCATCTTTATAATGTAGTCTTGGATTCAGGATTTTTTTTACATCCTAGCCACCACCATAGACATTCATTAATTTGATTGAGTGTGTGGGCATATAACTTCCTCATTTCTCCCTCCCATTCCACCTATGACGAGGTGTTCCTCTATTGCCTTCAGCCTTGTCACTCCGAGTTGGACTCACAGTCCCTTTGGGCTGGAGCGTTGATGTCCAAACCTGCCACCAGTGCCAGCTCGCTGAGTTCTGCCAAATGTCATTAGCGCATGTAATTAGTTGTACAGGCTTTTGGAAACTTATATCCCTGGTGTTGATTTAGGAGCTTCCCCAATAAGATGCTGAAAAAGCGCGTTTTCCATCATCGTTCTACATAATTTGGAATGGATACCAAATTAGACTTTGGAATGGATACCAAGGCTAGACACAGTTGAAAAAGAAATAGCATGAGAAGCGCGCGATTGAGAAAACAGAAAGGTGCTACTCCAGGAAGAATATTCGGAAGTTTTACCGAAAAGTAAAGATAAATGTTTCAAGGAAAAAAGCAATATGAACAGAGGCCTGCAAACTGGGAGGACAAGTGAAATTCCGCTGTCAAGCAAAATGAACCATTCAAACCGGACGGTATAAGTCAAGAGATGCGTTCAAAATGAGGTAACCATTGTAACATCCATGCTTAAATACAGCGGGGCTGGACCGACCGCACCACAACGGGGGATGCATCAACACATTTCCAAGATTTGGTAGGCAGAAAGCATGGTTGAAGAATAGAACCAATGGAACAAGAAAGGAGACTCTTATAATTGTTATAATTGCGCCAACCCGGCTCCTACTAACGAAGCTGCTAGTGAGCTGAATAACCCAAAACGCAGTAGCTTGTTTACATCATCGGTTGTTGTGACGACTGTGACCACTAAACATTCTTCCTTTGAATGCATCGCGTTGCTTGGCACCGATGGCATATTCCAGTTAAGCCTTAAAAATTTATTGACTAGCAACTGTCAACTCTGAAGAGAGTCTTCACTAACAGCCTGGCACAGGCATAAACACAGAAATCCTGGTAAACAGTGATAGTAGCCTTTATACTAAAAATCTGAAAAGAGTTTCAAACCTAAAGTCTGTTGAAGAGTACGGCGAGAATGGTCGAATGCCTTGCGAGTACATTCTTTATCTGCGGTGTAAAACGTCAATCCTCTCAAAAAGGAAGCTGACTGGTCTCATTCATCTAGGGTTTAAAGGTGTCACCAACCAATTCTCCGAAGAAGCTAAATATTTGGATGTCATTCTGGATAATAAGTTTCTGTGGACTAAACATGTTATGTACGTCGAAAGGCTCTAAGGCGTAGTCGGCTTTCTAGCAGTGCAAAGGAGCTGTCGGCAAGACATGGGGCTTATCACTGAGAAGGGTCCTTTAGATCCACATGGATATGATAAGACCAATTATATCCTATGCATCGGTTGTGTAGTGGAATAACCTCTCACAAAATAAGTTATTTCTGCATTCATCAGACTCTAAAGCACGGTCTACTTTGCCTGCGTGGGGCTTTTGCTAGTCCGCAATTTTTGAATCTACCTGTTTAAAAAGTCTTTGATACAACAAGAACTGGAGCTTTGATGACCTTCCGCGCCGGCTGTCTTTTGACTGTGGTCTTATGGACTTCCATCGAACGCAGTGACACCTCACACTAGACCTCCTGCCACAGAAAAATTACGAAATCGACTTTCCCTGTACCCTGACTGGTTTTGGTCAGAATCTGAGCCTGGAAAGGAATGTTTTCGATCCCTCGCAGATGGCTCCAAAGCCGATATAGGATGCGCCGCTGGTGTTTTTCTGCAGGGTCACAACATTAGATTTCACGACTCGTTATGGAAACTTGCGCCTGTTTGCCAAAACGGAGATATACCCAATCCTGAACTATGTTGTGAAGAATCAGCGTAGGAGGCGAAGCATTTGCGTCTGTAACAATGGCCAAGCTGCTTTTAAGGCTTTGCTGAATCCTCTTACAACTGAGTGCAGTCGGAATGAATCTTGATCTTGTTTAGGTCTCAAGTAACAAAATGGATCACGGGAAATGAAATCGCAGATGAATTTTCCAGGCAAGACACAGAGGAGAATTTTTCAGAACCCGAACCTACGATAGGTCTGCCTGCGTCATCGATTCCAGGCTGCCAAGCTTCCCTTGACAGTTAGGTATCATATGAGCACAACTGCAGATGGCATGCCTTTTCAAGTTGCCGATAGACCAAACGAGTGCTTGCCTACATCTCTAAGAGGTCAGAGGCCTCTCTGAAACACAACAGGCTGCTTACTGGCGCCGAGGCGGGGCAAGGTGCTGGGCATAAGTGATACAACATCCTGCGATGACTGTTGTGGAAGTGAGCATTACCTCTGTTAAAGTCCATCTTAATCTCGCATTCTAAAGACTGAAAGATTCTATTAAAAGGAAATTAAAAGGAGAACAATGGATTAGCTCTTTGTCTGCGTGCTCTGTTCTGACAGAAAAAAAATCAAAAAAACTGTGCAGATTTGGGCCGGTATATCCACAATCGACGAAATATTCGCACCGCGACATATCCTTGAAAAAAGTCCAAGAAGTCCAAATCGGTACCCTGCACCGGCGGTTTGTTGCGATTGCTGCCGTTCAATATTAAATCTCCTCACAGTATTTCTTCGTTCTTGTGGTGTGTAGACGTGCCTTACATGTAAAGAGGTAGTGGTCCGAGTCTATGTCCGCCGCTTGGCAATTTCAGACATCTATAATACTCGAGGCGATTCAGCATGGAAAACCATGTGCTAGCTGTAGTGATAGTAGCAAAGTAAATTAGCCTTATTCCGTCCAGGCGTGGTGTCGTGTTGGCTATACTTCCTGACTGGCAAAAGAGTGGCCTCTTCCTATTTTGGCGTTAGAATCACCTAAATCGATTTTAACGTCAAACTTCGGACAACGCTCGTAAATTTCGTTGAGGTACTCGAAAAACATTCTTTGGCAACGTCGTATTTTCTCTGTCAATAAGGCCTTAATCCGTATCGTTATAAGGGGTTCCTAGACAGTTTTATTTTATTTTAGTGAAGCAATGGTTAAACTTTTTAAAGCAGAACACAGAACTGCTCTCAAGTCTTTATGAAGTTTATATGTAGCTACCGTCAAACCGAATTCATGGAAGTACTTACATATCAGGATGTCAAAATGGGTCTCTAGTCTGGCGAAATTTTCCAACAATCAGTCAATACATACCTTATGCGTTGCAAGAAAAAAAGAAAGAAGCTCTATGACCAGAAAAGAAGGGATGAACATACGGCCTCGGAAGAAAAAGATAGAGAACGGGAAGCAGTCTCTATCGAGCGCTTAGATCTCTCTAAGAACATTGAAGTCAGGAAATTTTATCAAGAAATAAAACGAACGTGCCAAAGCTGTAAAGCGCGAACAGGAATCGGAGAATGAAAGCTTATAGTAGAAGCGTATGCTTCTATGATGCTGAGAATCTAGAAAAGTTATTCTTGCAGATGGTTAAACTGTGGTGGCGAACACTATCCCAGGCAGAATGACCATTTAATCTAGATGACATCATCTCCGTCCACATAAGCATATCCTTGCATAAATCCAACTCAAGCTCCCGATCCCGATGACGAGCTATTTAAAGTAGTATAAAATCCATAAAATCTGGGTCAACGAAAGTATCCCCGACAAATGGAACCTCAGTATTGTATGTCCGATCCTAAAGAAGAGAGATCCGCAGTCGCCTCAATATCGCAGATAAGATTATAAGATCTACCGTATTATGTGACCCTTTGTCAGCAGTCTGATCGGCCACTATTAGTCTGGTTTTAGGACAGGAAAGTCCACCACAGATCAATCTTTCACATTTCGGTAGATCCTGGAAAAGATCCAACCGACCTACAATATCACAGAAGTACCTATACAAAGCGATGCATTGTCATGTGATTTTTTCAACATCGTTTTTGAAATACTTGTGCGAAACTCACAACTCAACTCAAGAGGCACCATTTCTAAAAAACCCGTGCATTTTCAGGCATATGCAAACAACATTGAAAAAATGGGAAGAACAAAGCCAGCTGGCAATGGAGCAGAAGCGGCGAAGATGGGTTTAGCGGTCAACGAAGGAAAAACAAAGTATACGAGTATGCAATATCGATGCCTAGAAGAAACCGTCACGATAGGCAGCTACACAACTGTAACGAGGCTTTTTGTCCTCGAAATACTGAACACTGACGAAAGCAGCGTGTGCTTCGTGAACAATGCTGTTCCTGTAATTTTTGCGCCCGTTTGCATCAGTGGAGAATAGAGGAGACGTTTCAACAGCGAACAGTACGAGCTGTACTGCGATGCCGACCTCGTCAGTAAAATTCAGATAACCCGGTTTGGAAGGCGTCACGACCCAGAAATTTTGTTCGACTTCAACCCAGAGGGACAGCGTATTAGGCGGCGCACACAGGTTTACGGAGAACTTAGCCAACTTCGTTTATATTGTACAACTGGAGGTAGCTGGAAAAAGCTGAGAATCGAGTTAGCTGAGGCACTGGTCCACCCTGGACTGTAGCGGAAACTAAATAAATAAATAAAATGTGCATGAGATAGTGATAAACTGATGATTCTTCACTCAGGTTAGTAATTTCGACTTGTTTTGCAACGAAGCCGTGATGTTTTCACTCAACACAGCCTTCTCTGATTAGAATTGGATTAACTACAATGCCACATTGGCATGCCGAGACAAATGATGCAATTTAGTAATAAGAGTATTCGTTTGGATAGCAAAATATCATATAGAACCCCAAACAGTACACACATCAACTGTCTCACCCTGGGGGCCCCCGCCCATCAATGACGTAATCTAATAATGAATCTGAGGCAGAGAAAAATTGGTCTTATCATAATGCCTTTCAGATTAACGCCTCAGATTACTACGATTTAACCAATTACATTATGAACGAATGGGAACTCAGTACTCCGCGTGCTGTTCACAAAACGCGCCACATGGGCATAGTACCCCGGCGTTAAATCCCGGACCCTACAAATTAATTTGTATCGTTCCCTTAATAATAATAATAATAATTATGAACGACCGGTAATAAGGTCCTGTAGAGCGGCATGGACGAGGACTTAACAATGTTGCCATGCGAGTTAGGGCCCCCTAGTGGTAGCGTCATGGTGGCTGTGATTTAAATTTAAAATCGCAATAAGTGTCGTCCATACGTTGGTTGATCCGACGTGGAGTAGCAATTGCTCGATGGGGCGACCCTAACACCGGCAAGATGATTTAGATCGGCCTCGACTCATACCAAGGGTGAAACTTGTGTCCTCAACATTGGTTCTGATTCGGGTATTGCCGGAAAATGATAAGCGATTGCCAGGCGTATCTTGGCCCACATGGATGTATGAGCATCCCCTGAACTTAAGTCTTCACGACAGGAGCTCACGCAAAACACTGACTTAACCTCTCTCACCTTGAGTAGATATATATGTAGCGCACCTAACTCCAGTGTAACATTCAAATTCAATTAAAATGTTACGTTAGCCTACGAGCAATTCGTAAGCCTCTTTTCTTTCCTCTATTCCTCAGCTGGTGTTATTTTTCTTAAAAGAAAAAATATGTGTACGAAAAAAAAGAAAGAGAGTAGGGCAGCAGTACTGCCGGTGCTCAGTGACAACGAAAAACAAATAAAAACCAGGGCATCACATCCATAGAATCCTACATGCGGCAACAAAACAAAACCCATGACATTATCTCATGCGATGCACTTATCCTCTTATATCCTGTGATTCTGTCGCTTGCGGTTAAGGGATGCTTTATAAAGAGGTTAGCTTGAATGGAAAACATTCACCACACACCAACCGCCGTACAGCATTTAAAGCTAAGCTTTATTTATTCGAAGCCATAAATAATTCTTAACGAAGACTTTTCGGTTAAGCGAAAATTTATTGTTTTTTTTTTTGTTTCGGTTTTCACCATTTTTTTTTGTTTTTTTTTTGCGTAGTATTTCCTGCCAGTCCTGCAGGAACAACACCGAAATTTCATCAGGAAAAGGAAACGCCATCCCGGAGAAGGAATATACTCGTCGTACACATGCCTCCTTGCCTCATTCAATGTGATGTTGTTGTTTTTTTCGATGTTTTATTTTTTATTTTTTGTTTTATTTATTCGTAGGAGGTCGTCAAGAGTTCGGAGCAATGCATACGCTATCGCAGCCATTGTTTTTAGCTTGTTGACGAGAAAAAGGATAAAGAATGACGCCAGAGCACATACTCGCACAAACACTAGAACAGGAAAACGAAAAGCAAAATGAAACTGGAGATATGTAAGGAGAAATTTCGTACACACAATTGTGAAGTAAATGTACTGTGAGTGGTTCCCAGATCTGTACACAGGGTGGCAGTAAAACCAGAAAGCCATACCAACTTGGTAAATGAAACTTAATTACTGGTCGTTTTACTGGTTTTTCTTGAATTTTTTTTTAAATACTGCAAGTACCAAACCTTCTGGGAAATCAATTTCGGGTTACCCAAATAGTTGGGGTTTATTGCTCCTCAAGTCCGTGAAGTATATCGAAAACTGTCAACAAAAGCCTTGCATCCTCATGTATTGCTACAAAAAATAAACATTCTATTGTACGTTCACAGTTCATACTTCATCGAAATCAAATCAAACCGTCATCCCTTTCGTAACTTTCAATTCTTCGAAAGGGTATTTCGATAATGCATACGAGTATATACGAGTTTTAGAAAGCGAGCACTAATGTTAAGGAAATGAAAGGTCATTTCCTAGAAGAGTTTTGTTGTGTTAGGTCGTTGAGAGACCAAGGCCTGTAAAGTTACTTCCAAGAATTAACAAATTGTATTTGCTTAGATTAAATAATTCTATTGTAAAACTATTTTAAGTCTGTTTTCATAGTTTTTCAGGAGAGCGAAAAAACCCCAAAAAAAATGGATCTTAACAAACCCTTTAACTATTATCTCTGATGTAAAGGCTTTCTACATAGAAGCGAAATTGTATCTTCTTTTTTCCAGTTACATTTTAACTGTCTTATTCATAAAAACTTACAAGAGGCTTATAAGCTTGCTATAGAGAGGTTCTTGAAAGACATTATTCAAAAACGTTCAATAGAACTAAAACGCTCTATAAGTATTCAATAATCACTCCGGAAGTTATAAAAGGATTTACCCTACTCTAAACCTCTATTAGAGTAGAAAAATGGCCGTCTTTACATGACAGTAGATTTTTGATTGACGTTTTTGACAGTTTTCCATTTGAGCTTAATTTATTCAAGCACGTCAAAGAAGAAACCTTGAAATTTAAAATAATTGAAGTGAAAGGTGAAAGTGTTATATTGTATCCTAATATGCAAGCGCAGCAAACTTTAGCCGCCGTGGAGCTGGTAGAAAACACTCAGCATCGTCGGCGTTGGAAGTTGTACCAGAAGAGGTACGACCCATTTTCTTTACCGGAGGTGGAGTTTAAACGTCGATACCGCTTTAATAAACATACAGCAAACCTTATCATTGATTTCGTAAGGCAGGATTTGTAACTCGATCCATGAGGTTGTGGTACATCACCAAAGTTGCAAGTCCTAACAGCTATATGATGTTGGGGTCGTCGTGAGTTAAGTATACGACTCACTTCGGCACAGCTTCATGTACCTACTCGTTTGTTTCCCATTTAGGTTCAGGATGATGGGAGAGATATCCATGGTTTGTCCAAACCAACCGTAAGTCGCATATGTTCCAGAGTAGCTCGTGCCAAGTGCTCTTGCGTTCATGTTTTTGGTCAGGACCGCACCCAGCGGCAGGATAACTTTTTCATATGCAGAATATTGCCCAAAATATGGCGTGTGCGCTCAGTACTAATCTTTGTGGTATCTGCTAGCTGGTGCACCTTCACTTTCCGGTCAGCCAACACCATTTCATGTATTTTTTTGACATTGTCCTCTGTAACCGCATCGGAGGGCCTGCCGCTACGAACTTGATCGGTAGTGGAGTTGCGGCCACCACGAAACTCTCGAACCCAATATTTGACGGTGTAATCTGGCGGAGAATTAGCCCCATAATATTTATCCAACCTTTCTTTTGTTTCCTTCGCCGTTTTGCCTCTCAAAAAATAATGTTTTATGAGAGAACGAAAATCGTTTTTGTCCATACTCAACATGATGCCAAACACGTCAACAACAATCAGCTGTCAAAACAAAACTAAAGACAGTATCGCACTGAAATTTTGCATGTCTGCCTAAATATGAACGGACTTCAAGGCACCATAACCTTTTTTTGCAGTAGCAGCGCATTCTGGCGGTCAAGGAGGTCACTTTTCACTCCACCTAGTATCTAGGTTTAAGGCTTTCTTTTTTCCATTTTCCATTTGAATTTGGTGCAACTCTTTCCTGCTCTCTATCTTCGTCTGGGCTATATCTGCTGCATAATTTGGCTGAAATAGAATTAGTTGTATGTAAATTTTCAATGCAAACTTAACCTTCGTATTATTATTTTCTTCTTAAAGGATGTTTGCAAGGGTGCTGCTTCACGTTTAACAGCACGATATGTATGACTGGAAATATCCTATAAAAAGTAAAAAAGTCTATGTTAGTGTCACGTAAATTATAAAAAAACAAAGATATCAATCTCACATTATTTTGTCTGTTTATTTTTGTGACAGGAAATGCAAAAAATAGTTGTCAAACTTTTTTTTTAGAGAGTAGTTCATAATGGACGTAATGACGCTATGACGCTAATGTCCCTTATAGCGTGATCTTAGCTATGACAGGTTTATTGAACGTTTATGAAGAAAGAATTTTATAATAGGTTTATTAGTGTCTAAGAGCGTTTTAACTAAAGACAGTAAAACTATATTTTTAATAATATTATCGAGTTATAAGGAAAAACATAATTTAAGATGATTTACCTTTCATGTGTTTATGCTTCAAAAAATCTAAAGTTGAAATAAGATACTTTGACGAATTTTGTATAGTTTCAATTTCAGTTCTTAAGTCTTTATAAGATGAAGGTCAAATGTCCATGCTTTGTTTAATGAAACATAAGATGGTTTGTACTTATTTTTTTTTTATTCAAAACTTAAGTTTTATAAAATCCATAAATGTTTGAAATGTAATTTCTTCTTTGTATACTACAAGCTTACAAAACAAAAATAAATTAAATTAAATTAAATTATATGCATTACACGTTCAATGTATTAACTACTCTCATCAGACTCATCGCTTAAGTCAGGGTGGATATCGGGCTCATCTTCTGTTGGCTAGTTTAAATAAAAATGATGATAATTATGGTTTATTAGATCTAACATGCCCACCAGATCTTTCTTCTTTGCTTAACTTATATTAATAGTCCCACTATAAAATGCTTTCAGGTCGTTAATTGTCTTTTTTTCACGTTCAATATTTTAAATTCCTCATCGTTACTTAGGCTGGTCTTACAAACGTCCAAACTCTTTGGAATATCTAAACCACTTTACCGACCTCCATTTGAATATTTCGCCAACCTGATTTGATTTTCTCCAACAAAATTTTTCTTTCTTTGTAAAATATTGTTTGGCCAATTTCCATTACTTCAAAAATGTTTTTTGACCACAGGGAAGAAATAAACAAATACCTATCTCGTGGGTGGTGTATTTGAACATGTGTTCTTTTCTTCTTACACTCTATGATGGAGTGATCAACGTCACATTCCATATGAGTGTGTCCTGGCACAAGAAATTTGATGTCAATTGTTTCTATTGTTGCCTCACTTTGCATAAATGTCATGAATATAGTTGAAACAAACGCGTTCTTGTTTTGTCCAGCACATAAATCGCTGTACAGGGTTAAGTGTTTGCAATTGTTTTGAATGCTTTTTAAGTATCTCATAAGACACGATGCGATCTCGTTTCATCCACGTTTGGCAATACCTTCGTGCCACATCAAACAAGCTGGTTTTCCGGTAACACAGTCATGGACAGTCAAATTATAGGTCCATAAAAGTCTTTTATAAAATGAAACTGATGTTTCCAAATGCGGAGTAGGCAAACATTTCTGTAAATCGCAAGTAAGCAGCTTACAATTCGAATCTGTCCTTTCAGAGGGTTTTGCCGGCATTCTTAGCTTTATATGCGTCGTCTGCTTCTTTATGGTGCTTCTCTTGTAGTGCTTTATGGCTCCGTTTTTCGTCTTTATTTATTGATGAGTCAATTTTCATTTTAAAAATCACTCATTTATTGCAGCAGTCCGTCTTAGGTTTTTTTTTATTTTAATATCCATGCTGGATATTAGTCCGAACGCCTCAGTAATTCGAACGACCCCCCTGGGTCCGGGAACGAGAGCGAAAATTCGTAGAATTGATTTAACTTGAGTCTACTGTCACTCGCAGTGCCACACATACACCACGCAATACTAAGTCTGTTCCCTTAGGCCCGATGCATATGAGCTGCAACGTATTTCTTCCTATCTATTTTGCAGCTTATGTGCAACGAGCCTTACTGCGCAGAGTAAGCAGATATACCGGAGAACGATGACGAAAAATAGTAACACTTCACGTGAACAATCCCAACAATACGCAGATACAAACATTTGGATCATACAACAACAAAGACGGGTCGTAAATGTTTAGTTGGATGGATGACCACAGGCTAACTGCGTAAGCATAACTGCGTATCTTCAGGGTGGACAGCTGCAACAAGATGACTATAAATAGGGAGGAACTTAAATCATAAGCCATCAGTTATCAATTGTTAAAAGTGAAGTCAGTACAAACTATTGAATTGGGCTCACATTTTTTACAGTCAGTTTGTCGCGCAGTTTTGTTATATTTAACACTGTTACGTGGTGTTTCTTCGACAATTTCGTGTGTTTTTTAAATTATGGCTTCAACATCGAAGAAAAGGAAACATATCACATTGACAATATCACAAAAGTGCGAGATTTTGGACCAGATTAAGCAGGATAAAAGCGTTTTCTATGTCGCTAAATACCACTCGTCAAAGTATTATATTGGAATTTTTAAAAAAGGCGAAATTACATAAATTGCATTACACTCTTATTACATATATACATTTTTTACATTATTAAAATATATTTTAAATTACGAAAAATTTTGTTTTGTTTCGAAAGATGCCTTCAAAATGTTTGCATACTATAATCTGAATGATTCGCTAGTCCGAACAGGGTATAAATTTTTGGTGTTCGGATTATCTAGGCTCTGCTGTACTTGGTGTATGAAACCGGATTTGTATGAGATTCGGAATACAGCTCATGCATTTTGTTCACGCTTAAGTCGCTAGCTATGTATATATTTTTGAGATGATCATGCACGAGTATAGTGACTTTCATATAAAGGAAAACTATTGATGTGATCACGGACCTCATTTGCTTTTCCTTCCAGAATTTTGCCTCCTTTGTTCAATTGAAATGACTCCAGAATTAAATTCTTTTTTGCCCCTACGATTGTTTTTATAATTTGTTCTGTTTCACAAAATGTTTTTAAAAAACATTTCTGACAAACGTTCGTTCTTTTTCCTTGACATTTCAAAAAGTAAAGATTTGAATAAGTCCTGTTTCGATTATTATTTGTTCTTTTTTTTGCAAGCATTCTGACTTTTTAGGGTTTGATTCAATTAAGCCACTCAAATATTGAACTCTGATCTTATGGCTTCCAAGTGCCCAGTACGCATTAAAACTCGTTTGTTGGTTCCCACGTTAAACTCGGGGTTTACACATTTTTCGGCAATTTTGAAGTTTCGGACACAATTTTTCTCTAACAATATTACCACTTTTGGTTACATATTCCTTACCGAAATTACTTGTCCTTTTTCTAGATGTAGGTGTGTCATTTTCTTGTGCATTCGTTGATGACGTCTCTGCGCGTATCTCCACTAGAGATGATTCTAATTATTCGCTCAGCCGTTTTTCAATCTCCTGGCCCATCTGAATCAAGCTTGGATCTGTATTCTCTTGGTTTTCAGATCCAGAGTTACTTTCAGTAGAACATGGACAGTAGTTTGGATCTCCAATATCATCATCAAATACTTCTTCTGCTAAAAATTCCAGTCCATGAGCTGAGACTTCTGCTTCTTTCATGCAATCTTTATTTTCAACGGTCGAATTGCCGTTATTTTTTCCCCTTTCCTCTTGTTTTTTAGCATTTACCATTCGAAGAATGGCTGCTGTATTGCCTACTTAATATGATGAATATTAATACAAATAACCGTTATAATCAATATGTATGGTCTTATAAAAACGTTTGTTTAAACACGCTGCTGAACTGCTTTAAATTTGAGGCTCTGCTATCGCAAACACTCTTTGTAGAAACTATAGAAACCAAAGTTTGTAGTATTTTACACGGAGAAAACTATCCTATATCCTGTTTTACCTTCTCAGGAAATTCCAATTATTTTTTGACCAAAAACATCGCAGTATATCACCTTATGTAGACATAAGATATTTTAGCAAATGTTAATATGAATTTTTTAGACTTAAGATGAACAACATTTTTGAATAAATCGGGATAAAAGTTTGATAAAAACACGAGGTCAGGATACAAATATGCGTATTGAAGTGGCGAACACCAAGCAATAAAATCTAAGAATATCACTTAAGTCGACTTAAGATAGTTTACCTTTTCAGCAGAGAATTAATTACTCGTATCTTTTTATTTTCTTCTGAGGAACTGTCTGCCTCGGGTCTGTCTATTGACAGGCTTTTCTGATTTCGGAAATAATATTGCTCCATGGTACTCCACAGATGGGCTCTGGTCGAGGAAAATTAAAAGGTACCTGTTTCTTTGAATCGATAATGTCCTGGTTTCGCATAAAATGAATGTTATGGCGCCCTGTTGAAACCAAATTTGTAGCATATCCCTCAACGGAAAAGCTTTTTGTTATTAGAGAGAAGGCGATTTCTAGGAACAACTATCCTCAAAGGATATAATCAGAATGAGAGGTGAACCAGGTTACGAAAATGGAAAAATGGTATGATATATTCGTATGTATTTACATTAAAAAATTCACGTGGCAAAATTTCAGAAACAGGGGCTGCTGTCTAAACTTGCAGATAACAGCATCGGATTGGAGCAAAATATAAGCAGAGTTGCTATCACCTCGGCTGCTGAACCCTAGGTATCGTTAGTGTGTCAGGAATCGGAGACGGATAAGTGCCCATAACACTTATTGTAAAAAAATTACACTACAACTTTTTTATAATTAGCGGTCGAGGGATTATAAACAGTTTCAGTCCGACAGGTCATTCCATAATCGTGTTGTCCGGCTAAGGAGAGAATCGTGATATTTCAAGGTACGTCCGAGATGGGTTTATGGTGAAGCGGTTGCAGATTGAAAGGTACAAAATGCTACTAGCGATTTCGACGTGGCACTGGTGGTGAAAATATTGAAAAGACATGGAAAGGTAAGAGACATTACGTCGATATTGTAAGGCGTCAATTGAGAGCAGTATTTGCGTCACTTATTAGTTTCATCACACGATTTTGAATCCCATCCAGCAAGTAAAGAGAAATCTTTGGAGCACCTAACCAGATGTGGGCATTGTACTACAATTTTGGGCAAATAAATGCTTTACACATGAATACGAGTATGTATATTGAAGCCGGACTAGACGGGGTAAAGTGTTTTGTACAAATCTTGAGGAAACCTACACATTTTGCCCTATTTTTGGGGACTTGGAATATGTGGTCATTCCGGCGTAGGTTGACATTGTCACACATTCAGGGAACGGAAAGTTTTTCAGTTTAGCTGTTGCAAATGTCTTTCATGGATATCGTCGCTTTAACGATTGGAGACAGTGTTTTGGAAGCATTGAATTCTACTCAGTTGGTGGTTCCCATAATATTATAATTAAATGAGCATACTCTACCATCCCCGTTCGACAGGGATTACAGCAGTTACATGATTCCGGCAGCCAAGGCAGACGACATACAGAAAGGAAAGAAATGTAATGGACAAGAAATAGCAGAAAAGAGATTGTTAATGAAAATGAAGAAAATGAAGAAAATGGAGATAGGACGAAACCATGGGGTAAACCAACATTTATTAGACTTGAGACTGTCTATGATAATGGTAAAGTGAACTTTTCGAAACATAAGAAGAAGAGATTCATCGATCTTGATTGCATGCATTTACGAGAAAAGAGCCTGATGAAGAGCCTCTGCAAAATAACTTTAAAATATTAAGTAGAGTAAATCTTCTTTAGCCATATTTGTGTAGATCCTGGTTCTGTGGGATATGCAATCAAAGCACCAGTAGACCTTTTGTTACGAAAATGGTACTGCGGTCAACGAAAAATTTACGTGTTTCGCGATGTTTCGTGAGCTTCCGATTTTGTAGTATTTCCATAACCTTCTAATGAAATCAGGGCCGTAAATGTAACGGGTCTGTGCGAGAGTGGAGTAGAAGAAAGTGCTGTTTTCTGTCTACTTGACATGAGTTCTAAATAGTAGGTTTGGTGAAAAGGCGTGGAAGAGCAGATCTATGGACTATGGCATTTGTATTTAATCAAATCGCATACTACTACAGGGGTGTGAAAGTAGATTCGTCCCGTAATTATGTTCGATGCACTCCATTGTAGATGGAATTTGAAAGCTGTGAGCAGGCTGCGAGGTGCCTAGCGAGATTGGCAACCAACCAACTTGAATGTCATTATAAATGATAGTTTGGATGGAATATTAAGGGTCATAGTCTGTAGGTTTTTAAAGTAAACACTTGTCGTGTAGACTTAAGTTTAAGGGATGCCCATACATATTAACAAATGGCACCAAGTCCTTTTTCCATTTTATCAATTGCAAAAGTAAGACTGATGGTTATCCTTACTCCCTCGTTTTCGAAACCAAATCTTAAAGTGATCCTCCTACCATCGTTAAATTTGTTGCTACATTTTTCACACAATCATTTGCCAACAACTCCTTCGTACCAGATCCCTCTTACTTGAATGATCTACCAAATTTTTCCATTGATCTCTCTCTCACTCAAAATTTCGATGCAGTTATTGAAGAAAAGTTACTAAATTTTAAAGATGGATTTGTCCCTGGCCCAGATGGACTCCCTGCCGGGTTTCTTAAAAAATGCTCTTCTAACCTGTCTCTACCCATTTCCTACCTTTTTCGTAGACCCCTTACATAATTAGGATTTCCCCAGATTTGGAAGACCTCTTTTATAATCCCGATACACAAAAAGGGATCTAAGCATGATGTTACCAATTATCGTCCCATTGCTAAACCTCTCATATACCCAAACTCTTTGAAAGAATTTTATACGAAACCTTAAGCTTCAAATGCAAGCCTTTTATTTCGCCCCGACAATATGGTTTTCTAAAAAGGAGGTCAACTACCCCAAATTTAGTTGAATTCGTGTCTTTTGCTCTCTCAGCCTTAGAAAATGGCAAAGAAATCGATGTTATCGCAACTGATTTCACTAAAGCGTTTGATAAGATATCTCATTAGTTGATCCTCTTCAAATTGTCTGCTCTCGGCTTTGAGCATCTCTTATTAAAATGGATTCCTTCTTACCTGGTAAGCCGATATTAGAGTGTTCGGTTTAGATCCGCCCTTTCTGTACCATTCCTGGCCTCATCTGGAGTTCCACAAGGCAGTCATCTTGGCCCTCTTCTCTTCATTCTTACTATCAACGATGTTGAGAGTGTCATTAAGCACTCCTCCCTCTCCCTTTACGCTGACGACACAAAAATTTTTAAATCTATTTCCTCTCCCCAGGACTCTGCCCTTCTTCAAGAAGACCTTGATCGGTTTTCAATCTGGTGCCTCAAAAACTGCCTAGAACTTAATATAGCCAAATGTCAATCTATAACCTTCTCACGTAAATGTAACCCGTCTCCTCCCCGACTTTATATTCTCCATGGTCAACCAATCCCCTTAGTTCAGTCTTTCAAGATCTTGGCATATTATTCGACTGTGAGCTTAATTTCCCCAAAGCCAACCCATCACGTGGCCTTATTAGACGGTGGTCCAAAGAATTTTCCAACCCGTATGGAGACAGATCCCTCTATGTTACCTTTGTTCGCCCCCTGCTTGGTCCCCTTTTCACCGGGTTCGAGGGTATTCAACGTCGATTCCTCCGATTTGCTCTCCGTGGTCTGCCGTGGAACGACCCTTTAATCTTACCTCCCTATCAGGACCGCCTCAAACTTCTAAATATGAATTCGTTAGAACAACGTAGAATACTGCTGACATTCTTTTCATTCATCGACTTCTCTCAGGTTCCATCGACTGTGAATCCATTTTGAACTCCATTTCCTTCAATACCAATCCCCGCAATCTACGTTGACCTCGTCTCGTCTATCTACCGACCCTCCGCACCTATTATGGCTCCAACGAACCAATCTCCCGTCAACTCAAACCTCTCCCTTTTTGATTTCCATCAGAGCACTCCCAGTCTCAAACAAGATCTCCTCCATCACTTCCTTGGTCCCTAGCTCTTAAGTCTCTCTGTTAGTTTTTAAGTTAGATTAAGCTTGTATTAAGCCAATTAATGGGCGTCTCAACCCCCACCAAAGCAAAACTTGTGTTGGAGGCACAAGTTCCACCTATGGTATGGGTCGGGGCCTATCTAAAACCTCTCGCTGCTCTTAGGATCACAGCACCCAGTACTTATTTGCTACTCCACAATGGGTCAAACCAACAGGAAGACCTTTCCCGCGACTTTGGATTTAAACCACAGCCACCATGGCGCTCCCACAAGGGGACCTACCTCTACAAGTCAGGCCCGGACCGAAATCCGGGGGCTCCTGACTCCGATGGTACCGTGATTTAAGTCCTGATAGGGACTACCGGTGGTCCTGCCGCCAACAACACCTATTACCGTCCACTTGTAACTGATCAAATCGTAACGACCTTCGGTGGGGTCACCTGAAGATGTTTACGATAAGATCAGTAATATGCTCTACCCCCACTTTTTATTAGACAAGGGCATTGATGGGCGAAGCTTTGATATGTGGGCGGGGGCCCAACCAACTTAATCTATTGTATCCGTTACGTTGCTAGACGTATTTAACGAAATTGACAGTCCCATGGAATCCGCCACTTATGTGGCTCATTCTCATTTTATGAATGCGTGCACTTCAATATGTGAATGGGTGAAATTCAATGCGTGAATGTGCGACCTGCAACGGACTCAACGGATAAAAAGTAGAAAGTTAATCTACTTTGCTGTTATTTCTGCTGTCATGAGAGGTATCTTGTTTTGTACATTGTCCAACCGTATTTGAGCGCCAGACATGCAATTGCGGCATAGTGCCTTCCTTTCAGGTTAGGGGCCATTTTCCGGTTAGAAAAGATAGCGGAGTTTTCCCGCCACTTCATCCACTTTATGCTAACTCCATGATTGATGTCATCATCACAAGCGTGATCATAGATCGCAAATTTTTGAACTTTCTGCACTTGGGAAGCACTTTTCAATTCAAGTAAATGTCTGGAATAGGCCGTAAATTCGGGTTTAGGCCAAAAAATCATTTACTCGGACAAGGCTCATTTTTGGCTCAGCGGCTGCGTCAACCATAAAAATTGTCATTATTGGAGCGAACACAATCCAAGCATCAATGCATGCACACAGATTGACTGTTTTATGCGATTTATGACATGGCGACATCATCGGACCTAATTTTTTTTCGAAATAAGGAGAGAGACATCGTTACTGTCAATGGTCTCAGATATAGAGCGATGTTAACCGACTTTCTGTGGTCAGAGTTCGATAACATCGTTATATCCGCGCTGTGGTTGTTACAAGACGGCGCTACATGCCTTACAAGCGACACAACGCTCGAAGTTGTGAAGAAGAAATTTGGCGACTTGGTCATCTTACGGCGGGCGTTCATCAATTTGTCGCCACGATCATGCGATTCGACACCACTGTAGTATTTTTTCTGGGACTACGTCAAGTCCTTAGTCTACGCTAACAAGCCAAACATTTTGGATGGGCACGACGGGCCAAGATTCGACACGCTATTGAAGTGATAACGCGGCAATTATTGACAGGGTCATCAAAAATTGGATCGACTGCTTGAAACACTACCAGCAAAGGCGAGGCGGTCATTTGAATGATGTGCGATCCTACACAAAATGGCATGAACGTAGCTTCAAAGTAAATTCAGAGTAGATTCTATAGCTCACACCGTTGTTGTTTGATTTAAATTTTTTATCGTACCGTTTTAAAAAAAAATTATAAAAAAAAACTGCGTCCCTTTTTGAATAAACAGATAAACAGTTATATCACACAAAATGAAAAAGAAATGAATTTTGAAACGCTTTGCCTAGTTTTTACACTAATACCTAACGAAAATTGATTTTTAGGTGACCCTAGAAATGACTCAACTTTAACTGGATCTACAAGCAAAATGATTAATTCAAAGGAAATAATTTGTTCGATTACCAGAACTCCAAACGTTTGTTAACCCAGGGAATTTAAAAATTTTGCATTATAGACCCAACCGAAACTTGAATTTTGCAAGCACTTTCGCCTAAATGAGCCACAGTGCGTAGCTTCTCTGGCGAGTTGCTCAACAAATTGTGCTTGCCTGCATTTTTTGGTTTCTGGTTCTGGTGATAGATTCTTGACATTGATGCCTCGCTCGCTAGCAGCACTGCATGCAGGTTGTCAGGGCGTTAACAAAGGGATTAGTGGTACGCGGTCGTCAAAGTTCTTGGCGGTTTGTTGCAACTGCAGCCATTAAATACTTAATCTCTTCATTTCTTTGGCGTGGTTTGTCATCTGATATATCTGTACTTGGAACTAGGAAATCCGCTCGAAATAAAAGGATATCTATGCAACACGAGCGATTTGGTTGACAGTTTTATGCTCAGATAACCAGCATATGGGTATACTGAAGTAAGCAAACTAACTGCTGGTTTGCAAAAGTCAACTGGTTGAAGTCTGTTTGCATACGTGGTGTAGCGTAGGTTATGCTTTCCAACTGAACTGGCAAAAATGTATTTTATATATCACAGTATTCTATTTCGTAGTCCATTCCTTCCTCATCCTCTTCAAGCCGAGTAATACCACTGCAGTATCTGGATTGGGGCGGTATCAGTTTTAGTTGCTCGGCTACACGTGGATTGTTCAAAGTTTAAATCTGAACGTCTTTACCTTTTTTGCATTTTTCAGGGTCTTCAACAAGGAATCCATCCTTATCCGAGACTATTGGGTGTCTCGAAACGACGTGCAGGTAACATCTGGGTAGGTAACTTCCATCTGGAGAACCAGCCCCTTTCATGTGTCCCTGGGGAGTAAGATGTCAGTTAACCATTTCGGGGATATGACAACTGTTATTGACCCATTTAAGGTTCATTCACTAACATCTCTACCCCATCACCCTGGCTAGTCTCTAAAATTTCTTAGAGTAGCTTTATAACGAGTCTTCAAATAAGTGCAATAGGAGGCGACGCTTTGAGCCCGTCTATGTGAAGCAGAAATACGGTCGAAGTTCTTCCGTTGTAAGAAGAAATGACCTGTGTTTACTCATTTTATCTGCCTCTTCTATTGTCCTTCAAGCAAAGGCTGAGATAATAAATATTTTGCGAATTTTTAAACGAATTCCAGAATGAGTATCTTTTTGTAATAATATTTTTTGAATTAATTTTATTTCATCAACGTGGCCTAAATTTATTCTTTTGAAGAAGGAGGCTGAAAGAGATTTTGAATGTCGATTTCGTCCCTGATATTTAGAAAACTCCGCCTCATGAACTGCATGTCCATTGCGAACAGAATAAGCAGTCTGCTAATCTGTTTTACCTTAGGAAAGACGAAATACAAATAAAATGATTGAAAAGATATCACCCCTTTTGTGACATATGTACACAAACAATTGGATCCTAAAGGAAAAAGAAAAGTACACAAACAATTGGATCCTAAAGGAAAAGGAAAAGGACTTCATTGGAGATTTTATAAGATAGATATGCTGAACTTGTGCTTTGTGCATAAACTAATGATGATAAGATCTGTTTTTGACCAAATAAAATATTTTTATGGGTCTTCTGAGCTTCACCTTTAGCACATTAGTCTTCCCTTGTGGTCAATATTATGAGCAAACCATTTTGTGGACCGTAAATTCTATGAAATCTCTGTTTTCAAGTCAGATTTGGTGTCGAGTGAAGGCGGAATGTTTTATTATACTTAGGATGTTGAACCGGCAACCAGGCCGCCCTTAAATTGCAATACTCCAATATCGTGGCAAAGAACAAAGTACAAATTTCCAGAAATAATAAAATGCCCGTTCTAAACACCCTGTACGAATGATCTCAGGCATCCCTATTCACATATGCTAGGGAGATTATTCAGCATATAAAGCATTATTCATTTCCCAGTTCCCTCTCTATGTCTGTGCCTCCAGCAAACGTATCCGTATCCGTATATCCGATGAATTAGGTGCGCAACTAATTTATTTGAGAGGCGTGTAGTACTTCATTCAATTGAAAATAATTCACAGCTTGCAGTAGAAATAAGAACTCTTCTCCCCTGCCCAACTCCTCATGGAAAGAAAGATAACTTCCCTTTTCGAATTGTGAAAAATACTCGAAAGCATAATTTTTAAGCAACTTCATCACTCACGAAGATAAAAGAAAGGATCCCACAGAAGGACCAAAGTGAAGAGAATAAAAAACAAAAAAACATATAATAAAAAATAATTTACGAACTTTAAGTGAATTACCTCAAGGCTCGATAATAAAAGAGAACAAACAAAAAAATATAAGTGAAGCTCTCCGACAATACTCGTATTTCTCAGGGGTTGGCTGACAGAGTTGTTTTCACCCTTGAAAGGAGCGGTCTGTGGTTGGATATTCTGAAGGAGAAGGATTTTCTAGGATACCCCCGTCACTAGACTGTCATTAATCAAATTTCAATCACAACTCGTGGCAAGGGAATAAATTAGCTGAAGTGAAATACGATGGAAATGGAAAATCGCTATCAACTGCTGTTTCGTTATTCTTTCTAAGCTTACCGCAAGGATATAGCTTTCATTTGTAGTGTGACACAAGCACAAAATGCGAATATTCCAAATGACATGAGTGGATGGCAGAGACTTGATTCCGATTTCACAACCGCCAATGGCCAAACTAAAAAAAAGACAAACCCAAAATCAAAAAAGATTGAAAACCAGCAACTGGTCTTTTGATTGATAAATGGTGTTTTGATAAGAATAAGGATGAAATTACGAATACCTTTCTACGGATTTCTCCATATAGGGAGCTCTATGATTTGTTGATAAAATTCCAATTGAATTTGAAGTTGAGTAAAACTTTACCGTACAGATTACAAAATTTGTGCAATTCTAAGGGGTGAAACATTAGGTCGAAATCCAGTATTTGGGGGAGTCTGAGTCCCTTGGGTAAGGTGATGGATGTACTTTTTAATTATACTAGGAAATAACTTTTCAGAAAAGTTGAATCAGAAAGTTTTTTTTTTTTTTTCATTCACAATTTGCACTGTAAAGGACCTTTTTCTTTACTGTTTAAAATTGACTATAAAGGAGGAAGTTTGAAGTGAAAACGACTGGGAAATTTGACATCGGCTTTACTTTGTTCATGGGCATGGGAATTTCTGTAACAAAAGTGTCTATTGAATAACAGAAACTAAGAGGGGAGTAGCGAAAATTTACATAAATTTTTCAATGAGTGCGCGATTCTCAGAAATGAACCGCTTTAGTTTAAAATAATTTAAGAACCTGAGCCTTATTGGCAATCAAGTTCAATGCTGGCCGGTGTGAATCCAAAATGTAATAAACAAAATTGGGCAAATATTCTTCCATCGATTACTCATTTCATTTATAGTCTTTGATTGACAGTAAATTAGTTAGTCGAAAGCCAATACAGTCTAAAAGAAACTAATTTCTATCTTAGGTGAATCATTTAAATAGTGAAAGAGGAAAAGACGTAGACGGTGCAATCCTTTTTTCTGTAGAGAAAAAGCAGGTAGAAATCTGTCAATGCAACTTAAACAGAAGTTCTTTGAGTTTACGCCATCCTTGCCTATCACACATTGACGATCAACGACACCTACGGTATTCTAGCGCTAATAACAATTTTTTAGAGTGTTTCTTTTCCAGTTTAGACCAAATCTGTTTCATCGACAAACACCTTTAGTTCATCGCTTTTCTTAAGAAACACTTTTTTTATTGAATAAGTTTCTCACAATATTTTGGAATGCCCAGCTATCCGACAAATGGGAGCATTGAGCTACTCGTACTTGGCATTTCCTTACCAGCTCTGGTCTTCCTTAGAGTTTATAGAAACCGATTTAAGGATTTGATTGCAGCTTGGTTACCCGAACAGATGCGAATTTCTTTAGGGGATTTAAACTCTTTCTTTTACCTCTGTTATTTCTGCCTGATACAAAAAAAGGCGAGATTGAGGAGATTAAGATTAAGTCTGTCTGAGAAAACACTTCCAACTGTCCTATCATTAGCATTTAGTATATTTATCGTCCTAAAATGTATCTTCCTCCCAAAATGACACGGAACGCAGATTAGATTACATTAAGCGGGGAGGGGGACTATCTACCCTTATCACTGCGGTAAGTTTAGGCCAGCTGTGATTTCCTCAAGTTAGAGCTTAATGCCTAAAATAAACTCGGCTATACCTTTGTGTGAGTTGGCAGGGAAATTATCTGTCTACCTAGAAGACGTAGACGTGTTCTGCTTAAACAGTAATTGGCCGTGGATTCCGTGAGTTCTAGGTTATATGTGTCCTAATCTGGTTGATCTAGGCTGTCTATAAAATCGAAAATTTTGGTGCTTAATTGGATGTAGAAACAGATTTGACGATAATCAGGCATCGATGCTTAAGTTGAAACATTCCAGTTCCTAATGAATATTTTTATAAACAAAATTAAGGAAGAAGTCCTTAATTTTAATGCTAGAGGAGGCTCAGCTCTTTTGCTGATATCTGAGCTGCTTCAGTTTGTATATTTGGCTTTCTCATTGCGTCCAATTATCAGATGGACTACCACAGTAGTCCATGAGTCCTTGCAATGGCAGAAAGTCCAGATCGGATGAGTCATCCGTCGGATAGGTTGAGCATACTACTGAGTCGGTCTTACCACCTTCGGGGTGCAGCTACTGGCAGTAGTTGCCACTGATATATATTTGTTGGTATGTTCTGCAATTGGAAAAGCTGCTATATTCTGATTTACGGAATCGTAGAGAGCTCCCCTATCCGGTCCTTGTATGTACACTACTCCGGATAAAGGCTACATCTAAGTAACCCTTATTAAATATATGACTTTATACCGCAGAGGTTGCTTTTGCATGCTGTAGATTATATGTTGACATAATTACCAGTATTTTTAGCTTATCCAATTTGAAGACAAGTCTTCAGAAGCCTTCGAATTTTGGGGCTCTCCCTTAGCCATTTCGACTTAGCTGCTAGTTCCAGATGAGTTCAGCTGTCTAGTTGTACTCCCCTTTCTCAAATCGATCAGTTTTAGCTGAAAGTAATCACCTTAGTTCATTATCTGTAATTATTTTTGGACTTAGGTTCTGCTTTTGGTTTTTGATGTCTTAATTTTTTTTTCCATTAAATCGAGAAAATGATATGAGCTTGATGGCCTCCTCCCGAATTGATGACCATTCTGACCCGATTTGTGGCATTTTCCATCACTCTTACAAGAACTTAAGGCGATAGGTTCTCGCATTCTTGGCGGATATTGTCTTTGAGGGCTTCAGGAGTCTGCATCTTATTGATATAGACTCGTGACTGCTCGTGGTTCTGTTGGAACCACATTCTCCAGTCCTTACTCATCCAACTGAGGAAGGAGAAGGAGAGCATGGCTCTGTAGCGCTCGCCGTCCACAGTAGTCGTTTGGCCCGTTGCGTTTTAGACGGAATAATACCCTACGACGCCTCCACCGTAAACAGCACATCATACAATGCCTTGAGCGGGTGTTATGGCTGTTCGTGGGTTATACCCGGATTTTCGGTGCCCCAGGAGCGATAATTTTGCTTATTCACATATCCATGGAGATGGGAATGGGCTTCGCCGCTCATGACGATTTTCGATGAAAAGTTGTCTCCCTCGTGGGCTTGACCGTAGGTTACACGCGCTTGGCGGTCAACAGCTAACAACTGATGCACTGTCTGCACTGCAAACACAGCTGCGATATTCTCAGCAGAACGGCTGCTTCAGGGCTGGCAAGACCTGGCAGCATCTCGTGTTGTCCCATACTCTTCTAGGTGAGCGGCTAAATGTCGTAGTGTTTATTCCGTAAAAAAATCGTAACAGTTATTCCGCGTTCTTTGGGAGTATCTGTCTACTTCACAAATGTCAATATAGAATTGACATTTGCCGCCATTTGCAAAAATTATATCATCTTCCGATAGGATGATAACTTTTGCGCCACCTCTATATCTCACAGTTTTTTATTCTCCTTATGTCCGGCCATCGCACCGCACATCCTGGATGGCGGTGATATCTGCTTGAGACCAGTCAAGGGCCTTTGCTAATTGTTCGGCTGCACGCAGTCTTTTAATGTCCAAATATGCTACGTGCACATCCGAAGGTCCTTGTCCTTTAAACGCTTGCGAGGCTCGTCAACAGTGAATCTATTTTTATCCAAAATGATTAGGGTTGCAAGTGACGGCGTAGACAAGTATTATGCCGAGCATGCCCTTGCCATTTTAGGCTGCAGGAGTAAGGGCTTACTCACGCAGTTACCGGGGACCACCGCTGGGTGGTAAGGCAAGCATTTCCCTACGAACTTGACTGCTGCGCCGCTGGCCTATTCGAAGTCATAGGACAATCAGCAGTTTCCCGATCAATCGCCATGCAGACCGCCACAGTGTTTGCTGAAGTATATTTAGTTTTAACAAAACAAAAATCAGATAAAACGTTTTTTAAGAATATCAAATCTTTAATGGTGCCTCAGTTATAAAAAATTAAATACAATATCTTGATGGACATACCTGAAGGTATTGATTCCGGTTTTTACTTCTTTTTAAATTGAAAAAAGCGAGAACGGAATTAACATAAAGGATCACCGATTAAATGTCGCCCACACAAACCCACGCTTACATTCAGTGACTAACACTGTGCGCTTAAATTACAGAGCCGTGTGTCGTAAGACGAAACTGGTTTTACTAATCACCCTTCTCATCCCGATCCTGTTTTATGGGGCAGAAGTTTGGACCTTGTCGAAGGCTGATGAACAAGAACATGGCCAATTCGTTTGAAGGAGGATATTCAACCACGAGTTGTATGGCGACGTCGATCTAGTGTCTACGGATCTAACATTTGAGATGGCTGTAGACGAAGAGTACTCCATTCTATCGCTAAGGGATGGCGCAGTGGAAGATGATGTCATCTGAAGTGGTGTACGAAAGTGGAGCGGGACCTTTATTCATTCATTCATTCATTCATTCATTATTTATTCCTTATTCCATACAATGTATTCGAATTTATGTACATTATAAGTATAACATATGAGTTTTAACAAACTGTGTATAAGAATTTTATAAATTAAGGAACATTTTAGATATATCCTATAGTTACAAGAACTAGTGGCGGATGTAGCGAGTGAAACGACATTAGAATACATAAATTCATAAAATAAAGTAGTTTATTGATAGCAATTTTACAAAAGCAGTGAAGTAAAAATTAAAATTAAACACCAACTAGATTATCATATATATCTACTTAGTAGAGAATAAAAACAAAAGAAGAACTATTTGATCCCTTAACTTCTTATTCTCATTAGGTTATTGATTTCATTTAGATCAAACGCAAACAGCCACATTTTAATTCTCTTGACGAAAGCCGAATATATAGGATTAAAGATTCTGGGTGTAACTGCGGTATAGAAGTTTAAAAAGCTAAGACTACTGTGAGCTGGAATTGACGCCAAATGACGATCGTTACTACGAAAGCTATAAGCAGTTAAATCCTGATTAAGACGATTGCCACTTCTTAGATAAAAAATTGTTAAGACTTTATAGAAATAAAAAAGCTTTAGTGGAAGTATCTTAGAACTGAGAACGAGACAAAAACTGTGATCACCACGTCTCAACGATCCAAATTATCCTTAGGATATGTTTTTGCGCAATTATTATGGGTTGGAGGTTGTTCGCGAAGGTACCGCCCCAGCATATGAGACCATATTGCAACTTGGATTGAACTAGACCATAATAAATAGTTTCAAGGAGCTTCCGAGAACAGAGCTGTCTGAGGTGGTACAGAATAAATGTTGCTGATAGAAGATACTTTTTTAATTGGGAGGTATGTATACTCCAATTCAGTTTGTTATCTATATTTAAACCCAAATACTTAAAAACAGATACAATTTCAATGGGAAAGCATTTTAAAGAACAACTTACGTTCTCATCGAAGGTTGTTCAGCCTCTGTTCGCATTGCAAGTACCATTATTAAAACACATATTATTGCAATCAAAACTATGAAAATTTAAATTCGGAGAGTGAAAATAGCAAGAGGACACATTAAAAAACATAAGTTTAGTTTTGACACTTATAACAAGCTTATGCATGCCAAACCAGTGCCTTAGGATTTCCAGATCATGGATCTGCTACCAAGTCCAATACAGAATTACTCGAAAAAGAACATCCTATGTCATCATCAGACCCAGTTTTTTGACTCTTAAGATCAAGGCTAAAAATTGAGTTGATAAATATTATAAACAAAATGGGACCCAATACAGACCCCTGTGGGACACCGATGGGAATGTCCAGGCACTAACTAAACACGTTATCTATCTTAACCCGTTGCCTCCTATCCTTAAGGTATGAAGCAAACCATTTCAGTGTAAAACCTCTAAAGCCAGCTTTTTCAAGTTTGTTCAGTAACAGAGCATAACCTACTGTGTCAAAAGCCTTTGTGATGTCGATGAAAAGTGCCGCAGTAGTATGTCTCTTGTTTAAACTCTCATAGATATGACTACAAAAGTTTAAAAGCGCATCTTCCGTTGACTTTCCCGCTCTAAAGCCATATTGGTTGTTGCTCAGAAACGAACTTTTTCTAACAGTTTGGAGAAAACCGGAAGGAGCTAAATAGGCCTATTATTATTAAGATTCTTTGAGTCACCTTTTTTGAAAATATGTATAACCGCTGTAATCTTAAGGCTGTTCGGAAAAATACCACAATATACGCTTAGGTTAAAGACTTGTGCTAAGACGTCCACAAAGTTTAAAGAAATGCTGTTAAGAAAAAAATTTGAATAGCTATTTTGGGTAAACGAATTCGATTTTTTAAATAACAATATATTTTTGTGTAACTCCAAGGAAGATATAGGGTCGATGAAAAAGCTATTATGGGAGGCGCTATCCTGAATGCAACAGTATTGGCTACAAAAGCTGTTCTAGGAGGTAAAACTCGCTTTTGACAGAGTATAAGTGGCAACATTGTAAAAAACTCATTGGCTATTTCAGGGGGAGAATCGATGTTTCTGTCCTCGTATATAATGCATGATGGCGCGTCCAAGGACACGTTTTTAGAATAAAATTGGTTAACAATTCCCCATTCCTTTTTGGGATTCCCTTTGGAGTGATGAAATTTATCAATTAAAGCTCTCTTTACATAGAGAAACCTCAGAGACAACTTCTTTGCAAACTTTTTCTAAGCCTTGCGAATCCTTACATTATTGGGTTGGCTTTTACATTTCTAACATAATTTATTTTTTCTCTTTATTTTTTTTTAATAAATAGTTTGTCATCCAAGGCTTAAGTTTCTTCAATTTGCGACTCTTGTGAACTAATTTAGAACAACTCTTAACATAATCATTTAAAACCTTACAAAACAAGTCAAAAGCGATAGAGGGATTATTTTGTCTATAGACAATTGACTAATCTTCAAATAACAAGCGACTGTTCAGACTTTCAAAATTAGTTCCAAAACTTGTTTCAACAGAGATCGTTTTTTTTATTAACGTTAGGAAACTGCTGACGAAAAAAGAGACAAGGCATACAGTGATCAGAAATTAGAAAATTCGATATTGCACTGGTTAAATAACTACATATTAATCCTACTATCAGTGCTAGCAAATACATGGTCGATACAGGTTTTGGATGTCTCAAAGATCTTTGTAGGTTCATTAACGCATGACTTTAAACTATTAGCAGACATTAATGTTAGATACCTTTCAGCAATAGAAGATAGAGCTAAAATATCTAGATTCTTATCACCTAAAATAACCACATTTTTCGTATGTTCCTCATTCAATAATAAGGGTAGATCATCAATAAAAGAATCTTTACTTCTCCAATGCAGCCTATAAAAACTCATAAAAACAAATTTCTGTGTATTAACAGTACAAGTGACTTTCACCACTTTCACCAGAACTTAATAGCCCGGGGTAGTAAACATCACAATCATCATAGAGACCATTACTAATATAGACCGCAGCACCACCCGCCGCGGTGCACTTGGTAATTCCACTGGCGACAGATTGTGCTAGATTGAGAGGCTTGTTGGTTGAAGCTCATATTCATTCTGGACTGTAGTGCTTTCTAAGTAAGTAAGTAAGAACCGCTGATGGTTTCAGCCCCTAAATTTATATCATTAGTGCGACTTGGTGATTAATTTTGAATATTGAATCACATTGATACCTTTCTTTAAATAATGAAGCTGTTCGCGACTAGTTTTGAAACTGTTCCTGTGTAAGGCTTTCGATGATTGCAAGAGAGTAGATGTTATGCTTAAGATAAAAATCCTTTAATTTGCAGACACAGAGCATTAATTAACACACACCAGGTGCAATGGATACAGATTAAGCTTTTTATGCCACAACATATAACATAGTACTTCGGAAAATCTGATATCCCATGAGGCACACGTCACACGTTGGCTCAAATAGATTCATTGCATTGTTGGTAGTGCTGTAACAAGAAACAGAAGCAAAATTCTGGATTCAGAAAACAAGGAATATGAAAGCAAGATGAAACCCAAAGGAAACCTGCCATAGGAAATGTTAGCTATAGCTCTTGGGATTGAACTGTGTAACTTTAAAGAACAAATATTGTAATATTCTACACGATGTGAGAAAAATCCCTTGTACTCGTATAGCTCATGAAACAGGAACATATTATGCGGAAACTACGAGAACCACCATGTCTCCAGGTGAGTGCTCGCGGGCAATATAAGTATGGAAACTCGTACATATGGATACGAGTACTTTGGTAACCAAGTAAAGGACTCTGCTACGCTAAAGTATGCATTCGTTTTTTTTTTTTTTTTTTTTTTTTTTAACAACATCGTCTTCGTTTACATTTCTTTTCGTGTTTCTCTTCTTTTTTTAAGGAAATTTTTGCTTCGTCCTTCTTTTTGGATAGGTCCGGAAGAGGAATCCCTAAACTACTGGGAGAGTTGGTGGTGGTAACAGAGCAGTACTGCATCTGCATAAAGACCCTGCACGTGACAACAGATGTATGAGAACGTGCATGTTATTCATCTGCATGTGGCCATATATAATTTGCAAATGTCAGAGTAGCGCTGTCTCCAAGGATTTCAAACCGGACGAAAGCTTAGAAAATGTTATGTTACGTTTTTCAACACAAGCAACCACCTTTTATTGTTGTCGTTTGTGTGTTTTTTTTTTCTGTTTTCTGTACAGGGAGTATGTCCCTTCATTTTGGAATATAGTCCTTCAGGCATTATCTGAACTAAATCATAAACAGTGACCCTGGCAGTGGTGACAAGGACGAGTTATGCAGAAAAAATTAACTGAAGTTTCTCTGGACAAGAACATTGTACCTTGATGGGTGTAGTTAATGTGATCGGAAGTGATAGAAAAAAACTATCCATAGACTTGATATCTTTTTGTCTCTATTAACGTCATACGAGGATACATACTCGTAGTTATGTACGAGTACGTAGAAAAATTAAACAAAATGCAAATGCAAAGTATATTCTCCATATCCTAGACTGTAGCTGACTAGATAAGCCAGAGATACATGGGGTTTTAAGAATTTAAATCATCCTCCCTGTAAGTTTTAAATTCTCGTCTCTATTGAAGAGAAGGATGAGTGTATATCGTCAGATCCTTTAAAGTGGATTTCTAAATGGAATCAACAATGTCCTTAATGATTTTTTTTCTTTACTTTTTTCTCCTTTTTGTATTCGAGTTTTTTTTATCATTTATTTTGTATGTTCCCGGACTGGAAACGGATTCACGTCTATATCGTTCCATCGCGTGAGAAGATAGCAAAGAAGAAAGTGAAAATGGATTTCTGTGCTCATGTGGAAAATGTGATTTTGTTGGCGAAAGTTCCTTTTTTGTTGGCTATCTCTAAAGCAAATCTGTAAACTGGCTTAATTGGGCAGACAAGGTGATAAAAAATGGACTTATATTTATTGTAAACTTTTTAAAAAAAATAATCCGTATCACGACTAGACTTTGTATTGTAATTGGAACAGACACATTTTATAAATGCTGAATGGAGTTCGTATTTATCTTAAATGTTATCTCTTTAAGGATATTTAAGACTTTTTTTATAATAAGCAGGCGCTCAAGGGATTTTGTGTTCCCACTGTGCGCTAGTTCTGAATATTTGTGAGTTGTAATGACTAGGAAATAGAATTGTTGCCAGGGCAGACCATATTTCAGAGTACGTCCGAAAGTGGGCTTGAGGGTATTCTGACAAGCATTCGTAGCAAGACAGGTTGAAGACTTGAAGGGGCAGACTACTGCTCGCAATTTGTATGGAGCACTGATGTGAAAATAATGAGAGCAGGAGACATTTCGTCAGTGTTCGAGAATGTCATTTGACCGTGTCCTATTCGCATCACCTAAGTGTACGTTTTATCGCAAGGTTTTGAATCTTATGTAGCGAGTTGAGAGTGGTTTCAGAAGCACCTGATCAGATATGGACATTGTATTCCAATGCGGGCGGAAGAATTATATAAAAATTATGCGTCTAAATTAGACTGGGTAAAGTATATACGTTGCCTTAGGAAACCTTGACATTTCGCGGCATATTTGGCGACATCGACTATGTGGTCATTCCAAGGTAGATTGTCATTGATGAATGGCATCAACTACTACAGCTGCTACGGGCGACCTAGTTGGACACTCAACCAATACCAAGCAATGCTGGACAGGTTAATGAACAATGCACATTACAAAACTGATGTGATTATTGGAGGAGACTTCAATGCTTGGGCTACGGAATGGGGCAGTAGGCTCGCCAATGAAAGGGGGCGTACACTCCTTGAAGCATTTGCATCTCTAAACATAGGCTTAGCAAATAGAGGAAAGAGCAACAAAGCAGGAACGGGATCAATCATCGACCTTTGCGAGTCGGTTACACAACATGGTCACAATCGTCCGGGAAACAAAAGTAGAACGTATCCCAGCCGTTACGCTGGAAGAACTGCAGAGAGCTCTTAATCGAATAGGAGACAAAAAGGCGCCTGGACCTGATGGTATTCCGAACACAGCATTAAAGACTGCCGCTAGAATAACACCAGATCTTTTCATCGCAACATTGCAAAAGTGTCTCGAGGAGGGAGTGTCCCCAGAACCATGGAAGTTGCAGCACTTAGTGCTACTACCCAAACCGCCAGGGGAACCATCGCCATATCGCCCAATATGTCTTCTTGACACAATGGAAAGGATCCTTGAGCGTATAATATACGACAGACTCACTGACTGTAGCAGAGGAGAAGGGACCTCTCAAACCATCGGTTTGGATTTCGAAAGTCAAGCTCCACGGTTGACGCTATCCAAATAGTAGTCGACATTGCGTCTGCAGCCATAGAAGGGCATTCTTTGAGGTGGGGCTCAAAAAAGTACCGTGCGGTGGTGACACTAGACGTCGAAAACGCGTTCAACACTGCCGACTGGTCCCAAATAAGGCCATCACTTGCAAGGATGGAAACATCTGGTAAAGATAATCGCCAACTATTTCACGAACAGGAAGTTACGGTATGACATGGATGAGGGGTACCGCGAGGATCAGTGTTACGTCCACTCCTGTGGAACCTAATGTACGGCGGAGTGTTACTGCTGGCGTAGGTGTCAGTATCATCCGAATCGCAGAGGATATAGCTATCGTGGTCGTCGCAAAACACACCCATGAAGTCGATTCAACAAAAATCAGAAGCCGTTCTTATTACGAGCAGGAAAACCGTGGAATATATCAATATTCAAGTCGTTAAACAGAACATCCGATCGAAGGAAGCTGTAAAGTACCTAGGAGTGATGTTAGACAACCGGCTACAGTTCAAACAACATGTGGACGTCAGCGCTACAAGCGGCACTCTCCAGAATACTGTCGAATGTTGGCGGACCTGGACACGCAAAAAGGAGCCTTCTCAGATACGCTGAGAAGGAAAGAAACAGGCCGGAAACTCTCAACGGTATACCGACTCGTTCCACGTTGCATTTGTCATCGCTAGAATGATTCCCATCGACATCTTCGCGGACGAGATGAGGAGAATTTACCGCAGGAAAACCTCATTACCAACTGATGCCAAGGCAATATAAAAATGAAAGAGGAAGAAAGGGTACGTTCTATAGCCCTATGGCAATCTCGATGGGATAATGCCACAAAGGGCAGATGGACTCATACCTTGATTCCAAAAATCGATATAGGGATGAACAGAGCCCAAGGAAACTGCAACTACCTATCACCTTACGCTGTTCATCTCTGGTCATGGCGGATACCGAAATTATCTATACAGATTTGGCCATGACAACTCCTCCTTTTGTCTCGAGTGTCCAAATCAGGAGGAGGACGTGAAGCACGCAATTTTCCTCTGCGGACACTTCGCGGAATGGAGAGATAATCTACCAGACCCCGCAGAGGTAATTAAGAGAATAGTGGAGTAGGAAGAACACTGGCTAAATATCTGCGGATAAAAACTATGCAGACCGAGCTACGGAGAATAAAGGAGAAAGAAGAGCGGCAGAAGAAGCCGAACAAATAGAAACACCTGAGTAGCATGAATCGCTTGCCAGCCCCGCGAAGTAATACCTAGCGGCAGTTCCACGGGGAGAGTGGTAGGTATGCAGGGTGTGGTTTAGGACGTAGGCGCGAGGAAAAAGGAAAATAATATCCCGTGAATCGTTCATGCTGGTAACACGGGTTATCAGTATCTTGAAGAAGATTCCACATCCACTGGCGCAAACCATAAAAAAAAACACATACCGAGAATGGAAAGTTTTTCGGTTTAGTTGATGATGCCCCAATGAGCTATGGAATATCGGAGCTTAATGAGTTTAACATACACTGCCGTTCCCGTTAAATAGCCAAAGAGCAGGCATGTGAGTACGAGAACGAATATGAAAAGCCGAGGGTACTGTCTTCGACAAATGCACGCATTTTCGACAAAAGAGCTTGATGCCAAAATCTGTGAAGTATCATGGAAATATCAAGTGCAATTATTTAGGTTTCAGCGGATTTATGTGGACTTTGGTTCAACTTTCCGATGACACATGCTATAAAACTTATCAGTAGTTATGTTACCACAAAAACCGTCCGGTCATTGAGAAGTTTTCGAGGTGTGAATAAAAGGGGCGGTAGTTCAGTGGGTCTGTAGAAGGAGAGAGAAGACGACTCGCCGTTCTTAGGGATGGTCGGGACAATGTTCTTTTCCTTCTACTCGAAAATAGGATTGATGAAAACACCTGTTCAGAAGAAGGTGGAATACATCATATGGACCAACGGATTTCACAAGAGTGCGAAAGTGGATTCGTCCCACAGAATGTTCAAATCCCCCGTATCGAAACAATTGCAGGAGTTGAACTGGCTGCAAAGTGTTCTTGTCCGAAGACCTGACAATTTAAATGTCATTATAAAAGAGCTTTGGGGTGGAGAATGGGGCAGAATTTCTGATGTTTTTGATGCATTACCAACAATTTTTACAACCGTTGGGGCATTTAGTGTGGTTTTTCGTCATTTTGAAATTTTACGCACCCTGTGTTGCGGGCATTTCCAGTTTATTTGAACTTTGTTGGGTTTTCTCTGTTGGATTGGTCTTGTAGGATCAAAAAACGGTTCTCTAACCATGACAGCCTCCTTACAGCCCGAGTCGTACTAACCCTATTCTTTTGGTTTAATACTCCTTATTCGATGAGGGATAAAGGATCTCATTCCAAAGAGAATAATGTCGGTGATCATATCAGCAGCGGCTGAATTAGTTAAATGAGTGTAACGGTCACTTTCGGTATCTAAGCTAGCAATTTCCATACGCTGCCTAGTTTTACCTAGAATGTGGCCAACTACTTTCCACTCTTCTCTAACATTACCCATAGCTCGTTCAAAGGAATCACAATAAAAATTATTTCGCGTTTCCTCTATATTTTTATGAACGCTTTTCCACAATATTTTCGAAACGTAGTGTTGAGTGGGTATTGTTTACAATTCATTGGAATTTTATTTTTTCTTTGAATCAGCTGCATAATATACAATAAAATGTAATCGGCTTTAGGTACTTTTACCTGCTCGACTTGAGCAGTGACAAACTGATACACTTTTTAATTTGTTTACGTAAAATTTCCAGAAATATAAATATTAAAAGCGCTTGATGGATTACTTTCTAAAAACAACTGCTTCCCAAAATTCACATTTTAGGTATTCGTTCAGTAAATTGTAATTCGGGGAATATTATTTTTGCAGGTAGCTTGCAGCATTTTAGTGTTTTGGAATTATAGTGAATACATAGTGTAACCATGCAATGATCCTTTATGTGAACACATATATATATGGTCAATACAGGTGCCAGTCACAGCAATCGCACGTCATTTATCAAGCTCTTTAGACCACTTGACGCCATGAGGAATAAATAATTCTATGCATCTTTGTCGAACATTTTTAAGATATTAATAATATTGATATCACCCCGATATTTAAATTTTTTCTTTAACAACACTCAAGCGGTCGCTTAATTCTTCAAGGAATAGTCCTTTACTATAATCATGTAAGCTATGTACACATATCAGTGTATTTATAACACTCATTCCTAAGATCAAATTATAGATATTTTCTTATACATGTTAAGCACATCTAAATAGTGATATTACCTTTCGGTTTAAATTTTTTTTTTATTTTTTTTTTTTAATTCTTTATTCTCAATTTCTCAATTACACTGTGGGGTGGACAAACATTTCTGTGTTTACATTACATTTTTAAAAAATTCAATTGTTTACAAAGAAATATATATGTAAATCAATAAGAGCTAACATAAATTCATAAAATTAAAAGTTAAAAAAGTTAGAAGTTAAGAAAGAACTCAAATAATGAAGCGTAACAAAATTTCGATTTCATTGTGATTAATCGCAAGAAGCCACGATTTTACTTTTTTTAGGAATACAGACGCAGTTCTAATAATTCATATTCTTAGGTAGACTATTAAATACGTAGCTTGCACGAAACAATCAGGAAAAAGTTCCTAAAGCTTGATGTATGAAAAGGCGGAACATATAAGACGGTACCAGTATTGCTCCGTAGAGGAATTTAAGAAAGTATAAATGTCTTACAGGCAGGATATTCATTCTTCTAAATAATTCTATGGAGTGGGTTAGGCGAGCTGATTAGCATACTTTTCTTATTTCGGACTTTTTTAGGACATCAGCTGCTGTAGTTTATTGAGGTATATACCTCTCCATGCGCTTATTCCATACTGGAATCTGGAGTGAAAAATCCCAAAGTAAATTGTTTTTAGGGTCTGTGTAGGGCAGTAATACCTAAGACGGTAGAAGATGTGCGGAGAAGGTTGCAGATACTTTTTCAAACTTGAGATGTGTTTGCACCAACTCAAATTTCGATCAATAATAACACTTAGATATTTATAGTGTTCAACTAATTCTATTTTGAATAATTTCGAGTTGCACCTAATATTTTCGTCAGTTTAGCAAGCTATGTATACAGCAGGTAGATGCATGAAATATAACGTCAAAGTCTGGGTAATCTTTCACTATTAGACTGAAATACATTACTACTAACTTGTGCTTGGTGAACCAGAGTCTTAGCAAGTGAACGTCGTGGTTTATATCAACGACTAGATTTAGAAAGTTAGTTGATCCATATGCAAATGCAAAATCATCGGCAAAAGCCTTTACATTACCAATAAATGGGATTGAGTCGACATATACCACCAAAAAGTTCCCGGAATATATTTAGAAAATTTAAAGTGCAAGTTTATTCATCTAAATATATATTGTCCCCTTTAAAGTAACCCCCATCGACTGCAACACACTTATACCAGCGCGTGATCCAATCCTTCAAAAAATTTTTGTATTCGGTTTTCGGTATGTCGATCAGTTCTTCCTGTGATTTTTCCATTATTTCCTCTCGGCTGCTGAAACGCGTTCCCCGTAGTGGTTTTTAACTCGATTGAATAGCAAGAAGTCACAGGGAGCCAAATCAGGTGAATTCCATCCAACAGGTATTTGTTGCATAACGCCCAAATAATACGAGTACTCTTTGTTTACTGTCTGGCCTTCTGGCAAAAATTCATGATGCACTATGCCGTTGTAATCCATGAAAACCGTGAGCATTGCCTTCTTTTTTGACTGAACACGACGTGGTTTTTTGGTCTCGGCTCATTTGGTGAACGCCATTCACTTGCCTGATGTCTGGATTGCGTGTCGTACTCATAAGCCCACGTCTCGTCTCCAGTAATGATCCTTTTGATGAATGTGGGATCGGATTCAGCCACGCAAATCATCTCTTTTGCGACGTCAACACGGTCTCTTTTTTGCATGAAATTGAGGTCTTTTGGCACCAACTTTGCTGCTACACGACGGAAACCCAAATCATTAACCAAAATGTCTTGTACGGATCCATGGGCAATGTTCAAGTCCTCCGCTATCTCTCTGATGGTTAATTTGCGGTTATTGTCCACCATTTCTTTTACTTCCTCAATGCTTTCGTCGGTTTTCGATGTCGATGGTCTGCCACTGCGTTCATTATCTTGGATTAACTCACGACCACGTTTGAACCGCCCATGCCACTGGTAAACGACAGTTTTCTTTAGAGAATTGTTGCCGAAACACTTTTCCAACATTTCCAAATTTAAATCCATTTCTAAAATTATAAAAAATCGCCAACTAACACAGAGATAGAGGCTACGTAACTTTTGCATGTCAAGCTATGACACTAAGATTTAGAGGGAATGTCAACAACAGTTTTACCAGCTTAACAAAAAAAGAGAACTCAAATCGGAACTATGGGAGCGCCATACGGTGGTGTGGTACGGGAACTTTCTGATCAAAGTGGTATTAGGAACAAAATAGGGCCAAGAACGGATCCTTGGGGTCACCTATATTGATTATCCTTGCACTACTTAAATTATTCCCGATTTTTACGTTGTGTGTTCTATTTTTTAAATAAGGTGCAAACCAATCTAAGATACAACCGTGAAACCCCGCAGAATGCAATTTTTCCAGGAGAATGGTATAGTCAACCATATCGAAGGCTTTTGTAATATCTACAAGGAGTCCGGCGCAACATTTTTTAACATCAAGTCCTTTGTAAACAACTGCACAAAAGTCTAGGAGAGCATCTTCCGTAGAGAGGTTTTCTCTAAACCCAAACTGCTTTTCACTGAAGAATTTTATATCATTAAGATATTTCAGAACTCTCCTCTTAACGGTTTTCTCGAATATCTTCGATAATGTAGGGAGTAAGGAAATGGGTCTGTAGGTGCTTTTCTCTTGTCTGTTGCCCTTTTTATAAATATTGATTATATTAGCACATTGAAACAAATCTGGAAAATCTCCAGAAAAGATACTCAAATTAAAAATATGAGCCAATATATCAACGACATTAAGGGCAATTTGTTTCATTACAATGATAGAAATACCATCGTTACCACAAGAATTTGAATTGTTGAGACTGTTTATTGTTTTTAACAGCCTGTAATGGGTTCAAGGAAAAAGCTGTTCCTAGCAGGTGTGTGGTCCCCAAGGCCAGATGCAGAGCAACAGCTGCAGATGCTTGGAAGGTCTGATGGGAAAGATATTTGTCCCACTGAAGCAAAGTAGTCATTAAACACGTTATCAACTGCTGTGGGATCGGTGATTTCAACATTCTCATTTTTTTAAAACAATTGATTTACTATGGTTTTTAGCTTTGCGAATAATAATGCTATTTACAACGTTCCATTTTTTTTAAGATTTCCTTGTGAATTTCTTATTCTACTTTGATAGTAACTATCACGGTAGACTTTAATTTCGTTATTAATTTGTTGTCCTATGTGATTATAACGTCTTTTCAAAGCAAAGTTATGTGGGTATTTGCAACATTTATTACGTAGATTGTGCTTAGGTTTAATTTTTTTGAGAAGAGATTTGTCATCCAGGGCTTTAGTTTGATTTCCGATTTTCTGTGCTCGATGGAAAAGCCACAGATATCAGTATGACCAGCCAGAATTGTTAAGAATAGTTCATACGCCTGTGAAGCAATTCTAATGGTGTAGACTTCTTCCCAACTTTCACGCAGCAGCTGCCTGTACTTTATTTTTGTTCCCCTTAAGAGGAGCGGTAACAACAGACCTTTTGTTGTTAAAGATACTTAGGACTAAACCGGTCAAATAATAATAAGTAATTTTCAGATCAAAGTTAATACCCGCGCAAGAGATTGGTTTCTAATTTCTTAAAGCGATCAAATACATGATCAAGTCAAGTCTTAGAAATCGGTTTTGTAGGTTCATTAATAAACGATATTAAACCATGCTCTGCTATTAAGAATGCATATGTGTCAACTGCAGCGTTACAACTTAAAATGTCCACATTAAAGTCGCCAAGAATAAAAAGATTAGCAGCCTTTTTATTGCGCAAGAAAGCTGTAAACTCTTCTAAAAACAATTGTAAAGACATACAGTGAACCCTATACACACAAGTAATGTTAAAATTTTCCTTGCAAATGACGCAGGAAAATTTTAGGATATCAACACTATTCAAACAATAACAGTCAACCTTAAACTCATCATTACGCAAATAAGTACTCATCATTGCTGACGAATACGCCTATTCCTCCCGCAGAATACGAACCATTAGTGTTAGCGTAAAACTAGTAGTTTGGAATTTTGTAGTCTTCCTTTTAGCATGAATAAATCTATATCACGGACAAAAAAATAAAGTCTGGCAAATTCACAAAGCCTTCAATATTACAGAGTAACAAATCAAAATTTTGTCGCATGATCCTAAGCTATTATTCATAATGTTAATTTCCAAATTGTTGTTAAATCGTCAAAGGATCTTATAACGACAACCTTACCATTATCAACCTTTCAATGTTCACCATTCAACTTATTTTCTGGTGGACCATGAAATGCCGATGCTCATCCTTGAGTTGAACATCCTACCAAGATCTGTGTGTCCTGTCATTATAATTCATAAGCATTTCAAGACCATGGTGCATCGATACCCTAACTTCCCTCCCATATATTTTCTATAACCCGCAGTGTGTGCAAACTATGTAAGGATATTTATACCCCCTTTAGTGCATGCCTCCTATGCTCGTATAAGAATCTTGTCAAACCATTATGTACAGCAATCAATCAATTATATTCAGAGAAGGGCCTGACACTTCTGTTCTGCAAAAATACTCTTTCTACGTCATATTATTAGTGCAGAATAGTTTTTAAAATCATATTGTGGCCGAGTTGGCATATTGCCTCCTTTAGATTGGCTGTTTCATTTGGTTTAATCCATAGAAATAATTCGAGAAGGCTCTTAATATTTTATGACATCGGTTGAATCGGCAAAAATTTGGTAAACAAAAGAGAGTTAATATCACCATTTCCAATGAGACTGGCGCCCATATCAACCCTTTCTAAGCAAACCCACTTCTTTGTATAGATTTTTGCAAGCCATGATCTCAACTCCATCAATCTGCTTGACACTTGATTGCACAACCTCCCATCGTCATAAATGTACTCGTATATGATATGCACCACTCTACATCATCACTGTCATTACTACCAACCGACTTGACACAAGAGTGAACCATAAATTGACACTGCTCCAGAGGCAGTAGCAATCTATTTCGTGAACGTGTATGTTACAGAATGTGCCCATTCTCATCCTCCAGCGACAGTAAGTTAGCTTCTGTTCCTGATGGGGTTTTACAGCAACATATATTTTTACTTCTGTCTTATAGTCGATGTCGAACCCCGATCCGGAGCCCATAGGTTATGCGGTACTTGTGGTATTAGATCTCTACCATGGCGCTTCGTCATTACCGTCGTAATCACCACTAGTCCCATCGTCATCATCACCATTGGCATTTTAGTACCTGGAGCACAGCAAGAGGCATAATTCATAATCAAAGGCTTAGCGAATCCGCTTAAGAACATACCCTTGGTTTTCGCATGAGCTACACTAACAGTGACTCGTACCTGCAGGGATCCACTGGTGGAGCACTATTATGAAATGATTGCCAACCACAAACACAATAATGGCAAATGAGACAGAAGAAGGGTGCGCGCTTTTAGATATTCGTACAATCCCTACATGTGGATACGACTACGAGCTCCTACTCATAAAGATACATTTACGAATATTTAAGCAGTTATGCTCGTATACATATCTGTATGCGAGTCCTGTATGTATGCATGTTATGGTTTCTTGAGCGCGCTGTCGTTCTTTAACCCCATGCTGCACCATTTGCTTTGACAACCATAAGTGAGCTCTTGCTCCAGCAAGCTGGCAGCAGAGAGAGCATCCGGTACCTGCAGTGGTGCTGATGGGGCCAGGTATCTGTACATAGATAATTATTTATATATTCAGCAACTTTGCCACATTGAGTGGGTATTTGCTGTGAAACTTATGGGACTGCCATTAAGGTGCCTTTGCAATTCTGGGATTACTAACGCTAATATACTACTAGTGGTGGGGAATTAATTTGAATTATGGGTATATTGCTGGGAAGAGCTTAATTGGAAAAGGGGCAAGAAGTTTGTGTCAGGTGGCAAATGTGAAAGCAGGACACTTGATTTAGGAAAATGTCTGACAAAAAGGAAATTTTTTTTAATTCCAAAAGTAAGGCATGATATTGTGCTTATGGATTTAAAAAAAAAGTGGTTAAAACTTTTAATGTCTCCTGAAAGGATCCACTTTTTTTTTGACAAACTTACGGAAATGTTTGGCCATCACTTGCAGGTATATACCGTTTATCATCCTGACTGTTTTATGTGTGCTACCTTGCTGAAACATATGGCGAAATATACCATATATTGTGTTACACTGATATACTATAAAATAATAGCCACTAGATAGATTTACTATGCTAGGGAAAGACTTTCCAGTACGCGTCTGCTTTGTATGAAAAGGTTCATGTTTTAGCCATAAGATAAGGTATATGGTCTGTCTGAAAATGAAGGTGACTGTTTTCTTGAAGCTTGTTTCTTCAAGATGAGAATATTTTCCGATTAAAAACGATTATTACTTGCTTACCGCCTTCGAGCGATTGTGTTTGGTTTATAAACTGTTCGCGTTCCATCCAGCTATCACTTATATTATTCTGAATTCCTGTCAAATATGGTAAGAAGATTATGCCCTTTGCTTGATTGATTGATGAATTCTGTGAAGATTGATCTGTAATGGAACTGACTTCAGTATATGTGTTCTCAAAGTTCTAAACTTTTAGAGAGACAGGTTTTGCCATCTTCAACATACTAGACCGATAGAATACCACCCTTTCCACATTGCGAATTTGTTCTTGTGTTAAAAATGTTATTTCTTGAGGCCGTAGATTATATCTTGATCTCTCGTTTTGTTTCGACAATTTTTCTCTTAGCGTCCAGTTCCGCGAATCTAGATCTTCCTACATATCGAAAGTTTTCAATTACAATACTCAATTGGGCTTCGGAAAGCAAGTGAATACGGCTTATTTCGTCGGAGTATTTGGATATTCTACGCTGTGTTTTCTTTTTGCTTAATTTTACCAGCTTAATCAAGGCTATTCCGGTACAAGTGTGATGTTCAACCTTACTTTGGTATTTCCATTCAATTCTACCAAAAATACAACTTTGATGGATACGAGTCAACAAGAGGGAACTTGACTCAAAGTTCTTACAGATATACGAGTATCATATTGATTATTTCAATAATTTTTGTAGATATCTCTCCTCACGAAGTAAATATACCCAAACAGCAACTCGGTGCAAAAAGTTGGAATTTCCTTCAGCGAACAGCAGATCTGAAGTAAATCGGCCTAATAACTATCCAGGCAATAATATGGCCTAGGCATTATGTTTTTTTTATAATGAACGCGCGCTCAAGGGATTTTAGTACCCTAAAAAAAACTTAGGGAGGAAGAAAGGACAGGTACCGATGTACATTGTTTTTAATGGTTTGTAAGTTACAACGACCAGGAAGCACAGAGATCGGCAGGGCATTCCATAAGTTTTCAAGCACAAAACAACCGTTAAAATTCACAACCTCACCATTCCGAGTGAAGAAAATCTCTCCGTCCTATTCGGACACCCACCCCTGGAGAGTCAATATCGAAACCAAACACACCTGAGTTTCAAACCACTACATCACAACTTTCCTTTCTCCTCCTTCTACTTTTCCGCCCGCGCCCTGGCAACAGTGTAAGGGTATTCATAACCCCTTTGGCGCGCGTAAATTATAAAAAAAAAAAAAAAAATAAGCGAGTTGTTCGGCTTAGGAACAAATCACGATACTCGTAGTTTAGAGTACGTCCGAACGTGGGCTTGATGGTATACTGATGAGCATTCATAGCGAGACGGGTGTTACCGTTAAAGTTTGAAGGGGCAGAATCCTACTATCGATTTCAATGGAGCACTGGTGGTGGAAATAGTGATAAAATAAAGTGAGACAGGAGACACTACGTAGGTGTTCGAGGGTGCCAATTGATCTACTGATATTAGTACCACCTATGAGTTTTATCGCACGGTTTTGAAAACTATCTAGTAGCTGCTGGGATGTTTTAGGAGCACCTGACCAGATGTGGGCATTGTAGCACAATTTTGGGCGGAAGAATGCCTTATATATTGCGGCCAGATCAGAGGGGGTGAAATATTTCTTACATAGCTTGAGGAAACCTAGACATTTCGCAGCATTTTTGACGACACCGAATATGTGGTCATTTCAACGTAAGTTGCCGTTTATCCGTTTCGACAATGCAAGTGCCATTCACGGATAATGGCTGGGTATTTGAATTTCGCTTTAATGACAGCAGACAGCATTGAGTTTTAGAAGCATTAAATTCCACTCAGCTGATGGTTCCCCAATTGGTTATGCTGTTAATATTGGAATTTAATGAACTTAACATAAGCTGCCTACAGCCGAAGAGCAGGTACGTAAGTCCTGGAACGAATATGAAAAGTAGAGGGTACTGTCGTAAGCAGAGGAATATATTGGATTAGAAGTAGCAGACAAGAGATCTTGATGAAAATTAAAAAGAATGTCGGCGACAGAACGGACCCCTGGGGCACACCAGCATTTATTTTGTGAATTTCAGATTTGAAACAACTTGAATTGAACCTTCCGAAAGGTAATTTCTAATCCCTTGAAGAAGTGAGTCGTCGATCCCAAGAGCACGAATTTTCGACAAAAGAGCCTGATGCCACGCTCTGTCAAGTGCCGTAGAAATATCAAGTGCAACTATCTTGCTTTCACCAGATTGATGTACACTCTGGCTCCAATTTTCGGTGAGACATGCCGTCAAATCACCAGTAGACCCGTTGCTACGAAAACAATACCTCCGGTCATTGCGAAGTTTTCAAGTTTCGAGATATTTCATGACGGTTTATCAGCTTTTCCATGACCTTGGAACGAAAGGACGTAAGTGCAATGGGTCTGTAGGAGGAGAGGGAAGAAGATTCGCCTTTTTTATGGACGGGCAGGACAAATGCTGTTTTCCATCTGCTCAGAAAGTGTTCTAAATAGTAGGATTGACGAAAAAGCAAACAAGGACAACAAGGAAAAAGCGGGGGACAAAGAACAATCTGGGAGTGTTGAACTAGTCGCAAAGTGTGCAGCAAGCAGACTGGCCTTGTCCAAAGAGCCTACAGCTGGAATGTCATTGTAAATGAGCGTTGGGATGGAGGATGAGGCAGAATTTCTAATGTTTTTGAGGAACGATCAACAATTTTCACTGCCTTTGGGACACGCTTAAGAAAGACGTTGCAGTCATTTCTGACTCGTTTGAACTTTTTTCGGTTTTCCTCCGTCGAGTCGGTCTTGTAGGACCGAAAAAATAGTTCTCTAACCCTGACGACCTCTTTACAGCCTTTTCTTTTGGTTTCATACACTTAATCCGATGAGGGATAAAGCATCTCATTCCAAAGAGAATAGTTTCTGCGATCATGTCAGCAGCGGCATCCTCGTCGTTATCGAGGAAACATAACGACCAGTTAAAATCCTTAAAGATTGTTAAGTCCGCTCCAATTGGGTTTCTCGTCTTGCAATACTGTTATTTTAGGAATCTTTTCTCTAACTGTGTGGTGTGTGTACGAGAAATTACCTGATAAGACACAATGGTCAGACGACCCTAGAGGGGAGAGCACATCAACGTAGTACTTATCAGGGTGAGAAGTTAAAAACAAGTCCAGGGTGTTGGCGGTATGACCATCAGCGTCTGGTATTCGTGTTGGCTCACTTACAAGCTTGGTTAAATTATTTTCCGCAGCGAAGATCTCAATACACCGTCCTTCGGATGTTGTCTGTCCAGAATTTCGAAGCCACCCAGAATTGTGTATATTGAAATCGCCCTTAATAACGATTTCGGTATGGGAATACAGGGATACAATTTTTTGAATGGAGTCAGACAGCGCACCAAATTCGTGAAAGGTCGAGTTTCTGTCCAGTTTGGGGCTTCTGCAAATAAAGCAGTGGTGGATAATTTGCTTTGGGAGATGGAATTGTAACCACATGAAATTAAATTCCGGATTGGAACAGGGTCTACATTGTGGTGGAATTTAGTAAGCACATCATTACGCACATAAATGGCGAGACCGCGATGGGGAAAGAATAGTGGCACTAGTTCGTAGCCAGGTAGCTTCAGATCAGAGTGATCTGAGAGGTGTTGGCGGGGATCTCCCTGTGTTTCTCTAAGCGCCAAAACAGCTGGTCGGTACTTACAGACGTGGACGTACGCAGAAAAGTGATTACTTTTTAGCCCGCGTATATTGGCTACGTCCACCCTGAATTCCCTAGTCATAATTACAAACAAACACAGTAAACTCAAACACTGACGGTACTAAGCATGACGAAGGACCGAGCACTACCAAGAGCTCAGCCTACTTCGTTTTTCTAATGTCTTCTGGAAATATCTTTCTTATTCCTTTCCATGTCTCCTAGAAACTATAGGTTATTTTCCTGTCACAATTACTGGTCACTTTTTCTTAAACAAGTCTAGCAATTTGATGACCCAGGGTTTTGGATAAGTTATGAGATCATTCAGGTATGATATCATGGCACATGATTTTAAAAAGATTCTTCTGACAAATACATCTACAATACATAACATCTTTTTGGGCCATATAGAGCAAGGATCTGCAAAGGAATGCTGGATACTATTCATCATTCCCAAGATATACTTTCTTCATCGTTTTTGAGGATCCGCCTTTTTCTATCAAATGCATTTCCGCCATCGAAATATTCACAAACAATTTTAAAAACTCCTTAATTTACGAAAATAATCTACAATACGAGTATATACCTACGTTTTCTGTAAATCTTGTACTCAACATAGACAGAGATGAATGTTGAACTGATCTCTTTATAAGAATAGAGGCAACTCTTCTACGAGTAGCTATTCTAACATTTCTATAGCAATTATAATTAGCTTTGGACAGATTTAAAGTATTCTTAATCATAGTTTAGGTGGCGTAAGCAACATGAATGTTGCTGTCATTTAGAAAATTCAAAAATTTCACTGTCTTGTTGCGAATATCTCTCGCATTCTATGTGATAATGTTTATATATCTGTTTGCCATATTATTTAACACTAGAACACAAAAACTAACTAACTAGGGGTGGCCGTGGTGTAGTGGTACTAGCAATCGCTTCTCACTCGGAAGGTCAAGGTTCGAATCCTAGCCACGGCAAGTTTTCATTTGTGTAATTGGAACTCAGTCAGAAAAATCTGCGTGTGAAGGCATAACACTGACATGTAGATTTGGCTGTTGTAGGGTTTTCAAGCACAAAACAACCGTTAAAATTCACAACCTCACCATTCCGAGTGAAGAAAATCTCTCCGTCCTATTCGGACTCCCACCCCTGGAGAGTCAATATCGAAACCAAACACACCTGAGTTTCAAACCACTACATCACAAACTTTCCTTTCTCCTCCTTCTACCTTTCCGCCGGCGCCCTGGCAACAGTGTAAGGGTATTCATAACCCCTTTGGCGCGCGTAAATCATAAAAAAAAAAAAAAAAAAAAACCGCTAATTTAGTGATCGTAGCCATAGCTAAATGATTTAGTTCTTCACCTCTGAAAATTGGACAAGTTGTTTGAAATGTTGCCAGGAAGGTTGCTGGAAATGTTGCTGATGTTATTAAGATTGGAGTTATTTTGGAAAGAGCTCTTATTTTCTTCTCATATTTTCAGTATTTCTTCATACTTCTTCATTTGCTCCTTTTTCCACTTAATACTTTCGCTTGCGCTATCAATCTTTCTAGTTATTATGATAACGTTTTTAATCATTATTTGTGGCGATCTTAATGCTGACCTTCTAAAAAAGGACAGTAAAGCCCGTCAGGTCATAGATTTTACGTCGGGTTCAGGGTTATCAATTATTAACTCGTTTGCTACTCTTTTTTCTCCTAATCATCCTCCAAGTATATTTGATGTAATTATGGTTTCCAACCCTTCATTTATTTTACTTCACGACTAGCTATCTTTGGTCGGTATATCGGATCATGATCTTATATTCTGTACATATAACGTTGACTTGTGTCGTCTCACAACATCGACAACATTTAAGTTCAGAGCCTTTTTCTCCGTTAATAATGACTTATTGCAATCAGATGCGAGCCATTTGGGTAATTGTTATTTTGCTTAGAACGTTAATGATAAAGCTAATTACTTGCAATCCCCTATTTAGAAAAAAATAATTACATTCCCGAAAAAAAACTGTTGCAGTACGTAATAAAAAATGTCCTTGGTTCTATTGTGAGCTATTGTATGTATATACTAAAGTATATAAGTCAAACGAGTTGCAGTTGGGAAAAATGTTGTCTGGTGCGGAATACTCGTAACTTCACGCTTAGAACTAGAAGAGCAAAAGAAGATATTTTTAATTGAAAAGTGAGGACTGAACAACGAAAAATTTTGGTCAAACTCTTTTTTTTCGAATTTTTTCAAATTTGTTGCAATAACTACATATTTTTTTTAATGAGGATTTGTTTCCTTATGCGGTTTCTATCGTTTCATGATACATTTAGTGTATTCAACTTTTTCATTTGTTAGACCGAAAAATGGGTATTTTAGGTGCCTGCTTCGTTTTTACGGATTAAAGAAAAAGCTTTATTGGTGCAGTGTTTTTGTTTTTTTGATGCTTCTGAGAAGCATTCTCTATCCAATTAGTACTTTGTTGGACCTCTTCTTGCTTTTATTACAGCAGCACATCGGGGAGACATTGACTCAAATAGATTTTACCATGTAGAAGGTGGTATGGTGTTTCAGGTCCGGATAAGTAAATTTTGTAGGTTTTCAATTAACTCTGGGCGCTTCTTCGCAACCTTAAGTTTCATTATTGACTAGATATTCTCAATTAGATTGAGATCTGAACTGTAGGGAGGCCAACTTAATACATCGACATTATTTTCTTCGAAGTACTTTTTAACCTAAGAAATAAAGAAATATTGTTTTTAATCATAAAAGTTCTAGCTTATTTACAAGCTTGATATTAGTCTTTCATACTAAAAAATAAAACAAGTTCATACTTACAATTGTCCTGTTGAAAAATGAATCTGCAAGTGTCACCAAAAAGCTCCAGCGCAGAGGTCTCTAATACATATTCCAGAACACGTAGGTAAACTTCTGAAGTGACTTTTGATTCTAGGAAGACCATTCTACATTTTTCATCTCCATAGATGCATCCCCAGACCATCACACCTTCAGTTTTGGGGGGCATCCGTAAGATGCATTCAGAGCTCAGTTTTTCCTTTGGTTCTCTTAGCGCAAGAATCCTCCCATCTCTAACGTGGAGCTTAAGCTTTGACTCGTCGGAAAAGATTACATTGTTAAGATGCTCTTGAGCCCAGAGCAATCGTTTTTCTCTGACTCTTTTTGGAAAATCCGGCTTCAGTACTGGCTTAAGTGCTCTAAGCCCAGCTTTCACGAGCCTTTTCCTCACTGAGCTTGACGAAATTATTTTTCCTGTAGCTCGACACAGATCATTTTTAAGATCCACGAAGTCTTGAATAGATGCTGACGGCTGTATAGCACCAAAAAACGATCTTCCCCTGGGGTCGTCTTTTTTGGCCTCCCTGAACTTTTCTTTCCACTGGTATTCCTGGTCTCACGATATTTTTTTAAATTCCTTGCCACAGTTTGTTGAGCAACATTTAATCTTCTAGAAACTTCAAGTGTTGTCAAATTGAAACGTGACAGACACAAAATATTAGCTTTGCACTCCGAACTGATTTTTCCCATTTTTTTCCAATAAATTGCTTCAATTCGTTTTAGACTGCTATCACGAGCTAAATGCACCTCTTATTCATAATAACAACGACTTTTATGCACTATCTGAACGACATTTTGCTACCTAGTGCAAAAAATCCCCGTAGCTCTTATAAATTCCAAGAACTGCTCCAGAATAGGGTAATAAAATGTTTGACCAAAGTTTTTCGAACGGCACTGTACATAAACAAAAAAACTATGAAGCAATCTAGACTTTATTGCTGTTGTAAAACAAGCAACAGCTAATAACATCCCCAATTTAATGGGCTTCAATAATGCATTTGCTAATGTGCTATTAATTAACCAATTTTCATACCCAATAATGACCCCACTTTCAACCTTGTTTTCGACTCTGATGTTCTTTCCGAAACTGATGTAGTCAATGCAGTCCATTAGTTTTGTAAAGATGATTCATCCTCCTATCTTAAGTGCCCTTACACACATTATAAATTTCTATATTACTACTTCAACTTTTCCTCATAGTTGGACATTGGCTAAGATTATTTCGAAAAAGCCTCAACCCTTATCCTCTATCGATTTCTGAGCAATGCACCATGTCACATCCCACCATGGCTGTCAAAAGTCTTGGAAAACATCTTGGCAAACCAAATTTCCACTTTCATCAATCAACACGGTCCGTTGTCCACGGTTGAGTCAGGTTTCCGTGCAAGTCATAGCTGTTCGACAGCTATGGTTAGAGTCCTTGATGATATAAGAATTAATTTTTTTTTTGGAAAGGGATCTGATCCCCCAATTGCGGGGGCACTTCGACATGAAAGATCTCTTATACCACAAAATCAGTATTACAAAGAGAGGCTCAATTCTTTGATGGAATTGAGAATCTCCCCCAAAGATTTAAATTTCCCTAAAGAAATGCTGTCTCCTTAGAGCTATGTATTCGCATAAAATGTGTTCCGCAGTTTCGTCGTCTTCCATGCAAAGACGACATTCAGTTTCATGAGCAAGACATACTTCGTGTATATGATATCGAAGGTGGCAGTATCCGGTTAGAAGACCAAACAGTATTCTGATATCATCTCTTTTGAGTTGTAGAGATTCTGTGAAAGTGTTTGATGGCCGTTTTAGTTTGGCGAAGCCCTGGTATATTTTCCCAATGGGACATTCATATTTTGTTCTCCCAACTGTTTATTGCTGAGTTAAATGCTGAATTCGGGATGTTACAGAACGACTCAGGGCCGATGAAGGAATCATCCGAACCATTTCGCCACTTCGTCGGCTATTTCATTTCCGTCAATACCTATATGACCAAGCACCCACCAAAGTTTTACATTGTTCATATAGGAGAGATCTTGTAGTGTATTGAAGCAGAGCAATACAGACTGATTTGTAGTCAATGAGGTTAAGGCATAATGCTTTAATGGCTGCGGAACTGTTCTTTAGTACATGGATGGGGACGGCCTTCATTCATTTGCGCACACCTGAATGGCACGTATTACCGCTGAGACTTTTTCCCATCTTTAAGCTCTAAGGTGGGGTTTTTCTAGTTTCGTAGTTCTCGGCTTGGGATGACTACGAGTATATTGAACCTTCTGCCGAAGCACAAGCATGTCTGCGTTTTTCGAGGGTATTCAGGTTAAGAAGTCACGATAGGGAGGTAAGATAAAGGGGTCATCCCAGGGTAGTCCACGAAGCACAAATCGAAGAAAACGTTATTGAATATTTTCGATTCGGGGTACATGAGCTCGCTGAAAAGGGACCACATTTGTCTGGCATATTCGAGAAGGGGTCGGACAAGTGTAATGTAAAGTGAACTTGTCAAATAAGGGTTGCAAAATTTTTTAGACCATCCTTTGATAAAACCGGGTGATGAGATGGCTTTAAGGATTATCTCATCAATATGCGAACTTTAACTCTCTATCGTATAATATTCCAAGGTCGCGAAGGGATTGAACCTGGCGTACAGGTTGGTCACGCAGAAAATAAAGTCTAGGGGGAGATTGATTGGACTTACGAGACTAAGTCATAAATTGACATTTGGAGACATTAAGCTCACAACCTATCGACGGCTTCTCGAAGGGGAATTGAGTCTTTGGCTGAAGAAATAATCATGGGGAAATTAGTGCCGTCGGTGTAAATGGATAGGGAGCAGTGTTTACGAGTAATAATCCTGTCAAGATCGTTTATAGTTAAAATGAAAAAGAGGGGACCTAGATGGCTGCCTTGTGGGACAACAGAAATGGCTAAAAACAGGATTGAGAAGACCGACTTAAAGCGAACGCTATAATAACGGTTCTCCCGATAAGACGATATCCACTTTACTCGTAACAATATGCGATCAAAATCGACGGGAAGACAATTCGAAAAGGATCAATTGATGTGATATTTTATTCCAAGGCCTTAGCGAAATCTGTAGCAATAATATCGATTTCGCTGCCATTTTCTAGGGCTGAAAGCTTAAAGGATACGAATTGAACTAAATTTGTAATAGTTGATCTACCTTTCAGAAATCCGTGCTGACTGGGTGAAATAAGTGACTTGCACTGAAAGCTTAGAACTTCATATAAAAAACGTTCGAACATTTTAGGTTTGTGAGAAAGTTTAGCAATAGCAAGCTTATGGTAGCTCGGAGATTTCGGAGTAAAGATTCATTGGATTAATCTCTGCTGACCGTGCTGCGAATTACCATTTTTTTCATAAGAACATGGAGTGACGTTAAACCAATGAAGGCTTCTATAGCTGCTGTGGGGCATGTGTGCCTTCCGCCGGCAATGCTGAGGCAAGTCATTGTAGCCGCTGCAGCTATTGCATTGCAGATTTCTCTTTGGTTTTGTTGTACTGTGTTACTGATGAGGTGAACACACGTAGTATTTTCTTGTCGGATGCGCCTTCAATTCTGCACATCATCGTAGCTAAGCAGATCTTCCACTTTGGTATTTATGTCGCAAAGCCATTTTGTACACATGACGCTCTATTCACTCCATGTTTTTCAACATGAAGAAGGTCAAACTGATTGTTCTGAAGCTTATGGCATACCAATAATTGAAGGAAGAGCGCTATACGAGGGCGGGTCAATAAGTCCGTGACTTTTGGATTAAAACACAGATTTTTTGATAAAAAAATAATTTTATTTTTCAACGTAGTCTTCCTTGAGCTCTATACACTTTGTCCAACGCTTCTCCAATTTTTTATCCCTTCCAAAAAAAATGATTTGTCGAGGTCCTCAAAATAGGCGAGATGACTTCATCATTGGAGTCAAATCTTTTTCCACCAAGCCATTTCTTCAGGTTTGGGAACAAGAAGTAGTCGCTCGGAGCCAAATCTGGAGAATAGGGTGGATGAGGGAGCAATTCATAGCCCAATTCATGGATTTTTGCCATGGCAACTGCACATGTGTGCACCCTTGCATTGTCTTGGTGGAAAAGAACTTTTTTCTTGGCCAAATGAGGTCGTTTTTTTTTCAAATCGTCATTGAATCGGTCCAATAAGTTGGCATAATATTCCCCATTGATTGTTCTTCCCTTTTGAAGGTAGTCAATGTGGATTATCCCGCGTGCATCCCAAAAAACAGTCGCCATAACCCACCTTGGCCTTCTTTGGCGCCGATTCACCCTTAGAAACCCACTGTTTTGACTGTTGTTTGTTCTCTGGTGTGTTGTGATGGATCCATGTTTCATCCACGGTTACAAAACGGCGCAAAAACTCCTCCATATTACGATTAAACAACGCCAAACCTTCCTGTGAAGTTGTTACACGATTGCGTTTGTGGTCGACTGTGAGCAAACGCGGCACCCATCTTGCGGAAAGCTTTCTCATGCCCAAGTGATCATTCAAAATTGAAACCACTGAGCCATGCGAGATCCCTACGGCTTCCACAATCTCTCGCACTTTCAATCTTCGGTCGGCCAACACCATATCGTGAATTTTTTCGATTGTTTCGGGTGTAGAGACCTCAACTGGGCGTCCAGGACGTTCGGCATCTTCAGTGCTTGTACGGCCACAACGAAATTCAGTAAACCACTTTTTTACCATTGAAATCGATGGTGCAGAGTCCCCATAGTATTTATCAAGCTTAGCCTTGGTCTCGGTAATGGTTTTCGCAAGAAATAATGCTTAATAAGCACACGAAATTCACTTTTTTCCATTTTCTCCTCAAATTAGTGAGTAGTCTGATAAAAATAGCTGTCAAACACAAACTAACTGATGCAGCAAGTTTAAATTTTGACAGGAGTCAACTGACAGATGCCTGTTGACAGGAGCAGTGTTGCTGTTTCAGTAAAGAGGTCAGAAATTCTAAAAGTCACTGACTTATTGACCCGCCCGTACCTCACCACATCTCATGACATACTACCTTGATCAAAAAGTTCCCGGAATATGTTCAAAAAATTGGTGATGCAAGTTTATTCATCTAAATCTATATTGTCCCCTTTAAAGTAATCCCCATCGACTGCAATAGACTTATACCTGCGCGTGATCCAATCCTGTATTCGGTTTTCGATATGTCGGTCAGTTCTTCCTGTGATTTTTCCATTATTTCCTCTCGGCTGCTGAAACGCGCTCCCCGTGGTAGTTTTTTGACTCGATTGAACAGAAAGAAGTCACAGGGAACCAAATCAGGTGAATTCGGTGGCTGTTGGATGGTATTTGTTCTATTTTTCGTCAAAAAATTACAAATAATGATGGCACTGTGCGACGGTGCGCTATCATGGTTAAAAATTCACGAGTTTTGTGCCCACAATTCTGGTCTCTTTCGGCGAATTTCTTCACGCAAACGTCTCATAGCGCCCAAATAATACGAGTACTCTTTGTTTACTGTCTGGCCTTCTGGCAAAAATTCATGATGCACTATGCCGTTGTAATCCATGAAAACCGTGAGCATTGCCTTCTTTTTTGACTGAAAACGACGTGGCTTTTTTGGTGCCGGCTCATTTGGTGAACGCCATTCACTTGCCTGATGTCTGGATTGCGTATCGTACTCATAAACCCACGTCTCGTCTCTAGTAATGATCCTTTTGATGAATGTGGGATCGGATTCAGCCTCGCAAATCATCTCTTTTGCGACGTCAACGCGGTCTCTTTTTTGCATGAAATTGAGGTCTTGTGGCACCAATTTTGTTGCTACATGACGGAAACCCAAATCATTAACCAAAATGTCTTGGACGGATCCATAGGCAATGTTCAAGTCCTCCGCTATCTCTCTGATGGTTAATTTGCTTTTATTGACCAACATTTCTTTTACTTCATCAATGTTTTCGTCGGTTTTCGATGTCGATGGTCTGCCACTGCGTTCATCATCTTCGATTGACTCACGACCACTTTGGAACCGCTTGTGCCACTGGTAAACGACCGTTTTTTTTAGAGAATCGTTGCCGAAACACTTTTTAATTTTTCGGCGTTCGAGCACCATTAAATCCGCTTTTTACGCAAAATTTAATACAAGTTCGTTGTTGCAAATTGAAATCCATTTCTAAAATTTTAAAAAATCGCCAACACACACAGTTATAGATGTACTCATGGCTACGTAACTCTTGCAAGTGTCAAGCTATGACGCTAAGATTTAGACGGAATGTCAACAACAGATTTACCAACTTAACAAAATAAAACACAACTCAAATCAGAACAATGGGAGCGCCACACTGTGGTGTCCCCCGGGAATTTTTTGATCAAGGTGGTATACCGGCTATGGAGAGTTGTGTTATTGAACTTGATTCACTTGCAGTTTCAAAGTTGGGGAACTGATGGTGAGCAAGTCCTGATCAGATTACCTACGTAGTGAACATCTACCTTTCACGCAGCGTAGGTACCATCAGGCCTTCTGAATATTTCTTGCATAGAAAACTAATCTAGATATCAAACTCTACTAATGCTTTAACGTTCGCACAGACACACTATAAGTGAATTCCAAAACTTTTACATTCTCTATAGGTTCCTCAAAATTTGATAGAATGAGAGCAATTTACATGTAAAATTGCTAGAATGAGAGCGATTTGCGTAGCGTGGTTTGTATAAAATGAGAGGGAAATTGCCATTGATCACAATTCACACGTATTCACAGACAGGGTCGTACGGATAAGGGCGATCAGTAGAAAACCGGTTTTGATTTTCTAATATCTGGAAAGTTTTCCATCTAGGTTAGTTCATCTATGGTTTGTAATCTTCTTTCGTCACCTTTATAGAAGGTATTTTTTAAAAGCTTTTTCTGCCTCCTATTCCCGTCAGACCGCTTCTCATTCGAGACCACATATGCGTTTCTTTCACACCCTGGTTTCTGTATAGATATTATGTAAGGTTTTTCATTCAGCACGGAAGATTAATCTGAGTAAATAAAATAGATGAGAACTAGGAAAGCCGTCTCTTATCTGGATTAAGTAGAAAATAAAATGGAAATCAACTCATGGAAAATGGAAATCAACTCATGCCGAGATCTATCTAAGATCTACAAAAGAAGAAGACCTGTCATTATTTTTCTGATTCTCGTTCTAACTGTGAGAATAGATTTTCTAAAATTCAATATCGAGTAGATAGTTTAGGATATGAAGACTCGCCAATACATCTTCCGTTTTCCTGCGTTGTTCTGGAATCCACAAGATGTCGTGAGTTAATATCGTTGAGCTAAAGACCTCAAAAGTTTAGTTCATAGGAAAACGTGATTTCAAGCACAAATCAGAGTTCTACATATTTTCCATATGGAAACCCTTTGCTTAAAGTTAAACATTTTCTGCTTTGTTTAGTTCCAGATCAATATAATTTTTAAACTCAGAGTAGTTCAAAGCATTTCCAACCTTCACGATTCGAAGCGTCAGAGAGGAGCTTTCGACACTCTCATAGATAAGCCGGTTCCATCCTATTTGGTGGTTCGGGGTTTTCTTGGAGGTTGATACCCAATTCGAATGTGTCATAGAAACAGGCGGAAGATTTATCTCATTGCAAAGATCTAGGTACTCTTGGTCAGGCTTTAGTATCAGATAACGTCTCTCATATTCATGCAAATGAGATATCCTAATGGGATTGAGACTCATAAACCTCATAGACACTGACAAGCCATAACAAATTCCAACATATTTGTTTCCATTTTTAGAAAAAAAAAAAAAAAAATAACCACAACCCAACCATCCACATATTTCAGCTAAATTAGCATTTTTTTCCTGACCCAACATAACTTGATAAACAAATATAAACTTTCACCCTCAAATCCTAAAACTCACATAAATTTTGCAACCCTGATTGGCTGCATACTATCCGATTGGCGTCCTAACGATTTAATAATTATAAAAAATTCATAAATGGTAATTCATTGCTGAAAAGTAAATAAATAACTCTCAATCCAGTGGAGAGAAATTCACCCTGAATCTGGCGTCACCGCAGTGTCAGTGTTAAAATTTACTATTTATGGATTTACGATTTTCCATCAGCACGTGCAAAGATTTTTGCCACCCCTTTGCCATTCTCCTCTATGATTTACCATTCCTCACCAGAGAGCCCAAACAACAAAAAATTCCACAGACGACCTTTAGCCCCTATATTTGCCAGTGGGTTGCCAAAAATATAAATTTTTTTTTATTGATTTTTCGTTTCTCATGAAACCTGCTGTTAATGCCATTTGTCTGTCGTAAATTTCCTGCAACATTTCAATTCGCAAAGTTTAACTCAATGGCAATGGCAATAGCAATGGCAATGGCAACTCTGGAGTGTACAAACACATAAACGACTTGGGCATCCCTTAAGTGGTACAGCTCTCCGCACATACCCGCTCGCTATTTAGATGATTTATATCTGCCCGTGGACGTATTCGTATTCGTACAGTAAAAATTCAATTCGAAAAAGTTGCCAATAAAAACAGATGATACATGTGGGTGAAATGATCGAATTACGTCGCGCGTATCCTTGCTATTACATATGCGACGTGAGTGGAATTATCCTTTGCTTGGCATTTGGTAATGAAATAAAAATTTCGCTCAGATCGTGGTTTGGGTGTTGTTCCGAGCAGTGAGCCTGGGAAGGATGACGCCAAAAGTGCCCATACTTACTGCTGGGAAGCTATTTTCTTAACTTTCAGTTCATGTCCTTTGCCGAATTGTTGGGTTAAATATAAAAGGACTTTGGTGTTGGGTGAAAAGTAGTTTGAAGAAGTTTACGAGTACGAGCAGATGCCGAGACAAAGGAATAGACATCCATTGGTGGAATATTTACGGCGCGTAGTTTTTAGTATTCCAATTTTTCCCTCATCCTTCTTTTTTATAGGAAACTTGAGATGTTTTATTAGATTGAATGGTTTTTCCTTAGAATTTCATTGGAAGATTCACTTATATTGACAACATTTCTGTACAATATTTGATTCGAATGTTACATATATTAGCCACCTAGAATGGGTTTTTTGCAACTCATCATCCAAAAGGGAATGGTTTTTCAAAGCAGGTTGATCTCATCGAGGTAAAACGCTTCTAGGAGCCAACATTAATCAGAACTACATACCTATTTCCAAGTCATGAAATAGGTAATGACGAAAAAGACGGGATCAAACTACAGCACTTTCACAGGAGCCATCCCGTTCTACAAGAATATAGATGCCGCATTAGAAGGGATGGGTTACAAGCAGACAATCAAAAAATTTGCATCAAAACAGGGGTGCACAAACCAGTGCTACAGAGAAAGTTGAGGGGAATCTTCGAACTCCAGATGAATAAATCTAGAACAAAAACTTTTGCAGCTTGTTTGACGAAGACTATGGTTACCATTCTGTTACAGGCATTTTGAACCTTTCAAGTTCAAGACAAGGAAGTATTTGTTGAACCTACTCTGCTTAATAGGAACAGCTGAAAGTACGCTCGATGAACGGATTTGAATATCAGTGGCTCAATGATAAATAAGCGGATTGAAGAGGACATTTTGAGTCATGCTAAATATAGGAGCATATTGGTGACATGCTCCAGCTCCAGATCACAAAACAGTACTGCTGTGGGTTTCAAATTTTATAGCTACATGTTCAGCCTTAAAAAGAAAATCAACTGATAGACCCATAAGTGTTCAGACACTTGAAATGTTGCAGCTATAAGAGAAGCAGTTGAACGATCTCAGCTGTTAAACATGCCTCTAAAATTTTACAGGCCGATCTGAAGCTCCACCCATACAAAATGACGATAGTGCAAGAACTTAGTGAACGGAACTGGGAAAATCACAGACCAAGCTCCAACGTATTCTTCAAAACATCCCACAAAATGCTCTTTTAATAACGAGGGACGAAGCTCATTTTCATCTGTCTGGCTGTGTGAACAAGCAGAATTTTCGGTACTGGGCACCAGAGAATCCGCGGCAGCTCTATGAAAGGCCACTTCACGGCCCATTTGTTACCGTTTGGTGTGCTGTTGGATCTTTTGGCGTTTAGGGTCCCTATTTTTTTTGAAGAGGGAGGCGTGACGGTTACCATAACTGCTGATCGATATATCGACATGCTACGTAATTTTTTGGAACCAAAACTTAGAGAACTTGAACATTCGCGGGTGTGGTTTCAATAGGATGAAGCCACGACTCATACGGCAAGAGGGAATAATTCGTCGGTGGCGTTGACCCAGCGTGAATTTCGGCACAGATTTCCCGGTTTTCCGACACCAACTGGGCATATACTACGATGTTTAGCCGCTCTCTCAGAAAAGTATGGGACAACACGAGATGCTGCCAGATCTGTTCTGCCCCGTATCACAGCTGTGGTTGAGGATGTTGCGGAGGACCCCGGAGGACCCCGGAGTATCGAGCAGACGACGAGCCACACGCAACTGGGTATACATCAGCAGTCTTTACACAAAATTTTGGTGGTACTGACCGCCAAGCGGAGGTAACCTACGCTCAAGCCATCCTGAATTTCGACCACGAGGGAGACAACTTTTCATCGAAAATCATGATATGCAAATAAGCAAAATTATCGCTTCTGGGGCTCCGAAAATCCACGTATAACCCATGAGCCATTATACCCGCTTATTACATGCTGTGCTGTTAACACTGAAGGGGTCATCGGGCCTTATTTTTACGAAAAAAGCCGCGGGCCAAACTACTACTGTGGACGGCGAACGCTACAGAGCCATTCTCAACGACTTTTTCCTTCCTCAATTGGATGAATTGGGACTGGAGAACATGTGGTTCCAACAGGATGGAACAATGGCGCATACAGCAAGAGCCACAACTGCATTTCCCGGTCCCCTAATCTCTTGATTTGGCGATTTGCACTGGCCGGCAAGATTGCCGGATTTAACCGTTCCAGTCTTCTTTTTGTGAGGTTTTTTTAAAGTCACGAGTCTATGTCGACAAACCTAAGACACTTGAAGCCCTTAAAGGGAATATCCGTCAAGAATGCGAGTACCTAACGCCGAATGGCCATCAGTTCTGGCGCGGCCATTTAGCCGATAACATTTTCTGGACGTGATGGAAAAAAATTCAAGACATCAAGTAAGCATAATCCAAAGGCAGTACCAAAGATTTGCATTCATAAAAAAATTACAGCCAAAAAACTTCGGATGATACTCGTAACTTTTGTACCACCACAAAAAGAGCACCCACTTCCACTTAACATAGAAATAATCACTCCTCCCAGTAGAGAAGACGTTGGAGTAGCTATTAAGAAGGTGACTCCGATGTTTTTCTTTTCCCATCAGATCAGATCACCCCAACAAAGAACCAGTTCTCTGTATTCCCTTTATATACCTTTAGCTGAAATGTCTAAGTCATTCGAAGCAATATAAGTAAGAGCTTCAGTGATACAGTGGCTACACAGCAAGCGCCCACCACGCCAGGGCCAAATTCCTGCAACTTGATGCCAGCGTAAGCCAGACATTGTACTATCCGCAGTGTCGGCATTACTTTCACAGCAAGCGTCGCAGGATGCTTTCGCAAAAGCGTAAGGCTCCGTCACGATCACAGTGAGCAGTCTTCAATCTGACATATTAGAGGCGTCGGGACGCATTCGTTTGTTCTACCGGCAACCTGGAGAGTCATGCCATATGCTCATATAAGATTTTTCTGTCAGTGGCACCCCTAACTGCGGACGCGGGTAGACCTAACGTAGGTTTGAGGTCTGAGAAACTCGCGTCCTCCCTTTCGTCAAGCGAACAACTGCAAGTTTTAGAGGATTGATTGTAAGCCCATTTCTAGTACACTAATCATCGATCGCTTTTAGGGCTGCCAGTGCTTTAGAGCAGAGCATGCAAAAGCCTTTATAAAAGGCACTCTTTGAAGCCCAAATTTGTTTCTCATATTCTTTTTGCTGCGGTATGAAAAGACCGCAGCCTACTTCCAAATTTGTGTTAAATGACTTGTTGAAAAGTTTTCTGGTTTCTTTATGTAGTCGCTGCACATATGCGTTCCACTAAGGAACGAACGATCTGAAGGATAGTTTTCCGGCTGGACTTGCAAGCTCAAGCTCTGAACAGCCTCCTCTAGCTTTTGTTTTGTTCTAAATTTACGAGGAGCACTGTCGCACTTGCCACTTTAAATCGTGTTCAGTTGATATTCTACTGATTCCTACTCTTCAGCAAGGTCGATTCCGATTTTGATGGTTCATTATGGAGACCTCTGATAGTATGATACTTTCCAGCCGGTAATCTCCTTAGCGTACCTGTTGTATAACGTTAAGTTGATCACTTGCTATTTTACTCTCGTAACAAAAGTTGGCGGAGGGCCAACATTGTTGACAACCTCTTACGTTGCATTTGCTACTCCATATTCCTGGAATCACAGTATTCAACGAGTTTAGCTACCGCCATTGGTCCACCACCACCACAATAACGAGTCCTATGGAAAATAAATAGACGCAACGACGAATTAGTGCTAGTCTACGTTCGTTTCGTAGCTTATGTCTGCAGCTACTAAATATTGGTTGCAATATTGTCCAAGCTTAGATGGTGAGAGTGAGTACGGCACAAAAAGGCAAGTTCTCGTCCTTTCCGATTACTGGTCATTTGGGGGTGTGAAACCTAAAATATCCAAAATCAAAGATGCACTAGTTCCTGTATGGATATTGTGTGAGGTTTTGTAAGAAGGAAATCCTCCCACAGAGGGATACAAAAGCAGACTTGGAATGTTGAAGGTTGATCTGAGTAAATATAGGGTCATACAACAATGGGTTGGATGGTCATCCAACAATGGGTCATCCAATTAATAGAAGATCGTAACATTTTTCCGAAAAGTGGTGATGTTTTTATTCTATTAGTACCTGCAAGCTTTGAGGTTAGTAAAGGAATTCAAAATATGCGCAATTGTTCGCCACGGCTCTTCCTACTAATAATCATTGTTATGGTGACATTGTTCATCACATTTTCGCATAATCGCAGCTGTACTCGTATTTTGCGAATAACAGTTCTGATATTTTCTCTTCGTGCATGAGTCATTGGTGGAGCATTGGGTAAACTTTTCCGTTGACATAGCTAGAAAGGAAAAAGTCTAAGTCTCCATTTCGAGAAATCAGACGTCCTGGAAATTGTTCACGCAATAGATCCGTTATTTCACCAGCTGTGTTGCATGTCCGGGCTGTCCTCCTGAAAACAAATGTCGTCCACATTCATAGCATCAATTTTTGCCAACAAAAAGTCAGTCAACATCGTTCGGTAACGCAATCCATTCAATGAAACGATCGCACCAGTGTCATGTTCGAAAAGAAATATGGCCCAATCACACCGCCAGCCCAAAAACTGCACCAAACTGTCACTCGTTGCTGATAGAAAGGTTGTTTCACTACACTATGTATATGTATACTCGTATCTTGGGATTTTGAAGCCCCACATGTGTACGTATCCAGACACAGGAAATCTGCCAAAAATCATGATCTTGTTCCTAAATTTCCAGCACCTAATCAGCGAAAGTACGGCGTTGTTCGTGGGCTAATGCCTTCAATACTTGTGCCAACGGGTCGTTATAAGCATGTAGACCAACATCTTTATACAAAATGTGGGGCAAAAGTGGTTGCGGATAGTTCTAGTGATCGTCTCGAAGTGGACACAACTGGATTTTCAGTCTCACTCTCGGGTACGGTGGCGATATTTTCCACAGACCTTACCGGATGAACCCGAGTTGGAGTCTTCTTAACACTACCATATTCTAAGATGTTCAAATTCATGGCTTAAATTCACTGTAGCTGTCTGAGAAGGCGAATGAATTTCATGAATTTTACGAAATGTTTCCGAAATACTTTCACCGTTTTTGTAGTGAATTTTCATTATTTCAAGACGTTGTGCGAGTATGTATCGATCCACATTTCATAACTTCTTAAGCTTTACCTAAAAAAGGTCATCACAATGATAGTTCAATGTTGACGGTTTAGCAACGGGCTGAAATTTAAAATGACAGCTCTTGTTTGATGACCCTGTGTATGTAATATTTGGCGGGACAAAAGTAATGTCGTAATGTGTATATATCATAATTTTTACAAATTGCGTCAAGTGTCATTATGCTTTGGCATTTATATTGTAGGCAGATAGAGAATAACTTGACAATAAGCAGTGTAGCGATACACACCTGAAGAACGCGAAATTATTTTTACTGCTTATTTGGCCGGCCTGTTTGTTTAACACAGTTTGAATTTCGTCCGTGTGCCAACAATTAAGCGTGCGGCTGAACGTCTCGTGCAAACTGGGTCTAGTAGAGATTTCGCAAAAGTGGAAAGACGTGAAGACGTTCTCTTAAAAGGGGTAAACCGCTCATCAATTGCTACCTGCTGACAGTCGAGCATGATTTTACATCCAAGATCATAATGAGCCACGAAGCACATTTCCTCTTAAGTGTTTGCGCACTCCCCTTGATTGAATCCCATTGTCGAGGTGTCCTACTGGCTATTCACAACAGCTTGGACTCCTCTCTCGTTGCAACATCATCCACTCCCAATCTCGACTTTGTGTCGGTTAAAATAACCCTCACTCGTAGAGGCTTGTATGTTATGTGTTGTTACATTCTTCTTGCTTGATGATATCATTATCTTCCGCGATTTTAATCTGACTCAGCTGAAGTGGACTCCATCTGAAGACCTATCTTTTTTCATCGCTTCCAATCCCATTTCTACTAAGGACTGCCTCTTCTTAGATCGGCTAACAGACTCTAGTCTATGCCAAGTCAGTGGCGTTTCCAACTATATGGAAAGGCAATTAGACCTTATCTTCACAACTGATCCCATCAACTCCTCAGTATCGTGTTGTCCCCTATCTCTTTCAGCTATTGATAACTTTCATCCTACACTTCTTCTCTCATTTTTCCACAACTCTCCCCTTCAGTCGCCTCCCCACCGCAATTATATTTTCTTACAATTTTCACAAAGCTAATTTCCGTAAAATTAATACCTATCTAAGCAGTGCTTCTTTTGAGTTTACCAATCTATCTCTGGTTGATGCCCTCTCCATTTTTTACAGAGAAATATTCAAATCCATCTCCCTTTATGTGCCTTACTCCCGCCATAAAACTTCTTCTACATCCCCTCCTTGGTACAATCGTAAACTTCGCTCTCTACGAAACAAAAGAAACAAGTTATGGGCGGTATTCCTTCGCACCCACTCTTCTTCCGACTATTTAAACTATCTAGGTACATATCTTCATTTCATTGAACTCTATAACTCTCTCTATCAGCGCTACCTGAATAGTGCGCAAACCAATCTCATAAATGACCCCAAGTCCTTTTATCAATTTGTCAATTGCAAAAGTAAGACTGATGGTTATCCTTCCTCCCTCGCTTTCGAAACCAAATCTTCAAGTGATCCTCCTACCATCGCCAACTTTTTTGCTACATTTTTCAAGCAATCATTTGCCAACAACTCCTTTGTACCAGATCCCTCTTACTTGAATGATCTACCAAATTTCTCTATTGGTCCCTTTCTCACTCAAAATTTCGATCCTGCAGTTATTGAAGAAAAGTTACAAAATCTTAAAGATGAATTTGTACCTGGCCCAGACGGACTCCCCGCCGTGTTTCTTAAGAAATGCTCTTCCAACCTGTCTCTACCCCTTTCCTACCTTTTTTGTCTATCGCTTACACAGGGTGAATTTCCTCAGATTTGGAAGACCTCTTTTATAATCCCGATACACAAAAAGGGATCTAAGCATGAAGTTACCAATTATCGTCCCATTGCTAAACTCTCTCATATACCCAAACTCTTTGAAAGCATTTTATACGAAACGTTAAGCTTCAAATGCAAGCCTTTTATTTCTCCCCGACAACATGGTTTTCTAAAAGGGAGGTCAACTACCACAAATCTAGTTGAATTCGTGTCTTTTGCTCTCTCAGCCTTAGAAAATGGCAAAGAAATCGATGTTATCGCAACTGATTTCACTAAAGCGTTTGATAAGATATCTCATCAATTGATCCTCTGCTCTCGGCTTTGAGCCTCTCTTTTTAAAATAGATTTCTTCTTACCTGGTAAACCGATATTATAGTGTTCGGTTTAGATCCGCCCTTTCTGTTCCATTCCTGGCCTCATCTGGAGTTCCACAAAGCAGTCATCTTGGCCCTCTTCTCTTCATTCTTACTATCAACGATGTTTAGAGTGTCATTAAGCACTCCTCCCTCTCCCTTTACGCTGACGACACAAAATTTTTTAAATCTATTTCCTCTCCCCAGGACTCTGCCTTTCTTCCAGAAGACCTTGATCGGTTTTCAGTCTGGTGCCGCAAAAACTGCTTAGAACTTAATATAGCCAAATGTCAATCTATAACCTTCTCACGTAAATGTAACCCGTCTCCTCCCCGACTTTATTTTCTCTATGGTCAACCAATTCCCCTGGTTCAGTCTCTCCAAGACCTTGGCATATTATTCGACAGTGAGCTTAATTTCCGTTAGCATATCGATAAGATGATCCTCAAAGCCAACTCATCACTTGGCTTTATTAAACGGTGGTCCAAGGAATTTTCCAACCCGTATGTAACCAGATCTCTCTATATTACCTCTGTTCGCCCCCTGCTTGAGTATGCCAGTCAAGCTTGGTCCCCCTTTTACCGGGTTCATGTTTCCCGAATCGAAGGTATTCAACGTCGATTCCTCCGATTTGCCCTCCGTGGCCTGCCATGGAACGACCCTTTAATCTTACCTCCCTATCAGGACCGCCTCAAACTTCTAAATATGAATTCGTTAGAAGAACGTAGGAATATTGCTAACATGCTTTTCATTCATCGTCTTCTCTCAGGTTCCATCGACTGTGCATCCATTTTGAACTCCATTTCCTTCAATACCAATCCCCGCAATCTACGTTGTCCTCGTCTCTTCTATCTACCGGTCCACCGCACCTCTTATGGCTCCAACGAACCAATCTCCCGAATGCTCCGAAAGGTCAACTCAAACCTCTCCCTTTTTCATTTCCACTTCCATCACTTCCTTGGTCACTAGCTCTTAAGTCTTTCTGTTAGTTTTTAAGTTAGATTAAGCTAACCTCAGCCCCCACCAAAATTAAAATTAAAATTAAATTAAAAATTAAATTTATGTGAATAAACAAAATTTGCATTTCTGGGGCAACAAGAATCCACATGAAATGCACGAAGAGTCATTGATGCAATGTGACTGTTTAGTGCGGCATTTGCAGCGAAAAAGTGATTGGCCCTTATTTTTTGAGGACCCCGACAGCAGCATCCTAGCTGTAACTGGTGTGCGTTACAGACAGATGTTGAACGACAATTTTTTTTTGCTGCAAGTCGCTGAATTGGGTCTCGAGCACTGTTTGTTCCAGCAAGACAGAGCAACCGTTCATACAGCTCGGGCAATGATGGAGATTTTGAATCACAAATTTCCAGGCCATGTGATATCCGCTTTTGGAGATTTTATCTGGCCGGCCAGATCGCCAGATCTGACGGGGCCAGACTTTTTCTTTCGCGGCTTTTTGAAATCTCACGCTTACCACAACAAACCACAAGTCTTGAAAGCCAACATTGAAGAAGAAATCACGGATTTGGAGCCAGATCTTTTGCGAACAAGAACTCAAAATAAAGTAAGACGAGCACAAATGTGCCTCAACTCAGAAGGTGGTCATTTGACCGACATAATTTTTTCAATTTAATGTCATCAATTTATGTTATCTGAGCTTCTCGTGAAAACAGAGCATTATAATATTACTTTTGCCCCACCTTGTAGATGTGTGCTGAATTAGTCATCTCTTATTTGCACTCATTTTTAAACATGAGTATGGGACGACACATTAAATGAATGTAATGTGACTAAATTGTACGAAAAGTTGTTTATTAAATTAAAAAATATACTAGTACATATACTCTAAATCAACTTCTGTAAGAACAATTAAAAGCAAATGTAAAATAAATCCCTAGATGTTCTTTGAACTTGTGTCAAAATGTAAGGCACGAGATTAACTATACAGAAAATGGATAAATAATAGACTCAACAGAAATTACGAAACCGAATACAAAGGTTTTCGAAATAAATAAAAATAAATAAATATATAAACAAGAGACCGTATACTACCAATACAAAAATAAATTTGCTCAAACACAAGCAGATCCTCGAAAAACATGGAGCTTATTGAAGGAGATTATGGGCAGAATGAAACTCAATATTGATGAGGCAATTGGAAAAAAACTTTGTAACCGATAAATCCTCAATCGAAATTTCCATCGAACTTGCGTAGTATGCATAATTGCGATTTAATTACCTTAACTCCCCACAGAGTTGCCATTCCAAGTACTATAATACAATGTATTCCCAAATGAAACCAGTATCGTGAAACTTTAATATAATAAAGGAAATGGATGAAAATAAATCTGTAGGAGTAGATGGCATCCGAGCTCCTGATATAAAACGACATGCCAATGTTTTTGCGCCCATTATTAGCAAATTTATAAATCTGAGCTTATTACAGGGAAAAATTCCACAAATCTTTAGGGGGGAATAAAAAAACAAAAAACAAAATTATCAATTATCGACGTATTTCTATATTTCCAGTTATCGAAAAATGTCTAGAAAATGCAACAACTACTAGACTTCACAACTTCGACGATAAATATCATATAAACTAATACACCAGAATCAGTACAGGTAGACCTCACTTAACACAGGGGTTACGTTCCTCCTGAAAAATGCCGTGTTAAACGATACAAGAAACTAGTGCAAAAAGAGTGGTTACTTTCCATGATTTCAGAGAACCCTCACAATTTTTGTTTTAACTTTTCTAAATATGTTTTATTCGAAGTTGTATTTTTATTAAAGATGGAAAAATTAACAAAAAAAAAAAAAACAAAAAATAACTTTATTCCTGCACAACTTAAAAAAAAACAAAGAAAAAACTAAACAAAATAAAATTTCAAATGGTGGAATTCATTCTTCGTCATTGCCTAAAATTTCCATATGTGGCCGTTTTTGTGATGCATCGACATCCTTTTCGTTGTTGAAAATAGCTTTCGGTAGGTTTCTTTGTAAGGCAACATGCATTTTTCCAGCTCTCTTTTGAATTTTAATCGCCTTTCAGTAGATGGATCGGCATTTAAAAAAAACTATTCTAAGTTTTTAGCTAGGCTCATTCCTTTTGCCAAGTCTTTTGCTGTGAACTCGTCAGCTTCTCCCTCGTTCTTGTCGTCAGTGCCGCTGCAACTGGAGTTCGGTTGGTTAGGATTCGCTGCTAATATTTCAATTAAGTCCGTTTCTGTTAGTTCTGTATCTTGCAATAAGCCTTGAATATCTTCGGCTTCCATATCCTCAAAACCTTCGCCTTCGATGGAATGAGCAATCGTTAAAATTTCTGCAAATTCAGCTTCTGACACGTCGACCGCTTGCTCTTTTTCAACTGCTAATGGCCAAAGTTTTTTCCAACTTGCATTCAAGGTTGACTTTTTTAGCTCTTTTATAGAAAGTGATATTATTTTGATGCATTCCTTGATTGTAAACTGGTTACATCAATAGACTTAGATTCTGTTAAATTTAAAATCCACCGCAAAGAACTCCTGATGTAATAAGTTTTAAATGTATGATCCATTGGCTGCAGCAGTGACGTGATATTAGGTGGTAAGAACATGATTTTGACATTAGGATGAGCCAAATCTCTCTGTTTTTTTTAGATATTTTTCTCTTCTGGCACAAAAAAATTATAAAACCAGTCTCTGAATATCGCTCCGGTTACCGAAACTTTTGAGTTTGCTTTCCAGAAAACCGGTAATGTGCTCTTATCTATGCCTTTGAGCGCACGAGGACTAAGCGATCTATAAACCAGCATTGGTTTTGCCAGAAAGTCGCCGGATGTATTTCCACATAAGAGCAGTGTTATTCGGTCTTTGGACACCTTATGCCCAGGTGCAGTCTTTTCTGCTTTTGAAATAAAAGTTCTGTCCGGCATTTTTTTCCACCAAAGTCCAGTTTCATCGGCATTAAAGACTTGGCTGGTTGCGTATTCTTGTTGTTGAATAAATTCTTGAATTTCTTGTGGGTACGTGCTAGCAGCTTCTACATTAGCTGATGCTGACTCCCCTTGAATTTTTAGGCTGTGAATAGCAAACCGTTTTTTGAAGAGCTCAAACCAGCCATTACTTGCGGCAAAATCGGCGCTCATAGAAGACCCTCCATTTTTTCTGAGGTGTTCATAGACTATCAGGGCTTTTTCCTTGATAAGCTGTTTGCTTAAAGGAATTCTTTTTTGGCAATTTTCTTCTCTCCATATGTTGAGTGCTTTTTCCATTTTCTCCATAATTATCGGACGCAGTCGGCTTGAATATTTAAGTGATGTTGACGAACCGCCAGCTACAGCTTTTCTTATTGCCGATTCATTTTTCTTTATGGTCCGTATCGAAGCTTCATTCAACTTTAAGTTCTTCACAATTGCAGTTGCATTTTCACCTTTGGCTAGGCGATCTAAAATGCTTATCTTTGCTTGTAAAGATATAACATTTCTCTTAAGTGGTTGTTTTTCTTTCTTCGCTGACATTTCAAAACCAATTTATAAATAAAGGCTTGAAAATTGAACAGTGAGTTCTAAAACATGCCTTTTACGCGATTACAATTCACCTATGTTATCATAAAAGTACGTACCGAGCTTCGCGAACACAAAAAAGGAACTGAGTAAATTGGACTGAAACCGGTTTCCACACCACTAGGTACTGCATAGTACTGATGGGCAGAGTGCACATCATACGCTCTCAGATAAGTTTAGGACAATTTGTGTCTATCTGAAATTTCTTTGAGTTTTAACTTCACTCGAGGCAATAATGACTTCCTCAAAACAAATCTCGACCTTCTAACACCCTAACAACATTGGAAACCGATTAATGATTTAGGCGTGCCAGTGCAGTGGTATCTAGCACTGAATGAATAAGACCTTTGAGACAAAGTCGTGTGTCCCATTGAGGAATACGACTGAGCAACGAAAATCAGGAATTATCATTTGAAAAATCAAAAGTGACCTTCGTTTGACCTTGAAAATGGGTCTCAAGGTCAAACTCGTGGTCACCACCCTCAGAACCTTGTGACTTTTGTCTGCAACATTTTTCGCAATATTTCGTACTTTTTGAGTAATTTTGATGTCTTAAGTTTTATGGCGCCCTCTGACGGGAAAAGAGCTGATTTTTGAAAAAAGTGTTTCATGTAAAAGAATTGTAATTTTTTACGCAGATTACGAATCTGTGAAAAAAAATAGGGGTTCCCATTAAAAAATCAAAAGTGACTTTCGTTTGACCTTGAAAATGGGGCTCAAGGTCAAACTCGTGGTCACCATCTTATGTCCCCTTCTGAACTTTGTGACTTTTGTCTGAAACATTTTTCGCGATATCGCGTAATTTTCGAGTAATTTGGATGTCTCAAGTTAAAAAACTCACCCTGTATACGATTCTGTTCTCATCAGGTATGGTTTTATCCTTTATAAATTTTTCGTTAAACTATTTCCGCGATGTACGAGTATATACGATTGTGGATTTACCAGAACTGGAGCCGAAGTCATAAGAATTCGTCAGATGGTTAGCGTTATATAATACTGTACCTAGAATACGGGGCCCCCGCCCAATTATCAAGGCTTCGCCCATCGATGACGTTGTCTAATAAAAAGCGGGGGTAGATTATTCTAAACTGGTCTTATCGTAAACATCCAGATTTTATTGCATGACTGGATGATACGATTTGACCAGTTACAAGTTGCCGGTCATAGGTCTTGTTGGTAGGCTTGACCACCGGTAGTCCATACCAGGACTTAAAACACGGTACCATGGGAGTCAGGAGCCCCCCGGACTTCGGTCCGGGCCTGACTTGTTAGAGGTAGGCCCCCTTGTGGGAGCGTCATGGTGGCTGTGATTTAAACCCAAATCGCGGGTACGGGTTTTCTTTTCTGTTTACCCATTGTAGAGTTGCAAATGAAGTACTGGGTGCTGCGACCCTAAGAGCAGCAAGAGGTTTTAGGTCGGCCTCGACTCATACCAAGGGTGGGACTTGTGCCTCCAACACAGTTCCGAATTGGTATAATATATAAGCGAACTATTAGATAATACAAGCGAGTGATTAGCGATGGCAAGGCGTATCCTTGCTCCCTATGGGTGTATGTGCACCTCGTAAACATTAAGTCTACATGACAGGAGGTTTACGTTAAAAATCCAGGTACGTTCTGTACCTAGAATACGGTGATTCTTAGTTTGTATATCGCTTTCCGGAACACTTTTTGGTCGGGCGGATGAAGCTGTTATCGCTCATCATCAATATTGAATGGTTCAATCCGTCTGACACCATGATGTTCTTAGCTGGGAATCAGTCTACAGAATTAATCCTTCCAAATATTTAGCACCGACTGTGACTCTACTCTTGCGTCTGCAATTCTATCTATCCGTGCTTCTGTTCGGTATTTGTATCACTGGCAAGTTCTTTTTACGTTTTATTAAATATTTTCAAGACTATGGCCTCGATCGAGCGCTTCTCTGCTTCTTTCATCCCGGAAACCGATGTTCACCCCGGCTCCTATATTCATAAAATTCATTAGCTGTTGTCCCCTCCTTTGTAGTGACAACTTTTGGGCTTCTTATTTCGCTGCATGCGTCTTCAGATATTTTTCGTCAATTTCGTTTCATTATGGTGATAGGTCAGGTGAAGATAGTGCTGCTGCCTGAGCTGGGGCGAGGGTTTCTCGGCTGCCTTACTGTTCTAAAATATTTTCTGATCTCTCTTAAAATACTCGTACAGTAGACTTTCATAGCTATTTCTTTAATTTGGCATGTGAGATGATGATCAGAAAATCTTTTCCATCCAAATCGAATAGTAGATTGCGGTCTCTAGATTAGTCTAGCACAGAAAGAGAGTGACAATCTTTTCACGAAATAAGATCTCGTAAGATGTAATTTTGCTGATTTCAAAGTTCTTCAGTCTTAATAGTCTTTCAACTTTTGACGAGGTCGACTTCTGAATATGTGAAATTTCTCATGCCTCATTGGCAATATTACAACACTATTCATGGGATGATCCCCTAAAAGGATATGCCTCAGCTCTTCCCATTTTTGTTTTAATTATTATCAGACCAATGCCTATTCATGAATGAAAGAATGTTTTAATTTGATCGTCTCTTTAAGGCATTGATGGACCAATGGGAAATTTAAAGTGAATGCGGATTCTTACATAGAAAATAGAAGGTTAGTACTTTTCCCGACAGAAATCGAAGTCGCCAATATATATATACACTCGGATTTTGCATTTTGTTTAATAACCCTTTCTGACAACTGCATAATTCCGTGCTCATAGAACTTCTGGCCCTTACCTAGGACAAAGTGAAAATTTAGGTTGTCATCATTGGTGAAACTTTAACTATTCAAATAGTTTTGCAAACTTCGAAACAAATAAAAATTTGCAAGATCGGGGCTGTATAGTGGATGTGGCATTACTTCTTAACCAAGGTTCGAAAAATTTTCCCGAGTTACGAAAGATGTGTGTGGTCTAGCGTCATCGTAGTTCACGACAACTTTATAACAGCACCGAATTGAAAACATAACCTTCTTTTGGTGCAGTTCGATATGATCTGTACTGGTTCTTCATGCTTAGACAATGATCCTTTCAACTGATGCCATTGTAGACGATCCACTTTCCATTACCAGTGATGATTCGTTTCAAAAAGGATTAATTTCGTAGCGTTTGAAACGCACTTAGCAAATATTGACTTGTGGTGTAAAGTAAATCTTTCTACTTAAGTGTTTTTAATGATTTTCAATTATGGTATGTGAGGGAATCTCTCGCATATACGAGTATGAGTATAACGATCCGATTCTGGTCGACCAGAACTTTAGATATTTTTGATTAAAAATCTACAGAACACAAACTTAAACAAAATCTGACACATGCGTTCTATTCAGCAGTCAACAACATAATCTTCATATGTCAACTAAACTTGATTTGCGTTTAAAGCAAGGTTAAAGTGAAAACTATGAAATACGTTGGAGTGATTCTCAACCGTGCCCGGGCACGGATTCTGGAGACTCCAAACAACGTACGTAATTATAGCCCTTCCGATTTAGGCGCTGGCCCAGGAGTTGCGAGATCACCCGCATCCGATGAATCCTGTCGCTCTTTCTACTGGAACGATGGAAAGGTTAACGGAGAGCCTTTGATTGTTTTCACGTTTTTCAGTGTCAGACTTTTCAATAGGAACTCAGTGTCAAATAAGCTGTCACATTGGGCTACGAAGCTTCATTTATTTTGTTCGCAGTTTGCTATTTCATCGTGGAAAGATTAACGCCACAACAAAGATTACAAATTGTTCCAAAATGGACTCGGCTCTTGTCCATCCACTATCTTGAAAATTCTTGGTCTCAAAGCGAATACTCGTAAGATCCAATTAGTGCAAAAACTAATGCCGCGTGATCATTGATTTTTTCGGGTGTTTAGTGATTGGGCTTTAAATCAACTGGTACTTGACCCAGTTTTTTGACGTAAAATTTTATTTAGTTACGAGGCTTATTTCTGGTTAAACGGCTATGTAAACAAGGAAAATTGCGGTATTTATAGCGGAGATAATTCTCAAGAAGCTTACCAGATACCATGCATCCAGAACAATGTACCGTCTGGTGCCGATTGTACGCCGCTGGCATCATTTATCCTTATTTATTCAAAAATGAGGCCGGAGCACAAGTTACTATCAATAGACACCGGTACAATGCGATGAACAAAGTTTTTTTGGTCCCAAATTTGCCTAGCATCAATGTGGAAGAACTGATAGTGCTCCACCCCACACTTCTAATGAAAACATCGTTTAATTGAAAACACCATATGGCAATAGAGTCATTTCTAGAAATGGACTCTTCAATTGGAAATTAATATCGTGCGATTTGACACCACTGGACTATTTTCTGTTTGGCTACGTCAAGTCACTAGCTTATTTCAATAAACTGGCAAGTGGTTGGCCAGAGCTCGGTTTTTAAGGACTTGTCTCCAGAAACTGAAAATATTGAACGTGCTCCAGGAGAGACACACTCTGAAAGTCTGCCATCTAAGGACAATTGAAGAGAAAAAGAAGGCGTGAGTGCAAAGAGGCGGCAAGTGCTATGTAATACGTTAGTGCTAAAGGTGTCACCCCTTATGCAGGGACGGAATGACACCCACTGAAGTAGACCAACCTTTCGGAAAAGACACTGTGACCTCTTCTTCAATCCCGCACAGCGCCAAGAGTAAGACAATTTCTGGCACAGCCTCTGAAGCCAGTGCTGCGCAACCAACAAAAGTTGTAGTTCCAGTAGATGGAGATCGAATGAATCAGACAACCCATTAACAAAGACAAAATTAGCTGTGATTTTACCCGCACACGATATCCGGATAAGGCCGGTGCTACAAACGTCAAAGGTCATAGATCTGGTCAACGGAAGTCTATTGATGCGGTGAAATCTACACTGAGACACAACTCTAGTGGTGGCTTTTGAAGCACAAAAGATTCGGCTGAAACCGGTGTGCAACGAGAAGACCAATCTCCAAGAAAACCGAGAAATGCCAAAGGGAGATGACGAGATGATGTTACCAGCGCCTTGCCCCTTTGGAAAGGCTCGAAATAACAACTACCTGAACGACGCACGATGAATGTAAACAAAGTGTTGAACACCTGGAGAGCAAGCTAAAACAGAGAATGTTGAGCAAGTCTGTGCCGAAAATCCATCTGGAAACTAAGACTTTTGAGGTTTTCAGGTCCAAAAGCAGATGTATGACAAACCACTAAAGTAATGTCATCTGAGTACGCAGACAGGAAAGTTTTTTTTAAATGGGCTCCTACATTTGTGTAGAGTCTGAACAAAATTGGTCCCAATTCAACGACTACCAAAGCATCCTATGTGGGAAAGAGAAATACTCTTAAAGAAGCAAAGAGGATTCCCTGGGAATCTTTAGAGAATCGTTGCCGAACCACTTTTCCAATATTTCCAACGTTCGCGCACCATTAAATTCGTTTTTTACGCAAAATTTAATACAAGTTCGTTGTTGCAAATTTAAATCCATTTCTAAAATTGTAAAAAATCGCCAACACATACATAGATAGATGTACTCTTGGCTACGTAACTTTTGCAAATGTCTAGCTATGATGCTAAGATTTAGAGGGAATGTCAACAACAGATTTACCAACTTAACAAAAAAAAAAAACAGAACTTAAGTTGGAACAATGGGTGCGCCACACGGTGGTATCCCCCGGGAACTTTTTGATCAAGGTGGTATAAAATTGATTCTGACTTTATTTTAAAGCTACGTTCATGTCATTATATCTGCCATAGAGCATCATTCCAACGGCTTCGCTGGGAGTGCTTCAAGCTATCGGTCCATATTACGTTATTCCGGTAATAACCGAATGTTGGCCTCGAACTCGTCCAAAGTGTTTGGCTTCTTAGTGTAGACCAAGGACTTGATACAGCCTCAGAGAAAATAATCTAGTGGTATAAAATCGCATGATCGCGGCGGCCAATTGATGAACGCTAGCCGTGAGATGATCCAGTAGAGAAATGTCTCCTTCATTACTTCGAGCGCTTCGTCGCTTGTATGACATGTAGCGCCGTCTGACCGCAGAAAGTTTACATTGCTCTATACGTGAGACAATTGATGGTAACGGTGTCTCCTTCCTCATTTCGAAAGAAATAAGGTCCGATGGTGCCGCCATGCCGTAAACAGTTACTCTTTGTGGATGTACTCGTACATATTTATGCTTGGCCGAACACTTGTGAATTATGTTTGCTCCAATAACGGCAATTTTGCTTGTTGACACACCTGCTGAGCCAAAACTGGGCCTCGTCCGAGAAGATGATTTTTTAACTAAAATCCGAATCTCCGGCCAACATCAAGATAGAGGTAAGATACGAGGGCGGATCAATAAGTCCGTGACTTTTTGAATTTCTGACCTCTTTACTGAAACAGCAACACTGCTCCTGTCAACAGGCATCTGTCAGTTGACTCCTGTCAAAATTTAAACTTGCTGCGTCAGTTAGTTTGTGTTTGACAGCTATTTTTATCAGACTACTCACTAATTTGAGGAGAAAATGGAAAAAAGTGAATTTCGTGTGCTTATTAAGCATTATTTCTTGCGAAAAAAAACCATTACCGAGACCAAGGCTAAGCTTGATAAATACTATGGGGACTCTGCACCATCGATTTCAATGGTAAAAAAGTGGTTTACTGAATTTCGTTGTGGCCGTACAAGCACTGAAGGTGCCGAACGTCCTGGACGCCCAGTTGAGGTCTCTACACCCGAAACAATCGAAAAAATTCACGATATGGTGTTGGCCGGCCGAAGATTGAAAGTGCGAGAGATTGTGGAAGCCGTAGGGATCTCGCATGGCTCAGTGGTTTCAATTTTGAATGATCACTTGGGCATGAGAAAGCTTTCCGCAAGATGGGTGCCGCGTTTGCTCACAGTCGACCACAAACGCAATCGTGTAACAACTTCACAGGAAGGTTTGGCGTTGTTTAATCGCAATATGGAGGAGTTTTTGCGCCGTTTTGTAACCGTGGACGAAACATGGATCCATCACAACACACCAGAGAACAAACAACGGTCAAAACAGTGGGTTTCTAAGGGTGAATCGGCGCCAAAGAAGGCCAAGGTGGGTTATGGCGACTGTTTTTTGGGATGCACGCGGGATAATCCACATTGACTACCTTCAAAAGGGAAGAACAATCAATGGGGAATATTATGCCAACTTATTGGACCGATTCAATGACGATTTGAAAAAAAAACGACCTCATTTGGCCAAGAAAAAAGTTCTTTTCCACCAAGGCAATGCAAGAGTGCACACATGTGCAGTTGCCATGGCAAAAATCCATGAATTGGGCTATGAATTGCTCCCTCATCCACCCTATTCTCCAGATTTGGCTCCGAGCGACTACTTCTTGTTCCCAAACTTGAAGAAATGGCTTGGTGGAAAAAGATTTGACTCCAATGATGAAGTCTTCTCGCAAACAAAGGCCTATTTTGAGGACCTCGACAAATCATTTTTTTTGGAAGGGATAAAAAAATTGGAGAAGCGTTGGACAAAGTGTATAGAGCTCAAGGGAGACTACGTTGAAAAATGTTTTAATCATGAATATCTTCTCGGCAGAAATTTGATCTGGCTACTAGGCTGACCAGTTGACCGACGACATGCTTCGTCTGATTGCTTTCCAAAGTCATTATGTGTTATAACTCGTACCATTCTACATATACCCCTAGTGTTTTGATAGATGATCTTGTCGACAAACTTAGAGCATCATTGTGGTACCAGATGACTACCTTCTGACTACCAACAAAGTAAAATGTAACTAGAGCAGTTTTGATAGACCCGTGAGGATCTGTTAATTTTTGTGGGCTTGCAGCTGTTGTATTTGATAAAGCATTTCGAAGCAATGCTTCGAATTCGTTTTCGGAGGAAGTTTCATGTAAGTTATGTATGTCTTTACCAAGAACGAAGGCGAAGTGTCACGTATCGGAAAAAATTAAGGTTGCTTAAAGATCAGCGTTGAGAAACCCAAGCCTACATATTGCTAGTACTTTGTACTGCTATGGGTTGTATGGCTTGCTGCTTTGATTATGGAAATTCGATAGACTCTTATCTCATCGCAAGCGTATGGTAACTGGTTAGTCGGTGCAAATGCATAAGATCTCCCAATATCTGTCTCTTTGGACGGAGGAACCGATATTTTCAGTAGGTAGTGTCAGCAAAGCGAAAACTATATTTGGAAAGTTTTGCAAAATATGGAGAAGCAATATAATGAGTTCAAACACCAAATTCCGACTGTTCTGCTCTAAGGCTGAATCTATGCTGTTTAGTGGTTTCTGTACTTTGAAAGTGACCACAGCTATCACGTTTGTATGAAATGTGTCTGCAAAATTGATTTACTACAATGGGATCTGCTTACTCAAGATGGAATAAGAGAAGGTCATCTGATAAATATATTTCGCAGAGCAATTGACAAGGAGTTATGCCAACTAAAAGAAGTTGTCTCTTAAATGATTTAAACTTTGTAACTTAGAGGATTGTCCATTTATTTTCCTGAAAGAATTTGGGAATCTCTGTATGTCCTTCATCTCTGTTGCAAAATCAGCGAGTAGTAGCATTTTTGAATATAGCTTAATTGCGGTTTGTAATATACCATTTCTTATACTATTGTACATATGTAACAGGAACTCAAGATTTCTTGCCTTAGTCTTCCACTGTCTCCAAATCCGCATCATTCGGATAGGTACTGCCTCCATCAGAAAATTTTTAAATAACAACTTTACATCGCAGATAATTTCTCTTTCTTAACAGAAATAGGAACTTGGCGGGGCTACGAAGAAGATACCAAACGACCTTCAAATTGTTTTAATAAATTCACATAAAAAGTTATTAGCTTGCTTGTATTTTTGAATTGGGCTAAATATATTCCACATAAACCACAAACTTATCCCAAGAACTGTTTTAATATTTTAAACTTTCCTCCCTTTGTGTATTCGCAGAGGTTTCTTACACAGTCCTAATGACACACGTGCTTGTACTACAGGCGCCTGTCTTTCCCAATTCGAACTTTTCTTTCAATATCCCACCGTTATAAAGTAGCTCTGGGTACACATTTCCATTTCGAGAAGCACACGATTTTTGGGACATAACATGACCAATTCCAAGCATAACGCTCAATTATAACGAAAAGTCCAATACACTCACGCACATGCGGCGGAAATCGACAAGCAAACAAAAGGTTGAACAGCAAACAGGCAAACCTACAGTGGGATGGAGAATTTATAGCAAAGCGCTCACCCCTGTAATTTTATTGCATTAATTTTATGGGTGTCGTAAATTCAGTTGAGCTAATAACACGTCCCCATTCACCTTGTATCCATATCTGCGGGATGTCATGAGAGGTGAGCAACGTTTAGCAAGTACCTAACACCCAGCGAATCCTTTTAATTAAATAGCTGTTTACTTTGCCCACACTTGGCAAAGAAGCTCGCTCTCCATTTGCTCCTTGGAGCCACTTTTGGAATCTAATTTCTGATATAAAATTTGTTAATAGATTTCGCCGGATTTATAACTTTGTTGTTGGTTGCCGCGAAGAAGGGGCTGGGATGAGCTGAATGTGAGATATACCTCTACTTGACACGATGAACACTCGTACTCGTAAGATTAAAAGCATATCACTCGACGGAATCGTAAACGAAGTTTTATTTCCTTTGCTTCTGAGTTTCAGTATTCGTAAGTTTGCTCAGGCTTTCACAATAAGACAATGGAGAAGAAGGTCCTGGAAATCGTGCGAAATATGGTTTCGAAATTAAAAGCAGTTTATCGAAAATGAATTTGATTCTTCTCATCATTTGCCCCAACTCCCTGTACAACTGTTTTGCTAAGGATCCTCTAAAACTTTATAATCCGCAACTCACGTATCGAGATTCAGACAGAAACAGATACGAGTACAGAGTCTAAGACCAAGGTGAGAAAATTTACTTCATTTGTAATTCGACAGCGTTTTGCTTTTGCATCGTTAGAACTGGGATCCTTTGGCGCTTACAGAGAATGCCGTGGCATAGTGTTGCTCCATTTTACATGAAGTAATTTGAATTCTGATTGAATTTCTCCCCAAGGATAAGATAATTTTGCTACTGGTACTATGTCTGCTGTTCCGCCTTTAGCGATTTCAATATTTCAAGGACCCGTTTTTGAACTTCCCTCGGATCTGTTGTCCTAGCTCCCCCTGTCTTAGATTTTCTGTTTGCCCGAGGAGCGATTGTGATTTATGTCGTCTACAGAATGAAGAAATAAAATTTGTAAGTTGCAAATAAAAGTTGTACGAGCATTAGAACAGAGTACATTGCAATAAAAAGTTATGGTGCAAGGAGTTCTAATTTTTTTAAAACTAATTTGTTAAATAAATCGAGGGGAGGAAAAACAGAATGAGTTTTTATTACTGCGGTTAAATGAATGCAGGTGAATGAAATGATTTTTGTAATTTTACAAAGTTTTGTGAATTTTATTGCTGGGATTCATTTCTAGAAAACGATTTATTTTATAGCAGCTCTTAAAAATATCGTAGGGGAAATGGGTTTTTCGAAGGGAAACATCAAATGTACGGGATAGCGGATGTTAAAATGGTATCGCGCTAAACATTCACCCACGTTTGAGGGAATGTTTTGGTTCTAAACAGCCCGTTGGGGCGATGCAAAACACTGGAGGCATGCAGTTTGCAAATGGTTCCTAAAATAACCGGAAATTTTCTAGACGCTTGCATGGTGATTTTTAAGTTTTCTAGGATAAGGTAGCGCCATCCATTTTTTTGCTGACAACCTTTAATTCCCCAAATACCAATTTACTTTTTTGAGGCTAGTTTGTTGTTGTAGGTTGTTACTTAAGTTTTGAGAAAAACAAATATTTATTTTCTAGCTGATATTGTTTTTCAAAATACTATCCTTCAAGACCAATACGCTTAGGCATGCATTTGAGCCAATTTTCGAAACATTTTTTCCACTCCGAGGTAACTCCAAAACATGCGTTGTAACCGCTTCTGCAGGCATCCAAAAACGATGACCTCACCAATATTTTATCTAAAAAGAAGTCATTGGGTGCCAGGTCAGGCGGATGACCCATCACTTCGATGTTTGGAGTACTCGAAAGATTTCTTGTTTGAGCCGACCTGTGAGAGCTCGCATTGCTGTTTTAGAGAATGGTCCGTGTTAGGCGGCTGCTTTTACTTATTTCTCCAAAAAACTTCTGTCAAACAAATGATGCTGTAACATTTCGAATTGAGTATTCTACGTTGCTATAATGGCACGGTGGCACTGGATTCAGTTTGAGATCGCTCAAGTAATAGCAGAAAGTGGCACGGTTTCGGAAAATTGATGGGGTGTGCGAGGAGCTGATTGGGGTGTTTATGATGCGCGTATACCTGCGCTTCCCTACCAACGCAAGTGTACGCTACTTTCAGCATCGACCGGCAAATCGGGCACATCAATGAGTGCGTATGACGAGTTAACGACGAACTCTTTGAGAGAAGCCGTAGGGCGAATCAAAAAGGGCAAGTTGGTTTCGACAGAGAAGCGAAGGGTTGTTAGAAACCTAAGGAAGCGTTTCCAAAGGGCTCGGGCGGCCAACGCTGAGAACCTGGCTCAGTTGGGCACTGCCTTACGGCAAGGGCTCGCTGAGTATAAGCGTCTCATTACCAGCACAAAAGAGTCTCACTGGAAAAACTTTGTATCTAATAATAGGGATGATCCCTGGGGCAAACTATATAAGATTTGCCGAATTATTGAGAAGACTGCTGATATAGAAGGCATTCGTGTGGATAATATGGTTTTATGCACATGAAAAGATTGCCTTACCGCATTGCTTGGTCAGTACTTCCCGAGAGAGGAGCGCTTCGAGGACTCTTTATATGAAGAGCCTCCGGTCCTTCTGGAGTTAAGGACTGAAGAAGTCGAGCATGATGTTTCACTTCTTCGCTCCAGAAGATCTCCTGGATCTGATGGAATGATTAGAGAGATGGTGAAAGCCATCTGGAAAGCCGTCCCGGAATATTTTATAGCAAATGCATTGCTTGCAGCTACTTCCACAAGGATTGGAGGAAGGCAAGGGTGGTCATGCATGACTGAACCAATGTCCACCTTCCAATTCGGCTTTACGAAAGGCAAGTGTATTGAGGATGCGTGGTCTTTCCTAAAAGACAGAGTCCAGAGAAGAAGCGCCAGGGTGGTTATAAGCATCTTTATAGACTTCAAAGGCGCCTTTGATAACCTGAACTGGCAGGGTCCATCTGCGGTCCTTTTATTTGGCGCCTGATGATGGATCCACTCTTGTGGCAATTAAATGAGCTCTGTGGGTGCTGCGCTTATTAAGATGACCTGCTCCTCATCCTCGAAGGCCAGTTCAGGGCCCAAACGGAGGAATTAGGAGAAAGAGGTCTAGCAGTCGCTGCTGTATGTGTCACAGGATAAGACGGTTTCAATGCAGCTTAAATGTGTGACTAAGGTCACAAAGAGGGCTTAGCGGGGTTGCGAACTTCTCATGTGGAGCCACCTATGAGGACTGGCTTCATGTGCTATGTGAGTGTCCCAATTACTCAGACATTAGGGACTTGCAGGGTATGGGCATCATTTTTAATGCTGTGGCTTACGATGTCAGTGGAGTTATCACTGATACCGTACGGTTCGAAAAAACCCGTAGTTTTGCAAAAGAGGTATTTAACAGAAGACGCAGAAGGCAGCCAGCGGGTGGCACATAGGAATTTTTAAATGTGTTGAAAGGCCGCCAGTCCTGGACAGTGAGGTGCCCAACTGGAAGTGACCGCAAGGTTGCGAAGCTCGACCGGATGCTATATTCTGGTACCACGGGAGGTCAGGAGCCCCCGGAACTATGGTTCCGGCCTGATCTAGGAGTTGGCCCCCTTGTGGGAGTATCGTGGTGGCTGTAGGTTTGTACCCAAAATCGCGGGGAGAGTAGACCGATTGGAGCTTGGACATCTCATGGCTTAGCATATGTTGTAGTGTACTATGACCTGTGCTCAACCATGGGATTGCTATGGAACCAACTGGTCTGCTCGATGTGGAGTTGGATTGCAACCAGGTGCCATAAGCCACAGAATGGCAGAGGTATTAGATAGGCCTCGATCCTTCACCAAAAGGGAAATTTGTGCCTTACACACGACTTCGAATCTGGTTCTGGTTGTACTACCCGAAGGCGATTATCAGCGCATTGTTTTGATATCTCGTGCGAAGACGCACCGTAGGCTTAAGCCTTCACGGCAGGTACCTACGTAAAACACAAGAGACATCATGTCAGGTTTTTCCCAAGAAACAGGCGGCCATCTGCTTCGTGCTTCATGCGCGAGCAAGTTTTGTTGGATTTGGCTCGCCTTGAAGGACTCTTACAGTCGACCGCTGTATAGTTTCGGGCTCATATGCATAGATCTATGATTCGTCACCTGACACGATCTTATAGACGTCTTTTCGAGTACCGCTGTCGAAATTGTTAAAAAATCTTTGGATGAGCCGACACGAGTGTTTGTGCTGTATACAATGCGAAGACATATTTTGAAAGCCAAATTTTCATGCAACATTAAATATATGCAAGTGGAACTAATGCCCAAACATTCTTCAATGTCACGATAAGTCGTATGACGACCTTGCCCGCACAGCAACGATATTTTCTGGCACAAGAACCGATTTTAGGCGACCCTCACGAAATTCGTCCTGGAAGGAACCACGACTACAATTCAGTTCAGAGAACCAGCGAAATATGGTAGTCCGCGATGATACCTCATCACCAATAATTGTAGCAAGTTGGTCGGCAGACTGTCCCTTAGTTATCACTCGAAAATGTTTACGATTTAATTCCATTTGTTTTTGTCGTTTTAAAAAAAACACAAATAGTACTATTCGCATAGCACTCTAATCGCTTCCAGTTACAGACTAAGTTGTCTGAGTTAATTCCTGTTGGAGCGCACTACCTTAAGCAAGGTCCTACCGCACTGTCCCTTCGGAATTGAATTGAAGATATGTGACTCGAGAGTTGGTATAATTATGTCATTGAACCCGGTGAATTCTAACTTCTGATGTGGTTAATGTTAGTGTACAGCCCATATACTCGTAGTTCGTTATTCTATTGTCATCTCTCTATTACGTTTACGGAGGCGGGGCCGAAAATCACTCAAAGCAACCAGGGGCATTTGCTTCCTTAGTAGGACTGAAATGATAAAGCCACTATATACTCATAGTACTATGTATATTCATTGTTCGTAATAGGGATCTCAGTTGTTTTCTTAATCCAAAGAGATGGGGATTGTCAGGAATGATTGTTCACTTGCTCTCTGCGGTTGTGTCATTGTTTGAATTTGTGGAGGAGCCTAATGATAATTTTTTGTCATGGCAGAACACCAGTAACCACAAGCGGTCCAGTAACAGCTGGCTTTTTTCTTCCTACAACGTATACTCATTCCTTTATAGTTACCGTAGTTTAGAAGCTTTCTTAAGGGTTGGGCAAAAGATGGCGAAATTACATCCGCCGGGTATACTTTCATCTGACTTTGTCTTACAGTTGATTTAGTCTACGATCCTTACCAAATTAATCATCGTTGGACTTTAGTTTAGATATTGCTAGGCAGATCTATTCTTTGGTTTCTGAAGTTGTTGTCGTCCACTTTGAATGGTGCATTCTCCCTGACTTCCAAATTTTTACAACTGAGTGTTTAGTTCAGTTCTTTTGCTCACATCTTGTTTGCATCGTTTCCACAGAGGAATTCCTCCTATTTCTTGATCAAGAGCTTTTACTCTTCTTCCCCTTTCTTCCCATATCAGCTCTCGTCCTTTTTTGCCGCAATAGCATGTACGCCTCTTGTTTCGCAGTTTCTTGCAGTCGTCGAATGTAACCTTTAACATCAGATGTGTCTCTAATGTAATCTTTTGTAATTGCAACCATCCGTAAATTTTCTTCATAATATTTGTTTGACGTTCTGATCCCTGTGAAATCCGCATTCGCACTTTGATCATGATCAGTCTGGTATGCGGATTTTTAACCAGGAGACTGCCAGGTTCTGTTAGAAATGTTAAGGTGCGGAAAATATGTGCGCGTTAAGATTATATTTCGTTCCGCCACGAAATCGGTTAGCCTGAATCCTGGTGTCTCGTAGTTTATGTTTTTCTACTATGGCGCCAAAGATTCTCTCCTTCTCTAGTTTGACATGAAAATCATAAGAGAAGATTGTAGTATTGTGTAGTATTGAGAGTATTGGTAACAATAACATATATTGCTGCTCTTTACGTTCTTAAACTCAGCATCAGTTAGTTGGTTGTCCTCTTTGTTCTAGCATTGTTCATATATATGTAGAGAATAAATTATATCGAAGGAACATGGTAAAAAGCCTTTCCCTGAATGCTCGGCTACCACAGATATCTTAAGGTCGCTGGTCGAGCAGTATATTTCAGTCTTATGTTGGTGAATTTACCTTTGATATCAATCCAATGAGTCATGCATTCGAGTATTCCCGGTACCGCGATTCCGAGGAATACAGAAAGTGCTATAAGAAAAGCGGTTGATGGAATGGTATGACTCCTAAACCCTCTTGCGTTTCGAAGGCGACGTTAAGTAATAGCTTGCCTCTCATTGTGCACAAAATGACAAAGCAAACAAACAACATAATCAGGTTGAGTGACTAGACCTTGGCCAATCCGGATTTTTCACGTCGACGATTTTTTTACAATTGCTGAACATCGGTGGGGTTTAAAAAAATCTCGTTATAAGTCGTATAGTTCTGGCATTGCTCGAACAGTGACGACGTAATAGGTTCTTCTTATACGATACTCTGAAATGTTTGTTTTGAAACGAGACCCTTGGTTTGATAAGGAATGGTAATAGATGCATCTACAGAAACAAGAAATCAGCTGGGCGACGATGCACTGAAGGACGAAAGATGACTACAAACGCAAATGTTCTTTACTTAAACCTCCAATTTGTATCAGAACAAGTTTTTTCAGGGGTGAGATTATTATTTTCAGGCTTCGCACTAAACTACTAAACTACTAGACTAGCTACTTTGGACTTTTTGTTGTGTTACTTGTTGTACTTAATTATATTCATCGACATTGTTATCCAGTTCTAACACGTTGGAGAAAGAGTATAGCCATTGGCATTTCGATGGAATGCTTACTTTGAAATCAGTAGACTAGTTAAGCTGTAATTACTTCAATCTCAAGAATCATAGTTTCCTCGAATGGGGTTTGATTTGCAACCGTCTGTCGTCAATCTTGCCAGAACCTATTTTGAAGTAATCAGTAATATGGGAAACAAACCTGATTCAGTCATTGTTTTTATAAGAAAGGGATCATTTATGAGAGAAACGGCTTTTTCTAAGTGTGTCTTGCAAATATGAGTAAATATCGAGATAAAATCAGAAAACACAACAAATCATTAAGTTCGCATTGGCTTATTTAGGTCTTAATTTCACATTCGGGGTTACCGTATAAAGGTTTTCTTTTGTTCTTTCGGAACAGAACACTCGAATAAAGTACTAACTCATTGCACTTCCTGAATAATCTCTCGACTGAAATTTCTTAGTCGTTCATAGAAAGATTAGTAAGCGACTCAGTAATAGAGTGCCTACAGTACAAGCACTCACCATATCATCGCCGAATACCTGCAGCCCGATGCGATCGTAGGCTTGACACACACAGAGTTCGTCAGCTGTCAATGGAAGCCCTCGAGTGCATACAGCCCTTAGGCAGATTCGGATCCTGAAAAACACTCACCTGGCCCACCCCTAGTGAGGTCAGTGGTGATCACACTGTGACTTGGGACCCAAACAAGACTTATTGAATTCAGCCTTCCGACTGCGTTCAGTGAAGTCTACCATTCTTTAACTGGCTTGGAAATCGTAAAAGAGATCAGCAAGGCAACGAAGGGTGATAACTAACACTGTTCTCCACCAGAAAGACAGCAGACGCCACATCTTAAATCAGTTTTGAAGCCATTTGCGAAGACGCGATAGCAAACTTTTCGTGATTGAGATTCTGGTCGAAATCATCCGGCAACACGAAAATTTCGCATTTTTACCGAACTAAGCCCTAGTGTCATTGTATCAGGCGACATGTCCACAAGAATGGAGTCAAATGACGGTCAGTGCGCAAGGACATCAAAACTCCAATGGATATTGTACTCAGTACAACTGATTTTTGAACAAAAGATGGTTTTAAGAGTCCAGTCCATGATATGAATATCAAGTTAAGGGAGATACGTGTTTGCGTCTAGATCAAAGCCAGACGCGCCAGCTCGTCGATTACGTCTATGTAGGGATTTTTGTTAAATAAGCAAAACAAGACCAGACCGAATTTAAAAAACACTTCCGATTGGATTGAAGGCAGAACTGGATCAAATCTACAATAATATTGGACAGCAGAGTTGGCCCACTAAGCCGTTGATTAGTGGGGAAAGTTTAATATTTACGAAACTGGTCCATGGGCAACTCTACCAGTAGTACGAGTAGATATAGCCAAGCTGGGCTTGATGGAAATCCAAAACTAATTAAATTTTGTGTTCCTTACATCCGAGTCTGATAACAATGTTAGTAATGAAACATTCCAAAGTTGCTACTTTCAGAGTATTATTTATACGTAAACAAAAATTATCCTCAGTTCCAGTCACATAAAAGTCAGATACACGCCAAGCCATCAATTTAAATAAGAAACATCTGATAAACAAACACATTTCATTTATGTTTATTTGTCCAAAAATTGACATTCACCATAAAGTGAAGGAAGTCCTTAAAATTCGACTCGAAAAGCATTTATTTCCAATTGAGTTTGGTAATGATTGCTGGTCTGCGCTGCGTTGCAAACCCCATAATTAACCAATTAATATCTTTCATGAATATCAAGTTTCGACCACAAAATTGCTCGTAAAAAAAGAAACTTTGTTGCGGCAACTACCAACAAATATCGAAAACTTTTAGCAATCATATCTCATAAAAATTAATTCAATTACTGTCAATGCGCGAGCCTGCTGACCCGTCATTTCTGTCAGGATACATTGCTATGGCAGGAAAAGAGTAACAAAAATGCGAATAAAATGAAAGGCAAAAAAAAAAACAAAAATGATGAAATAAAACTTCCACAAGCCAATCAATGCAGAGAAGTCCTTTGGTCCTTTATGCCAGGCAATGTAACTCGTAAAATATTTTTTATTTTTTATTTTCTCTCTCTCTTTTAGCTATATGATCGGCATCATTATCGATGGCTAGGACGACGACGATGTCGATGAGAACGACGGCGAACACATCAACATTCAGGTGAATTTTCATGCAACATTAAATATATGCAAGTGGAACTAATGCCCAAACATTCTTCAATGTCACGATAAGTCGTATGACGACCTTGCCCGCACAGCAACGATATTTTCTGGCACAAGAACCGATTTTAGGCGACCCTCACGAAATTCGTCCTGGAAGGAACCACGACTACAATTCAGTTCAGAGAACCAGCGAAATATGGTAGTCCGCGATGATACCTCATCACCAATAATTGTAGCAAGTTGGTCGGCAGACTGTCCCTTAGTTATCACTCGAAAATGTTTACGATTTAATTCCATTTGTTTTTGTCGTTTTAAAAAAAACACAAATAGTACTATTCGCATAGCACTCTAATCGCTTCCAGTTACAGACTAAGTTGTCTGAGTTAATTCCTGTTGGAGCGCACTACCTTAAGCAAGGTCCTACCGCACTGTCCCTTCGGAATTGAATTGAAGATATGTGACTCGAGAGTTGGTATAATTATGTCATTGAACCCGGTGAATTCTAACTTCTGATGTGGTTAATGTTAGTGTACAGCCCATATACTCGTAGTTCGTTATTCTATTGTCATCTCTCTATTACGTTTACGGAGGCGGGGCCGAAAATCACTCAAAGCAACCAGGGGCATTTGCTTCCTTAGTAGGACTGAAATGATAAAGCCACTATATACTCATAGTACTATGTATATTCATTGTTCGTAATAGGGATCTCAGTTGTTTTCTTAATCCAAAGAGATGGGGATTGTCAGGAATGATTGTTCACTTGCTCTCTGCGGTTGTGTCATTGTTTGAATTTGTGGAGGAGCCTAATGATAATTTTTTGTCATGGCAGAACACCAGTAACCACAAGCGGTCCAGTAACAGCTGGCTTTTTTCTTCCTACAACGTATACTCATTCCTTTATAGTTACCGTAGTTTAGAAGCTTTCTTAAGGGTTGGGCAAAAGATGGCGAAATTACATCCGCCGGGTATACTTTCATCTGACTTTGTCTTACAGTTGATTTAGTCTACGATCCTTACCAAATTAATCATCGTTGGACTTTAGTTTAGATATTGCTAGGCAGATCTATTCTTTGGTTTCTGAAGTTGTTGTCGTCCACTTTGAATGGTGCATTCTCCCTGACTTCCAAATTTTTACAACTGAGTGTTTAGTTCAGTTCTTTTGCTCACATCTTGTTTGCATCGTTTCCACAGAGGAATTCCTCCTATTTCTTGATCAAGAGCTTTTACTCTTCTTCCCCTTTCTTCCCATATCAGCTCTCGTCCTTTTTTGCCGCAATAGCATGTACGCCTCTTGTTTCGCAGTTTCTTGCAGTCGTCGAATGTAACCTTTAACATCAGATGTGTCTCTAATGTAATCTTTTGTAATTGCAACCATCCGTAAATTTTCTTCATAATATTTGTTTGACGTTCTGATCCCTGTGAAATCCGCATTCGCACTTTGATCATGATCAGTCTGGTATGCGGATTTTTAACCAGGAGACTGCCAGGTTCTGTTAGAAATGTTAAGGTGCGGAAAATATGTGCGCGTTAAGATTATATTTCGTTCCGCCACGAAATCGGTTAGCCTGAATCCTGGTGTCTCGTAGTTTATGTTTTTCTACTATGGCGCCAAAGATTCTCTCCTTCTCTAGTTTGACATGAAAATCATAAGAGAAGATTGTAGTATTGTGTAGTATTGAGAGTATTGGTAACAATAACATATATTGCTGCTCTTTACGTTCTTAAACTCAGCATCAGTTAGTTGGTTGTCCTCTTTGTTCTAGCATTGTTCATATATATGTAGAGAATAAATTATATCGAAGGAACATGGTAAAAAGCCTTTCCCTGAATGCTCGGCTACCACAGATATCTTAAGGTCGCTGGTCGAGCAGTATATTTCAGTCTTATGTTGGTGAATTTACCTTTGATATCAATCCAATGAGTCATGCATTCGAGTATTCCCGGTACCGCGATTCCGAGGAATACAGAAAGTGCTATAAGAAAAGCGGTTGATGGAATGGTATGACTCCTAAACCCTCTTGCGTTTCGAAGGCGACGTTAAGTAATAGCTTGCCTCTCATTGTGCACAAAATGACAAAGCAAACAAACAACATAATCAGGTTGAGTGACTAGACCTTGGCCAATCCGGATTTTTCACGTCGACGATTTTTTTACAATTGCTGAACATCGGTGGGGTTTAAAAAAATCTCGTTATAAGTCGTATAGTTCTGGCATTGCTCGAACAGTGACGACGTAATAGGTTCTTCTTATACGATACTCTGAAATGTTTGTTTTGAAACGAGACCCTTGGTTTGATAAGGAATGGTAATAGATGCATCTACAGAAACAAGAAATCAGCTGGGCGACGATGCACTGAAGGACGAAAGATGACTACAAACGCAAATGTTCTTTACTTAAACCTCCAATTTGTATCAGAACAAGTTTTTTCAGGGGTGAGATTATTATTTTCAGGCTTCGCACTAAACTACTAAACTACTAGACTAGCTACTTTGGACTTTTTGTTGTGTTACTTGTTGTACTTAATTATATTCATCGACATTGTTATCCAGTTCTAACACGTTGGAGAAAGAGTATAGCCATTGGCATTTCGATGGAATGCTTACTTTGAAATCAGTAGACTAGTTAAGCTGTAATTACTTCAATCTCAAGAATCATAGTTTCCTCGAATGGGGTTTGATTTGCAACCGTCTGTCGTCAATCTTGCCAGAACCTATTTTGAAGTAATCAGTAATATGGGAAACAAACCTGATTCAGTCATTGTTTTTATAAGAAAGGGATCATTTATGAGAGAAACGGCTTTTTCTAAGTGTGTCTTGCAAATATGAGTAAATATCGAGATAAAATCAGAAAACACAACAAATCATTAAGTTCGCATTGGCTTATTTAGGTCTTAATTTCACATTCGGGGTTACCGTATAAAGGTTTTCTTTTGTTCTTTCGGAACAGAACACTCGAATAAAGTACTAACTCATTGCACTTCCTGAATAATCTCTCGACTGAAATTTCTTAGTCGTTCATAGAAAGATTAGTAAGCGACTCAGTAATAGAGTGCCTACAGTACAAGCACTCACCATATCATCGCCGAATACCTGCAGCCCGATGCGATCGTAGGCTTGACACACACAGAGTTCGTCAGCTGTCAATGGAAGCCCTCGAGTGCATACAGCCCTTAGGCAGATTCGGATCCTGAAAAACACTCACCTGGCCCACCCCTAGTGAGGTCAGTGGTGATCACACTGTGACTTGGGACCCAAACAAGACTTATTGAATTCAGCCTTCCGACTGCGTTCAGTGAAGTCTACCATTCTTTAACTGGCTTGGAAATCGTAAAAGAGATCAGCAAGGCAACGAAGGGTGATAACTAACACTGTTCTCCACCAGAAAGACAGCAGACGCCACATCTTAAATCAGTTTTGAAGCCATTTGCGAAGACGCGATAGCAAACTTTTCGTGATTGAGATTCTGGTCGAAATCATCCGGCAACACGAAAATTTCGCATTTTTACCGAACTAAGCCCTAGTGTCATTGTATCAGGCGACATGTCCACAAGAATGGAGTCAAATGACGGTCAGTGCGCAAGGACATCAAAACTCCAATGGATATTGTACTCAGTACAACTGATTTTTGAACAAAAGATGGTTTTAAGAGTCCAGTCCATGATATGAATATCAAGTTAAGGGAGATACGTGTTTGCGTCTAGATCAAAGCCAGACGCGCCAGCTCGTCGATTACGTCTATGTAGGGATTTTTGTTAAATAAGCAAAACAAGACCAGACCGAATTTAAAAAACACTTCCGATTGGATTGAAGGCAGAACTGGATCAAATCTACAATAATATTGGACAGCAGAGTTGGCCCACTAAGCCGTTGATTAGTGGGGAAAGTTTAATATTTACGAAACTGGTCCATGGGCAACTCTACCAGTAGTACGAGTAGATATAGCCAAGCTGGGCTTGATGGAAATCCAAAACTAATTAAATTTTGTGTTCCTTACATCCGAGTCTGATAACAATGTTAGTAATGAAACATTCCAAAGTTGCTACTTTCAGAGTATTATTTATACGTAAACAAAAATTATCCTCAGTTCCAGTCACATAAAAGTCAGATACACGCCAAGCCATCAATTTAAATAAGAAACATCTGATAAACAAACACATTTCATTTATGTTTATTTGTCCAAAAATTGACATTCACCATAAAGTGAAGGAAGTCCTTAAAATTCGACTCGAAAAGCATTTATTTCCAATTGAGTTTGGTAATGATTGCTGGTCTGCGCTGCGTTGCAAACCCCATAATTAACCAATTAATATCTTTCATGAATATCAAGTTTCGACCACAAAATTGCTCGTAAAAAAAGAAACTTTGTTGCGGCAACTACCAACAAATATCGAAAACTTTTAGCAATCATATCTCATAAAAATTAATTCAATTACTGTCAATGCGCGAGCCTGCTGACCCGTCATTTCTGTCAGGATACATTGCTATGGCAGGAAAAGAGTAACAAAAATGCGAATAAAATGAAAGGCAAAAAAAAAAACAAAAATGATGAAATAAAACTTCCACAAGCCAATCAATGCAGAGAAGTCCTTTGGTCCTTTATGCCAGGCAATGTAACTCGTAAAATATTTTTTATTTTTTATTTTCTCTCTCTCTTTTAGCTATATGATCGGCATCATTATCGATGGCTAGGACGACGACGATGTCGATGAGAACGACGGCGAACACATCAACATTCAGGTGATTGAGCATCGTAATTGCAAAAAAAAAAAACACCCCAGAGTCCCTTTTACATCCCGATGGAGTTGCAGTATGCACTTTCATCGGTGTGGCCAGAGTAAAAGAAAGCCTTATACATAGGACAGAGGTACATAAGTTGCAGATTAAAGGTTGAATTATCAGATTGGTTTTTGAATAACAAGAAATGTGTTATAGAACTCTCGAAACATGAGACACGGGTCGAGCTGCCTTTCTGCTTGAAAAGACAAATTTTTAATAGTATGCAAAGCACTTTCGTTCGGTTTATTCTGATTTTCGTAGCCTGCAAACTTTGACGTTTGCATTGGAATATTGTTTACTAGGGCAAGGCATACATTTTTCCTTAATTCATGTGCTACTACAGTCTGGGTAAATCTTGTCTAATAGGGCAGCCCAGTTGCGCAAACCAAGTTGGCTTTTGTTACTTTCAATTTGATTGCCCCAGATAGGTGCAGTCTTTTTTGCCCCTGTCATCCCTCCATGGTGAATTCGAAATTTTCCTGGCGTTGTCAATATAAAGTAACAGATAAATTCCAGCTCTTCAGACACTATCAATACCGATGCATAGACCGTCATTGGATAGTACCTAATGTTCCGTGAAAACGGCACCGAACATCAATTGAAGCTTGATAAAAGACATAGGCGATTGATTGTTTTCGTCGTTCTTCGTGACAGGAGTTTACTTATTAGCGAATTTTCACAGATTTTTCGCTTTTTTTATATAGTGATGTCATTATTCTGCCGTAATCGACGGTCTATGACACAGGACACTCAACGGTCCTCGTGAAGCCTCTACAAAGCGGATACCACCACCAAGTGCAGAGGAATGATCCAAAACTGTGACCTCTATTATAGTGATTTCTACAGAAATCAGAATCAGCAGTAATTGGATGTGAGTTTGTTATCAGGGAGCCTTGTCCCTCAGGCGTCTTAGCAAATGTTTGATTACAATCAGAATCAAGATGTGGACAAAAGGTGTAAGCAAGGAAAGTGCAGCTATCGCATATGACAGCATTTATAGAGACGAACTAAATACTAGATGGAGTGAAAAGTGACCTCCTTGACCGTCAGAATGCGCTGCTACTGCAAAAACGGTTATGGTGCCTTGAAGTCCGTGCATATTTAGGCAGACACGCCACATTTCAGTGCGATACTGTTTTTAGTTTTGTTTTGACAGCTGATTGTTGTTGACGTGTTTGGCATCATGTTGAGTATGGACAAAAACGATTGTCGTTCTCTCATAAAACATTATTTTTTGAGAGGCAAAACGGCGAAGGAAACAAAAGGAGAGTTGCATAAATATTATGGGGCTAATGCTCCGTCAGATTACACCGTCAAATATTGGTTTCGAGAGTTTCGTGGTGGCCGCAACTCCACTACCGATCAAGTCCGCAGCGGCAGGCCATCCAATGCGGTTACAAAGGACAATGTCAAAAAAATACATGAAATGGTGTTGGCTGATCGGAAGTGAAGGTGCGCCATTATCTCTGCCCAAACCTCAAAAGATGGCTCATCAATAAAAAATTCAGCTCACGCGAGGAAAATTACTTTTCGGACGGGATCAAGGAGTTGGAAAATCACTGGAATAAGTATATCAAACTACTCGTAAAAGGGGATTATATTGAATAATATAAAAAAACATTTAAAAACAAAATTTTTTTTAATTCCTGAGGAGGTAACTTTTCACTCCATCTAGTATATCTTTACAAGTAAGTAGCGGTTTAGGTTTGGTACTCCTCTTTTTGATGCTAGATTTTGCCAAATGGCATCGTATTGTCTTGACGGACACTTTAATTTCTTTTCTTGACAATTTTTCTTTTTCGTTCCTCAGACTAATTGTGGGGGTCTTTTCGAAACAATTCACAAATTACTTTATTGTCCTTCCTTGATGTGCTTGCTTTGGTCCCTCTACCTGACTCATTATTGATATTGCTACATTCATTATATCTAACTCTACATCCACTTTCTTGCAAGTTCCTCTCATGTTTTTAAATATTTTGCTACCAACTTAATACTCATTTGCTGCCCTTTTGGGTGAGTCACTAAGAAAGCAATTTGAAAACACTTTTTAAAAGCCGCACTCAATTTGTATTGATGAAAACCAACTGGACACGATGAGCTCGGCAAGTCCAACAGTGCTCCCCTTAAGTTGGATTGCAGATCGCCCGTTGTTTGGTGGAACACAGATCTGCAGCGACTTCGTAAAGAAACCAGAAAACCTCTAAAAGAGTCATTTAAGGCCAATCTGGAGGAAGACTGGGGTTTTTACTAATCAAAGCAAAAAGAATATAAGAACCTTCTTCAGATTTCGAAGAGTGCCTCTTATAACGATCGAAACTGTCGTTGAAACCAGTAAGCTGGTTAAAGTCCTCAAAAAGGGAAGTTCAACAAGCCGAATCTAAAGACTCTTCGTCTCCTGCCAGGGGCACATTTCGCAAGTAACATAATAAGAACAAGCTCACAATCGATTCCTGTTAACGAAGCCACTAGTGAGATGAATACATAACACGCCTTAACTGGTACGAGTATATCTCATCGGTTGTGGTGACGGATGAGGCCATTAAATATGCTGTTGTTTAATTTAATGCTCCTGGTACCGATGGCATATACCCAGTGATGTTACAAAAAGGAATAGATCAGCTGCTGGTAACTCTGCTAGCATGGTACTGGCATACATACCGAAACCCTGGCGAACAATGAGAGTAGCCTTTACACAGAAAATTGGAAAAGCGGACTACACCCTCGCCAAGAGCTACAGATCTAAAAATCTGGCTTCCTTCATGTTGAAGAGAATGGAAAGAATAGTCGAGATGTATGTGCGCAAAACTACCCTGCGAATGCATCCTCTGGGTGCAGTGCAACATGCTTGCTAGTGCTGAGGATCTTGTGAGAGTGTTGTTCAAAATCTGGTAGGCAGATTTGAAGCCGCACTTAGAAGAAGCAATATATAGGATGTGTTCAACAACGCACCTTTTGACGGCACGTGTAATTTGGTCAGACAACACGGCGTAGACGAATCACTTGTTGCTGTTGGTGGGGGTAAGCAAGCCGGTGTTCTATCTTCACTCAAATAGTGCATGTTCGTCCGACTCACTGCTCAAGGTGGTCAACCGTTCTGACGTCTATGCACAAGCATACGTGGAAGACGTAGCTGTACTGACTGTTGAATCGTGTCTATTGACTGTCTATTCTAAAGCGCAAGCAGCCCTAGACGTGATCAACGAATGGTGCAATAGAAATGGGGTTTCACTCAATCCTTTTAAGAATGAGGTTTAAATGATTTACGGGAAGGAGGAAGCTGTCTGGTCTGACTCATCTAGTGCTTGAAGGCATCACCATCTAATTTTCCAAAGAAGCTATGTACTCTTATTTAGGTTATCATCCTAGATAACAAACTTCTATTGACTAAATATGTTATGGCGAAAGCTTCTACGGCGCTGTCGGCCTGCTGACAGTGCATCAGAGCTGTGGCAAGGCATGAGGCTTGTCATAGGAAAGAGTTCTCTGGATCAACACGACTATGATAAGGCCAATTATATCCTATTAGTCGGTTGCCTAGTGGAATAAGCTCTCACGCCTGTCTCTACTCTAGATGCATTGATGAAGCTCCCTCACTTTGATACTCATATCATCGGAGGCACTTTCAAAGCCATCTTCTGTTTTCGAAAAAGTGGTCTTTGATATAGCACGTGCTGGAGTTATGATAATCTTGCGCGGCGGCTATCTTTTGACTGTGGTTTTATAGACATGCCATCTGACGTAATGACACCAAAACTCCTGCTGCAGAAAAAATATGAAATCGACTCTCTCTGTGTCCAAGACAGGTTTCGGCTAGAAGATGGGAAATGAAAGGACTTCTAAACCAATATAGCATGCATGGAGCTCTGGTGTCTTTCTGGAGGACGACAATGTAAGATTTCGTTAGGAAAACTTACGTCTGTCTCCCAAGCGGAGATATATGCAATCATGATGGCAACGAGGTATCCACAGCCAAGATGTGCTTAGAGCCTTCCTGAACTTTCTAACGACTTTTAAGCTAGTTCGAGAATGCAAGAATGTATGACAATACCCCGGAGCACTATCTCTATACTCGACGATGACGTGTTGGGTGCTAGTGCTGTAGGCACTGTAGTCACTGAAGCGCTTACTCATCTTCCTTCAAAAAACAGAACGATTCCATTAAAAGGAACGTGCAAGGAGCACAATGGGCTACTTCTTTGTCCGAGTCTCGTTCCGACAAACGGACAACGTAACGGATTCGTAGATAGCTGTGAGCTATTTTCGAGTCTATGTTATAGTCTTGATTTTTTTTGCCTTCAGCTTGAAGAAATTTTTCTGGCACAAAGTGCCTGCTAATGCGTTCTTGTGGCTTAAAACAGTCAGAGGAAGTGAAGACATTGATGTCATCTACACATGTACATACGAGTATATTGATATAGACGAATTTATGTACAATGATACAGTTAATGTCAATTATCGCGATGTATAACATAAGATCCAGATGGCTTCGCTGGTGTTCGCTGGAAGGGGCTTTTATGGATTTAGATACTGTAAACCTAACGAGGACTCTGTAGTGTTCATCTTTTAAGTAGAAATTGGAGAAGGATAACTTTATGCGAAATTTTATCGATAGCATTACTGAAATCGGTAGTGATAAAATCACTTCTTCTAGAGCGCATAGAGTGCTTGAATCGAATTCTTTTGGTGGTTTGTTATTGTTCACCTACCCTTTAAAAATTCTTGTTTTTTATTCCAAAGATGGACTTGCAATGAAAAAAAAAACCAATGAGTCATATACATATATGTAGGTAACGCTTTCGAGAAGCTTTGGAATAGAGGACAGTTTCGCGATGATCTTATACTTATACTTATGAGTATTTATGTGGTTTCCATTAAATATTCTTTAAAATCGAGAGTCGAAAAAAAAGCTGTTGAAAGTTGTGCCAAGTCTTTTTCACATCTTTTTAAAATAATGCCGGGCAAACCCTCTGGACCAGCAGAGTATTCGTCCTAAAGATTCTTTAATCTTTTCTATAACTACTTCTGCAGTTATGACAACTAAAATCAATGATGTTTGTACACAGCTGCTCCAGTAGGAGACGTAACGCCGATCAAGGTCTTCGATGTTATTATTGAACGACTGGGTAATAAATTGAGCAAATAAATTTGCAATTAAAATATTTGACTAATCCGCTGCTCCAAGGGATATTGTTGTTAAAAAACGTTTATTAGCAAAATACTTGAAAGGACTCGCTACCTAAGGGGAGTTCTTCAATACCTCATTGCTCGTCTGGTATGGGTGCGAAGAAACTTTAAATCGGAGCAGTGGTGTTCTAGCTAGCTAACTAGCCGAGGATGCCGAGGCCAATTCATCGGCGTCAGCCATCCAGTTCGTTGCTATATTTCCTTTCTAAATTCCGTTCGTAGAAATGGAACAGCAAATTACTCAAAGAATTTGTGCATTTTGACTTCCACTTTCACTTTATATTGAGTCCATGTACATGTCCATGTCGACGGCATACAATAAGACTAGGGAGATAAACACCTTATGCAGTGCTTTCTTCGTTTTTAGCAAAAGGGCGTTGTTTCTCAGTTGACATCTCAATTCAAGGAAACAGTGATTGGGTAGAAATGGTATTTCGCTTTTTCTTTACGGTGGTATATATATTCATCTACCAATGAACTCATCTATGCCGCTTCATAGCATAATGAGGATTCCCTATATCATAATTTCGAGTGGCTTCATATAACCCATCCCTATAAATGCCAAATATGTGGCATTAAAGTCAGTAAACAGCTGATGGGTATAGGCCTGAAGTTCCTGTATTTTATCGTAGTGAATGTACTAGCTGATGGACTTACGAGTCCTAAAACCATAATAATTAACATTAGGGCTCTTGTTATGGGATCTTCCGAAGTTTTCTTCAGAACTTCGATCGATAGGTTCTCCACTTTTTGACGGATGTTATCCTTGAGGGCTGCCATAGTTTGCCACTTGTTCATATAAACCTGTCTTTGACTTTAAATAGCCTCATAGAAAAAAGTCTAAGTCGGTCAATTCAGATGGTTTCACGGGCCTGGAACCACATGTCCTGCAGTCCCAATTCATCCGATTGAGGAATGAAAAATTCAACGATAATGGCTTTGTAGCGCTCACCATCCACAAAGACCGTTTAGCCCGCGCCGTTCTAAAAAAAATGGTCCAATGTCTCATTCAGAATAAGGAAACCATGCGACTTTGAGTGGATGTAATGGAACTTCGTGGATTACTCGCGGACTTTCAGTGTACCAGAATACCAAATTTTATTTGTTCACGCATCCACATAAGTAGAAAAACACCCATCGGCTGATGGACTATCTGCAGTTTGTAAGGAAACATCTTTAATTTTTTTACCAAAATGAGCCGTAGAGACGTGCGTACAATGGCAAATTGCGTGGCACATCGTCTGGTCGATTTCAACAAAGCCTCTACGACAGCGACATTCTCGGCCGAGCGATAGGTACGACCCTTCCAGAGCTTACTCGATCCCGTATTGTTTCAGTCTCTAAGAGTAGGTTGGCGCAGTATAGCGAATAACGTACCATTGCTTATTCATTCTATTTGCTTCACAAATGTTAACAAGCGAATTGACATTCGGTGAGGTTGTACAATCTATGGCACTTTCCGATAGGGTCCACCCAGTATATATATATAATGTATATATATATATTACCGTAGTTATATTACGATCTTCTAGGTACGGTTAAGGTGACCGATTCCTACATAGTTGACGTGTTGAAGAAGGTCGTCTTTTTAAGAATCGGACAGACGGTGCTTGGATTCAATTCAATGTGTAAACTTTCATCCAACTAAATCCTAGAGATAAGTAGGTTTATACTCCTCACCAAATCAGTTTCCACAGCTTTAAATTATTCAGGAGGTAGTTCAACTGTTTTTAGTTTAGATATCGCTTTCGTCTTGGTCGGGCTTTGGTCTTGTTGCCGATCAACGTTCAAGTTGTATAGTTAATTCCACCGGATGGCTGAGTGTCGGTTTGCTTCTTGTTTAAATGGTCAGCAGACGTAATATCTTCTAATGATCAGCAAACTAGCAATTATCCATGCATTTCTTTTGCTAAAACTATCAAACGCAATTTCTACAAAACCACTGCTCGATCGATCTTTTTCTTTTTAAGAACCAACTTCCTGAGCTCATAGGTGAGTGTCAGATCCCTCTCTAGATGCTGAGTTGTCGTAAACATAGTAGTTCTGCTTTCTTAACCTGTCGTTAAGATAACCAAGGATAATCTTAATGTGGAGTGTGGGAGAGTGCCCATACGCATCGTCGAAGAGCTCTTAGAAACAATTTTTGCCAAAGTAGTACTTTTTTTTAGTATATGAACATACCAGGTTTAGCAATACGGGTACATGCGTTTTTAATAAGCAAGCAACCAACCAAATGCAGTATACTCCTACGATAGCTTAGCATAGTGGCAATCCGCAAATAAAACTAAGAACCTCAAGTCAATCTTTTCCGATTTCCAGCATAAAGGCTACTCACCGACTACCGGCAATGCTCCTGCATTATCAGGCGGAGGTAAAACCTTTCTTTAAAACTCTTTTCCAATCCTCTATTCCGGCTTCCGCAATTACTTTTAACTTCAACTCATCTCAGACCTTTTCAATTGTTATTCTGCACAGACGGACGAGTTTGCCAAGCATGCAAAAACTAAACATAGCTCTATATACTAGATGGAGTGAAAAGTCACCTCTTCGGGAATTTTTTTGAAATATTTTTTTTATTATTCAATATAATCCCCTTTAGTTTGGTATACTTATTCCAATGATTTTCCAACTCCTTGATCCCGTCCGAAAAGTAATTTTCCGGAAGGTCTGCAAAATACTCCGCCGTGGCGTTGATGATTTGCTCGCGTGAGCTGAATTTTTTGTTGATGAGCCATGTTTTAAGGTTTGAGAAGAGATAATAGTCCGAGGGATCCAAATCCAGTTACCAATCGACGCCAAAAGTCCGCCCGATTCCGCATCAGCAAGTCCAAACTCTCTTTCGAAGTGCCCTCGCGTTCTTGTTTATGGTCATTCGCGGCACCCAGCGGCAGGATAACTGTTTCATATGCAGAATATTACCCAAAATATGGCATGTGCACTCAGTACCAATCTTTGTTGTATCTGCTAGCTCGCGCACCTTCACTTTCCGGTCAGCCAACACCATTTCATGTATTTTTTTGACATTGTCCTTTGTAACCGCATCGGATGGCCTGCCGCTGCGGACTTGATCGGTAGTGGAGTTGCGGCCACCACGAAACTCTCGAAACCAATATTTGACGGTGTAATCTGACGGAGCATTAGCCCCATAATATTTATGCAACTTTTCTTTTGTTTCCTTCGCCGTTTTGCCTCTCAAAAAATAATGTTTTATGAGAGAATGAAAATCGTTTTTATGCATACTCAACAAGATGCCAAACACGTCAACAGCAATCAGCTGTCAAAACAAAACTAAAAACAGTATCGCACTGAAATGTGGCGTGTCTGCCTAAATATGAACGAACTTCAAGGCACCATAACCGTTTTTGCAGTAGCAGCGCATTCTGACGGTCAAGGAGGTCACTTTTCACTCGTTACCCAAGTTGGGTAACGCAAAATCTGGATCTTATCATGTTTACAGATGAGTCATCTTTTTTTGTTTATGGAAGAAAGCCTGAAAAGCTTCTGCAACGCACCGTAAAGCATCCAGCAAAAGTTGATATTTATGAATGCTGCTTGACCAAATTCATACAAAACCACGATGCACAGTTCATGGTAAAATTATTTCAGAAGGCCTGCCGAATCTCGAAACCGATACAATACATCGGAGTCGCCTCTGCACGCGTTGGAAAGAAGAAAATGGTACAGAGAGGTTAGATTGGCCATCCCAAAGTCCGGATGCGAATCCAATAGGAAAAGCGCACGTTTTTGTTGAACACACTGCATGTACTATGAACCCATTTCCATAATGCTACGCAAAGTCAAGTTTATTCAACCTATTTTTGACTTTCGCCTAAATAAACATCCTTTTGCTCTTCCTATGCCTCACGACCAATTGTTTTTATGTAAATATTTAAGTTTTGCTTGCATTAAGCATTACGGTCTGACCCGATCTTAAATCAAATACAAATTTCACATCGGAAATCGGTTGTGTAAAGTTGTATGCCTTGTGTGGCAATATGTCTGATTTTTGTATCCATTCGAATCTCATCCGGCCCTGCAAGATGTCACTACCCAACACCGCCATTAGGGTAAAACCCAGCAGAAATATTTCTGCGCCATTTATAAGGAAGCTGATGATTAGGTAAGGTCCGTAGGTTCAGTCCGTACTAATGTTGGCAACAACATACCTTCCGGACTGGAATGGAATCGAGTACATTGGATCTAATTATCAACACGAAGAAAAGACTAAATACATTGTCTCTTGCTTTACGATTCAAAAATACACTTTCCGGTCAAAGTTGTTATTTATCTGAAATAAGTCGCGAATTTATAAATAGAAATATATTTAAATATCCACGCTATGTCATAAGTATTCCTGCACATCTGTTCACACTGTCGGTCATGAAGGGACACAGAGTGGCAAACAAAAATACAAAAAAAAAAACAGTCGGGATGCAACCATAGTCATATCCATCGGAACCGGTGGCACATCGGTTGCACATATAATTAGTGGCAACGTCCAGCGAACCGTAATTAAAATTTTAATTTCAAAACTTTTCCAATAATTGAAAGCTTCGATGATGACGATGATGATGACGATGATGGCAATGGTGTTGACGATGGTAAATGCCGAGAGGATATCTGTTGGGATTTCATTTCTTTTTGCTCTCCAATGTGCAAGTACAGGATGTCGAAAGAGTTGTAGATGTAATGCAGTCTAGTTGACTGAATGAATAGCTGACGATAGACATGACTGGATGGTGGCAGGGAATGCATATAACCGGCGCTTGATTTGAGTTGGTTTTCTGTTTTTTTCTTCTCCTTTTGAATTACTCTACCTTTTAAGCTACTTAGTATACACTCTCGCATATGAAGAGGACCATTTGAAACTTTTAATGATTCCACGACAAGAGTTTTTAATGTGAATGTGCTCTGTAGGATTATTAATCCTTTGACAATACGCCCACTTGTTTCTTTTCACGTTCAAATTATGACTGTAACTTCCTAGACATGAACAATTTATGGTATTTCCCCTTCCAAAGAAGCCATAATTAGCTTAAGAGCCTATTGGGAACTGATTTGAGGAGATTCTACTCCCATCTGACACGACCACTTTGTGCATGTCAACGAACTGTATCGACACGGCTAATTAAATCTCAATTCGCCGCCTTGTATCGTAACAATTAACCTTGCATTGATTTCGCACTTACAGGTGCTATTTGCTATCTGTTACTTACCACCTACCCCACCAATAGTAACGCCTGTCCCAATTATGTCTCTAATTTGTATACGGCAACAGCAGCAGATAATTCCCTACAAAAGTCCTTTATCTCCTATTACCTTAATCGGAGTACCATTAACCGTGACAAAGCGACAAAAGAACAACCTGACCCACATAAACACAACCAAACACATACTAAAGACAAGGAAGAGAAAAAAAACATATATAACAACGACAACAAAATTCGAAAAACATCTTAAATGAGGCGGATTCCTCACCAAGCCCCATGATATGGGTCAACATTAAATGGCTCGAAACCGAAGGCGATATTTCTCATTAGGGACATGCTTCGTTGGCCCTCCAAGCTAATGCCTGACTTTTAGTTTTCGTTTCGTCCTCTCGTCCTGCTACAAATTGGACGAGTACAGAGCCGATCCAAAAATGTTGTCGGTTACCTTTTTGTACAAAACGAATGGTATACTCTCATACTCATTCCAACAGCGAGTCCAAAATTGTTCGAGCCAGTGGGGACTGAATGTCACCATATAAATTTTCGTGTTTGTGGTAAGATTCCATTGTGTTAAGCGCCGTTAATTTTTATTGTTGTGGTGATTTCAAATGATTTCCACATTACTACTGCTGCTGGCTTTTTAAGGAAAAACTTTCTATTTTTTAACAGTCTCCAAGGATGCTAAGCACTTACTTAGGTGAAAGTAAAAGGAAAGTTCCTTTTGTTGGCTGGAGCTTAAAATTGATTAAAAATATGTTTAAAGGTTTACAGAAGAACTTAAGGTTCTAGGAAACGAAGGAGCAATTGCGTTTTAAAAGTAGAAGGACAGCCCTCCAAGTTAGAGTTTACTTGTCGGGTCAAATCCCCCGTAGTGTTAAGATAAGTATATGGCTACGAAACAACAGAGGGCTGCTAACGACAAATGCTAATCGAAAAAGGCAAACGATTTCGGCACTGCACGTGTGAGGTAATAGGCTGGATGTAAAAAGGGCGAAAAAACGGCGACATACAATGTAATGCGTTGTTTGATACCGGTGGAACAAAGAGCGATTATTTAGATGTGGATTTGTTATTAGTGGCAGATCTAGGCAAGAAATCTCGAGTTGAAGCATGTGACGAGGGCCTCGTAAAACCCCGCATCATGGTTAAACACGCCAACAACAGCCTGACTATTGCAGCAAGGAACAACAACCAGATGTATCACATTGCGAAAGGTATTTTGGTTGTTCGAACTTTTCGATGGGATATCAATAACTCGGATAATTACGTTGTTATGACCAAGGTATGAATGTAGATTTTTCCATAAAAAAGAAAACACTGTGAGACAGCAGGGCGTTTGCCGATCAAGTGTCCGTAAACTTTCTGCCATACCAGCATCTTGTACCGAAACTCAGTGGCAACGCTGCCGCTCTCTGATAAGCTAGGTGAAGGCAACCACCACGGCAAAACAGATATTTTGACCATGGATCCCGCTTGCATACAGAGAATTAGGAAGAAACATATGTACATACTACAGAGGCCCAGCAAAGCAAGACGAGAACGCGTCGTGAACTCTATGAGCTTCTCGGAAGGAAGAAAACAGAACACGAAAAGTGGGAGATCGAGGAAATTCATAAATGTTATAGCAAAAAAAACGTTCAAAATCTTACACGAAGGGAACGCAAGTTCCCTGAGGACACGAAAAAAGCATTTCTGGAAATGATCATCATCCCGATGTCATATTTAGTGAACCATTCAAGCTAAAGGTCGACAAAACTTTCCATCAGAACTCAACGAAGTGCAGTAGCCATATTCAATCTTATGTCAAACATGCCTAACAGCCTTGATGCGGTGCTCTTCAGTGCTGCGGAATAAGACTTTGTGAAGGGCTTGCACCAAATCATCACCGAAATGTGATCAGACAAACATGAGGAGACCTTCTACTCCGCCTAAGCCTATTAAAGGTGCACCAAATATTTCTCAACCATTTCAGTCATCACTATCAGTAGTGTTTCGGCCTTGGAAAGCCCACCTTCAGCCAGATATTCACATTACGGGAGATCTTGAAAAAAACGTTTGATTCATTAATCTACAAACCATGCGCACTTTTGACATTCCTCTTAACTTATCCAGCTCTGGGGGATGATCTTTCTCCATGAGAGTCTGTAATGATCTTACACATTCATCGGCACAATGTCTTAAAAGTCTGTACCACTTGCTTATGCGGTTGAATATATATTATATATTATGATTATCAACAGAACACAACAAGCTATTCGTGAGCCATTTCCAAGTACTGAAGCAGAGGCGGAAATTTGCCTTCTCTAGGCTCCCCACTTAATATAAAAAGCGGCATGGCTTTAGAGATCATTCATGGATTAATTCTTTATAACCAAAATAATATATTGGAGAGCATTAATCCTTATATAGCGTAGATTACGGGTTTCATCAAGAAAAGATGAGGAAGGACTTGGTCATTCCGAAAGAATTGTACACAACAACATGGACCAAAGCCCTCCAGCTTGGAAAGACTTCGAAGAGATCACCGAGAAAAAACACAACAGAGAATGACTCTGTTGTATACATAGTACAGGCTATCAGGATATAATTTTTGTGGAAAACACGAATGCGGACAAAGTTTACGAGTATCTATGGTCATGAATATTTCAGGCGTAATACCCTACTCTGTAATAATCTATCGAAGAGGTTAAAGGCTACAACACGCATAGAGATTACAATTAACAGAAGATTGCCCCATTTGGTTAAGTTTCTGTGACCTATTTTGGAGCATAGGATGTTAACAACACCTGCTTCTTGATCAGCTTTCCATAATGCTTTTCGAATGTCTTCAACTCATGCCAAGTTCCATCCATCCCTCCCTCCAAAAGACCTGCGGCACATCTAATCAGACTTCTGGTTGACTGAAAAAGAAAATTCCAATGTATACTTCGCACTTCATATTAATCGAGAAAGTTTTCTGGAGAAACTGTAATTTTTTTTGGGCTCCTGGCCAGAAATGTCAACTTTTGTGGAAGAATTTAAAAGGACGGATCAATAAGTGACTTTTTGAAGAAAATATATAAGTTTTACTTCTCAACAGACACCCTTGAACTCTATACAAAACTTTCGATGTAAACTTGGCCTTCTTCTGCACCGATTGATGCTTGAACTTCGATGTTTTATGGTGGCCTTATATTTCGTCGATAGCTATGAAATGGGGCGAAAATTCCTACCGCTTTCAGTTGAGCAAGAGTCTCGGACTTATTCATCCAAACTTCGTAAGAAATAACATCCGGTGATCGACTAGGTCGAACTAGGGGTTCGCTGCGAATTTCCCTTCCTTTTAAATAATTGAACAGGCTTTAAAATATATTTCTGATCCATCTTCAGGTACTTCCTTGCTGCCATGTGCTCTATTTTGAATGGACCTCACCGAAAAACCTCTTTCCATGCTCTTTCAGCGCTGTATACGGATGTTTACTGCTTATTTTCACCTCTATGTGGAGATCTTGCTTGACTTGTATGAATAGAAGGTACGATACGAGGTATACTTGGGCTTTCCACCTGAAAACAATTCCGAGGATCACACATTAATATATGTATTTTCGATAATTCGATTCCAATTCCTGTTGGTTCGGAAGTGACTGCAGGCCCTCCTTTCACTTGCTGCATAAATAAAAATCACACGTACACAAGTAATCGGACAAGAAGGCATCCTTGACATTGAAATAGCTGACAAACTTACCAATTCTCCATTGATTGACCCCGAAACGTTTCTTAGCTTACCTGACAAATAAACAAAGAGCAAGACAAGCTAGTGATGGAGAGGTGCTACTTCAGAGACAACGTTCGGAAGTTTTACGAAAAGCTAGAAAAAAAAATAACCTGTCAAACAAATAATACCCGAAGAGATGCTTATGGGCATGAACAATGAAATTTAGTACCAGAGTTAGAGTCGGTGCTAAGAATATCTGATAAGAATTCTGTCGTCAGGCAGAACAAACAATTCATCTGAGGCCATTAATACCAATATTCCCGTCTACCCGATCAGAACGAAGTAAGGGCAGCAATATCTGATCAGATAGCAATGTAAAAATATACAGTGCGATTAACCACTTCATCATGCTACATTTTACGTTTGCCGAACGGGCGGAAATTGTTAAAAAATATTATTGAAATTCCGGATCAGTTGTAAATCAACAACATGAATTAGGTCGTCATCATGGCTTCAGTGTGCAGGCAATTCGTCTCACCGTGGAAAAGTTTGAGCGTGAGTATACTTGGATCAGATAGAGATTGGTGCGAAAGGAAGAAAATATAGCCGCCGTAGCGGCCAGTATCGAATAAGACTCAGAAATGCCGATTCGGCGCAGACCAACTGAATTGGGCATCGCCAGAGAAACAACCCGGCTTATTTTGGAGTTGGACTTGGACATATTGTACATCCGTATAAGATCATGCTGACCCAAGAATTGAAGCCGAACGACCATAGACAACGCCGTGCGTTCGCTAACTGAGCGCTGGACATGTTGCCCGGAGATCCGGACTATGGCCAACAAATCATTTTCTCGGACGAGGTCCAATTTTGGCTCAGCGGCTAAGTCAACAAGCAAAATTGCAGTTATTGGAGCAACCACAATCCACAAGTGTCCGGGAAAGCATCAATGCGGCATGGCGGCATCATGTGAGCTTATTTCTTTCAAAATGAGGAAGGGGACACCGTTACCCTCAATGGTCTCAGGTATAAAGCGGTGGTAACCGACTTTCTATGGTCAGAGCTCAACAACACCGATAAACCCTGAATGACTCGAACTGCAACCAACTTCAGACTGCTATAATTACCAAACCGTTCATGACAGTGAGCTCAAATTTTGACACATGACAGATAATTTTATTATTCACAAGGCTTTTAAACGATTTGCGTCTCAGTTGTGTTGAAAAATTCTTATCCGCGATTTAATTCAAACGTGATGGTGTGATTGCTTTATATATATTTGGCTGGAAAACCACAAGTAGCTATCGTTAGAGCCCTCCAGCACCTCAACGTGAATAAATCATTTATGTCTTGAACCATAGCTCGTTACCGTGATACTGGAAGCGCGAGCGTTGCAAAACGCCACATCGGCAGAAATGGTTCGGAAAGTGAAGGCTCGAATTGAGCGAAATCCGCGTCGAAGTTAAAGAAAAATGGCTCGTGAGCTCAACATATCGTTGGAACGGATGCAACACATACTGAAAAATGAGCATGGGCTCAAGCCATTAAAGTTCCAAAAAGCACACGATCTTACACCGCAACAGAAAAAAGTTAGAGTCGAAAGATCGAAGGAGCTGCTACGCTTGCGCGAAAATGGTGAGTTGCTGAATTTGGTTTCTTCCGATGAGTCGCCATTTGTTATAGAGCAATATGTCAACAAACAAAATGACCGAGTTTACTTGCCATAGAGGTCCTTCGAAAATTTACACCATCGGACGGCCACCAGAAAGCAGGCAGCACCGATGGTGATGGTCTGGGCCGCCATAACCGCCGATGGTCGCTCTCCGCCCGTATTTTTGGACTGGCGTCAAAATTAATGCGATCGTATACCGTGAAACTGTCCTAGAGGCAGTATTGAAGCCTTGGGCAAAAAATCATTTCGGTCGGAGATCGTGGACGTTTCAACTAGACTCGGCACCGTCTCACAAAGCGCGCATCAACCAAGATTGGTTAAAAAACAATGCTCCACACTTCATTTCTTCGACACAATAGATTGCAAATTCTCCGGATGCAAATCCGTAGGATTTCTCTGTCTGGGGTATTTTGAAGGTGAAGGTTGGCACTAAAAAATACCAAAGTTTGGACCACCTCAAACAAGAATGGGCCAAAATACCGCAGAGGCACTTGCGTGCAGCGTGCGATGCTTTCTTCGGTCGTCTCAAGGCCATTATTCGCGCCAAAGGTGGACATATTGAAAACTACTGATACAATTTGAAAATTGATGTACTCGTATTTTCCAACATTTTTTGCTTTGTCACAATAAAATTTATCAAAAACTAAAAAATTTATATCATTTTAAAAAGTTATAGTTCGAGTAAGTCACCCTGTATATCCGAGCTGTGGTTCCAACAAGACGGAGCTACAAGCCATACAAGCGATCCAACGCCCGAAGTTATGAAGGAGAAATTTGGCGACTGGGTCATCTCACTGCGAGCGTTCAATTGGCCCCCGCGGTCATGCGATTTGATACCGCTCGATTACTTTCTCTGAGGCGTCGTCAAGTCCTTAGTATGCGCTAAGAAGTCAACTACTTTGGACGAGCTCGAAGGCAACATTTGACACGCTACTCCCGAAATAATGCCCCACACATATTGAACTGATTCATCAAAAATTGGAGCGACCGCTTGAAGCGCTGCTAGCGAAGACGAGGCGACGATTTGAATGATGTGCCATTCCGTACCTAGTGGCATGAATATACTCGTAGCTTCAAAATAAAGCCAGAATCAATTTTATATCTTACACCGTTATTGTATTCTTAAAATTTTGTTTCCTATAGTTCTTATCTGGTCATTCTTTACAAAAAGACTGCTGCACAAGACAGTCTATCTGTTGAGATATTTCATCTCAATACACCAGTCCAATTCGAAGATTGCGTTCTAACTCAAAGAATAGTGCGGAGAATGATGGCATTAAACTTGTCTTGGCCCTTGGATACCTGCATCTGGCTATTCTACGTCTTCCGATCATCAATACCATCAGCGCGTAGGGTGATCAACACCTCTGAGTTCTACGGCATTTGAGATGGAATTATATCTGGTATTGGCAAAAGTACATTCAATATTTAGGAAAGCATATACTAGTAATGCGATCTTTTTTCGTAAGTAGAAGTCTTTTATCTGAGATTATATACTTAAAAATGCGCTTACTTAGATCGTCCTTTCCTATGCGTATTGATTTAGATGCAGACGTCTACATTTATCTGAGTATTCTCTGATGTGAACATCTATTCGTCTTAAGAAAGAAAAGACGTCAAGCCATAAGGGCGGTAAGATTAAGGTAGCTCACTGGGTTTGTTATATATTCTAGCTTCATTGATTGACTTGAGATTGCGCATTAGTAGCTTTTTGCTTATAATGTATTCTGATACGGAGTCACCCTTATTTGTGTCGCTACTGCCTCAGTTGATATTGTGGGCGTTTACATTACATCTAACGACCAGATGCCAGCAGTACAGTCGTCTATAAGGTCGTGTATCGCACACAAACCTTCTATAAACTTCCCTCCTTCGATAGTTCTATAAGAACTGTCACTGAGTCCTTGGTGTTGAATTCTGAAATGAGAAGAAATTGGATAAAGCCAAGAGCTATGTCGTTTTCGGCACAGCATTTGGGAATGATGCTCCAGACATAAAAAGCGCTGTGTAAATCACACTGCACGGCTTTTCGAGAGGGTCAATTTTACGACCTTACTCCGTATTGGATGTGCTGTTTGGTTTCTTGTCACCTCTACCACGTATGTAATCCTCTCCAAAAGATTGGTCCTCAGGCCTACTCTATGTAGTGCCCTTTGGTCTATCGGAGGAGGTTGCAGGAGCTCTTCCTCTGGTGCTTGATCCAGAAGCTCTAGCTATTTCAGTTAGTTCACCTACTCTACTACAGCAGTAGTGAGGATACTGATTTTATTGTATTTTCTAGACTTTTCCGGATGTTGCTTGTAGCTGCAGTGAACTCGGTTGCTCCACTAGTGATAGCAGTTGTGATGGTGATTGCATTTGCGAAGAATGGTTTGACTTCAGCACGGCGGGGTGGCAATTTTAGAGCACGTTTCTTAGCGTGACATGATAGGTCGTCCGACAAGATGTTTACTGGGTCTTAATATAAAGTGTTCGCATCTTAATCGCTGAGAGGTCACATAGTAGTCCATAATGTCGACAGAGATCACCGTTGCAGCCCTTGAAGTTGATGCATTTATAGGGCATTGATCCCTATCGCAGTTTCTTTTTTTTTTGTGGTCAATTCTGGTTCCCATAAGTAATCGGAAAAAAACCATTTCGCAGAGCCTGAGAGAAAGACTGTGACTTCGCATTCTAATGGCTTGGTCTATTTCGGCGTATGTTGTCTCACCTCTTGGATTTTTTTCTAAGAAGTCCACTCCGCATGCTGCTCACTTTAACGGGAAGTGATGTTGCCTGTTTCCAGTTTCCCGAAGGGGTAGTTGTGAGAGTCTCCAAAAAGGAATAGAAAGGAAAACAATATCCAAACTGCTGCGAGTAGGGAAGCCTTGGGCTGCGACAGCTACCGTCAAACTTTGACGGCGATGGGACAATGAGTATTCTTATGCCATTTACTCATGCGGATCGGTTTTGAACTTTACGTATGAGCCGACACCTGGAACACCGGATGGTACATGTAGTAGTGTAGTCTGGAGAGATATTAACGCTCCGGCCCAAATGGACTTCGATTCGTGATGCACACAAGAGAAAGGGACCTCAATCACATTATAATGCACAAATGGGGAGGATTATTGACTGAGCCCCAGGTCCATCCCCCACACTGTTGCTCCATCATCTGAAGCGGAGTTTTCTTTTTAAGTGCTTTCTCTGAGGATGTTCTGATTCGGCTTACATACGCTGTTTCTTTATTTCTTGTTTAAATTTTATATCGGAAATCATATCGTAGTTCCCCGTCGAAGTAGAATTTGACACTGGTCTAATTTGAGACGGCTGATCTGCTGATGTGTACATTTTAGTAAGGCTTATATTTTTTCCTGTAATTTTGATCATCCTTTAAATAGTTTAAACCTTCTGCACGGATAAGTATAGCAATCTTTGTAGAGGGAAACGGATTTGTAATGTTGGGAATTGTGTTTAAAATTAACAATGTTTAGTTAATAGCGATATTAAGAGTAAGTGTTGAAATTATAGAAAATCGCCGAAGTCATTTGCCAGCTATTGTGAAATTTATTATCTAGATTTCAATCAAAGACACCTAAACTCATTGAATAAAATTTTAGAACAGAAACACAATTATGCTTAGTGCATTTGCATTACTATTTCTATAGTTGTTTAGTGAATTTTTTTTATAATTTTCGTTGAGGACGCATATTTCATTTCGATTTTAATTGGTTTTCCCATCGGAATGCCACTAAAAGCAGCGCATTTAGTTTTATGGTAATCATAAAATCCATCTCATGCATAAATTATTTGACAATTTATAACATAACTCGGACAGAACCAAGTAAACGCAACACTAGCAATAGCAGCTCACAAAATACATACATATATACATCGTCCGTGCGCTCCTCTGCAAAACAATTGCATTGCATTGTTTCAAACAATTTTCCTCTCTGGTTTTTTTGCTTGCTTTTTTTCTGTGTACATATTTCGACAAAAATTAGTTTAAACAAAAATGAAAACTTACCAGATTGCCAGCACCCTCAGTCCAGAACGGCTATGTCCAGACGATACCTCAGTCGTTTTTACTATTTCCTCCCCAACAAGGATGCAGAGTATACGGAGACCGGTACACAAACACTCGCACAATACAAAACCACGTCCGAGTAACAAAAGTTTCCATTCCATCTTGGACAAACGCACTTAACATTTTTGCATTTTTTATAAGAAATGTGAAAAAAAGAAGAAAACTGAATAAAAAAAAGCCAGAACGGAATGGAATAAGGAAAAAAAATTATTTAATCAACTTCTCTCCTTTGGTAAAGGAATTTGAATGGGGCATGCATTGTTTTAGAGCGAAATGAAATGAACAAAAGAAAAATCCCATTGAGGCAACAAAGTTTAGCATTTAAAACTCCAAGGTACAAGAGAAAATCTTCGAGATATACAATATTTTTATTTGGTACTAACATTTTGTAAGATATTTCTGAGTAAGTGCCTAGGTACGAGTATTATACGAATGTGTAGTTAAAGTCCTTGCAAAGCATCCAGCACAGGTTTCGGAATCTCAAAGCGATGTACGAATATAAAGCCATTTTCCGTAGAACAAAGGAAGTCAGTGTTGCTTTTAAAAGTTCAAGAGTATTTATGAATCCAAAAGGAATGCAATTGAACAAAGAAGTTCTAGTTGCAAATTGCAGCTTATTTCCAGGATATTTAATCCAAGTCCGCAAATAAGTCAGATTCATCCTTTTGTGAAAACTAAATGGTCTAAGCTCTACATAACTATGCAAATTCAATTTTTATTCAACCGGGTTGGATTTAACAGAGTACGAAAACATAATACATCTGCTCCTACTCAACTTTATTATGAAAGGAACATTTTAAATGAAAGATCTTTCGATGAACGTAAACATAGCGGCACTCGCCAATAAAAGCTAGTGAATGCTAGTTGTGCATCTTTTGATAGTTACTTACCAAAGTTGCAGTCATTTTGGACGCGCAGTTTTTAGTTGACAGTCGATGTGAGTGTTTTTTGTGAAAATGGAAAAAATTGAGTAAATTCTTGTTTTTGAAAGGCAATACGCCTACGCAAATCAAAAATGAGTTGGACTCTGTGTATGGGGACTCTGCACCATCATTTACCACAGTGAAATTTTGGGCAGCTGAATTTAAACGTGGCCATAAGAGCTTGGGAGATGATGAACGTTCGGGACATCCGAAAACTGCAACCACTGACGATAACATTGCTAAAGTTCACTAAATGGTGTTAGACGACTGCCAAATTAAAGTGAGAGAGGTAGTAGAGGTTATTAAATCAAGATTTAGGCATGAGAAAGCTGTCCGCGCGTTGGGTACCGCGTTTGCTTACATTAGACCAAAAACGTTTTCGAATGAACATTTCCAACGCTCTGTTGACGCAGTTTAGGCGCAATAAATCGGAGTTTTGGCGCCGATTAATTACTGTAGATGAAACTTGAATACACCATTATACGGCCAAAACAAAAATTCAGTCAAAACAGTGGACTGCAAAGGGCGAGCCAGCTCCATAAAAAGCAAAAACTGTTTTTTCGGCTGGGAAAGTGATGGCGACTGTTTTTTGCGATAGTAAAGGAGTTATCTTAATCGATTATCTTCAAAAAGGAAAAACCATTACAGGGGCATACTACGCATCATTACTTGCCAAGCTGAACGCAGAAATTGCGGAAAAACGGCCACATTTGCTGAAAAAGGAAATCCTGCTTCACCAAGACAACGCGCCGTCTCACACCTCAGCGGTTGCCATGGCGAAAATCCATGAATTACGGTTTGAACTGCTTGACCATTCTCCTTACTCACCAGATCTAGCCCCAGGCGACTTCTTTTTGTTCCCTCATCTAAAAACTGCGCTCGGAGGACAGAGATTTTCGGCAAATGAGGGGGCAATCACCTTCGTGAACAATTATTTTGCAGAGAAAAATACCAAGTACTATTTGGACGGGTTAGAGAGATGGGAGCATCGCTGGGAGAAGTGTGTAGAGTTACAAGAACTCTACGTAGAAAAATAAAGAAAAATTTTGAGAAAAAATATTTTGTATCATTGTTCGGTCGGAAACTTTTAAGACAACCCTCGTTTGTGTATTCGAAAGCGTATTTAATTCCGACTACTTTTTACCTAATAACACTATCAACGATATGGCATCTATTGTACTACAGCGACTACTTCGACAATGTCTGTCTGGATGTGGATTTGCTACACGGGAGAGACTTCGACAAAAATGCTGAAATCTAATTCAACATCATCATTTTCTGAATTTAGTAGAAGTATGTTACTCGGATAATAATAAGGCACCGGGCTTAGAGAGCCTATCGATCCTCCCTCTTCTCCGCTCTACACCAAAAATTTGAGTGCAATATTTAACTAAGTAAAGAAGAATAGCTCTTGAGCTCTGACGTCGTACCCTTAGATGAGCCGCTTTTCTTTCGCACTGCGGTGGCGGTGGTATATTACCGAAATACCGTCCCTACTCAGCTCTAAAACTTTAGTATCTACAAAACCCCATAACAGTGCAGTGAATAACAAAAATATCACACAGTGCGGGTATTCCACCTCTCCCGCTCCTGGTCGTTGTACTGTTGCTTGCACTCGGCCACTGCCGTTACTGTATTTATCATACGGTACGGGCAATGACTGAGTGTATGTAACAACTGACGGATAGCGGGTTGTGAGTGAAAATTTTGTTGGTGCACTGTTTCATATTGTTGTACGGGCATAACACCTACAGCAATTTGATTCGGTGAACCAACGTCAGAATTCTCACTTCGCAGCTTTGCTTAGTATCGTCGGTGTTTGTGTTTTTTATGTTTGTTAGGTTGTAATGACTGGGGAATTCAGAGTAGACATTGCCAATATACGCGGGCTAAAAAGTAATCACTTTTCTGCGTACGTCCACGTCTGCAAATACAGACCAGCTGTTTTGGCACTTAGTGAAACACAGGTAGATCCTCGCCCACACCTCTCAGACCACTCTGATCTGAAGCTACCTGGCTACGAACTAGTGCCATTATTGTTCTCTCACCGCGGTCTCGCCATTTATGTGCGTAGTGATGTAGTTTACCAAACTCCACCACAATGTAGTACCTGTTCCAATCAGGAATTCAATTTCATGTGGTTAAAATTCCATCTCCATAAGCAAATTATCCACTACTGCTTTATTTACAGAAGACCCAAACTGGACAGCAGCTCCACCTTTCACGAGTTTGATGTGCTGTCAGACTTCATTCGAAGAATTGTATCCCTGTATCCCCATACCGAAATCGTTATTAAGGGCGATTTCAATATACACAATTCTGGGTGGCTTCGAAATTCTGGACAGACAACACCCGAAGGACGGTGTGTTGAGATCTTCGCTGCGGAAAATAATTTAACCCAGCTTGTAACTGAGCCCACACGAATACCAGACGCTGATGGTCATACCGCCAACACCCTGGACTTGTTTTAAATTTCTTACCCTGATAAATACTGCGTTGACGTGCTCTCCCCTCTAGGCTCGTCGGACCATTGTATCATATCAGCTAATTTCTCGTACACCCACCAGACAGTTAGAGAAAGGTTTCCTAAAAGAACTTATGGCAATACGAGCAAACCAATTGGAGCGGACTTAACGACTTCTTTAGGAATTTTAACTAACATCGATAACGATGTGGATGCCGCTGCTTATATGATCACAGATACCATTCTCTTTGGAATGAGATGCTTTATCCCTCATCGGATAAAGAGTATAAAACCAAAAGAAAAGGCATGGTACGACTCGAGCTGTAAAGAGGCTGTCAGGGTTAGAGAAATGTTTTTTTTCGGTCCTACTCGTATAAGACCAACCCAACAGCGGAAAACCGAAAAAAGTTTAAGCGAGCCAGAAATGACTGCAACGTTTTTCTCAAGCGTGTTAAATTTCTAAACGACCAAAAACTGAGGCAAAAAATACTGCAATGTCCCAAAGGCAGTAAAAATTTTTGGTCATTCGTCAAAAACATTAGAAATTCTGCCTCATCCTCCATCCCAACGCTCATTCACAATGACATTCCAGCTGTCAGCTCTTTGGACAAGGCCAATCTGCTTGCTGCACACTTTGCGGCTAGCTCAACACTCCCAGACTGTGCTTTGTCCCCGCCTACACTTGAGTGCATCGAATCTATAATGGGACGAACCCACTTTCGCACTCGTGTAGTAGCAAGAGCACTCAAAGATCTCAACATGCATAAATCCGCTGGTCCAGATGGCATATCTCGCCTTCTTCTGAAGAGGTGTTCTTCCACGCTGTCAAAACCACTGCGTAAGCTTTTTCATCAATCCTACTCGTTAGGACTTTTTCCGAGCAGATATAAAATAGCATTTGTCCAGCCCGTCCCTAAAAAAGGCGAATCTTCTTCTCTCTCCTCCTATAGACCCATTGCACTTACGTCCCTTCTTTCCATGATCATGGAAACGCTGATAAACCGTCAGCTCATGAAATATCTCGAAACACGAAAACTTCTTAATGACCGGCAGTATGGTTTTCGTAGCAACAGGTCCACTGGTGATTTGATGGCATGTCTCACCGAAAAGTGGAACCAAAGCGTACATCAATCTGGCGAAAGCAAGATAGTTGTACTTGATATTTCTAAGGCATTTGACAGAGTTTGGCATCAGACCCTTTTGTCGAAAATGCGTGCTTTTGGGATCGAGGACTCTCTTCTGGTCAGGTGCTCCTAAAACATCTCTGCACCTGCTAGATAGGATTCAAAACCGTGCGATAAAACTCATTGGTGATACTAATATCAGTCAGTCAATTGACACCCTCGAACACCGACGAAATGTCTCCTGTCTCACTTTGTTTTTTCGCTATTTCCTCCACCAGTGCTCCATTGAAATCGCCAGTAGCATTCCGCCCATTCAAACTTTCAACCATAACACCCATCTTGCTATGAATGCTCATCAGTATACCCTCAAGCCCATTTTCGGACGTACTCTAAAATATCGTGATTCTTTCCTAAGCGGTACAACTCGCTTATGGAATGCTCTGCCGATTTCTGTGTTTCCTGGTCGTTATAACTTACAAACATTTAAAGACAATGTTCATCGGTACCTGTCTTTTCTTCCTCCCTAAATTTCCTTCGCCCGCGCTGTGTACGTACATTTTAAGGGTGCAAAACCCCTTGAGCGCGCGCCGATTATAAAAAAAAAAAAAATATTATAAGTTACTTATCTTTACACATAAAAAACTCATACGTAGACTGTACGTTGTCAAGCAAAAAAAAACACGAAGAACTTCTTAATACCAATGCTTTTATTAGAGTGCCTCGATTCCGCCAAAAATCTTAACGACGTGAATGATTGTTACATACTAGAGCTTGGTGCACAATACATAGTGATAATTACATACAAACTGTGTTAGAAATCGAATGTTTGTACTGCTAGTCAATCAACAAACGGATTTGTCATTATTATAAACAATAGGTAGTATATATACATGGAATACATAACTTAGACTATAGGTTGGTCAAGTGCGTTAATATAAAATATTTAATAATTGAACATTACGTATAGAAATTTCTTACAATATATAGAGGAATGTCTCCGGTGGAATAAGGACAAATCGGAGTGTACTCTCTTGGTATATAAAATTGGGGTAATAAGTCAAGACCAAGTTATTCTCGCTGGTCATCGCTCTTGGAACGTTGCCTTTGAATCACCTTAATCAGGAAATTGTCAACCCTGTTTAATCGAGCCTCATCATAGATGACCTTGTTGGGATAGTATTTTCTGAACTCATATTTTGGTGTTCTCTACAATCTAAAATATATCCTGACACATTGTTTCCATATAATACGGCGCTACGTTGAACCACATGGGACAACCATAAGTCATGACTGGCCTGATTAGGGCCGCGTAGCATATTACCTTCACCCTCGAGACAAGTTGACTACTGTAAAACAGTTGTCTTGTTAGCGCTAAGGCCTTGTTGGCTCCAGCTGAGCTAGCATTTATATGTTCGTCTAAACTCAAATACTGATCGATGCAGATACCGAGGTATGTATCTAACTACGCTTCTCACTGTCAATGGCAGTCCGTGCTGCTGTAGACGGCCAAATTTCGTCCTGTGATTTCTGGTATGCCAAGAAGCCCTTCTCACTGCAGTTTTAAACAATATTGATTAAAATCATCAGAATACGCATTCATATGATCGAAGTCACGCTGCAGAAGGGTATTGATGACATGGATTCTTGGACCAGATCTGTATGCCATTAAATCGTCTGCGTACGTCATAGCATGATCGAGGGAACCTACTAAATCACTTCTGTATATGTTAAACAGTATCTGGGAAATAACCTCTCCTTGTTGTAAACGATGTCAAATATTTTTCTTGAAATTAAGTTGCCACATTGTACAGCGAACTTCTTTGACATAAGCCTATTGTATTGTCAATCATATATAGCAGGGGTTTCCGCATGCTTGTTCTAATCAACTTATAGAAAATCCCTTTCAACCACATGGTATCGAAGGACTTCTCGAAGTCAACCAGGTAGGCAACCTTACACTGGTTCTTGCATTAGCTCCACTGTATGTCGGAGATCTGCTTCGACGCGGCATGAATAATGTCATGCATGGCCCTAAAACCAAACTGATTTTCAGGGATTAAATTAGGATAATATCCAACACCCACTTCAATAGAGCCCTATTAACTACTTTCACAAATATCTTGATAGTGTTCGGGAATAAACTAATTGCCCGAAGACCTGGGCGGGTGGCTGTGGCTTAAGTGATAGTGGAAGGTTCGGTGTTCGAACCTGCAGGGTTAGTACTAATTTTATCACTTTTCTTTCGGGCTAGTATGCACCACTGCTATTTTCTAATGCGCTGAAAAGTACGAGTTATTCTGGTATTAGTTGCTCCCAGTATTCGATGAATTATTTTCCTATGCGGCATATCTAGCGTTAAGATCTCCGGGCAGGAAATATAAAATTTCTTCAGATCGAATGTGAAGGGAACGAAAAAGTATTTCGAGTGCTTCAGGTGAGTAAAGTAACATCACATACGGGTACACCCTCGTCTCACTGCGAAGGCAATCTTCTAACACCTGGAACCTACGCTGTGTTCATTCCCCTACAGATATAAGGATGGATGGCAGTATCAAACACGAATTCTATGACATTCTAGACCGAAAATATGCGCAATGACTCAGCTATGACACTAAAATTGTGCTAGAAGATCTAAACTCAAAAGTGGCTAAGGATGACGTTTTTGAGCGGGTCATCCGACAATTAATTCAGGTTTTTCGAATTTTTTCGCATAGACCAATATCTATGAAAGGACTTGGCTATTCACTGATCAGTCAACCGTCTAACAGTTTGATCATATTGCTATCGGCACCAGGCAACCCTCCAGCATACTCGAAGTCCGCACTTTCTGAGGGTCATTACCTTGCTCCAGCCAGAATGCGAATATGGATAACATTGGCAAAACGGAGTCAAGTAAGATCACCAAAGTTCGACGTTGAAAACCTGCAATCGCAAGAGACGCCGATCGCGTTCCCTCAAGCTTCCTCACAATCCTAGCTCTCATAAATAAACCATAAAACACCAATGGGAGTATTGTCAACGAGCCATCAGAGAACTTGCTTCTGATGTGATTGCCTTCAAAGTCACAACAAATACTCTGGTTTGACAGGGATCATACAAAGCTGCTGTAAATCAAAGGACGAGAACTGTTGGTGGCTTTACAAGCTGAAAAGAATGAAAACCAGCAAAAGCACGCGATCGATAAATTGGATAGACGTTACTGCAGGAATGGCACTTGAAAGTTTCATAAGAGAATCTACAGACCATTCCATGGTTATATTGCTAGAATAAAAGCCATCAAAGATGAACATGGACAACAAGTAGTCGAGTCGAAGTCGGTGCTGTGGATATGGAAAGATTACTTCTGCAGACTAACGACGTTCATCATTACAATACCGCTGATAGGTAAAACCCTAATTACAGAGAATTCCATCCCTGACCTAGATAAAGTTAAAGTAGTAATACCGAAACTAAAGTTCTGAGCTACTTGAAGCAGCTGAAGATGACTGGGAGCATGCACCAGCACATGTGTAAGATATGGTCAAAGGGAAGCATATCCGAGGCACCGAATCTCAGCGTTGTTTGTCCTATCCAAAAGAATGGAGAACCCTTTGACTGCAAAGACTATAAAGGAATAAGTCTCCCAAACATCTCCTATGAAATTGCTTCGGCCGGATTATTATGCTTAGGACATACTACTGCGATCTCAGGCCAAGAGAATCCGCCATCGATCAAATATTCACACTACGGAAGATCACGGAACAGACCCGTGAATTTCAGATCAGCACACATTAAGATCAAGAGAAGATGACGTGCTTTCATGGGACTTTTTTAACACCGACCTGGAAAGAATCGTGCAAATTCCACTAGCCAAAACAAAAGGGGCGACCTTTTTTAAGTCCGTACAATTGCTCGTGTATGCGCATGAAATTGATGTGGTTGGAAGAAACATAAAAGAGCCGTCAATGAGGTTTTAGTGCGGCGGAAGCGACCGACATGTGTTTAACAATAAAAGAAAGTAAACCAAAGTACATGTTGTCCTCCGAAAAGCGTGTTCGTTATCGACAGCTTAGCCAGGGCTTCAAGGAGTACCTTAGCTCCGCAGTTACAGGCATCAAAGATATAAGCGAAAAAATCAAACACAGAATTACTTTTGCCAATCGCTGTTTCTTTGTGATCAGGAGTAGCTGAGTTACGAGTACATACCCATCTTTTGAAAGACCAAACTGATGGAAAAACACTTGGCCATTTCGGGAGCAGGATACTCCGTGTGATTTTCGGTACCCTTTATATTGACGAAGACTAGAGGAAGAGTTTCAACCACCATTCAACAACGTCTGAGATGATTGAGTCATGTTGAACTAATGGACACAATAGCTCCGGCTCCAAGAGTCTTTCATTCTAACCTGGAAGAATTGCGCAGCAGAAAACTGCCGCATCTAAAATGTCAAGTGTAACGGGACCTCAACGAATCAAATCGGTCTGCGGCACTGGAGGCAGATGCCGAGAGATCATGATGGGTGAAGGGGCTTTTTCGTAGAGTCCCAGGTTCACTCCGGACTGTAGCGCTGCCTAAATAAGTAAATTTCAACGATACTTAACCAACCAAGGTAGGTAGGTAGGTAAGTAAAAGTGCCTGTTGGAAATACCAACCCACTTACGCCTATTGGCCCATTGTGATGCCACGTGGATTTATGATCCTCTTACTCTTGTAACCAGTTTAAACTGTTTACGTTTATATTTTTTAGATCGTTTAGTCCGTTGTAGAAGAAAGCTTCTAAGTGAAGTTTTCTTCTCTGGGAGAGAGCTGGAGATGTACAGAGTAGATGGAGGATTGTCTCCTCCTCTTCCTCGTCCATGCTGCTCCAGCAGAAATTGTTTGTAAAGGCGCTAAGCTTTCTTGTCTTGCATGCTTGCCTATGAGGCAGTGTCCAGTGATGACACCTATGATGGCGCTGAGATGTTCCTTATTTAGAAGGATCAGACACTTAGAGCGATTCAGATCCAGTTTGGTCAGATCTGTTTGGTCCCAAGACATGTTGGTCCAACAGTCCACCTAAGGTTTGTTCCTTTATTGGCATCCAGCTTTAATGTTTGCACGCAGAGATTAGTATACCTATGCTACCCCTTTTCGGTAGAATAGGTAGAGTGGTTCCAATTTTGGCGAGTTCATCGGCTCTACATTTCCCTGGAATGTCTCTGTGGCCCGGCAACCAACTGTTGAACTGCTCTGCTATTTCGGTAAGAAATGATCGGCATTCAAGGGCGGTTTTAGAATTTAGTGAGACCGAGTCCAGGGACTTGATAGCGACCTGACTATCCGAAAAGATGCGGATATCCTTTGCAGTTATCACATTTTTCTTCAGCCAGGACGGAGCAGTCGGCAAAATTTCCGCCTGGAACACGCTACAGTGATTTGGAAGACGGAAAGAGAAGCTTAGATTTATCGTATCTGAGAAAACACCGCCACCAACTCCGCCATCGATTTTAGATCCATCTGTGTAAGGATGGATTGACTTGTCCTCCATGAAAGCATCTTCCTCCCAAAAGGATCTAGAGTGGAAGCTTACATGGAAGTTTTTTGTCAAACCAAAGTTCAGGTGTGGTGTAATCGATGTTCTCTGTGAGGATTCCTAATGTATTAAATGGATTATTTGTTCACTGTTTAGCTGCGAATGCAGCTATTCGCCTGCTAAAAATATTGAGGGCTGACAAATCAAATAGAATGTCTAATTCCGCAAAGGGAGTAGACCGCAATGCTCCGCTTATGCATAGACATGCAGCTCTTTGGACTCTGCTTAGTTTAATGCAGTTAATTGCACGTTCTAAGGCCGTCCACCAGACTACCACCCCGTAAGTGAGTATCGGTCTTATGGCCGAGATGTATAGCCAGTGGGTTATGCGAGGTTCAAAGCCCCATTTACTCCCAATGGCTTTTTTGCAAGAGAATAAAGCAATTGTAGCTTTATTGACTCTTTCTTGAATGTTAGGTTTCCAGTTTAGTTTTCTGTCAAAAATGAGACACAGATATTTTGCTGTATCGGAAAAGACTAAACTGGTACCGTTTATTGAAGGAGGGTCTATAGTTAGAATTTTGTATTTTTTGGACAAGAGGACAAGATCAGTTTTATGGGGGTTTATTTCCAATCCACAGCGATCTGCCCAACGGGCTAATCTATTGAGATTTACTTGAAGGAGTTCTTTAATGGTATTAAAATTCTTACCTGAGATGGCTATAGCAACGTTATCCGCATAGGCAATGACCCTGCTACCACCCGCTTCCAGGTATATCAGCAGTTCATTTACTACTAAGTTACAGAGAAGGGAAGAGAGGACACTGCCTTGCGGCGTAACTCTGCTGACACATCCTTTAGCAAAAGTCTCACCCAGTTTGGAGTTGATTATCCTGCTGTTTAGCATAAGACTGATCCACTCACCAAGTGAGTCGTCTACCATAGAGTTGACAGCGCAGTCGTGATTGCGGATGTATTAACGTTGTTAAAAGCACTCTCTATGTCCAGGAAAGTAACCATTGTGTACACTTTATATTGTAGGGATCGTTCGATGTGGCTAGTCAGTGAATGCAGAGCCGTTTCCACCAACTTTCCTTTACAGTAGGTATGCTGAGCCGTTGACAGAAGTCTGGGATCAATTTTAGCTCGTATATGGATATCAATCAGTCGTTTTAGAGTTTTCAGAAGGATAGATGATAGACTTATAGGTCTGAGGTCTTTTGGAACAACATGAGAAGATTTTTCGGCTTTGGGAATGAAAACTACATTGTCTTCCTCCATGACAGTGGAATGTGGATAAGTTCTACACAGCTCTTCATAATATTTTCTAGTGCAGGCAGAATAATATCTGAGGCCACTGTAGCTCGACAGGCATTATACCGTCCGGATCAGCAGGCTTGTATGGTTTTAAGCTATGCAGCGCCCAGAGCAGTTTGTCTGTTGTGATCAGACCATGAATTTTAGTCCCGGTTGCAGTAGACCTGGCCGCGAATTGAGAAATACCTGGAAGGTGGGTGTCCAGTAGCACGTTGAGTGATTCATCAGTTGAGGTTGTCCAAGATCCACCGGTTTTTTTCAAATAGCTAGGCATCATAGGATTTTTAGAGAGGATTTTTCTTAGCCGTGATGCCTCAGAGGTTTCCGTGATTTTGTCACAGAAAGACGTCCGGGATTGTCGTTTTGCCTTCCTCAGTTCTTTTTTGTATAATTTGAGGGATTCTTTGTATGAGTCCCAGTCAGTCACTTTTCTTGTGCTTTTTGCTAAGTTCAAAAGTTTTCTTGAAGTGTTTCTGAGCAGTCCCAGTGCTGATATCCACCAATGTGGCTTTTTCTTGCCTCTAGGTTGAAGAAGAGGGCAGGAAGCGGCCATAGCCTGATTGAGATCCAGAGTGAATTCCCTGAGTTTCATGTCAAGCTCATTGGTGTCACGCGCTGGACTTTATAGTTCCGAGGATAGCATTTCTGACAGTATTCCTCTGTATTAATCAACCAAAGCTACTTAACTTTTTTTACATATAATCGGGATGATAAGCGTTCGTATTGTAATCCATTTAATCAGGAACCGATTGTGTTTTCGGTCACATTTTGAAGTTTGGAAGAAATTCAAAAATTAACTCTATCTTGGCGTTGATGTCTGTATTTCCCGATTGATTGTGGGGTTCGCCGTTTACCAGGCCGGCCTTTCTTGTTTGACGTATGTAACTAGCTCACGAACAGTTGTCTGTGGAGGGCATGCAAGTTGCTGCATGTGTCATGTAAGCTGAGATTATGATGATATTCTTCACCTTGTTGTCTAGGCTTACTTCCACCGTATATTAAGTAATTTTTTGATTATAATACAGATTCTGATTTTTCCTGCACTTGTTTGATAGAAAATATCGTACTTTTCGGACTTTAATCCTTGTACCTTGTTTCCAAGTATCGGAGGTTCTTGGATTACAGCCACGACAATGTTCGCGTCGGCTATGAAGAGCATCAGATCAAAAGTTGCTACTTTATAGTGGTACAAGTTAATTTGTACCACTTGAAGCTTCTTTGACGTTTCTGCCAGTATCGGGTAGTTTCGCCTTTAGGCAACTTTTTATCATGCTCGACTTTTTCGTAAGGATCTGTACAGTCTGTTTGTCTATGGCAAATAGAAGATCTTTTCCTCCGATGCTGTGGCTCTTTCTAGAGTTGGATAATACCCACTCTTGCAGTAAGATCTTGGTTTTGGATTGCGATCGGTTTCACGGTATTGGTTACTTCGTGAGCTGTAGGAGGAGAGACCCATACAACCATGAGAATAGATAATTTTCAATTACAAATATTTTGGAAGGAAATATTAACGAAGTCTGAGCTTAACGACATGCGCATTTCCTACCACAGAAGCAATACTTTCAAAGGTGCCATGCTAAATCTGAGTGGATGGATACATTTCATTCCAAATAATTTGCACATGAATCTACATATGTATATGTTCAATTAAAAGGAATTGGAAACGTTTTCCTGGTGGCTGCAACCCAATAGCTAAGCCTACTCGGAAATAAAAGTCTTATTCTGAACTCTTCAGAGGTTAATCTTGTTTTGGAAACCAGAGAGAACCAATTTCTTCGAAAATATAAAAACCATGGAAATGAGAAGGTCAGGAAAAATAGTTACGTCAAAACGCCCCCGCTATTTCTATAAACAAATTCTTCCTACGTATTCGCACATACGATATCACAAAAAAAAAACTGCACTTACCTCACAAGGTAATTACGTAGATATGTGTGTATGTATGTATATTGTCATGCCAGAGGATATTATTCTCCCAATCAATTAGATAATTACTCCCATTGAACTATTTAATATAAACACAGCAGCATCTGTCTGGCAAAGTACAATAAATCACTCTCATCCCATTTACATACAAATTTCAGTCACCTCTGGGACTCACATACATATTTGTAACATACATACACGTATGCCCTGTATTTTAATTTATTATTAACACATGACTTGATTAAAACAAAAAAAATTTGGCACACCCCACAATCACGTCAATTGAATAATTCTCCTGCCAATCGAAAACTAAACCAAACCAATTCGTCCATTTGAGAGTTTGCCCAATCTATGGTCACAAATGTGTTCACATTTAACCCCACATTGTCCTTCATCAATTTTAACTTTCAGAAACATTGTAAATATTTTGCCTTCTTTTGATGCCATCGGCTAACTCCCCCCACCGGCCAGTGATTTACAGACAGTATTTCGAAAATAAAATAAAAAGTCGAAGCCAAAACCGAACCAAAAAATAGAGGGGGGGACCAAAAACACAAGAGCCAAACAAAAATCGAAAACAAACCAGAACACGAAACTTTTAAATCAATTAGCTTGTGCATAAACCATCAGCGACATTAATATTTCATGACAACTGCCCCACAAAATGTTTACATAAATAAACCTCGTAGGTAATTTGCCCCCACATAAATAACCGTGGGTCATTTTTTCCTTTACGGATACTGTCCTCTGGAATACACTCACCACTTACTCATACACCCGTACTCACTTCACAAATCTATACTCCGTATATCCATCCGCTCGGCTATGCTTTTAGTCCCGCAGAAAATACGACAAACACCAACAAAAGATAAAAAGTAATATCGACAAAAAATAAAAGATAAAAAAATAAAAAGCACAACAGAGCAAAAAAGAAAATCCAAGAAAAATAAAATACAAATAAAAACCCACAGCGACTGTAATAACAACCGAACGACCTCTCCACCCCCCGGGCATTAAACCAAACACAAAAATATTCGTTGTCCTCCTATCCATACGCGTATGCCAGTCAACAAATCCAAATCGATTTTAACCCCATCCCTGAACGCACCCAGCCGATGACACACACTGACACACCCACAATCTGTAATCACGCATACATGGGGCTAGGTTTTGGTCGGGTCTGGTGCCTGAGACTCTTTCGGTTAGCAGTCTTCATCTCCCCGCGCTCTCCAAAAGTTCATATTTATTTAAAACAGACATGGCAAAACGAACAAGACAACATTTCGTCCCTCACCGACCCTCATACGGCTGCAGGGAGTGGGAAACAAATTCGAACCGAAAAAGGGATCGAAATGGAATAGGTATAAGATAGCTGACAATTTTGTAGCCCCCAAAAATTAGGGTTACCAGAAAACCAGTAAAAAGGGGTTGAAAATCGAAAAAAAAAAAATACAAAATTGTCGAACGAATGAGAGGGAGAAAAAAAAATCCTTTACAAGGATAAACCTTTTGAAATGACAAAGGAAACCACCTAAATTGTGTGGTCACCAAAGTACCCGACTTGGATTCGGCCAGTAGACAGCAGCCAACAGTCAGCAGCCAGCAGCCAACAACCCACAGCCAGGGGAGGTCACATCTCTCAGCCCATTACGGATACGGAATGGATATGGCAAAAGATGTGCAAGGATCATTTGAATTATGTACAGGTGTAAAATTCCATGAGGGCAAATTCTAGAAGCCATTCTATTTGAACCTAAAGTCAACCACACACTTTCGCATTTCAAGTACATCTTTGCTTGCCTGCTTCAGATATATGTATAATACTTTCAATCCCTTTGTCCCACCCACCCTACATATCTTAGCCCCTTTCCCAATCCTTGTGTGCATGTAATTTTCGGTTGACATTCATTTAACACCTTGTTAAATATTAACTCTTGGGTTGTCAGAATAAACAAAGTGGAGAGAGACGGGATATGAGGGTTTGATTTGTTTTGGGAGAGAATCCAACTCCGAATCCTACTCCGACACCAACTCTGGGGGTGGAAGCGGAAGGACTAGGGATGATACTCGTAGCTCTTGGTTCTGTTATAACACCAAAGATCATTATCATTTCACAAGCACATTGGGTAGCTTTAATGTGAATGTGCTCGACATTATAATTAACTGTACGATGAGATATAGCCTAAAAGTTGCTAGATGCTCTCGTATACACTTACAAGTCATAGAAAAGGATCATTAACCAGTCAGATAAAGACAAGAACTCATCCCTTAGCTGTTCTTTGTCATTTGCTACCATAGACTTGACGGATTGTATCCAGATGAATTTTTCATTTATTCTAAATAGATATGATGTGGCATTTGTACACACATACTCGTACATATCTGTATCTATGTATATTTGTATATTTGTTTGCCTCTAGATGTGAAGTCGTAAAACTTGGGTAAGTAGGAAATTAAAAGGGATACCAACGGACGAGTAACTTTAATGAGAGAGCTATTGACTTTTGAGTTTAATAGATAGTCATAGCCTCGAGAAATCGAACAATTACAGTTGCCAATCTCTTTCAATTCGAATTCCATTCGGTGCAAATTTCGAATTGTTAATTTTGCAGCCCGCGAGCCATCTGTTAAAAATCGAATTTCAACAGAAGCATAGACTCAAAAATTCAAAAAAAAAAAACCTACAACCTTCAAATGCACAAATTCTCTCTCCAATTGCTCCTGGATACAAATTATTGAAAACGGATTGCCATGAGGCATTTATGATTTAACAATGTGCAATTAATTATGGAGTTGTGCATCATCATCATCATCATAGTCAACATTTAGTTGCATTATAAAGATACTGAAAGCTGATACTGATACCACCTAACTCTAATTGTAAGCTATAAAATCCAGACGAGTTTAGGAAAGGTGACAGACTTGATATAACCATCTCATCCTAGGAGATGCCATGATGATAGCTCTACGATAGTGGTCTCCCTGGTTGGGTCAACAAATTTGGCTAACGAAACGCAACGTTATGACAACTTCTTCGTATACCCCTCTTTATGAACCATTGGATAATGTAATGAATACAATTTATCTAAAGCAACGTATTTCTCATTGCTACCGCGCCTCTATAGCGGTTGCCTAAATGTTCGCACCTTCAAACTACGAGTATTCTGCAGAATGATCTTTTTTAGATCTGCGGATCGGAGTTTGCTGACCATTTCGCATTTAATTGACCCCACCTGGGCTGGAACTTGAGGCTCTATTGCTTTAGCAGCAGTTTCTCCGACGACCTTTGTTGAACTTGACAAAATAGAATTATATCCACTGTGCGGACTTTCCCGAATCCGCGTACATACGAGTATGTTCGTACATAGCTGGACGAACGACTGTCGTATATAACAGACGCCCAATTTTCAGCGACATCCTTTTGTCGCAAGATAAACCGAGTTTTCGCACCATTTAAGCCATCCAACACTGACTCCATGCTGGTGGTTAACCACAAGTACATATTTTAATTTTAAGGCGTTAGTGCGATTGATTTGTAATCCGCCTGTAATCAGTCACTAAGAGTTAATGTGCTGCTGCAATAGAAAATCTATACGACATTAAAAAGCAACGGACCTTGTACACTGCCTTGCTATACCCCAACTTTAACATTGAAGTCACAGGTTATTCCCATGGTGCATTTAACCGCTCACGTCTTAGATAAGTCAGGAAAGTAGGTCCGGGTCCTGAAAATTTATCCTCTGGGCCTTATCTAAAAAGGTTAATCGGCGATTACATTTTTCGTGTATTTATTGCGACTTGGTACACAGACATGACTTAGTGAATTCAGACTTTCGACTGCGTTTAGTGAAGTCTTACATTCTCGAACTAGCTCCGAGGTCTTGAGAGTGTTCAGTAAGTCTTTAAATGTAGCCAGCTTGTCCCCAGAGATGCAAATGCTTCACCCCTCCAGCGATTTTTCACAATATAATTTTTTCCCATCAGGATAGCGTAACTGTTCATGAAATTCAGGAGTATGTTTTCCTAACGATTAGTAAAGTCCAACAGCGCCGAATTCCAAATCTATTTTGAGGCCATATGTGAAAACACGACTTCTTTTCTGACTCCGATTCTGGCTAAAACGAATCCTGGACGCATGGATAGGCGATTTCGTATTTTTTCGTAGCAGGAGTTCTGGTGTTATTGAATCTGACGGCATGAGACCAGAGTCAAAAAGCAGTCACCAAAACTCCAGTGAGTGTTGCACCAAAAACTACTTGTTTTTATATGGAATATGGCGTTAAATGTGCAGCCCATGCTATCAATATTTAGGGAATGGAAATTCATCAGTGAGACTAGACCAGAACTGGGCGTGCTAGAGAAAATCCCTATGCAGCCGTCATAAACCGTTCCTTGAAGCTCCAACGAATTTTTCTCAAAGATTGTTTTACTAGACAACCGAAGCATAGGATTCTCGGTGGAGTAACATGTGCCAACAAAACTTGTGTTATTGAGAGCACTCTAATGTCGATAAAAATGCCGATAAGCATGCGGATAAGCACGCGTTGATAAGCATGCGGAGTCTAAGTTATAGACGTATTCGCAAAGGAGTTTTGCGTCTCCATGCTCTACAACATAATGAAAGTCAAACTAATACTCGTAGATCAGTAGCTTTTAGCAAGAGTGTAGTACTCATTTTCGATTTTAAATTTAAGGGCTACAGCCACCTTTTGCTTTACCAGGACAGACTAGCAGTGAAGATTATCGGCGATCTGCAAGATTTTTTGCGACAGGTGCACGAATCTGTAGTTGTTCCAATCTCTTGTCACGCCTTTGCATTCGATCGGTTCTCACAATTTTTTTAAACAAAATCGCCAACCATTTAAATGCGAGATTTTCGATTTCTCCCCACCCCTCGAAGCGTATGATATCTGGTTCGACCCCATACCACTGTTTCGTTCTTTTCTCTGTTGTGGTATATAACTTTAGCTTCCGTAAAATGTGTCGATTCCTCATAATGCGCGACAGTTGAGGGAGTGATTCTTCTTTCAACAACTCGTTAAAGTACCCTTAATGTTCTCATGGGTCCTTATTATCAGGAATTCCCGTTCGCCTTTAAAATATTTCAGCAAAAGGTGATTCTTTTAGAGGTACTTTTTCCAAAAATAAAAAACAATCAAAGAGTTTAATTTTATCGAAAAATCTTTATTACCATACAAAAGAAACATCCTTCACATTTATTTTTTAAAGATTATTTCAAATGGCCGTAACTGCGGCTAACATGGTCCATTCTCAAGTTCCAATTTTCAATGACGCGTTCGAGCATTACAAGTGGTATTTGACCAACAACTCGAGTAATGCTTCCAATTCCTCAATCGTTGCTTATCCATGTAGATTTTAGACTTTACGTAGCTTCAAAGGAAAGAGTCCAGAGGTATGATGTCACATGATTTACCATAGGCAGGCAATTCACTGGTCCAACGCGTGAAATTGACTGTTCACCGAGTCGTTCTCGCAATAAAGCCATGGTTTCATGGAGTGTGTGACAAATGAGAAATGGCGCTATGTTTTTGGAACCAAATGTCTTCGAGGCCACGGGCTTCAATTTTGGACAGCGAATACTCGGTTATCATGGCGCGATAACGTGCGCCGTTCACTGTTACGTTCCGTCCGGCCTCAGTTCTGAAGAAATATGAACCGATGATTGCACCAGCTCATAAATCACACCAAACTGTTATTTTGTCTCGATGTAATTTCAACTTTTGAACCTCTTCGAGTTGTTCCGAATCTGAAATACGGTTATTTTGCTTATTGACGCAACCATTAAACCAGAAATATGCCTCATCGCTGATGAAAATTTTGATCGAAAACTCGGGATCTTCTTGAAGCTGTCCAAGAGCCCAACGACTGAAATGATGACAATTCGCATGGTCGGTCGGCTTCAGTTCATGCTTTTAAACCAAGATTCTGACGTAAAATTCCGCCAAGTTGTTGCATATGGCAAGCCATATGATATAATCCTTCTGAAATTAAAAGCTCTTGGTTTCCAAATAAACTTTATAACATGGATTCAATCATATTTAAACGGAAGACAGTACTATGTTTTATTTAGGTCCATGATTTCTGACCCAATTAAAGCCTCCTCTGGTGTTCCTCAAGGCAGCCACCTTGGCCCCTTACTATTTATTCTGGCCATTAATGATGTTGATTGCATCATTAAAAATTCATACATATCTGTTTACGCAGACGATATGAAAATCTTTAAATATACGAATATATCTTCTTCCTCAGACAGCCTACCACTGCAGGAAGATCTTGACAGATTTTGTACTTGGTGTCAGAAGAATTTTCTTGAGCTTAACGTCAATAAGTGTCAGGCTATAACGTATTCCCGTAAGCGGCCCCCTACTTCACCTCGCTGCTATCTAATCTTTAATCTGCCTGTTCCCTTAGTGAATGAGTTGCGTGATTTAGGTGATATCTGTGATAAGGAACTCAATTTCCGTTCTCACATTGATAATATAATAAAGAAAGCCAACTCTGCCCTTGGCTTCATCAAGCGCTGGTCTAAGGAGTTTTCCAATCCTTATGTTACCAAATCTCTTTACATAACCTTTGTTAGGCCTCTTCTTGAATATGCAAGCCAAGTTTGGTCACCCTACTACATAACACACATCCTCCGGATAGAAGCTGTTCAACGCAGGTTTTTACGATTCGCTTTACGTGGTCTTCCCTGGGATGATAGCCAAAACTTACCACCTTATACCGACCGGCTGAAACTTATAAATTTACAACCCCTTTCTATACGTCGAAAAGTTGCCGACTTTCTCTTTATTCATCAAATTTTAGTTGGTAATATCGATTGTCCTTCTTTACTTCGACTTATTTCTTTTAATACCAACCCACGCAATCTTAGGTCTGTGCCACTTTTCCGGCTCAATCTTCACCGAACGAATTACGGACACTTGGAGCCAATGTCTAGAATGCTTCGTGAAGTTAACGATATTCTGCCTCTCTTTGACTACCATCTCACCAAACTCTCTCTTAAAAACAATCTTATTTCCACCTATGACTCACATCCTAACTTTTTTTAACCGCTCCCACCCTTTAGTTTTTATCTTTAGTTTTAAGTGAAAATTGTTAGTTCTAAGAATAAGCTTGCAATAAGCATTAATAAATTTGTCCGGGATTGACCCGGGCCGCAAACAAATCAAATCAAATCATTGAAAATTGGAACGGTAAACCACGCTGTTGAGAACAGCACCGGATCTCTTCATCACGCCGCTATATTTTCTTCAGCACGTGCGAGATGTGATCTTTTTGGTCGCAAGATTCGAAAGAAAAATTTTCTAATCGAACAAACAAAACGATCGTGTTTATGGGAAGGTTATAAGAAAATTTGAAACTTGAATTGGCCACCAGATGTCAAGCGTTTGTGTTTGTTATGGCTTGGGCGACTACAGCGGCTATGGCAGCCCATGGACTTTCCATGTGCGGCATTTTACAGGCTAAGGTCAATACTAAGAAATATCAAAGTGTGGATGCGCTCAAGAAAACCCTTTTTCGAGAATGCAGGAAGCGTACAACTCGCTTGCTAACTGACCCAAGGCGGCCATATGGAAAATTTAAAACAAGTTCTAAAAACAGAATTGTTTTTCAAAATTTTTTTCTTATACTTCAATAAAATTCGATTTCAAATAAAAAAATTACAGCGTTTTGAAAAATGCAGTTCAATTTTACCATCCTGTATATTTACTATGGTAACTGCTATTGAGAGTAGAAGCAACATTTATTAAATTTGTCATCATAGGAAGAATCAGACGAAAAATTTTGAGATTCAGGAATCTGAACGAACACCTGATCACAGTTGCCATAAAGACTTAAGGGCCCGGCCCATAGAATCCGTTGCGTCCGTTACGATGCAGGATAGGGTTGACGTATTTTACGGAATTGACAGTCCCATGGAATCCGTGGCATACGTTGGCACAATAACGAACGAAACGAAAAAAAATAATGGAAATGTCAATTAATCTCAATGTTTTCTTTTCAAGCTACGACAATTTCTCTTTATTCTCTCAATGTATCCACCAATGAAAGTGCTTACTCTCAATTTGTTAGTACGTGAACCTCAATATGTGAATGTATGGTTCTCAATGTGTGAATGTGTGAACTGCCAACGGATTGAAAAGTAGAAAATAAATCTACTTTATCCGTCCGTTCCGTCCGTTCCGTCCGTTCCGTCCGTTCCGTCATATCCTTTGTTTATGGGCCTGGTTCCATAGCAAAGTGTATATTCTAGCCAGCTGTCAGTCAATAACGTCGACGCAACGGACGCAACGGATTCTGTGGGCCTTGGCCTTTAATTCGCAAATATAAGGCTGACATGTGACAGCCCTCGCAGATGAAATGGAAGACTTTGCCAAAAATTGCTTTTTCGGGATCCCCAGCTATCGACGTTAAGATTGTCTATAGTTACTGGTCAAAAACGAAACTTGGCATTTACTTGATCAACATCACCCGGAATGATCATACTGCGATCAAAGCAGAACACCCCTCTAACCAAATATAATGGACGGCAGAACACCTTACTTTACTTACTTTTAAATACATTTTTATTGTTTATTTCCTTATTAACTAACATTCTAGACAAAAGTACTTAAATCTGATTTGACAATGACAGTTACTTATTACATGGCTTTCATTCAATTTCATTCAACTTTTGCTTTTCGGCCTTAAATCTGTCTTGCAACTAATATTATCTTTCAATTATACAATATATAAAAATTCTAAGAAAAATAGTTTTAGGAAAAAACTTACGAGTAGATGCCATATCTTTTGAATTTTGTACAAAACTTAAAACGGTGACCCTAATCTACTTAACCTATTAAGTTACTTAATCTCGCTTAACTATAATTGGCGTGGTGAGCACTCGTGGCTTCATGTTGCGGGTGGTCACCGTCACGCGATTTCGGGCGCCTGGCTTTCGTCACCATCGTGCCCACGCATCACCAAGGTTTAGCCAATGCCATAAAGCACCAGTCACTTCTCAGAGGCGACGCCTCATGTCAGCGAACGCAGCCTTTCGACGAAATCCGCCTAAGCATCCTTAATCTGACTTACAACTACGAGGAGTATGTAACCTTAGTAGCGTATCGACTTAGGAGAGCGAGCCAATCACTTACCCATCCTGAAGCCACCAGAATGCAGTGTACTGTTTCTCGGCATAGATCCGATCTTTGTCCGCAATCGTGGGATAAAAACAGAGGAGCTCCTGATCATTGGCAACATACACGTCGTAGAATGACCCGCTTGTCCCTCGCACCGGGCCGCCACCCAATTATTAAGGCTTCGCCCATCAATGACGTTGTCTAATAAAAAGCAGAGGCAGAGCATATTACTGGTCTTATCGTAAACATCTTCAGATGACGCCACCGAAGGTTGCTACGATTTGATCAGTTACAAGTTGTCGGTCATAGGTCTTGTCGGCGGCAGGACTACCGGTAGTCACCACCAGGACTTAAATCGCGGTACCATGGGAGTCAGGAGCTCCCCGGATTTCGGTCCGGGCCTGACTTGTTGAAGTAGGCCTCCTTATGGCACCGTCATGGTGGCTATGGTTTAAGCCCAAACTCGCGGGAAGGGTCTTCCTGTTGGTTTGCCCAATGTAGAGTTCCAATAAGTACTGGATACTGTTACCCTAAGAGCAATAAGAGGTTTTAGGTCGGCCTCGACTCATACCAAGGGTGGAACTTGTGCTTCCAACACAGTTCCGAATTGGTATCAAAGGATTGACGGAGAGCGATGGCAAGGCGTATCCTTGCTCCCATGGATGTACGGGCATTCCATAAACATAAGTCTACACGATACGGTGCTTTGTACTAACCCCTTAGCATCAATATGCAGAAAGGCCTCTGGAGGGATAGAGCCCGATAGAAGTAAGCTCTCGTGGTACATTTGATTGGGGTAATAAGCCCCAAAGATCAGGCTATTGTCGTCGGTCATTGCCCTTATGACGTGTCTTCGAATCACCTTATTCAGGAAATTGTCAATCTTAATCAGGCTAGCCCCATTGTAAAGGGCTTTGTTGGGATAGTATATTTTGTATTCTTATTCTGGTGTTCTACAGAAGCCGAATGACACTGCCTTTTAAACACCCGAATCCTTTCCATTTGATACGGCGCTACATTGAACCACACGGGAAAATCATACGCGATGATTGGCCTGATGAGGTCCGTTTAGCATATGACCTGTGGAATAGCCTTCTTGTTAGAGGCAAGCATCTATACATTTCTGAAAATACAAATACTTATCGAGCCAGATACCATATTATGGTCAAATATCGTCAATTATATCTGGTATCTCTAGAAGTTCATCTCAATGGAGCTCTAAATAAGATTGCTTCCGACTTGATTTTCAATTTCCAATCACTCCAATACGTCTTAATATGATCGAGAACACACTGCAGAAGGGTATTAATAACTTATATTTTTGGACCTGATCTGTACGCCACTAAATCGTCTGTGTACGCTATAGAGTGATTAAGGGAACCCACTAGATCACTGTTGTATATGTTAAACAGTATCGGGTAAATAAGCGCTCCATGTTGTATGCCGTTTTTAATGTCTAATATTTTTCTTGAAATTAAGTTGCCACATTTGACGGCGAACTTCTTTCCCTTAAGCATGTTGTAAATCGTATACATATAGCAGAGATTTTGGAAACCCGTACACTGATTCTTGCATTTATTCCATTTATTCCAAAACCAGCTTTGGCACAGCTGGTTAGCTGTGTTTGGAATTGCTGGATTTTCCGGAATTATATAATTTTCCTCAACCCGTCTTTTCAGCGCCAGTTTCTAGAATACCTCGCTAAGCTAATCGATGGAAGATTAGCAGGATTGGTTCTAACTCTATCCCTGTTCGGGATAGGATATTCCGGTGCTATTTCCTAATGTGTCGAATAATATGCATAATACAGCTCATTGGTAAATAGCGTAGTAAATGAATCCGCTGCCTCCAAGGGCACGTGTTTTACGAGTAATACGACGTTTGGAATACCATCTACTCCCGATGACTTTTTGCTTTTCAGAGAATCCAAGATGCACAGGAGTTCATATTTTCGAACGGCATCTAACGCTCGCAAACAGTTCTGTGTGTTTCGATCCGTGTTAGTCAGTTCTAGTCCAGGAAAAAACCGGCTGATGGGAAGGATGGGGATATTCGTCAAGTTCGTATGTTGACGACAGAAACCCTCATAAGTCCTATAAAGACATTTGGGGACGAAGCTACAATCAGAAGGGACTGAAAGAGGCTTTTCTAATCGCGTCTCCCAGTCATATGCTGCGCAGAAGTCTAGTGACGGTAATGTAAGCAAGTCATTATAGACGCACCATCTGATGTGCGATAATTTATTTAATCACCAAAACTAAATCACTGGTTTGACGAAAAGTGTTGAAAAGAGCGTAGCTCGAAGCAGGAAGTGTACAAGGCAGTGCTGTAGTAAAGAAGAGGAGCTGCCTTTGAACAATATAAGCAATGTATACCCGAGTAATATCGGCTCCTCGGGAAGTAAAGGAAGCAATAATGTTCGGAACTTTTATGCTAAAAAAATAAAATTCTAAAAAGTCGTGTTTTGGACACAAATGGATAGGAATGTACACGTTATAATACAAGGTGGTGCAAAATTAATCATCCACTTTTGTTTTTAAATCACTTTTTTACTAAATAAACAAAAATAGTCTTAAGTAGTGGAAATCTTTATTTGGACCTTTACAATTGTTTCTGTTAAATGGAAACGATGATATCCGCCAAATTGCTGCCGCCAGTGTTGATTTACATTTGTGCTCATTTTATCGCATTTTTTCGTGACTTTCCGCAAGATTTCCGGTGATAACTGTTCGCATTCGTGTCGAATATTCTACTTAAGGGCTGCGTTTGTCTGAAGATTGTTGGCATAAGCCCGCGACTTTAAGCAGCCACAAAGAAAGAAGTCTGGGATGGTTAAATCGGGCGATCTTGCTGGCCATGCCAAATTGCCAAAAGTTAAATTACGCGACCAGGAAACGCTTCTTTCACAGTATCCATTGTGGCTCGTGCTGTGTGTGCGGTTGCACCATTTTGTTGAAACCATATGTTCAACAAGCCCCGCTCATCCAATTCCGGCAGTAAGAAGTCGTTTATCATGGCCCTGTAGCGTTCGCCAGTAACAGTGACTGTAATCTTGAACGGTTTGCTCTACCCTCAAGAAGGAAGACTCTCTAAACTGCGCCGATTATAGAGGGTCTTCTTAGTACAAGGTCTCATCTCCGGTACTAAGTAAATGGTGTATAGAGCTAGGCCAAATTTTGCATCTTTGCTAAACTCATCTGTCTGTGTAAATGGAGAGCGCTTGAAGTTCCATAAAAATTGCTAATGACACCGACGCATTTTTTATCAAATATGACTTCGACAAGGTAACGCGTGACTATATAATTTGTTATTTTATATGAAGCTGTGGAACACACAGCTCAATACAAAGAGCACAATATTTCTAAAGAATATACAACTGCAGAGATACGCTGACTACATTGACATTATAAAATAAATCAGCGAAGTCTCACAAAGTTCGAAGGCATTGAAGCAGAAGCGGCGAGTATGGGTATTTGTAAATAAAGGTGAATCAAAGTATATGCTGTCAGGAGAAACAATACCCAACACCAACGGCTCAGAGAGCATGCCACTAAGGCAAACAACAACTTTTGTACCTGTACTCCGCGGTAGATTCCAGGAATAAGGCAATGGAGAAATGGCAAAGTATCGCTGTTTCTTTGGCCGTTAGGCCTTGTAGAGTGGAGATGAGGTTGTTCGTCGTGAATATTACCCTTGTAACATTTCTTCAAAGCAGCTAAATGAGCGAAAGTGCCATTATCCATTTCTTCCAGTGGACGGTATTTGGGCATGTTTCGCGGTATCCATTAACAGAATGGTGTAAATGGCTACAGCTTCTAGTGAAAACATCGGTTTCCACTGATTTGTTTGGTTTTTTAATTGTTCTGTAGAAAAATGCTTGAAAAGGATCCAAACGTTTGGTCAGAGTACTAACGTCCTTTCTTTGTATGTTTTTGTTTACTATGTCGCTTCTACAGCTGCCAAAATAATTACAAATTTAAGAGTAAATATTTGCTAAATACTTTTGGATAGCGTGTTGGCAAAGCTGTTACAATTATACAGGTGTGGTTATTCATTAAACAAAACACTAAAAACACTAAAACCACAACCCTGATGGCGGTAATGTTAGTTTTTAATAATTTTTCTCCAATTAGATTTTATACAAAAAATTGAGGTCGTTTTTTTTTCGTTTTTAGAAAAGTGCGGTTTGACCCATTTCTAATGCAACATTAATGTTGGTGGGTAATTTGGTTAAGCAGTCAAGTTGTAAACGTTTACCTGGGAATTACGACATTCATTGGATATGGTCAATGTTGTGGTTTCGAGTGCTATATAGTTTGGCGTATAAATTACATTTTTTTTTTCGCCAGGAGTTCGCTGGCATTTTTTGAAAATAAAAACTCATTATTCATTAAGCAAATAATGATTCGGACTTTTTAGATTTTTTTGTAATTATTTTTCTGCGGAAACACAGGGAATGTGGGATATTTTTTCTATGAACTTAAAGTTTTCTCTTTCAAACTGCTCTAACTGCAGAATTTTTCCATGAATTTTTCTCGTCGTTCATACCTGAAATATTCGTTCTTAGAAAAGTTCCTTTAAGCATTTTTGGAATTGGTAAGAAATCTCTTATTTATCAGTCAAGCATTTTAGCAGTTATCCTGTAAGCAAGTATGTTATATTTGCGAATTCAAGCATTTGCACCATTTTACTGAGTTCTGAGATGGTAAAAATAGAAAACGATTTATGTATTCATTTCTTTCTTGGAATTATGGTATTTCTAACCGAGCAGATAAGAAGTACGAACATTCAAAAATTCCAAGAAGAGAATATTTCCTTCTTTTGTAACTATCGTATAACAGAAAATTGGATGTCGTTTACTTTAGGAGGAAATCATTCACTTTGCAACATACTTACCTTTGTGTGAAGGTGCGGACGAATTCAAAAACTTAACCAGAAAGGAGGGAGCAATAGTCCCCGTTATGCGGCAATTCACAAACCAATAGAGATTGGGATAATTGCTACCCCACTTCCAATGGTTTAATACAAGAATGACTAGAGAAGAAAGTTTTTTAAACCAATTATCCGTGTACCCACTCATCTGCGTACAAGTACAGTGGAAAAAATAAAATCGAAACCTTCAATGCGTAATGCACTTCAGATATTATTTGACTGGCGCTACAGACCATGATATTTTCACTTAGGCCACTAACCGCCCCAAGCACTGATCGGCTCAGCTCCCTCTCCATTACAACTCCTCCAACAGATCTTCCTTCAGGGTATAGCATTGTTCAATTTCGCTGTAAAATCCTTACGATCTATTAGTTCACTTTCTGTTAGAAGATCCATTAATGCATATGTGGACGACAAGACTAGTTATATCGTTATGTGTAGGTAGGTAGGTAATAGTGGCTGTTGGAAAGACCAACCCACTTAGGCCTATTGGCCTATTGTGATGCCACATGGATCTATGATCCTCTTACTCATGGAATCAGTTTGAGCCTAAGGTGAAGCGTAGGAGACTGTTTACCTTTATATTTTTTAGATCATTTAAGTCATTGTAGAAGGCAGCTCCTAAGTAAAGTTTTCTTCTCTGGGAGACAGCTGGACAGGTACAGAGCAGGTGGAGGATTGTCTCATCTTCCTCCTCGTCCATGCAGCTTCTATAAAAATCGTTTGTAAAAGCGCCAAGCCTTCTTGCATACTTGCCTATAAGGCAGTGTCCAGTGATGACACGTATGATGGCGCTGAGATGTTTCCTATTTAGAAGGATTAGACTCTTAGAGCGATTTAGATCCAGCTTTGGCCAGATCTGTTTGGTCGCTAGACATGTTGGTCCAACAGTCCACCTAAGGTCTGATCTTTTATTAGCATCCAGCTTTAATATTGATTTGCATGTAACGATTGGTACAACTATCCTTTCTCCTAGATCTGTTGTAATTTGAATATCTGCCCAAAGGTTGATTTACTTACTTACTACACTAATATGGTGCTGCAGTCTTGCCTTATGCGCGTCACCTAAGACTGAGTCTGCGTGTATTGAAATATCGCTTCGAATCGAAGACCTTTCGGGCCGGAACTTTGATATTCACTATCTAAACTATCTCAGGCATCCCAGACGACAGATGCGATGTTGCTATACGGCTTGAAGAGTTCGTTTTTGCATCTTCTTCTTTAACAAAAATGGGACCACGGATCATCCAAGGATAATTCATCTGCTCTCGTTAACATCCATTTCAATGGATTATCAACAGTATTTCTTGACAAGACCCTATTATTTAGTTGCCTTCTTATGCTAAAAACTGGTGAGGATAACGCTTTGTTTCATTCTTGATGATGTGTCATAATCAAAAGCTGTGCTGAGTACCAAAATTAAAATCCCTAACTACCTAGCAGTGCAACTAGTGCTTGGAAATAGCTCGTCGCATTTTTGCCGATAGACGGTCTTAAATGCAAATTACTCAAAAACAGCTAATTGAATTGACAACTGCATAACTTCCACGCAACCGAAAGAACGCTTCGACCACAAAATCGTCTGGAACCATTTAAAGAAAGCTGGATGTGGGTTCCTCATGAATTGAGCGCGAAAAATATGATGGACAGGTTTAAATATGCGGTACTTTATTGAAACGCAAAGAACTCGATCCAAATATGGATCCAGGCGATGAAAAATGGATCACGTACGACAATCTGAAGCATCAGAGATGGTGGGCATTGAGGTTGAGCGCAAAGTCACAAGAGTTTACGCAGACAGCGTTTGCAGAGCAGGATAAGTAATGTGTGGTGAGATAGGGAAGGTATTCTCCACCATGGTCAAACGGTTAATTTTCAACTCTACTAAGAACAACTCGAAAGGTTACGCCCGGTGCTCCACACAATTTTGACGACGCATCAGAAATTGCATGAACTTTTTTACTTGTTTCGATCTCTGCCGAACTTTCTCAATGGCATTAAGCTGGTTTTAAAATCAGCCTGTGAGAATTACTTGATTCAGTTTTTCAGCCAAAAACCGCAGAATTTCTTCAGTGATGGCATCATGACTTTACCCAATGACCATATATTTCTCACTCATATCTGCATTGCCATCGCGCCGCTTATAAGGTTATCTAAATTTGCGGACCTTAGAACCATTCTAATTATATGTAATTCTAGTGAATTACCGAAGCCAAAAGTTTGCTGACGCATTTGCATTCGAGTTACCCAATTATGGTATTTTCCTTTCTACTCCTTTTTTTAACCTTGGCATGGCTTTACTCTGTATAAATCAATATAAAACAGCTTTCATATGCGATCTTGAAATCGATAAAAGTATTTCAGGCTTATGTCTGAATGCAATGTTGCAGACAATAATGTCCCTACGACCTGCTAAGAGTCTATGCCAGGGACATACATAGTAACCTGCTCATAGATCAATTATGCAATCTGGCATTCGCGGTCCTCAAAGTGCCAGTTTGGCCTTCTCCATCGTATTTCACATGGATGATGAAGATCCATACGACTAGAGCATACTTGTCGATGTTTCTGAGACAGAACGCCTCAAGGGTTTTACATGGACACCTGCGGCGTAAGCCTTCTTCAACAGAGAGCCTGCGCTAATATCGGGGTTAATAAAATGTGCCAATCAGCGCCCTTCGGGTGGTATAAACACCACCTCCAATAGTTGCCAGAAGTCGTATCTCAGGCACGATATTCTCCCTTGGTAAAGGGTTAAGGCCTATCCAAAACCACAACTCGCACCCGGTTGCAGTGCAACTCCACATCGAGCCGTCCGAAAATCTGCAGCGTTTATTCCACGATTGTCCATAAATTATGCTTATAATTCTTGGAGGATCGCGAATACGCAGCAATAGTCTACGCTCTCACAAGGGGCCAACTCCTAGATTAGGCTGAAGCAGAAGTTCTAGGGGCTTCTGGCCACCTATGGTACTAGAATATAGCCTTCGGTTGGGCTTCGCAACCTTTCGGTTACTACCAGCGGGGCACCTTATTTCCCAGAACTTTGGCCTTTTACACAACCGCTCATTGAATACGTGTTAGAACTTCCTAAGTCGACACCTAGCGACAACTATGTTTGCATAATATCGCACAAATGCGGTCCCAATGTCACAAGCACCGTCTTCGAAACCTATTTCAAGACTACTAACATTCTCATATATTCAAAAAAATAGACCAAACATGCAACCAATCCTCAACTTCAGACCCACACAGCAGCTAAGACTCCTTTTATTCAAAAAATGCTGTAAAGAGGCCCTGTCCAGCAAGAAGAATGTCCAAGCTAAGGATAAAGTTCAGCTCAGGTCACTCTCGCATGAACGAGACATCCTTCAGGACGCGGTAAGTTACCCAATCAATAGATTACCATCCATATGTGTCGGATTCATCAAACACGGTTCTCGCGAGGACATCTGTATAATTTCAGCGTCGGACATCCAATCACTTCACACTAGGGGCATACCTCTCCCAACTCTGAAAGCGATCCCACGTCGGATTACCTCTAAATCAAGAGACATATGCAGTGCCTCCATATAGACAGTGCGGCAAACAGGCAAACAGCCAACTAAGGTTACACTTTGGTAAGAGAGGATCTTACGAAGACTCAACACAGTCGTGACTACGTCGCACCCTACTTACGGCCCAAATGCTGCACATGCAACAAAAAGGCCACCGTATATGGTGCGCACAGCACGCCTGCTGAGTCCTCAGTCAAATCGCATAAAGGCGTTTTACTTGTCCCACAACAGTAGTCAGTCGCTCTCTGACTTTAACCAAATGAGGTAAGAAGTTCAGCCTTTCATCCATAGGTGGCCGTTGCTCAACTGGTAGTGTATTAGCTTACAAATTGGATGGTCCCGCGTTCAATACCAGACCCCAGCCGCGCCCGAAAGACATTTTCTTTTTCAAGCAACTAAAATCACGTAATATGAGTTGTTGCCTAGGATACAACAACAAGTTCAATAATTTGGTCTTCCATCTCGGATGTCACCCATTGAGCGAAATAACCACTGAGCCCAAAAATCTTTTTTTCTATTTTTGTCCCATTTTTCTAAAAACTTAACACGTGCTCAGGCACTTTAAGTGTAGTCATACCAACTTGAGTGTTAAGTTCAGAAGGGTATCCATCATTAGGTTCTAGATAAATGGACTATAGATGAACACTGGGAGCATTCACGCTCAACATTCACACTCACACGCTCATCCAATCCATCATTCATGACGCACGCACGTCTGCCAGAAAAGTAGATTTTCAAATCTCAATTTCCTGGCAGCCGACATAACGCAACCTTCAAAACGCACTTCCCCAGCTTAAATTTTCGAAGACACCTTTAAAATCAATAAAAATGCCTACAACATAATTGGCCTTACCTGTCAGGATGCAGTCTTTAATATAAGAATGTGCGTCCTCAATGCTTTTGCCTTTTTGAATCGGAATTGGAGAGGAGACATTTGTTCAGTCATATTCTCTAGAAATCTTCCACCAAAACTGATTCCAGCATTTTTCCAAGTACCAGAAGCGGACTGATGCCACTATAAACTTCAGAATAAAATCTCATCCTATCAGACGACTTCAGGAGAACGAGGACCATTGCCTTGTTCCAACCCGACTGGGAATATTATCCTCAATGCATGCTATTTTGGGATCTGATTCGTTGTTTGATGTTGTGAAAAAAATCGTGTGGGGGGTCTATCTTCAACATCCACTGAGTTACGGGGTGTTTAAAAGAGTTCCTTCAAAGAAGTAGAAGAAGTAGTTCTCGTAATATTAATAGTTGACAACGTCTCTTTAAAATGTTGTGCTGCTGCTGCCATCCGTTCCTGGAGTTAGATTCAATATACGCTCATTGTTAATTAACTACTAGATAGCCATCTTCCCAGCCACTAGGTATAGGTCATGATTCGGTTTTGTCCACGTAGCTGCGAATTAATCGATGGTTCAACGAACTACGAACCATCATCAAAAAGTGAAGGAAGTGCTCACAAATTGTCCAAGCTGACCTCTCATTTTGCAAAATAGATTGAACAAGATGCTGGGCCGTAAGTCTTTCATTGACTATTTAACAGAATACTCTAAGCAATTTAATGTAAATATGAGCTGAGTACGTATGCCGCATTTGACAACTACTGCAAACCTTTAAGTACCATATACTCCTAACTATCGAGAACTCGTTGCACTTCTCCCCTTTTTTTGCGGTAAGAAGACAGACTTCAAAAGGGGATGCCCCCGGAAATCTGTTCGAATATTTCCCATACGCTTACAAATCAAATTCAAGTTAAGCTCTGCGTCAATAATCAATTTAAAAGAAGTTTACGAGTACCTCAAATCTGAACATTCCCGACACGGAATCGTGAAACATTTAAAACGGAAAATTTGCAGCTTGTACAAGTTGACTACCTGACACTCTAAAGCTGTCAGGTGCACATCCCGCACAGAAAAATTGATTTTTTCTTACAAAAAAAAAAATCAAAAAAAAAAAAGAAAAACTGAATCGTATTCAAGAAATCGTTTTCTTCGAACATTTCTCCGCTGCGTTTGGCATAATTGAATCTTACCATAGGGATGAAAAAAGAAAACCTTTTTTTTTTTCTGTCTCCGTATCTTATCGATCGGTTTTCGCACAGATAAAAATTCCAATTCGTTTTATTGCCGCAGGATAGGCGTCTGCCTCATGGATCAAATATTTCATTAACCCACAAGATAGATTCCACATTTTATGAGGGTGAAAAATAAAGTCCAAGGTCAGCTTACATTCCGGATGCACCCCATACCCGGACTCATTCACACCACACATCCTACATATATGGTATACCTCAGATGATAGCAAACACACCTGATATGGCACCGGCAACGGCAACGGCAACGGCATCGGCATCAACACAGGTAGCAGAACCGACATTGACTTCGGCCCACATATTGAATCTCGGATTGTGAAGTCATCCTTGAAGAATTTAAATTCCGACGTGTGTCCTTATTATGGGGGAAAATTAAATTTACGTTCTTCTATCTACCTTTTGATCCTAAATCAATTTCAGTCTAATGATTTTTGAAATGTTTATGTTTCTGGCATAAAAATTTAAGGCAGGACAGGTTAAATGCTGCAATGGAGTTATAATGCCCCAGGATAAAGGCACAAAACGAAAACGAAGCGGACAGAAAAGAAATCTCCTCCAGGATTGTGCTCATAAAATTCGATGGCTGAAACGATGGCGTTGGCAATACCATTGGCCAGGACGATATCGCTATCGGTGCGAAGCTTTCTTTCTTCTTCAGTGTTTCTTCAATCGAGAGAGGCGACTTTCAAATGAATTTCGTCCAACGAACAAAGGAAACCATCAAACTAAAAAAAAAAAATAATAATAATAATAATAATAATAATCCGCCTGCGAGAAAGGAGGGAGAAAGCACGGAACACGACATTCTAGAGATGAACGGACCCAGATATGGCTTCGAAAATCCTTCCCAACATCCAGTTTTGTAAACGTGCAAGACTTTTCTAGGCTCTGTTCCAACGTCTACAATATTTTTTTATCTCCAGTTTGGCATCCATCTATTCGTACGATGGAAATTGCTTAAAAAAAAAAAACAAAACCAACAAAACACCCGTGTTGGGACGAAAAACACAAAATACATACTCACAAACATTTCAGCATATCTCGGAAGGGAAAATAAAAGCAAAACCGGGCAGTAGGAGGCGGACCAAGTCCTTAAGCTGTGTATTGGGATTTTAAGTGTCTTCAAGTACTGTTGCTGGTGGACAGCAAAATGCTTGTGATATTTTCTTTAACGTGCCCAGCCCAAGATACAGAACAACTACAACAAAGGCGATGATTGAACAATATCTCCTTTTTGAAATGATGCTGAAAAAGTGAATGGCATTGGTGTTAGAACAGTAGAGCACTGCTCCTTGTGGTGATAGAACTGATGGTGTGAGGTGTGAGTGGGAAAATGATAACATTGCCCGAAAGAATGGGCAAACATTTGAACAATGGAATGTTTGGGAATTAGCTTTAAGCATCCCTACTCAACGAAAAGTGGTTTAGAAGTGAGTTCATTTGATTCCGTTATGTTGCCGATGCTTTTAGGTACAGAAATATCTAGAAGAACACCGAATGCTGGTCTTCACTTCAATGTGCGCATTTTAAGTTCTCCTTCAAAATGCTTCAAGGAGTGCCATCTTTCTTGTATCACTCAAGAGGGAAATAAGCGAAAGAGATTTTTCCAATACTCGTAATTCCTCGAACTGGTGATTTTCCTTGAATTTTTCACAGAAATAGTACTCACTACATAGATTCGGAGTATCTTTATGATTTTATGCAGTTTTCCAAGTACCAAGGAATTCAAGGAATCCAATATTCCATCGGATGTGATTGTTAGCCAGGAAATGCCACTTATAATGATTAGCAGCTAGTATAGCATGTATACTGTGTTCATAAAAGGATTTAATTATGCTGTCAATCGTGCTGGCAATATTGAGAGACAAAGCATTCAATATTTGTGGAAGAACTCTGTCAAGAGTGTTTAAGTACACTTTCATATTTACAATATATAAAATAACGCTTAAGGTAAAAGTAAAGCAGTACGTCAACCAATAACAACTATAAACGACGTGCCTATTTATACTATAAGTCACGTAAATAGTATAGCTGAGCCTAAACTAACAAATCTCTTCAGTTTGTCACATTCTTAGCTTAGTGCAATCGATTGCGCAGGTAAAGTCGTTCCCAACCGCGTTGACTGCTCGGTTCGGAATAATTGAAGACTTTACGGAGTGGAGCGTAAATGCTCATCCTATAAGAGGTTCCTACTTCAGACAATAACAAATAACATTTTTTTTTGCTTCGTCGATTTCGGTGCAAGGTTCTTATAGTTCGCCATCGAATCTCATCGTCCTGTTTCCGAGAATAATTTCTTAGGCTCATGTCATCTGCCACAGACTAATGCGTTCTAAAATTGATGTTCAGGTGGTAGTATGGATATATGTATAGATACTGTTTAGGTTTTTGATGGGATCTGTCGAAAATACTATAAAAATGATGCCTCCGTACCTGATACTGCTTAGATACTCGTAAGCATCTAGGCTAGGTGGGGTTCGAGTGGCCCTCTTTGAAGTGCACTTAAACCAGAATACTTAATAAAATTGTCAATGTAGACGGTCTTCATAGATCAGTGATCAATTAGATCGTGGAAGTATTTATGTTAGGTAAGGCTTGTGGATACCACATCAATCATCACCCGAATCTTACACTGTACCTTATCGCGCGAGGGAATTATGTAGATTGCTGTTGCTAATTGTGTTTTTAGATTTCCGTTCTCCGTTGGATCCCATTTGGTCATTCAGTGGGCCTAAGCCAATCTGTTGCATCCGCGAATCTGAAAAGAGATATAAATGAAGTAGCAGATGGCCCTGGGAGGTCATGGAAGTAGTAACTTCCTACAGATCTTTGTTCCAAAGTACTGAGGCTGTGATAGTGGAACAGAAAGTGGAGAGTATCCTCCCGTGATTCCACGTTCAAAGCACAGCTTTATTGCCTTCAGGTTTTCACGACCGGCGATGTGAGCATCTTAAGTTTAATTAATTAGAAAAGATATCGAGACTTCTATCCTTTGATTCCTCTCATATGCCTCTTTGCTTGGGAAAATACCGGCGAATGGTGTTGGTTTTGATTTCCATTAAGCTGACCTAAATGTTACAGTACATTTGGTTGCTGATTCTTGCATGCCGAGATCTGCGGGCAAGAATCCAACTATAGTTTCTAGTCCCGCTAATGGCGTCTTTCTCATGGCATGAGTTGTACCAGTACACGTAATCCTCAGTGCTTTTGTCATTAATTTAAAATTGGCTTTAATTATTTGTGAATTGCTACTATACAAAGCTACCGTAGATTAGTAAGGGGTCTGACAATAGCCGTGTACATCCATAGGATATTCTTTGACCTAGGTCTCCACCTTCTTCCAGGTGTAGAACGTGATCATGGATTTCCTTACACGTTCTTCGGACTTGAGCTTCCGGCTCAGGTTACTATATAGCGCGAAATTTTTTTTTTGAATAGCGCTCGCCCAAGAAGTTAAGGTACCATTAAAAAGTTTGCACATCGGTACCGATGTACGTTGGTTTTAAATGACATTCCACCGAGTTGTTTGAAATAGGAACGAATCACGATATTTCAGGGTATGTCCGAAAGTAGGCATAAGGGTATACTGATGAGCATTCATAGCGAGACGAGTGTTAGGGTTGAAGGTTTGAAGGGGAGGAATACTACTGCATTTCGATGGAGCACTGGTGGTGGAAAAAGCGATAAAACAGAGTAAGACACGAGACATTACGTCGGTGTTCGAGGGTGTCCATTATTTGAGTGATATTAGTATCACCCATAAGTTTTATCGCACGGTCGTGAATCTCATCTAGCAGATGCAGCAAGGTTTTAGGAGCACTTGACCAGAAGTGAGCATTGTACTCCAATTTAGGGCGGATGAATGCCTTATATATTGTGGCCAAATCAGAGGGGGTAAAATATTTCTTAAATCGCTTGAGGAAACCTAGACATTTAGCAGCATTTTTGTCGACATCGAATGTATGGTCATTCCAACGTAAGTTGTCACTGACACACATACCGAGAATGGAAAGTTTATCGGTTTTGACGATGCAAGTGCCATTTATGAATAATAACTGGGTGTATAAATTTCAAATTCCCATTCTGTTGGTGGTTACCCATTTAATGATGCTGTTTATATGGAAATTTAATGAGCTTAACATACGCTGTCCCTCTCGTGCTACAGCCGAAGGGCAGGAATGTGAGTCCATGAACGAATATGAACACTAGGGTGTCCCTTATTTTTCAAAGCTAATATTTTCTAACGTATACTCTCCAATTTTTTTCATTTGACCATAAAATACTTGAGAATAAAATTTTATCTTATTTGAATCGCAGCAACCCGTGGCGAGTTGCGCGCGAAATATATTTTCATACAATTTACGAGGATGACCCCCATTTTCGTTCTATTTGGCATCTGTTTGCGTTTTATCGAATAGTTAGCGTGCATAATAGTAAAGTTTCAACATGTCAGTGGAACTAAGAAGTATTAAGAAAAGTATTTTCTTGGTTGGTGAGATAAATCACCAAATAACTGGTGCAAAGTTACCGTCTAATCGCCAAGTTCTCTCAGTTCTTTTCTTTAACATTCGCGAAGTAAAATTGACTGTAAATGAAAGTGCAAATCTTGTGTTTCGGGAGTGCATTATATTTTGGGAAAAGGCAAGAATACCTGCCAAAGCTGTACCGGTATGAAAAAACTTGTGGATCTTTACCAAGTTTGGTGAGAGCTGCAAAAAAAAACTGTAAAAAACCACAGGACGTTTATAAATACCGCTAGGAGAAATTTCGAAAAGATTTAAATATTTGTTCGATATCGCACACCCTGATACCCTACAAAAGATCAAAATAGAGGAAAACAAAATTGTTCTACAAAAACAAAGAGAGCCACGGCGTCCGGGTGGTTTAGCGGGTGTTGACAAAAAGTTAGCTGAGAAAGAAGAACGAGTAAGGCAGAGAAAACTAAAAGAAGAGGAAAAAAGGCTAAAGTTTTTGACTGCCAAGAACTTCTCAACTTCATACAATGGCCCACCTCAAGATATTCACGAACAGTCTATCAGTTCTGATGAAACTTTGGATGAAAATGAAATGAGTTCGCTGTGTACCACAAAAAGAAGAAGGACATGTTTTATCACCCCTCAATTAGTTGCTGCTTTAGATAGGTGTCAACTAAGTGTAAGGGATTCTGTTTACACACTTCAGGCTGTAGTAGAAGCACTTGATATCAGTTGTGAAGATTTTACAATCAACAAATCTCCTATTTAACAAATTGACCCAAATGAAAGAAGAAAGAGCAAAATCGATCAAATCAGATTTTCAGAACAACGTTCCTGAAATTGTGACCGTTCATTGGGATGGAAAACTGTTGCCAAGTTAAAATGTGACGGATTCAAAAGAAGAACCCCTGCCAATTCTGATTTCATTCGGAGAAAAAGAACATATTTTAGCAGTGCCCAAACTCGAAACTTCTACTGGCAAAGACAAAGCTAAAGCTATTTTGAATGCGATTTCTGATTGGGACCTCTAATATAAGGTACAGATTATGTACTGCGATAAAACGGCCTCTAATACAGGTCGCTTAAATGGGACTTGTGTGCTTTTGGAACAAAAAATAGAAAGAGAATTGTTACTTTTTGCTTGCCGTCATCATGTATATGAACTGGTTTTGAGATGTGTATTTGAATCAAAGATCCGCCAAGTTACCAGCAATCCGGATATCGCGTTATTTAAAAAAATCAGAGACAATTGGAAGAACGTTGATCCAACTGCTATCGAAACATGGTTTGATTTCGCAAAGAAATATTTCTGTGAGACGGTCATCAACGAATTAACTTACTATTGTAAAAAAGTAAGTTAATTCGTGACGATTATCGGGAATTGATTGAATTTCTATTGTTTTTTTTTTGGGAGGAGACAAGGAAAACAAGTTTAAAATCAGACTTCCTGGCGCGTGCCTGACGATGTATGGCGAGAGCGATTTACGCTTTTAAGATATGTTTGCTGCAATCCCAGTTTAAAATGTGTGCTAAAGACAAGCAGTTGCTTATTTATTGCAACAGCTTATTTAAAGCCCTAGCTTGGGTGCAATTTGGCAGTAAAAGCCCTGAATAAAGGTTTATGCTTCTTAAAAACATTAAAGAACTATGAAACAGTCGAGAAGATGATTTCTAAAGCAACTCTGACCAAGTTCAGTCAACATGGTATTTATGGTATTTATCAGAAGAAATAGCTTTATTTTCACTACATAATGATGAAGTTGATACACAATCCAAAGTTAATATTGTGTCCGATCTACAAAGAGAAAGTTTATATGATTTTGGGAAGAGATATGTTCCGTCAAAGGAAGAAATATCTGCCTCATTGTACGTTGAGTTGAAGAACTGTTTTTCATTCTATCCCTAGAAAAACTGTTCGTTTTGTTAATAAATAGTTTTTCTTATTGTTGCAGAAAAATGTTACAGTGATCTCGTGACCATAAAGAGTACAAATTTGTTATCGCGGTTAAAAATAACGCTTTTCTCCAAGAAGACGTTTCTTCCTGGGATCAAATTCTTTTCTTTCAGGAAGCTAAACAAAAAGTTGTGCACTTGAAGGCAGTCAATAAGACAGCATAGAGGTGTGAAGCTCATGGAAGATTTTCATGGTTTAATTACTGCTGATGAAAAACAACAGATTGTAAGAAGGGAACTTTGAAAAGAAAATATCCTGTATAACTATACTGTTATTTAATTTTTATAAATAAACGCATACCCAAATTAATCTTCCACTGTGTTTTTATTTTAAAATAGGAATTTTGTTCTTATATAGCTTATATGCCACTAGATGTTTTAGAACCGTTTATATAGGAATACATTGAGCCTTTGTAGGCGCGGGTTAACGTTGTTATATAACCATGAATTATTAAAAGAATTAGAGGTTATGCGTTACGAATTTTAAAACGAAAAAAAAAATCGACCCTATAAGGGACACCCTAATGAACCCCTTAGAGTAATGTTATCAGCAGAGGAATATATTGGATTAGAAATAGCAGGCAAGAAACCATTGATAAAAATCAAAAAGAGTGTCGGGGACAAAACGGAGCCCTGGGGCACATCAGCGTTTATTTTATGGGTACCAGATTTGAAACCGTCCAAGATAACTGGAATTGAGTGTTCGACAAAAGATCCTGCTGCTAAACTCTGTCAAATGCCTTAGAAATATCAACTGCTACTATCTTGCTTTCACCAGATTGATGTACGCTCTGGCTCCAATTTTCAGTGACACATGCATCAAATCACTAGTGGAACTGTTGCTGCAAAAACCGTACTGCTGGTCATTGAAAAGTTTTCGTATTTCGAGGTATTTCTTAAGCTGGCGGTTTACCAGCCTTTTCATGACCCTGGAAAGAAGGAACGCAAAGCGTAATGTCTCTATAGAAGGAGAGAGAAGATGATTCTGGGGACGGGCTGAACAAATGCTGTTTTCCATCTGCTCGGAAAGAGTTCTAAAGTGAAGGATCAATAAAAAGGCTTACGCAGTGGTTTTGCCAGCGAGTAGGAACATCTCTTCAGAAGAAGTGGAGTTATACCATCTGGATCAGCAGATTTGTGTATATTACGATTTTTAAATGCTCTTGTTACTATACGAGTGAAAACGTAGACTTTTCCCATTGAAGATTCGAAGCACTAAAGTGTAAGCGGGGAGCAAACACAATCTGGAAGTATTGAGCTAGCCGCTAGCTACCAAAGGGCTGACAGCTGAAATATCTCTATAAGTGAGCGTTGAGGATGAGACAGAATTGTTGATGTTTTTGACGAATGACGAAATATGTTATGTTTACTATATTTGGAACATTGTAGTAATCTTTGTCTCAGTTTCTCGTCATATTGGAATTTTACCCTCTTGAGAAAGACGTCACAATCATTCCTTGTTCGGTCGAACTTTTTTGGGTTCTACACTGCCAGGTTGGTTTTGTAGGACCGAACAAATATTTCTCTAGGTTTGACAGCATTTTTACAGCTCGAGTCTTACAACGCCTTTTCTTTTGTTTTGATACTTTTCATGCGATGAGGGATAAAGGATCTCATTCCAAAGAGAATAGTGTTTCTGATCATATCAGCCGTTCCATCCACATGTTACAGTGATTTCCTAAAATTGCTAAATAAAACTTTCTCTTATCGCCATACGCTGCTTTTAGCAATCTTTTTTCTGACTGTGTGGTCTGTATACGAGAAAGTAGTTAATATGATATAGTGGTATGACGAGCATAAAGGGGATGGGACATCGACCTTTTACTTATCAGGGTTAGAAATTAAAACAAGCCCAGGGCGTTAGCGGTATGGCTATCAACGTCTGGTATTCGCATGGGCTCATTTTGCAAACATCTCAACACACCGTCTTTCGGGTGTTGTCTGTCCAGACTGTCGAAGCCCCCGAGAGTTATGTATATTCACATCGCCCATAATAAAGATTTCATATGTGAGGAAATAGGGGTATAGTTCTTTGTATAGACTCAGACAGCGCAGCAACCCCGTTAAAGGTCAAATTGCTGTCCAATTTGAGGCTTCTGTAGTCTTCTTCTTACCGCATCCAATTGTTGTAAGCGTTATGCCCTTACAACAATTGGAAATGTTACAGTTTTTACTAGATGTTACATACACTCAGTCATTGCTTTTGCCGTATGACAATGAAATACAGCAATAGCAGTTACCGAGTGCAAGCAACAGTACGACACCAGCAGTCAGTGGAAATCTTCGTCGTTCTTCGTTGCCTTCTCATACTCAGCTGACTGGCGAAAATTTTCTCCTCTGATGAAGAAAAAACAAAAAAAGAATAGAAACCAAAACCACTTCAATTCCACCCGCAACACCATCTTTGTGATTTAACCAATAACGTGGACGTTAACAGTTAAAATCTAATAAGAAACGAGGAACAACAGAATTTTGAATTCACGCAAAAGATGTCCCGTATTAGCGCTCAGCAAGCCAGCAAGCAGCGTGCCCTTGCCGTTTCCAGAGATTTCATCTCTCAGCCACGACTAACATACAAAACCGTGTCTGGTGTCAATAGACCTCTGGTCATCTTGGATGAGGTGAAATTTACCAAGTTTACCGAAATTGTGCAACTTCGTTTGAACGATAGCACTGTACGTTCGGGACAGGTTCTGGAAGTGAGCGGCTCCAAAACAGTCGTTCAGGTGTTCGAGGTTACAACCGGTATTGATGATGATATTTTGCGTATCATCCTGTATCAGGAGATATGTTGGGGCATTTGTTCAACGGCTCCGGCAAGTCCATCGACAAAGGACCCCCAAATTTTGGCAGAAGATTTAATTAATATCCAAGGTCAACCCATTAACCCATGCTCACGTATTTACCCCGAGGAAATGATCCAAACTGGTATCCCTGCTATTGATGTAATGAACTCAATTGCACGTGGTTAGAAGATTCCCATCTTTTCTGCTGCTGGTCTCCCACACAACGAAATTGCTGCTCAAATTTGTCGTCAAGCTGGTTTGGTTAAGGTTCCTGGCAAATCAGTGCTCGATGATCATGAAGATACGAGTAACTTCGCTATTGTATTCGCTGCTATGGGTGTTAACATGGAAACTGTTCGTTTCTTCAAGCAGGACTTCGAGGAGAACGGTTCCATGGAGAATGTGTGTTTGTTCTTGAACTTGGCCAACGATCCAACCATCGAACGTATTATTACACCACGTTTAGCTTTAACTGCAGCTGAATTCTTAGCCTACAAATGTGAGAAGCACGTTTTGGTCATTCTTACCAATATGTCATCATATACTGAAGCTTTGCGTGAAGTATCAACCGCCCGTGAAGAAGTACCCGGTCGTCGTGGTTTCCCCGGTTACATGTACATAAATTTGGCTACAATTTATGAATGTGCCGGACGTATTGAGGGCCGTAACGGTTCCATTACATAGATTCCTATTCTTACTATGCCTAATGACGATATTACCCATCCCATTCCCGATGTGACAGGTTATATTACTGAGACGCAAATCTACATTGATCGTCAGTTGCTCTCAACAGACAAATTTATCCATCAGTCAACGTGTTGCCATCTCTGCCACGTTTGATGAAGTCTGCCATCGATGAAGACATGACTAGGAAAGATCACTCTGATGTATCAAATCAGCTGTATGCTTGTTCCACCATCGGTAAGGATGTGCAAGCCATGAAGGCTGTCGTCGGCGAGGAAGCTCTCACCCCAGATGATTTGCTGTACTTGGAGTTCTTGAGCTAGTTCGAAAAGAACTTTATTTCTCAGGGTAATTATGAAAACCGCACAGTATTTGAGTCGCTCGACATCGGCTGGCAGTTGCTGAGTATCTTCCCCAAGGAAATGCTTAAGCGATTTAAAGCTTCCATCCTCGCGGAATTCTATCCAATTAATTTATTTGTTTTTTATTCAACACACGAGGACCGAAGTATAAATTTCTACTTTCATTACCGCACTTGGCCTTGTAGGTGACCAATTCGGTTGAGTTCGGCCGTCCAATTTTGCCTCGGGTGCTCCAAGTTCTATTTTAATTCTTCCTTGTCCATAATGAAGACGAGGTTGGTTCTAGCCGCTTTTGTATGTCACTAGTGGTGTGGCTACCTATTCTTCCATTCTTTGCTCAGGATTGAGGTGTCTAAGTTTACGCTAAATCCTGTCTCTATTGTAGAAGTATCAATACCAGGGATATTCAACCGTCTCTTAGGACACTTAAGAAATTTTCGCTGAGATAAGGAATAAAGGTCACTGTATACCACCTCAGAATAGTTTATTAAAGGTACAATGGGGTAAAGCTAGCTGTCAGCCAGAGCTTTCGTAACCATCTGTTAATGCGGCCAATGACAAGGTTTGTATGATTATACCTGGATAAGTTTCTACTAAAAACACAACCAAGACTTGTTGCTAAATCTTGACGTTCAATCCTAGAGTCAATGAGCCATAAGTCTGGTACGACGTTAATATCGTTAGAGATCGGGACAACTTTCGATTTCGCTGGGCTAGGCAACAATCCATTAGTCTCCGACCAATCCTATTTTTTTGATAAATTTTCGTTTAATTTTAAAGCAAGTTCAGCGATCATGGGTCGAGACGTGAACGTCTTCAGCGTATAAGTGGACCGTTGCATGCTGGCATACTGATGGCTATAGAACCGAGAATCGATCCTTGCGGTACACCTTGTCTAATTATTTTCTTGGCTGAGGATTTGCCACCAATGATAACTTTTTGAGATCTGTTGGAAAGATAACTTCTAAGAAGCTGCACAGCTTGTTCACTGAAGCCAAACAAGCCATCTAATGTCCATCATAAAATGCAAAGAACTGTTGCGTATCCCTTATCAAAGTCATGTCTAATATCATCTAAGACGTGAATCGTAGCCGAAGAACAGCTACAATATGATTACTTCTGAACCCAGATTGGAAAGAGTTAAGGAGATATTTAGAAGATTGACGACTTATTATCTGCTTGGCTATAAGTTTTTCAAAAACCTTTGACATACAAGGTAAAATGCTTATGGACCTAAAGTCACTGACGGAGGCTGCATTCCACACCAGTCGAGTTAGATTTAACACCCATAACACAGTCAACAACTTCACCTTCGGTAACCACTTTAAAATCACCCGACTTTATAAGCAACTGGACCAGAAATTTCATTTAGATGAAAGTCAGGCGTGTCTGGGTTATGTTCGTATTACCGCACTGAATGAGTTTAAACCGATTTATAGTTCTTGGCTGTCCAAAAGCGGCATATTCATTGCTCCTTTCAGAATAACATCATTGACATCATTATTGATATTCAGCCCTAAAGTGTTCTACCTTTACGGCAACTTGATCGTTGAATTTTTAAGGTTTTTACGTTTACGTGGATATTTGAGAAAAATCCTTTAATTTGGTTGGTTTACGAAAAACACTTTCAATTAAGGTGTTTTTGGAATTTTTCCATGCTTCAAAGTTTTGGAGACGATCTTATAAATTCCTTAGCGTCACATTCTTCATAGCATGACACCGATACATAATCTTTGTGGTATGGCGTTCGCTACTCGTAACAACAAGTATTAAGCACTTAAAAGGAAATTTTTATAGATAGTTACGGGGTGTCTTCATTATTATATTTCAGGATTAATGTTTCACTTTAGTCTTTTTACTGCCAATTTCCTCTGCATCGTGTTTAATCCTTTTTGCTCGGTCGTATTTCAAAATGTCGTTTCTATGGTAATTTTTCTAATTTGCATTTCTTTGCCGCTTTGCATGTTGAAATGTTGAAATCCACAATTGCGGCAATATAACTTAACACGATATACCCAAATTCAACTATCAACCGTTGCGAGATTACGCAACACAAAAAGACACATCAATTGGAAATTGAAAAAAATAAAAAATAAAAAAAAAATTTTTTTTTTCGTCCAAGTTTCTACAGTCGTCGATGTCGATGTCGATGTCGATGTCGTTGCCGTTGTTGGTGTCGGTGTCGGTGTCGTCGTCTTTTTTATTTTGCTGGTGCTAATCTTTAAGGAATTTTATTACACCTTAGGGTGTGCTTAAATGAAGGCAAACACTTCTTCCCCAGCGCTGACATAAGTACCCACCACTTCTTTTCTATTTGGAACTAAAGGGATGTTGAAACGTTTGTGGAGGTTTGGTGTCCCCTATATGGGTGATAGCAAAAGGTTCCTTGTTATCGCAAACGCTGCACAAATTTTCCAATTTTCCCCCAATGTGTGACGCTTTCATTTTCAGTTTTTCTCATTTTTCCGTTTCTCGTTTTTCGTTTTTCGTTTTTCGTTTTTCTTTCACTTTTCGATTTTATTTTATTTTCTATCGATTTTATCGTGACAGATAACTGTGAGGTGCTTGGTGGATGCGAATATATATTTAAAATGCTATTCCGGTGTTCAATGAGCGTTGCGGCTGCTGCTCAATGGTGTGTGGATGTATTAGGGGAGCAATTTGCAGAAAATATTGTCAACAAATTTGCATTATAATGCGAATGAGGAATATGGAACGCACATACAATACATCGGGATGTATGCAGAAATACTAAAATTTTAGAGAGAAATGTATACAATTCCTGACAACGCTTTGAATCACTTTCGAATGCAGTCTAGCAATTTTGCAATAAAGGCATTGCATCTGAAATCAGTCAAGTGGTTTGGATTCATCGTTAGAAGATCTTTTATATTGGGGAGCGAGTAACACTTTTAGTCATTGTCGTTGAGTTTAAAAAGGCATCACTTTCCAGTGGCGACCTAATGATGGGCCAACCATAAGCCGAACTAGACTAACAATGGAGCGGTCGGAACACATTCTACGAGCATAGATAGGGGACCTTGCATCAGTGGATTTCAGCTCAACATTTTTCTGCAATCTACATGTACGCGATCCTCAACCAAACCTACGAGCGATGCCTTAAGTATGACGTGCAAATTGTCGATTTTAATGCCATTTAGACAAGGAGGGCATTTTTAGTAATACACTCGGAAAGTACAGTCTTTACGACATCCTACAGCCTTATTAATTTTGTGGGGAGAAATAATGTAGCTATAACCAACACATCTTGATATTCATGGCTGCCCCTGATAAACAACCAAATTGATCGAATTGCAATCTACACAAGGCACTCCTTCAGTGTTTTGGATGTCCGACGAGCAGCTGTCATAATATCTTGTTGCACCTAGGATACTAATGCGGATATCAGTAACAGCCCAAAGCCAGCGAACTATTGCCAGGAAGCTCAACGTCGAATGGCTGCATTCCCAAGAGACCGCCAAAGCCTTTTCCGATCAAGTTCCATTTAACCTCTGGAGGAATTCGTTGCCAGTACCGAACATAGAAGACAAGCGGCATTACTTCTAAAAAGCAGTGATGCTCAGGATGACGATAAAGAATCCATTCTGGCCCATCAAGTCCGGTAACGACAATAACAGAAAAGGACTTAAACAAGGCGACATGATATTTTTTTCAACATCGTTCCTGTATTGTGCGAAACGTGCTGGTCAACTCCAGAGGCATTATCTTTCAAAAGCCTGTTAAATTACTCGCATACGTAGACGACATTGACGTAATTTGAAGTATACCGCGAACTGTTATTGGAGCGATCCCGACTATTGAAGCAAAACCGTTAGCTGTAAACGAAGGAAAAATAAAGTACAATATATGGTGTCAGCATGGAGTAAAAAAAATAATACATCACGGTAGACAGCGACAATTTTAAGCAAGTAAAGAACTATATCTACCATGGCTCAGTTCTCAACTCCGACAACGACACCTGCGCGAAAATTATGCGAAGAACCACTCTGGCTAATTTTCGCTTCGAAGGTAATTGTATAGTAAAGCCTTCCTTCGAGTAACCAAAAAGACTTTGCCTAAGATACTGACCATCTCAGTCCTGCTTCACGGCACCAGTGCAGCTTAGGTCGGCACTTGACTTAATATCCATGCGTTTCAGATCAGATATATCCGGTAATTTTAAAACCGCGTATCATAGTATTTATAGAGGCGACCTTTATACTGCGATGCCTACTCTTAGCTTTTCTGCCGTGCAGAATGACGATGGAGACCACTCGCCGCTTTCTAGAGGTCAGGGGATATTTCACCAAAAAACTTTGTCATATGACTTTTTTTTACGTAATACCATATCCATGCAATAACTTGCGTTTTTGATGATATCGGTAGAAAGCAGCGATACGTCAGAACAGCATATGCAAGTATTGAAACGAGGCGGAAAAGGTGGTTTAACTTTCAACAAGGGCAAAGCCAAGCATATTCCACCAACAAGAAAGGACTCACAACATTTGGAGAAAACTCAAAATAAGGAATTTTGCCTACCTACGCTATTAACAGGCAACAGAAACAAATGTTGCTTTGATGGTGTATGACGGCAATAGAGTAATAAGGCCTTGTCAATAAACACTGAGGTAAGCCTATGTAAGACTCTGATCTTTTCAGTATGGGCATTAGTAAAGGTAATAACTTTGGCCGTTTTGATAGCAAAATTTACCAAGCCTTTTTGTTCCTTTGGATGGGCTTTGGAATAAGAATAACATATTACAGTGGGTTCTTCCTACGATATTGACCTGATTAGGAAAGAGCGCATAAGTCGTCTACGACGGCTAGAACTCGTAGGACGAATAAATACAAACACTCTGGCCCGAAAGGACAACGCAATTAAGAAACACCACTCATGAGGTAGACTATACGGAGCAAAATTGGAAGCATATTCCGACCATTTTGAAGTGTGTATCTTTAAGCAGACAAACTAATTGGATTGGCTAATCTACGTAAGTAAACACCTTACAGTCGGGGGAAAGTATACCTGAAGTATCCATTACATATCCAAAAATACCACACACGATGCGGTTGGATCCAATGACAAATACAAATAAAACCCCCTTAATCAGCTTCGAGGTATCAACAAAAAAATAATTTTTTAACTTACTCGTGTCTTCGCAAGAACATTTTTGAAAAGAATTTGATTTGATTGTGCATCATTGACAGGTCGTTTTCTTCATCTTTGGTGCTCTTTCTTTGTGTTTGAGTTTAGGTGAAGTGAAGAATCCAATTATTTGAAGTGTTACAGTACGAAATGATGTTTATGTTCGCTTTCTTCTGGTTGTCAACCCGTCTTCCGCTTTACTTTAGACCGTCAGCTTCAGCAGTTTTATCGTTTTTGGTTATATTTAGGGTTTTTCTCATCTCTTATTGGTGAAATGGGTGGAGAACTGTTTTGACGATCGGACAACGGAAACGGAATATTCCTTTCAAATTTGTAATATCGATTGCTTAGTTGTTTTAGGTGTCTCGACAGGCATTTGCATTTTCTCTTATTTTTGCGGCATTTTCAAACATCATTCATATACTGTTTGTTTCAATATACGAGTATGTACATTTATATTTCAATTTGCTCAAATCTTTGTAATAGTATTTTACCTTACGATACGCAGAGTTCCTGGCTCCAAATTGTTGTAACTTCTGTACGAATATTTTGCCTAAACTATCTGGTATGCTTTAAGTTAGTTCACGGAAACCCATCTCCTTAAGTAGCACCCCGCCGTCAAATCTAGAAAACGAGTCTGCATTTTTTTTTTTCAAAATTAGCCGGCCACCAAAAAGTTCTCGAAGAATCTATATTGTCGTCCCTGCAATGTGTGCTGTAGTTCCATCTTGCTGGAACCATAAGGAAGGATTATACTGAACTGCAGAATGTAAAAAATTGCCTTTCATGCTCGTATTTTGATGTTCATCAACATCCTCCAAAAAATATGGACCGATGACTCCATCGACCAAAATTCCACACCAAACAGTTCATCTTACTTACTTGCTTACTCAAGATGGTGGCACAGTCAGGGGGGGACCTGGATCTCAACCGACAAGCGTTACCAGGCAGCTACCTCTAGCACTTGCGTATGCCACCTGAGTCGCGGTTTTCCTCTACTGCGCTATCCCTCAAAGATTCGAAGACTTTTCGGACCGGAGCATTGGTGTTCATCCGCTCTATATAAACCAGCCATCTCAGTCGTTGGATCTTGCCTCTTCTGACCGCACAGACCGCGCCATTGACATCACGTTGCTTTCTTCCGATTATGTTAATATCATCGGCGTGTGCGAGTAATTGGACGGACTTTTGAAACACTGTGCCTCTTGGAATGTCGCATCAGTTTTGAATTCTTTTATGTTAAAGAAATCGCATGACAGCGCGTCGCCACGTATAAATCTTTTTTTTTACATCAAAGGTCCCGGTGAGCTCTTTACCGACTTTGATGGAGGAGCATACATTCTCCATCGTCACCCTGCACGAGTTTGGCAGGGATGCCAAAACTAGACATTGCTCTGTATAGATGTTCTAATACGCGGCCTTGAAATCGATGAAAAGGTGGTGTGTATCGATTTGGAACTCATGGGTTTTTACCAAGATCTGTCGTAGTGTGAATATTTGGTCGATGGTGAACTTTCCTGGTGTGAAGCCACACTGAAATGGATCAATCAGGTTGTTGACGATCGCCTTCAGGCATTCATGCAATATGGCAGATATTGATGCCTCTTTAGTTGGCGCAGTTCAGGGGATCTCCGTTCTTTAGGATAGAAAAAACAATGCTGATGTTCCATTCATCGGTTATACTTTCATCCAACCATGTTTTATGGACGAGTTGGTGTATGCTCCTTACCAAGTCATCACCTTTCGCTAAGGCAGCTTTGTTGGACTAAAGCTTTGATATGATTGTCTTTACTTCATTCAGATCGGGTGGACGGAATTGATGATGTATTGTACATCGTCCAGGTTGAAAGGTTCATTCTGTCTGACAGCGGTAGTTGGTACGTCATCGCCGTTATCGCCGTTTTCAAATCCTCAGCATCGACTGTGACTCTATTACGAAGTTCCCTTGTTCGTTTCTCTGCAGTGTTGGTTCAGGGTTTGTTTCCGTGGCATTTTTTTTTACCTTTTGGTAAAACTTCCAAATCTCATTCCTGGAGTAGCGTCTCTCAATTTCCTCGATCACGCGCTTCTCATGATCCTTCTTTTTCCTCTTGGGAAGCCAGTGTTCGTCTCCTGTTCTAGTTCTTCCATGCAGCACAGCTTTGTATGCCTTTTGCTTAGCTGCATATTTTTGCCAGTCCTCGTCGACCCCTGGTTTAACGGGGCCGTGTGCGCATATACGGCTAATGTTGGAAAATTGATCGTTAATACGGATTGTTGCAAAGCTCTCTTTAATGTGCTGGAAAAACAAGACTTTGTGCCTAAATCTGCCTGTAACAACAAACCAGCATCCAAATAAGCACTGCTTTTGCCCTAGATAACAATCGTCGTAGTAAATGTGGCTGTTTTTCTTCCTCTTTTTGCCCATCCCATAACATTTCTGGATGGCTGTAATATCTGCTTTACAGCAGTCCAGGGCATGAACTAGTTGTTCGGCTGAACGTGACCTATTAAAAGGCCCAACATTCCATACACGTGGAAATTCGTTGTCCTTGTTTCGTTTGTAGGGGCTGTCAACAGTAGATCCGTCTGTATCCGAGAGTTGTTGTTGTTTCGTAGCTATGGATTTTTTTCATGACCGGGCAGTTTCCCCGGCAGCACAACTCCCAAACTGGAGGGTCAGTTCCATTATAATACCTCTAGGATGAGGGTCGGTTAGACCAAAGGCAGTAACCCGTTCGGGGATCTGAGCGCTGCCGTTGGTCCATGGAGGGCTCATCCACCATAATTTTTTTTTCCAAGACCCTGACTTAGTCTCGGAGTAGCCCGCATACGATTTCATTTGTTTTGTTCCGGGATTTTACGTCATCCTTGATTCCATCTGGAGAATTCATCCGCTATCCTGTTTATAGTGATGCTTTTTCTGTCTGCTGGGCAGGACCCGCGCTCTTAAGTTTAGTAAGTCGAGTCCGGAAGGACATCGACTAGAACCCGATGAAGGTAAAATAGGCAAAATTTATGTGTAGAAACAGTTACAGCACTAGACGTCGTCAAGTTGACACCTCTAGGTGCCTACACTATTTTCACAGTGCGCAATCGTCATCTAAGAGGATATTATTGACGCTGATGCTCTCCGATTCTTCATACTCCAAATTCGGCATCTCTGTTTGTTTACATATTATTTAAATGGACATGAGCTTCATGGTTCATAATTACGTTTCTTAAGAAGTTGAAACTATCTGTTGCTAGCTGGACGAATCTATCGGTATATCGCAGTATGTCCTCTTGGGTCAATTGGATATTGTTTTGAGACTTCGGATGAAATCTTGAAATCCGTCTAAGCGATGTTCCAGAGATACCAATTAAGTAGCACGTCAACTTGTAGACACAGATAGATTCTCCCCAAAATTTCTTCATTGCGAACAAGCTGATGAACTTTTGGTGGTTGCAGACCAAATAATGCCATCCACTCCCCAAAACGGGTGGTTATGTTTGTTCTCATATTGTCACTAGGAGCTGTTGCTGCATTAAAACGCTGGCACTGAACTGGTTTCCCCCAAATGGATCTATCATTAAATTGAAAGAACGGCGAACGAATTTTTTCTACTTCATATAGCCACCAATATTTTTAGTGCTACCGAGCAAAATCCCTCATGTTGTGAATCGATTTCTACCTACTGAACAGAAGGACTCCTCTTAGTGTTTACTGCGCCGTGTCTGTCGTATTAACAAGATTATGCATACTTTTCAGACTCGCTTTTTCATACAGGACCTCATTTGGATAGAATTTTATTCATTCCGACTATAGTGGCAAGCCCAGAGACTTTTACGAAAAATGTTCTCTCACTTTAATCTACACGGGATATCAAAGTACAAGCAATGGCGTGGTTAGGGCTACGTAACAGAATCTTGGCTGCTATAAAACAACATCTCTGTTAGAACATTGCACCTTTGGCGCTGACGAGAACTACATCTATATGTTTCTTAAAATATAGATATTGGTATAGCTAAATCGTAAGGTACTTGCCTACATTTCGACAAGAAAGTGCTTGCCGATATTGTACCACGGCCAATCCTTTCTGGTGTCCATAGAAGCCCCAGACGCAGGCATTCTTTCCTACTCTTAAAGGTTTTAACAACATATATCGCGATTAGTTTCACTTAAGTTACGTCGCAGGAGTGTATTAATGACCTTGCTTTTTGGACCTGATCCTAACGCAAACAGGTTGCCTGCGAGCATTATGGTTTGGTGAACTGATCCCACAAGATCCCTTGTATAGATGTTAAATAGGATCCCCGAATTAGCCTCACCCTGTTGCAGGTTTTTAATATCAAATATTCCAGTAGAAGTTACATCGCCAGTCCTCACGATAAACTGTCTACTGATTAACATGTATACCAGTGGTTTACCTGTTCAGCTTAAAAAGTATTCCCTCTATCCGCAGGATGTCGAAGGTCTTCTTAGAGTTAATAAAGCATTCTTCCGTGTATTGGGTATTGCTTTGGTTCCATTGTAAGATATCACCACCGCATTAAAACTGTTGTAGTAACCGAATCCATATGTTTACTCTCAACCCACTTAGTTATGGCTCTATTGATATCCTTTTCGGTTGGAAACTTGTGGAATTCGAAAGGAAACGTGTCAACCGAAGATTCGCTGGATTAGACATAATTCACTGTAAACGTCCACTGCTGGGAGTGGAGATGTCGAAGCATAATATAATATGTAATACCATCCATTGCCACTGATTTCTTACTTCTCGTTGATCCGACGATCATTTAGAGCCCTTTCTTCAAAATGAGTGGAAATATCATAGTTCCCACTCATCGGCGATGATATTATTTGTCATGTGTTAGTCATTGAAAACAGTGAAACTTGACTGAAATCGCCTTATTTCAACTTCGTTTCGAAGGTGGAAATTCTGGAAAAGAACTCACGCGTTTCGGGGCAATGGATTCATTCAACGTGTACACTTTCAAGAGTTGTCATCATCGCCGCTCTTGGAGGAAATATATTTCTTCGTTGACCGTGGCACAGTAGCTCATTTACGCGAAAGTGCTATCATAATTCAATTTTCCGGCGGGTCCATAATGCAAAATTTTTAAATTCACTGGATTAACAAATGTTTGGAGCTATGGTAATCGAAAAAATTATTTCTTTTGATTTTATAAAAACTAGGCCAAACGTTTCAAAAAGTTTTTACTTATTCGCTTCGTGTATATCACACGAAATCATTTGTGTAATCGGAATTGGAGGCAGTTTTTTAATAATTTTTTTAAATCTATTTAATTTATTGTTTTTTGAAACACTATTTCCAGCGCACTTTTTAGATTTTAGCTTGGGTTTTAAATAAAAAAGTCTGAAAGCGTCTGACCTAAACCCAACAGAAAATTAATTCCTATATATTTGTAAATATATTTAGTACTTAGAAACTCAGGTGCGTCAACTTGTATCCCTTTGTGCTATGGAGAATTGATTTGAAGAGGTTAGCTAAATTGTAGAAGTACAGCTCTGTCCAAAACTATAAACTCAAACTCAAATTTTCATTGTTTTTGCAATGAGTAATACGCATTTATTATTGGTTTTGTTCTAAAATATTCTCAAACCATATGGAATTGGGTCTATCAAAAAATAAAGATAAAATGTTGAGAAGTTCCCTGAGGAAACAAAACGTTGATGTTCTTCTATCCTACAGAATTATAGGAGTTGTCAAAAAGGAGGCAGTTCCAGGAAATCACGAAATTGTGGATATTTTCGTGACAGAGTGAAACTTCGAGACATGATGGATCATACTTTTAGAAAACCAAATTGAGGGCGAATTAATTGCACTTCGAAGAATTCTTACAATACGAAGTAAGTGGGGCTATGGGGCTGTGATGGATAACCTGGGCAAGGTGTCTAAAAGCGAAAAATAAATAAACCAAATGGTGAAACATATGCAAACATATTTATGGCCTCAGTTGTTCCACTGAGGCTTAACAGTTTAACTGGTGAACAATAGGTGAACTCTCTTCCATCATCAATTCGTTTTTGCCGACCCATATTGTTTCAATATGCAAAGGAAACTGGAGAACTCATAAAAAGTACAGTCAACGATATCAAAAGTCAAATTGTTAATGTTCACCCTACTGTATATAAAGTTAATGACGAAATAGGGATAGCTGTCAACCACGAGTCCTTTTTAACTATGATTGACGGAAAAGTTCCGAATGAAATGACACATTCAACGTCAACACAGTCATGTCCCATATGCAAAGTACACAAAAACACCAAGATGAATCAAATGATGACGAATATAGTTACAATATGAATATGGAATATGTCCATTACATGCAAGAATCATGGAATCAGAATGGAATTTATTTTGAAACTTGCATATACACTTTGACAAGAGGGAAAGGAATTATGGAATTAAGGAGCAGAAAAAGGAAGAAAACAAGACATTCGTTTAAGATTGCATACTCTGTTCAAACCACCAAAATGAGCTATATATTAAGCTTTTGAAACACAAACCAAAATTCACCACATCAGCAGAGCAACTTCATCTTCAGCCGGCAAACCGAGATCAGAATCTACAGAACCACCCACGAAGGATGGCATATTTAATACTATTCGCATTAAATTTTCAAATAAAATTACAATTTATAACGTGATATCACACTGAGTTTTTTTCGTCTCTTCGCATGCTAAACCGTATAGAAGGCTACGCATTTTTCAAGCTCCAAAAACCTTTTCGCGATGACATTAGGCTCGACGTCGATAGACCAAAGTAAGGATTTAGAAATACCAATGATGGAAATATATCTCGGGATAAAGACTAGAAGAAATAGAAATATCAAAATACAAGAAGAATGAAAACTTTTTCAACATGCCCGCAGCCTCAACGGACCCACATATTTCTTCGTTAAGGCATGTCAGAACCAAAAAAGATTTCAAAACATAATACTCTCCAGAAATGGTGTTTGTTACCCCAGAAGTTGACGAAAGTTTCCAAGAAATCAGATTTGTTTTTCAAGTTTTGGTCTGTTTATTTTTTTCTTCACTATTTGATTTGAAAAGAATCGCTGAAATATTTTATTATGTACTATCATGTGCCACAAAATAAAAGGAATGCTATTTTGATACACCTAAAAAAAATTTAAAATGGTCCGTTTAATTTAATACACCACTGTGGTACTCGGTTATTATTATAATCATGGACTGTTATTACTATAATCATGGACTTTTGAATATTTTTAAAATAAAATATTATGTTAATCCCTTGTGGTGAGAAAGTCCTATTTCAGCATAAGGTTTTGAAACACCCTATAAACAATTTTTCTCGAAATTCATTAATTTCATAATCCTGGGAACTTCCTTTAAGCAGAAAAACAAATTGTCGCGATATGTTTATTCGTTTACGAGTTATGATTTCTGCAAGCAAGAAAGTCAAAATGAGCCACTGTGCGTCGTTTGCGATTGTACAAAGCTGTACAAAGTTTTTAACTCGACAGCCATCTCCTTATGTCGTTGAAGTCTGTCTATAGTTACTCTGACATAGCCGAACATATTAGTGCTTTCTGTGTTCTGATATTATGTTATCCGTCATTCGTTGGGCCCCAGCCCAATTATCAAGGCTTCGCCCAACAATGACGTTCTCTAATAAAAAGCTGGGGTAGAGCAAACTATTTGTCTTATCGTAACGGTTTCCAGATGACGCCACCGAAGATTGCTACGATTTGACCAGTTACAAGCGGCCGGTCATAGTTCCTGTTGGTGCCAGGACCACCATGGGAGTCAGGAGCCCCACGGATCTCGGTCCGGGCCTGACTTGTTAGAGGTAGGCCTCGTTGTGGGAGCGTAATGGTGGCTGTGGTTTAAACCCAAATCGCGGGAAGAGTCTTCGTTCCAATTTAGAGTTGCAATATGTAAGTACTGGGTGCTGTGACCCTAAGATCAGTAAGAGGTTTTAGGTCGGCCTAGACTCATACCAAGGGTGGAACTTGTGCCTCCAACACAAGGTCTGCTTTGGTATCATACTATTAATGTAAGTGGGCGATGGCGAGGCGTATTCTTGCTCCCATTGATGTATGGGCATCCTGTAAACTTAAGTCTACACGACAGTTGTTTACGTTAAAAACTTAACTCGATGTCTGCCATTCGTTTCTTTGCTTCGTCCATTTTTTTAAGGTACCTGGCAATCTTCTCTATCCTCTCGGATGATGGATAGAGCGAGTTCAAGAAGAATGCCCTAGTCAATGTTTTAGTCTTTGAATAGGGACGCTCGAAATTTAGGGACACTCGAAATTTGTTAGGTTATAGCGACCATATCGTTAATCTGTTTAGAGTAGTAGTAGTCTAGGGCAGACTACCATGGAACGTTATAGCTTAGAACAACGTCTGCAAATCATCAAAAAATTTTTTCAAAATCAGTGCTCAGTTCGAGAAAAAAATTATTTTTAGCGACGAAGCACAATTTTGGATGAATAGATGTGTGAACAAGCAAAATTGTCAGATTTGGGGCGATACCAGTCTACACGAGATCACTGTTTGGTCTGGTGGAATCATCGGTCCGTACTTCTCGCAAAACGAAACTGGTATTGCCATAACCGACAACGACGAGCCCTACAAATTGATGATAAGCGACTTCTTTTGGCTTAAATTGGATGATTTGGATAACGACGAGGTCTGGTTCCAACAGGACGGCGATACGCACAACACGATGGGCACTTTGCACGAGCAATTTGAAGGCATGGTTATCTCGCGCGGCGGTAACGTGAATTGTAAACGGAGATCGTCTGACTTAAAGCCTGTACAGTCCCGCCTTTGGGGCTATGTTAAATTACAGGTCTACAAGTATGCGAATAAACTGCAAACAATTGATGTAATCACAGTTGACATAACGAAGACCATCCACCAAATTTGGCCAGATTTATGCGACAAAGTCATCGAAGATTGGAACTCCCAAACGCATGCCACCATACAAAGCCGCGACGGACATTTAAATGACTTTATATTCCATATTAATCGCCATAAAATTTTCTTTCAAATAAAAAACATGAATGGATATCTCTCACACTCCTCATTGAAAGGCTTCATAGCAAGTTTTGTTCAACGTACGCTACTTCGACGTACTCTAGTTCCGCAATTTCACTCGGAATGGTGATTTCAGTTCTGAAAGATGATCACTATCTTACAAGAACGTACGTAAACAGTTTATAGTTGGTTCGTGCCTTTCAGTTGCATCCATGTGTCGAATAACAGGAGATCCAGGAATCAACAAAGTATACGTCACTTTGAGTGGGTACAATACATAACACTGTGCTGAACCTACCTATTGAGTAGTATGTCCACTCTAGTTGCTGCTTTTGACCGGTTATGAAATAATATTCCGCTCTATTCCAAACTAACCAGTCGAAAAAATATCAAGAGATCTAAGATAAATTAAATGGCTTGAATAGCTTCAATTGCACAGACATAGAGATTATGTTCGACCGCCTTCCACTGCAAAGTGAAACATACACGACGCATGCCTCCAGCATATTGAACCTACGCTTTTCCCCCACTGTAAACTCATTCAAATTGCATGTTCGCAACAGCACCTTATATGGAGTTGAGTTGGTTCCAAACCTAAACGTATAATGTAAAGTGTTCATACGTCACAATTTAAACCTCTAAAATCAGGTCGACATCGAGGATTTCTAACAATTATCTCTACGACTTGATACGAGCATTCTGGATACATTTCCCATCTTCTTAACTTCCTGCCACTTAGTGTTTATAAGGAAAAAGAAAAAACGAAAGAAGAAACACTTCGTTCTCAATAGTCAATAAAAGAAAGCTTAAGTACCCCCCAGGGAGTATTTATCCAGCCACCACGCATCCACGCATACATTCGTATAAAGCATCCGCCCTTCATCCATGCTACGATCCACCTTTCCAAAAGAGCTCTTTCCAAGTTAATTAAAACTCTATAATTACAACGGAATTGTCTTCCACCTCATTATGCTCATGTGTATTCTGATGAAAAATTAAACACACTCTGCAATCCGAGAAATTACAATTAAATACAATTATCTGGAATTAACATACCTACTTTGAGATGTTTACCAGGACACACACACCCGGATACTTGTAAGCGCGCCAAAACCTTTTAAGGACATTGTCTCTGTTAAGCTTCGTAAAACAACTTCAGGATTGTGTGTCGTATGTACCCAGTAACTCTCTCCTCTCCTTTACACATCCTTACTGACAGCAGATTTATCCTCAACCTCGAATGCCAGTAACAATATAAAAGTTCCTTTTTTTTTGACTCAGATTGAATTCCTTATTTTCTACAATACTTTGGAGCCTGCCTTCCTATTTACATATGTATAAGTACTCGTTTATAGTGCGCGACAAACCCACACACAGTCAAGTAGGAAAACTTCCCTTAACCGAAAGGGTTAAGATGGGAGACTTCAAGGATAGGAAAGTCTGTTTGAGAAGTCTTCTGAGAAACTAGGAAATAATTTAATGTGACAATGATGTTTCAGATCCCTTACTACGGATACTTGCTCGTACAATATTTGGGATACGAACGGGTTGGTGTCAACGCAAAATTTTCAAATTCCATTCCCAATGTGAAGATCTGAAGTAACCTTTTGCTGTTAGTCCCAACGGTTCAATAGTGGCATAATTAATTTCACCCTCAAGGTGTGACGAGGGATTATAAAGCTTAAGATATGTACATAGATACATTTGCATACCGATGAAGGGGACAAAGTCATTTTTCCCATTTAAAATTTCCGAATATCTGTGAAAATGTGCAGATGCCTAAGTGGGTACAAAGAATCACAAGATGAGAGGAGAACGACTAAATTGGTATTCTTTCAGAAAAAATAGAGAAGAAAAGAATGAGAACAGAAGAAGCTGAAGGATAAAAAGAAGAAGGTCTTCCTGAATGCACTTAAATTTCTAAAATCCATTATACTTGGAGAAATCAATGAGAATGCGGTCAACCAGATGATTGGTCATGCACTTGCTGGAAAGGTCGATTGGGGATTTATTTTAGACTGCTGTCTTTCCTCGATTTCATCTTCAGGTCCCCCACCGACCTGACAGGATATTTCGATTTTAAGTTCTCATTTGAATAATGTCTGAGAGGCAGTCAAATGGAATAAGTATACCAAACGATTATTTTCAACAGACGTGGATATTTGCTGCACTTTTTATTTGTTAAATGGGTGAACAGATTATTTAAAGAGACTAAGGGATATGCAACTACCTCAGCTCGGCTTTCAACGCCGACAACGACACCAGGGTGGAAATCATGCGAAGAATCACAAGCAATCTCTCGACCAGTCAAAAAGTTATTATTTAAGACATTAATCATCCCAGTCCTGCTCTTGGGCGCTTCGAGATAAAAGTTCTTCGATACTGGCGGTACAGCGATGGCCTCGTCAGCCTCAAGCTTGGATAGTCCGGATAATCGCGTCGTAGGGGATTAGGCATACAAGTGGAAGGACACCACAGGCAACTTCGTTTGCGCAACTGGAGACAGCTGATAAAAGATCGCGCTGGCTGGAGAGCAATGTTTGCTGAGGGTCTGGTCCACCCTGGACTGCATTTTGATTTTCCACAATTATATAGTCTTGTACAACCACTCACTTTCGACACTTCTTCTTAACTTTATTTTGCCAGTCAGATGAAATATAGACCCGATACGGTCGCGAGCAACATTCCAAGAAAATTTAACCAAATATCTGTTACGATGCTAGTTCGCAGAACAATTCTTGAGACATTAGCAAGTGCAACATAAGAGACTGCTCGTGACTAGCTTGTTAACAATGTTACTCCCAGAAAGCAGTAAGCAGAAAGCTTACAGGCTCGGCGCAATGTTCAGCATGTTCAAAAGTAGACTGGCGAGTGGCAATCTAACTAGCACCATCAAAGAAAGCAAAACCGCAAGCTTCAAAAGTCTCTGTGAAAAAGCCGACATGACAACGGTGATGGCGAAACTAAAAGGCTTTTAGACCCCCACACGATAACATGCTTGAAAATGCTGAGATCCATAGTAGAACATCTTTTCCCGTAAACATCAGCTACTATGTGCAACATTATAAGAGAAGTCAATCCAGAAGAAATCGCACTAGTCACCCTGGAGGAGTTGCTAAGGGCATGCGACAAAATAAGTGACAGCAAAACCCCTGAACCTGACGACATCCCGAATAAATCAATAAAGGCGGCTACCAATATGAAACCGGATCTCTTCATAGCAATAATGCAAAAGGCAAGATAGGTAACAACTAAAACACTGGACCTGATGGCATCCCGAATATGTCAATAAAGGCGGCTGTAGAAAAACAGACCGGACCTCTTCATAATTGCTATGTCTGGAAGAAGAAACCTTTCCCGAATGATGGAAAACACAGCATTTGGTTCTGCTACCAAATAGATCACCAGGGGCTTGTGAGCCATCTTCCTATCGCCCAATATGCTTCTTGGACATCATGGGAAAGATTATTTAAAATTTATAACAGACTGCTACGAGAAGCAATATCAGAAGAAAAGTAGCCCCCTCAGACAACCAATTTGGATTCAGAAAAGAGCGTTTCGTTGTTGATGCCATACGAGCGGTATTTGATATGGCAAAGGATGCCATCGAGGGAGAAAGATGGCTCTACGGCACAAAGGAGTACTGTTCAGTAGTTACACCCGACGTTAAAAAAGCTGGTTATCCATTAGAAGGGCTTTTTTAGGATGGGCCCACCGTACTCTTTGCTGAGGTTAGTGTCAAACAATTTCAAGAACAAGAAGCTGAGATATTGGGTCTATAAGTAAGTTTCCGGCGTTTGTCAGAGATGGCTCCATCAGTGGATCCCGGGCAGAAATGTCAGACCCATGTGTTTTATTTGTAGGTTTTGTATCTGTCAACAACTTTACAGCGTTATATTTGAGCAGTTCTATCGGTGTCGTACATTTTATCGAGCAAAATCATGGCAAGTTTCCAGCCAAATAAACGTCATTTGCGGGTAGCGCTGCTTTTATTCTTTAATATGAAGAAAAGTGCGGCTGAGGCCTTCGTTTGCTTTCGGAAACTTATGGGGCGGAATGTATTGGTGAATCGACGTGCCGCGAGTGGTTCAAACGGTTCAAAAGTGGTGATTTTGGAGTTGAAGACAAAGATCGCCCGGAAAGCCGAAAAGTTTTGAAGACGAGGAAATGGACGCTTTACTGGATGAGGATCCGTGTCAGATTCAAGAAGAACTTGCTGCATCATTGGGCGTCACGCAACAAGCCGTTTCCCTGCGCCTAAAAGCACTGGGATTCATTCAAAAGGTTGGAAACTGGGTGTCGTACGAATTGAAGCCAAGAGACGTCGAACGGCGATTTTGCATGTCCAAAATGTTACTGCAGCGGTATAAAAATAAATCATTTTTGCATCGTATTGTCACTTTTGATGAGAAATGGATTTATTATGATAATCCTAAACGCAGAAAATCGTATACAAAGCCCGGCGAGCCCGCCCAATCGACGCCGAAACGAAATATTCACGTGAATAAGGTCATGCTCTGCATATGGTGGGATCAAAAGGGTGTCGTGTACTACGATCTGCTTCCGAGTGGTGAAACCATCAAAGGACCATTATATCGAACCCAACTAATTCGTTTGAAGCTGGCATTAAAAGAAAAACGGCCAGAATATGTCATCACGACAACGCTCGGCCACATGTTGCGGTTTCGGTGAAAAACTATTTGGAAAATAGTGGATGGGAAATTCTGCCTCACCCGCCTTACAGTCCAGACTTGGCACCATCTGACTACCACTTGTTTCGTTCGATGCAGAACGCTCTTACGGGAATACGCTTCAGCTCAGTAGAGGAAATCAAAAATTGGCTCGATACGTTCTTGGGCTCGAAAGACGAGAAATTTTTCTGGTCCGGAATTCATAAATTGCCAGAAAGATGGGGGAAAGTTGTAGCTTCCGATGGACGATACTTTGAATAAAGCATTGTAACTATGTTTTCATAATAAAACTTCAGATTTTGGAAAAAAAACGCTGGAAACTTACTTGTAGACCCAATACAATCCGGATAAAGGCGTAAAATACTACAAAGTCACTGCGGGAATCCCACAGGGATCGGTTCTGATGCCACTGTTATGGAGTCTTACGACTAACGCTATCCAGGAGAGTAATGATAATTTGATTCGCCGACGACATCATAGCACCGAAGCATAATAGGCTACAAAACCATTGAATTCGCCAGTTTTCAGATGGGCAACCAAAGCATCACGTCCAAAGAAACAATTGAGTACCTTGAAGTTATGTTGGGCAACAAACTGCAGTACAAAAGCATTTGAGTAAAAACTAAATTGGAAATAAATAGTAATGAAAGTTACAGTAGCTTTATTCCCTTGCAAGAAAGCCAAATGGGACTTAACCTTCATATTACCCACTGGCTATATGTTCGGTTATAAAACAGACACAATACAGTCAACTGCAGCAAACTAAGCAAAGCCCAAAAGACAGCATGTCTTTGCATAAGCGGAGCCTTACTTACTACTTCCTCTGCGGCACTGGATATTCGGTGTCACTTGACACCCATCGATATTTTTAGCAGGCAAGTGGTTGTTAACGCAGCTATTCGCCTTAAGGCTAGTTCTATAGAATATGCGCCAACATTGGTTTGACAAAGACAAAGACATGTAAGCTTCCCCTCTAGATCCTTCTGGGAGAAAGATACTTTCATGGACGATAAGCCAATCCATTTATATACAGTTGGATTCAGGTTGACCTAAGATTCTCCTTCTGCCTTCCAAATCAATGTAGTGTTTCTCGGGCAGAAATTTTTGGCGATTTAAGAAGTCCTGTCCTGGCTGACATCTGCACAGAATATCCGCATCTATTCGAATAGTCAGGCTCAGACAAGATTCTGTCTCATAAAATTCTAAGACCGCTTTTGACTGCCGATCATCTCTTAGGGTAATTCCAGAGCAGTTCAACATTCAGCTATATTGGGTGCCGATTTATAGAAATATTTCAGCTATAATCCCTGAAATATCTCCGGCCGACGAACTCATCAAGACTGGAAACACTCTACCTATCCTACCATTAAAAATATATCATGTTTTACGGCAGTGTCATCACTGGTTTACAAACGATTTTACATTTTCTACAGAAGCCACATCGACATGTCCAGTTCTCTCTCAAAGAAAGAAACTCAGCTTAGGAGCTTTCTTCTACAATGGCTTCAACGACTTAAACACTACAGACATTAATAGTCTCCTATGCTTTGTCAGTAGCTCAAATTGGTTGCAAGAGCAGGAGGATCACAGATCCACGTGGTATCACAATAGGCCAACAGTACTAAGCGGGTTGGTTTTTCAAATAGCCACTCTTACCTAACCTAACCCTTGATCGCACCGGAGCTTGCATGCCAACTGTTATTTGGCTATAGTCCTATGGTCTACCAAAATAGTATCAGCCGTCCTATACGAATATAATTAGACCTTCACGGATGCCACCAGAACAAACCTAAAATATTGCGATGACAACTTCGTCGAAAGCAGCAATCTTAGAATTCCCTTCTGTTAAACTGCGCTATTGGTCTTGCTGAAGCTTCTCATAACTTCAAAGCTAGTTCGAGAATACAAGACTTCTCTGTAACAAGCCCCATGTCATCAACCGCCTGATAGATCTATCTGAGGTCATCTTTTTCGATTTTTCGATTTTTATGAATACCAGTGCTAAAGGTGAAGAATCTCTTCAGCGTAGCGACGAGAAGCTATCAGAGGAAGCAAAAGAGCATTTGATAGCCTCACCCGTCACCACATCCGATAACAGATACCACCTACTGCATGTTGTGTTGCCAGATCACTTGTGGCTTCGCTGATAGGACTTGGTTGTAAGCCGGGTTTGATTAGGACACTTGAAAAGCGATCATTTCGCAAAAGTTTTTTTAAGAAGCACTCTTCGTCATCCGATCGTAGTCGCTAGAAATCTGAGTACCACCATGACAGGACGATCTGCAGGAGTTTTTTTGATGTCAGATCAAACAATATTTGATGAGATTCTGAACAGTTTCCCATGCCTTTTGTTTCGCTCTGAGTTTTGGGCAGAACATTGACGGACTTGTTGAGGTCATTTTTAACACATCTTTAATTTGACTTCTTTGAATATCTCCTCTTCAACAAGGCCGAGAGCTCGCTTCTGATTCTGAATTCAATGTAATTATGGTCTGACATGGTGACCTCCGATAGTGCTTTCCTGCCGGTAACCTCCTTAATGTACCTGTTGGATAGCGTTAAGTCAATTACTTATTCTCAAGACAGAACAAATTTTGCCTAAGAGTCAACATTGTTGACAGTCAAGTCAGAGGATAGTATGACAGTATGCTACTGCTCCAAAATTAACCTTTGGTGGTATCGGTAGTATTGAAAGTAACCTGGTGTATCAAATTTTATACCTGTAGCAAATATGTAAGTCTTGGTTGCAAAAGTTGCCCAATTTAAAATGCTGTGAATAGGACAAGGTATCGGTCTTTCCGAAAGCTAGTAATAATGTGATGTTTTGTATCTCACACGCAGAGCCTCCACTGTAGGATTACAGAAGCAGACTTGAAATACTGTAAGTTAGTCTTGAATGTAATTGATAAGTAAAGGAATGATCGACTCATAGGGATGTGAGTCATGCTGTCGAACAATATGTAGCGAGCTATTTCTCTGATAGAATCCTACTCTATTACTCTGGCGATGGAGTTAAAGAGTATGAAGTTACTGGCGGTGTGCCATAAGGCTCGGGTTTAAGCCCCCTACCATGCAACACTATGTATAAGGAAATTTAACGCTCTTAAATTCCATGCGAAGTGTCGATTATTAGATTTACAGATGACATTTCCATGGTGATTGTAATAAAAACACTAGAAGAGGTCCAGCTCTGCAGTGACTTGCACATCGCTGTTCACCTAACAATGGCTTGCAACTCTCCAATCATAAAACTGAAGCTGTGAAACGATGACGATTAGGGGCGGAGGGCATGAAATTGTTTCTCACCCCTTGTGATTGATGTCGACTGTTCTGGGTATAGAAACACACGAACACATTCTTTGGCACCATTTGAGATGAAAAGAAAGCAACCTCAACTCCGAGAGCATGATTTGGTCGCAGTCGCCACTGGAGAAGTGATACTTAAAGCAATAGCACATTTGAAGGCAATCGCTGTCTCTTTACACCGTGCGTTGGTCTTACACCTTATTCTGTTCCTCATCTTCCCTTTAGACAAAAGTTCTTTAAGGTGAGCCTTTTCTGGAGCCAGTTCGACCTTTTTTTCCCCGGAACAAGCTGTTACGCACCAGTTTTTATTTGATGAATTTCAACCGTAACAGGCTGACCCTTATCGGTACTCTCTCCATCATCCAACCTAATCGACCGAGCGTGTTATAGTAAGAGTTGTGAGGGACAAAAGATCTAGAAACTTGGCGCCTAAGTCGGCAGGCGATTTCTTTAGTATGTTGGTTGGAGCCCCAGATTCTATCCACGCCCGCACACGGATAGACTATTCCGATTGCGAGTGCCAATTGAATTATAATCCTGTGGTGCACCTCCATACCGGATAACTATTTAACGTCTTTCTGAATGCTTTCTCAATTATCTACATCTTATCTTCGGTCTATTTAGAAATTTTTCTCACAGCAATGGCTCCGTTATATAAAAATATTCGACATTCAATTTTTTTGAATGTTCTGAATTAAGTTTCTTGCAGAAGCAAGAGCTACGAGGGTTGTCTGAACAATGATACGAGTACAAGATATTTTTTCTCAAAATTTTATTTTATTTTTCTATATAGTCTCCTTGTAACTCTACACACTTCTCCCAGCAATGCTCCCATCTCTCTAACCCGTCCAAATAGTACTTGGCGTTTTCCTCTGCAAAATTTCGGTCCTCCGAGCGCAGTTTTTAGATGAGGGAACAAAACGAAGTCGCTTGGGGCTTGATCTGGTGAATAAGGCGGATGGTCAAGCAGTTCAAACCGTAATTCATGGATTTTCGCCATGGCAACCGCTGAGGTGTGAGTCGGCGCGTTGTCTTGGTGGAACAGGATTTTCTTTTTCTGCAAATGTGGTCGTTTTTCTGCAAGTTTGCAATAGTATGCTCCTGTAATGGTCTTTCCTTTTTGAAGATAATCGATTAAGACTCCTTGACTAACCAAAAAACAGTCGCCATCACTTTCCCAGCCGAAAAAATAGCTTTTGCTTTTTTTGGAGCTGGCTCGCCCTTTACAGTCCACTGTTTAGACTGAATTTTTGTTTCGGGCATATAATGGTGTATCTAAGGTTCATCTACAGTAATTAATCGGCGCCAAAACTCGGATTTATTGCGCCTAAACTGCGCCAACAGAGCGTTGGAAATATTCATTCGAACACGATTTTGGTCTAACGTAAGCAAACGCGACACCCAACACGCGGACAGCTTTCTCATGCCTAAATCTTGATCTACTACGTAACAAACACGTTCTTTGGACATTTTCATAACCACTACTATCTCTCTCACTTTAATTCGGCGGTCGTCTAACACTATTTGGTGAACTTTAGAAATGTTGTCGTCAGTGGTTGCAGTTTCTGAACGTCCCGAACGTTCATAACCTCCCAAGCTCTTACGGCCACGTTTAAATTCAGCTGCCCAAAATTTCACTGTGGTATCTGATGGTGAGGAGTCCCCATACACAGAGTCCAACTCATTTTTAATTTGCGTAGGCGTATTGCCTTTCCAAAACAAGAATTTAATAACAGCTCGATACTCAATTTTTTCCATTTTAACAAAAAACGCTCACATCGACTCACTCAAACGACTGTCAACTAAAAACTGCGCGTCCAAATCCAAAATGACTGAAACTTCGGTAAGTAACTGTCAAAAGATGTACAACTAGCATTCACTAGCTTTTATTGACGAGTGCCGCTATCTTTGCGTTGCGGTCGGAAACTAGAAGGCGAATAAATAGCTTCACAAAATATTTATCATGTCACTCAATTTTCTATTGTCCTAATTTTATTTGGAATTCTTGGCTCTTTTGGGCGGGTCTGAAACTTATAAACTCAAAACTAGTATTACTAATGTACGAGTACGAGTACATTTGAATAATGAAATTCCATTGAGTAGAAATTCGTGGCAGTTTCGCGGCTATTCGGGTGGGTCCAGATCAAACAATAATATACTGGCTTATTCGGCGTTATCAAAGTATTCAAAAGCTACTCCGGGTTTTTTTTTATTTTTCCTATAAAGTGGAGTTCAGAACAGAGTCCTGTCAGCATGCAAGCTTTTACGCATTAACCGATTTTAAAGTTAGTTAGAATACCGAACCAAAATAAACTGAAACCAGCTGATACCAATAAATTTTGAAGACAGATACGAGCTCTGTTGACAAAAAAAAAAAAAAAATCTCTATTGACAGGCAGATTGGAGGTATTGGTACCTAGCTTTCGATCCGAATTCGTAAGTTTGCAGGAAAAAAACTCGATTCACAAGAACGAACCAAAACCCTTAATTGGAATGAAATGGAAAATATAGGTCGATGCTATGTATTTTTCCCGTAACTAGGGCCATCCATTGTCACTCACTGCTTGCTTGTTTGCTTGCAAAATACCACCAAAGGATTTATTGTCCTCCAATCAATTTCTACGCATTCCTGTTTGGGTATTTTTGTTCTTTTTTTCCTCTGAAACTCGTGCTATGAAAAATTAAAAAAAAAAAAAAAGAGATACAACGAGTTAAATCCATACAGGGTGGAAAAACCACTCATTTACGGTAAACCGCCGACCGAGCGTTTTTTGTGGCAACGCTGTCCGGTTAAAAGTAGCACCATTCTTCTTCTCGATGACCGGGATTAAATGTGACACCAAATGTGTCCGAATGCATTATTATTTCACAACAAAAGCTCACATTTACATCTGGTCGACAAGTGCCTGTGTCAAGTCCACCATCTGTCATGGATAATAGTTAACTTTTCAGGTTAATTGGTTTCATATTCACCAAAAGTGACACTTACAATGAGTTAGTTTGGGGTTGTTTTCAAAAGCCACAACCGCTTAATGGAACTACATAGAAATTGAACCAAAACTCCGTTCTATTTGAAATTTATTTTTGTAGTCACTCTGTAAAAGTACAAGTATCTGCTAAATCTGTGTCACTGAACCCTTAATCTGTGACCCGTTTCGGTAACAAATTACCACAGAGGTTAAACGAACTCATTTCTAATGCATGTCGAACAGAACTTCGCCACTCATGATTGTATACGTTGTCTGCTTTTCATTAAGCTTTAGATGTCATCGCTGTCGTCGTAGCCGTAGCCGTTGCCGTTGCCGTTGCCATTGCCATCATCGTCCTTGCCTGGATCAGGGATTTCTTCATTTTTGACAAAGAGAAGAAAAAAAAAAAGTTCGCCTCGCTTGGTTTTTAGCGAATTAATCACGAGTATACGGTCACGGAGAGAAAGTGTAGAAAAGTTGGTACTTTGCCACAAAAGATAGGGGCACAGCACACAACTACTCGTGCTGTTGTTACCACTACTACCGCTTCGACCACTTTGTGACTGTGGCGTGCACGTGTGTGGTTCCTTTTTCAGCAACATCTTTGACAATTGACATTTTGTATCATTAATCATGGCAATGGTTGTTGTTTGCTCGGGTGAGTACTGTAAGAAGTCGGATTATTTGCTGTCAAAGCGTTGTGAGTTGCCAGTCAGGCAGGACTCAATCCTCAAGAATTTTCCCCTTTTCAGCAAAAATAAACGATGGTTGTGCTAAAGCAGCAAAAATGAAACGCTCCGAAATGCTCTGAGAGCTGAAATTGAAAACCGCTGCTTAGAGAAGCAGGTGCACTAGCTTGTGGATTACGTTTAAAATCATTTGTTCTTGCTCAGCAAATTTAATGTCAGAAAAACGAAACGCTGCAGCGGTATGACTGAAGGGTCTCGTTAAGACTTTGAACTTCTGTCGTGAGATTTACGAAACGGAATTGGATTCAATTGGTGTGTTACTTTTTACAGGAGTTTGCATTTTTCTGTTGGTCCAATTACCAAGATGTTGTTTGGAAAGACCAATTTCGTTCTCCATGGGATTTCATGGGGAAAAAAACTTAAGATAATTCTAGATACTTGAGGAGGAGAAATTTGAAACCACTTCTTTGGACTTAATTATGTTTTATAGGATGTATTGATGAATCTGCATTTGGATTTGTCAAGATATGTACTTTGTTTAATTTCCGTTGAAAGGATTCAAACGCAAAGTTTTTCTAATGTGATTTCTAGCACATAAACTTGCATTACTAATACATGCATGTATCAGTGTCAAGTCAGCCTTTAAATAACAAAAATCTTTTCGATCGAATAATGAATGGCCTTTTATTTTTACGCATTATCCTTGATTGTGCGAATATCATTAGAGACGTATTCGGAGCTCAAGTCATATGAAGATTTTTCGGCATCTAGCTAGACTGTCGCAATAGAGATGAGAACAGAGGAGGTACAACCAATTAAAGGCCGGCACTCAAACCTCAAAAGTCGACCTTTGAAAGATCTGGCCCTCTATGTTGAAGCCTGTGTTGCCGGGTTAGTAAGGGAGTATATGTATTGAAAATCAACAATGCCGTTCGAGTATGCACACGGAATGTCCATTTACAGTACACACAGCCGAACAGCCCAAAGCTCTACAAAGGTACAGTAAACTTTTACCAGCAATTGAAATAGGAGGAGGTCTATCGGGACACTAATACGACTTTCGTAAGTCACGCTCAAGAGTGCAATCCACGGCTGGCGGAGGAAAGGAGGCCCCAAGAAATATTGCGCCATCATAACCCTGGACGTGAAGAACGTGTTTAACTCGGCGATCTGGGAAAGGAATATGAGCAGTCTTTATCGAATAGGAATACCGAAGTATCTTCTTAAAATGGTAACGAGCTATTTCTCGAATAGAATTCTCCTCTATTACTCTGACGATGGAGTTAAAAAGCACTAAGTTACTGGGGGTGTGCCATAAGGCTCGGTTTTAGGCCACCTATTATGGAACACTATGTAGAGTGAAATCTTACGCTCACAAATTTTGTGCGAAGTGTCGATAATTGGATTTCCAAATGACGTTGCCATGGTGGTCTTAACAAAACACTAGAATAAGTACAGCCCTGCAGCAACGAAACAATCGCAATTGTACATCGCTGTTCAACTAACTATGGATTATAACTCGCCGATCATAAAACTGAAGCTGTGAAACGATAACGCTTAGAGATGGAGGGCATGAAATATGTGTACATATACATGTACGAGTAGGTATGTGAAAAATCATCTAAAACTGTAAGTGCACTTACGAGTACAAGGCTGATGACGACTAATATCGGAGACCCACATACAATAAAAGACTCCTACTTGCTGTTGTGAATACAAGTTCTATACTCATGTACGCAGCGGAAATATGGTCAAATGCCGCAAAATCTTTGCATGTCTTATGAGGAGAATCTAATCCGTAAACCCCTTAGGGCACTGAGACTTGCTAGTGCATTTCGAACTACCATCTTGATCAAAAAGTTTTCGGAATTTATTCAGAAAATTAAAAATACAAGTTTATTCATCTAAATCTATATTGTCCCCTTCAAAGTAATCCCCATTGACTGCAAAACACTCATGCTAGCGCAGGATTCAATCCTCGAAACTTTTTTTATATTCGGCTTTCGGTACGTCCTACAGTACTCCTGCCATTTTTCCATTACTTCCGCTCGACTGCTGAAACGTGTTCCCCGTAGTGGTTTTTTAACTCCATTGAACAGAAAGAAGTCACAGGGAGCCAAATCAGATGAATTTCGTGGCTGTTGGATGGTATTTGTTGCATTTTTCGTCAAAAAATTACGAATAATGATTTCACTGTGCGACGGTGCGTTATCATTTTTGCAAAATCCACGAGTTTTCTGCCCACAATTCTGATGTGTTTCTGCGAATTGCTTCACGAAAACGTCTCGTAACGCCCAAACAATACTCTTTGTTTATTGTCTGGCCTTCTTGCAAAAATTCACACCGTTGTAATCCATGAAAACCGTGAGCATTGTCTTCTTTTTTGACTGAAAACGACTTGATTTTTTTGGTCTCGGCTCATTTGGTGAACGCCATTCACTTGGCCGATGTCTGGATTGCGTCTCTCGTCTCCAGGAATGTTCCTTTTGCTGAATGTGGGATCGGATTCAGCCTCGCAAATCATCTCTTTTGCGACGTCAACACGGTCTTTTTTTTGTATGAAATTGAGGTCTTTTGGCACCAATTTTGCTGCTACACGACGGAAACCCAAATCATTAGCCAAAATGTCTTGGGCGGATCCATAGGCAATGTTCAAGTCATCCGCTATCTCTCTGATGGTTAATTTGCTTTTATTGACCAACATTTCTTTTACTTCATCAATATTTTCGTCGGTTTTCGATGTCGATGCCACTGCGCTCATCATCTTCGATTGACTCACGACCACTTTGGAACCGCTTGTGCCACTGGTAAACGACCGTTTTCTTTAGAGAATCGTTGCCGAAACACTTTTTCAATTTTTTCGTCGTTCGCGCACCATTAAATCCGTTTTTTTATGCAAAATTTAATACGAGTACAAGTTCGTTGTTGCAAATTTAAATCCATTTCTAAAATTTTAAAAAATCGCCAACACACACAGAGACAGATGTACTCTTGGCTACGTAACTTTTGCAAATGTCAAGCTATGATGCTAAGATTTAGAAGAAATGTCAACAGCAGATTTACCAACTTAACAAAAAAAAAACAGAGCTCAAATTGGAATAATGAGAGCGCCACACGGTGTTGTGGTGCGGGATCTTTTTGATCAAGGTGGTATTTCGCATAATGCTATACTCGTCGTATCTTCAATGATTGCTGACGAAATAGTAAGACTCAAAAGTCAGCGAGTCCAAAATGGTTGGGTAAGTGACAAAAAAAGAAAATACAAAAGAACCTAGCATCTACTATAGAATATATCCTTAAAATTTAGATGGCCATACTGGTATGGTTTAAACGGAAACACGGCTAAAAAAACTTTTATCTGACTCAGTTCCTGAAGGCGCATGGCTACTTTAGAGAGTATATGTTAAAATGCAAACACGAAAATAGCCCAGACTGTCCTGGAAAATGCCATTCAATTGTCCAAGACACGAAATGGAAAGGATATAGGCCTGCGGGATCAATTTAAAGAGTAGCCCACTGCCGATGATATCGTACATGAAGCGTACATGCTTCATAACTGTAGCAGTTTTAGTAATATAGCAGTGCACATACTCCGTGGCTGTGGCCGATTAAAGCATCAACGTAAGCGGTAAGGATAAAATAATAAAATTTTATAGAGTAAGCGATGTTCTTAGCCGACCACCACGAAGTAGTGCCTGACAGGGGTACCACAGAGGGCACAAATCAGTCTGTCTAGGTCTAGGTCTAGGTGGCTTTAGCCGGTAAGAACTCAGGACTACCAACAGGCGTCAGCCCATTAGTCCCTCAGGCTAGTTTTCTACCTTCCAATACAACAAAAGAAACCATCGAGTGCTGCGGTCCCCTCACCATTAGCGACAGACCCGGAAGTCATACCTACTTTCGAGATCAAGTTCAATAAGATGGCGTTTGTAATTTGCTGTTGCTACGAACTGTAGACGTCAGGTTAAGTATATTTCTTTTTTCCTAGTTCAACCCTCTTAGGAGTTCCATATTAAAATATACCCGTTTACATCTATAACAAACGCGTCTGTTTAGCCATGGTATCAATCCTTAAAATCTGGATGCAGAGCGAAGCCATGAGTACCAACTAAGCCAGAAGAGCTGTGGTTTACAAAAGAACAAGCCTTCTTCATTCTGTTCAGTAAGCTTCCAAATGACCAAATACTCGTTAAAACCCAATTTTTTTGCCCAGAAATACTCCGTCAGTTATCACTTTACTTTTTGCTCTTTTGCAATGATTTCTTAATTGAATTGTCCGGTGAAGATAAACATTTTATCACCATGTTGGCGATAGTGCCCTACCTTTGTATGACTAAATTACTGAGAATCAGGGTTTTCTATGCCTCGAAGTTCTAGTAGACAAAACAACTTTACTAACGAAGAAATAGTCAAGGGACCCGATAGAGTTAAATTCAAATTACCTCTCAATGTAAGTCGTCGAAGCCTTAGGAGAATGTAATATCAAGTCCAATTAATTATTCCTTAATAGCTCTTTTACACCCAGGCTCCTGCGTGCAAGTTATTGAGTAGTCCAGGCTATATTCTTCCTAACACAAGCACCTCTCCTGACAGATAAAAGGCTTATTTAGCTTTCCATCCCAATCATAGATGTAATAAATAACCTAATACCTCTCGTACAAGTTGAAGTTCCTCTCAAAAGAACAGCTCATGAATCTAAATTCAAACTAGAATACCACTACAGAATAAACCAAAATTATCTACTACATACTACAGATACCAGTCCGCCTTAAATCACTTTCCATAGCAATGGCTTCAATCCAGTATATCACGTCCGTCCTCTTTGCACGCTCCGCAAAAAGTGCAGTTAATTCTTTTACCAATAATTGTACTTTCTCTGCAGCATGTTGCCCAGCTAGCCAAGCACAACACACAGCACAGCTAGCAACCAAAGTACAGAACAAACATAAACGCTAAATGCACGTTATACATCACGCAATTTGCACTGCAAATGCAACCCATTATTAACGTTCACAACATTCTTCCAATGCGGAGCACCATTTTCTCTGATTGCAATTTTAAATTCACTACACACCCTGTCCATATCCATTGTGGCAACTGCACGCACCACATCTACCAGTACCTCACCAGTACAAGTGCCACCCACTTTAAACATATTGCTCTTAACCTCCCTGCCCACCCTAGACAAGAGCGGTCAACAAATGATAAATGGTCTTGGTTATTCAACTACTAACCCTCAACCCCCTTTTCCAATCTTCAATTCACAATTCACAATTCACAACCCCCAACTCTCCGCTCAAAAGCCATAATAAAGTTTTGCTATAAATTTCTATAAATGGGTTATGGGGTTAAATGATAGCTTCAGCGGGAGAACTCACCAAGTCTGTGCATCTTCGGAACACCCTGTCCTGTGTGAACGGTTTACCGCCCGTTCTCATCACTTAAAAGAGTTAAGAAGTCCTGCGAAGGCACTTCACCCTATAATAAGTTGCAAATCCTCGTGGAACTTCCGGGATTTTACATGAAATTAGATTGGTCGGGTCGGTTAGTGATGGGGGTGATGCTATGTTAGGATGTTGAGTTTATGGGCTGACACTTCAGGGTGGTAATGATTTGCAGATGACAAGTGCGAGATAGATTCCACCGGCATAAAAGCGTAATAATCATTTTTCATTTGAATATCAGTGAACCTCACCAGGCACCTCCACCTCATCCTGAAACCCTGGCCCACAACTGTACGAAAGATCCTTGTACCTTAAATAAGTATTCTCCTCTGTCTGCTAAGTGGTGGCGGATTAATCAATGCGATGGCAACGTTGTCGCCGCCACCAACGACGATTTCTACGACGACGACGACTTCTACCACGGTGACGATGGTGTCCATGAGAAATGATCTCACTCGAATGGGATGAGAACACTCAGGAGGGTGGAAAATTGAGGCGCAGCACGTACTTTTGTGTTTTCGGAAAGACAGACTCAAGGTGAGGCTTTGTAATGAAATTGTTTGGGAAATTTGTCAAAACGAGTTCCCAACAATTGCATTGGTGTCGACCCAGCCATTAAGTGATGAAAACAACATTAGCGATTTGATTAATTAGTGAGCAATTTTTTATTTTCAATGTCTTCCTTTTGTGGCAGCCGGAATTCGGGGACTTGGACAAAGCTGTCAAATGGTTTTTAGGTATTTTCGGCCTGACAGCCAGCACTAGGTAATTTCGTTTGTAAACATTCATAATAGAAATTAAGTCGGGAAAAAAAATGCGAAAAGCCAAAGAGAAAGAATTATTAATCTTATATGCGGTCACTTGGGGGCTTTGGTATGATTCATGGCCACTGACGAAATAGCTTGGCCTCAGCTGTGTTATGTGTCACCGCACATTATACGAGTTGTTGTTCAGCACAATTGCTTTTCTGAAAAAAGTAATCTTTTCGGGTAAACCCCCACCTATGGATGAGGCTGGGGGATTTTGCAGGTACAGGCTAACAAAGTCCTAAGTTTATCTACGAATACCTACTTACCTACGAATACCTACTTACTAGGAAGACACTGCAATCCGGAGTGGTGCTGGGTCCCAACCAATAGACCTATTCAGTTAGAGCGTTTTTTGTTGCACACTCCAAGCTAACTGAGGTCTCATTCGACTTAAACAAGCCGCCTAAAGCGAGGTCTTCTTCTACGGCGGTGTCCCTCCAGGTTGGAATCGAAGACTTCGCGGGGTAGTGCGTTGATGTTCATTCGCTCTACATGTCCGACTGTACGACTTACTTTCGCTTTTCTGACTATGTCAGAGAATCATGAAATCTTTCGAAGAGCAATGAAATTGAAGAGTGACAGCCTGTTAAAATCTGTATTTTCGCGTTTCGGAAGAGTGTTCGTGAAGAAAAATGCAAGAGACAATTCAATTGCAGTTTCTGAGATTTCTGCGTTGTTGTCATTCACCTCAACTGAAACTACTCATTCGTTACTGCCGTTGACCGTACTTCTTCAGGAGATGCTGCTGGGAGTCTTACATAACATAAATCAGCTGACTGAGTTGCCAACTATCTTCTTTTCTGTCTTTTGTTTATTTTCATTTGATGTACTCGTACTTTTTTTCTTACTGTTGTACTAATTCAATTTTTCTGCTTTTAATGTATTTATATATTTATTATTTTTGTTTTTATTTAGCATTTCTAATTTATGCTTGTATCTTTCCAATAACTATTTTTTGTTACTATGGCGCTAATTATATTGCAAATTTTGCTATGACATGTTTTCCTTTGATGCGTTCTGAAGGCGGTATAATTCTTTTTTTATTACCATTCCTTATCTCTTTATATGAATTTAAACCATCCTGATAAAATCAGGACCGTTCTCAATGCAATGTGTGGGTCAAATCAGAGAATTAAGGTTTGCCACTTAAATGTCGAAAGCATTCGAGCTAAGTATACGATCTTGTATCAAACGTTCTGTACCTCTAAAATCGATGTGTTAATGGTCTCGGAATCATGGCTTAACAGTCATATTCTAACTAATATGATTGATTTCCCCAATTTCAGTTTGTTTAGAAGTGACCGTGTAGGTAGGGTAGGTGGGGGTGTGTGTATAAGAACTGAAACGAGTAAAATTTGGAAATTTCAAGGTAAAAAAAAAAATATTTTCATAATTCATGTACATTTTTTTGTATTTGCTTTAAAACTCTGTTTTTATTAAATTCATTCACAATTACAAAAAATAAAAAAAAATTATTTGGGTTCCCATTCTTTCCTCAACTTCTTTCGAATGTCCTTCATAAGGTTGGTGAGAGTTACATCCGTGATCGTTTTGGACGCTCTTTTCCATTTAGCACTAAAATCTTTTACGTCCTTTGCACACTGACCACTTTTCCTCAATTTAGCTTTGACCAAAGCCCAATACCTTTCAATGGGACGGCACTGTGGAACATTGGGTGGATTCATGTCTTTTGGGACAAAGTCAACATTTTTAGCAACAAGAAAGCTCAACGTCGCATGAGCATAGTGAGCTGAAGCTAAATCTGGCCAAAATAATGTTGAACCCTCGTGTTTGTTTAAGAAAGGAATCAACCGTTTTTTTAGGCACTCGTTAATGTACACTTCTCCGTTAATTGTTCCCGTTGTAATAAGTGATGAGCTTCTATGTCCACATTGGCAAATGGCCTGCCAAACGAGATATTTTGACCCGAATTTTTTTATCCCAATCGATGTTGTTGATTGCGGAAGAATCTCAGCTTCAAACGAGTTGTAAAACTGCGTACCTGGAAGAGTAGTAAAGTCGGCTTTGACATAAGTTTCGTCATCCAAAACCAAGCACGCTTTCTTGTTGCCGATCAACTCGTATAGCTTTCGGGCTCGTGTTTTTATGACTTTTTTTTGCTTTTTAGTAATTTTTGCTATTTTTTGATTTTCTCATGTTTTTAGACCGTTACGTTTTTTAGATCTTTGTACCATTGTTTGGTTGGTATTACATTTCCGAGCAACATCTCTGGATGGCATAGTCCGGTTTTTTATGATGGTACCCACTATTTTCCTGTCCTTTTAGCTCCACTTTTCTGTTTTCGCTTAACTGTCAACGTCTTCAAATATCGTTTAATAACAGAATTCACTGTACTTCGTGCTATGTTTAAATTTTTTGCGATGAAATGCTTCGGACGCGAAGTATTTTCGAGCCATTTGTCGATGATCTTTTTACGGCGTTCCTCTTGACTCATATTTTGTAAATATTTTAAACCGCACCGAACTAAAATCAATAACAGACTGAAACTAGAGAATATGCAGGCTAATTTGGGTACAAAATTTTTACGCATTGGAAGTGCTTATATGCCAAAACTTCATTGAAGCCTAAATATGTGTATACGTGTTTTAGGTCTGTGATTCAATTTTGTTGTATAGAAGTTAGTGCTTTGAATGAGAAAATGCTCCTATTTGCTGTGTACTCGCCTCCTAAATGTTTTTTAGAAGAAAACGTAAAAGAACTTGAAAAAATTTTACTAAAATTACAAAGCAATTACACCAAAGTTCTGGTGGGTGGTGACTTCAATGTTAATATACTTAAGTGCAATAATGCAACTAGTCTATTTAAATTTTTCTGTGATAAAGTTGGGTTATCTCCAATTAATTCTCGATACCCTACGTGTTTTAAATCTCTACATAACCCCTCACTACTTGATTTAACTAACAATACTTCAAATGTTCTATGTTTCGATCAAATAGGTATGACTAGTGAATTTATTCATGATTTCATTTTTTGTTCATTTAATTTCTCTGTAGACCGATCTAACTGTGATACGATTTTCAACTTTAGATCTTTTAAAGACATTCATTTTACTGGACATACACATGCCCTTTACAATTTAAATTGGCGTGATATATATTTTACACCCAATGTTGACGTAAAGGTTGAAATTTTTAACAAGCTAGTCAATTTCTAATATGACAATTTCGTGCCTGTTGTAACTAAACGTATTAATTCTCGTCCGTGTCCGTAGTATAGTAGAGCAATTCAATGTAAAAATACTGAACGAGAGCGTCTTTATAAAAAAATTCAAACGTTATCCGACGCTTGAAAATGGGCTTGAATATACTTCCTTAAGAAATGAAGTCACTGCCCTTATTCGCAATGCCAAGAAGTCTTATTTTATATATAAGCTCGAACCTAACTTGGGTTCTAAGCAATTGTGGAAAAATCTGAAAAAACTTGGGTGTAGTGTCTGATAGTAAATTGCCTGTGTGTTCGTTATCTCCTAATGAAGTCAGTGAGTTTTTCTCTCCGGATGTTCCTGAACCCCCTGTAGATAATTGTAACTATGATCTGAGTACTAATGAGTCGTCCTCGAATTTTCGTTTTTGATGTGTTGATGAAGTTGATGTATTTTATGCCATTAACTCACTTAAATCAAATGCCATTGGACCTGATGGTATTTGATTATTTGTTATATTCACCATATTTTTAATTTCTGTATCTATAGCTCTCAATTTCCGCTAATATAGAAAAGAGCAAATATCATTCCTATTCCTAAAAAGTCAAATCCCCAGTGCTCTGCTGACTTCAGAGCTATTAGTATTTTGTGTTCTCTGTCAAAAGCCCTTGAAAAGATACTATCTTCTCAGATGCAAAGTTTTCTGCATGAAAATAATTTACTCTCCAAATGGCAATCTGGTCTTCGGAGTCAGCATAACTGCGAATCTGCTGTCCTAAAGGTTTCCTCTGACATTAGATCTGCTTTAGATAGAAATGATATTTGTGTCGCAGTCCTGCTAGATTTCTCCAAAGCCTTTGACTGCATTGACCATTCTCTCCTTCTTTCGAAAATGAAAAACAAATTTAATTTTTCGAATTCTTCCCTTTAATTGTGTAGGGAATATCTGCGAAATAGAGTACAGACGGTCGTCACTGAACTAGGTCACTCTAATCCTAAAGCTGTCCGAGCGGGGGTTCCCCAAGGCTCTGTACTAGGACCTCCGTTATTCTGTCCTTCCATCAATGATATTCCAGGGATTGTTGAAAACTGCAAAATACACATGTATGCCGACGACGTAATTATATACCTTTCGCGTCCTATGGGCTTAATGGAAGATGGTATTGCCAGGATGATCGAAGACCTTGATAGTATTTCAAATTGGTCTGAAGACAATAAATTGAAGCTAAACCCCATTAAGACAGTATCTATTGTATTTTCACTTCACGAATTTCGTCTTAATGATTTGTCACCTATAGTTCTTGATGGCAACCCCATCAATGCCATCAGTTCTGTAAAGTATCTTCGGTTTCATTTTAAGTCCTCCCTTACATGCTGCGATGGAATTAAAGATTTTCTACGGAAAGTTTATTGCGGACTCAGCAGATTGCGATATTCAGCGTACTATCTGAGTCTCAAAAAAAGATTGATCAAAACACTAATAATGCCCCACCTTATGTTTAATTGTTCTGTGTATCCGTACTTAGATTCTGTTTGTAGACATGGGCTTAATGTTGCATTTAATGACTGTGTTCGTTTTATTTATAATATTCCCCGGCAGAGCAGTGTGTCCTACTTGTCATCGTCCATTTTTGGTCTGAGGCTAGATCTATATTTTAACTTTCGGAATATCTTAAAACTCTTCAAAGTTATTAATACTAAATCTCCATGTTACCTCTTTGAAATGATAAGATTTGCCCAATCTAGTAGAAGTAAAAAACTAATAATTCCCTCTTTCACACATCGTATTGGTGACCGATCCTTTCTTGTATCCGCAATTCGTGCTTGGAACAATCTACCGCATGGATTGCAGATAATCAATTCTTATACCGCCTTTCAGGAAAAACTGTTCATATTCTTATCAACTTAATTAATACGATCTGAACTGTTTTTATTGTTTTTACTCTACAAATTATAAACTGTAAAGAAATTATATAAAGCTGTCAAAATTTAAAATCCATACTTTCAAAAGACGAATTGTTTTGTAGTGTTGTATTGCTAATTTAATAATAAGTAAATAAAAATAAAATAAAATGTCAATGTCACTCTACAGCTCGTAGACTTCATCGTTAAGTCTTCTCCCCTAAAACCCGTGAACGCAAATGGGACCAAAAACCACGCGAAGAATTTTGCGTTCAAAACCGCCAAAGATAAATCCATCCACCTTTGCTAACGTTCATGTTCCTGCACCAAATCTAGATGCTAAGGGTATTACATGGAGTCTATTAAGTACTTCCTGACTAGGCTTTGCTACTCATTTGCCTTATTAGGAAGAAGAAACAGCGATTGGCAAGAGTAACTTTTCACTTGATTTATGATGACATGTTAAAACTGTCTATTGTTATGTTTCGTATGATTTGTAGATGTTATTTGCCCCTTCTTGTTGACAGCATATACTTAGTTTTGCCTTCCTTCATGAATAAACTCATTTTTCTGCTTCTTTTCCAATACATGCGAACCCATAAGTGACGGCTCGCAATGTATGCAATTAATTGCACAGTCTCTTGGAAAACTCTGCTCAATGTTCGAAAATCTCACCAAAGATAAAAATGTCCTTTCAAGCTAAAAAAAACTCGACCGGAATATCGAGAAGATGAACAAAGAAATTTAGTAGCTGAGTCACATCAGAATCAAGGATGTGGAAAAATCAATTCTCAATACTGGAAAGTGTCCAAGGCGACCCAAATTGCGCTATCAGGCAGGAACAACATTTCAACTGAATCGGTGAACGCAAAGACTTCTGAGCCAAAATAAACTTCACATAAAAATATCAATGCCTAAGAATAACAAAGCTGTCGGAGCGAACGGCTTATCAGCGGAGCTATTTAAGACAGCGAGAAATGATTTGGTAGAGAGCAAACATCAACTCAATACCAAATTTCGGTCAGAAGAAAATATGCCTCATGAATGGAATCTCAGGATCGTTTATCCGATAAGCAGAAAAGAAGACCATCTAACCTGCGCCAACTGCATTTGTATGAAGGCATAAGTTTATTTAACATTGCGTACAAGATCTCATGTTCCGTATTGAGTGAACGCCAGAAACCGCTTTTTACTCTGTCCGAACAGAGCACTCCGACAAATAATCAGTCCATAGTACTCCCTATATGTTCCTTTTACTGAAACTTCTCAGTCCTTCGTAGAAAGATGAGTAAGCGCTTCAGTGTTAAAGTGTTTATAGTACTCGTGCCTCTACTATGGGTGCTGTACAAACAGTGTAGGCACCTAGAGGTATCAACTTGGCGATGCCTGGTGTTGTAACTGTTTCTAAACACAAATTGTGCTTTTTTTTACCTCCAAGTGGTAACCATCTGGTACTCGTCGATGTTCATCCGGAATCGACTTGCCAAATTTATAAGCACGAGGGCTGGATGGAATCAACGGTGAAGTAAAATCCCGGAACAAAACCACTAAGACCTTATCCGGTCTACTCCGATAAAGATTTCCGATACTAAATCTAGGCCTTGGAAAAGAGATGGTGGCGGATAAGCCCTTAATGAACCAACGGCAGCGCTCACATCTCCGAAGGGTTTACGGACTTCGTTCTAACCAACCCCTCGTCCCGGGGGTCTCTATAACAGAACTGGCCGTCCATGTTGGGGGTTGTCCCGCCGCAGTTACTTCCGACCATGAAAAAAATCTAAAGCTACGAAACAACAACAAACCTCGAATATGGACGAATCTACTGTTGACAAGCCTTGTAAAGTAGATAGGAACAACAAACTTCGGATTTTTAAATGTAGTGTTAGCTCTATTAACAAGCCACGTGCAGACAAACAATTAGCGGAGGCTCTAGACTGCTGAAAAGCAGATGGCGGGCATCCAGAAATGTTATGGGATGGGCCGGACAAAAAGAGGAAGAAAAGCAGCCGGATTTACTACGACGATTACTATCTACAGCAAAAACATTGCTTATTTGGATGCTGGTTTGTTGTTACAGGCAGACTTTGGCACAAGGCCTTGAATTTCAGGCATATTAAAGAGCGCCTCCAATTTTCCAACATTAGCCGTATATGCGCGCACGGCCCCATAGAGGAAAAAACGACGACAGCAAAGGTAGCTTCCACGAGCTTTTGGACAAGACCTACGAGCAGTGCCCTAGCTATGACATTAAAACTATCCCCTTGACTTTTATGCAAAGCTAGGAAGAGAGGCATCTTTGGTTGTACTGTCGGAATATATAGCTTGTACGATACCATCTAAGATAATGGGTTCAGGCTGATGGACTTTGCGGCGGGGCGAAACATTGTGGCGACTTGGAGATCTCCTGATCAATCAACCATCAACTAGATTGACCACATAGCGATCGACATAAAGCACTCCTCCAGTATTATGGATTTACGAACGGTCCGAGTGACCAACGTCGACTCGGACCATTACCTTGTTGTAGCTTAGGGACTCGTATTGTTGCGAATATTCCGAACTTCTCAAACGCAAGCTAATACTGTGAAGAAATTTGACATCGGACGGCTACAATCGCAAGAGATCGCCAAATCCTTTTTCAGGCGAGTCTCCAGTAAACTCTTAAGTAGTCCTATAACCCCAGTATTAGGTACTGAAGATCAGTCGCAAAAATCCATCAGACTTGCCACCTCTGATGTACTGGGCTTTACTCGGTCACCGCAACGAAACCTCTGATTTAGCGACGAGTGCCGGCAAGCACATGCAGCTAAGCAAGATGCATATAAAGCGGCGCTGCGTGGAAGGACTAGTGCTGCTCACGAGCAACAGACGAAGCGTAAACACCGGTTAATCAGGAGGAAAAATAAGGAGCGTTAGAAGCGAGAAAATTGAGAGATGCTACTCCAAGAATCAGATGCGGAAGTTATACAAAAAGGTAAAACGAACGCGCCAAGGACACAACGTGTGGAGAGAGGAACAAGGGAACATAGTAGTGGAGTCCGCAGTCAATGCTGAGGATTTGGAAAAGCATTTTTGTAGACTGTGTAAGGGCAATGATGAACCAGATACCACTGTCGAGCTGAATGAGACTTTCAACCTAGACGATCTAGGCCAACAATCAAGGCAGCCCGACCTGAATGAAGTGAAGATAGCCATATCTAAGCTGCTGGAGAGGATGGCCTGACTGCCGAAATTGAAAGAATATTGTAAAACTCAAGGGCCAGCACAAGAGGCACAATCTTTTAAGAGTCCCGCCAGTTACTTGCATACGCCAACGATTTTGACATAATCGAAATAAAGCATAATGGCGGTTTCGCGAGTATTCGCGCATGTAACGTAATTGGGTTTAACGGTCAATGAGGGCTGTCTACAAGTCAACAAATTCAGACAACAAAACCAGCGCCGAGATCAAACGCTACTTTTTTGGGCTAAGAAGGCAACTGACTAGTAAAGCCCTCTCTGGAACAACCAATGTGACCCTATATGAGACCTTAATAATCCCAGTCCTGCTCTATGACACAGATGTACGGACTTTTATCAAAATTGTATGAGGTTACATTTGGTGATTTAAGAGGACGTATTATTTTCGGCCCCGTCTGCATAGTCGATCAGCGGAGGACGAGATACAATGACGAACTCTAGGGGCTGTACAGGAATATCGACTTAGTCAGAAGAGTGATAGTCCAGCGACTGAGGTGGCAGGGTCATGTAGAGCTAATGGACACTAATGCTCCAGTCCGAAATGTCTTCGAATCCGCTCCCGAGGGACAACACGCAAGTGAAAGGAGACCTCAGCCAACTTAGCGCGCGAAACTGGAGGCACCTAGCTAAAAATCGAGCTGTCTAAAGACGCTTGTTGGTTGATGCCCAGATCCACCTTTTATGTAAGTAAGTAAGTAACTACACCCACCAAGTCAGCGCCGAGTACCTGCAGACTGATTAGAGCGTGTTCCGTGATGTCGTCACTACATTCACAGTAAGTGTAGCAATGATGTTATGTCACTTATGTCCAGCACACTTAAATTATTGATAAAGGCGTAGTGAACTGTCACGGTGCCAGTAAGCAGCCTGTAGTCTATCCTCTAGGGTACGACAGAAAAGGCGCTAACCTTTAAGAGACGTCGGTCGGGAAGAATTTGTTGGATCTGTCGGTAACCTGGCTCGTTATCCTAACAGAGAAAACTGGCTAGACGAAACGTATGTTCGGGTTCTAAAAAACTCTCCTCTGAGTCTCGATTAGCAAATTGAGCTTGACATTAAACTGTGAAAATTCCTGGATACAGAAAAGTCGAACTCGGTTTGTTTTAGCAATAAGAGTTTTGGTGTCATTATATCATACGGCATATCCATATTACAAGAGTCAAAAGGCAGTCGGTGGGCAAGTTCATCAAGGCTCCAGTGTGTGTTGTGTCAAATACCGTTTCTTTTTAAACTGAAGATATTTCATATTCATCAGTGCACTTAGAGCCATACGTGCTCATAGAGCTCTTTTACACATATATATAGGAAGGAGAGAGCGCCTTGGAAGTTTTCGCGCTGATGTGTTTAGTCCAAAGAAATTTGTTATTATTCTTATAAAAGCCTCGTTAGAGAAACGGATTGCGATGCTTTTAAGCATCCAGTTTCCTCCTTATCGTAAACAGAACGACCTCGGTTTTGAGCCGATTGACTGAAAGCCCATTTCTCTAGCACCTATAATCGATCACATCTTGACCGCAGTCAACATTCGTAATCAGGATGCTATTCAGTAACACTGCTTTTATGCCTAATGCTGGTGATTCGTCAACGACGTTTTGTTTGTCACACATGTCGTCAAAAGTTGCGTTGTCGAAAGCATTCTCAATGTCAACGAAGATGCCCATGACGTATCCTTCCTTTCTACCCACCACACTTTTAAGCGTATTCTCAGAGTATCTTCCGCGTTGATAGGCACGTTGCATCTTAGACAGGATGCATTCGCAAACCAGTTTTCGCAAATGGAGCTCGATTATGCCAGCCCTGGTTTTTTACATGAACGAGGTCAGACTCATATGTCTGAGCCTCTTTTGAAATGTTTGGTATAAATAGTACTCTCACTGTTCACCAGGGTTTCGGTACGTATGCCTGTGCCAATTAAGCATAGAAGATTCTCTTTGGAGTCACCTTTGTCACTGTTCTAGTTGTCGCCTATCAGTACTATGTTTGGCCCAGTAGATCCACTTCTGACCAAATGGCAGATCGTAGAGAAAACGAAAAAGTCCAAATCGATAGAGAAAAATCTCAAGTTTGAGCACCTTTGACAGACTTGCCAGATTGTATAGAATGACGATGGACAGTGTCCGCTGATCGATTAAGGTCGAAAAAACCTCACATACTGATACGTAGACCTTTGATTTTAAAAAAGGCTTCAGATAAATTGATGAGTTGTAATGTAAGTACGATCCGAGAAGCACAATTTTACACATTTTGCGCAGATACTGATGATATTGGTATTACTGGTGGAACCCAGAAAGTTTTCATGGTGCATTTGCAAATATTGGAACAGAAGCAGCAAACATAGGTATCCTGGTTAATCTATATAAATTACAGAGACGGAGTGGCAAGGCAAGGCAAACCAAGACCTTGACATTCTACAATAATATACCATATATCAAGCCAAGATATACGAATGGATTGAGGTTTGATATATAATACTGATAGCCAGTCATCCTGACATCTTCGAGATAGGATACCGCGTCGCAGTTTGCATTAATTTGTGGGTTCTTCTTCTCCTCGGTTCTTTCTGGCTTGATCAGTCTTCGCAGTGTGCGGATATTTGGCTTCTTTATCTGGCTCGTCTTGTTTTTATTTTATCACAATTCCACTCAAGGAATATTCAAGATTTCGCAAAAGCCGTGTGGCAAATAAGAGGGATAGTTAAAGGTGGAACTTAACTATTACGATTATGCAGCAGTCGGCATGCTTGCGGTTGCTCAGACCTAGCTCGTCGGAGGGGTGGGATCTTGCTGCTATTCCTTATTCACTACAAATAAATCATGCCGAATAACAATAATAACAAAAAAAAATGGTTGCATGTGTCTTAAGATGATGTTGCGGGTGGTTGCAACATTTGAGGAATCCCTCCCACTGCAAGTATAACTTGCTCCATGTCTATTCCTCTCCTCCTGCTATAATTATTGGGAATAGACCCTATTTAAGATACCTACACTGCTCTAAACAAACATCTCACCAATTCTTACCGCTTCTTACTAACACATGGTAAACCGAGTACAACCGAGTAATAATAATTTTAATTGGAATTCATTTGAATTCATCTTGATGAACAATGTTAGTTTTTATTGATTTGTATTATATAATTATACAGATATATGTGTGCAAATACATCTTTTAAAAAGTAAAAGGAGCGCAAAACAAATATAAATTCATACAAAATTTCAGCTCTTAGATATTAATTTCGCGTTTAAATACGAATATATGCATATATGTAAATGTATATGTATGTGTGTACGGACAAAAGAACAAAAATTATTAACTTCTTTTCAATTCAACGCACTTATGATAGTAATCGCGATTTTAAACTTATTTGAATATAAATTCTTATTTTGTGAGGCTAAATTAAGTAAATATGCATGTATTTTATATGTAACGTTCTACTTAAGTTAGTTTATAAGATATTTATTTAAGATATATTTGTATAAGTGTATGTAAGAATACAGTAGATAGATATATAATAGTTATAGATATATTTAAATTAATTGTAATGTAAAATCTTTTTCATTGATTATATTCATATGATTTTTTCCAAATTGTACATTTTGAATTCACTTTTATAAATTAAAATCATATTCCAAAGAAAGTAAAGAAAACTGTGTGGGTACTCACGTTTATGTCGTATGATGTAGTTGAAGGTTATGGCTGAAGATCGTGCACGATATTCCGCTGTTACGGGATTGTGGGTTCATTAAATTCCCTTTTTTGTAACTTTTTTTTTGTTGTATTGTAGATTTAGGTCGGATTAGTATTTGCATTTCGTCAACACTTTGATTGGCATAGATATAACATTCATACTTCCACAAAGCATAATTATATATATATATATATGAATATATCTATGTACATACATTTCATCTATAAGTTTTTACTTAAATACAATTTTTTTTTTTTTTTTTTTTTATGTTACATATTTTAATTGAAGAGATAACAGATAACAATAGCCAAAACAAAAAAAAAACACAAAAGACGTTCAAATTATGAAAAAAAAATGTAAGAGGATTTAATTTATGATGATTTTTACACTACTGTTAAAGTAGTGTTATCTGGATGCAAAAGATGACAAAGCTTTGATGGATTTTGTGAGGTACTGTTATTTGATAGGCTGATGTATATGATGATTCCTCGACTATTCATACTCGGGAACCACATTTCATCCAATCGGAGCGCCAGCATTTATGGCTTTTCACTTCGGCTCAGTCCACCTGGATCAATGAGCTATCCTGCCGACAGGAATCTGGAGTTTCACCAGCTTGGCACTTGCACCGACTCAGCAATTTACACAGCAATTTACACAATAAAAATTCCAGTATGTATTTAATTGTAGTATTTAATTATGTAGTTTAATTTTACGTTTTTTTTTTTATTGTATATACGTACTGCACGTACGACTGGGGAACCAACCAGCTTGACGAAAGACATGTACCAAAAAGAAAAAAAAAAAAAAATGGCCGAAATTTCCGCAAGCTTTTATACGATTCATTTACGATCTTAGACGTCAAAGATCGTAGAGTTTTTTCTTTTTTCTTATTTTCGAAATTCGATATTCGAGAGCTAAATGGTCGGCTACAATTTAGGTATGTTCAAAGTTGTGAATTTTTATAAAAAGAAATGGTAAGGAGCAAGATAAAATGCGATTGGATTCGGACAGCTTTGAATGATGACGCCACAGCCGTTCTATTATAAATGGGGACTTCAATTTTTTCATTCTTATGTTTATTTGTTTCAAACCGACTACTAAGTCGGTAGTCACCAACTTATAAACTTAAATGTCTCAAACAAGTTAAAGTTATCTCACTGGAAAATTCCCCCTTCAAGACTATAAAGGTATGCAACTTTGGATGCTGGGACCTAATAAACTTTTTGATTAACGCCTTGGTTCCTTGAAACTTCTCCCAGCGATGGCCTTTGCAATTTGTACGTCATAGGAATAAACTTTTAATTATCCCATTTCACCTACATCAAATTTGAAACTGCTGACTTGTTTTGGTTACTTGATCTACTATCAACAGTCACAGCAAGTCCTTCGGGACGTATAAATGCCTCAGCGAACTGTGCAGCATAATGGAAGTTCGCTTAATATCGGAGGATAGTTATTGCACGTAGCCTACATATACAGCAAAATCAAAATCATCAAAGTCAGGTTAGATGCCATTCTGTACGGTACACTGGTGAAGTTAATCAAATTTGTTGGAGCTATGGGCGTTCGAAATTCCACTTCTCCATCGTTCAGTGAAACTGCAATCACTAAGGGGCAGGAGCATAAAGTTTTTGTTCGAGCACAGCAGTAAGGACTATTTGGGACATATTTTCATGTATCCTGGTTTACAAGGGTTGTTATCGTTGATTGAAGAAACATTTCGTCGTTTCGTCCGGTAGAATTTCTGTTTTTGTTTTGAGGAAATATATGACATTATGATGAATCCTGCCAGCAGCAGAATGCAAGTACACACACTAAGGTCGTATTTACTCACCCTCCCCTCTTCCAAATGAAAGCCAAAAACAGATATGATATCGAAAGGGGAATTAGAGGACTCACCGAAGGGGTAAGTGCCGATACGTAGGAGAGTGGATAAAGATACTTTATATCTAAGGGCAGATAATGAAAAGGCTAAGCTTAATATACACATTTCCTCCTAGACACAATAAAACAACAAAAATGACAACAGCCAAAGCAGCGTCAGAAGCAACAGCAGTAACAACCACATCGAAACTGCAACAAGAGGAATAAGAAGAACAACAGCGTTAACGACAGTGTTAATTACAGAAGCGGCAGAAACCATACGAATACCACTGCCAACAACAGCAGCAGCCAATAAATAGCAACTTATAATTTAGTAACTATCGATAGTATTAAGAACTTATTAACAACTTTCACGGTGCTATTTACATTCAGAAGGCAAGACCAAATGGAAGCTACGGGGGTTTGAATGCGATGACCGTTAAGTCGCCAGCAGCAAAATGTTAAATGTATACAACCATTTTTCCCGTCGCAACTCCTAGTCAAGGGAGTAGGGTTGTCAAGGTGAATGAGGTCAAACCTCTTCGTTGCTGTAAAATTCTCCAATCATTTTATTTCGCTGGATATCATAATTGGTGAGTCCCCATAATTGGACGATAGTTTGCAGCAGACGCTAATCACTTGAAGGCTGAAATTGCGTACCACTCTAAATGTGATTTGTCTGTACCCTAAGATGTTTTCCAGGTGATTGTTAACTTAGATCTAAGAAAATTAGGCGCATACCTACCTTCAAATTTTCGAACTCTGCGCCTGCTTTTTGCGGCTTGGCTATAGCGTCTAGGTCCATGATTACGGGTTTAGCTACACCTGCGATATAAGAGTACATATGTATATATGTTATTGGTGGGTTCCGAAAGACAAAAGCCACTAAACGTAAACTAAAACTTTCTTGGTGCAACTGGTGCCAAATAGTAAACTTGATTCCTAAGCTACCATGCTATAAGTTGGTATTTCCAAAAGCTCGGGCATGCTGCCGCTAGCAATATTCATTAAACACCACAAAGACCAAAACTATACGGAGTATGCACATATCAATGGTAGGGTAGACGATTGGAACCAACTCGTTTGTGTACTCTGCAGTCATTGCATATTGCAGGGGTTGTCCTAGGTTCTAGAAGTTGAAAAACCTTCTCCAATTTTGTTTTATCCAACCAAGTAAAGCCAGTACAGTAACAAGCTGAAGATTGCTAAGAACGGCACCAGAAGCAGACTTGGACGGGGCATATCGGGACTGGATCGTCTGTCCTTGCACGGAAACATCAATTTTCTCCAATGGCAACTAAATTAAGAAGCAGTTCGAATAGACGTAATTTTGTTGGTAATATGACTAGAAGGGGTGGGGTTGGTGTCTCATTACGCAAAAGTTTGCGCTAATGTTTATATTAGCAGGTAGTAAGTTGAAGGCGTTTGAAGCGTATATTGTCCATCGTAGTGGTAGACGAAATACCTTTCCGTTGCCTTCAGCATCAATCGGAATATGTTTATTACTGTTTGACAGGAAGTCTTAGCGTTAAATATACAACGCGAGGTATAATTCGGCGAACAACAAGGGCAACTAGTAACAAAACATTTAGTTGTACGCGACGGATATCCAGTCCACTCTAGAAGCCGGTTCCTTTCAGGATTTAGACCTGAAAGACGCTAGACTAAAACTGACATATACCGATCTTCACATGCAGAATTATTCGAGAGCATTCGAATATGGCAACCACTAAGGACTTGCTGCAACAAAACGGATCTATAATCCTATATACGCTTACGACTATTGTAAAGCATCCTGATCGCGCTACACTGCACGGTACATTTCGCAATGAGATTTTCTTCGTGCCTTAAGGCGTACCCCTTTCTCCTTCATATAAAAGCGTCTTTACCTTCTTTGTCTGTTGTCATATAAAGTGTTCTTCATATACACGATAGGGCTTAAAAAAAGCTTTAAGGTGATATGGCATCTAGTAGTTCATGAAGTTTTGAGGTTAGCCGAGACCACTCTCCCCTGATAACTAGAAAATTGAATACTGTCCTGTATGTTAAGTTAAATAATACTCGGGACTTTGTTTTGGTTATGTTCACTTTGGAAACGCTTTCCTTGCCTAAGTTTCCAGATTTTAGGCCGTCAGATCCGTTATCTGATGTTGTATTCTGACACCATCAGCGTAGTCGAAATGTTTAAATTAAGATTGTTATTACCTTTAGTCAATGCTGCTCAGAGTACATTGTGATGACCACTCATAACAATAACGTTAACAGTTTGCATCCCTGTTATGCCCCACTTTGAACTCCAAAGAGCTACCACACCTAACTAGTACTCGTATGTACTTACTACCTTTGTATGCCACCCGAAAAAAGGGTTAACATTTTCTGGGATACTACTTGTATGCAAGGCTGACCGGATACCATATCTACAGGGTGACTTACTCGAACTATAACTTTTTAAAATGCTATAATTTTTTTATTTTTTGATAAATTTTATTGTGTCAAAGCAAAAAATGTTGAAAAATACATCAATTTTCAAATTGTATCAGTAGTTTTCAATATGTCCATCTTTGGCGCGAATAATGGCCTTCAGACTGCCGAAGAAAGCATCGCACGCTGCACGCAAGTGCCTCTGCTGTATTTTGGCACATTCCCGGCGAAGTGCTTGTTTGAGGTGGTCCAAACTTTGGTACTTTTTAGTGCCAACCTTCGCCTTTAAAATACCCCAGACAGAGAAATCCAACGGACTTGCATCCGGAGAATTTGCAATCTATTGTGTCGAAGAAATGAAGTGTGGAACATTGTTTTATGACCAATCTTGGTTGACGCGCGCTTTGTGAGATGGTGCCGAGTCTTGTTGAAATGTCCACGACCTCCACGACTACGACCGAAATGATTGTTTGCCCAAGGCTTCAATACTGCCTCTAAGACAGTTTCACGGTATACGATCGCATTAATTTACGAGCGGAGAGCGACCATCGGCGGTTATGGCTGCCCAAACCATCACCATCGGTGCTCCCTGCTTTCTGGTGGCCGCCCGAAGGTGTAAATGTTCGAAGGACGTCTCTGGCAAGTAAGCTCGGTCATTTTGTTTGTCGACATATTGCTCGATAACAAATGGCGACTCATCGGAAAAAACCAAATTCGGCAACTCACCACTTTCGTGCAAGCGTAGCAGCTTCTTCGCTCTGTCTACTCTAACTTTTTTCTGTTGCGGTGTAATACCGTGTGCTTTTAGGAACTTCAATGGCTTGAGCCCATGCTCATTTTGCAGTATATGTTGCATCCGTTCCAACGATATGTTGAGCTCACTAGCCATTTTTCTTCCACTTCGACGCGGATTTCGCTCAATTCGAGCCTTCACTTTCCGAACCATTTCTGCCGATGTTGGTGTTTTTTTATGACCACCTCCACGGCGTTTTGCAACGCTCGCGCTGCCAGTATCACGGCAACGAGCTATGGTTCGAGAAATGATTTATTCATGTTGAGGTGCTGGAGGGCTCTAACGATAGCTACTTGTGGTTTTCCAGCCAAATATAAAGCAATCACACTATCACATTTGAGTTCCATCGCGGATAAAAATTTTTCAACACAACTGAGACGCAAATCGTTTAAAAAGCTTGTAAATAATAAAATTATCTGTCATGTGTCAAAATTTGAGCTCACTGTCATGAACGGTTTGGAAATTATAGCAGTCTGAAGTTGGTTGCAATTCGAGTCATTCAGGGTGTATAGCGCGGTTTACTGCAGCCCGGGCTTTGATTGATGTATGGTCATCAATTCGTATCCCGAATTCAGCTGATAAACATATGTGGAAACCGTTTATGATTATGTAAGACGTTACAAAAATATTTTTCACAGTATTCCAGTGATCATCCATGTTTTCCTGAATTATTTCTGATCTTAATGTGACCCCAGAGCAAGTTACGTATTTTGGCATACCTTAGGCTGTTGTTTTATGCGTTATGAGTATTGTGGGATGCAGAACGAGTGTCATTCGTTTCATTCGATCTGGTTGCATGCTTGCTAGATGAGACCAAGATGCTTTTATGACAGTAGTTAATGCTTAAAGAGCGTTATTATGCTGTTGGATGTTTGAAACAATCCCTGCCCGACCTTAAGAGTATCAGAGTAGAGCAGACAGTATTTGGTGGTGTTGGCGCACCATGAATTTCGACGCAGATTTCCCAGTCGTCCGACACGAACTGGACAAACACGATGATATTTAGCACCTCGCCTAGAAGAATGTGGAACAAAACGAGATGCTGCCAGCTCTAACCGGCCCCGGAGCAGCCGTTCTGCTGCGAATATCGCAGCTATGGCTGAAGATTGAAAAGCCGCGGACCAATTGACTACTGTGGACGGCGAGCGCTACAGAGCCATGCTCAACGACTTTCTCCTTCCTCAACTGGATGAATTGGGACTGGAGAGCATGTGGTTGCAACAGGATGGAGCAACGGCGAATACTGCACGAGCCATAAATGATATTTTGAGGGCTACATTTCCGGGTCGCCTAATCTCCATTTTGGTGATTTGCGCTGTCCGGCAAGATCGTCTGATTTAACAGTTCAAGGCTTCTTTTTGTGGGGTTTTTGGAAGTAACGAGTCTATGTCAACAAACCTCAGACTCTTGAAGCCCTCAAAGAGAATATCCGTCAAGAAAAATGCCACAAATCGGGCCCGATTGTCATCAATTCTGGCGGAGGCCACTTAGCTGATATCATTTTCTCGGCTTAATGGAAAAAAAAATGTAAGGCATCAAGTAAACATAATCCATTCCCAAAAAAAAAATTACAACCAAAGAACATCGGATGAGAACTTTTGTACCACCTTGTACATATTTCTTACTGCTACTTAAGCTTTGAGATATGGCAATACCAATGCAGATAAGTCAAATCTGACTTCAGCGTCGTAAAGTTTAACGTTATTAATAGTAACATACACGTGCTCAAAATGTTTTGTCATACGAGTGCTGTTTGCGATTTTTACAAAGACGTGAAAAATTCATCTCACCCAAGAAAGGGGATTAAATCGTGAACATTTTCGTGCGCTGATTTTTTATGACTTTCGTCAAGGATTAACTCAACAACAGTGTGTCAATCAACCCTCTTTGACTTTTGGTGATAAATCACAATCCCGGGGCAACATGTTTCGCTGGTATTCCGGATTTGATCGTGGTCAGCATTTGCTCCAGGACGAATTTCGTGAAGGTCATCAAAAATATGTTGTTGTGAAAGATATAGTGAGGTAACTGATGCGGCAAGATCTTCATGTGACTTGTCCTGAAATTGAGACATGCTAGTGCATTAGGTCCACACGAATACACTTAATATTGCATGAATATTTGGTCGTCCAAAAGATTTATGCTCGTTGGATATCACACAATTGGACAGTTGCACAAAAAGGGGATCGTCGCGATTGGTCCAAGGATTGTGACAGGTGACAAATCATGGATGTATGCATTTGAGCCCGAAACTAAACCCGAGCCGATTGTATGAATTGACGAGCCAAATCAACAAAAGTTATTCGGCAGCGAAGTTTTTGTTTCTTTGAAATGGTATACCACCATTTGTTTGAAAGAAGTCTTTGTAAAAATGAGGAAAAGTAACCGCCAAACAAGCGACTTTTTGAGTACTCCAACATCGAATTGATGGGTCTTCCGTCGTACAGCCCTGATTTGACACCAAATAACTTCTTTTTATTTTTTATTCGCTGACATCGAAAATAAATTGCGAGGTCAACGCTTATTTGAAGCCTGAAGAAGCGGTTGATGCGTTTAAAACGCATGTTTTGATGTTACCTAGTTCCCAATGGGAGAAGAGCTTCAAAAATTAATTTAAATGCATGCCAATGTTTATTGATCTTAATAGAGAGTATTTTGGAAATTAATAGATCCATTTTTGAAGATAAATGTCCTAGGGTGAGTCAAGGAGGATTTTGGCATTTGAGAAACCGATCTGAACGTTATATTACTTTCTGGGCAAAAAATTAACCGACACTTTCTTAATATCTACTGCAAGAGGCTCACTGGCCGTCCATTCACATTCCCATTTTACAAAAAAAAAAATTCCCAGCTGGTGCCACGAAGAGGTGGGAATCGGGTTTACTAACATACTAGATGGAGTGAAAGGTGACCTCCTTGTGAATTAAAAAAAATTCTTTTTTTAAATGTTTTTTTATATTATTCAATATAGTCCTCTTTTAGTTTTGAGGTTTGGGAAGAGATAATAGTCCGAGGGATCCAAATCCAGATACCAATCGACGCCAAAAGTCCGCCCGATTCCGGATCAGCAAGTCCAAACACTCTTTCCAAGTGCTCTCGCGTTCGTATTTTTGGTCAGGAGTGAGAATGCGCGGCACCCAGTGGCAGGATAACTTTTTCATATGCAGAATATTGCCTAAAATATGACATGTGCGCTCCGTGCTAATCTTTGTGGTATCTGCTAGATCGCGCACCTTCACTTTCCGGTCAGCCAACACCATTTCATGCATCAGAGGGCCTGCCGCTGCGGACTTGATTGGTAGTGGAGTTGCGGCCACCACGAAACTCTCGAAACCTGACGGAGTATTAGCCCCATAATATTTATCCAACTATCTTTTGTTTCCTTCGCCGTTTTGCCTCTAAAAAAATATTGTTTTATGAGAGAACGAAAATCGTTTTTGTGCATACTCAAAACAAAACTAAAGATAGTATCGCACTGTAATTTGGCATGTCTGCCTAAATATGAACGGACTTCAAGGCACCATAACCTTTTTTGCAGTAGCAGCGCATTCTGGCGGTCAAGGAGGTCACTTTTCACTCCATCTAGTAGCTCCTAGAATTTCGACTGCAGTGGCAGTCTTGCAACATCTATCGGGAGATGCCACTTAGGCTTTTTTTTTCGATTTTAAACTGCTGACACTAACCATTAGTTGTACAACCTTGTGAATTAGATGTTATTCGTGTTATTCTATTTTTTTTATTATGTTAAAATTTTACCTCTTGCAAATTTTCATAAAAAGCTGTTACATTGAAACTGCATATGAAGTTCAGCTCTAGGGAATGTTTAGTGAGGATTTCCATCAATTCGGCCTGTGGATTTTTTCTAACCTTGCTGAGATTAACGCTCTTGAATTGAATATCATATCAGCTTCGCAAGTGCAGCTACAAATTTCAGTCTTATCCTGAACTTAATCATCCAACGTAAGTTCACGGTTAATAATTTGATACTACAAAATGGACCACATAGCTGGGCATAGACACCCGAAATCCCTTTCATAGTATTCAAGTGCATCATAATATGGTTCATCCTTGAAGCTTCTAGTGGATGTTTGTATCCCAGTATGCAATAATCACCTTCACAATCTGCAATCGAATCTATCCTGAATCAGTGGTGCCATGAAACCCTGTTACTAAAATAGCCGCCAATACCAAAGGGAATTAATTTGCAACTGATTGCCTTGAATTTGAATTTGGTGGTCTAAGCTCTTGTAAATCCGTAGCAAAATTACTTCTCTACCAACTTGCTGCCATTGTTTACTCCCGGATTTGATAGTTGCACCCCGAGTTGTTCGTATATCCGCTATGTACGTCTGAAAGAGGTAAATAAGTATGTAGCTTTGGCTGTGGAATATTGCATCAAATCCATTCGGCTCCTAGGGCCTTAATTCACTGCAAATGGTTAATTTTAATCTTCGACTAGTTAGGACATTGCAGAGCATATGTGCGATACCATAGAGAGACAGTGATTACTGGGAGCTAATTGAAATAAGCCAGTTGGAACATGGCGCAATCGGATGAATGTGCCGGTACTGGTGCCGGATGGAAGCACAATTTTCAAATAAGGTACATAACTCCTTCATATTTATGTTTACACAGAACAGTAAACATTGGCGCTGGATTACAGTTGTTGGGTGTGTATTTCACGTTTTAGATGCGAACAGATTCAAGTGATGCTGGTTGGTCCGGAAGTAGTACTCATACATTAGGGGGATGATGCCACAACTCACATCAGCTATAATTTTGCACAGTTTTCAGCTGAACTGAGATAAAGTAGATGGCTGCAGTTTCAAAGCTTTTACTAAAGAGTTATTAGATGATTTTGCCTGATAATATTAAGGGATTTGATGAATCTAACAACTGAATCCTTAATTGAAAGCCAAACTTTTATGGAATTTGTGAAACCTCACACTCGAACTTTGACCGTAGTAGTTCACTATCTTTTCGAATGGCAATGCGAGATGAAAATTGTCTCAATAACTGTTTCCAGTTTAGTCGAATATGGCAAATTAATCCGTCTATTGTTCAATAAAGGACTTGAAAGGGATTGTGGATCGAACCAGTCTATTACAATTGAAAGGATTTCTAACTATCATACTCTCCTCGGGATAACTTAATTAAAAATAACGCCACAACCTATACGCATGGAATATGGAAGGATAGTCAGAAAAATTGATCCAAGAGCTCAAGTAGTAATATATGTACATTCTTTCAATTTCGGAGGAGGGGAGAGGTATTCTTAAGGTAAGTTATTTCCCTTGCATAAGTACGTCAAGATCAGCCTCAGGATAGTCATAAAAGGTGCCACCATCAATATACTCACTAACAATCAAACAGCACAAACAATCAATGTATCGGAGGTGCCAAAATCCCCTGCAGAGTTCCTAACTCTGAGCTCATCTGCCTATAAAAAGAGCAACACCTAATATACGAGGGCGGGTGTCCGTGACTTTTTGAATTTCTGACCTCTTTACTGAAACAGCAACACTGCTCCTGTCAACAGGCATCTGTCAGTTGACTCCTGTCAAAATTTAAACTTGCTGCGTCAGTTAGTTTGTGTTTGACAGCTATTTTTATCAGACTACTCACTAATTTGAGGAGAAAATGGAAAAAAGTGAATTTCGTGTGCTTATTAAGCATTATTTCTTGCGAAAAAAAACCATTACCGAGACCAAGGCTAAGCTTGATAAATACTATGGGGACTCTGCACCATCGATTTCAATGGTAAAAAAGTGGTTTACTGAATTTCGTTGTGGCCGTACAAGCACTGAAGATGCCGAACGTCCTGGACGCCCAGTTGAGGTCTCTACACCCGAAACAATCGAAAAAATTCACGATATGGTGTTGGCCGACCGAAGATTGAAAGTGCGAGAGATTGTGGAAGCCGTAGGGATCTCGCATGGCTCAGTGGTTTCAATTTTGAATGATCACTTGGGCATGAGAAAGCTTTCCGCAAGATGGGTGCCGCGTTTGCTCACAGTCGACCACAAACGCAATCGTGTAACAACTTCACAGGAAGGTTTGGCGTTGTTTAATCGCAATATGGAGGAGTTTTTGCGCTGTTTTGTAACCGTGGACGAAACATGGATCCATCACAACACACCAGAGAACAAACAACAGTCAAAACAGTGGGTTTCTAAGGGTGAATCGGCGCCAAAGAAGGCCAAGGTGGGTTTGTCAGCCAATAAAGTTATGGCGACTGTTTTTTTGGGATGCACGCGGGATAATCCACATTGACTACCTTCAAAAGGGAAGAACAATCAATGGGGAATATTATGCCAACTTATTGGACCGATTCAATGACGATTTGAAAAAAAAACGACCTCATTTGGATAAGAAAAAAGTTCTTTTCCACCAAGACAATGCAAGGGTGCACACATGTGCAGTTGCCATGGCAAAAATCCATGAATTGGGTTATGAATTGCTCTCTCATCCACCCTATTCTCCAGATTTGGCTCCGAGCGACTACTTCTTGTTCCCAAACCTGAAGAAATGGCTTGGTGGAAAAAGATTTGACTCCAATGATGAAGTCATCTCGCAAACAAAGGCCTATTTTGAGGACCTCGACAAATCATTTTTTTTGGAAGGGATAAAAAAATTGGAGAAGCGTTGGACAAAGTGTATAGAGCTCAAGAGAGACTACGTTGAAAAATAAAATTATTTTTTTATCAAAAAATCTGTGTTTTAATAAATACTGTTAGTGACCCACGTATCCCTTCAAATAAAACTTGAAACGCCTTACTGATTATTATAAAACTTACATCGCCGTACTCGGAAGAAGGTAATGAGTAGAATTAATATCAGGGCATCTACTAACATACGTTTTGAATCGAAATGTATAAATGAATCCTAAAATGGTTTACGTTTACTAAAACAGTAGTCTTGCTTGAAAATGTAGTAAACATCAATTCACTTAAGTAAATTCTGGAGAGGAAGGTGAAGCACTCACTCTACAACCTTTCGTAATATAGTTACGAGTCGAAAAGTATTTCTGTCAATATTTTCCTGATTTGGCTAAGAGGACGGAGAGGTTGCAAACTTAAAGAAATATTATATTTCCAAGGACAGTATCGTACTCGTGATCGCTGAAAGCAATTCAAAAGAAAATGTTAGCTGATATCGGACTATAGGAAAGATCAAAATCTACAATTTGAACATTTTCACTCGACTATTCCTTTACAGATTTTGTGGTGGGACGTTCTGTAAGTGCACGGTTTCCACAACTTGATATCCATGAAGGGACCTGGCTGACGCCTGATCAACAAAGTGATCATATTGCTATCGACGCAAGACACTCTCCAGCACGATTCTCTGCAACAGCCCAAAACCGCCCAACTATTGCCAGAGGGTTCAACGTATTGTAGAATGGTCACAATCTCAGGAGACTGCAGGACCTTTCCGATCAACTTTTATTTAACATCGCGAAAAGTCCGTTGCCAGCATTGAACGTAGAAAACTAGTGGCACCACTGTCAAAGAACAATCAGACAGACTGCCTCTGATACACCGTGTTTCAATTCGCCCCAACAAAGAAACCTCTGCTCTGCTCCGATGATGCAGAGAGGCAAACTTAGAAAACAAGGGATGTTCAGAGCAGCCCCGCAGAAATGAACGGGTAGGGCTCGCGAGCTTTACGAATAAAAAATAAAGGAAGAACACAGTCTCTTCAGAAGAAAAAGGAAAGACCACGAGAAGCGCTCGACCTAGATTTTAGGGAGGTGCTACCGGAAGAATGAAATTCGAAAGTTTTACCAAAAACTGGAAACAATATTTCTACACTCCGTTCGACGGAAATGACGAACAATTCGACCTCCACGATGGCAGACAATAATTCCGTGCAACCAACCAAAATAAAGTCAGGACAGCAATCCCCAAACTTAAGTCCAACAAAGCTGCTTGATGCGATGACTTAACTGCAGAACTATTTAAAGCACCAGTATTATTTAATATAGAGCATACATTAACTCATCTTAAATTGTTTGTCCGATCCTAAAGAAGGGAGATCCCCTGAACTAAGCCAACTGCATGGGGTATAAGTCTCCTCAACATCGCGGAATAGGTCACATTTTAACATTAAGGCAGATTTTGGAAAAAAAACCGGGGGGTTCCAAGTCGATACACACCACCTTTTCATCAATTTCAAGGTCGCATATGACAGCATCTGCAGATATGAACTATATAGAGCTATGTCTAGTTTTGGGATCCCAGTCAAGCGCATTCGACCGTACGGGGTGACGAGGAAGAGTTCACGTTTCTCCGCAAAGATCGGTTAAGACAAAACCGTGATAGATAATCTTAGCAGTGAAAATTCCTATAAATCAGTTACAAAGTATATGACACTTCGGGCTTATCTGAACGTTTAAAAGGAAGGAAGCTTATTGTAAGTATGATAATATAAATCTCAGAGCTGCGGTAGGTAATATTAAGTGTAGTAGACATGTTCAATTTACTATCCAATAAACCGAGACCTTCAATGGACTTAAACAAGACGATGCGTTGACATGTGATTTTTTAAACATGATTCTTGAAAGAATATTGAGCGACTCACACGTCAACTCCTGAAGCCCCATCCTTCAAAACTCTGTTCAGTTACTCGCATATGGAGATGATATTGACATAATAGGGAGAACGCAGCTAGCTGTCAGTGGAGTGTTTGCGACTTTTGAAGCAGAGAGGCCTAGATGAGTTTAGTGGTCAATGAAGGAAAACACAAAGTCAATGCTGTGGTTAAGAAGAGCCACACAACACCGAGCGACGCCTGAAACGAATCCTCACAGTAGTCATCTACAACTTTGATGTAGTGAGAGACTTTATTTACCTCGGTTCCGCTATCAACTACGACAACGAAGCCATCGCTTAAATAATGCGAAGGAACACTCTTGAAAATCGTTGCCTCTTTGGGCTAAGTAGTAAAGTCTTTTCTCGAACAACCAAAAAGACATTATATCCCAGTCTTGCTCTATGGCGAAGAGGCTAGAACACAGACGCAAGCAGATGAGCATACTCTGGGTAATTTTCGGTGCCGTTTGCATCGATGGAGAATGTAGGACACGATCTATACGAGATGGACAGCCATGCCGAACTTGTCAAGAAAACTCAGATAATCCAGCTTAGATGGCTAGATCATCTTGATCGCATGGACACCAGCGTCCCAGCCTGGAAAATTTTCAAATCCCACCCAGGGGGACAACTCAGTGGTGGATGACTTCATCACAGATCTCACATACAAGTGAAAGGGGACTCCAGCCATTTTCGTGTGGGTAACTAGAGACAGCTGGCACAAGATTAGCTGGAGATGCATGTTATCTGAGGCCATAGTCCACTACGGGCTGGAATTCAACCTTAAATCCATTCGTACGTGCGCTTGGTAGATTTCGTATGTGGATGGCACTCGGTCACAGATGACAAAATGTTTAGTTAGGATACACGAAGCTTGATTACGTGTACGGGATTACGTCTGCTGACGAGTAGCTCGGTCACGTGTGCGGTAATTTGTGAAGTGCTCAAGGCGTCGATCGTGCACTACCTTTTTTGATGAGAGTACGAGTATGTACATTATTTTGCCCTGATTTACTGTCAGAACCGTTTTTCTTTTAGGGCAATGTTAAAAAAGTATTGAAAAAGTTGACTTAAACCTTTTCTTGGCACTGTAGGCCTCGGTTAATTCGTTACCGTCTTTGACGAAACATTAGGAATTCTCAATAGTCATCCTGCAGAAACTGATGACTTTTGCAAGAATGTCGAAATTTGACAACGCGTAGAATAGCTCCGCCGTATGGATTAGTATGGATCAGCCAAATGAAGGTTCTAAGGTTCTCACATAATATTTCAGAAAAGATTATATATTCGATGTTTAGGAGGCTTGTTCATCTCTAGCTGAGTATCCATCCGCAGCTTCATTAGTCTTTAGCATCGATATGCTACCTTCCATGTACTCAGCGCCGACTGGTCCTATACTACTAGTAAAGCTTATCAGCAGCGCTCACAACAGCTTTACATGCTTCTAGTTTGGGCGCATGTGCCTAGCATCATCGTCAAACCTTCTTTCTAGCTCCGCTTTGAAACGAATCTCATGTGTTATCCAATGATCAGCCCGAAGGCGGTTTCCTCGCCAAACCATCTGCCACAGTTTTGGTATCTAAGATGGGGCACTGAGCATATGTTCGGTCTATGAGGTTATAGAATTTGTTGATGCTGCCGATTGTATCTTTTATAGCGTCATGAAAGTAAACCAGGCTTATACATTATTTCAAAATTTAGCTATGATGCGGATTTTTATGAGGCGCTTGCTTACATGCCGAAAGCTTAAGACTTTGCTTTGCCCAAATCTCCGTCGAATAGCGATCGTCTTCTGTCTTTATAGCAGTCGGCATAGTAGGGTGAAAATATCTACTTTTTAGCATTTGCAGGCCTCTGCGTGATGTTTGGTCGCACATGGAGTTTTTTTCCCACGACGCGTGAGTTTCCTCCACCAGAAGAGCCAGGACAATTGCTACGCCTAAACGATCTAATGCCAATAACCTTGCTGAAATTATTTGAATCTCCTTTTTCAGGTTTCTTGTACTGCCATCTGTGCTATGTCTAAGCAATGTTAAAGTAGCTTTAAAGGGAGGTGTGTGCAAGTAGCTCGAACTGGCTAGAGCCGTGGATAGTCCGTATGTGGGTTTCCTCCGCCGCCGTCCTGATGAAAAAAAAATTCCTGCAATGACATCCAGCAATAGTTTCGTTACCTGCTTTCAATCAAAGGTATTAGGCTTCAAAGCTTCACCACCTTGAGGTGAGCATAGGAGTTGATGGTCAGAGTCATAAGTGTCGACGCTTGTGCTTTCATAAGTCGCATGACCACCATTGGAAACCGCTTTCAAGTTCACACAGTACAAATTCTGCCTTCGTAAAAGAAAGAAATCATTGGCAATCAAAATATTGGGGTGATACATAGGAAGGAGCAGATTCCTAATACCCCTTTCACCTTTTAAATAGTAAATCAGACTTAGATATTTTAGTATGCAAAACAAATTGGTCGATGTCTCGGAACAATAGGCAGGCAGGCTGCCTTATGCATGAACATTACATTTACATTGAGTATATCCTGCATTGTTCATTAAATTCACATCTCGACTTGATAACCAAGGCAATAACAATCTCAATAAGGATTGGTCTATCCGGATGCATATTGCTAGGGGACTTGGGAAATTCATGCAGATCCCCCAATCAAAAGATGACCAGTTAATATCCCCTCATCAAACATTTCCGTCTGGGTGTTTCTATATTAAAATACAAGTAATTACAAAAAGGACTTTTCCTTGTTGGCTTCTGTACATATACCCTTTTGTTGCCGACTTTATTCAAATGCTGAATATTTAAGTTCGTTCGTTTACAAAGTCTTGATTGATGTAGAAGCATATCAAATGGTCGTGTGTAACCAGCCAAAGGATATTCTATAATATAATAAAATTTCCATCTCAGAGTGTGGGAGTGTATATATTTTGAATTTTAATATCGAACTGATCAAATTGTTCTCCCCCCCATGGCGTATGTGACATTTAATCATTGGAAAAGGCTATCGATTTGACAAGGCAAGGTAGCTTTTATAAATAGATCTGAATTCTCCCAAAGTTTATGAGTAAACTTTGTAATTTGTTGTCGTTCTCAAACTATGTACCAAGCTCGGCTCATTGAAAAGAAGGACCTTAAGTCCACAATCCGAGTAGAGGATGAATTCCCATGTGCGGAGTGAGGCTTAATCCATCTTCGAAATTTTCTTTTGCTTTATGTGTTAAAGAATTGTGCAAACAGTCCTTAGAGTGGATTACTTTCTTTCATATGAGATTATTAAGTTGGCCTATGGATTTATTGAAGCAGGTGACAGTTGTACAAACGGTCGTTTAAATCTTCATGGTTGTCCGAATACGAGTACCCTGAAGTGTCCAACATCTGGGTATTAAATATGAAAAGTCAACCGGATCCAATTGATTGGAATTTCAAAATCAAAATGGAATGTTTAATACGTGTAAGACTTGGAGTTGAGTCTACGGGGGAAAGGTATTATTAATAGAAGCATAAACCTGATGGCCAATAAGATTGTCGAGCTGTCAGAATATATATGTTTTTATATCAATAAGACCAGAATTAAATGGCCTCTAAACAAGGACGACTCTTCCCTCGTTGGGGGCCTATAGAAAGCTGCTGTCAAGATTACGTCCCTATCTGCATCTTGGAAGAATTGATTTTTATTTTATTCCATATTCTGATGTGGCTTCATTTTCGTACACTTTTAAGTCTGTGGTTCATGATGTTGAAGGGATTTCAGAACGTGAATTTTGAGAACTTGCCCTTTTGAGCTGAATTAGCTCTCAGCGTCTAACCTGCAAAAGGCGAGCCTCTTTTACCGGAACAAAAGGATAATTTATTGATTATTGATTAGTTTCCCGAACAAGACTTCCCGATAATGGAAAAGAACGGACACAACATTTCAGATTCCTCCAGCTTGAGGCAGAGTTCATGCGATACAAATTTGACATTCATGGAGTTAACGAGATAAGGTGGTGGAACCACAACCTCTATTCCTCCTAAAATGGAAACAGGTTCTTCCTCTACTCTGACAAATCGCAGAATACCACATACGAAAATGGAGTAGGTTTACTTCTAAAATCATGTGGTAGCCCCATACCATTTCGTACTCAGTGAGAAAATATTGACGGCTGAGCCTAAGGGCAGAGTGAGGAACATCACCATCATGCAGTGCTACACTCCAGCAAACTACGCGGACGACGAGGTTAAGGATAATTTATACGATTTACATGGACATGCTGATCGTGATGGGTGATTTCATTGCGAGGGTAAGAAGTAACAACATAGAGCTTAAACATATGATGGGACCACATTGCCTTGGCAATATAGACATGACAACGGCGAAAGTTTTTTGGCTTTTGCATCGTCAACAGTCTGGTCATTGGAGGCATACCATTTAGACACAACAACTGCCAAAAGATAAGTTGGGTCTCGACTGATGGACAGCGAATATCGAACTAGATCTGCCATATAGCTATCAAACGCCGCTTTAAAAATTCCTTTGAAGACGTTCAAAATAAATATGGAGCAGGCATCGGTATAAAGAGGGACCACCGTCTTATGAAAACTTCAGCACTCCTTCGTACTGAGAATACCATGTGCTCCAACAAACACGGAACCACTTTGCCTTAAAGGCTCAACAAATTAGCAGCATCACTACTGCAAAGTTTAAAGGGTCCCGGAAATGCTGCGAAAAATGTTTCTATACTTGAGGCAGAGGAGACGGCCTTCAACAGATACCTGAGCACGGATCGGAGAACAGTTCTCAAAACTCGGATTGTAGCGGCTTCAGCAGTAGAGTAACGAGTTCAGCAGCTTATAACAGAAGGAATTGTAACATAATGTGAGACGTGATAAGTGTAATTACATATATCAACAGAAGAAGTCAGTTGGGCTGGCAGTAGGATAGTAGAATCGGCTGCAAGATCACAAAGAAACATACAGGTAGCCAGATTTCCAAATCTTATCTTGTAAAAGACTTAGACGGCAACCTATTGTATTCGGACGAGGAATGGCTAACCAGATGGAGGATTCAATTTGCTCTTACAATATACTAAACAATTTGGCAAATAGCGAACCGGCCCCAGACCGAATTTCCGAGTATGGGACCTTTCAGAAAAACAAGGTAGTTGGCATACACAGCACTCCAGGAGAATTCTTCCAAACTGCATCCAATACAGGAGAAATCCTACAGCCACCAATTAAGGAAGCATAGTAAACGGAAGTCCTTGCCGAAGATTAGAAGAGGGGACTGATTGTTAAACTTTCACGGAAGGGATACCTGACATAATGCGGAAACTATTGTAAAAAAGAATATACGCCCAACAGTAGCCAAATTAATAACTAGAGTTGTTCCAGATCGAGCTAAAACGCATATCATTTGAACACTCGAGCAGAGGCGTTTAAAGTTGGGTTCTAAATAAATACGGGCAAAACTAAGGTCTTAATATTTTCCCTCTGCAACATACAGAATAACCGCAATGGTCAAACTAACATTGCCGAACAACAGGACGGTAAAGTAACCAACTTTCTTTATCTTGGAAGTATGGTCTCGGAAGATGGAAACGCTGATCTGGGGATGGAGAGCAGGATCAATAAAGCAAAATCTGCGTTCGGTATGTTGGCTAACATCTAGAAAAATAATGTTTTCAACATTAAAACCAATGTGCTACTATACACATATGTGTAGTACGTGGAAGATGACTAGCACTGTGACAAGGAAGCTACAAACCTTTATTAATTGATGTCTGTGCAACATCTTAAGGGTCTTCTGGCTGAACCGTATATCAAATGGCCAACTTCGTGCAATTACGGGCCAGGAACCTATAGACATTCAGATATAAAGGAGAAATGATAAAATGAATTGGTGGCACCTTACAGCAATTGGAAGAAGCGTGAGCCACCCAAATAAACGTGGAGGAGGAGAACAGCTGAAGAGGAATCAGGAATACTCTACGGGGTTAAGCTGAAGAGAACGTAAGTGCGTTGCAGAACTCAAACCACGATGGTATGTAGATGCTGCGGACACCTATAAAATGGTTAAACTAACTGAGCTATGTAAACTTGGTCAATTTTGCTCGAACGGCGGATGACACAAACCCATCATTGATTTATTACTACCGCCGAACTCATTGATAGGCCATATCATATTCTGCAATGATAATGCTCAAAATGCAACATTAGAGGCCAACATCTCCTGAACTACAAATTCGGCATCGGCCGAAAAGTCTCGGCCTTTAGGAGGAATCTGCAAAGAAAAAACTCAACACTCCTCAAAAAGAAACTAGGCAAGTCCGTCAATACACCGCCTAAAATCAGAACAAAACAAAAGGAAGAGGAACTGATAAGAACTAGCTCGCAAGGAGTTCCTGTCCTCGAAGCTACAAATGAGCTGAGTATCACAATACGCCGTAGCCGGTACTTGACATTGGTTGTGGTAACGGATGAGCCCAACAAATACGCTTTTGCCTTCTTTGGTAGCCTCAAGTCGGTTGTCTGGTGGAAAAACCTTTCACTGCTGCTTTTGCCAGACTCCAAAAAACAGTCTGTCACGGCTGCATGGGACTTTACCATCCACATCAGGGTCTGCTCTAGACGCACTGATCAACCTCTCTCCTCTTAATATTCATATAATGGGCTTCACTATATAAGCCATCTTCCGTTTAAAAATAAGTAATCTGTGGTACAACATGCACTTGAACTTATTTGCCGAAAGTCTTTTGATTCTGGCCTTAGGGACAAGCCGCCTAAAGTTCTGTTACTGTGATCATACGAAATCAATATTCCTCGTGGGCAGGAATGGTTTCAGCTGGAAACGATTGTGGTCGGATCCTTGTACATGGCCCCAATATCGATCCATCGCTGGTGTATTTCTGGAGAACCACAACATTGAATTTCACTTCTCGTTCGGAAAATTTGCATCCGTCCTCCAAGGGGAGATATACGCAGTATTCATGGTAACGAACTATACGAACATTATGAAGCACCGACGGAGGATGTGGAAGAGGAAGTATCTATCTTGAAAGGGCCTTGTGTTGAAAACCTTGTTGAACCCTCTCATAACTTCCAAGCTGGTTGTAGTATGTAGCGCTATCAATCGCTCGAATTCACTCGTCGATGGATGTCGACCCAAAAAGGATTTCCCATGACCTGAACAGCTTGCGGAAAAGCTTTCATTAACAATCGAGTTTCATCTGACAACAATCCCATGAATCTCCTAGTTGCAAGAAGACAGAACGTGACTAGGAAGTTAGTGGAATTCTTGCTTTCTCTTAACTTATTCAGGGCGTTTTAGCGGGGCTCGTCGCATTCCCTAAGAACATCAATGCGCTGGGCATATATGCCGCTTTGCAGTTGAAAACTGTAGCTCTTTTTGCGATACAATGCCAATTTCAACCGCAACTAATTTACGCATTTTTAGGTGGTTACTAGTTGGTGCAACCGAATTTGCACTAATGATGTACTCCGCTTGCAAGGTTCAGATTATTTCGACATTTGATATTCCTGGTGCACGTTATTCACTTTTGTTGCAGCAATGGCACGAGCAATTCACCAATTAATTTACCAGAGCATGAGAACAAACTAGCATAACAACTTGCAGCCAGATATGTATATTTCGATCTATAGATAACGACTACAATACAGGCATGGTCACCAATTGAAATAAAAAAAAATCTACATTCTGTGGTGGATGAGTTGCCAGGAAAAAGTAATTTTGCCTGTAATTTACTCGTCGAAGCTTTTACAATGGAGCGGTTGCCAATAATATGCTGCACCAATTTTCGTGTACTGAAATGTGATATTTTTAACTTGGAGCAGTGGAGTGCATCTGCTAATGCGGTTACATACACGGAGGCTAGAAGCATGAGCAGCGCAAACACGGTCCAGCAATGGAAAAGGCCGAATTTTTTCAGTAGAAAGTAATTGTAATATTCACTTCTTTTAAATATTCTTGCGTAATTCACTCCGTAGGAACCAGAGTAAAAGGTTATCGAATCACTAAATTGATATGAAAACATTTGAGCTTTCCCGACAGACTCAAGTCTCAGGTCTTTTGAGATTTATCCAACATATAGGCAAAATATCGTAATAAGATTTAGTCTATTGAGTTCTTTGCAGATCTGGAACCGCACTGATATGGGCCAATTAGACTATTGACGAAGGGTTTCAGAGAGTCACACAATATGGCAGCTAAGATCTTGTATCCAGTTGAGGGCAGATCTGAGAAATGAGTTGATGTATTCTCTCTACAGAGTCATTTCCAGCTTTGAATACCTCGGCCGGTAAGCCTTCTAGATAAAGAGGAGAATTTATGATATATTTACTTTGCCTAAATCCTGACACTCCGTGAGGGGCATAATAGCGCATTAGCAAGTCCAGCTCTTTCCCAGTTGACCAGATTTCTTTTCGACTGTTCTTCGCCATGTTTGCTTGGGGCGCCATTCTCTTCTGTCTAACTGGGTGCGTGTATTCCACTGCGCGGTATATTTTGCAGTGGGGCCGTTTTCACGCCGTGAGGTGTGACAAATCCATTGCCACTTCCTCCACCGGATGATGACGTCTACAGGTTCTTGACCCGTTCTCAGACAAAGCTGTTATTTGGAAATGCGGTTCAGCCAAAAAATCCCTAAGTTGTTACGTATATATCCATTTACGATTTTTGCAGTCTTTAATGAACAATGTCGGTAACCTTCCAAGTACTACATCCGTATTCCAAACTCAGCTTTAACTTTCCCGATTCCCAGGTGTAGCGGACACCTAAACTCGACGCATTGATCAATGATGATTCGCCAGATGTTGATTTGATCTACGCAGGAATATCCATCCCAAAATCCCGACTGGAAATATCTTAGCTTAACTTATTCCTCTCCAGCTCTCACATTCCATCGAATTGCCCTTCTTTGGGCGCTTGATGACCATCCCTCTTTTCCACCCCTCCGGGAACCGCTCGGTTTTTCTTTCTCTAAAATGAGCGGTTGGAGGAACTCTGCCGATGTAGTTGGTACCGCTTGAAAGCGCTAGGCAGGGATACCATCAATACCTACCGCTTTATTTCTTTTGAGGGATCTGATAGCGACTACTATCTCTGTGTTACAGGGAAGACCGGTTCGAATTCGGGAATTTTTCGCTGCGGCACGTTCGTTGAAATTTAAGACTATGACGCTGTCTCCTAAATTATTTAGCACTAAAGCGAATTGTTGCCTTCATCTGTTAAGCTGGTACTCATCCGAAATTAGCGGACTGCCATCTAAGGTTTTCATTGGATGTTTTTTAGAACTCCGATCACCTGTAAGTTTTTTGTGATGCAGTAGATTGTTCTGCTGGCACACCTGTTAGCTGATTCTTCAGCCTTCGGGGCCAGTGCGTTGATGTATGAACACTTATCAAATTTGACACTACCTTGCGCTTCCTTCTTCTTCACACGATATTGGGCTTCAATCTCGGGATTCTCTACTGCTGATGCCGCTGCACTCCGAGTCTTAAGTGAAATACGCCCATCGATCCGTTTCCATCTACTGATAACCATGTGCTCTGACTTTTCTATTTTATACCGCTGTAGGCAATTGGGCAAGATATAAAAATATTTTTCACAGCATTTCAATGGCCATGCTCCGACCACTTGAGCCACAAAGCCGAAGCCATGAACTCCCGTCACCTCTTCCAAAGCCGTGTTGTCGTTGCCTACGCTATCGTTGAAATCTCCCATTACGATAACGATATTCCCCTTAGGCGTTAAGTTGTGGCCGGCGACAAGTTTACTTTAAAAAAAATATCCTTTTCGTCTTCAGCCGCGGTTTCCATCGGCGCATAGCACTGGATGATGGCAATATTTCCGGCTGGTTTTTAGAGTAGAGCACGGTAGTGCCTTTTGTTGGCCAGTGGTATTCCGCAGGTATACAATATCGTGAGAACTCTGGCTCAAGTTATAGGAATCTTGCATTCTGCGGATCTTCGTCTCGTGAGCCTAGGATTGTGCTAACATTCCAGAATCCTATCGTTGCTCCTAGTCGATAACCAAAGGTCGTCAATAACATATTCGAAGCAATACATTTCTTTACAGTTGCGACTCGCTGGGCCACAGACCAACCGACGCTAAACCTGTTTTCTGGCGCAAGAAGCTCGTCATCTGTCCCCTGCACAATTTTCGGAGAACTCTCAGATGCTAATGTTCAAATTTAGAGACTTCTATCTCATTATATGGCGAAAAAAAATCTATCGGAGGACGTTATTTCTTCACTCAGCCGGAAGATGCATTTGCGAAGCAAACAAATACAAAATATACGGCAACAAGACAGGAATCGCTATTCTCCTACAGAACGCGGAATAATTGTTACGATTTTTTTGCGGAATAATTCACCGGTGGTGTTGGCGCAGAGTGAATTTCGGCGCAGATTTCCCGGTCGGCCGACACCAACTGGACAAAAACACTACGACGTATAGCCGCTTCCCTAGAAGAGTATGGGACTAGATGAGATGCTGCCAGGTATGGCCGGCCCCGAAGCAGCCTTTCTGCTGAGTATATCGCAGCTGTGGCTGAAAAGGTCGCTGAGGACCCCGAAGTATCGACCAGATGATGTGACTCGCAATTGGCCGTCAATCGGCGGTCTTTACAGAGAATTTTGGTGAAGGACTATAAGATGTTCACTTACAAAGTACAGACAGTGTTAGCTGTTGACCGCCAAGTGCGTGTAATCTACGCTCAAGCTATCCTGAATCTTGACCACAAGGGAGACAACTTTTCATCGAAAATCATCATGAGCGACGATGCCTATTGCCATTTCTATGGGTATGTGAATAAGAAAAATTATTACTTCTGGGGCACGAAAAATCTGCGCACAGAACTCGAAGTGCCATTGCATGTTGTGCTGCGAGCGCTGAAGGCATCATAGGGCTTTATTCTTTCGAAAACGCCTCGGCCAAACGGCTATTAGCCGCCAAGATCGCCTGATTTAACCCTTCCAGACTTCTTCTTGTGTGGTTTTTTGAAGTCACTAGTCTATGTCAAAGCCTCCGATTCTTGAACCCCTCAAAGAGAATATCCATCAAGAATGCGGGAACCTATCGCCGTAAGTTCTGCCAAGGGTGATGGGAATTGCCACAAATCGGGACAGAATGGTGGTAGCCACTTGGCCGATATTATTCCCTTGACTTAATATAAAGAAATTTTCAGACATTAAACAAACATAATCCAAAAGCCGAACCAAAATTTTTCCTTCGTCAAGAAATTACAGCCAAAGAACATCGGGTGACAACTTTTGCGCCGCCTTGTATGAGGCATAATGTTAGCCGAATGTGCCGAGGACTTTTATGGATGTGTTGTATTTCTAGCTATACACCCTTGTCTCGAGGTTAGACCCTTTAACAAATCGTCCATTCAACTTATCTTTTTTAACACCAACCCACGTAATCTTAGGTCTGTGTCAATTTTCCGGCTCCATCTTCACATGACGAACTACGGATACCTTGAGCCAATATCTAGAATGTGTCGTGATATTAACGATATTCTTTCTCCTTCGACACCTCAGCAAACTATCCCTCGAGGACATTATCCTTTTCACCTATTCCTCACGCCCCATCCTTTGGTTTTGAAGTGAAATTGTTAATTTTAAGTTTAGACCCTAAGAATTAAGTAAATGTAATAAGTTTAAGCAAAAAAATAAATAGCTCTTGTAGCCTATTGATTTGTATCCACCAACCAATTTTGCGGAGGTTGTCGGATTTTTTACTTCGATATTTTAAATGTTCCTCGGCGATTTGAACTCTCATTTCTAATTAAAATACCAAAGCAGGTTCACCTATCTGCTGCCCGATTAGCGTATCGATTTAGCTGAATTAATAATGTTGTCCACCCTATACAGCTATACAACGGGGGGGAATAAAATATTTTTGTATTTTCTTGAAACATCACCCAACAGTAATTTGGTATAAAAAAAATAGAAAAAAGAGTAACAGGAAAAACTTTGAATTTCTGTGACATTTCCTGATTAATGAAATATCAATTCCTTCTCCATTTCTGAGAAGAATATCTTTCCAACAGAACCTAATGCCCCGTCCTGTCAAAATCGTAACATTTATGGTAACTTAAGTCATTCATGTGTCACCGTCTATAACAATCCTTATAAAAAGGAGTTTTCCTATTTTTTTTTTTTTCCTGTTTTTCTATTTGTATCCATATTCCATTGGACGTAATCTGGCTTTTTCTTTTATTTTTTTTCTTCTTCGGGATACTTGTAGAAAAGCATAACACTCACAGATAGAATTGAAAGGTAAGCAGCCTTAGCTTGTGAAATACAACAAACAGTAATCAAATTAAACTTTAAAGGAAAATCCAAAGTTAAATCCTCCATCACCAGCCATTAACATAAATGTTTAAATTTAAAATCCTTAATCAATCCCAACACCGAAATATCCCAAAACACTTGAAGTTTTCTTGGTGATGGCCCAAAACACAAATCGCCTGTGATTGCTGGTGTATCAGGGATACGCTACACGAACAACAACGAGCAAGATAGATTGGCGAAAATACCCTTAGATGTATCCCAAAGATTGGTCAATATGCAAAATAAAATGTCAATTCATTCTTCGATTTCGTTTCAGTCCCGTCTCTGGCTTCTTGTCCGTCTTCGATTCGTTCATCTGTTTAGGTTCAAGACCCAAAGGAATAAACCCCAAAATACGTGGCAATTTCTCAACCTGGGAAAGGTTACAAGTTTTCCCATTTCAATTTTCCCTCAAAATATTTTTCCTATTTCTAGAAGAAGCTACACGTCTGGCAAACCTAGATGCTAGGAAAGAGGGTTAAATCGATGCCTTGATTAAGATTCATTATAAAATTTATAACATTCCTCGGCCAATGTCCTTAGTCATTCTTAGTTCTCTACAACATTCTCGTTCGTAAGTGTTTGATTTTCTTTTACTTTTTTTTTTGCTGTTCATGGTTTCCCTTTAGACCGTTTTCCCTTCTACCACTTTGGCCCGTTTCGATTCATTTGAGAATCAGAAAAGGAGCTAACGCAAATTCAAGGGAAAGGATACATGTTGTGTTTAGAGAGTTTTGCCAGAAAATCCCAGAAGAAGTCTTTGGAAGACTTTGGGAACCCATGTAATTGGAAATGTTGAGTTCCGTTTTGAGCAGCAGATAAATATTGCAAGGGTTTATGGAAGGGATAAGGACGAAAAGTTGTCTGAAAGGAAGGGGAAAATACAAGAAAAAATAAATAAATTGCCATTCTTACAAATAGCTGCATGGTAGGGGTTGAAAAGTAACCTTTGTCCCATAACTTGTTCCCCACTGTTCGCTGTACAGTTTGGTATTGACATTTGATCGATTAGTCGAATTTTTGTGGTCAGATTGAGCTAAAAGGAGTCGTATGGAATCACTTGGTAATTTTCGGTCATGGTATTTAATGAATATATTCCAAAACATGTAACAATAAAGAAGTAATTATGTCCAGTCAACTAGCAGACTAGTATTCTCAAGCGATGTAAAAAAAAAGGTTCCCCAATTGATATACAATTCCACCGAAAATTGAAGTGCAATGCCCACATCTGATCGAGCGCTTCTAAGACCGCTTTCCACTTCTAGATGGAATTTAAAATCGTGCTATGAAACTCATATGTGACGCTAATATTGTCCAGACAATTAACAACCTTCAACACCGACGTAAGTTGCTTGCCTTACCTTGTCCTTTCGATAGCAGGACGCCCAGAACACGTGCGCTCCATATTGCACGTGGTTGCTTAGCTTATAGATTTTGTGGTTCTATTCGACCTCCTTCAAAAATGAAAGAAGAAGTGGAGGATGAAAGTTCTCAATAGTTGCAAGAGATAGGGGACACCACGATACTGAGGAGTAGATGGGATCATTTGTGAAGATAAGGTCTAATTGTATTTGGAAACGCCACTGACTTGACATAGACTAGAGTCTTTTAACCGATCTAAGAAGAGGCATTCCTTAGTAGAAATGGGATTGGAAGCGGTGAAGAAAGATAGGTCTTCAAATGAAGTCCATTTCAGCTCGGGCAGATTAAAATCGCCAAAGGTAATGGTATCATCAAGCAAGTCTGATAAGTTAATCAAATTGTGCATAGCAAGTTCGTAGGATTCGATACGTTGCGCCGGAAGAATGTAACAACAAATAACATACATGCATCTACGATTAAATGTTATTTTAACTGTCGATTTCAGGAAGACAATGTTGCAACGAGAAAGGAGTCAAAGCTGTTGTGAATGGCCAGTAGGACACCTCGCCAAGTAGATTCAATCAAGGGAGGTGTGCGATCATCATACCGAAAAACATTAAAAGAAAGAGGGAATAACTCCTGGATTTTTTAGTTTCGGTCAGAGCGTAGATATCAAATGGGCGGGCATGAGATTGAGGCAAAACGGCGTGGGTTTTAGAACGCAGTCACCTTACGTTCTGGTAATAGAAGGTGAGAGGAAGGTTTTTGCATTACTTTTTAAGATCGAAAAAATTTCACCGACATCGTGGGCTGCTCAAAACGCGAAGTTATAGCGGCTTTGAATGCAAGAAGAAGAAGCGAAACGAGTTATCATTGAAGAAAATGAGGACAAAACCAAGCACATTTTGTCAATAAACCTCGGGAGTAAAACGTCACTATTGACCACAGTTACTCAGAAGTGGCGAAGGATTTTACCTACCTCGGACTAAACATTGACTCAACAAATGATACCCTGGTGCAGACTGCACAAAGCCTTGAATTGGAAATTGGCTGATTTGGTGAAACAAGTGGGTTCGAAATTCAATATTTGGAAGAGGAAGTGTATGCTATCTCTAAATGCCATCATAGGGCCCACAACTCTATACGAAAGGGTTTAAAATTATGTGACGAATCAACTGATGCACTGTTGACGACCCTGCAGAACGTTTAAAGGACAATGGACTTCGGATCTGCAGGTGGAATATTTGGACCGTTACCTGGCTAGTGGCAGAAGAATAACTAGCAGAGGCCAATGACTACCATAACGCAGATATCACCGCCATGTAGGAAGTGCAATGGCATGGACGAACATAAAGAGTATGAAAAACTGTAATATATACAATATTACGGCGATTGCTGTAGGAAAAAGAATCAGCGGATTTGTTATATGCGGCAGACTATGGACAGAAATCCTGACATTCCAACACGTGAGCGAGCATTTTACGAGAATCCGCATCATCGCTAAATTCACTAACATAAGCTTTGCCTCCCCTCCCTGTTCTTAGGAAAGACAAGGACGACGTCACCAAATAATTTTTCTACGAGCTCTTCGACAAGACATATGAGCAATGTCCGAAGTATGACGTTATAACCGTACTACCGATTTTAACGTCAGCAATATTGACTAGGATCACTATCTTTTTGCAGCCAAGGTGCGAATGCGGATTTCCCAAGAGCCACAATAAAGAAGAACTAGTGAGAAAGTACGAGGTAGAAGAGCTGAAATCGCAAGAAACCGCCAAAAACTTCGTCGAACGCGTATCCCGAAATTTCTCAACAACTCCTACACTGGCCGCATCAAGTTCCCGACCACGATCAAGAAATTTCTGGTTTGATGTAGAATGCCAGCAAATACACGAAGCTAAACAAGAAGCGTACAAAGCGGTGCTGCAACGAAGGACGAGAGCCGCTCGTGCACTCTACGAACGGAAGAAACAGGAAGAAAAAAAGACAAAAGAGCAAGAGGCACGCTATCGAAGATATTGAGAGTTTGTACTCCAAAAGTACAAAAGTTTTACCAACAGGTGAAGAGAAAGTGTCAAAGCAAGAAGCCCCGTGCAGAAGCCTGTAGAGATGAAGATAACTACTCCGTAGTGGAGTCACACTTGGTAATGAAAAAAGGATAGCAATATCTAAACTGAAATACAAAAAAGCAGCTGGACCTGACGGCTCACCGGGCGAAATAATCAAAGTTGAAGGAATGGCCCAACTCATTCCTCAGATCTGGTCAGAAGAATGCATGCATAATGAATGGAATCTCAGCACAGTATGTCTGAGGAGACACCTTCAACTGAGCCAACTACAGAGGTATGAGTCTACTCAACATCGCATACAAAATCTTACCTGCCATATTGTGTGAACGTTTGAAACCCTACGTGAACAGCCTGATTGGCGCCTATCAGTGCGGTTTCAAATCACGGAAGTCCTCAATCGACCAAATCTACACACTTCAAGAAGTTTAAATCGATACCCGCCATCTTTTCAGCAATTTTAAGGCCACATATGACAGCATTCATTGAGATAAGCTGCGAGTATATATAGCCATGTCTAGCTTGGCATCCTTGCCGCACTTGTCCATCTCGGCGGAATGACGATGGAGAACGCCCGCTGCTCCATCAGGATTGTTTGAGACCAAACCGAGAGCTTTGAGGATTCAGACAAGGTGACGCGCTGTCATGTGACTTCTTTAACGTCAAACTTGAAAGAATTGTGCGGGTCACAAGCGAACACTTGAGGCACAGTCTTTCAGAAGTCTGTGCAACTATTAGCGTATGGCGATGATATCGACTTAATTGGGAGAACACAGCGGCTGTGACTCAGTCGTATCGAAAGAAAAATCCTTCGAAAAATATTCGGTCCCGTTTGCGTTGGCGGGCTTTGGCGAAAAAGATTCGACCACGAACTATACGATCTGTACAGCGACATTGATCTAGTCAGAAAACATAACATCAGTCGCCTCACTGGCTCGAGCGATTGGGCAATAATCCATCGAAAAAAGGATCTTCGAATCACCGGTCCCAGGTCCGAGACGACAAGGAATATCGAAATTTCGTTGTCAGAGAGCTTGGTTTGGACAGCAATCGAAGAGAGCTGAACCGAAGAATTTTATTTACACGTCACTTGGAAGACGTAGTACCCTCATTATTCCTTAAAAGTGGATACCTTTTCTGTATTCTGTACAATCGATATATTTACTCAAATCACATTAACGACAATCACGCTAAATAAATCGTATTTCTGCTAAAAACCAATTTTTTTTCCAGTAAATCAGACACTAAATGAATTTTGTCTACTTAAATAAGGTTTATACGATACAATTTCCCGTTCTCACCGCTCTTTGACATTTGAATAAACGCTTCAATATTCATCCTCCGTTCCGGTTAAAACCGTTGACAAATTACCCGACAATTTACCTTAATCGTTGCAGCTTCGCGCATACCCAAACCACTGTAAAACGAAAGGCAAGACTAAATTAGAAGAGCTCCTTTTAAAAGTAACAGTTACAGTGGATACAGGATACACGATACGGGATACAGTGTACAGTGTACAGGATCATGCATTTTATATTCCCTAACCATGCAGGAGTAATTTATTAAGTTACCACAAGCATTACATCCTCCTTTGTATCTAGTAGCGTACAAGTGGCGTTCGTGTGCGTTTACTACTCCTTAGCTTCCAAATGGGGTGTCTTTTTGCTTTTTAAATCAACGACTTTGCTGAGCTGAAAAGTCCTTGTAACAGTCGATTCGGTTTGGTCTAACCCATTCCTTGGAATCCCTTAAGATAGTGTCACTAGCAATTTGTTTGCTTCGGGTGGTAGAAGCTGCAGCAGCTGAGTGCACACAGGACATAGCGTTTACAGGGTGTACAAAGATAAATCAATTTTCTGTCAAGAAAACAGGATTTCAGTTGCAATGTTTATGTTACCCCGGGAACAGGAGCTACCAAACTCGGCAGTGAGCGGGCGTTCTAAATGCACTTATATCCTTGACCACTTATTGTATTTTGTGTGACAATTTCAGTGCATAAAAAAAAAAAAGAAAAACTATTACTAGAATATACTGCACAGAAGCTAAGGGATGTCTATTCGTTATCGTACTCGTATCCGTACTGGTACGACAGAATTGCTTTAATGGCAAAAAGATTTTTCACATGAGTTAACTTTGAAAAATTATTTGCACAGACCCTCAAAAATTTTTCGAATTGTATTCGTATTTGGAGTTTTATTTGTTGACTCTTTTAGGGGAGGTCTGGTTTTTTTTAGCGTTAAGGGAAAGCAGTGTTGGACGTGCTAGAAGCCACTTATGGTCGGTGTATGGAATAGTTGCCACGCAAAACTTGAATGTGGTGAGTTCGTTGTTTTGTCGTTTTCATTGAGGTCGCAAGTTGACTGGCTTTTATCGTTTTGTGGGGAACCACGTATAGGTTTAATGGTTTCACGAAATGGAAAGGACTTCCTGACAAGTGTTTATCAGCCATCGTAACGACTTATAAAGCAGTATTGCTTTAGAGTTTGTGGGAAGACCTTAAGGTAAGCTTTTTAGAAAATCTTTCTGGTTTTATCTTTTTCGTGAAAGGTCTGATATAGAAATCTAGCTCACATTATATACCGATGATGCACGACATGAGCATACTTTGTCCGTAGTTCCGTAGTTCCGTAGTTCCGTAGTCCCTCTAGCACATGCAATTACATGCGATTCGGGTTACTTAGGCCCAAGTTACACGTCATTTTTTTTACAACTCGGTATATTTCTGAAAGCTGGCAATTCAACAACTTTGCTGCACACTGAGTGGTTCTGATGTGCAACCAGAGAAAGTTTGACAGATGATAAGAGTCATAAGAGCGTCATTTCAAAAATAACGCACACATACGCAACACTGATTAGAGGATCATGCAATTTTGCTACAAATTGCCTCAGCTACAGTTGAACACTTGAAGAATGAGCACTCTTTTGCCTGATTGTACATATAGTCGTAGCTGATTTTGTTGGATGATTGATAGAAATGGCATCTGCAGGTATCTCGGGTACTGTACCATTGATAGATCAAGCATCTTTCTTTAAAATTGAAACTTTGTTTATCATTGGAGCCGTTTCCGTGTAATACGTGAAAATATGAGTGATGGCCGATGCACATGAAGAACGAAAACATCAACTGGTGATCGAAGTCTGAAGCTTTTTTTTTAATAAAGATGGTCGAGCAACGTGTAAGGCAATCGCATTTTAAAAAAATTATTCGCAGAAATGAAAAGATTTGGTCTATTTTTCCTTGTCCTTATTGTTTCACTGCTGAATAAAAGAAAAAAAAATCTGGACACTGCAACACTATGGAAACGAATATTTGTCGTTGAAAGTAGTGTGTTCAATTTTCAAGTAAATGTGGGCTAGAGACTCCGAAGCTGGATGAAATTTCAGTCAAACAAGTAGAGAAGCCCCTTCTTCCCTAGACCCAACAAATATGTCGGCAAGTTGAATCAAAAGCCAAGTAGGAACACGGCAGATCGAGTTCCATATGAATCTGTCCCACAGCAGTGCATTGCATTTGCGAAATTGAAGAGGACAATGTACAAAAACGACTTGCCTTGATCACACGTAATCCACAGGTTTTGTATGACATTACGCACCCTCGTATCAGAAACTGTGCCAATACAAGTGGGAAGCCTTACCTCGTGCGCCATACAACCCAGACATTAGCCCGCCAGACTAAGACTTATTCCCAAAATGAGCCAATGCCTCTGCTGGGTTTCTTTTTTTAAGAGAGCCTTCTAATGCCGCATTCAGCAGTTGGACATAAGTTCTGAGATGACTGGCATATCTAACCCTAAATCAAGGTGGCGCAAAAGTTGTCACGCAATGTTCTTTGGCTGTATTTTTTTATTAAAGAAAAACTTTGGTGCTGCTTTTGGATTATGTTTACTTGGTGTCTTGAATTTTTTTACATTAAATGGAGAAAATGATATCGGCTAAGTGACTGCCACTCGAATTGATGACTATTCGCGCCTGGTTTGTGGCATTTTCCATCACTCCTGCTAGAATTTCCGACGATAGATCCTAGCATTCCAGACGGGTATTCTCTTGGAGGGCTTAAAGAGTCAGAGGCTTGTTGACATAGACTTGTTACTTTCAAAAACCCCACAAATAGAAGTCTGGAACGGTTAAATCAGGCGAACTTGCCGGCCGATGCAAATTGCTAAAACGAGAGATTAGGCGACCCGGAAATATGGCTATCAGAATTTCGGTTGTGGTTCATGCAGTATGCGCCGTTGCTCTATCTCGTTAGAGCCATAGTTTCTGAAGTCGCAGTTCATCCAATTGAGGAAGCAGAAAGTCGTAAAGCATGGCTCTGCAGCCCTCGCCGTCCACAGTAATTCGCTGCGTTTTCGAAAAAATAAGGCCCGCCTCCACACAATGCAGTAACTTTGAGCGGATGTAAGGGCTCTTCGTGGGTTATACGCGGGTTTTCAGTGTCCTAAAAGCAATAATTTTGCTTACTCACATATCCACAGAGATGGAAATGGGCCTTGCCGCTCATGATGATTTTCGATGAAAAGTTGTCTCCCAGGTGGTCAAGATTCAGAATGGCTTGAGTGTAGATTACACGCGCTTGGCGGTCAACAGCTGACAACTGACGCACTGTCTGCTCTTTGAAAGAGAACACCTTACAGTGTTTCAACAAAATTTTTTGTAAAGATCGCCGATTGAGGCCCAATTACGTCGCCCGTCGCCTGGTCGGTACTCCAGGGTTCTCTGCTACATCTTCAACCACAACTGCGATATTCTCAGCAGGCCAGATCTGGTAACATCTCATTTTGTCCCGTACTCTTTAAACGAGCGATTAAACGTCGGAGTATTTGCATAATTGGTGTCGGACGACCTGGAAATCTGCGCCAAAATTCACGCTGCGCCAATACCACCGAAAATTATTCTGCAAAAAAAATCGAAGCATTTATTCCGCGTTCTTTAGGACGTGTATTTTGTATTTGTTTACTTTAAAATATCAAAGTAGAACTGACATTTGCCGCCATTTGCAAAAATGGCATCTTCCAATAGGGCGATGAGTTTTGCGCCACTTAGTATATATAAAATATGCAATGTACATTATTTATGAAATGACCCTCGTCTGCAGACCACAGCAATATCTTTTGGGTACAGACTACGAAGCCTATCTAGGATATAATGTTAAAATCATGTTCCGTGATTCCAATTCGAGATTCGGTAAGAAAGGCATCTCTGAACAGTGAACCGAAAGCCAGGCTTTAAAACCAAACAACAGAAAACGGCTTGGGAATCACAGCTAAAAATACGGTAACCTTCGATTTGTTGACACAGCAAACTGGTTAACTCCGAACAGTCGAATCGTCACGTGCTGACTAATGCAAGGCATTTGTCAAATATCTCAAAAGTCAAAAAATTTAGGAAAGACTCTGATCACTTCTAAGCTGCAGTCTAATTCAGATAACTTTATCTCCTTCAAGGTCGAATGATACATTCATATAACTATGCTGTTATTCTACTTTGGTTTGTCCACACAACTAGGGTCCAAAATCATAGCTGGGAAAATCACAATCATACTCTACTCTCGTCTTACAAGTCCTGATTTCGGGAGCTGATTCTGGATGACAAGTACGACAGAAGAGCCGATTTTGGAATCTTTGAAATGAAAAAATGAGAAGATTTAAAACCGAAACGACTGAGAACCGTCGACTCTACTGACTCCCGCACATTAAACGAATAGGCGAGATTGCTTTTGTTTGAGAATCCACCAACCCGAGTCACTCCGTTCATGAAGAACCGAGAAACTTGCTGAAGGCTTAGGTGTGAAGGAATCGCAAACTTGGAAACGAACAACGACCTCTTGACAATGAAGATTTGAAAACAATGTGAGCTTAGGCTCGGGTCCGCCAATGGTTTTTCAAAATATGAAGCATCTTATCACTTTTTTGTAGTGCCGGTTCAATACCATCAGGCTAGTGTATGGCTTATATAAGCACTACGCACTCTTCTTAGAAGAGCTAGCGTATTCGAAGTTCAAATCTATAAGGTTTTTTCAACACTTTTCATTTAGTACTCACACTGTTACTGGTACTAGTCTATCTAAGGACAGTAAAGGAACCTGGCTTTTAAAGTTGAGATTATTGCATTTGGAAACAAATTATATTTCGTAAAACGAGCGTGTATGGAAGAGATAGAAGCCTTAACTGAAACGTAAATAGATAGATGATAGAGGGTACACCTTACACTCAAGCAGCTAATTAAAAATGAGGTTCTTCTCGCAATACCTGAGGGATAAAAATGCAATTCTAGATATACGCGGATAGTTAGAAACATGCAATATTTACTACAGTTATCACAGATTCGCGGAGAAATCGACTACGATAGAAGGACAGAGTGTAAATTAACTATGTGCTTATAAATTGAACACGTGCCTCCAATGTACTGATAGTAGACTTTTTTTGAGATGGAACTCTAGATTCTTATCATTTTCTTACAAACGGCCGGTTGTCCAATGGAAATATGCTTCAGAACGCTTAGAATAGCCAACCTTATGAGGACCTGAACATGAAACTCCCCTGTTTGCCCGTCCATCTGTTGCAATAGATAGGCGATTCTACGTTTTGAAATTAGTTCTGAGGTATGTTTCCATCGCCAATAAAATCCTAACCACCGTACTGTATGAGCAACTAGAAATGCTGTTTAGTCGTACTTAATGGCAAATACGAGTGTAGCTTCCGTCCCGACAATTTTCATATTTTGACATTGACGCAGGGTATGGAGTTCCCGAAAAGTTTTGTATTCGACGAGTTGTTTTTCTTTCAACTTAGTGCTCGTACATACAGTTCGGGGTTTCACGGTTATATGGTATGTAAGAGACTTTCCAAGCAAATCCGTCCAGTTGCTGAGCTATGATGGTGACTCTGACATAATCAGTTGCACTAATATAGCATACATTCCATCGACAAGGAAAGTATCAGCATATTGCATTTAAGGAAATGCTGAAGACTGTTATTTAACAATATATGTACATACGAGTAACACCGAAGTAACCCCACAATTTGACAACGAATAACCCTAGCACACTGTTGCGACGTGGCAAAACACCTTTTGACTTGACAGGCTTAAAAGGTGATCTACAAAACCTTGATTCTTTCAGTTTTGGTATGAGGCGGCCCAGTTGAGTGTGTTTTTGTGTTTTTTTCAGCGCGTTTTCTTTTTTGAAGGTTTGATTTCGCTGCATCTAACGCTCTGATTGCCGGAAAAATCATTCCATCTGTCGTTATCCATGAGCGCGCTGAATATCGGTAAGCCAATAAGATATTTCTTGATCAAGAATGTAGAACGGATGACGAGCCTCGGAATCACCTTGGATTGCTTATATTTGGAAATAGCATCAGTGCATGACTTCCAGGACTCCGCGATATTTGCTTTTAGGGGGCAATCATTGTACATCTTAGCAAATGCTTTACCACCTGCTTACCCTGTCACTAACGTGCACTCTTTCTCTGGCTATTTCGGTGTCATTTAGGGGTAACTTAAATCGTGCTGTCGGTTTTGAAAATTCTTTGACTCCTACATTTAGTATTGTTTGACAAATCATTATGAATAGGCCAACACCAGAAGAATACTTCCGTATCATTCAAACTTATTTTGGAAATTAGTTTTCAATTCAACATACTCTAAATGCCACAAGGCCAACAAAAGGCAAAGCAATGTGCGTGCAGAAGTAACTTTGGCCGCTTTGGGTTAAAATATGGCGGAAGATACGGAATTGTCAGTTCGGCGTCCATTGCAATACTATGTGGGTAATTTTGCCTAAGGGTCTCACACGTATGTATAAGATAAAGCTGGTGCAGAAACTTGAAGCCACAAGACGGACGTTTACGGATTGTGCTCTTTATCAGTCTTAAATCGATCCTTATATTTATCGAACGTTCGTGTTTAGTGAAGAAGCTCCCTTTTGCTTCTATGGGCTTGTGAACAACCGAAATTGCAATATCTACAGTGGAATAAGTCCAGAAGGGGTTCACGAGTGTCACTGCATTCACAAAACTGGACTGCTCGGCGTGGTCTTCACGCTGGCGTTGCCGGTCCTTCGTTTTGCTGGATAAAGTTACAGGAAACTGACTAGTGTTTATCATTCGACAATATCCACGACATTGATTTGGACGACATGTGGTTTCACCGAGGTTGCGCAATGTATCTTACTGCTCATATGTTGATTCGCCACAGAGATCTGGCGACTTGACAACCCCCAACCAATTTTGGTGTAAAAATACAAACTATTAAGCCAAATCATCGAAATTGGGAGTAATATCGGACCAACACGATGCCATCAACAGTTCCAGACAGCACTTAAGAAAACACCTTTTATAAGTAGTAGGGCCAAATCGGACGGAGTGAAGAATTGTGTATACAAGACTTTGAAAAGCTTTGGCATCTTGCTGAATATTTGGTGATATTGACTATATGATCGTTCCAAAGTAGGCTGCAATTGACGCGCATACCGAACATGGAAAATCTTTCAGTTTCAACAGTTTAAATAGCTTTGTGGAATGATCCTGATGAATGTTTGAATTTCCCTAACAATAGCATTGTATTTTTGAAGCAATCCACTCGGCTAGTGGCTCCCCAAATACAATATTCAGTGACCATAGCATAAGCCACCGTTCCTATTTTATGGCCAAAATCCAGGGTCAGAAGTCCGCAAAGAAATATAAAAAGCAGATAGACTGCGATCACCAAAGGAATATACCGGATCATTAGAAGATAAGAGATCATTCCTGAAAATTAAAAAGAATGTCAAAACTAGAACGGACCCTTGGGGCACATCAGCATTTATTTTGTTGATGTCAGACTTGAAACTATCCGTAATATCATAACTCGAAGTAGACTTTCCGAACAGAAGTTTCTAATACAGTACATCAAGTAAGAAATTTGGCGATAGTAAATGTATGCATTTTCGACAGAAGTGCCTGCTGTCAAACCCTGACAAATGCTTTTGTCAGTACCAAGTGGAAGTATCTGGCTTTCATTACATTATTGTAGGCTATGGTTCCACGTTCCCATGAGACATGTCACCAAATCACTAGCGGACCTGTTGCTCCTAAAATATGAGTAGTGCCGCTCTTTAAGATATTCCATGAGCTGACGGCTTATCAATCGGTTAATGAAAATCAAGTAAGACGAGTAGTGGAATAGAAATAAACATCAAGCCAACTTCCACTAAGAATTTAGTCTCCCCATTAAATGTTGGATGCCACCCACGGCCATGGAGCAAAAGGAGCAAAATAACCACTGAGCCCAAACGTCTTTCTTTCTTTCTCTATCCCATTTTTCCAAAAAAAACTTAACACATGCTGAGGCATTATAAGTGTATTCATACGAACAAAACGTTCGGCGGAGGACGGAGAAGAAGGTTTACATTTTCCAGGGACTGGACAAAATGTGTTTTCCATCTACTCGCAAAGAGTCCTTAGAAGTTGAATTCATGAAAAAACTTACGCCGGTTTTGGTTTTGGTTTTGGTTTCACCGACGTGGATTTGGGTATATTGAGATTTTTTTTTTTGTTTTTTTTTTTTTTTTTATAATTGGCGCGCGCACAAGGGATTTTGTGTAGAGCTCGGCAGGGTATTCCATAAGCGAGTTGTACGGCTTAGGAACGAATCACGATATCTCAGAATACGTTCGAAGGTAGGCTTGAGGGTATAATGATGAGCATTCATAGCGAGGTGGGTGTTATGGTTAAAAGTTAGAAGGGGTGGAATGCTATTGGCAATTTCGGAGGAGCACTGGTGGTCAAAATAGCAATACAACAAGGTGAGACAGGAGACATTACGTCTGTGTTCGAGGTTTCTGAGTGACTGTGTGATATTGTCATCACCTATGAGTTTTACCCCTCGGTTTTGGATCCTATCTAGCAAGTGCAAAGAGGTTTTAGGAGCACCTGACCAGATGTGAGCATTGTACTCCAATTTCGGGCGTATACACGCATTATACATATTTTGAGGCCAGATTAGAAGGGGTGAAATGTTTCTTACATTACTTGCGGAAACCTAGATATTACGCAGCATTTTTGGTGACATCGAGCATGTGGTCGTTTCAACTTAAGTTGTCATTGACACACATACCGGGAATGGAAAGTTTTTCGGTTTCAACGATGCAAGTGCCATTCATGAATAATAGCTGAGTACTTAAATTTCGCTTTGACGACAACAGACAACATTGTGCTTTGGAAACATTAAATTCCACTCTGTTGATATTTCCCTAATTGGTTATGCTGCCACTATCGGAATTTTATGAGCTTAACATACGCTGTCGTTCCCGTTCTACAGCCCAAGAGCAGGGACGCGAGTCCTGTTGTCAGCAGAGAGTGCTGTTGTCAGCAAAAATTGGATATATTGGATTAGAAGTAGCTGACAAGAGATCATTAATGAAAATTAAAAAGAGTGTAGGAGACAGAATGGAACCCTGGGGCTCACCAGCATTTATTTTGTGAATATCAGACTTGAAACCGTCCAAGACAACTTGAATTGAACGTTCCGAAAGGTAATTTCTAATCCATTGAAGAAGAGAGTCGTCGATCCCAAGAGCACGCATTTTCAACAAAAGAGCCTGATGACAAACTCTGTCAAAAGCCTTAGAAATATCAAGTGCAACTATCTTGCTTTCGCCATATTGGTGTACACTTTGGTTCCACTTTTCGGTGAGACATGCCACCAGTGGACCTGTTGCTACGAAAACCGTAGTGCCGGTCATTGAGAAGTTTTCGCGTTTCGAGATATTTCAGGAGCTGACGATTTATCAGCGTTTCCATGACCTTAGAAAGAAGGGACGTAAGTGCAATAGGTCTAAAATATAGAAAAAGAGAGAGGAAGATTCGCCTTTTTACGGATGGGCTGGACAAATGCTGTTTTCCATCTACTCGGAAAGAGTCCTAAAGAATAGGATTGATGAAGAAGCTTACGCTGTATGTATGTTAAGATCTTTGAGTATTCTTGCTACTATATGAGTGCGAAAGTGGATTCGTCCATGTGACGATTCAACGCACTCAAGTGTAGGCGGGGATAACGCACAATCTGGGAGTGTTGAACTGGCCGCAAAGTGAGCAGCAAGCCTTTTCCAAAGAGCTGACAGCTGGAATGTAAGTGAGCGTTGGGATGGAGGTTGAGGCAGAATTTCTAATGATCTTGATGAACGACCAAAAGCTTTTACTACCTTTGGGACATTGTAGTATTTTTTGCCTCAGTTTTTGGTGGAATAGAAATTCCACGCGCTTGAGAAAGACGTTGCAGTCATTCCTGGCTCGTTTGAACTTTTTTCGGTTTTCCTCCGTCGAGTCGGTCTTGTAGGGCCGAAAAAACATTTCTCTAACCCTGGCAGTCTCCTTACAGCTCGAGTCGTACTATGCCTTTTCTTTTGGTTTGATAGTCTTCATCCGATGAGGGATAAAGCATCTCATTCCAAAAAGAATAGTGTCAGTGATCATATCAGCAACGGCATCCACGTCGTTATCGAGGAAACATAACGACCAGTCAAATTTCCTGAAGAAGGTGTTAAGTCCGCTCCAATTGGCTTTTACCACTGTGTGGTCAGCATACAAGAAATTAGCTGATATGACACAATGGTCTGACTAGCCTAGAGGGGAGAGCACATCAACGGTGTACTTATCAAGGCGAGAAGTTAAAAACAAGTTCTGAGTGTTGGCGATATGACTATCTACGTCTGGTATCTGCGTGTGCTCATATACAAGCTGCGTTAAGTTGTTCTCAGCAGCGAAGATCGCAACACACCGTCCTTCGAGTGTTGTCTGTCCAGAATGTCGAAGCCACCCAGAATTGTGTATATTGAAATCGCCCGTAATAAGTATTTCAGTATGGGGATACAGGGATACAATTCTTTGAATGGAGTCAGACAGCGCATCAAACTCGTTAAAGATCGAGTTGCTGTCCAGTTTGAGTCTTCTGTAAATAAAGCATTAGTGGGTAATTTGCTTACGGAGATCGAATTTTAACCACATGAAATTGAACTCCGAATTGGAACAGGGACTACATTGTGGTGAAATTTGTTAAGCTACATCACTACTCACATAAATGGCGAGACCGCGGTGAGAGAAGAATAATGGCACTAGTTCGTAGCCAGGTAGCTTCAGATCAAAGTGATCTGAGAGGTGTTGGCGGGAATCTACCTGCGTTTCACTGAGTACCAAAACAGCTGGTTTGAATTTACAGACGTGGACGAATGCGGAAAAATGATTACTTCTTAGCCCGCGTATATTTGCTATGTCCACTCTAAATTCCCGAGTCATTACAAACTAACAAACACAAAAGACACAAACACCAACGATGCTAAGTAGAGCTGCAACGTGGAAACTCTTACGTTGGTTTACCGAATCAGATTATTGTAGGTGTTATGCCCTTACAACAACATGAGACAGTGCACCAACAGAATTCACACTCGCAACCCGATATTCATCAGTTGTTACATGCACTCAAGTAATCTTCAAGTAATCTTGCTATTACCTGTCAAAAGTGAATTCATCCCATAGAATGTATGACGCGCTGTAGTCTGGACAAAGACGGAAGCATTTATTGCATCTGCCTGGGAAGTGGCAGCAAAGCGATTGCTGTGTTGGAATGAAGGATGAGCCAGACCAACAACCAACCACTTTTACAACTTTTAGTATATGGTAGTAATTTTTGCATCAGTGTATGATCATATTTCTAAACTTCACACGTTTTAGTAAATCGTTCCTCTTCGGTTTTCTTCTGTCTGGTTGTTCTTATAAGACCGTACAAGCATGTTCTATAGCTCTGACAGCCTCTTTACGGCTCGAATCGTGCCACCTCTTAAAACACTTAGAAATTGTCCCTACTGTTTAGTTTTTTGCCTTCCCTACTGTTTCGACGGATTTGGGACTTTCTGGTCGGTACCGCTGCACTCTCTATTTCTTTGGGCCGCTCAACTGTATTGAATACTCAAATCAGTAAATATTGTCTTTTTCACTTCACATTGGACGTCTTTCTTTATGTTTTTGAATGAGTTATGATATAATACGACGTCACTCCAGGTAGTTTTCTACTTAAAGACACCTTGAATCACAGATTTATTCATTTTCCATTTCTCTAAAAAGTGCATTTAAATTTTGTTCAGCTTTGCCTATAATAATCTTACTCGTAACTTGGTCATCTATATTTTGCATATCTTTCCTTGACGGTTCTTGGGAGAATCTCTGAAAATGATCCCTATTGCCTTTGAAAAATCCATCGGAATACCTGCACCACATCCGTATCGTTGGTTGAACCAATGCGAACTAGCTAAGGCAACGACTGCAGTATAAGAAATACTCGTACTTTTTACTTCATTACAGTCAATCAAAACATACGAGTACATCGATTAGACCTGCTTCTACCAACGATACTCGGGATCTGATTCCATGAACTATTATTCTTTTCCAAATCTTTGAATCTTCAGTGTTTAAATGTACAATCCTTTATCTACATATTTTGGAACACACTGTCTATTAATTTGTACCAATCCAGCATTTGATTACATTTTGTCAAAGGACATGATGGTACCTCAAAGCTTCCCAATGACAAAGTAATTTTATTTTTATTTTTTTGTCCTCTGCATCATGTCTGAAAAGTAATTTCTATGGAACATATTAAGCATTTTAGAAAGTGCACTCTCTGTGCATCTTTTTCGATGTAATCTCCCTATTGTTGCAGTAAAAGACGAGTGACAATAACGAAGAAATTTTAGATCTCTAAGAGTTTTATGTTTACACACGTTGCCGATGCCTGCCAGTATGTCCTTGAATCCATTTACATTCGGTTAAGCTTTGAACATGGAACATTTTCCGACAGCTTTTCTGGCGTCTCTTTGAGGGAATTTTCTTCTTTCTTTCATAGTCAGCGAATATGTATCAAGTGCTGGTAAATTGTAATCCTGCAAACCGGCGCGATATTTTCTCTATTATGTAAATCACAAGTAATTCTCAAAAGAAAATCCATCCCTTCTCAGTATGAAGGAAGTACGAATGTGTTTTCAAAAATAGAAAGGAAACTTGTCCTTTAAATTCCACCCCATTAGTCATGACTTTAATTCTTACATAGTGACCAAAGTGTTAACAATTATAAATCACTGCAACCTCAGGATGTCAGTTTCCTTCCTCTCGAGGCGGTTAGGTCTGCATTTTGTGGAGCAACCGAAACCACAAACTGTTTCGTCACTTTCACTGAAAGTTGCTCGTATCGCCCATGTATTAGAGTTTGCCAGAGTGCAAATCTACAACCACATCGCTCTTCCGGTCGCCAAGCATACAAAGACAACAGAGTCCTACTTGCAATTGCAAATGTTTCCGCCTCATCCATTTAAACGGGATTTTGTTATCCTTGGCCTTTCCGATTCCTTCTGTTAGTCCCTTTTGTTTCACTTCCTTCAGCGGTGGGGTGGGAGAATTTGTAAGAAAAATTTATCTTCGGCAACGCCAGTGTTTGAAAAATCAGTTCCGGTGTGCAAAAAGGATATGGCGGAAGGATGTGTATGCAGCAACATTTCAACGCGTTAAAGAGTTTCGAAAATTGGAAAACGTCTGGAAAATGTATTTTTGTAATAACATTTGATGTTGTGTCGTCATGGTGTCTGGAACATACATTAGATGGTGTATGGGGAATGCAATATCACCATCCATTTCATTTTGTTTGATGAAAGTGGGTATTTGGAATAGTATCCGATGTGGCCAGTCATGGTTTAACCATTAATTTCTAAAAAAGTTTTGCTAACAACTCGTAAAATTAGATATTTTGACAAACGAGTATATGTAGTGTCAAAAAATTAGTCGGGACAATTGTTGGCGTATTAATTATTGCTCGTTTTAGCCTTCATGATATTCCCCTTAATTGAAGAGCTAAGTCTTGTTTAAGTCTTCTCCAATATATTTTGAATCTTTTTTTCGAAGCCCAACAAAAAAAAAAGGGGAGTTGTGAAACAATTGTCCCTTCAAGTCATTTAATCTCGTAATCATCACAATGAATAGGTCACAAGGTCTTCTATGTCTCTCTGTAAGGAGCTGTCGTTTGTAGAGTATAGGTCTAGTGCAGGTTGGTATGTGACTCAGAGAGATGCAACCGTAAAAATTATATTTCGCCCAGACGAATTTAATTCGTTTCTGGAAAACTCACCGCCGATAGTTGAGGCCCTACCAGGTTTTCCTGTTTCCAACTAGAGTATGGGCTCAATGCTGAAGTTGGCTTCGAAAACAACACTGCCAAACAAGATAGTTGCAATTGGTATTTCAAATGCACTTGACAGGGTTTGGCATCAGACTCTTTAGTCGAAAATATATGAATTTGGGATTAAGGAATCTCTTCTTCAATGTATTACAATTTACTTTTCGGAAAGTTCAATTCAAGATGTCCTTAATTGTTTCACGTCTGACATTCAAATGCTAATAGCGTTACGTTCGTTAAGACCTTCTACCATAATTAACCATAGATTCGATTTTTGGACGTAATCTGAAATATCATGATTCTAAGCCGTACAACTCACTTATCGCATCTCCTGCTGAGCGCTATATTTCCTAGTCATTATAACTTGCTAACATTCTAAACCAACGTACATTGGTATCGCTCTTTGTTCCCTTCTGGATCTGCGAAAAAGTTTGCTCTGTCTTCTGAGCAAAATCTAATTGGATTTCTTATAGAGTTCAATTTAATCTATTTAAACCAAATGTTTTCCTTTCTTAATGGTAATGTTTCGCTATTTCTTGGGTTAGACCTCCATGCCATGAGTAAAACGTAGTTTTTAGTGATGAATTAGCTTCTACGGATTTGCCCTGAAACTATTTGGAGAGATCTGCAGAGACCGGAGCAAACGATAGTCAGTGTGTGCTACTTCTGGACTATCAAAACTCCCCAACCTAACATACATCTCACACTGTCTGCCGGGTCATCGAAGAAGCGTGCGTGAAAGGTCGTTGTAGTTATGGAAAATATCTGCTCTCCTATTAGTCAATTTGGACCAATCTCTTTCAATTTCGACTTTTTCAAATCACGCCTGTCAAGGCTCACCATTTTTACCAACAAACTTTGACGGCTCCGATTGGCGTACGTGATCCATTTTCCATCACCGGTAATGACTTGACTTAGAAATGGTTCGAATTCAAACAACGTATGGCGGATATTAACTGTGTCCATTGTGAAGAACCCGTACATCAAGCTTCTTTTCTATCCAGCATGGTTCCAGAAAGTTTTGTCGTCAACCCTAAATTCCGTAGTAATCTCGAAAGTGCTGATATGCCGGTTGCGCTCGACTCCCTTAAGACATAAGCAGCAATGATACAAAAATAATTATGATACACAGAGTCAAAATGTCCTTTTCAATGGGCATCATCTGACGGACAGAAATTACTTATTACTGTACCCACGGGCTTTCAGATTCAGTCAAAATAAAGGCGTGAGGACTATTTTCTATATCTGGAAATTATGGTCTTGGCAATGGCGGTTTTTTCTTTTTGGTATGGGGGAGGGAAAATCCTACTACAGACATACTCACCAGTCCGCCTTGCAACTGCGTTGGCATAACGTCAGGGTGTAGCCACCTTCCAGTTCTACAACCTGGCAACAGTAACGAACAAGCTCGTTTCTTAGTCTAAAAGACACTTACATACCCCGAAGGTTCCCGTGGTTCCTAATCAGTAGATCTTCAGATCTTCCATAGCTACTGTTTTTTCCGATGTTTCACCCTGCTGGTAACCCGAAGGAGTCAGTGACATGCACAGCCGGCGCAGCCTGGCTTCGTATCAAGTAATATCTAAGTGTGAAGAGATGCAGGCCCGCCCACCTCCTGCTCCACTATTTTCTTTACCTTTATTACCAACCGTAGGTGCCCACGATTCTCCATGCATGCTCGCAACTCAACATCGCGGAAACGATATTTTCGCAAATGATTACCTTGCCGAGGTGAGGTTCCTGATGCCACCTTGCGCAGACGAAGAACGTGTGCTCGGCTGTGTCGTCCACCGCAGGGCAATAGTCGCATCTAGATGATTCTTTCGCTGGAATGCGGTGTAGCTATGCATTGATCTACCCATGTGCAGAGAAAAGCTGGGTAAGGCAATAGTTCACTTCACCATGACTTCACTTCAGCAACGGGCTCAGCACCGATATAAGTCGGTGAATCCACTTATCCACGACGAAGTGGATGCCAGCACGCCAATGATCTATACCTCCTGTAGCTGTCTTATTCAGATTCCGGGAGAGAAATTTCTCTTTGTGTTCCCGAGTCAACAATGGGACGGGCACGGTTCTCGCAATCACCATAATGGGTGCCGCGAAGACTGTGTGGTAAGCACAGTTGATCTGAATGTACCCTACGCATTGTAACGCGGTAAGATGCTTTCGGAGACCTCATCTCACACATACAGCTGCATACAGCAGAATTAGCAACCGACGATAGTAACCTTCTTGACGATTCTATCGGGCCGCATTGGGTATCAGGTATCAGCAACAGCGGGGCGGCTGCTACCTTGGTGGCTTTTCAGTCACCCACCCTATATGCCTCCCAAAGGTAAGTTATGAGATGCCGTCATTCCGATATACCGGTTCGAATGACGACGGAGTCAGAAGGCGTTGGAGTTTCCAGCGCCTACTGAAAAGTAAACGCTCATTGTCCAGGAGCTAATGTAGTTTCTCTGCAGCATCGATCTTAAAGACTTCACTCGGTACCCAATCAGTGATCGTGTTACACTTCTCAGTTCTTCGGGTATGAAAGGAGGGATCTCATTCGTTATGATGGAACAGGCTGCAGATCATTTCCATCACCAATGAGGGTTCCATCGGGCTCCGTGGATCTTACGGAGCGCCTCGGCCCCACTTGTCCTTATCAGCATCATGAATAAGCTCTTACCAACAAAGCCTTTTGTTCGTTCGGATCGCCCTCATCAGCTCTTTCTTCGCTGTGCCTCTGGGAGATGCGGCCGAGGCATTGACTTTCACTCCACAGGATCACGATTTCTTGAATCCAGCAGTAGCTCGTCTCTCGCCTGAACTTTGTTGGCCTATAGGGCATGCATACATTATACCATTTGTTGACAAGCCAGCAAAATTCGGCGCATTAGACAGAGCTTTAAAAAGTACTTCTCGGTGGAACTTCACTGTTTTACTTGCTTTTGCGGGTGCAAGAAGTATTTCTGTTGGTCCCGTACTGTGCACGTTCCGTGCCACGAAGGTAATAAACTGATGGTTACTCGCAGTGTAGTCCTCCAGGAATCTGCAGACGGAGATTTGCACTTGACGCTGCGAAACTTGAGTCGATCACAGAGCCCGTGGTGTCAATTTGTCTAAACGTCCATTTATCACCAGAATTCATCATAGAAATGCCGAGCCTCGCGATCATCTCTGGCACTCACCGTACTCTGGGATCAGTTTTTGTTTAACCCAATTCGGTGGCTTCGGAGTTGAGATCGTCTACGAACACGACATCACCTCTCTCTCCCAATATACAGGTAGCGTCAAGTCAGTAACGGAAGACTCCCATCATAGTATCCGGGGAGAGAAAGCAACTCACATGGGCCATGGCGGCAAACTTGATCCACACGTATCCATCTCCAGCTCCTGAAGACCGCAACGGCCACCGTGTCCATCCTATAGCTATACCAGCCCCGGTCCGATAAGGTACGGTTCTGCTCACTTAATAAGAATAGGCTTACCCCTCAGTTACGGGGAAACTGATGCAGAAAGTCCTGCGCAAACTTGGACCTCCCAAGGATTGCCAGCAGGATCAGCACCATTGCACACAGCTGATCCCACAACATGTCGTACGCCTGAAGCGGGGTCGACGTCTTTGCAGCTTACTTCCGTTGAGCAGCTACATGACCTCTTTCTCCATGTCTCCAGTACGCTTCGGACCTGTCGACCCCGTTGCAGTTACTTGCAAGTTGGACGAACCCCATGCACCAACAGCAGCGCTCCGCTCTTGCTCTATTTCTGAGGTTTACTTAAGAACCTCAGCGGTGGATGCCAGGGCATCCATGGACTACCACTTAACTGGAGGTTTCTTTTAGGAAGTAGCTCTTTACTGCTGTTTCCACTTCCTCCGTTGTCTCCTTGGGGTCGCCGTCTCGGATCTCCGAGGTGGGATCAATACGTTGATCCCACAAACGCCTAGCACTACTTCGCTGATGTCGGCTACGAAATTATCGCAACTATTCTGGGCAGTTTCAGATTCAGATTAGTCCTTCTCTTTTTTTAGAACTGTACACTACAAGTAAGACATACCGCGCGGCGGCCTATTATAGTACATACCAGATATATTATATAAGGAATAAATGTACTCATACGAGTAGATGTATGTATATGCTGGTCAGGTTCATAAAGTTCCACTAGAACTCCACCCGGTCTCGACTCTCGCATCGCTTTAACGTGGGGGCCCAGACTTTCCACGTTTACCTTCTTCATTAGTCCAAAGACTGCCTCGGGTTTCGCCTTGATCCACGGTCGCAAAGGCTCCCTTTTGCTGGTGAATTTCGAAAATATTGGACCGGGTTTCTCCCCTATTTCCCACATTTTTCTTCTTCGTCTTCACAGTCGCCACTCCTCTTCCGATGGAGGATTTGTTCGCATTTTCTTGGAGAGAGACAAGGTTATTCGTTGTTTTCCCTCTTTTCTTTGCTGAACTGTCTGTGTGGAGTAGAAATGGGAAAACAAAAGCTGAAGGGATTTAAATATCTAACTTTAATAAAACCACGAGCATGTGTCGGATCATACAACATATACCTACAAAGGGACTCAATTTAATATGTAATAAAGTGCCTTCATTGAAGGCTTTTAGGCACAAAGTTATTCTGCTCCTAATTAGCGCAGAAGGATTAATTTATAACGCACACATTGACCCCAGATGGTACTTCTTAAATTACGTAATTCTAATTTCGAAACGAATGTTCTCGTAGTGCGGGATATCAAAATTTTATCTCTCAATCACAGCAAGTTCTTGTGTAATTCAAGTCCATTTAGACCTTCCAGTCAAGTGCATAGAAAGAACTGAACATAAAGCCAATTGAAAGGACGACCATCTGATAGTCTCAGAAAGTTTGCAATAAATCGTAGAACCTTGTGCAAGTTTATCTCACTTAAAGGAAAGCGTTCTCCTTTCTGCTTTTTTTTTTTTTTTTTTGTTGCTCTGCCTGTTCCTTTTACAACTTTCGTTAGCACAATTAAATGAAATTAAAATATCTTAATGGAAGTTCTCAAACTCTTTCTTAATCAGTTCTCCAAGCTGAGCTAATTTATTGGTATACACCGTGATATATTTCACTTTTTCCAATCCCAGTACTTTGTCTTACATTCTCCCATCAATTGCTTCGTAATTGCTTGAGTCCTTTTCGCACCTTTAATTAAAAAAAAAAAAAACAAAAAAAAAATCCTTAAACTCAAACAAAAAGGCAAAAAAAAAAAGTTTCATCCAATTCTCGTTGTGCAGGGTCAATTCGACGGCTGGATAAATAACTCCCCATTTAACTCGTTCGTTATTTTTGGCCACTTTCGCCATGTCATGGCAGATCGATTTGTATTTTTCCTTTGCTTCGTGCAACACGATTAATGTCTTTCTTTTTGCAGCAAATCCAAATTTAGTTTTTTTGTCTTTCTTTGGGAGAAACAAAAAAAAAAAAAAAAAAAAATTGGAAACCCCAACTTCAATCGCAACGACGGACTATAAAAATGACCATCTTTGGGGCTATGAAACCATCAAGCATTTTGCTTCAATCCGCACCAGAATCACCACCACCGCCAACTAACATTACCATTGCCGCAGCGAGAGACGAATCGTGAGGTTTTCTAATTTTCGAAGGCGTTATAAAAAATCGAGTAATTTCGTGGATTCCTCTTTCGTCCTTCGTTTTGGTGTTTCAACCCCAATGGCCGGGGGTGGATTGAATGCGCGCGGGGAGTGCCACAATATTGGGTGTAATTAATGACTGTTAATTTGGGTAATTCCAGCAAATGGCTTAATCAAGTGCCGCCCTAGCTTACTTACTCACTATGGGGATGTGTGTTAGTATGTTTGAATGTATCCAAGTATCTTTTGATAAATGCGAATTTCACTCTATTCGACTGGGTGTTAATTGTTTTCACTTTAAAAAGTGCTTCTTGCCAGAGCGAGCCAAACTAAATTGCGAGAAATAAATTAGTACGCCCGAAGAGAGGTTTCAATTGGAATCGCCCACCCTTTGTTATTCTCGTCAAATTGTTGACATAAAACACAAGAAAAAGAATAATAACAAAACTTAGTCACAATGAGAAATAGAAACAAAGAAACAATTCAAGGAAATAAAATATGTCAACATTTGCACTTCCTTGTTGCGTGGAAGACACGGCGAAGAAGTATTCGTACGCCAACAAGTACTATCCGTATAGCCCATCTTTGGCTTCTTGGTGAAAAGGCGAATATTCGCATCTTCGAGTCCGTATCTCATAAGAAAGGGATCTTCATTTTGTATACGAGTATGTATCTTTGTATTTCTCTTATCTCTATGTCAAGAGATTCGCATTTGCCTTTTCTAACACAAAAGCCAACACTTTAAAAGCTCACACTGTACCACACCATACCATGGTAAAAGCACCCCCTCGGTTACATTTAGCCTTAAAGCAAAATTAACTCTTTAAATCATCATCCCTTAGCGTCACGTTCCACATTTCTGTTATGGCAAAGGGAATTCAAATCCCAAACCCTGGATAATATGGTACCAGGGCACCCCAGCCGCCACCCAGATGGTTTGGTGTGGGGTGGTGCTACAGGGCTTGGAAGAAACTCGCCTGGATAATGAGGGTTTTGAGGGAATGAGGAATTGAGAGTGAGATGGAAGAAAAAGGGATAAAAGTCAACTGAACGGAATTATTATGTGAACCGCAATAAGGATGTGTAAGTGACCCAAATTGCAGACATTTATCATTTGTGTCCCCACTATGGCCAACACCATTTCATCACATAGCTGGTGGTAGGTAGCTCCTTTCTATTCTCTTTGTTTAGATTTTTGGGTTGGACGTCACCTTCAAGGGACGATGACGGTGCTAGTGCCATTCGTATGTAGTGCTAGTGCTTGTCGTTTTATGCTGATACGAACTGATGCAAAAGTGCTACAGGGCAAGGACCCTCTTTGAACCCTTTCACATCCTAGTGTGTGGACTGCAGCCAGTCATACTCGTATAATGCTTGAAAGATCTGTGATCCGAGTGAGTAAGGAAGTTCTCTCTGTGCGAATTTGTAAAGGAGTCACCCTTTCAACGGGCGTCTGTGTGTAAGGATTTCTTTTTTTTTTTTTATTTTCTGACATTTAAATGTGGTAGCTTGTACTCGTTTATTTATTGCGTACTATATGGTAGGAAAGAAAAAAAGAATAGAAAAGGACGAAAACGTCATTTAATGGTGACAAATTTACTAGGCTAAAAGTAAAAGGAGAACCTTTATAGCTTCTGGTTGCATTGAGAAGTAAGTATACGTATGTGAACGTATGAATAAACATTAAATGCTTGTCGTAACTCACAAAGGCACAAAGAAAGACAAGCTCCTGGCTAGACTTTAGGTAAAAGAAATCCTAAAACTGTAGTGAAAGCAATCCAAACAAATCATGAACTAGAAAATTAGCTCTGACAAAGGTAAATGCCATAATAAATATGACAAGCGTACTTGAGCAATGTGCAGATGTTGGATATGACTTTTGAAATCTTTAAAGGAACTCATTTTTTCATCGCTGGGTTATTTTTATCTCATCATTGATCCTGTGGAACAAATTTGATGATATCCTGGATTCGTGAACCTATTAAATGTTCGTTTACGTGTTGAAAGGCCGAAACTTGTCATTGACCTCTGTAACAATTGCCCTCAGCGTCACAGTGTTTTGGTGGAGATACTTTGTACTGTGGCTTTGCCAGATTTTTTCTGTAAAAGACCTGCACGTATCACCTCTAAGCATATGCCTGAAGACCAGTAGCCCATTGAAACCACTTTTTCGGTGGTAGACATTGGTCAGGAGCAGAAGGACCTAAATTTAACTCAATTAAAAAATTATTGCCTGAAGACTAATAGTCTTCTAATAAAAACTAGTGGATGTAAGTGATGTTTCTTACGATCGATGACTTCATTTGACCATCTTTTCGACTATGTGATGGCGTTTTAAGTATTTCATCGTACATTTTTGTATTGTAAGAATCATTGGTGGTAGCTGCTGTAACATGTTGTATGACTTCTCGTTGCCCGAATTAGAAGGATTAAGTGTACAATATATAGATACTTATTTTACAGAAGATTCTTCACAGAAAGCCGAGTTGCTTTAAGCCTCCCCTGACATCGGATCTAGATCTAGAATAAAGTGGTCTGTTGTGATTTGGAACTGAGCGGGTTTACTTCAGTGGCGACTAGAATTGTTTGCTGTTCAAATTTTCTCAAACAGAGCGCGGCAAACGTCAATGTTGAAAGCAGCATATCCTTCGTTAATGGAAAGGATACTCTTGAAAATATCCTCAAATCATAGCGTCATTGAATGGAGAGGATATTATCAGATCAAAAGACATAGCTTACGAAAAACACGAGGCAAGTTTCGCCAACCTACACGCCAGTTGTCCAACCATTCTCAGCCTCTAAAAAGGAAGATAACTGGAAAATATACCTAAAACAAATAAAGCAGCGTTTTGAAGCATCCCGAATTATAGACGACAACCAAAAACGGGCGGACAATTTTGAAATTCTATAAAAACGGTATGATGTGGATGACATTGCAACCAAAAGCTTCAAGGATCTTACTGGAAAGCTAATTGAGAACTTTACCTCTAAAATTCATAATGTTGAAGCGCGATATTGATTCCATAAGACAATGATGAAACCAGAACGGTCACATGCGACTTTTTAGATCTTAGAGACAAGTGTCTTTAAGTCTATACTCTCCGCGATAGTGCTCGTACTCAGTCGCTACCGAAAGCGGACCCATCACTCCAAGATGTACTAAACATTGCGAATACATTCGAGGAAACACAACACACATTCTCCGCAATTACGGATAGCAACAATATAGCCGAAGTTAATCACCTACTAGTGACAAGCGGCTATCCAAGTGTTCGTCCGCTCGACACACAGCATCCCGTCGTAAATCGCGCACTGGATATTAGGTCAATTACAAAAGGAACAAGTGTCGGCATTACAAGTCGGTTTGTCGTAAATGCAAGAAAACGGGTCAAATTGAAGCAGTTGAAGGAAAGTCGAAGTGTCCAGGGGTCAGATAAAAGTTCTTATCGTCACAACTATTTTCAAGAGCAAAGTGTGAGTTTATGTAATTTTGTGGGGAGGCGGTATTTTACGGACGTGAAATTGCGATTGCACGACCATGTAGAAAATGGTTCACGATCATTTATTATGATGGAACTTGTCGTAAATGGGAAGACAATGACATTTCAAATTTCAAGTGGACACAGGAGCTTCGTGTTCGCCGATTTAATGAGACGGATATTAACAACGGGGCCAGCTTAAGTGTTCTTCTACCGACACAGTATTACAACCATATTATAACCGCTTTTCATCAGAGGGGAATTGGAAGTTGATGTCCTATAAAAAAAAAATTATGCATATCTAAACTTGTTCTTGTTAATAGTTGTGGCGCTAACGTTCTGGGATTGCTTGGTTTAGAGCATTTAATTTAACGATTCATTATACCGTTGCACAAACTAAGATAAATGACTTCCTTCTCAGCACCATCGAAGAAATCTGTAAGTCGTATTCTATTCTATTTACGACAGGATTACGTAAGGGCACGGAGCATGAAACTGGTGCTCAAGGAAGGGGCTATGCTAAAATTTTCTCGCCATCGTCCTATTCCATATGCGCTTCTAGAGAACATAAATCGACCGACTAATCGCACTGAGAATACTTAAGCAGGTATGTGCATAGCTGCAGTTGGCAGCTTCTCTGGTAATAGAGCAGATGCCAAGTGCTGGTATACGGATATGTGGAGACATCAAGTCAAGTGTAAATCCACAACTTGTAGCTAATCTTGAATTTTTCCGCCAACTTCATGGAGGGAGAAAGTTCACAAATATCGACTTGTCTGATGCTTACCTCGAAATAGAGTTGGATGATGAGTCAAATAAGATGGTAGTGATCAATATTCCCTTCGGATTATTCGAATACCAACGGCTACCTTTTGGGATTAGCAGTGCTCCGGGTGAGTTCCAGAGTATAATAGAGCAACTATATCTGGACCTTTCGGTCTCTATATATTTATATGACATTGTCGTTTTGGGGAAGGATGTCTTGGAGCACTTACAAACCTTGAAGGATATTTTTTCTCGTCTCCAAAACAACGACTTCCGGTATAATATTCAAGAGTGTATTATTTTGCTAAAGAGGAATGGGAATACTTGAGTCATACGCTTTCTACCGCGGGAATTCGCCTGTCCAAAATATATTTTGTAGCACTTCGCAATATTCCGGATTGCTCGAATTTAAAGGAATTCTAAGCTTTAAAATGAAAATTGAACTACTATAATCAATTTGTACCCAACTTTTCGCAGGTAGAATGATCACTTGTTGTACTCCAAGCAAGGCGTGCCGAATTCGTTTGATCGGCTAGACAACTAAAAACGTTGGAAACTTTAAGACGTAGTATACTAAAAGGTACATGTCTGGCTCACTTTGACAATTCACCACCATTGATCTTGATTACACATGCTTCCAGCTACGCCATTGGGGCGGTGATATCACATAAATATCCGGATGGGACAGAGAGGCTCATAAAATTTGCATCAAAAACACTAGATCATCACCAAACGTTACAGAGCCAGATGTAAAAATTAGACCTGTTAATTCTATATGAAGTTATGTACATAGTTACATTACTATTTGCATAGTCGTCTGTTTGAGCTGCAGAAGCACCATGAGCCTTTGACGATAATATTCAATCCCAGTAGGTCTATTCCGGAAATTACTATGCGGCTTCTACGCAATTGTGCTCTGATGCTTATGGCATATAGCTATTACGTTAAATATAAACCCACATCTAAACATGGAAATTCAGACGCTCTATCCGCTCTGCCAGTGGGTGCCTATGCTGAGTTTGAACAAAGGGGAGTGCGAATGGTATCTAACATGAAGCAACTGGCACGGCAATATTGCTAAAATAATTCCCGAGCATGGGCCAACAAATCCAAAGCATGGTAGCGGGATATTCTATCTACCAAGAAACCGAATCCGCTTCAAGGCGTGAGTACAGCAAGGAAAGAGTCCAAAATGTGGCTCTCATATGCTTAGACTAGTATTCCAAGTTCCCGTATGTGGTCCCATATCAACCACCAACGACTAAAGCCATTCAGTCAATTTTCGCTATAGAGAGACTGCCGAAAGAGATAGCCACCGACATCGGAACCCAATTTACATCGCAGTTGCTCAAGCAACTTTGTGCTGGCTACTCAATCCAGCATTTGAGAACTAGTCCGTTCCACACTGCATCGAATTGACAAGACGGAACGAATCGTTCGGACTTTTAAGGAATCATTTAAGAAGATTAGAGCGGAAAACAAGACTCCGACCAACGCCAAACGGAATATCGTTGAAATCTCCGGCAGAGTTACTCCATGGACGACCCTATCGAAATGTTACGTGTTTCTTTCCGAAAAGAAGGAAAAGAAAACTATGCGACTCTAATCCAAAATTTCAACGTTCCTAGGAGATGTTACTATAGTGCGCTGCTATAGAAAATCAAATAGTTGGTCGAATCAAAGAGACCTTTGGCAACCAAATGTATGGAGTTCAAACCGAAAGTGGACCCGCCATGTCCACTGAAGTACAGGTCAGACGAGAAAATCACGCTCATGGCACCATCAAAGTTTTGTGACAATCAGAGAGAAGGGGCGAAGAAAGATAGTGTCATTCGTTTTACTAACGAAATTTTTGATTTCTCTAAAAAGGTTGGCCAAGGTGATTGCACCATTACTGAGGGAGATTAGGCAAGAAATCCTCTATTCCACTGAATAAATGTAAATCTTACTGCTTTTGCTTATTATTGAACGTATATTATACGCCTCATTTTTGGATCAATAGCCGAACAAATACCTGAGAATCTAGCGTTTGGACAACTGTTAAGCGGTCTTCATTGCTTTTTAGGAGCAACACTTCTATAATCTCCTCACGCAGAAGACGACAACTTAGTAGTCAGACAGAATCAGACACTTAAAAAAGAATATGACGGCCAAACATTTGTTTCACTCGACTACACTGAAGCCTAAGCAGAGCCGAGCTATTAAAGGTAGTCTTTATTCTCTGCAATCATGCCTCTTCCGCGTTCAGGAAGCCCTGCATCTTTAAACTAAATTGGAGGTGACAAAACGACTTAGCCCCAATCACATATTTCTCACAACAAAATTGATAGCCATGAAGATAACATATGGTATGTCAATAGTTGGAATATAGCCGCAAACTCTCCTAACGATGAACCAACTTCCTCATTCTGGTGTTAACAAAAACCTGAATTTGGAGAGGATTGACGGAAAGTTGTTTATAGTGCTCCAATCATTGATTATGGTTAGACATAACAGTGAATATAAGTAAGTATACAATTATCTACCCTATTTATTAAGCAAGATCGGTAACCAATTACATATTGCACTAACAAAGATATCATATTTGCGACTAAAGGATTCTTAGCAGATCCTGGATGAACTATGAAACTTATACATTACCTGCTTTTGCTGGCAGAATTCTTCGAAAAGAAATTCGAGAAAGCTTACGAAAACGGGTATCAGTCAAGAAATAAGCTGACATCACTTAAACAAGGAACAAAGCCAGTAAAAAGCCGTTTTTAAAAAACCATGGTGATAGACGACGGGATAAAAAGAGTGATAAAAAACAAAAAGCAAGTCTTTCAAACATGGACTGAGTTTGAGACAGCCAGTGGTCCAAAAAATAGGCGACTAAATCTAGCTAGGGCATGGGCAGTAGCAGATGAAGCGAGGAACAACGAAATTTATAATAGAAGAGTGCTGTTATGCGTTACTTAATGGTAAATTGCCTCGCAGATGAAATATATAATAAATTTTATGGATGAGGAATTTGGTGAAGCGGTGAAAAGAATGAAACGAGGACGCGCAGTTACCCTCCGAAAAATGGTTCGCGATATTGATTAATGAAATAATAGCAGCCGATCGGATGCCCAACTAGTGGAGAGTGAATTTTTTTGCTCGAGGCAAAGGCGGCACGAGAAATTGCAACAATTTCCGGTGGATGTAACTAATGTTGCATACTATAAAAATATACGAGATGATTCTAGACAGTTAACAATTGAATTTAGTTAAACTCCATGGCAGTCAATTCCGCTTTGTAGGAGGCAAGTCGACATATGTATAATGTGATTGAAATTTTACGGATAATGATAGAAAAACATCACGCCGTCTCGAAAGTTAGAGTTTAGTAGAGTTCCCATGAGCTTATTTAATGTCACGAAGGTCTCAAAATGTGTACATGACAATTAAATGATAGGTAAGTGCACAGTTGGAACAACTGGAGAATTCGAAGTTACGGTTGGAGTACACTTAGGCAGTGTATAAAGCCATTTTTTTTTTCACATCGTTTATGATTTTCTAATGAAACAGCACATTGGCGGATGTGGAAAGTCTTCTTTTCGCCGTTGGTAGTAACAATGTGCCAATCCTTCAGGCGATTTGGATGAGAGCACTAGTAAATAGATAATAACTGGTTACGTCCTAGGACCGAACAATTCTGTTTTTCCAAGCTCGCAGATCCAACTCGCCACATCTGCTGAAAGGAGTCATCGTGCTGAAGTGCAAAATGTTTGCTGACGTTAAACATCAAGCAAACGCGAAAGCGACGTTGAATGTCGAACTGGTATGGGGTGACTTAAATCGCTCTCATAATCTCTTATCACAGAAAAAAACCGTTAAACTTTAAAATATACTACCCACCGTATGCATTCGTCCGGTTTTATCATACGCATCGCAATGTTGGACTGAAACAATATTCTGTTCACTAGAACTGCTTTTATCAGTAAATGATTGGCTCCAGTACACCGTGATATCGTTTGGAACTACGCAAGTCGTCAAAAGCACTTTCTAAATTTCTTGTAAAAGGTGCTCCAAAATTCACGCAAGAGTCAAGTTTGATAGAAAGTAGGGGGAGTAAGACGGGGTACTTAACATTTGAAGATAGCAGAATTGAAGCTATTCTGCTTTTTATTTTTACGATAATCGGCTTTGGTAATCAGTCCTTGTAATTACAGTAGCTTTAAGCACATTCGTCATTTAATATAGAGTTCCACAACTCCATATTGCTCCCTGGGTCGAGTAGTATGGGGCACCTCTTCGTATTCTCTAAGAAGCTCTCACACGAATGTGGCCTTAACATCTTCGTCAAGACTACAGGATTGACAATAGATATTCTATCTGTTTAAATCTTGGTGTTTGCTCTCCAGTGGCTATAGTTAGCGCTAAACTCTCACTTTGGGCAGTATTATTTGCCAATGAAGGAGCAAAATCACTTTCAAAAAAGAATGGTCAAATTTCACACTTCTCGAAACCGTTTACAGCTGTTGCCATCGAAGATGCCTGTATAAAAGTCTTTCCAAAAAACTTCCTTTCCTGGATGAATGCGGAACAAAGCTTGATTTAAAGTACAATAATTAAATAACAAGCAAAGTGACAGGAGAAATTCCCTTGTTATCAGAATATTTTTAGCTGGTAAGAGCATACCATATCTTGCCTTAGTACGACCAATACAATAAAAAAAAAAACTAAGTGAAAATCATGCACATTAGAGATGCAAGAAAGATCTTAGCTACTGGTGAGATCTCGTATGCACGTAAAAATTGAATCTGAACTACTATATTTGTTGCAACTAAACTTGAAAAATCAAAATTAAATTGACCAAAATCAATTATTTTGTTGTTAACAACAAAAACGCGGTTTCGCTTATGTGTCACTACGCACAATGATATCGGACGTACTGTAAAATATCGTAATTCGTTCCTAAGCCGTACAACTCGCTTATGGAATGCCCTGCCTAGCTTTTTATTTCCTAGTCGTTATGACCTTCAAACATTTAAAGCCAGCGTTCACCGGTATCTCTCTTTCCATCCTCCCTGATTTTGCTTCGCCCGCGCTGTGTGAAAACATTTTAAGGGTACTAAAAAAATAATCCCTTGAGCACGCGCAAATTATAAAAAAAAAATACATCCCCAAAGGAACCTACTATACCGTCTAGACCGCCGACCCGTCTTACTTCCCCTAAAGGTTTTTAACTAAAAATTGTAAGTTGTTATTGATTCATGTATACTTACAGTCTAACTTTGTGTGTGCATATATGGAATACCATATCGGGTAAATGGCCTCCACGGCTTCGCTATTACATACGCACTCTTTTCTTGAAAATTTTCAATAACAGTTTAGCATAAATGTGGCGTTGATAAACCACTCAATTTGCTCCTTCAAGGCACTGATAGCGGTATGATTTTTGGCATAAACGTTAGACTTCAGAATACCCCAAAGAAAAAAGTCCAACGGCGGCGTTAAGTCGCATGATCTGGGCGACCAATTCCTGATCACCAAAATGGGAAATTATACGAATATGATTGTTTCTTCGGCACCTTATAATCTATGCACAAAAAACTGGATTATCATGTCGCGACGGCGAGCACCATAAACTGTGATTGCCTGACCAGCCGTATTCTGTGCCACGGTGCCGAATTGATGTTTCAGGACTGTCAGCAACACACTCACGAACTGCTTCGATATTTTATATTCAACGACTTGATGAAGTGCGGCTAGAGTGTCTAAGATAACTAATTGATCCAGTCTCACTGAATTTTTGAATTAATCCCATCACAGTTGATAAAGTTTTTATTCCGACCATATTTTGTACGAAAATTGCAAACTGTGGCTACGAAACTTTCATTATTTTTAAAATATTGCTTAGCATTCCATTTTTAATAACTCTGCACTGTCAGTTGTCATGCAGTCTTTTTTTCGTTGGCAAAACTTTACCGCCCACTTTTGGGAAACCCTTTAGATATCCATGTTGAATCTTATGCAGAAAATGCTCTCCTAAAGCAGTGTTGCCTATATGGCGTTTAATTATTCCTGCTCTTCAGCAGGAAGAGTGTAAGTCTTGCTGGCCTGGCACTTTTGGGAAGGAAGTAAGCATCTTAATCCATTTCGCTTTAGAAGCTACTCTCACAGTTCTTCAGTGGCAAGATTGCAAAAAAGCTTTCTACAGTAATGGCAACAGGTGGTGTATATCTTTTTACGTTTTTTCAGCACAATTGGTTCCAGGAGACATGAAGCCATCAGAGGACGCAACAATGAAATTAATAACCTCACAAGTTTCCACAATTGATAACAGATACCAGCTACATCAGGCTGTATTGTGTAGCATATAGTTGCAGTTCTACCGGCTCACAAGGCTATGATCTGCTTACCTAAGAAGTGAGTTTCCAAAATGACGCTGAGAGTCTCTACTGGTTTCAGTGATTATTTCGACCTTTATACAATCTTTAAAACACGAATAGGCTTCTATTGTTCTCGGTCCGATCTGCAATGACTCCAGTTTTCTTCCAAGTCAGTGACCTATTTAAATATGTCGTCGTTTCCTTTTGAAGTATTTGGAGATCTACGCTCCAAAGGAACAGAGATAGACGATAAGAATGAAATATGGAAGTGTATGGATGCACATTATATCCATGCTGTATAACTCAAAGTCATTCAAGTCACCTTTGTTTCTCTTTTCTGTAATAGTACTCGCAGAAGTCATGGCTTTCCATCCCTCTGTATACATATTCTGTATCTAAAGGGCCATCTGTGTCTTGTTTTCACCCCATATATGGCAATGTAGTCTATTGAAGGAACCGCTGTGCTAAAAATGAACCTCATCACTGAACACAATTTTCCCATGAAGTCCGGAACTATCTTCCAATTGGTTTTGAACATATTCAGCACAGGTCCAGCTCATGCAATGATCCAACGATTTGAATTCTTATAACAATTAATTCTTCTAAGATCTTAAGAATAAGATTCGTTGGCATCATGTGTACGCTCTTAAATGCAGTGAATGGAGAGGTTAATAGTGATTCATTAATTGAATCATGTTACATAAAGAATAATAAATTAAATCAATAGAGCAGACTACGTGCAAATTCCAGTATTGTATGTGTTAAATTTTCTTCTATTATACATTTAACTAGTATACAACTGGATTATCATATACTTAGAGCTAATAAACCCGAGTATAAAAAACTAATTAAAATAGACATTGCCGTTCTAAAACAACAACTCTTTTTGAACATTGGGAAGACGTTTATTCTGCCCAGAATCCTTCTTGTGGTTTTGATATATTCCTTGAAAAGCTCCAATCATACATTTCAACAAGTAGTCAGAATACTTTCAATAAAACCAACAATTTTAAACGCGTTAAGCAATGGATGGCCTTTTCCCTACTTAATGAAATCAAAAAGAAAAAAGAACTATATCATAAAGTTAAAAAGCATCCTAACAACAACAGGCTTAAAAAAATCTACGCTAGATTCTGTTTAATGATGAAAACTGAAATCTCACGTTGTAAAGATTCTTACTTTACCAATAAACTGGCTAGAAATGTTGGTGATGCTAAAAAAAAATGGTCAGTCGTAAATAAAATTTTAAATAGAACTACTATTAATAGTGATATGTCCATAAAAAGTAATAATTTAATGACTTCTGAGCCTGTGGAAGTCGCAAGGTTATTCAACAATTTTTTTACTAGTAGTAAATTTTCCGAAGACTTCGCATCTTTTAATTTATGTCATATGCATTTTCAACCAGCAAATTCTAACGACACTAAAAACAACGAGTTCGCCTGGCTTTGATCAGATTTCTTTTTCTATTTTAAAAAACATTTCATTTCAAATTTCAGACATTCTGAGTTTTATATTCAATCTCAGTGTTCAAAGGGTATTTTCCTGGAGGGTAATACTTATGAGCTTGATAACTACCGTCCCATTTCACTACTATCAGTTTTTTTCAAAAATTCTTGAAAAAGGTATTAAATCTAGGATTGTCTCTTTCTTAAATAGGATTAATTTTTTTATCATTTCACAGCTCATTATATAACAGTTTAAACAAATCTGAAATACCTGCCGCCCTGTTTATAGATATTACGAAGGCGTTTGATATGGTGGATCACACAATATTATTAGACAAACTATACAAAGCGAGTTTTAGAGGTTTTATTTATTCTTGGTTCTCATCATATCTTACAAATCGTAAACAAATGGTAAAGATCCAAATCATCTTAGTTCTCTGAAAGCAATCAATACTGTTGTGCCACAGGGTTCTATCTTGGGGCCCATTGTATTTTTGACATATGTCAATTCTCTTTTTATTCAACCTTTTGAAGGCAAAATCACAGCATTTGCTGATGATACAACGCTTTCGTATTCCAATAATAATTATCTCGATCTTTTTTTCAACGTCAATCATGATTTGGATTTATTATGAAGAAGGTTTACAAAATTGGTTATAAGCAAAAAAAACTAAATTTATGATTTTTAATATTCTGGGTGTCACCTGTGAGGATTTTCCTTTATACTACCATGCACCCAGCTGTATGCGCTTTTGTTTATCCGATGGTCGCAATTCTTTTCAATTTAACAGTAGTTTAAATTGCAGTAATACTTGTTTTAAAATAGAATGCGTTAACAACTTTAAGTATTTAGGAGTAATATTGGACAAGAGACTTTTTGGAAAAACCATTCCATATAGGTATCGGCAGCAGGGCCTGGAAATCTTCATATTATAGAAGGCATAATGTCCAAAAAATATTATCTAAACGTTTTAAAATCAAATCTGTCAGAATCCCCCGAAAAATTGGGTATTGCGGACGATTACTACTTCTACCAGGATAACGATCCCAAACATAATGCCTATAATATCAGAAGTTGGTTTCTCTATAACTGCCCCCATGTGCTCGAAACGCCACCACAGTCGCCGGGTCTGAACCCCATACAGCATGTGTGGAGTTATATAGAAGAAAAACTAAAAAAAACAACAAATTAGCAATAAAAATGACCTGATTTCAACTCTGAAGGGTAAATGGTAAAAAATTTCACCAGATTATTACCAGAAAATAGTGAAATCGATGTCTAATCACCTAGAAGCAGTAATACGGCAAAACGGCCTTCTAACAAAATGCAATATTAAATCTTAAATACTGAGACTGAAAAAAAATTTTTTTGTTTATTTATGTCATTATTACTTTGAGCTACAGAATTCGGCCCTTTTTGGTTTTTGGTTGTTTTTTTTCCTTTGTGTTAATGAATTCATACGATTTTTGTTTCTTAATAAACTGATAGTATGAACATTCAAATTCGATATCTATTTCATCTATAACATTTATAAGTTCCTACAAAATAATTGATATTTTTTTCATTTTCGTAAGTGTCGCACTATAATGTTGAACCACTGTATGAGAGAGTGAAAGCAGTTTTTCTTAAAAATACAAAGAAGTGGTTGCACTCTTTTGACCATTCTACCATAAATAATTTAATATAAATTAATGTATCATAAATACAATTTTACTCTATTGCTGATATTTGTTCATGTTCATCACTTTTGTTACTATTACAATAATTTCTTTCTTTCTTTCTTTTTTTTTACAACTTTCTTTGTTTCTTTTAATGAGTTTATTTTATTGCATTTCTCCATCAATAAATTGTTTAAATAATCAAATCAAGAAATGACAGGTACACTCACCTCTTCTCATTGAAAAGGCAACAGATTGTACCTAACTATTTCATGCAAAATGTATTCAATTATAATGCAGGCTGTAATTTAGTATAAGTTTTGCTTTGTTATAAAATAAACATCTGAAAAAAAAAATTATTGACAGTCAAGGCGTAAACTCCTTTGCACGACTCTGAACTTAACTGTCAACGTCTCCAAATATCGTTTAATAACAGAATCCACTGCACTGCGTTCTATGTTTAAATTTTTTGCAATGAAATGGTTTGGATGCGAAGTATTTTCGAGCCATTTGTCGATGATCTTTTTACGGCCTTCCTCTTGACTCATATTTTATAAATATTTTAAACCACACCGAACTAAAATCAATAACAAACTGAAACTAGAGAATATACAGGCTAATTTGGGTAAAAAATTGGATTGTAATTTTTACGCATTGGAAGTATAGCCCGTATTAAAATTTACAGCTTTTATTCGTTTCAGTCCTATTTGAGTTAACGTTTTGTTGTTGCCGCCTAACGGCTTCCGCAACATATTGTTTTGCCATCACTTCGCAAATAAAGCGTTTTCTTCCGATTTATTTATAAGCTATGGTTTTGCACTTCCACTCGGGGCAAAAGGTGCATGGCGGCTAACACAAATTCGGGTCTTCATTAACTGACCTCAAGGCACGAGTAGGTTCTTGTCCATTTTAACTCTCCTGGCAATATTCCTTAAGCTTCCTGTCCTCTCCGGTAGGTCTTCCGATCGAATTTTATTAAACTTTTTGATGGTATGGCTCATTCGTCTCCGCACAGTTGGGATGCAGTTCACTGGAATATCCAACTACAGAAAAGATTCAGCATCGTAGGTAAGTAAGGCAAGAAGATCATGGTGTTATTTTATCCGTCCATAGCAAAAAGATATCCTCTTTCATTTCCTTCCATTTGCTGTAATTTCTTTCAATTAAGAGTCCCGTTGATACAAAAAAAAAAAGTTCAATTCTAGAGAGAGGCCTTTAAAAATTTAATTTCACTATCGGGCATTTTACAAAGTCATTGCTTAATAAAACTCCATCAGCAAGGAAATCTAAATTATCCATTCGCCGGCATTTTTGTTTTCCACCTTCAATTGCAAATTAAAAATGCATCTCCATTCCATAGTCTAGGAGTATCTTAACTTAAACTCCACTTGAAAAGTTTTCCCTTCTTATTCGTATTCTTTCTTTCGTCCTGCACTTGATTCGGCAGTCATCCAATTTCTTAAAATGGCTAAAGAATCAGAAGATTTACGTCTTAAGCTGAATCCTATCCGGCTTTGGTCTTTTACAGTAGGAGCATAAAAAGAAAAAAAAAAAAAACAACACTTTAATGTTCACACAGAGGGAAAGTATTTGTATCTCCTGGAATAGCAAAATGGAAGAAAAACAAGCAGAAAAAAGTACGAGTACAGCTGCTATGGGAAAAGATTCTAAATGCAATCAAATACGAAAACAAGAGTAAGCCGAGTGCTACCACCCACCTCCGATTAAATATCCTTTGACTTTTCTTAAAGTCTATCTTTCACTCTGTATTTGCTATATAGTACAATAGATACGTGTGTAGAGCCTCTACGCTATAGATAAAGAGGCCACTGTCACTTGGTCCGTAAAGTAGAATCGAGCAATCCCTCGGAGAATATTCCCATGAAGAAGAACAGCAGCAGGAGTACCAGTGCCAATCTGGACAATCTTATGGCATGCTACTAACACAATCCCAGCAAGTTTGTAATGAAAGTGAGTACGAGTAAAGGAATGCATTAGGAAAATTAAATTCATCCTACAATACAGTCATGTGTCGGTCTGTATCTGATAGTTGGTTACCCACGTGAGAGTTTGTTGACATGATTGCATTGTCATTTTGGCTTTCAAAATTGCAGGTCTCTTTCTTGTTCTTTTTTTTTAATATTTACAGATTTTCGTTTCGTTCTTTGTTCTTGATCGAAAGCAATTGCAGCTGGTTATGGAAGGATGTGGTTATATTATACATGCAACAAGAGCTACAAAGTATACTTATTCCTATACACATGGAATTATGCTTAATATGATTAAGGTAGAAACAACAAACATCAGTTCTCTATTAATATCATAGAAAATTTGTCGGATACACAAGAAGACACAAGATTATGTTATGCTGTCCTTTATCCTGTCAACTGAGATAGTGACTTATCTTGGTAGCAAAATCATTGTTGATTTTCAAACACAACGTGTTCCTCGGCTTCAGCTCATAAATTTTCGAAATGCTAAGAAGTGATGACACAAATGCTACAAGAGTCCTTATATTCATTTTAATAAATATCGACTTCTTCTCAGCATAGGTATCCATATCTAATGCCTCATACAAGAAAGTTATGCATATTAGAAATATTAGATTGATGGCAACTGGAGTGATGTTTACCCTCCCGATTTAGATTACACGTCAAGCAGTAACTCAACGGCTTGCCGCTGATCAGTTATCCCTGTGGGATAATTTCGAACTTCCTCCAGACGATTGTGTTCATTCACTCAACAGCTACAAGCTATCTAAACCGATTAATTGAGGCCTACGACTAGCTTAGAATCGCTATAATTCCCTTTTAGGTTTAAGTTGTATCTTTTTATATTGGTGTGTTGATATTCAAATCAGTGGCTGCATTTTCAAGGGCAGTAAAGAGCAAGTAGTACGACGGAACGACACATGACTATTCTGTCTGAAGCAATGAAACCAAAACTTAGCCTACATTCGACCTGAGTCCGAATTACGATAAAAATGCAGTCAAATCTTTACGAACAGCTCCAAAACCACCAGAAGATATGGCGCTAATTTGCCGATAAAGGACGACCAAATACCAGCAGAGTTATACGTCTCGGCAGCGATAGCAAAGTTGAGGAAAGGTTAAATTTATTGAGCCCTGTGAAAGTGTTAGTTATTCTCATAGGCTGGGGATAATATCGTTGATGATCTAACTTGAAGAGCTTCAACGAAGAACGTTCCAGTACTTTACATCAGGATGTTTAAAATAGATAAGCTGGGTTAGGTTAGGTAATAATAGGGAGTGCTAGTCCTCAAGGGGCAACCATACACGGAAGCCTATTGGTCTATTGTGATTACCTTTTGATATTATTTGTGTATTATATTATAATTATTTTTATTGTTATGGTGGGTCCTACCCTGCGTGTGCTGTCTGAAAGCCAGCCAGAGCTTTTGACAAATCTATTGAGATCTACCAGTTTTGCTTTGCTGACGTCCTCAAGTTCTCCAAAAAGTCTGTACCCCAGGTTAGGGCTGTCGCATTTGATTGTCCCTGTTTTCTCTTGGTTCCTACAGCTTCTACAATAATCTTGAGATTAGGCTCCTCGCCGATGAGGCAGTGGCCAGTTAGGACACTTCTTTGTTGAGTTGAATCCGGGGAGGGTACGCTGCAGGGATGAGCAGCTTCTCTTTTTACAGTTAGCACACGAAACCATGCATTTGGTTCCTTGCCGTTGTCATTAGACTTCATGATGGTATCACGCAGGCTCGATTTGCAATTAATTGCCAGCCCACCACCCGCAGTCTTGGTAAATCAGTCACTTCTGAAGATTTCATTATTCTTCCCTCCTAGGCTTATCAACTTTGCTCTTAACATGTTAACGACTTTGCTCAAATTGTTTTCCACTATATCAATATCATCCTTGTACATCAGTTGTCTTGACTTTTATTTTTTCTGCTTTTACAAATCATGAGTAGCTCTCACCCTATGAAGTACTCCTATATCTTGTATACGACTTCATTCACTGCATCTGCTTGTCAGCACTGCTCTTCGAATCTGGGACTGTGTTATAATGGCTTGCTAAGATCTAGCCAACCACGCCCTGCATTTTTATTGACTTGGTGGCATAATGTAGTACTGGTGAATCCTAGGGTGTCCATTTTAATTTTGAAGACCCGATCAGAGTAGTTTATGCACACATCAAGACAATCTCTATATTTAGCTTAGAATATAGCTCATATTTGTAGAAGATCACACAATAATTTTTGCCCATGCAAACATAATTGCCAATCAGATAGCTATTCGATGTTCCTCCGAAAGAAAACTTGCTTCCAGATGCGCGCTGTTTTTACTCAGCGGGTGATAGTGATCTTCATGAACAGAGATATAAACTTAACCCGAAATTGCAGCTGCACCAGTGTCATGATAGGTTTTAAAACTAGTATTGTTATCTCTTTGGAAATTCGATTATTTATTAAGCCCGATTAGTGGGAAAATTGTATTCTATTGAAATGAGTGCTCCATTGCCATCCAAATCGCTTAAGCAGACTTTACCAAAGGGAGCAATCGATTAACCCATTCTTGTATCATACAACTAATGGAACACGCAGGTAGAGACGATTGGCACAATCTTGAGACAAGTTCCTTCATACTTAGGTACATCTGTGTACCTATGCAACAGCAGAAGCATATTGAAGGCGAAGAGGAGAGCTCTGGTTCTCCCGTGCTCCCGTTCACACCATTTCTGCGCATGAAGAAAGAAAAAATTAAATTTTCAAAAGAGAAATTTAGAGAAGCTGTAAAAGGACGACTTTATTTGATAACATACTATCTGAAATATGAATACAAATCAGAAATCTTACTATTTCATTAAAGAAAAATATTTGAGGAGCAATCGCATCGGATGCCCTACCCACAGAGCTTTTTCGTATAGAGGCATGCGTCACGAAAAACTGCAACAATTACCAATTTGTTCAGTTGATGTCGCATTCAATATATGATCGAGCCCTAGACAATCGATAGCGGTATTTAATCAGATCATTCGGCAGTCAGTACGGCCGCTACGATAGCGCTATCATAGTAAACAACGCCACAGCTCAGCAGGGAACTCCAACTAATTGCAAAATTTGTCGGATAGAAACATAGTATTCCTTTTTTTTTTTAAACCTCGAATTTAAGTTCCAAAGCTTTATTGGCACCAATAAAGACCAGTTTCTTGCTACAGAAAATGCCGGTTAAGCTCAAAAATTGATTTTATACTAAAGATAAAAGATGGCAACAGAAATTCTCTCATACTAAGATTGCGAACTAATAGTACCTAGGATTTCAGAATGATGCAAGTTTAGACGTTTAGGTTACCATTTGTAACCCCATTATAACTGATCGCAGGCCCAGCTTGCGAGAGCAGGACGGCAGTCGCTTAGGATGACCACCAATACTTTGCAATATGTTAAATTTGACTAAATGAATGCAACTGAATACTCGAACCTAAGCAAGGACAGCTGTATGAATTTCAGTGCGTACTCATGTTCCAAGCACACTACGGATGTTTTGGTGGAACAACTCGAAACGTGTAGCTAATCGCGAAGTAAGCGTCAGATCCAGCGATGACATCATTTAAGAAACATCTGCGTATGTTATATGGGCTTTTGACAAAGCAAATTCAAGCGAAGTACTCTTTGAATGGTCTTGCCCGTTGTGGGCTGCAAAACACGTAAAACACTATGTGGTTTGAAGCAAACAACATCCAAGGATATGGATGAACTTACTGCCGATGACAGAATATGGAAAATGGACAAAGATATTTACGTGCAATATTTGAAACCTCAAAGGATCACCTGCAGCAAAGGTTAGCGGAGCCCCTTAATCAATACAAGACTGATATCACTGCCACCCAAAAAATACGTTAGTAAAGGTCGCAAAAAAGACGCTTAGAAAACTGGGACATCCAAATGATGATTGCAATCGAAACCAGAAACAGCGCCTGCTGTAGATTTCTCTTCAGAAGAGGAATCATACAAAAAGCCTTGAGGTTAAGATCATCTGAATGAACGCCTGATTACATGAAGGTTTAGTTCGTCAACATAAGCCTGAATTCCACTCCTCCGACTCCATAGTTTGGCGAACATTGTTCATAGCACGGCGTTAAATTCGTCCTTGGTGATTTTACCACCAAGTAAGTTAAAGAGATTATCTTTGCCGTCACAGTTGAAAACCATACCCTAGACTATACCAGCTCCGAAAATGAACTCAGTCTTTGCCGGAGGGACGAAATGTCATTATCTACGTCAACACAGAGGTCTTGCCGGTACTTTACCAAACAATTGTCAACCGGATTGACCACATTGCAATCGACATAAAACACAGCTGCCTGCTGCCGTCAAGGTGTGAATGCTACTCGTAATATTCCGGACAACAGAGCACAGAAGGAGTGCTATGAACATATTTGAGATCGGACGTGTACGATCGCCTTTTCTGAACGAGTTTTCCAAAACCTTTCGAGAATCCCTATGCCGCTGTTAGCAAGCCATTAAAGACGCCGAATCTGATGTGTCAGGTTTTGCCCTACTACCACCACAAAATCCGTACTTTTACAAAGAGTATCGGAAAGCGCATGCGAGAAAACAAGCGGCATACAAGGCGCCTTCAAGGTGGGGCAAAAGTAATGCCATAATGTGAATGTGCCATAATTTTTGCAAGTGTTATTCGTTTTGACATTAATCTTGTAGACAGATAGAGAATTAATTAACAATTAGCGAAGGAGCGACACTCAACTAAAGGCTTCGGAATTATTGTTACCGCTTATTTGACCAATTTCCCCGTCGTTTTGTACCATGTGAGCGGGCAAACAAGCATTTGGCTGAGCACCTCGTGTATATTGGATCTACTACAGATGTCTCACGAAGTGGCCGGCCCCTTATTGCTCGTTCGACCGAGAATATCACTGGTGTGGCCGAGGACGTTCAAGAGAGTCCACAAACATCGACGAAACAACGATGCACACTTTCGTTGCGTTGAATTTTAGTGAAAGACCTGAAGACGTTCCCTTATAAAGTGCAAACCGCTCACCAGTTGCTGCCCGCTGACCGTAAAGTGAGGGCTCTGTTAAACTTGGTACAAAAAAAGGATGATTTCGTATCCAAAATTATAACGAGCGATGAAGCCAAATTCCACTTAAGTGGTTATGTGAATAAAATAAAATTTGCGTTTCTGGGGCACCGAGAATCCACATGAAACGCACGCAGGGCTATTGCACCCCCTCAATGTCCTCTGGCATTTGCAGTTAAAGAGTGGCCAACGGCACCACCCTAGCCGTAGCTGGTGAGCGCTACAGACAGATGTTGAATGATTTTTTTTGCGCATGTTGCTTAATTGAGTCTCGTTGGTTCCAGCAGGACGGAGCAACCGCTAATACAGCTTGGGCAACGATAAAGATTTTGAATCACCAATTTCCAGGCTGTGTTATCTTCGGTTTTGGCGATTTGATCTGTCCGGCCAGATCGCAAATCTGACGGCGCCAGACTTCTTCCTTTGGGGCTTTTTGAAATCTCGCGTTTACCACAATGAACTACAAACCTTGGACGTCTTGAACGCCAAGATTGGAGAAGCAATCGCCAATTTGGAGCCAGACGTGAGCAACAATTCAAAATGCCGTTAAACGAGCACAATTGTGCACCAACTCAGGAGGTGGTTATTTGACCGATACCATTTTTTCAAATTAATGTCATCAAAGCGGCAGCCAATTCACATTATGACATTACTTTTACATTACATTACATTACTTTTGGCCCATCTTGTGCATACAGCAACGAAACCATGGACACGTTAAGAATAAGATATAATATATAACAGATACAGCTTCAATGGGCTAAACAGCTAGATGGCTAGAACATGTCGAGCGAGGGAGCACTTCCACTCCAATCCGCAATATCTTCTAACCCATTTCCAAAGCACAACACTGTTAAGAAAGACCTCGTCTAAATAACGACTATTCAATACGTGTTTTGTGCCAACATCCTTACATTAATGTCATTGCGAGGCACTCTATTTTCTGTTTTCACTGTTTTACCTAATACCTGTCCCATGTTTCTCGAAACTTTAAGTTCATCTTCTTTTAAGAAGATCAACCCCATACACTACGAAAAACGACGGCTATAGCAAACTAAACGTTGAAAATCGACATAAACGAGTATACGAGTATTGGTATACAATAAGGACTCTAACCGAAAATGGCTACCTTGGGATGGAGTCACATACCAGCCCATAGCACTACTCGTACCATCGACTAGGGTAATCTTAAGGTTTTTTTTTTTTTTTGCCTCTTAGTCCTACTCCAACGGTGTACGAGTATTGGATTGTAAATGAAAATTTATTACCACTGACGTGGTTATTTTTGCTTCCGGTATTCCTTGGTGAATTTGTGTGCTCTCTGGAGTGGCTTTTTAGTTCCTTCCTTAATGTGTGTCGCCCCCAATCTGAAGCCTGCCTACCACCTCGTTATGTGTTGCCTCATCATTGTGGCCAATCGTTGAAAGTGTTTCTGCTCTCTGACTCTGGTCGATTTGAATTCTATTTCATTTCTTCTGGCAAGGATTTAGTGTTGCTTCCTCCTTATGCCCATTCCTTATTTTAAGTGCGTTCAATTGTGGTCGATATTAAGCAATATAAACTGACGATACATTGCCGGGACCAAGACCAGAATCGGAACCAGGACCAAATATTACTTGGCATCAGTCCTTGTGTCAAGGAACTTTCTCTTTTACTTTCGTGCACCATTCTCTTCCCTCAGTCGACTTTATGTTTTTCTTCGTTGAAATCCAGTATGAGTTCGTATCCTTTGCCGTTATTCGTGGGTTTAACCAATGGATCGGAAATTTTTCTACACCATTTAATACGCTCCGGCTCCACGTAACGTCTGTGAATGTTGGATGTTGGATGCTGGAAGCTGGTATTCGTACTTACCACAGCGTATACAGATTGAAATCGAGAATCAGTAATGCCCTTGCAGGAGGGACAAAGGGTCATTGCCGTTACTTTTGCTGCTGTTTTTGTGTTGAATGGACTCGTGTGTTTGCTGGTATGAAATTGAAAATTTACATTGATTGCTAATTTATGGAAACTGAACTGTGTAATCGATAAATATGAGAATTTCTGTTAGCAAGGACGATTCGTAGAAGAATCGCAGGCCGTCGTGCACAGTAGAAGGGGATAAGAAAATAGTTACTTGCAAGGTGCTTGTAAAAGTTTTACTCAGTGAGAATAATTTACAATTTGGTTTATCCAAAGTTGGATAGCGACTGGCCTTGGCGATAAGGATGAAGTTGTCGTCTTGAGTTTGGGCTCCGGCTAAATGGGTTTCTGGTGTTTATTTGCCGTTTTCCGAAACTTTATCCATAAATTAAAGTATAAACAGTGGCTAGTCGAATTTTTATTTTTTGTGGGCGACGGGAGGTGGCAGATGGAAAACAGTTTACTGGGGTGGCAAGGGTTGCAATGAATTATGAGGAAAAGATTTGGAGAGTGGAGTTTTTGATTTCAATGTGTTTGTGCTTGAAAAAAAAGGAAATTTGGATGAATTCGCTTTGGATCGGGATAGGGTCGGAACCTGCAGCATTACTTAGAAGACCCATATGAGCGACCGAGAAGAAGAAATTGTATAAACGGCCACATAGCGTGCTTTTCTCAAATTTCTTAGAGATAAATTTTCAGCATATTGCCATGAGAGCTTCAAAGGCTTTAGTGCAGGGTCACCAGCAAGTACTGCTGCCGAAAATGTTCTTACGATATGAGTGGATATTCAATACGAATAGTACCATGTTCTCTCGAAAGGCCTTAGTCTGCAGGTTAAGTTTTTTGTGGCAGAATGGGAAAAATGGGAGAGAAGGAGAGAGCATAAAGGTTAGGTTAGATTAAACAGGAGTATGATGAATATACCATCACACAGACACCAGCCATCAAAACGGGCCCATCACGATCTCTGTGGAAGCAGTTGAATTTGTCTTCAAATGGTAAAAACCTAAACAATCTTCCTGGCGAAAAATCCAGTTTCTTTGCAAAAGCTAAGAAGGCCTTTGAAGTTCGTGCCGTCTATTTCTCTAGGTTTTCGAAAAAGTATTTCCCTAAAAATTTTCTTCGACTACGCGATATTGCCTCGGATTCACACAGTATGTGTGTTATGTCCTCAACATCTTGCAGTTCACCGCAAAATCTGCAAATATCCGCATCTGACAATTTGAGTTTCTTTGCGTGTTTCCGTAGGAAACAGTGTCCTGTCAAGATTCCTATTACTGTCCTAAACTTATCCCTGTTTAATTTTCTTAACTTCCTGGATCTTTTGCCGTCAAAAAGAACCTTGCATACCTTGTGTCCTTCAAGTCTTGACCACCTTGATGTTGGCAACCTCCCTATTGTCGAGTAGCGCTCCTTTTCTTGCAAGCTCATCCGCTTATTCATTTCCTTTAATACCGCAGTGTCCTAACACCCAGAACAGTCTTACCCAGTTCTGAATGAATAGTGCCTTGAGCCCTGTGCGACAGCTCCTGACCTGCCTTAAGTGCGGCCTGGATATCGATAACTCTTTCGGATACCGATCTCATTGCATTATGATAGCTCAGCCGCCTTGAGGATATCTAGTACCTCTGATTGGAAAACACTGCTTGCATCCGGTAGTCTTATAGACACTCTTAGTTCTGGATCTTCTGAGAAGAGAAGTACAAGAACCTGCTCCTTCCTACAGACAAGCTAGGGTTCATTTTCCTGTAACTTTAGTATGCGCGAATATACAATATATCCGATTAGCACTAGGGCTGTAACCAGGGAAAAATATTTGTAGCTTTAGCCTTTTGCGATGAGCACCATAAATCCTTTCCGATCGGACATTTATCGTGCTGCGGTTTTGCATCAGTAGATAATTTATGATCCAGTGTAGCCCATAGCTGAATCACAGTTTCTACGAATGGCTAGTCCATAATGAATAGAGAGTTCATCTATTAGTCTTCCCGCCAATTTTCTCCTTCCACCGAGACCTTTTGTCTTTCTTTTTCAAATTACGTAGGCGGGTACCCATTCGCTTTTGAACGTGATCTATATACTCTTTCTTGAGTACTGTGACATTTTCATAGGGCTTAGCATCAGTAATGCTTTAAACGTCTTAGAATCACTGTCACCAATACAATGAGTGTATTTTCCCAGGTGGAAGTCTTCTGATCGCTGAAACATCTCAACAACTGCATCGACATCCATTTTTCCTGGTGATCTATCGTGATTCACATCGCACTTATCTTTATGATTTTGTCCCCATTCCGTATCATCTTTATTCGTCCAGTACTCATATGCCTTACAGTACTTTAATTTTACTGCGCAGTCTATAATTTGTGCACTGCAATTGCCTATAAGAGTTACGAAGCCAAATAAGGACATAAACCCACTGATACCATAATTCCATTTTCTCCTTTTCAATAGAAATACCACATTGATCAAAAATTATTCGGAATTTATTCAGAAAATTAAAAATACAAGTTTATTCATCTAAATCTATATTTTCCCCTTCAAAGTAATCCCCATCGACTGCAACACACTTATGCCAGCGCTGGATCCAGTCCTCGAAACGGCATCGGCTTTCGGTATGTCCATCAGCGCTTCCTGCAATTTTTCCATTACTTTCTCTCGGCTGCTGAAACGCATTCTCCGTAATGGTTTTTTAACTCGATTGAACAGAAAGAAGTCACAGGGAGTCAAATCAGGTGAATTCGGAGGCTGTCGGAGAATTACGAATAATGATGGCACTGTGCGACGGTGCGTTATAATGGAGCAAAATCCATGACGTGGCTTTTTTGATATCTGGTTTGCGTGTCATACTCATAAACCCACGTCTCGTCTCCAGTAATGATCCTTTTGATGAATGTGGGATCAGATTCAGCCTCGCAAATCATCTTTTTTGCGACGTCAACACGGTCTCTTTTTTGCATGAAATTGAGGTCTTTTGGCACCAACTTTGCTGCTACACGACGGAAACCCAAATCATTAACCAAAATATCTTGAACGGATCCATAGACAATGTTTAAGTCCTCCGCTATCTCTCTGATGGTTAATTTGCGGTTATTGACCAACATTTCTTTTACTCGTACTTCATCAACATTTTCGTCGGTTTTCGATTTCGATGGTCTGCCACTGCGTTCATCATCTTCGATTGAACCGCTCGGGCCACTGGTAAACGACCGTTTTCTTTAGAGAATCGTTGCCGAAACACTTTTCCAACATTTCCAACGTTCGCGCACCATTAAATCCGTTTTTTACGCAAAATTTAATACTCGTACAAGTTCGTTGTTGCAAATTTAAATCCGTTTGCTATGATGCTAAGATTTAGAGAGAATATCAGCAAAATAATTACCAACTTAACAAAAAAAAACAGAACTCGAATCGGAACAATGGGAGCGCCATACGGTGGTGTGGTGCGGGAACATTTTGATCAAGGTGGTAGTTGTCTCATATTTCGCTACTTTTGCAAACTCGTTTAGTTGTAGTTGGAATTCTTTTGACAACTCTATCATAGCAAGTATGAAACATAGGCCGAAGTACTAGTAATTCTATGAACGCACAAAACTTTTTTATTCAGCGCAAACCAATTACAAGTAGCCGCATGGAAATTGCATTTCTCCGGTTCATTTCATAGCCTTTTTCAATAAATGGAATACTAGGTACCTCCGTCTGTACACATTTTTCACATGACACTACTATTTTGAATCCTTGCGATTTGCACACTTCATAAGCGACAACGCTTGAAATAGCTGAAAAAACTGCAATAAAGTTTGTCATACGATAACCAAAACCTGGATTCACTTCGATATCGTATTAAGTGCGCAGCTCCAATAGATGGCTCCAGTAGTAAGAGCTGGTCAATTTTGACAAATCTAAAACGTCTTGAACCAAGCTTAGACATATGGTAAACACATTGTTTTGACACATAAGTGATTTTGTTTTCTCGTCAAATAATCGTCATTAGCGGGAAATGTCGACTTTCTTCTTTCATTCGAAGAAAACGGAGGCTGAACTGCATTGAGAGCTCCAAAAAGTTTACGGAGATGCTGCTCTAAGTGAAACAACGTGCCATGATTGGTAAAGTCTCTTCAAAGACGGTGATTTCGATGTCGACGACCGTCGGCGTGAAGGATGGCAAAAATCCTTCGAAGACGCTGAATTGGAGGCATTGCTCTATGAGGATTCATGCCAAGAAAAGCTTACTGCAGCATTGGGGCATTGGGAGTAATCCGCCAAGGCCACAATATGAGCAAAGGCACGAAAAAGTGATTCACAGCATGAGAACGCTTGGCCTCACGTTGACAAACCCGTAATATTCTCCAGATATTGTGCCGTTTGATTATTACCAGTTCCGTTCGATTGTACATGGTCTGGCTGATCAGCAGTTCCGCTCATATGAAGACGTCCAAAAATGGCTTGATTCGTTAATGGCTTCAACAGATGATACCGTAACGGTTTTTCGAGCTCTGCCAGAAAGATGGGAAAAAGTTGTAGCTAGCGATGGACAATACTTTGAATGATTCATTTGTAACTATTTTTTCACAATAAAGTTGCATTTTCTTAGTTGCGCACCTAATATTCGTACATATTTTCCGATTGCTTCAATTTTTTCGCAGATGTACTAGCATTCATTTCACTTGGTGCCTCTGACTCGTGTCAATTCAGCGGTCTTCTTCCAGATATTTTCGCTCTCTTGCTGTATGCAAGCACAATTATTGATAAAAACCACACGTTCCTCAATTAGCGTCCTTCTCGAATGTTTTACTGCACGAAACTGACTGAAACCGACGTTTCTAAGGACGAAACCAGCAATAGTCGGAACCCGTGGCAAATGGTTTCAAAAACATCTTCCGAATACTTACTCGAGTCCCCTAAAATACCGTCCCTCGTTTCGGCTAGAAGAGGCTAGCTGTCTACCTGGCGGCATTGTACTATACTTTAGAAAACAAGTACTTCGAGATATTTCCCGGCCATAATCGTTTGGAATATCATTTTTGAGGTCCTAAGGAACCATTGGAAGCAATAAAAAAAACAATCGATTTTTTGAAAAACCTGGCTTAACCCCTCAAGGAACCAGTGTTTACCCACTAGACTTTTGCTGGCCCATAGTGAGCTCCTGGCTTTTTCTAGGATTTTTTTTAATACTCGTATGTGTGTTCAAGGATAATCCCTAAGACTTTCACTTCACTTGCAAATTTTACGGTTTCACCAGAAAGTGTTAGATCTTTAAGTTTGTGCAATTTTCTTCTCTTGGTGAAGGCAACTATTGTGCTCTTTTTGGGGTTGGCGTTAAGGTCAACTTTCTTGCACCAGTTTGCAAGGAAGTTAAGTGCCATCTGCAAAATTTCAGAGACAATTTTCTCGAATTTGCCTCTGATAAGGATCACGTTGTCGTCAGCGTGTATCCCTGAACATAGAAACCGTCGTTGCTGAGTATATTTAGCAATTCATTTACTACGATGGACCATAGCAGAGGGGGCAACCGCAGTCGTGACTCTGGTCAGTGCATAACGTTGATATTCCCACCCTTAAGCATGTGCTTTATCCAGTTACTACCCTACTCCTGTGTTTTGGATCCATTTCTATGGGCGTGTTCGGTGTTGTCGAAAGCTCCTTCGCAATTTCTTTGCCCCTGAGGGATTTCTCAATCTTTGTGGTGAGTTCCTGAAGAGCATGCGTTGTCAATTTCCCTGATTGATAGACATATCGGTTTTTATGAAGTGGGTTCCTATATATTGTAGTAGACCATCCCTGATAAGTCTATTAAGTATTTTTTTCCATTGTTTTTAGGAAAAACTAGGTGAGGCGTATAGGTCTGACTGATTTGGGTAAATGAGTTGGTCTACTACCCGATTTGGGTATAAACTTAACCGTTACCACTTTTCAACTTTTTGGTATATATAAGCCCAGGTGTAACTGGTTCTGAATATGTTTACCAGAAATGGGGTTAATTACGTGATACCTTTTTGGAGGCGTGCTGGGAAGATTCCATCTTCACGATAGGCTTTGAATGGGTCAAATGAATTGATGGCCCGTTTTATTTTGCCTTCATGAAAAATTTCCTTTGATCTCTTAGTCCTCTTGGATTCGCCTATTAATCGTTCTCTGGAGAGGATTAACGGGAGCAATGGATATGGTGGTGAAGATTGGAAAATAGGTTTCGCCTAAGAGGTGTAGCGTCTATAGGCCACTTTCTGCATAGGTGCCATTCAGTTTTTTCTTTAGTGCGATTACATTTGTCTGCTGTTTGTATAGAATTCTGTAGATACGGGCGCTGGTTCTAATGTTAAAGAGGTCTGGGCAGAACTTCTTCTGTGATTCTCTTTTAGCTTTCCTAGTTTCTCCTTTCTACTTTGCGTTAACAAGTTTTCTGGTGCATGTTCTTAATATGGCGATTTTATTATTCCAACATGGAGTAGAGCGGTTTCTTTTCTTTCTCTGCCTGATGGTAGGCAGATTTTATTGCAGCGTTGAGTCATTCGCAGCCAAGTTCTAGGCTGTCAATGTCTCTTAGGCTTTTGTAGCAATCGGCCGAGTTCTAGGCTATATGTGTCCCAATCTCTGGACCTAGGTTGTTTATACGATTCGGAAATTTTGAAAAGGGTGTCGAAACAGATTTGTCAATGATCTGACATCGATATTTCAGGCCAGTTCCTAATATTTTTTTTTATAAATGGGGTGCATAGCATGAGGTCAAAGATCTCCTCCCTAATTCTGTTTATAAAGTTAAGGCTACTTCCGTAGTTTAGATTTTCAAAATTATTTTTGTAAATAAATTCTAGAGAGACCAACCTGTTTTGTTGATATTTGAGCAGCCACACATTGTATGGTGAGCGTTCGCATTGCAACCAATTATCAGCTGGAGTCTCCTTATGCCACAGTAGTTCATGAGCCTTTGAAATGGCAGAAACTCTAGGTTGTGGGAATCACCCGCCAGATAGATTGAGCATACTGCGTCAGTCTTACCGCTTTCAGTTGGTAGCTCAACTACTACTCAACGTACGTGGCTAAAAGTGGTCATACTTCTTTAGCTCGATTTCTAAGGAGAGCAAGTTCATTTGCGAGGAATGCAGTTTTTTTTTAAGTTTTCGCTAGCTGATTGATAGCGAATGCGAATCCTTACGCTTGACAAAATCATAATAGAGAACAAAATTTGCTATTCTTAGATCCCTATTGTAGACAAATCCATCCTGTAAAGTGCGTCTTCAATGCGACACATGCCGGTTGTAATTTTTGTGCAAAAAGAAGACATTTTTGTGTTGGCAAACAATTTTGTACATGCATTACTCTTGCCTGAGCGTGCCTACTTAGAAGGACTAAGATTTATTTGTGCAGAATGCACATCTCCTGAAATAACCTCTTAAGTTGACATATCCTTCCTCCTGTTCACAATATTTCAGTGTATAATGTTTACATATAGAGTCTAATTCATAGATATATCTCTGGTTGGGGCACGTGTAGGGATTCGAATGTATGTTTCTCTTTTTCATTTTTTTTTTTTTGTTTTGTTTTCTGAACGCCTAACTTTATTGTTTGTTTGCCTTCTCAATCCTGACAAATTGATACCGCACCATTGTGCCGAGGCTTGTAAATGTATCCGTTGTTACGAGTATGCTCCTGGGTTGCTCCTCAAAACCGATGTTCATCTACCTGAATACAATGCTATCATAGAACTGGAAATGTGTATTTCTACGTTACTCAGCATCCTTGGGGTATAACATTCTAACATTCTGATTGCTGCCGCCCACCAGTGTTGCAAAAGCGTGCGTATGCTGAATGGCAAAAAAACACCCTTCGATTCTTCACAGCCTTAAAACCTAACCATTTGCATTGTTTCGCAAGCATACAACACACAATATCTTTTTAGTTATTTTCTTCTCAGGCACATATGTATACTCGTATGTTACGTATCTACACTGGTAACACCTTTTCACTATCAGGACGAGAAAAAAAAAAAAAAAAAAAAAAAAAAAACAGAGAAGAAGAGGAAAAACAATAAACTAGAGAGGTAGGTTGAAACGGCATGGTAGTGTGAGAAGTATCAGCGGCGGCGCAAGCATTTGTAATTAATTTCCTGCCCCTCAGTACGCGTTCCGTACGGGCATACTTTGTTGGCTTAATTAAAATCTCGGAAACATATTAGCTAACATCCTTCGGTGCTTCACCCTTGCTTTGCTCTACCCCACTCGGTTCTGTTCTGCATTCCACCAACTTGAGAATGGAAAATATTGAACAGGGATAATAATGTCGGGGAGACGAGGATATAAACCTTGTTATCGCTTCACACGCCAGAGCACATTTTTCTTTCATTTTTTTTTTTTTTTTTTTTTTTTTTTTCTGGTACCTACAACTAGTAGACATGAGTATCAGGACTATGAGAGGGATATATGCACCTATACACAAACACACATATCCATTTACACAGGGTGAGCAAGTTGGGTGACAATTTGTTTGGCTTATGGTATATCGCTGATGTGAAAGCAGTGTCCTTTGAAGGATAATAAACCGATTTGTTAGAAAGGGTTTAGCCGAGATTATTGACAATCGAAGATGGATGAGCCGATTCGTACCCAAAGTGTGTGCGTGTGTTGGGTATATTCATCCAGAAAATAGTCTGTGCATGTGGAATCGGTTGATCTTTGGGATAAGTTTGAGTGCCCTTCCTTTTATGAATATTCGTATGTCATTCGAAAGTTTGTTAGAAGGTCTCATTTATAACGATTAGTTTAGAGATGAGCAGAGTAAAATTAGACACTTATTGATAGCTGTCATTATAAAAATTATGTAAGTGCTGAAATCTAGACGCTGACATACCACCAACCGACTATTTATGACGGCCTTAAAACAAATGGGATTCGCACAATATCTGGCCGAATGCGGATAAGACTAAGCATTTGGATTGGACGTAGTCATGATCCAAAATATTTTCTACGTATTAAAGCCCGTAATTTGTTTAGCGATTTTGTGTTAGAGTGATGAACAGATAGTCTGAAGACTTTTTAATAATAATTCTACAATTCGTGAGCATATTGCATGTTAAGCATTATCGCCCTCCTATGTCTGATTGATAGCTTTTTCGAGAAATCAAATTCCTTCATATCTATATGGCAACACTCAGACACTTCCGATAAATCAAGCGTGTCTACGTGAGAATATGAGTGGATATCAAAAGGCATAGTAGTGTTCTCGCTACGTCGTGCACGCACAGCAATAAAAATCCGAAAGAACTCAGTAGACTTTTAAGACCTCTCAAACGAAATTACGCAACCATTCTGAACTGTGAACAAGAGATCAGCATTCGAGGAGTCATGCGTTCTGTAACTTACTATGAACTTAGATGACGTTAACATCCAGTGTAGACCAAGGCCGGATTTAACATGGCTCTCTAGCTAGCACGGTCTTTTAACAGCTGCCTCCAGCTACGCATACGAAATTGAGTTGGCTGAGATTTACTTCCACGCCATTTCAGATGAAATCGACCTCTACATCCTTGTCCTCTTGGTTGGAGTCGAAAACTTTTCGGGCATGGAAGGTAATTCTTTTTTGTTTTTTTTTTATAATTGAGGCGCGTACAAGGGATTTTATGTAACCTTAAGATGTATGTACATAGCGCGGGAGAGGGAAAGATAAGCGAGTTGTGTGGACTAGGAACGAATCACGACATTTCAGAGTAAGTCTGAAGGTGGGCTTGAGGGTATACTGATGAGCATTCATAGCGAGGCGGGTGTTACGGTTAAAAGTTAGAAGGAGTGGAACGATACTGGCAATTTCGGAGGAGCACTGGTGGTGAAAATAACAATACAATAAGGGGGGACAGGAGACATTGCGTATGTGTTCGAGAGTGTTGAATGACTATGTGATATTGTCACCACCTATGAAAGCGGTAAGGTTTTGGATCCTATCTAGCAAGTGCAAGGAGGCTTTAGGAGCACCTGACCAGATGTGAGCATTTTACTCTAATTTCGGGCATATAAACGCTATACATATTGAAGCCAGGTCAGAGGGAGTGAAATATTTCTTACATCGCTTGAGGAAACCTAGACATTTCGCAGCATTTTTGGCGGCATCGAATACGTGGTCATTCCAACGTAAGTTGTCATTGGCATATATACCGAGAATGGAAAGTTTTTCGATTTCAACGATGCAAGTGCCATCCATGGATAGTAGCTGGGTGCTTAAATTTCACTTTAACGACAGCAGACAGCATTGTGATTTGGAAGCATTAAATTCCACTCTGTTGATAGTTCCCCAATTAGTTATGCTGCTAATATAAGAATTTAATGAGCTTAACATTCGCTACCGTTCCCGTTCTACAGCCGAAGAGCAGGGACGTGAGTCTTTAAACGAATATGAAAAGCAGAGAGTACTATCGTTAGCAAAGGAATATATTGGATTAGAAGTAGCAGACAAGAAATCATTGACAAAAATTAAAAAGAGTGTCGGAGACAAAACGGAGCCCTAGCGTACACCAGCATTTATTTTGTGAATATCAGACTTGAAACCATCCAAGACAACTTGAATTGAAAGTTCCGAAAGGTAAATTCTAAACCATTGAAGAAGAGAGTCATCGATCCCAAAAGCACGCATTTTCGACAAAAGAGCCTGATGCCAAACTCAACTGCCTTAGAGATATCAAGTGCAACTATCTTGCTTTCGCCAGATTGGTGTAGACTTTGGTTACACTTTTCGGTGAGACATGCCATCAAATTACCAGTGGTCATTGAGAAGTGTTCGTGTTTCTAGATATTTCATGAGCTGACGATTTATCAGCGTTTCCATGACCTTAGAAAAAAGGGACGTAAGTGAAATGGGTATGTAGGAGGAGAGAGGAGAAGATTCGCCTTTTTTGCGGACGGGCTGGTCAAATGCTGTTTCCATCTACTCGGAAAGAGTCCTAAAGGGTAGTATTGATGAAAAAGCTGACGCAGTGGTTTTGCCATCGAGAAGAAAACCTCTTCAGAAGACGGCTAGATATACCATCTGGACCTGCGGATTTTTGAATGTTAAGATCTTTGAGCACTCTTGCTACTACACGTGTGCGAAAGTGGATTCGTCCTATTGAAGATTCGACGCACTCAAGTGTAGGCGGAGATAAAGCATAATCTGAAAGTGTTGAACTGGCCGCAAAGTGAGCAGCAAACAGATTGGCTTTTTCCAAAAAGCTGACAGCTGGAATGTCATTGTATGCTAAATGAGCGTTGGGATGGAAGACGAGATAGAATTTCTAATGTTTTTGACAAATGACCAAAAACTTTTACTACCTTTGGTACATTGTAGTATTTTTTGCTTCAGATTTTGGTCGTATAGAAATTTCACGCACTTGAGAAAGACGTAGCAGTCATTCCTGGCTCGTTTGAACGTTTTTCGGTTTTCCTCTGTCGAGTTGGTCTTGTAGGACGGAAAAAATATTTCTCTAACCCTGGCAGTCTCCTTACAGCTCGAGTCGTACTATGCCTTTTCTTTTGGTTTGATACTTTTCATCCGATGAGGGATAAAGCATCTCATTCCAAAGAGAATAGTGTCAGTGATCATATCAGCAACGGCATCCACGTCGTTATCGAGGAAACATAACGACCAGTCAAATTTTCTGAAGAAGGTGTTAAGTCCGCTCCAATTGGCTTTTACCACTGTGTGGTCAGCATACAAGGAATTAGTTGATATGACACAATGGTCTGACTAGCCTAGAGGGGAGAACACATCGACGGTGTACTCATCAAGGCGAGAAGTTAAAAACAAGTTCTGAGTGTTGGCGATATGACTATCTACGTCTGGTATCTGCGTGTGCTCATTTACAAGCTGCGTTAAGTTGTTCTCAGCAGCGAAGATCGCAACACACCGTCCTTCGAGTGTTGTCTGTCCAGAATGTCAAAGCCACCCAGAATTGTGTATATTGAAATCGCCCGTAATAAGTATTTCAGTATGGGGATACAGGGATACAATTCTTTAAATGGAGTCAGACAGCGCATCAAACTCGTTAAAGATCGAGTTGCTGTCCTGTTTGGGGCAAATGACTCCCTTTTTATACAGCCATTCAGTATAGTGCATTTTTATGTTTTGCATTGTTTTTTGTGTGGGTGGTGGACGGGTGGTTGGCTTCTTTGAATTTATCACCAAACAATGATATATTTGCCTTATATACGAGTATGTAATATTCCCATTAAACTCATTCTGCATTGTTTTATTTGCTTTCTCCACACAACTATGGCCGACAAAAGTTAATTAATCATCTACGTTAGCGTACCACGTACTATGCCAAAAACAGGGAGAAGATTCTTCACATTCATATATGTATTATAAAAATCAGTAGCCCAAGATCTTAGATCTTAAATTTTAACTTTAGTTATGGTTCCAATTCAGACTGTTATTTATCTCATTTCCCAAATCTCCTTGAATTTTGTTAATGCTTTTGTTCTGCCAAAACGCCAATTGGATACTTTCTAAAAGCTCAAATCTTTACGATTTGACTTTTGACAGATTTTAAGACAGACTTTTGAAGGAACCTCCTCTAGATGGGAAATGGATACAGGCTTATAGTTCAGCATATCACTTTTCTTCACCCTTGTCTTGACCTGTCAATGTAAACTTTGAGCATTGCAATGACTGGGAATTGCGATATGTTTAAATTGTTCAGTTTACATATCACTGGTGATAATAACATCGAATTTTGTTCAAGGAGACCTTGGCACTATACTCTCTATTCCTGTTGACTTTTTGTCATTGAGTGTACCGAGAACATTCTGGACTTCTGTTGCGGTTACTTTTTACCGTACCAAACAGTTCATATTTGTGGATGCATTGATGCTTAGCTGAACATATGTGGATAGTGTTCGCTCCAAACGTCAATTTTGCTTGTTGACATAGCCGCTGAGCTAAAATTGGCCTCGTCCGAAAAGATGATTTTTTGACCAAAATCCGGATCTCCGGCCAACATTTCCAACTCAAAATTAGCGAACTTACGGCATTATATATGGTGGCCCGGCTTCAATTCTTGCGTCAACACAGTCTTATACGTATTTCGGCCCAAATACAACCGCAAAATAAGCCGGATTGACTCTCTAGCGATGCACAATTCAGCTGATCGGCGCCGAATCGACATTTATGGGTCTTTTTCGATACTGGCCGCTACGACGGCTATTTTGTTTTCATTTCGCACCAATCTCTGTCTGGTTGGTGGCATAAGATCCAACAGAGCAGACTCACGCTCAAACTTTTCCATGATAACGACCGACCTCAAGACGAAATTCATGTTGAGTATTTTCAACTGAGCTTCGATAATATTTTTTAATAATTTCCGCACTTTCGGCCAGCGTTAAATGATGCACGGTGAAATGGCAAACCTTACTGAATATTTTGACAGCTAGATTGGCAACTTTGACAGCTTCTTAAATATAACAATTGCAAATACTATAATTGCTATCTGCTTACAGGGTGATATACTCGTATACCATTCCACCGAATTTTTCGAACTTGATGTTACATTATTGGAAATTTCTTGACTGCACCCATGCATAGTATTGTTTACCTCTAAAGTCAGCTAGTTTGCAAATTTATTCGCAGGATCTTCTTCACTTGAATCAGTTTGGAGAATCTTTTCCTAAAATGTTATTGTTAAGCTTCCATGTTTCCCCTGAGCTTCCTTTTGCTTCGCTTTGGAAAATTCAGATTTTGTTTATTTGCTTGTTGATTTAGTGTATTTCGAGATTGTTTATATTATTTTTCATATTCATGACTCGTTCGGTGTTCTTGTAAAGTCAGTCTCTTTCATTAATTCTCTTTTCGTTCAGCTGCACCCGGTTATTCATAGAGACAAAACCTTTATGAAACATAAATATCGGAGGCATAATCCTTCAGAAGATGGATGTCATCTAACATCGAACCAAATTGGAATGAAAAACGTTCCATCCCCAGCACCCTTCCAACTTAGATTTACGGAACTTCCGTCGAAAGTAATCTTAAAAATAGCCCAAAATCATTTTGGAAGTTTATTAACGCAAAAAGAAAAAGCACTGGATTTCCAACAATAGTGCATCTAGTGACCCTAAGTGTATTGCAGATATATTTGCTGAATACTTCCAAAGTAGTTGTAATTCTCCATGCTCACTCCCATCGATCATAATTATGTCAAATCCCTTACATTAATTATTGATTGTTCCTGTTATTCGTTTGATGATATCGAAATTAAAACAGGTTTAAGGAATTTGAAACCTATAAATAAGCCAGACATCCTGGGAATCTTTCCCATCGTTCTGAAATTCCATTCCGGCTCACTTTGTTCTCCCTTATCAGATTTACTTCATCATTCCCTTTATGATGAATTTTTTCCTGACGAGTGGAAGATCTCTACGATAGATCCAGTCCTTAAATCTGGTTACAGACATCCTGTTGCTAACTATAGAACAATTACTAATCTCTCGATCATTCCTGTTGGATATCCATGACAATTCGCGATCACGCGAATTTCATCTAATTTTCATCTGTCATTCTGTAATAACCTTTTTCATTTTATTCTTTTCTTGGCGTTCATTGAATTCAGAATTGATTCAAATCTATTAAAATTAAAGTAATCATTTAAAGGTATAGTTTGATTTTCACGTTGTTTGTTCCGCTCCACTTTGAGTACCTGCTCCAAAGGTTATGGGCCCAGGATATTGAACATTATTTAGAAACAATATACACGTGGTTTAACAATGGCAAATCCTTCCAATACGTTAAGGCTTGAAATGTTGTCCAAAGACAACTAAGACACATGGTGTTTGCCGGCAGAAGCGCTGCTTATTAAAAATGACACATGGGACTATGTGACTAGGGCAATACCCAAACCTCCGGTACCTGAGGAAAACGATGCAAAGATGCTGCCTGGGAACGTGCGGTCAAGAAAGCTAAAGTTGATCTCATTTTATCTATCAGTCCGTCTGAGCTGAAACAAATCCGTGGGTGTGAAACATCTCAAGATATTTGGAAGAAACTGAAGTTCATTTAGCCTCATCAGGTCCAGCTAGAATGGCCACTTTACTGAAACAGCTAACTCTTCAAAAGATGAATGAAGGTGACGATGTACGTGAGCATGTGAATAAGTTCTTTGATGCTGTGGATAAGCTTGATTCAATAGATGTTAAAATCCAAAAAGACTTATTGAGCATAATGCTTTTGTACAGTTTACCTGAGTCCGTCGAGAACTTTCGTTGTGCTATTGAAACGAAGGATGCTTTGCCTGACGCCGAAAGGCTTAAAGTCAAAATCCTAGAAGAAGCAGAAATCCAAGGAGTACGAATCTGGAGCTATGCTAGCAACAAAGCGTTTTCCTAAAAAACAAATAAATTTCAATTCGAACCGGGTAGTTAAGGTTAGTCCAGCAAGTGGCATGAAAAAGTTTCCATTTCGATGTGGCAAATGCAATAAACATGGACATAAAGCTGTCGACTGTCGCGTTAAACGTCAAGCTTCACAACGTGAGTGTGTGAACGATTCATTTTACATAAGATCAGATTCCAAACATGCAATGGTCACGGAGCCAATGGACTTAAAACACACCTGATGTTTAAATAACGGTTGCACTTCCCACTTATGTCATGAAGCAGACATCTTCGAGAAGCTGTCACCCACCGACCGTAGAAAACTCAACTTAGTAAGCAATGAATCTACCAAAGTCAAGACTCCAAACAGCCGTTGGAGTCGAGTCCTGATCTGCGCACAAATTTACTTTCAGTTTCCAAAATCAGGGATAAGGGCTGCGAAGTGGTTTTCAAGCGCAACGGTGCATTAGTTCAAACTTTTAGTAGACCGAATTGGTGATTTGTGCTATCTTCGACAAACAACAGAATCTGCCCGTGTTGCTGAATCAACAAATACATCGATAAAGTCCTTAATTTAAGTGTGGCATGAACGTCTAGGCTATTTAAACTCAAAAGATTTGATCGACATGGCTAAAAACGAGATTACAAAGGGAATCGATTTAAAATCTGGTCAGCAATTACCACCACGTGCTACTTGTATAAAAGGAAAAATGTCGGCGAAGCCATTTTCTACGAACGAAATAAAAAGCGATGAAACCTTACTGATTGTCCACTCTGACGTCTGCGGGCCTATGCGGACACAGTCCCATAGTGGAGGCAAATATTTTGTCACTTTTACAGATGACTACTCGCATTGGTGTGAAGTATACATTATTAAGAGCAAAAGCGATTTATTTAAAATGTCCTTATCATATAAAAGTCTCGTCGGAAAACAAACAGGACGTAAAATAAATGCGCTTCAGACGGATAATGGTAAGGAGTATCGTTCAAACTCTTTTTATGAATATCTAAAATCAGAAGGAATCAGAAGAAGGTTTTCCGCACCATACACGCCACAACGGAATGGTGTAAGCAAAAGGAAGAATCGAAATTTGGTCGAAATGGCCAGATGTATGGTTCTACAAGCTGGACTTTCTTCTTCATTTCGGGCAGAAACAATATGTTCTGCGAATTATTTGAGAAATCGTTGTCCATCGAGAAGTCTTAATGGCAGAACACCTTACGAATTATGGACAGGAAGCATTCCAAATTTAAAGCATCTTCAAATATTCAGTTGCAGAGCATTTGCTTTGAACAAACAACTCAACAAAGACAAATTTGGAGGTGAACAAAATTCTGCTGAATTATTTGGTGGTAATGATGGTCATCAAAATTCAGTTGAAGAATTCAAGCCGATTCAAGATACTACGAGTATTCAAAACAGTGAAAATGTGTTGGATGATGACATGGTAGCCTACGCCTTTAATGGCGAAGTTAATTTTCAAGGAAGCCTTACAAGGACAATACTGTGCTGAGTGGAAGAACGCTAATTTAGACGAAGTCAAGAGCTTAATTAAAAACAACACTTGGAAATTGGTTCGTAAACAGGAGGATCAAAACAAGGTAGGATGTAGCTTTGTGGTAGTAACGCGAAGAAAGGTAAGCCTGGTAGCACAAGGATTTAGTAAATAACCGGGTGTAGACTTCACTACAACCTGTAGCTCGGCTGGAGTCTTTATGCGTTATTCTTGCGATTGCTGCTAAATATCAACTCAAGGTTCATCAAGTTGATATAACCTCAGCTTATTTAAATGGATATTTGAATGAACGAATTTATATGAAGACGCCGCCTTTATTGGAACAAACTTTAGAAGAAATCATTCAAAGGGAGCCAATAGACAGAATTATTGGAAAAAAGGCAATAATAATGCTGGAAGATTTTCGCGATGGAAGGCAAGTATGCTGTTTACAAAAGGCTCTGTATAGCTTAAAACAAGCCGGACATGAGTATAATGTCAGATTTGTTGATGATGACAAATGGGTCTTAAGGCGACTAACGCAGATCCTTGTATATACGTTGCGTGGAAAAATGGACGTATCTTAATCCTATCTACGTTGATGATGTTTTACTGTATTCCAAGGATATTAACTGGATAGATCATATTAAAAATAGTTTAAAGGAAGACTTCGAAATTAGGGATCTTGGGGAGGCAAAATATTGTCTGGGAATTGAGATACCTCAAGATTCGAAGCAGATATCTACATCTAAGTCAAAAGGGGTATATTCATAATTTATTGCAGAAATTTAATATGGAACATGCGAAGCCGCTAACTATACCCATGCAACCTGATTCGAGGCTTGTTAAAGCATTTAGTAGAGTGAACCTGACAATTCTTTTAGAGAAGCTTAGGGCATATGGTTTTTTTGGTCCGTTGCTGCAATGCTTTAAAACAAATTTACATGGCATAAAGCAATTTGTTATATTCGGAGACCATTTTTCGAAAGAAATCATTGTTCACTCTGGTGTTCCAGAAGGCAGCCATCTAGGTCCTTCTCTATTCTTACTTTTTATTAATGATCTACCGACATTGCTATTGCCTACATCGACGATCAACAATAAATGATTGTTCAATGCTGCAAAATGATTGGAATTACTTCACTAAGTGGTGCAGTTTAAACGGCTTATTATTAAGTATTGGAAATGCACTTACATGGGCTATTACAGGACCCTTCATTGTATTTTCCCACATTATACATTAAATAATGCTCAAATACGAGTTATTGACGCTTTTAAAGATCTTGGTGTGATATTCGAAATAGTGGAAGGAAGGAAAAGGAAGGAACATTTTTTTAAGGTTTGTTTTACGCCGTATATTTTGCAATACTGTCGTTCAGGTTCATCATTCTTGTCGTTCCAAATGTCTTTTACTTTGAATGCAGTCACTTGGAACGAGAAGAAAAATGTACAACGAGATATTTTATGTGCAACAATCGATAGTGAGAATTTGCTTGGTTGTTTGAATTTACATGCTACTGCAAGGGTCCTAAGGCCCAGACTACTGCTATTTTAAAGTACTCAAAGTATATTATATGGTAAATGTGAACCTATTTATTGGTGTTGTATAATTTTATATATATACTTATACAGCTCAGAATTATACTTGTCTTTACAAAGAAATATTTTTAAAAATTTGTTAATGTTATCAATTAAGCAACGACTTGTAATATTTTATTTTATTTAAGGGCATAGTACCCCTGGGTTAAATCCCGGACCCTACAAATTAATTTGTATCGTTCCCTTGATAATAATAATACTAATAATAAGCCTTTTAAACGATTTGCGTCTCAATTGTGTTGAAAAATTTTTATCCGCGATGGAATTCAAATGTGATGGGTCATATGATTGCTTCATATTTGGCTGGAAAACCACAAGTAGCTATCGTTGGAGCCCTCCAGCACCTCAATGTGAATAAATAATTTGTGTCTCGAACCATAGCTCGTTACCATGATACTGGCAGCGTTGCAAAACGCCATGGAGGTGGTCATAAAAAAACAGCAACATCGGCAGAAATGGTTCGGGAAGGCTCAAATTGAGCGAAATCCGCGTCGAAGTGGAAGAAAAATGGCTTGTGAGCTCAACATATCGTTGGAACGGATGCAACACATATTAAAAAATGAGCATGGGCTGAAGCCATTGAAGTTCCAAAAAGCACACGATCTTACACCGCAACAGAAAAAAGTTAGAATCGAAAGAGCGAAGGAGTTGCTACGCTTGCACGTAAGTGGTGAGTTGCCGAATTTGGTTTTTTCCGATGAATCGCCATTTGTTATCGAGCAATATGTCAACAAACAAAATGACCGAGTTTACTTGCCAGAGAGGTCCTTCGAAAATTTACACCTTCGGACGGCCACCAGAAAGCACCGATGATGATGGTTTGGGAAACCATAACCGCCGATGGTCGCTCTCCGCTCGTATTTTTGGACCGTGGCGTCAAAATTAATGCGATCGTATACCAAGAAACTGTCTTAGAGGCAGTATTGAAGCCTTGGGTAAACAATCATTTCGGTCGGAGACCGTGGGCATTTCAACAAGATTCGGCACCGTCACACAAATCGCTCGTCAACCAAGATTGGTTAGAAAGCAATATTCCACACTTCATTTCTTCGACACAATGGATTGCAAATTCTCCGGATGCAACTCTGTTGGATTTCTCTGTCTGGGGTATTTTGAAGGCGAAGGTTGGCACTAAAAAGTACCAAAGTTTCTACCATCTCAAACAAGCACTTCGCCGGGAATGGGCCAAAATACCACAGAGCCACTTGCGTGCAGCGTGCGTGCACGGAAGCCTTTGTCGAGACGCCCTTACAACCATTAAAACTAACTTGTTGGTGTGTTTTATGGGCTGGTGGAATCATCGGCCCATATTTCTTTAAGGACGATGACGGCTAGAATGTTACCGTCAATGGGGATAGCTATAGAAACATGATTTCTGACTTCTACGTTAATCAGTTGAATGGAATTGACGTGACAGAGCTTTGGTTTCAACAAGATGGCGCAACATGCTACAAGGCGCGCGGCACCATCAATTTACTGCGGAAAACAATTGCTGAGCGCATAATTTCGCGTAATGTACCTGTGAACTGATCTCTACGATCCTGTGATCTCACATCTTTAGATTTCTTTCTTCGGGGGTATGTGAAGTCACTAGTCTATGTCGCTAAACCAGAGGCGTTGGACGATTTAGAAGTCAACAGTCGGCGTTTTATTGCTGATATACGGCACCAGTCGCTCGATAAAGTTACCGAAAATTGGACTTCACGATTGCGCTTCATTAGAGCTAGATGTGGCAGGAAAGTGCCCGATATCATATTTAAGCACTAATGGCATACAATTTTTAAAGTTATTATCATAGACATAAACATTAGCTTCAAGTTCTTTATTTCATATTAAATTTGTATACCTCTAAAAAAAAACACACCCTTTATATTTCGAAGTCTGTTAAGTTAAATATGTAAACTGAATAAATAAAACATAAAAGAAAAGATATATAACGCTTCTCCAAAAATAATCTTGGGGCGGATCAAAGAACATGTCTAAGATGTCACAGTTTGGATCTTCTTCCATCGTATATGAATAACACCATTGGGTCGAATATAGGTTCCCGCCTTACCTCATTAGAAAGGCTTCTAAAATTTAAAGCGATAAATGTTGGAGCTGTTGGGTAGAATGTCAAGTAAAGCAGTAGTTTTTCTTACCTAGGAAGCATTGTGTTGGCTCACGACGACGTCAATCTAGATAGCAAAATCAGTATGGTAGAAGTTGTATTCAATATGTTGTCGAAGGCCAGCAGAGGTATGCTCTTGGCAGAGGCTGCAAACTGCCACTATTTCGATCAAGAGATACTTATGAAACCCTTTTAGCTGAACATGGATTAGTTTCGGTTGTTAATGAAATTACTAAACCAATCATTAGTACGTGTATTGATCATGTATATGGTCGCTTCCAAAATATTGATACCGATCAATGCATGAAACAATTATCAAAATTAACTTTTTCCTATTGAAAAATAAACTTTTGACAGAAAACTGTCCTGATATTTTTGGAGACGAAAGCGGCTCGCTGGCATATGCAGTATTTTTGAAAACCCTACAAAATCATTTAAATAACTCCAGGTGTCCTATAATACAATATAAGCCTTCGTAGGGAATCCAATTTTGAAATAAAAAATGCCTACACTCGTAGGTACACATTTATCGAAAAACAAAATCGAAAAGGAAATTAAGCTCTGTCATAATAACAAAAGCAAAATCAAAAATGCAAAAGGAAAGCTCAAAAAATAGTCGGAAACGGTGAACTGTATAATTAATAGAGAAACAAAAATACATCCCGAATCCATTTCATCGGAAAATGGTAATACCGACGTAACTGATCCAAGAGCTGGAGCGAATGTATTTAATAATTACTATGCCTCCATAGCACCGATATCAGACATCTGACACTTTGTCCTTTTTATCATGTCGCCTTTGTTCTTTAACGCGAAATTTAAAGAATATAGTTGCCAGTTTCGTTTTTATACCCATCTCGGGTTTTGAGCTATTAAGTAAAAACAATTAATGTATTGAAAAACCCGAACTCATGTGCCGACGATAGTATTTCGAATTTCATTTTAAAAATTATAGCTTTAAATGTGGTTGATGGTCTGCCTTACCTTTTGAATTTGAGCATTTTTACAGGGATTTTCCTTTCATTGTTGAAACAAGCTATTGTTATTCCTATTTTTAAAAAAGGCAACAAAAATGACAAAATAAATTACAGACTGATTTCTTTACTTTTGTCTTTATCAAAAATTATCGAAAAAGTTATGAAGTATAGAGTTGTGGAATTTCTCGGAAAGATCAAGTTCTATAGCAAAAAACTTTTGAGTTTTCTTAAGAAAAAATACCAGCTACTCTACAAAGGAAAACACGTCCATGTGGCTATAAATTTACGACAAGAAGGAAAAAGTTTATTACCAAAAAATTTGATTGACATTTGTTACGCAGTTGCGCCCCCTTTTAGTAAATTGCCAAAATTACCATCTTTCCATTTACCTCGCGTATTAACAGACAAGTATCTGCCTCCGATGTTGTGAACCCAAACTTCTCCATAAACGTCGTAAAACGTCTATTCCAGCAGCTCTATGCCTGCTTCAAACGAAAAAGGCTTTTCAGCAGCTTGCCAACTTTTTCAGTTCTATCATCGAATCCCTGTGGTTGTTTCATGTAGACGTCTTCCTTTAGTTGTACATATAGGATAGCAGTTCTCACGTTAAATTAACACAGCGTCATTCCCCTCTTCGCTGACAATGATAAAATAACACGAGTCGAAGCAAATCTTACCATTGCGCTGAAAGTCTCCTCATAATCAGTCCCGTGCTCCTGGGTGAAGTCACGTACCACCAACCGTGATTTGTAGCGTTCGACATCGCCTTCCGGATTGTATTTAACTTTGTAGATCCATTTGTTATCAATCACTTTTTTGTCTTTTGGTTTCTCTAAAAGTTGCCGAATTTTGTTTATCATCATTGAAGCATACTCCTCACTCATTGCCTTTTTAGAATTATTTGAGTCCAATGATTTCATTGCGTCATCATAGCTTGTCGGTTGCTCTTTGACAACCAGCATTGCTGCTGCAATTGATGTATTTTCACACTCACCGTGATTTTCTCCGCACTTGCAAACCCACGCCTTTCGATCTCTTTTTACCTGAACAATATTCCCCTTGTCTACGCAACACCAATGGCGATTGGCTCTCATTTCGAAGTTATTTCCGTCTGTGACTTCATCCACTTCAGCCTTAACCTCATCGATTTTATTTTCCTTGCTTCGTGAATCTGTATCTAAACCACATCCTCTTCAACGAATCTCACGTCCCTTGCGACTTTAATTTTGTTTGTTTTGGGATTCTAAATAGGATAGCCTTCTACCTTTTCATCGTATCCGACTAAAATGTATTTCCTTGACTTTGCGTCCAATTTCTGCCTTTGTTGCTTTGGAATTTGAACGAAAACTTTTGATCCAAAAGTTATCAGATGCCAAAACACAGGCGTCTTTCCTGATACACTGCTCTATTCTATTCTCCCGTTCTGCTGATCCGTTCTGTTCTGGACAATATCTACGGAACCGTACGTTGATGTCAGATGCCTCTATCTTCCACGTCGCCGTTCCCAAACTCAGTACCGTTGTCCGCTCTGATTACTTTCGCTTTATGGTCAGTCTATTTTTCGGCCAATTTTACAAAATTTCGGAGCTTCTCAAAAACTTGTGGCTCGTTTTTCTTGCCATAAATTCATGTGAATAACCATCTTTAGACAAAAGAAAATACCTTGATCCACCGATGGATTCCGTTTACATAGGTCGACAAACCTCTGCGTGGATCACCTCACCAGACTTTTCGGCTTTTTCTTTACTGGCTTTGAAGCTCACTAGCTTTTGCTTGCCCATAGAGCAAACTTCGCAGGTCATTCTTCTGCAGGAAATTTTTCACATGTGCCAGGTCCTGGTGACCCATCTCTTATGCCATTTCCTCAAATTGTAGCTCCCGGCTACCAAGTTCGCTGATCCCATAGTTATATTGCTCTTGAATTGCATTTTGTAGAGATTTTCGAAACATACTCCCACTGCAACAACGTCTTTCCTCTTTTTACTTCGCATATGTGGCTCTTTGAGCTCAGCGTAAAACCTTTGTTCAAGACGTGTGCACCAGAAAATAAATTGCTATGTAGCTTTGGAACATACAAAACATCCAGCGATTTCTTTTCGTCCCAGTTCCTTCCATTGAAGCACATTATCTCAACTGTTCCACTACTCATTCCTCCGTCTGCAATTTTTAGTTCTTTAAAATCTGTGAAACACTCTTTCTTGTGACTCATATGATCGCTTGCACCAGTATCCAAAAGTCAACAGTCGGAGTTCGAGCTATCCGATGTACACTTAAATGCTTCACTTTCCCTATGAGATGTGTGAGCCGACAAAAACTTAGTTTTTCGATTCGGGCATTGAAATTCCCATCGCATTTCATTTTTTCGTTCATCGATGTTTCTTCCTGTTTTGTAGTTTCCCTTTGCAAAGCAAAGCTTCGCTGGTAGTTTCATTCGCATTTCAACGCATTTTCTTCTATTTATTAGTCGCGTCGGCAATGTGTCCAGGTTCCTTTCCGATTTGCTCGTCGATTCCCAGAAAATTTCGCTAGCAGTGCCAAAACAATTTTTGATATGACCATCTCCTCCGAAATGTATTGACCCAAGTTATTCAATTGCTGCACAAGATCCTCCATTCTAGCAATAAAAATAGCCGCGTCCTCTGTTGACTCCTTGCAAATTGTAAAGAAATTTTGGTTCAACATCATAATGCTTGTTTGATTCTTTTGTTCAAACCCCGAAAACAATTTATCCCACATATAGTAGCTTCTGCCAATTTGCAGTTTCTGATGTGTTTCTTTCTTTTTTTTTAAACTGCAAGTCCCTCTGCATTCACGAGGTCCGTTGAAGCACCACTTACCACATCCATTTGTGTTATTATTTTAAAGTCCTCAAAACTTTTTTTACTAGAGGTGGTTACTTGCAGGGTCACATTAATGACACCCCTAACCTTCGAAGCAATATTAGTTTCTTGGTTGGCATTCCAACTTTCCGCAGTTTTAACTTTGGTAGCTTTTACACAATTGTGTCTTGCAAATTATTTAATACGCTTCCCGAAGAAATTCGAATCATCAGAATCTTAGAGCAATCTTAAATATCTTAAATAAAATTGTGGCTTTTGAATATTAACCATAATGAAATTGAAATTTAGTTGCACTTCGTCACATAAAATAACATACGAGGGTTAACGTATGATCTTAAAATTGTTGTCGATGTAGTTTTGTGTTTGTAATTTTCTTGAAAACTTCGTCAAGGGTGAAATGGTTCTTAGGTATATTCTAAGAAAAAAATCGTTCCACGGTGTACCCCGGCCCAGGTTCACGGAAATTGCTCTGTTAAGACTAATGGTAGAAATTTTGTTGATGACTTTGTTTTTAAAAGAAATACTAGCCTTTATAATTGCATTTTAATGAAGTTGATACCTTGTTTAAGTCTTTAGATATCCAATTTCTAAGCCTATTCCATTTTTCTTGCCCATGCTAATTTTTGAACTTGAGGCCACCTTTCTCCAGAAAATGCGTAATAAACATAATGTTTTACTATTTTTTCCTAATGAATGTAACAATAATAAAAAAAAAATCATCAACAAGTTTGCAGAAAAACCTGCATCAGGTCAAAAAAGGAATTTATGATTTCTGAACCAAGTTGCTAACAACAGCTGACAATAAGAGTGATTTTCAAAGAATTAATAATTTTCCAATATTTTTTTAAAATTACATAGCTATTAATACGTTTTAAAGCGTTCTCGTTTATTTGACTACCTGTCAAGATCCTTATTTCCTTACTCTGTTCCTTAAAAGTCCTCAGACAGAGTTATGTGTGGGGTAAGAAGGCTTATTTGGAAAATCTACCCAAACAAAAAATGGTATAAAAGATTAGAAAAAAAAAAAATTTTTTAGACCAAGGTTACAGTTCCTTCGAAACGCTCTCTGAAATGCCTGCATTTACAAACCAAGAATACGCAGAAATTATTCACGATTATGGGCTGCGCAATGGAATTTTAACTAGTGTGCGACAAAGATACCATGAACTTTGTCCTAACCGACGACTTCCTAGTGAAGGAGTATTTGGAAATATGTACCAAAGATCAGTTTCAAACACACAACCTAATTCGGGAGCTCGAAAGTAAATGAATTTCGTCTGATGAAAGAATACTAGAAGCTGTTACAACATATCCATCAATCAGCATCAGACGTTTAGCTTTGCCATTCAAAGTTTCCAGACATAAAATTTGTAATGTACTGCATGGAGAAAATCTTTATCCATATCACCATACTGTGCAAAAACGACTTCCCGATAATTTGGAAAAGAGACTTGAGTTTTCTAACTGGTTGCTGGAACGGAGCTTGAATGGCATCGAGTTTATTAGCAGAATTCTTTGGACTGACGAATCTCAATTTAGAAGAGATGGGATCACAAGAAATATTTTTATTTATTCCAAACCGGTTAGCTCTTACAAAATTTTCTTACTAACTATTGGTGACCATTCGTCACCCCCTTATAACAATTCTCACATTGCTATCTTCGATGCAGCGCGTGTGAACTTTTGCGATATTGGACACTGCCTTTGCAACATTGTTGCTGATATTAGATTGCGTGATAGCGGAAAGTGTGGGAAAATACTTTACATATGTAACATATATTAAAGTTATTTGAAAAAAGAAAAAATGGATGATGCATCAGATTTTATGGGGTACATAACCTACAAGGTGAATGACTCGAACTCCAACTTTTTAAAATGCTATAATTTTTTTATTTTTTGATAAATTTTATTGTGTCAAAGCAAAAAATGTTGGAAAATACATTAATTTACAAATTTTATCAGTAGTTTTCAATATGTCCACCTTTGGCGCGAATAATGGCCTTGAGACGGCCGAAGAAAGCATCGCAAGCTGCACGCAAGTGGCTCTGCGGTGCTTGTTTGAGGTGGACCAAACTTTGGTATTTTTTAGTGCCAACCTTCGCCTTCAAAATACCCTAGACAGAGAAATCCAACAGTGGAACATTGTTTTTTAACCAATCTTGGTTGACGCGCGCTTTGTGAAACGGTACCGAGTCTTGTTGAAATGTCCAAGGTCTCCGACCAAAATGATTGTTTGCCCAAGGCTTCAATACTGCTTCTAAGGCAGTTTCACGGTATACGATGGCATTAATTTTGACGCCACGGTCCAAAAATTCGAGCGGAGAGCGACCATCTGCGGTTATGGCGGCCCAAACCATCACCATCGGTGCCGCCTGCTTTTTGGTAGTCGTCCGAAGGTGTAAATTTTCGAAGGACCTGGTAAGTAAACTCGCTCATTTTGTTTGTTGACATATTGCTCGATAACAAATGGCGACTCATCAGAAAAAAACAAATTCGGTAACTCACCACTTTTGTGCAAGCGTAGCAACTCCTTCGCTCTTTCGATTCTAACTTTTTTCTGTTGCGGTGTAAGATCGTGTGCTTTTTGGAACTTCAATGGCTTCAGCCCATGCTCATTTTTTAATATGTGTTGCATCCGTTCCAACGATATGTTGAGCTCACAAGCCATTTTTCTTCCACTTCGACGCGGATTTCGCTCAATTTGAGCCTTCCCGAACCATTTCTGCCGATGTTGCTGTTTTTTTATGACCACCTCCATGGCGTTTTGCAACGCTGCCAGTATCATGGTAACGAGCTATGGTTCGGGACACAAATGATTTATTCACGTTGAGGTGCTGGAGGGCTCTAACGATAGCTACTTGTGGTTTTCCAGCCAAATATAAAGCAATCACACTATCACGTTTGAATTCCATCGCGAATAAAAATTTTTCAACACAACTGAGACGCAAGTCGTTTAAAAGTCTTATAAATAATAAAATTATCTGTCATGTGTCAAAATTTAAGCTCACTATCATGGACGGTTTGGAAATTATAGCAGTCTGAATTTGGTTGCAGTTCGACTCATTCAGGGTGTATATGGGCTCCAGACAATCCACATACAAGGAGACATAAATCATTGCCAATATGTGGGCAGGTGTAATTGGAGGCAAGTTAATCGCCCCCATCAAACTACAAGCTATCTAGAGTTTATGCGAAATGATTTACCAGAACTATTGCAGGACATTCCCCTGCTTCAACTAGCTTTATCATATTTCCAACAGGATGGTACTCCAGCCCACTATAGTCGTGAGGTTAAGAATTGGCTAGGTGAAGGGTACCTTACAGTATTGGATTTTTTTGTATGGATAAGAATGAAGGAATTTGTTTATTCAATCGCAATAGCAACTTTAAGTGAATTGGAAAAGCTTATTCTCGAAGCGTCATCAAAAGTGAGCCATTAGCATGAATAAAAGTTCACAGTGAAATCCAAAAACCGCCTCTAGCATACATACAAAGCTAAGAAGGATACTTCTAATAACTGCTTTAGTACACACATAAAATTATCTATGTACAATAAAACCACACAAAATCATTTTCTATACATAGCCTTTAGAGCTTAAGGCAAAAAAAAACATTTTTTTAAATTTTACCTGTGCAGGTTTTCTCAAGTTTTTCTGCAAGCTTGTTGATAACTATTTTTTATCATTATCACATTCATAAGGAAAAAATAGTAAAACATTATGTTTGTTACCCATTTCCTGCAGAAAATTGACGTGTAATTCCAAAATTAACATTAGCAAGAAAAACGGGACAGGCTTAGAAATTGGATATCTAAAGACTTAAATAAGATGTCAACTTTATTTAAACGCAGTTGTAAAGCCTAGAATTTCTTCCAAAAGCAAAGTTCTAAACGAAGTTTCTGCCATTAAGTAGTACTAACAGAGCAATTTCCCCTAGCATGGGTCAGGGTACACTTAAGTAAGCCTTTTCTTAAATCCTCTTAGTGCAGAACGATTTTTTTTCTTAGAATATACCGAAAAATCGTTTCCCAAATTATCTTTCACGAATAGGGTGTCCTGTATATTGTACATAAAATGAATTTCTGTTCACCCCACACAGAAATAATTTGAATAATGTGGCATTTATCACTATTTTTTTTTTTATAAATATAAAATGTCTCTACCTGTTCTCACAACTAATTTTAAGAAATAATATTATATTAACATTCTTAATAAATATAATAATGAATATAGAGAAGGAAGAATAATATAAAAAAATTAAAAAATGTTGAAAAAACATTGTTTTGATGTGGAAATTATACAATCGTTGTCTTAACTTTAAAATTGTAGCATTCCAACCCTGTTTATTACAGCGGGGGTGCTGTAAATGTAGAGAACAATCGAATGAAAATACTGACAAACTTACGGTTCGCATGGAGATCATAAATCTTAAATTTTCGAGTTGAAAAGGGATCAAAACCACTTCCTTCGAAACCCCAATCAGAAAACGAGTCAATTTCAGAGACGAGCAGAAGATGGAACCTACGTGATGCGTATTCAATGTTTTGATTCTTCTGACTATTTCTAATTCGGAAAGGAATGGTGAAACAAGCATCATTGAACGAAAATAATTGTACTCTCATAAATATAGCTGTCCAACACTAGTAACCGCAAATAGGACAACATTAAGATAGAACCTCTATAGATGTTGTCTAGCAACTTTTCATTATCAACAGGAAGGGTACCCAGAAGAGCTGTTTTCAAAAAAAAAAAAAAAAAATTTAAATTTCGCCATTGTCGTAAAAACGCCTGAGCTGGTTTTAATGTAAATAATTCCAGGGACTTTGAAATTTACTTAGACACATGCGCTACGTATGAAAATGACTGGTTTTGTCTCGGTGAAATCCATTGTCATGTGTGCTTTGTCTCTAAAATCACCACACACCACAAATTTCTTCTTCTATTCTTTTCACATCCAGACAGACATTTTTGCCTTTCTGGGTTCTATTCATCCGCGTCCAAAAAAAAGAAAACACACAAATCCGCACCTAAATTGCCTTCCACACACCTCGAATCCCATTTATCACTCATACCTGAGGGCCAAAAATAAAATCGAAAAAAACACCGAGAGACTGAAAGAACGTAACAAAGAAACCGCCATTACCACAAAATGTCTACGTATTGAAGGACACGCATGAAAAAGAAATGTATTACCACCAATTTCATGGAAAACATCTCAAATCACACAATTCCAACATCCATCTGATGATGAATAGTACACGTTGCCCGGCCCAAACCAACCACTAACAACGAATACTAAACAAGGCAAATACGCTGCTGTCCGGAAAATTGTTTTTCCATTTATCTGAGCATAAGTGGCTGAGGAAAATGTAATAGTGATAATGATGGTTCTGGACAGTCCATCATCTACCATCCTCCATCATAACATACTCCTATGTGTGTCCAGGTAAAAACCATCACCCAGAAATTCGTAAACAATGAGCCATATTCAAGGTGACATGGTGTAGACGCAATCAAAAGCTAAAAGTCCTAGAGCGGTACACTCCCCTATACGACTTACCGACGACGCATGGTACCTCATTTACCACAGCATTGTCCTCAATGAAAGGACTTCCGAAAACGAGATAAAAAAAAAATATATCCTTATATTCAAAAGGAAGAAGGAAAAAATTGAGGAAAATCTTGGGAAATAAATTAAAGCACGCACCGAAGCAATTTGTCTTTTGGTGTACTATATACGTATCCCAGGAATGGGAGGCTAAGATGTCTTGCATTGCTTTATCAAGGATCTCTCAATAGATGTAGAGGACCCGAGGAACGGGGACCTAGGAAATATTCAACTGAAAGTACCAAAAGTTGGCTTACTTACCCCGCCCTTAGATACCCTCTGGAAGATATCTTCTTTAGCACCAGTGTATGGGCGTAATCGGGATATGCCAAAGAATGGTAAAATTTTATTCTTTGATTGATATTTCCAAGGACAAACACAATGAGCGACAGAGATAGAAAGACACATAAGTACTTTTCCGTCTGCCCTTTTTTTCGGGTTTTTCTCTGGGTTTTTTTTTTTTTTTTTGTGCTTTTTTTCAGTGCGAGTCCTTTCGGCTTTAATGGAATATGTGTGTATGCCTTTCGGATTTAAATTGGGAAAATAAACAAAAATTGGCAATATACGATTACTCCGAGAGAATATAAATAAAGTTCTCAGGTTTAGTATGCCATCGAGTGTGGATTACGTTACTTAGACCAGCAGGAGGAGAATGGAACGTGAAATACATTCTATATTTTCAGGGGCGGCAAGGACATTTGTGCCTGGGATTTTGATGAGATTGACTTGCACGTCCGCTCTTGTGTACATGTATGTATGTATGAATGTGTGACCTATGGTGAGGGTATTTAAAGCTATCATTTGAAAGCCTGCTGATGAAGGCAGTCTTGATTGGTAATTTTCATCGAATAATGTCACTGGGACACTTTCAATTTTTTTATTTTTCTTTTTTCTTTTTTCTGCACATGCCATTGGGATTTTTAAAAGTTTTTTTTGTACGAGCGAAAGGCACCAATGGTTATGTTTTTTTTTTTTTCAAACTGATCCTGGCATTATTATTCCCATTCTTTCGTTGATTTTTCCATGTGTAAGTACTACAATAGTTGCTATTTCTGGGCTCTAGTTCGCGAAAAATTCCTTATCTCTTACTGCACAGAAATAGTTTCAAATGTGTTCAACATTTTCCCTAAAGTAGTTCAATACCAACAAAATCATGATCAGGTGTTTGGCCGCCCGATAAACAGGAATATATAAAATACATTGATTGCTACCAATCGCTATAAAAAGGTATGGATCAGCTGCTGCCAACTTTGAAGTATATATTCACCGGTATTCTGGTACTGCCCTAAATGCCGAGCTCCCAGCGAATAGTGAGAAAAGCTTTTTTGCCTTAAATGCCCAAAGATGACTAATCACACGTTAAAGGCTTCGGACCTGTCATGCAGACTTTCTTCCTGCTGAAGGGCATTGATAGGATATTTGAGGTTCTTGTGCCCAAAGCGCTTTTCAAAGACATCCTTTGCCCAAGATGCAACGTAAATATTTACCAAATTGTAAAATTTTGTGCGCTACCCTACAAACTATTGAAAGCTAAATTAAATGATAAAGTACAGCCCGGGAATTCGCCTTCGACACTTCGCCTTCGACAACATGGCATACGCTACTCAATAGGATTAAGGAAATTAAAGTTGCACATTCTGACTGCGAACGGTAAGTAATGCCAGAGGGCCAGAGTTCTTTTCCACTGCTGTGGTATACGTAAATGTATATTGATCGACTCTCTACTTAATGCCTTCAATAGTCTTAACATCTATAAATAGATCGCCGCACTATCGGATTGAGCGTTTCTAAAAGAAATCGATGACCGCTGCATAAGAAATATGCTTTCAGTTAATCATCTGAAGGTGCTCAGCTCACGAAACGAAGAAGTCTTTTCAACGTTTATTCAGCTTGATTGGTCTGACTCATCTAAGGCAAAGAAGCGTCACAATCCGTTTCTTCAATCAAGCTATATTTGTTATCCTGGATAGGAAATATCTTTGGGCTAACCACGATGCATCAAAGACCTCCAACTCGCATTGGAGTTTCTTTGACTTTGACCCTGATTTTATAGACATACCGCCTCAGGGAATGAAACCGGAAATACGGCATAACGAAGTTGATTTTCTTTGTACCCAGTACTCAGTTCAAGAACACAAAATTCCTTTAAACGAAATTGGAAATTTGAATACACTGAGTCTTGTCTGGGTCTCAAGTATCAATGCAATCACAGAAAATAGGCACTGGCGTCCTCGGAACTATGTCCTCGGCTAAAGATTTCATTGACAGTCGAATATCTTATGAGCAGAACCGTAAATGGCATGACTATCCTGGTTTCAAGAAAACCAAACTAATGCTTGTGAATGTCGCCAAGAGTCAACGGGTTCTCTGATGTCCTTTGGCAGGAAAGTCAGTATGCTAATTATTGTCGTCTCAACGTCAGATGACATACAATCAGCTTTGTATGGCCTGTCCGTAAAAAAGACAATCATACATCGATCTCTGCTGAGTATCGCATACATAATTATACTAAGCATAAAATGCGATAGTCTTAAACCCTTTTACTAATCGGCAAAAACCAGTGTGGCTTCCATCCCGGAAGGCCAACTGTGGACCAAACCTTCACACTGAACCAAAACTTGGAGAAAACCAATAAATATCAGCGCCCGTTCATCAATCTTAACATCGCATATGGCAGCATTGATAATCTTTAATTCTAAAAAAAACCGATAGCTGCGAAAATAATGCTACAAAAACTAAGCCCAGCTGTGAGCTGGTTTGGAAACAGATCCTCCGAACTATTACAAACGTATACCGGACTTCGCCGAGGAGTGCACTATGATGTGAATTCTTCTAAGTAGTGTTGGAGAGGGATGTCAATACCGAAGAACATTAACATCATCGGACAAGGGCGATCGGAGAATAGGCAAGACGAGTAGGAATACTGGAACCAAGTCTTAATATTGCCAACCTAACTTTGGTAAGTTAACCTACATCAGGAGGAGGACTTACAATAGAAAACGGTTCAAACTTCTTAATGGGCAGGCAATATATACGCTCTATACAGATCTTGCCAGCTCGAATTAACATTGTCGACTGATGTATGATAAACAGAAGAGCAAATATTGATCAAACTTTCGAGGGCAAATGTTTCCTCGAGCATTTGGTCTTCCGGCGTCTGCCTGGTGTTTGCCTGGCGGTTGACCGGAAAACTGCTGACCGTCCTATAACCTGGGTTGAGCCAACATCACAACTATCTAGCTCGTGGTGAAGTGCTAGTCTTACTTCCCAGTAGTGGTCGGCGGTATCATCATGAGTACACCAGACTAGATCAGCAAGGGCATGCTCAGCCAGTACATTTGGAAGAAATTAAAAGGATGTGACGAACCAAGTAATGGCCTCGGATAAAAATGGATGCACTGTTTATGAGCCTTGCAAACGTTTAAAGGACAACGACTTTCGAATCTCCAAGCGGAACGTTCGAACTCTTAACAGGCCACGTGCAGCCGAGCAATTAGCAAAGCCCCTTGATTGCTGTTACGCAGATAAGATGAGTCGGTCATAAGAAGGATGAAGAGGATGGTAAAAGTAGATACTACGGTGATTGCTATAAGGAAAAGGAACGGCGCTTATTCAGATTTGCGATATGCAGCAGACTTAAGCAAGAAGTGAGCGAGAGTCTTATGACAATCCGTATCGAGGTTAAATTTGCTAACATGAGCCTAATAGGCGCCCATCCCCCTACGGAATACAAGAGCGACTCCTCCAAAGAATGTGTCTACGAGCTTCTCGACAAGACATATAAGCAATGTTAGAAGGAAGTTAGAAGTAAGCATGGCCTAAATGATACTAGGTCTGGCAACGTACTTAGGCTTATTGGCTTTGCGGTGGGACGAGATACCAGTATAGCACGCATACGGATTCCTCATCTCAGTATCCACAAGGGACATGGCGGTCTCCGGATCATGCGACGCTAAATCAAATTGGTCACACTGCGATAGATATAAGGCATGCCAGCAAAGAAAAACTGTTGTGAGAAGATAAAACGTACAAAAGCTGCAATCATAGGAGATCCCCAGAGTCTTTGCCGAACGTATATCCCGAAATCTCTCAACTGCTCTTATGCCGCCAGCATCAAGTACCGAAGACCAGAGGCAGCACTGCCAACGTGGCATCAGAGACGCCGCAACTGATGTGCTAGGTCTCACCACCAAGAAATCCCTGGTTTGATGAAGAATGCCGACAAGCACATGCAGCTAAACAAGAAGCGTAAAAAGCCTCGTTGAAACGAAGGGCGAGAATTGCTCATGAGCTCTGCGAGTAGAAGAGACGGGAAGAAAATCGACTTCTCGAGAAGAAGAAAAAAGAGAACGAGAAGCGCACGATCGGAAAAATTGGGAGGTTTTACTCCAGGAAGACTTACCAACAGGTAAAAAGATCGTGTTAAGGCCAGAAGACCCGTACACAAGCCTGTAGAGATGAAGAAGGAGACCTTGTAGTGGGGTCACAGTCGACGCTGAGAACATGATAGCCAAAACTGACCAGTATGAAATAAGATAGCAATATGTAAGCTAAAATCTAACAAATCAACTGGACAATATATTCAAAGCTGCTGGAAATGATGCACCAGTCCATGTCCCTGATATTGTCAGAAGAGTGTATGCCTGATGTATGGAATCTCTGCACAGTACGTATGCCCGATCCACAAAAAAGGATACCCCTTAACTCCGCCAACTGTAGAGGTGTAAGTATCCTCAACATTGGATACAATATCTAATCTGCCGTATTGAAATACTTCCCCAACAACCGGATTGGTCCTTACCAATGCGGTTTCAGACCAGGAAACTCTACAATCAATTAAATCTTCACACTCCTGCAGATCCAGGAGAAAATTCAAGAAGGCCAAATCCATTTTAGAGCCGCATATGACAGCATTTATAGTGACAAGCTGCGAGTATATTGAGCCGTCCGTCTCAGCAGAATGATAAGCAAGGGCGATCGTTGCTTTATCAAGCTCGGTAACGACTTAACCGAGACCTTTAATGTCAAAAACGTTTTTAGACAAGGTGACATGTTGTTATGTGACTCCTTGTAAGAGTTGTGCAGAATTCACAAGCGAACACTGGAAGCACAATCTTTCAGAAGTCCGTACAACTAAGAGCGTACGCCGATGATATCAACATAATTGGGAGAACTCAGCGGGTTGCTACCGGTGCCAGCATTGAAACGGAAGCTGCCAAAATGGGTTTACAGGTAAATAAGGTTAAAACCAAGCATATGCTGTCAACAAGAAGGAATACACAAGATCAACGAGTTGGGCAGAATGGCACAGTCGATTCATATAACTTTAACGTAGTAAGTAACATTGGTTACCTTGGCTCTGCTATCAATTCTGCCAAAAACACCTCAGCCGAAATAAAACGAAGAATCGGTTTTATCAAGCCCTAACCCGGAAGACTAAAGAGACACTATATATTCCTACTTTATGGCGCTGAATCATAGACTCTATCGAAAGCAGTTGAAGACGTCCGCAGTCGTTTCGGGAGAAATGTCCTTTGGGAAATATTCGGTCCCGTTTGGATTGACGGGCTTTGGAGGAGAACATTCTACGACGAACTACACGGGCTGTACAGCGGCGTCGACTTGGCCACAAAACTGCGCATAATTCGCCTGGCATGGCTAGGAAATCTAGAGCAAATGGATATCCATGCTACAGCCCGCCGAGTCTTCAAATCTAACCCGTGGGACAAAGCAGTAGGGGAGGACCTCAATTTAGGTGGCACACACAAATAGAAGGAGCCTCAATGAACTTGGAGTCTGCAACTGTAGGCCGTACCAACTGGAGAGGCTTGTTAGTTGAGGCCCAGGTTCACCCCTGAGTATTCGCTCTGTTCTCTCTTTTTTTCTCTCTCCTTAAATCTCTAAGAAGAGCATATATGATAGTATCTGCGAGCTGTAGTAAAAGTGCAGGTGTAGTCTAAAAAACCAAAACACGTCGAATTGATGCATGCGCCACATCGGGTCAATAGACAATAATGCTCCAGCTTCGCGAAACGAGCAAGGAGACTGATCCCCCATTTTACAGAACAAGTAATCGCGATTGCTAGAGTGCTTGATCTATTGAATCTGAAATATTGTATCCCAATTCAAAGAGGCTACAATGCTGCTGTTTCCCAGGGAGAGCCGTCCGCGGGTAGTTGAATATGTAAGTTATTTGTGCCTCGTAGAAGTATCTCTTCAGACCTTGTTGCACTTTTATCGATTCTAGAAAATATCTTCTAAGCAGTTTGTTAGACTGCGAGTGTTGTCGAAGCTGTTGGTACTTAGAGTCCTTGGAGATGATGAATTGGTACTACCGTCACCTCCAAAAGCAGTAACGGATTCGGCTGTGATTCCACTAAGATCCATTATCCAGATACGCTCAATCCACGATGCGGCATGCCTACAAACGAGGAAGAGGTGGACTTTTTTTATCGCCATCGATGATGCTTTCAACAATGGAATTATTAACGGCAATTGTATTCGGCGAGACAACACGACGTAGACGAATCATTTGTTTTGTGATAGGCGCCTAGTTAGTGATTAAGAACCTGATTGCGTTCAATATGTGGCGGCGGAGATAAATAGGAGTTGCCCGCAGTCCTCGCCCTGTGTCCACTGCTGTTTATCACTCTCAATAATTCTAGCATTTGCGTTACTGATTATGCTCTACTGACTACCTAAATCAAGACTAGCGACTGTCTGTTTGAAACAACAAGCAGCCTTAAATCGAAAGTTGCTGCACTAGAAATGCGATTTCAATCAATCCCGTCAAAACTGTGGTGTTCTTTTAACGAGAAGGTGATAGCTGACCTGTCTCTGATTCATTTAGTGCTTGAAGACCTCATCCCCAGTTTTTGTTGGGTTTCTAGCAGTGTAAAGAACTATTGTTAAAATATGGGACTAGTCACTGAGGAGTCTATATGCCTATGATAAGATCAAATATATCACATGCGTCGGTTGCCTGGTAGAATAAACTTCGACAAAAATAAGTCACTGCTACTTTAACCATACTTCGGTTTGCCTGGCTCTACTCTAAAGAGAGAGATTACATCGCAGATTACAGTGGAATCACGAGGTTGCCAGTTAACCTACAAAACAAGGCTCGGAGCAGGATTTCTCAGCATCCGAATCATCCTTAGCACTGCCTGCGTCCTCGGTTATGTCTTCCAGCGGCATTTGGGTATCTGCTAAGCATAACTGCAGAGGATCACCGAATGGCTGTAGACTGTTCACTGTCGTCGTAAAGGGGCACTACACTTTTGCGAAGTACTCGTACCTAAGAGTTCTAGCTTGTGATGCCTGTGTAGTAGTGATACAGACACCGCGGAGCACTGTCTCTGTGAGTCCCTACAGGTACTCGGCACTGATGTGATGGATACTTGTATTGTCCGTAGTTTATTAATGAAGCGTTTGTTCATCTCTCTACGAAAGACTAAAAAATTCAAATAAAAGGAGCATACAAGGATAGACTAGTTCTTTGTCTAAGTGATCACTTCCGACTGAAGGAAATACCACATAACAGGGCGTTCACCATTATTGTCCTGTATAGCCGGAGGAGTTTGGTAAAGTTTTCAAAAACATGTGCAGTCGTTAGTGGATATTTTCCAATATCTGTCATGCAGTGGACTTACCAGGCCTCACACAACATTGATAAGGACCTATTAGATTATTCGTAATGAGTTTCAAGTGTTCACATTACACGTTAGGTATATAAAATATCACATGCTGTCTTAAGGAGACTGACTCCTCTATAGTTCGCGCAGTTTGGAGAATATCGCTTTTTAGGAATCGGGCAGATGGGTACCTTCATCCAACCATATCTTACAGATAGGCTGCTATTCGAATCGTTAGAGGGGCCATCTACCTCTTTGCTGTCAGATTGACAGAGCTGTTGTCGATCATCGATCAGAATAGACTCTAGTGGTCTCTCGACAGTATTTTTTCGCTGTTTTAATCTCTGGGATATCCCCATTCGCAACTTATCTACAATTAAGTTGTGGTCCCAATCACTATTGGCTCTTTGAAATGTTAAGACGTAATGGAGCTCTGCCTTACATCGATCGTAATGTGGTTAATCGTTACTAATATAATATTTCTTGCCGCTGCTAAATGACCAAACCTAAATCAATGAAACTGGTGTCTTGAAAGTTGTATATTGCCAGAAATTCTCTCTTTTCCTAAATTCGTATTCAAATCACTAAATTTTACCTTAAGGTCGTACTTAGAACATTGCTCATATCTCTGATAGTAGATGGGATCTTTGGCATACTCGTCGCTCTTCTCTTTGCGAGCTTTCATGAACATCGTATTCATAACCAAAAGTTTTCCGTGCATAGTCAAAGGTCATTGTTTCCTTTTCGTTTGCTGGGATCATCAGTAGTATGTTCATGCATACCCGAAGCTCCTTGCCGCTTCACAACATATAGTCATACCTCGTTACCAGATTCCTACCACATATCCCAAAAAGGATATGGATTCAGCGACGTCTAAATAAAGGTTTTGATGGAATGCACATTTTATTAATTAATAGTTTTGCACTCGGGCACACCCAAAATCGTTGAGCCATAATATTTTGCCAGATAAACCAATTACCAGCTTTTTCGTTCCCATTCCTCCAAATACGATAGTGGAGTTTCCAGTACTCAGTGTGGTTGTGCAATTCCATCGGCTCCGGTAGTTTCGATGGCATACATTACCAAATATGTGCGCATAATTGTTTCAAGTGTGTTTCAATGACAGATCATTATCCGCATTTTCAATGAACCAAAGCGTTATGCTGCGAGTGTTTGCCATTGTGTTTAACTAAGTAGCACATTACGTAGGATACTACCTCAGGTAGTTTTGAGATATTGCATTTCTTTAGTGCCATTCAACTGGCAAAGTAGTTACACAATCATGAGTGTAATGATCCAATTAAATCGAATTCAATTACCCCAGAAATAGTTGCGATATAATTTCAATTTGGGATTAATAAAGAACAGGATGTGGTACTTCAGTGTGTACACTTGCGTAGTGTGCATGTATCCGTATTCGCACGGAGTAAATTTGTAGAAATTTGAATGGCAAATTATTAATGATATTCAATCCTCATCCGTTCGATACATACGCGGAGGGAAGTCATCCACTGTGACATTTCAACTTATCCACACAAGTACATGGAGTCACTCGTACCGACTTTTCGAATTTGGCTTGAACGTGGGGTCATTAACATAATTTGCATCGTTACATGGGTTCATACTCGATTAAGGTTCGTTATATTGGAGCACATTTTCGAAGGGAGGAAATGCGAACATTTTTCCTGCCTCCAGTGTACTTTGTTCATGTTGTCCTTACTCCTACTCGTTTCCGTTTCCGTACTTATGCTTGTGGTTTATTGTTGGAAGGACTTTTTTTCATTGCCATGTCAAAATACTCGCACAATACATAAATGGTGAACTTTTTGTTTTCTTTTCTTTTTTTAAATGCGCAGAGTTGCGGGGGATTTGTAATTGATAGTAATTGGATCAGAGATGGATTTGAGTACAAATATATTCGAAAATGCGTGGCTGCATTTCTCGATTGAATATTCGAATATTCCTGAAAAAAGTATAGAGTTGCTTCCAGTTCTTACGTATCTCCAATAGTAGCATACGTGAATATGTGTGATGCTTTAACTGAATTCAAAACTATCATGACGAATGCGCTGATTCCAATTAAAATGGAAAATATTTTCCTGAAAAATGTTATTCCCAAACGGAAGTGTCGCTTTAATATTTCAACGCAAAAAGATTATGGGTATGACAGAATCAAATTTGCTACTACAATAATACAGAAAATTGAAAACAAAAAGATTTTTCAAATTCGAAAACGTATTTGACTGTTCTATGATGACAACTGACTGTTGGCGACACGAGCAAAACGAACAACAGACAACAACTTTTGGCTATGTTCGTCGAATCCTCGAACTCTAAACAATCCATATGTAGTCGAACCATTAGGAGATGCTCTAATACGCAACAAAGCCGATATCACTGCTATCGATGAAGTTCTCCGGGCAAAGGGTTATTGGTTAGGTAAGAGTGGCTGTTGGAACAAAAACAACCCACTTAAGCCAATTGGCACATTGTGATGCCACGTGAATCTCTGATTTTCCTACCCTTGGAACCAATTTGAACTTCTGATGAAGCGTAGGAGACTATTAACGTCCATATTACTTAGATCGCTTAATTCATTGCAGAAGAAAGCTTCTAAGTGGAGTTTCTCTATGTCCCCTCTTCCACCTCGTCCATGCAGATTCTGCAGAAGTCATTTGTAAAAATGCCAAGACTTCCTGTGTTCTTGTCTATAAGACAGTGTCCAGTGATGTCACCTGCGACTGCACTGAGGTGTTTCCTATTTTGAAATATCAAGCTCTTAGGGCGATTCAGATTTGTTTGGTCTGTGCCTCGGCACCCAACGTAGGTGAAAGATGAACAACTCTGTCATTTCACTAAGAGATGATCGGCAACCAAAAGCGGTTTTCGAATTTTGTGAGACTGAGTCTAGGAATTTGAATTTGAGCGTCTTGACTATCCGAAAATAACTTGCAGATATTACGTTTACTTCAGCCAGGATAGGACCTCTTTAACCGCCAAAATTTCCACCTGGAACACGCTGCACTGATTTCTAAGGCTATCAGTCTTGGATCCATCTGTATAAAAGTGGATTAGTTTTGCCATCCATGAAAACATCTTCCCTCCAGAAAGATTTAGACGGTGTGCTTGCATAAAAATTTTTGTCAAACCAATGTTGGAAAGATTCCTAGCGTGTTAACAAATTAGTCCACTGTACATATAGTCGCTCGTAGCGTAGAGATTTGTAATAGCTGCGTTAGCAGTCAATTGCATGGTAAAAATATTGGGGGGTGTCAAATGAAACATAATATCCTGTGCCGCGGAGGTAGTAGTCCGTAAAGCTCCGCTTATACACAGATATACTGTCCTCCGGACTTTGCTCAGTTTAATGAAGTTGACTGCATTGTCTAGGGCCGTCCACCAGACAACCACCGCGTAGGTGAGTATCGGTCTTATAACCGATATGTAAAACCAGTGGATATGGCAAGGTTGAAGGTCCCATTGGCTTTTTTGCGAGACAATCGACCTAATGTATGAGGGTTGTCTGAAAATATAGCCGCACTTGTCAATAAAAGCTAGTGAATGCTAGTTGTGCATCTTTTGACAATTACTTACCAAAGTTTCAGTTATTTTGGACGCGCAGTTTTCAGTTGACAGTCGTTTGAGTGAGTCGATGTGAGTGTTTTTTGTGAAAATGGAAAAAATTGAGTATCGAGCTGTTATTAAATTCTTGTTTTTGAAAGTCAATACGCCTACGCAAATCAAAAATGAGTTGGACTCGGTGTATGGGGGCTCAGCACCATCATTTACCACAGTGAAATTTTGGGTAGCTGAATTTCAACGTGGCCGTAAGAGCTTAGGAGATAAATGAACGTTCGAGACGTTCAAAAACTGCAACTACTGACGATAACATTGCTAAAGTTCACCAAATGGTGTTAGACAACCGCCGAATTAAAGTGAGAGAGATATTAAATCAAGATTTGGGCATGAGAAAGCTGTCCGCGCGTTGGGTGCCGCGTCTGCTTACCTTAAACCAAATTGCGCAGTTTAGGCGCAATAAATCCGAGTTTTGGCGCCGATTAATTGCCTCAGATGAAACTTCGATACACCATTATACGGCCGAAACAAAACTTCAGTTAAAACAGTGGACTGCAAAAGGCGAGCCGGCTCCAAAAGAGGCAAAAACTGTTTTTTCGGCTGGGAGAGTGATGGCGTCTGTTTTTTGGGATAGTAAAGGAGTTATCTTAATCGATTATCTTCAAAAAGGAAAAACCATTACAGGAGCACACTACGCATCATTACTTGCCAAGCTGAAGGCAGAAATTGCGGAAAAACTGCCACATTTGCAGAAAAAGAAAATCCTGTTTCACCAAGACCACGCGCCGTCTCACACCTCAGCGGTTGCCATGGCGAAAATCCATGAATTACGGTTTGAACTGCTTGACCATCCACCTTGTTCACCAGATCTAGACCCAAGCGACTTCTTTTTGTTCCCTCATCTAAAAACTGCCCTTGGAATACAGAGATTTTTGTCAAATGAGGAGGCAATCACCTTCGTGAACAATTATTTTGCAGAGAAAAACGCCAAGTACTATTTGGACGGGTTAGAGAGATGGGAGCATCGCTGGGAGAAGTGCGTAGAGTTACAAGGAGACTATGTAGAAAAACGAAAAAAAATTTTGAGAAAAAATGTCTTCTATCATTGTTCGGTCGGAAACTTTTCAGGCAACCCTCGTATCTTTCTTTACTATTTTTTGAATATTAGATATCTCGATGTATCAGAAAGGACTTAGCTGGTAGCATTGATTGAGCGAGGCTCTATAATTGAGATTTTATATTTCCAAGAAAGAGAACACGTTCAGTTTTGTGGGGCTTATTCCATTGGGGCGATCCGCCCGATGGATTAATATGTTAAAATTTTGCTGTAGGAGTTCTTTAAAGATATTGATATGCTTACCTGAAACGGCTATTGCAATGTCATCCGCACAGGCAACCACCCGTTTCCAGGTATATCAGCAGTTCGTTGACACTAAATTCCAGCGATGGGGTAAAAGGACAGCGTTTTTGGGCATACCTCCCTCTGCTGATACGTCTTTTAGCAGAAGCCCCACCCAGTTTGAAGTTGATTATCATAGTGCTTGGCATCAGACTCATCAAATGCCCAAGTGAGTCATCTACCTTCAGAGTTTACAGAGCAGCCGTGATTTTTGATGTTGTTAAAACCACCCTCTTTATCCAGGAACGCGACCATTGTGTATTCTTTATAAAATAGGGATCGTTCGATGTCGCTAGTCAGTGAATGTACAGGCATTTCCATCGACTTTACTTTACAGTAGTCATGTTGAGCAGCGGACAAAAGTCATGGCTCAATTCAAGATCAATCAGTCGTTCTTTAGTTCTCAGAAGAAAAAGATAGATTTATAGGTCTGAGGTCCTTTGGGACAACATGAGAACATTTTCGGCCTTGGGGAATAGAAATTACATTAACTTCTCTCCATGACAAAGGAATGTGGATCATTTCTACGCGTTGGCAGGATGATATCTGAAGACCTTCGTAACTCGGCAGGTATAGTACCGTCCGTCCCAGCATATTGTGTCTTGTAATCAGACCCTGAGTCTTAGTCGGGGCTGCAGTAGTCCTGCTAAGATTGTCACTGGCCGTGAATAGGAAGCTACTTGGAAATTGCGTTTCCAGTAGCAGGTTGAATGAGTCATTACTTAAGGTCATTCAAGAGTCATCGGTTTCTTTAAAACAGCTAAGAATCGTAGTATTTGTAAAATTTTCTTAGCCGCGATGTCTCAGAGCTTTCAGATATTTTGCAGCAGGAGGTCATTCCAGGATTATCGCTTTTCCTTCCCCAGTTCTTTTTTAATATATTTTGAGAGATTCCTTGTATGAGTGGCAGTCAGTCACTTTTCTTGTGTTTTTTGCTTGGTAGAAAAGTTCGCTGTAAACGTTTCTAAGCAGACACAGTGATGGTGCCCGCCAGTGCGGCTTTTTCTTACCTATGGGTTGAATAAGAGGACAGGAAGCAGCCATTGCCTGATTGAATAGGGCTAGTACTTGTAATATAATCGGAAAGTGACTCCGGCAAAAGTAGGGTCGAAGACAGAAACATCTCTCATGGTGATTGCTATAGAAACCAGAAGGAGAGCCCATTACAATGTGGGCCTGAACTATTGAGCGCCAGATTACAATTTACATCAAGGACGACTATGTTAAAGATTGTCTCTGCGAGCTCCTTTTATTTATTTATTTATTTTTACTGGACATGATAACACAGTAAGAATCCACTTATGACTAGTTTTTGGTAGATTAACAATATTACATTTATTATATTAATTTTGAAAAACTTTAATTTTAAGTTTGAAAAATTATTTTAAATGAAAGTAGGTTTGATTGAGTTTAATAATTTAATTTAAAAATTAATTGAAACGTATCGAAATCGTTTGGAAGAGTAAGTCCTTTGATTTTTAAATGTTGAAATTCACTCTTAAATTGAAGAAAAGTGAGTTAAAAGGATGGATCCCAGTGATATGTATAAACGCGGTTTTAACTCTGATGTTAAGCATGAAAATCGTGGAAGAATCAAACAACTAGATGTGGAAGATGCCGGCAACTTGATTTTTTCGAAAAGTTATCCTGGTTACCTACTTCTAATGGTATTGCTACGAAATTTTATATAGTTTTGAAATATCTTGTTTAGTATACTAGTGGCAAGGTGTTCAAGAAGATCGTGTCAAAAAAAAAAAGTATCCTGGTGTAGTTTTTCTTTGCTATCGGAGGCGTAACAATTACAAAATATTTGGCATCAGTAATTGAACAGGGGAATTACTAGTGCTTTAACAAGAAGTGGTCTAATTTTAAATGGTGTTATCTTTTGGGCAGTCCATGAAGTTCGAAGAACGCCATATGTCTTCCCCACAATAGAATTAATATGGTTGTTCCACTTTGGTGTTCTATTGATAACTACGTCGAGGTTTTTCGAAGACTCCACGAATTCAATTTTCGAACCATTTACGAGTAACATTAAAAACGAGCAAAAGGAAAAGTTTAATTTGGTTCTAGCAATAGCTAAACACTTGCATTAGGCTGGATTGAGAACAAAACCACTTTTTGACAACCAATTTGAGATTTCTTCATTTAAACCATTAGCGCAGTCTTCAATAAGACCAAGGGGACAATAAAATTTATTATCATCAGCGTAAATGCGCTTCGACGAACTTAATGTAATGCAAGCTAAATCATTAGTGTAAGCTGAAAATAAGAGAGGTCCCAAAATGGAACCTTGGCGATACCTTTAGTTAAGGGAAAAAAATCAGATAAGATCCCTTCAAATGTTTCCTTTCACTTAAATGTAGTGTAGTCTATTGGATTGCGGGAGGAGAAATAGGAGAGTAATGCCTTAATTTGTTTATAAGGATATGTAGGATGTTCTACCATGGCAAAAGTTTTAGAAAAGTACAGTTCTATTCAAAACATAACATAGTGAGTATCTAGTCTATTTCTTATGTCATACACTAACTTTATAATAAAGCAGTCGTCCAGCTGTGTTTTGCACGAAATCCTGGTTGAACTGGAAGAAGAAAATTGCTACGAATAAAAAAATCAATAAGGGGTTTATGCATATTCTGAAAGGAAGGATCGATATGGGTCTAAATTCATCACCTATGGAGTTCTTAGGGATAGGTATACTTAGTAAGCAAAAATTCCAGTCTTACCAATTGAATTTATGTCGCATATGATGTAAGGTAGCAAAGGTGACTTTAACAAATGTCGAGTGAATTCCATCAACTTCGACTATCTCAGTGTCATCCACCCTTGTAAAAACAAAAGACGTGTCGGTTGGCAAAAAAGTATCCTCATGTACACAATTAGGAACTTGTCTGAGGTTTTGATGAGAATTTCCGATTAAGGCCATTTTTATGAATACGGCTTGAACAAATTAATTTTTGTGTGGCGAAGCCAGGATCACGAATGTTGTTCCATACTTTACGACCATCAGAAGTATCATAGAACTGGAGCAATTGCAATGAAATTGCATCTGAGCAGATTTTATAAACTTAAAGAAGCTCTTCCACCCGAAAACGTTTCCACTGCCGGCATGCCTGGTCACGTTCCATAATCAGCACTTTAATTTCACGAGTTAGCCACACCCTGGTACTATCTCTTACAATTCTCGTCTTAATTGGAACGCACATGTCAAAAAGGAGATTTGCGTTTCTATGAATAAAATCCATTTGGTCATCTGGCGAAGGTACATGATGAACTAAGTTCCAGGTAATACAATTATGATAATATCATGTTCAGGAGAATTTGTATCAATGTTTTTGAAATCTCAGTATGTACTCGTATATCTAACTCTATGCGTCTGAGGAAAAGTCAATTTGGAAATGATATGTAAGACACAATAAACTGTGTTTTGAAAAGGCCGGTGCAGAAATTTTGTCACAACCTAAGACCTTGTCAAGTGCGTCTAATAGGGTACTTTATGAACCAGTGAAATTGGTAGGGATTTGGCTATTGACTGGTTGTAGGTCAAATGATTTCATATTTTCCGTTAAGGAACTTTCACATACCAAACTAGTATTGCAGTCATCACAGAAATTAAGGTAGGCTGAACAAATCGTCACTTCTTTAACTTCTTCTTAAATCGGAGTAAAATCAACAGAGCCATTTGATCTATGCATAACAGAAACAAATATTCCCTTCGTCACACGTTATTTTAACTAATATAGGATCATCCAATTCGTGGTCCGGACTAGACATCCCTGTTTCAATCATACACGTCAAACCGAACTGTCATCCGGGACTGTATATGTTTAGTTTATGGTTTGCTATTTAACAATATGGATCGGTTAATAATAGCTGAACTTATAAAAATTGTAAAAATTGACTACGGAAATACTGATTCTATAGTAGGTACATTTCGCGCATTACGGACAGATTATAGTCGACATAATCGTCCATCTGAGCGTATTGTAGGCAAAACTATAAAAAAGTTTAAAGAGACTGGCTCTGTTACAGATATCTTTAGGCCTGTTCATCATCTAAATGCACGTTATACAAAAAATATAGCTGCCATTAGTGAAAGTGCTAAAGAAGTTCCAAATCCGTCGATTTCACGGCGAGCACAGCATTTAGGCTTGTTTTACGGCGTATTATTGCGTATTTTGCATTCGGATTTGAATCATAAAGTTCAACTCACTCAAGAATTGAAGCCAGCTGACCACAGAATGCGTAGGACATACGACGATTAGGTTCTTGAAAATCAGCGTGTGGGTGACCAATTTTCACACAACATCTTCTTCAGCGATGAGGCTCATTTTTCACTTGGTGGATACGTTAACAACCAAAATTGGAGCATATAGGAAAACTAAAATTAACATGTATCTGCAGAATACTATTGCATCCACAAAAAGGCACTTTATGGTCTGGTGGTGTCATCGACCCATACTCGTTTTTTTTTTTTTATAATTGGCGCGCGCACCAGGGCTTTAGTGTCATGTACCCTTAAGATGTTTGCACTTGGCACCGGCGACTGACTAGTAAATAAAGAGCTCGACAAGGCATTCCGTAAGCGCGTTGTACGGACTAGCAAAGCATCACGAAATTTCAGAGTACGTCCAAAAGTGGGCTTGAGGATGTACTGATGAGCGTTCATAGCGACACAAGTGGTACGGTTAAAAGTTTGAAAAAAGTTTGCTACTGGCAATTTCGGTGGATAACTGGTGGTGAAAATAACGATACTAAAAGGTGTGACAGGTGACGTTACGCAGGTATTTGAGAGTGTTGAATGATTGTGTCGAATTGGCATCACCAATGAGTTTTACCGCACGATTGTGGATCCTATTCAACAAGTGCAAAGGGGTCTCAGGAGCACCTGACCAGATCTGTTCATTGTACTCCAATTTGGGTCAGAAAAACGCCTTATATATTACGGACAGGTCCGAGGCTGTGAAATATTTCTTACATCGCTTGAGGAAACCTAGACATTTTGCAACAATTTTGGCAATTTAAGTGGTAATTGACACACATACCGAGAATGGAAAGTTTTTCGATTCCAACGATGCAAGTGCAAGTGCTGATAGTTTCCCAATTGGTTATGCTGCTAATATAAGAATTTAATGAGCTTAACATTCGCTACCGTTCCCGTTCTACAGCCGAAGAGCTGGGACGTAAGTCCGAGAACGAATAGGAGAAGCAGAGAGTACTGTCGACAGCAAAGGAATATATTGGATCAGAAGTAGCAGACAAGAGTTCATTGAACAAAATTAAAAAGAGCTTCGGCGACAGGACGGAGCCCTGGGGCACACCAGCACTTATATTGTGGATAGTAGACTTGAAACCATCTCAGACAACTTGAATTGAACGTTCTGAATGGTAATTTCTAATCCATTATAGAAGAGAGTCATCATTCCCAAATGCACGCATTTTCGACAAAAGAACCTGATGCCAAATTATGTCAAAATGCCTTATAAATATCGAGTGCAACTATCTTGCTTTCCCCAGATTGATGTACGCTTTGGTTTCACTTTTCGGGGAGACATGCTATCAATTCACCAGTGAACCTGTTGCTACGAAAACCGTACTGCCGATCATTGAGAAATTTTCGTTTTTCGAGATATTTCATGAGCTGACGATTTATCAGCGTTTCCATGAACTTGGAAAGAACCAACGTAAGTGCTATGGTCTCTAGGAGGAAAGAGAAGAACATTCTCCTGGTGAAAAGGTGGTCTTGTCAGCGTAGAAGAACACCTCTTCAGAAGATGGGGAGATATACCATATGGACCAGCGGATTTTTGTATATTAGCATCTTTAAGTACTCTTGCTACTACACGAGTGCGAAAGTGGATTGAGCTGGCCGCAAACTGTGCAGCAAACAGATTGGCTTTGTCCAAAGAGGTAGCAGCTGGAAGGAGGATGAAGCTGAATTTCTTATATTTTTGACGAACGACCAGAAACGTTTACGACCTTTGAGACATTGTAATATTTTTTGATTTTCCTCTGTCGGGTTGGTCTTGTAGGACCGAAAAAACATTTCTCAAACCCTTACAGCCTCTTTACAGCTCGAGTCGTACCATGCCTTTTCTTTTGGTTTGATACTCCTCATCCGATGAGGGATGAAGGATCTCATTCCAAATATAGGAGTGTTTGCGATCATATCGGCAGCGACATCCACCACGTTATCGAGGAAACATAACTTCCTAAAGAAGTAGTTAAATCCGCTCCAATTGGCTTTCTCATTTTGCCATACGGTTCTTTTGGGAATGTTTGCTCTAACTGTGTGGTCAGTATACGAGAAATTAGCTGATATGACACAATGAGCCGACGAGCTTAAAGGGAAGAAGACATTAAGGGTGTACTTATCAGGGTGGGAAGTTAAAAATAAGTCCAGGATATTAGCGGTATGACTAGTAACGTCTGGTATTCGCATGGGCTCATTTTCAAACAGCATCAAGTTGCTTTCCGCAGCAAAGTTTTCGACATACCGTCCTTCGAGCGTTGTCTATCCAGAATGGCGAAACCACCCAGAATTGTGTATATTGAAATCGCCTGTAACAACGATTTCAGTGTGAGGATATAGGCATACAATTTTTTGAAGGGAGTCAGACAGCGCATCAAACTCGTTAAGGTTCGATTTTCTATCCAGTTTGGAGCTTCTGTAAATAAAGCACTAGTGGATAATTTATTACGGAGATGGAATTTTAACAACAGAAAATTGAATGCCGGATTGGAACTTTAATAATATTGTAGAGTTTGGTAAGCTACATCACTACGCACATAAAAGGTGGGACCGCGGTGGGAAAGAGTAGTGGCACTAGTTCGCAGCCAGACAACTTCAGATCAGAGTGATCTGAGAGGTGTAGCCGAGGATCTACCTGTTTGCCAAGACAAAAAAGTGATTACTTTTTAACCCTCGTATATTTGCTATGTCGATTATAAATTCTCTGGTCATTATAAAAAAATAAACACCGGCGCAACGTTGCGAAGTGAAAATTCAGACGTTGGTTTAACGAAGGTGTGATGCCCTTACAACAAAATGAAATAGTGCTCCAACACAATTCACCCCTCTATCCGTCGGTTGTTACATGCACTCAGTCATGGTTATACAGCAACTGCAGTGACTGGGTGCAAAGAATAGCACCTTGATCCGGGGAAGGAGGTGTGGGATACCCGCATTATGATTTCTGTTTATTTATTTTTTTTTTTTTGCACAAAACTATATGATTGGTTTTTACGAGAGCACTGGTGTCGAGTGTGCACTCGTCAGTGGTCAGCTCGGAACCATAGAAGGTACACCAAGAAAATCATCAGTTGGAAAGTTAAATTCATGCCGATTATAGAATCCGGCGGATTGGTTGCGAACGGATTTCATCACTTCCCTCCCGCAATGTAACCGCATTACAGGAACCTTCGAAAATGAAAAAGGTGTAACTTTACCCGTTAATTGTCATCGCAATAGCCATATGTTACCCGATTTTTTTTCGCCTCAAATCGAAGATATGGAAGACATGTGGTTTCAATAAGGCAATGCCACATCTCACAATACGACGCGTCTTGGCTTAATGGCAAGAAAAATTTCCTGGACAAGTTATTTCGCGTTTGAGCGACTTAAACTGGCCACCAAGATCGTGTGATTTCTTTTTGTAGGACTATTGAAAAGGTCGTGTTTATCCGTAAAATCCGGAATCTCTTGAGGGTTTGAAAAATAATATTTCTCAAGTTATGGCCGAATTATTGCCCGATATGTGTCGAAAAGTCATCGAAAATTTCCTTGTGAAAATTAAGTCCTGCAAGAACTCCCGTGAAGGATATTTGAATGATGTTATATTCCATTTATAATGGTTAAATCCATAAACCATAAATTTATTTCATTTAAATTTAGTTTCGGAACCACAAAATGGATGATCTTGCATATACTGAATAGCAAACCCTTTGGACAAACAATTTTTCGTTTGGAAAACAAACACATTCTTACATAAATCGCCGCCAGGATGACGACAGTTCTATCGTCTCGAAAATGTATTTAACTGGTCATAGCATATACTCGTATGTGTGTATTTGTTCATAACCTAGTTTCTGACACGCATATTGCGTCAACCTTTGAATTTACAAAAATATCTCTGAACTCATCTAATTTTGGGCAAATCCTAAAACCAAATCATAGGTCGCAGTATTTCATCAGCCCCACCATCAGTGGAACTCACTCTACTCTACTACCGAATGACACTCCTTTGCCAGACGGATGGTTCAATTCAATATTATTCATTCCTAGCTTATACCTGAATATTTGGTATAGTGAATGATTGATACTCGAAAAAGGACTCCGACGGTGTGCCAACAAAGAGACGAATGTCACTTAGACTTTGCAATATCACATAATAATTAATAAATAAGACTTTTAGTAGGTGGCCGTGGCGCCAGTGGTAGTGTATTGGCTTCGCATTAGGACGGTCCGGTGTTCAATCGGTTTGTATACTACATTACTTGCTCGATTCTAGGGAGCGTAAATAAACAGATTCGAGAATCCCCTGACAATCGAACAGACGACGTAAAGTTGACCGTGGGAGGGCAAGGCATTCGGAGACCAACACTGGCCATCTTTAGTGTCTGGCTTGTCGTCCATCATGGCGAAGTTAGAAGCGGCCGGGAATTGGTGTCGTTTGAACCGAAAAGGGAGGTTAGAAGGAATCAGTGAAATTCGCGGGATGATGGCATCCTCTCCGTTGCCACATCTGGTTAAGATTGTGGCCTCTATGGCGTTCCTTAATAATTTTTTTACGCGGGATCTGGTCTGAGTGCATAGTTACGGGGATCCTAGTTGGACATGAGCATTATAGGTGCCCCAACTTTTAACTGCGTTTAATGAATTTAACAACTCCGTGCGATAATTCGGAGTTTCTTCTGCATCTACCACAGAGTTGATGGTGAAGTATGTCATTGATTCCGCCTCGAACATATCTAGGATAACGTTAACATTAAAGGTAAGTGTATCTACTGTCGGTATAGTGTTACACAATGAAGAAGTTAGTGGAAATTTTCCTTTGGTTTCGGTAACAGTACCTAAGCCGACCGACAATAGAACGGCGTAAAACTCTTGAGCTTGTGAATCGACTCCCAGCATGGCGTGGATATTTTGATGCAGTGAATATTTCTTTACATCAAACCAGAGCGAGGGACGCTTGAGGGACATTTATTTCAACTGCCCGCGTTCCTCTAGAAATAACGGAGAGTATATGACGAAAGTCTTTAGAGAATAAAAATACGACGTCAGCCATCACTCTACTGTCTTTATGAATCCCACGAAGGCTCTGATCAACAGCCTCAACCGATTTTTTCTGCGTCATTGTACAAGGTGGCGCAAAAGTTGTCACCCGATGTTCTAGGCTTGTTCTGCTTTTGGATTATGTTTATTTGATGTCGTAAATTTGTTTCCGCCGCCGCCAGAATTTGCCAGAACTTCCGGCGATATGTCCTCGCATTGTACACGGATGTTCGCTTTGAGGGCTCCAAGAGTCTGAGGCTTGTTGACATATACTCGTGACTTCAAAAAACCCCACAAAAAAAAGACTGGAACGGTTAAATCAATCGATCTTCCTGGCTAGTGAAAATCGCCAAAACGAGAGATTAGGCGGCCCCGAAATGCAGCCCTCAGATTGTCGGTTGTGGCTCGTTCAGTATTCGCCGTTGCACCATCCTGTTGGAACCCCATACTCTTCTGTCCCAATTCATCCAATTCAGAAAAGAGAAAGTCGTTGAGCATGGTTCTGTGGCGCTCGCCGTTACAGTGGTCGTTTGGCCCACGGCGTTTTCGAAAAAAAAAGCCCAGAGGACGCCTCCAGCGTAACACCACACCATGCAGTAACTTTGAGCGGAAGTAATGGCTCTTCGTGGGTTATACGCGGATTTTCGGTGCCCCAGAAGTGATAATTTTGCTTATTCACATATCCACAGCCTCGTCGCTCATGATGATTTTCGATAAAAAATTGTTTCCCTCGTGATCGAGATTCAGGATTCCGCGTTCGTAAGGAGTATAGTGATTCTTGTTGACATGTATTTTGTAAAAAGTCATTTTGCTTTCATTAGAGAAAACACTTATAATAACTTTTTCATATATCTGCCGCTGTTCAGCAGTAAATTGTTGTTAGCTATGAACTGCTAGAGTTGCGAGTGCGGCCGGATCGTAACTCGTCTTCGCTGCATACTCCCGGTTAGTTTCCATATTAGGGTTGTGGAATCGGAAGTCCATATTGAGCCAGTTGTTCTGTATTTTTAAAAGGCAGCGGTTTTCAATTCTTTCGCAATAGATGTGATCATCGAACACCAATTGGCGCAAGCTGAGACAACTTTGAGGCTTCTGCTAGGATTTCATCCTAGTATTGGTCGTTATCCAGCAAGTAGCAAACTGCACATGCCGCTTGGTAAGTACGTTATTCAACGCTATCAACATACTTTAGATCAATGAATGACGTTGGGATGTGGCACTTTATGGAGAAGTAAGTGGAGGTAGAAGTACTCGCTGTTACTTGGAGGATGTATGGTATAAATGCGGCCCAGGGTATTCTCTTTAAACAGCTCGGTATTAGCGGCCACCGTAGCCCCACGTTGTCTCCGGTTAAATTCTCTTGCGAATTCGTCTTCCCGGCAAAGTTGGAACAAGGCTGTGAGAGTGGTGTTCCTTGGATTTTCCACACGGTCGTACATATTTTAAGTATCACACTACAGCCGCTGCCCATTTTCAGGATGAACGACGAAAAAAAAAACACTACACTGCATCAGACGTGTTGACATACTAGTACATATCTCTCGGATTGATACCACATCACTTCGTCGTTTTTATTTTGCACAGAGAACATAGCTTGATCAGTCGACTTGCTTACATATTTACAGAAATATTTTATAGCATCAATGCTGCCACAGTATTCAACTTTGATACGATTTGGCCACGCATGCAAATCGTTGTTTTACATCCAACATCAGCATCACTTCTACGCCGGGTAGGGCCAGCAGGCGTCACCTCTGGCTGGCGCTGATGTCAATTGTTTGGGAAACCTCTTGGAACACCGCCTATCATTCATACATGGTGATTGAGGCTTTCGGACTCCGCATCGGCCGTGATAGTAAATTAACTGTTTTAAAAAAAAATTAGGTTCTGTTTGGACATCTGGGAAAGTTGATTTGATACATCTTCTCACTTTGTGTCGTTATGGTCGCACATACACAAAAATATCTTGAGTGGTTTGGTGCATATAGCGCGGCCCGCCAGTGAAGGCAGATGGCAATATCACTTATCGCCCTAGGTTGTCGTGAACACCGTCTTGTCTGAGAGTGTCTAACAATGCAAGTATATAGTTTTCGATGCGGAGTTGTTCGAGGATGTAGTAAACGCTCAGCCTCGATATTTGCGTTGAGAAGTTAGCGAAAGTAAAACGAATAATGTTTTCGCCTTCTCGAACCATAATTCCGAATTAAATTGTCGTTTGACCTCTTTGTGGATTAGTGTTTCGAGAAATGGTGACCATCTTCACCAAGACAAAACCTTAATTTTTGTCTGATTGACCAATCATTATTTTTGTATGCTTGTTCGTTACCCCTAATGATTAATATTTGCAGATTCATTCACATTACAAAATCTAACCCAGCGAAAATCATTGAAAGCGTTGATACACCAGTGAACATCGAAAGCAAAAACGTTTTTTTTTTCTTTGTATATACAGAACGAAGTAAGGATAGCAATATTTAAGCTAAAATCCAACAAGTCATCTGAGCCCGACGGCCTACCAGGTGAGATATTCAAGTTAGAAATGACTTTGTGGACAGCATACACCAATTCATTTCTCAGATGTAGTCAGAAGAGTGTTTGCCTGATGAATGAAAACTCAGCACTGTATGCCCGATCTACAAAAAAGAGACCCCCTCATCTGCGCCAACTATATAGTTACAAGTCTCCTCAGCATCGCATACAAAATCTTATCTGAACGTCTGAGATTGGCTCCTATCAGTGGGGTTTCAAACCAACTGACCAAATTTTCACACACCGGCAGATCATGGAAAAAAGTCCAAATCAATACCCACAATCTTGACAGCGATATAAGGCCACCTATGACTGCATTTATAGGGACTAGGCGCATATATAGAACCGTGTCTTGTTTTGGCATCCCTCCCAAACTCGTAGTCTGTGCACCTTAACCATTCTGGAGTACGTTACGTTTTTAGCTGCTATCAGTCACAAAGTTACTTTACAATTTACGAACATATTTCGCCATTAATGTGCTTTATAAATGATATATTCATAAAAATGGCACACCAACACTTTACTTCGTGGAATCCCCGATTGAATAGAAAAGCGCTTTCTTCTTATTATGATCTGCCCAGGGATACCAGACCATTACTGTGCTGATCAAGCTTCAGTTGGGGTATTTTTTTATAAACAAGTTTTCCGAAGAACTAGCCAGCAACCTACCAGATGGAGTCAATAAAGGCCTCTGTTAATAGCGAATATATTACAGAACCTGCGGCTAGAAAAGTCGCAGAGTTATAACATCTGATCAAAAAGTACCCGGAAAAATGGTTCAATTCATCTATTTCCTTCAAAGTAATCTTCATGACAAGCAATACACACACTCAAACGCATCCTCCAATCTTCAAAACACTTTTCATAGGCCGATTTTGAAATCGCTTTCAGTTCTCTCTCTCTTTCTCTATCCAATTTTCTGAAAGACTTAACACATGCTCAGGCATCTTATGAGTAGTAATACCCTTTGGAGTGTTAAGTTCTTTTAAAAAAAAAAAAAAAAGTTCTTTCTGCGAATTCTCTTTTATCGCCTCAATTGTCTCAGAACGCTTTCCGCGAAGTAACTTGAGCTGTGGGAATAGAAAAAGTCACTAGGAGCCATGTCAGGTGAATACGGAGCTCGCGGAACAGTATGAACGTTGTTTTTGATCAAAGATGTGTGAGCAAAAAAAATCAGCACGCTAGGGACAACCCGCGCTTCAACTCGTCTCATGGCTGAAAACATTGTACATAAAGCTCTGGACCGATCCGAACGAGACACCAAGATCGGTTGCTATCACCCTAATGCTGACTCTACGATCTGCGAGGGCAATTTTCTTAATTGACTGAACTTTAAAACTCTTTGTACCGCTCATACGCTTGTGTTATCGACATTTTTGAGTGCCCGTGGGCTACCGTAATATTGTCAATGCTTCCGCACAAGATATTTTGTTAGAAACTCAAGATTTCAGCAAACTCTTTGCTCAACTAACTTAGACATCGCGATATTCGCAGAACTGGCTTGTTTATAAAGCTATCTTGGAAGAATTCCAGACAAATGGGGTTCAAAGAGATGACATATATACCAACCCAAAAAAAACAAGTTTTCACAATATCTCAAGCGCGGTTTGTTTAAATGGGAAATTCCGGATACTTTTTGTATGTCAACTGTTGCACATTCTGGACAGCTATAAATTTAGAGCAGACTGCATAAATGTTTAAGTTAAACCTTTTGTGTCGAACAAACAGATTTTCGCTGTAGGTTTTTCTGCACCGACCATATAAGGACATGAAAGGTGATGAAACGGGTAAAAGTCCTTCTCACTGACTGCATGAAGGCTTTTGACACTGTAAATCTAGAGTTCACATGAAAGGCTTTGCGCTGCAGGCCTGTTAGACGGCGCAATAAATTTGTCTCGTCAAGGTTCTGTTGAACAGAAGTATTCGTATGTCCTTGTAGTCGATTTTTATGGTTTCGCGCAAACATTTTAATTTCGTTCTGAACGTTTTCAACTCCTAGGTCTCTGTGGTTATCATCGTTTCTAATGTATTGTACCACGGTGCATTAACAAACCCTCGAAGAACTTTGTTTTGGAATGTCTGTAAGACGTTAACGTTAATAATTTTGGTACAATCCCAAAGCTGTATATCATATGTCCAGACCAGTTTTAGCACTTGCTTGTATAGCAGCAATTTGTTTTCTAAACTGAACTTGGAATACTTTCCAAGAAGCCAGTACATGTCTCTATACTGAATCTCAAGCTCTTCACGTGTTTTCTTAACGTGTGCTCTCCGTTTAAGCTTAGCGTCGAGTGTCATACCAAGATATTTGGCATCGTTCGCGAAAGGAATTTGTACTGCGTTGATAAACACAGGTAGATTGTCAGTTTTCTTGAGAGTGAAGTTCACATGGACAGACTTGTTTTCATTAAGCGCGATTCGCCAAGTCTTTGTCCAATTGTCCAATTTTTAATCAGTGTAAGGGCACGTTGCAACTTAGCAGTTGCTTCTTCGACGGATTTAGCTGTTGCCTACATGGCAGTGTCATCAACAAATGTGGCTAGCTCAGTATCGTCCCTTTGCGGTGTGTGGCGGGTGAAAACCAAATACAACAGAGGGCCAAGCACACTTGTTTGCGGCGCCCCCGCCTTTATTGTCTTAAAATTGGAATATTCGTTTCCGTGTCGGTCATCTAGGTATGAACTTAAAATAAGAAACAATTGTTCGGGTAGGACTTGTCGAAGTTTATATTTCAGGCCCTCGTGCCATACCTTATCAAAAGCTTGTGAAACGTCAAGGAATGCGCTTGAACAGACTAACCTACACTCGATTGCTAGTTCAATTACATCGGTTATTCGATGCACTTGGTCAATAGTATAGTGTTGGCTTCTAAAGCCAAATTGATGATCGGGCAAGAGGCGATTTGTGTCAATAATCGGTTTAAGACGATTAAGTAAGGTTCGCTCGAAGACCTTCGACATAATCAGGAGGAGCGATATTGATCTGTATGGCTTGACTTCAGCCAGCGGTTTCCCGGGTTTCGGAACCATAATAACTTCGGCAACTTTCCACTAATGCGGTACATACTCTAACTTTATGGTGGCATTTATAAGATAGAGCAGCTTTAGCAAACCTTCTTTCGATAGCGCTTTAAGTGTCTCTACCGTAATTAAGGGGATTTTATTGGGCTTAAGCGTGTCTATAACTTGTCTTAGTTCCTTAAGTGTAGCCTTTTTTATTGACATTCTCTGGAAACACTTCCCGTCGAATGGTTTGAACGCTTCTGCAAGATGGTCTTCTTTCGCCCAGTTTTTTTTTATTGGCGCCACGTGTATTTGGGGCTTTCGAAGACTTTTAACGGCTCTAAATATGGAGTAATTGGTAGTCGCTGTGAGGCTTCCGAGGTAGTTATTAATACCTTGGTTATTGAAGTCCTTGATCGGTTTTTTCAACAAGTTACAGAGCCTATTAAAGGACGTTTTATCTCATTGTGCATCAATTGAACCTCAAGGTATGAAACCAATTCTACTTCGAAGTACTTCACAAAAATTTCGCTTACCAGGGTAGGTAGTAAAGCAGGTCGCCTAAACAGATGTACCGAGGAACGTTGAGGAGAAAAATAGGAAAGATTCTCAACGATTTCGAAAAATGGCCTTACATGGCCCTCAATATTTTCATCTTCAAAATAAAAGAGAACCGTATATGTCCACCACGGAGTGCTTGGATTTTTTATCGTCCCGTGGTTCAAACGAGAAACTGAACACAATCATATAAATACAATATTGCCTCCGGCGTCGATCTTAGATTCTTTAGAAATTATTGTATATTTTAGCTTCATCTACAATACATGATGGATTGTCATGGTAAAGGAGCCCACATAAATACAAGAGCCGGTTGTAATATTCACAAAAGTGTAGAAGACAAAATCCTAAAAGTCCGGATAGCCGTTTGAGATACCAGCTTTCGTCTACGCTAAGGAGCTTGATATCTTCCTAAAAGAATTTACTATCAAAACTGTCATTCAAAAGATGTAAACTATCATTTATGTGAAAGGAAATTTTTATGTCACCATCGTTAAATTGCTATCCTTTAACACAAGAGCTTGTCGTCCTATTTAAGTTCACTTTGAGTAAATCTTTTATAGCTCCGATGACTGTCCTCTAACGTACTTGTAGTAAAAATGTTCCACATAAAGGGAATGCTCCACTAAATAGTGCATTTAGTTGGCTACGAAAAGAACGAGACAATAAAAACTAGCACTAGCCCTTAACCTTTTTTTCCACAAGAAAAAAAACCGAATCCTTTCTTATGATTTGACTCGTTTTTCTTTCTTTGTTTTTTTTTTTTTTTTGCTTTTTGAGATAAAAGATAAGAATCGCAAAAAAGATGTTCCACATTTCCCATAAAATAAAAGTGAAAACAAAAGAAGGAAGAGATGGCAAAAAGAAAGCCGAAAACACTTCCGTAGACCCCATTTGTTTTGAAAGTTCGGTCATCATGTTTAAATTCACTGATTGCACTGCTGCCAATGGCAGCTACTTGTGCGGACATAATATCCTGCCACAATTTTTATTTTCCCTATCTAGATGTTTTTTTCCCCTTACAGTTTTTATTCAGTTGGTCCATTTCCATCCCTCGGTCAGTCATTCAATGGTGAACTGTGTTCACCCCAATGGCCGTTGGAATATCACAGGATATTCTGCGACACAAATCGTGACAATTTTTTCTTTCAGATGCTTATGCCACTAGCCAAAGGCATTTTATTGCACTCACGGGAGCTAAGGGATAGGACATTCCGCTGGATTGAGCAGCAGGCTCTCATTATAATTTCTTCCTTTTCTTGTTCCTTTCGTTTTATTCCTTCTGCAATTGGTATGGATACGAGCACCAGGAGGTAGGTGTGTGTAGGAGTATACATAGTTCATTTGTTCATTTGTAAGAGCCCTCAACCCGCAGGCAGAATTTAAAAGCTATAACACTTAATACAAATGAATTCGTCCTGGCAAACAAAACGAGGAAAACCAAAACCAGGAGAAACAAAAAAAAAAACAGAACCAAAGCGAAAACGACAACGAAAACGAAAACAGCAAGGGGAAATGGAAAATTGCTCCAATTTAATGGTAAAGTATGAGAATTCTGATATTGTGTGCGAAAAATATTACGCATACGCCACCATGTGCCGTCGCGATGTAATGATCACATTTGGGCGGGAAACATTTCCTTTTCATTTGTGACGCCTTCGTGGGACGCCTTTTTGGATGCCTCTTGTGTCCCTGTCCCCGTTGCCGACCCATGACTAAGTCGTGTTACATAGTCATCAAGGTCAATTGGAAAAGTTTGTGTTTTTGTGAGGCACGGCAAAGGAAAAACGAGAAAAGGCACAAAAAACGAAAGAAAATTGCTCATACAACTTTAGCAACTGAAAGCAACAACGCTTAATTTATTGTTCAATTTATATCCGCCTTAGGTTTTGGCGTTGCACGAAAACAATTCAACGAGAAGAAATCTGGCAGTGGGGTTGCCATGGTGCTGTTGCTGTTCGTTGTTGTTCTTAGCGATTTATTTTTTTTATTTTTTATTCTTTGGCAGAAGTGGAACAGAAGAGAGGACAAAAAGTCAGCATTTTTTATTTCACGGATTTAATAATCCATCCAATTGAAATTGGAGGTTTTTTTTTGTTTTTTTTTGGAAAACAAAGTTTTTATTTGCCTTTTTCGGGAGATGTTAGCTAATTTTTGATATTGCTCTTTCGGTGTTTTACATTTCAACCGGGCGAAGGTGATGAGAGCTGGCTTTAGATTGTATTTGCAGTTTGTGTACAGAGTCAAATATAACAGAGCTTAGGGCAACAGTCATTTAAATTACTGTAGATAAAGTTTCACCTTGTCGTGGCATTCGTTTCGATACGAGACGGAGAATTTCACTTTAAGACAGTGCCAAGATTTGGAAACGTAATTGGCCTCAATCAGTAAACCTCTCCATATATCGTGACCTTACTAACTGGATACTCCAGACCAGGGTGCTTGTTTACTGATGGACTAGTTTCTCAGTCAAAATGCTCCTCTAGCTAGTGCGGTATTTTGCCAGATACCTTCAATTGAAGTTGGCTGAGGTACACTTGTATTTATGTGCGTGCGCCGAGGCGCTGGTGTCCATGTATTCAAGACGACGTAGCCATCTAAGCCGGGTTATCCGCACTTTTTTGATGAGGTGACCATCGCTGTAGAGTCCGTATAATTCGCTGGTGGATCATCTCCTCCATTCTCCATTGATTAAAATGGAACCGAAAATTAAGCGAAGATCTGTTTTTGCGAAGCGACCGAGAGCATTTTTATTGTCCATCTGTGTCAGAGCTCTTGCGTTGTAAAGCAGAGCTGGGATGACTTAGGTCTTGTAGGAGCTCGATGGAGATCTCGACTTCTAAGGCCAGTGAAGCAGCGATTAGCGAGAGTCACTTGAGTGGTGGAGTCGTTGTCAGAGTAGATGTGTAGATAGCGGAGCCGAGCTAGACAAAGTCCCTTACCAACCCAAAGTCGTAACTGCCCATCGTAACGTTTTTGCATAGGTGCCGATATTGTGTGCCTCTTCTATCCAAATTTGCCATTTCTGATTTAATAGTCGCAAGCGCTATACTATATTCACATGAGTTCATGTGTCCTTCCCATTACGTCAATGCCATCTTGGTATATAAGGAACTGAACAGACTTTAGAAAGAAAGTACCTCTGGACTTAGCTTGAGACTTTCGCACAATTCTTCTAAGATCGATTTTGGAAAAATCTGACGAAAAGGCGTAGCCTTGTTGAAGTCCTTTTGTGGGACTAGTACTGGAAGTTTTGATACGTTGATAGATTAGCGTGAATCCTTCACCGTCATTCTGCACAATTGAGTGAGTTTGACAGAGATGCCTGAACTAGACACGGCTCTGCTGCGCTGTCATATGGGGTTTTGAAATCGATGAATACGTGGTGTCTATCGATTTGGAACTCCTTGTTTTGTCGTTATGTGAAAATGTGATCCTGACCTAAAACCACACTGATGGGGGCGGTCAGATTGCTAAGGAATGTCTTAAGCGTTCACATATAGCAGAGAGCATTTTATATGTGATGTTGAGAAGACTTTTCCACATTTCAAGGGATCTTCTTTCTTTAGGATCAGACGTAATGCTCCTCCCAGTCAGCCATCATTCCGGAACTACCGGAAAACTGATTGGACAAAATACTGGGGAATACTGTCAGAAACGCTATCCTCTGAACTATTAAGTCCCCCGCGTTACACCAATGAGCTTGACATTAAAGTCAGGAAATTCACTCTGGCTCTCGATCAAGCTATGGCTGCTTCCCGCCCTCTTATTCAACCTAGAGGCAAGACTGCTTAGAAATACTAGCAGAAAACTTTCCAACTTAGCAAAAGGCATAAAAGTGACTGACTGGGACTCATACAAAGAATCAACTCTGCAGGTAGACGACTCACTTGGTGAGTCTTATGCTAAACAGCAGGATAATCAACTCAACACTGGGTGAGACTTCTACTAAAAGATGTGTCAGCAGAGATACGCCGCAAGGCGATGTCCTCTTTCCCCTTCTCTGGAACTTAGTAGTAAATGAACTGCTGATATACCTGGAAGCGGGTGGTAGCAGGGTGATTGCCTATGCGGATGACGTTGCTATAACCGTGTCAGGTAAGCATCTTAATACCATTAAAGAACTCCTTCAAGTAAATCTCAATAGGGCAGATCGCTGCGGTTGAGAATAAACCCCAATAAAACTGATCTTGTCCTCATATCCAGGAAATACAAAATTCTAACTATAGACCCTCCTTCAATAAACGGTACCAGTTTAGTGTTTCCCGATACAGCAAAATATCTGGGTCTCATTTTTGACAGAAAACTAAACTATTCTTTTGCAAAAAAGCCATTGGGATTAAATGAGGCTTTCAATCTCGGATAACCCACTGGCTATACTCGTACATCTCGGCCATAAGACCCATACTCACTTACGGGGTGGTAGTCTGGTGGACGGCCTTAGAAAGTGCACTTAACTACATTAAACTAAGCAGAGTCCAAAGAACAGCATGTCTATGCATAAGCGGAGCATTGCGGTCTACCCCCTCTGCGGCATTAGACATTCTGTTTTATTTGACACCCCTCGATATTTTCATCAAGCAAATAGCTGCGACTGCAGGTATTCGGCTTAAAGCGACTAAACAATAGACAAATAATTCATTTGGCAACGCTAACATTCTTAATACATTAGGAAGCCTCCCAGAGAACATCGATTACACCACACCTGAACTTTGATTTGACAAAAACTTCCATGTAAGCTTCCCCTCTAGATCCTTCTGTGAGGAAGATGCTTTCATGGAGGACAAGTCAACCCATTTCTTCACAGATGGATCTAAAACCGATAGCGGAGTTGTTGGTGACGTTTTCTCAGATACGCTAAATCTAAGCCTCTCTTTGGCGATTAAAGAAGCCCTGTTCTGGCTGAAGAAAAACGTGATATCTGCAAAGGATATGCATCTCTTCGGATAGTCAGTCAAGTCCTCGGACTTGGTCTCACTAAGTTTTAAAATCGCCCTTGAATGCCGATCATCTCTTATGGAGATGGCAGAGCAGTTCAGCCTTCACCTTTGTTGGGTGCCGGGCCACAGAGACATTCCGGGGAACTGTAGATCCAATGAACTCGTCAAAATTGGAACCACTCTACCTACTCTACTGGGAAAGGGTAGTATACGTATGCCAATCACTGCGTGCAAACTAACATTAAAGCTTTATTCCAATGAAAGAACAGACCTTAAGTGGACTGTTGGACCAACATGTCTAGCGACCAAACAGATCTGCCCAAAATTTGATCTGAATCGCTCTAAGTGTTTGATCCTTCTAGATAAGGAACATCTCAGTGCTATCATAGGTGTCACCACTGGACACTGCCTCATAGGCAAGCATGCAAGAAGGTTTGGCACCTTTATGAACGATTTCTGCAGAAGCTGCATGGACTAGGAGGAGGAGAAATAATCCTCCACCTACTCTGTACATCTCCCAGAGAAGAAAACTTCACTTAGGAGCTTTCTTCTACAACGACCTAAACGATCTAAAAAATATAAACGCAAACAGTCTCCTACGCTTCGTCAGAAGCTCAAATTGGTTACATCAGTAAAAGGACATAGATCCACGCGGCATCACAATGGGCCAATAGGCCTAAGTGGGTTGCTATTCCCAACAGCCACCCTTACCTACCTACCTACCTATTTAGAATCAGACAAAAAATGCTGAAGTTCCACTCATCGGCGACACTTACGTCGACCTGGATTTTGGATATGAGTTGATGTATACTCCGTATCCAATCATCATCTGTTGCTCTAAACAGCTGTGCGGTTAAGTCATCGGAACGAGGAACTTTGTTAGAACACAGCTTGAAGATAGCTGTTCTGATGTCACCTTGGATTGATGGTCACATTGGTTCGTTCTGTAATCATTTTCCCAAACACTCAGACTGTGGTTCTATTATGATTTTCCATTCTCAATCTTGCGAATTTCTGTTCGGACTTTACAGCTCTGGCATGTTCGTGTTATTTTTGTAGTGAATCCTCTGAACTTCACTCTTCTGGTAGCGCCTATCTTAGGCCCCGACCGGGCGCCTCTCGTTCTCTTTCTATTTTGTGCTGAAGTGCCTTTGATTTTGCTTTCTTTTCTGTTCGTAGAGCTTACGAAAACCTTTTGTTCTTTCTTGCAGGGCCACTCTGTACATCCGTTGAAACATGGTACAGGAAAAGTGGCTTCTCTAACTGCTCTTTGTCAATAATGCCACTGGTCTGCTAAGTTCGGTGATGGCGGCATCGAACTCCTCGACGAGTTAAGGTAATCTCGATCGGAAAAGGCTCTGGAGGTCTCTTAGGATTGAAGCCGTTCGACGTTGAATTCCTCACAATGAGTCGGCGGAAGGAAGGAGTACCTTGCGTCTATCACAAAATAATCAATTTGCTTGACGGTGTATTGATCAGAAGTCAGTTAGGTCCCTTTATGCATTCCAACGCATACAAACCGTATGAGAGCCGCAATCACATTACGTCGGGTGGCAAACTCAATAAGCTTGCCTCCGATTCCGAAGGTGATGGCGTGGGCAGTAAACTTCGCCATTGTATAACCGAAGATGCCCTTCTTGCCTAGTTTGGCGTTAAAATTGTCGGAGGTGATTTTCACGACATAATTGGGGCATTGCTCATAGCCTTTGCCAAAGAGCTCGTGGAAGCACTAAGGATGTCCTTCTCCTCTTGTGATGTTGAGGTTTATGAGGTATATGTGGGCAGATTTAGCTTTAGTGTGAGTCGTTAGGTATTCGCTTTCATGCCTGAAGCTCAACACTTGCTTCTTATGTCTTCCTCGCGTCCAAATAAGTGCTGCGACATTCTCTATAGATGATTTCAAAGAACTCCCTCATGTTTTTGTACTGTCCGCACTTCCCGATGTCTGTTATGTCTTTGTACAATAGCAGTCGAGGATCTCCAGTAATTGAACGTAGCCTGTTAAGGGTCTGATTATTCCATAAGCAGATCCAAAGATGGTTTTCGTTTAATTTTTTTGCAGGGATCGTTTTCGGTGAATCCGTCATAATCGGAGTTTACGACCTGGTTCATCATATTTTTTTATCTCTTGTGTATAGAGTTATGATGGCGTGGGCCAGTATTACCAGTGATCACCATTAGGAGGTAAGACAAGCACTACGGTATGAACTTGAACTCAGCAGTTTCGTGATCAATCGCTGGGCAGAAATTCTATAGGAAACATAGAATCTAGAAAGAAAGATGAAAATGCTGTTAGGTAGGCATTTTTGGTCTTTGCGTTGAAGGCCAGGTCAGCGAAAATAAGCCAAAGCGCTCTCCTTATTTCTACGTCCAGGAGCTTAACCCTTGCCCTATTTAATCCGATAATGTAGCACGGCATCGGCAATGAGTGAATTTTACTATAATAGAAGAATTTCATTTCACTGTACTTGAAATGGAAGGGTTTGCACAAATTATCTCTCATTTTGCTCTTGACGTGCGTATCCCTTATTAATTTGCAACCAGACTTGTCTGCTATCAGTTTTCCACTTTTATTAAACCACAAATTATTAAATCATTTCGAATAAACTTCGAACATAAATCACTTCATAAATTGATGGTCGTTAACTCTAATTGGAAGACTCAAAGCGTTGCATTACGTCCGTCTGCATCTGGTCAATTAAGCTGAATGCTTACAGCACTTGGCCAAAAATCCATTTACAACAAACGTACGTACGTAAGAATACAATTTCAAAATTTCATTTGTTTCGCAATTTTCAAACATATGATGCCTCCACAAAGCCCAAGTAGCAGCGGCATCAGAAGCAGCAGCAGCTTCAGCTAATGAATTACGCTTTCGACAATTCTGACATATAAATGGGATGTTAATAAATTAATTAAGTTTTAATTTAACTTTCCGTAAGTGGCAGCTGATGTCGGCCTTCAAGTAATGGATTACTCCGTCTCTCTCAGTAGTACTCGATCGAATAACAATTTTACTTTGTCCTTATAGCCAATTTATAGATAGATATCAGGGCGCTTCGTGTATGGGTTAACGCCACGATATGGTCTAAAAATGTATTCGAATTTAATTTGTTGCAAATGATAGTGTGACACACAAGTGCATCATGTGAACCATGAGCATGACATCTATAAGGTTCGTTGAAAAATCTACGCGGTAATAAATCACGAAAAACATCGTTTCACTGGATCATTAATGGTGCTGCGTTTCAGGCAGCACCTCTACCACAATGGCAGTAGGCAGCAGGCATCAGGCAGCAGGCAGTAGACAGCAGCCACTAAATGTTGCAGGACACAAACGCGCTACTTGTTACCAAGATAATGAATTCACCCAGAGTTTTCGATATAATCCAATCAATGAATCCTTACATTATTGAGGAATATGGCTGGTCACAGATGGGAGATGGCATCACTGCTGTAACAATAGGGATGCCAGGGAAGACGACCTGAATTGAAAATTAATTTTCCATGGTGTCGTGTGTTCGATTTCTATATGTGCTGGGGTATACGAGTACATACGACGTTTGCATGTTGCTTGAATGATAACCCATTGTGGTTTTTAGCCAAAACAGTTACGCCATTGTTAGTCGAATAATAATAGTACTTTGATTACAGCTGGTCTGGGTAGCCGCTTTTATTGGATAATCCTTTAGTGGGATCCACGCTTAGATTGCTGTTCCATGCGAAGAATCCCCACAAATTCTATGCGAGCTTTGGATTTATGCGTATACGAATGGTCGTTGCATGTTATGTTAGTTTGGAGACTGCTTTGGTTTCATTGAAGGATACCCTTCTGCGGTGGGTTATTCATGCTGGTTTGGGTCTTTGTGCAGAAGTACTACGCAGTTTTGAATTTCTTTTTTTTTTTGCAGAACTCGACGAGCCTGCCAATCCGGATGATCAGCATATTGTAAAAACTTGACATATTGAGAGTTTGAAAGGCATTTTTCAACAAGCAATAAATGAGTGAATGTAAGATGCGCATTCTTATAGAGAGATAAAATCGAAAATAAAACTTAGTGGTCCTATAAACTTGCTTTCTTGGAACTTAAATTGAATCCAAGTCCACACAGTGTGATTAAGCTGTTAAGCCTCTCAGATAGCCCGTCGATCTAAGACACAAATTATCAAAAAGCTATTTCGGGCAATACTCAATCTGTGGCGTAAGTCAACTCAGTGGCTCAACTCCAGCCATGACATTAGAAATGCCTTACATTCTACACAACCTAAAAAGGACGACGAACGGCGGAGAATGAATTGACATCATTAAAGCAAGGGTGGCTTCAACAGTTATCTTCAGCAAATAACTTATATGGGTTGCTTCACTGCATTTGGAGCTGCTAAAATAGATTTGGTGGCGGTAAAACCCCAAATGGCTCAACGGCAGCTTTTATACCCACTTCAGTGGTATACGAGCTCCTTAACAAAACTTACGAGCAAAGTCCAAAATCAGATGTTTAAATTGTCTTAGGTGATTTTAGCAAGAAAATGGGAAGGGAGTACATTTTTGGCAGCACAGTCGAGAAGCATAGCCTAGACAACACTACTGACTAGGGCTAATTGATTTTGCTACAAGACGAAACATCATTGACAGATATGGCGGCAGTGACCCACAAAGAGACATGACAGTTACCGGATTATCAAGCCGTCAGATAAATTGATCATGTTTCGATCGACGCAAAATACTTAGCAGTATTATAGCAGTCTGAACCTTCTGAGCGGCAATCAAAGACTCTGACTACCGCTTCGTTGGAGCCAAGGTACGTCTACAGATATCTCAAACACTACGAGGAACAGAGACTTTGCGGAACTCCTATCCCTGAACCTTCCGACAACCTCAAGTGTGATACGACGCAACTGATCTGTGCTGGATTTTATAAATAATGCAGACAATCACACGTAGGGAAACAACTTACCTACGAATCGGCACTGCATAGGAGAACAAGAGGGGCACGTTACCTCTACGAGAAAAAGTAAAAATTAACATGTCACTGCAAGAAGCAACCCTGACAGAGGCCTGTAAGCTAGGAGAATAACCCAAATTCCGCTGTCAGGCAGAATGAACCATTCAACTTGGACGGTGAAAGCCAAGAGATTGGTCCAACAGAGCAAAATGAAGAGACCATTGCAATATCCAAGCCTAAGTACACCAAGGCTGTTGGACCAGACACCCCACCCGCCGAGCTATTAAATGTAGAAGGAGGTGACTTGATAAGAAATCGGCCGAAACCATTTGCCCGATCCACAAAAAAGGAGCCCCTCTTAACTTCATGAGTCTCCTTCGCATATAGGATCCCATCTGCCGTCTTGTGTGAACGCCTGAAGCCATTTATCAACGATCTGGATTTAATCTCAGTAAGTCCACTGTCAACAAAATATTCACACTAGGACAGACCCTGGAATAAACCCAATTGGTCCAACTTGATACGCACCACCTCTTTATCGATTTTATGGCCACATATGTAAATGACGGTAAAGAACGCTAGCTGTTTAGTAAAGGTTAGACTTCTGATGCTAAAAAAAGGATTAAGGCTGTCATGTAACTTTTCCAACATCAAACTTAAGAAAATTGTGCGAAGCTCGTACGTCCAGACCAGAGACACAATTTTTCAAACGTATGTACTCGTAGAACTATCTATCTAATATGCTGATGACATTGACAACATTCGCGGGACACAGTAAGCTATCATTGATGTTTTCGTAGAAGCTGCAAAATCGGTTTAGTCAAAACTGAATCCATGCTCTCAACAAGAAGAGATACACCTCATCGATTAATTGGGCAGAATATTACAATAAATGAATTTTGAAGTGGTCAGGGACTTTGTATACCTCGGATCCGCTATTAAATCTTGTAATCACATCTCATGAGAAATCAAGTTAGAAGTTGCTCTTACAAGGCCATATCAAGAAACGCTAAAAAGACTCAGCATAAGCCCCTCATTATCAATCACGATGGTGAAGGGGAATGAAAATATCATCGGCCGTTTTAAACGCACAATTCTAGAAGATTGAATGATTTTTGGCTCCGTTTGCGTTGACAGAATTCAGAAGAGGAGATCTAACGACGAACAGTGACATTGACCTGGTCAGAAAAGAGCACATTAGTTACTTAAGATAGCTGGCACATATAGAGCGAATTGACACCAGCGCTCCAGCCCGAAACGTCTTCGATCCCAACACTGACGGACAACGGAATAGAGGTAGACCTCACGTTAAGTGTTCCCCACAAGTGAGCGGAAGGAGTCCTCAAATAACTTGGAGCGAACAACTGAGGGAGTTGGTCAGAGACGGCTTTCTGGAAAGGCTTAGGTCCACCACAGTGTGTAGTGACATCTAAGTAAGTAAGTAATGGTGTCCTAAACAGAATTTTCTTTAAATGGCATATTCTACTACTAGTCTCGATAGGCAAGTAGTTCTCTAGTTCTCCAGGAATGCTCCTTGGCGAATATCTATCTCTTTGACCGCTTGGCACCCTCTTCGGAGACTTACTAATCTATGTCCCCTTAGCAAGATCATGACCTTCTAAAACGCAACTTAATAAGGTAACGCGCCTCTTCATTACGAGGATTAATTTCTTGAAACTGTAGAAAAATTAAAGATTTGAGACCAGAATATGATACTGATGCTTTCCCAAAACTTATGGTGGTTATTAGCATCACAATCTAAGACAATATCGCCTTGATAAGACGCTAATAAGGATAATTTACGTTCTTCCGAGGGAACAATGATACCGTCAATGTAAAGCAACTGCTGCGGATGTTACTGTGCAGCAGTTCTTCATCCTTTAGCCTTCACTGCTAGTAAGCCACAGAAGCTGAAACAATACAACATTAGTAGGTGCATGCTACTCTTAATTGGGAAAGAAGACGTATCCTTTTTTTCCAGTATATTTCATACTTTCCTTTATCTTATTCCCATCATGGGATATCAAAGTTCTTTGGTTATGTCTAATTCCGACTCACAGCAACTGAGGGTTGATTTGCACTGGTGTATCGGCTGCGACTTAATAACTTTATGAGTTATTCAAACTTCTCCAAACCCATTAGCTATAATCATTGCCTTACTTCTCAGTGATAAGCCCTTTTATGCTGCCCTTGGTCTTCTACTTCTTATCAAATCCCCTACCATTTATAAAGGTTCTGAACCTTAAGGAAACGAGATCGTTTCTGCCATCTTCCAGTCTGATAGAAAGAGCCTCCCTTTAGATTTTCTGTGGATCTATTATATATATTTACGAGTAGGAATAGTCGTGCGTAGTGCAGTCCTCTCTCAAATTTTCTTGTATTTTGGCTTCGCATTGCCTTCGTGGAATCTGTGGGTTCTTCCGACTATGATTTAGGATTAGCCTTCGATTAGTCTACTTGTAGAGTCGCTAAACGTCCAAGTTGAAGTTCACTCCGAATTGCATTGTTATGGCGTAGACTCACCTCAGTTTTCCTATTTCTCGAGGGATCTGAATCTTTTGAGAACTTGGCCCTTCTTGGATACGCCACCTCAAACAGCTCACTCCGTTCAGCAGCCGTCGACATAATCAACTACTTTACGTTGGAATCTGCTTAAGGTAGTCTTTCACTACTAGGTCCTACCTAGTTTTTACAGCCACCTTCCGCTTCTCAATACAGTCTGCCCTACAAGTTGACTTTGAAGATTACAGTGCGCAGGTGTCATCACCATTATCCAAGCAAGGGGTTACTTCCCACTTCCAAAAGCGAAAATAAGTTTTTAGCATCCATGACCTTCTTGCGTACGTTTACTTGCAGAACTACCACCGCCACATTCCATCTGGTGAAACGTTCTTCATACTACCTTTCATGAGAGAGTTTGATAGATCTTCCAGTAGTTGTTCAGCATTCTGTTGAAAATTGAAATCGTCTGTATCCATATCCTCGACCTCTGGTAGCGCGCTCCATTAACCCTAAAAGCTTTTCCGACCTGTGACACTTCCGGTCCATATCATTCGTATATCTTTGGAATCCCAAATGCCGCAATTTAGCTTATTAACGTACAAATTGGTCTAATCCAAAAACACGATTTCTTGCAAAAATCAATGTCAGCTTGCATGTTTTCCAGGACCCAATTCGAGAACGTACGGCGCTGCTGATGGTAAGCCGGCTTCAGTTCCTACGATAGTTGGACTATGTACCCAAGGAGAGCCAAATCATTTGTCAAAAATCGATGCTGTGTAGCTGTCGCGTTTCTGAGAACTGTGACGAATGGAGGTACTTGTGTCGTTTTCGACAATTTCCTCTACTTTCATATGAATTTGCATCTTTTCCCACAAAAACCATCTCTTACGCATTATATTGAGGAAGCGAATTGGGAAGAAGAAATCCTACAGGTGAACCATCTTCATATCGGCCAATATGTCTTCGAGATACCCTGGGCAGGATTCTGGAACGTATCATTTACGAAAGACTATTGTCAGTAGCTGAGGAAAAAGGAGATTTATTAAATCGCAAATTCGGTTTTAGAAAATCACGGTCTACCATAGATGTCATAAAAGCGTAGACGTTGCGACTAAAGCGATAGAAGGGAAAAGATGGCCATGGAGCACAAAGGAATATCGCACAGTAGTAACACTTGATTTTAAAAATGCCTTTAACCCCGTAAGGTGGTTATTTATAACAAGAGCACTTTCTAGAATGGATACACCACGCTATTTACTGAAGATAATAAGAAGCTTTCTCAGCAACTGAAGATGTTATCAAATATTACAGTGTCTCTGCAGGGGAACCACAGGGATAAGTACTAGGGCCATTATTGTGCAATATTATGTACGACGGAGTACTGCGGCTAGCGCTACCACGATTGCTATTGTTATGGTCTCCAAACACATTTACGAAGTAGAATCACCTACAAATAAAAGATTGGCTCTGTTCAGCTGGACTTGAACTAGCTTACCACAAAACTGTGTCGAGTTTAATAACCAATCGGAAGACCGTGGAATATGCAACCTTCTGAGTTGGAAGCCAAACAATTCGGCCTAAAGGAGCACGTGTCTTCTATTCCAGCGCTAAGGCATCTTTACAACCAATACCGAATTCTGCCAAATATCGGTTGACCTAGTTAAACTAGAAGGGTGTAAATATCTGTACCGTTTTGGACACGATAACTTGTGTCTTGTGTCCAAATTGTCCAAACGAGGACGAAAGTGTGGAACATGCAATATTTTATTGCAGTTGTACGTACCGAGTCCGCAGTCACTCATCAAACATATGTTATGATCAGAGGAAAATTGGGAGTGAATTTGTGAGTTTATAGCCGATGTGAGAACTCTGCCGAATCAAACAGGTACGACGTGCTGAAACAGCAAGGACTCAGGAGATAGCATAGATGCTGACCAGCCCCACGAAGTAATACCAAAAGAGAAGTGTGTACCAGGCATGCTCCTAACATTAGAAGATTCAGAGGTATGAATCGTTCATACTATTTGCTGGGGCTACTAGTATCTTTTAGAGATTATACACGCTATGACGCAACCATAGAAAAAATAAAGATGAATTTGCTAGAATTGTTTCATTAAGCGCTTCCTATCTTTAAATTTAAATAAAACAAAGTGTGTGTGAGATATCATCGAAACTTTTTATGCGTTTGAAAGACCTATTGATGCCATTATGTATGGAATATATTATAACATCGTTTAAATGTCCGAAGCGGCTTTTCTGGGTGGCGCACATCCGAAATGTCCAATTTTCCATGACTCTGGCACATAAATCAGGCTCAATTTGACCGATGGCATGGGTTGTGTTGGCTTTGACGACCGCTGTAGTTTGTTGCTAATTCGCATAGACCTGCGACTTCAGAAAACCCAGTTCGTATCACCTCCACGTGAGATTACCATGCCGTCGAATCCCCGTGCAGAATTTCCAATGTGGCGTGAGCTGTGAGTCACATAGCGCTGTCCTGTTGAAACCACATGTCATTGGTGTCCATATCATCCAATTCAGGCCAAAAGAAGTTGGTAATCATCGGCCTATATCGCTCACCGTTGACGCCGCCAGCCCAAAATCCACATCAAACAGTGACTTTTTCGGAATGCATTGGACATTCTTGGATTTCATGTGGATTGGTATCGTCCCAAATTCGACAATTTTGTTTGTTGACGTACCCATTCAGCCAGAAATGGGCCTCATCGGTGAAGATAATTTTTCGATGAAAATTAGGATCAGTTTCCAACTGCTCCAGAGCCCATTCAGTGAACACACGTCGTTGTCTATAAGTCGTTTACCTTCAGCTGCTGGATCAGTTGAATTTTGTATGGTGCTGGCCCAAGTCACGACGCAAAATTCGCCAAATTGTGGTCTGCGAAAGGCCGCGTTCTTGTGAGCGAAGCGAAATCGACTGCGTCGGATTCTCCTGCACACCCTCACGGACTGCGGCGATTTTTTCGGCAGATCTTGCATTTCGTTGACTTCAGAGTGTTGGTTTATCGTTTACAAGTGGACTCAAATTTATCCAGCATACTACGAATAGTCTACTCGGTAGGACGATTATGGTGGCCGTAAAATGGGCGAAGCGGGCTGAACGTTGCCCGAACAAAACGCCCATTTTTATAGAACGATTTTATTATTTGCGCGTGTTGTTGAAGGCTATGTCCATCCATGGTGATTTGGCAAAACAGACTGTCAAAGTTCAGAAGTCCCTATTGCAAGATCCTTTATACTGCGCACACTCGCCTTAGAACGCAAACGATTACGTTCAAAATTGGCACGAATAATTCGCATCGTTGCTGCGATTGAATTGAATTTTCGTAATAAAATTCAACGATTTGGAGTTTTTCTTTCACTGTTTAGCGTTCCATGGTAAATCCGAAATTTCCTAAATTCATATATGACATCGATTACCATATGCCAACCCATCGGGCATCAGCTGTAAAATAATAGGCCTTTCAAACCTTACACCTCCTGTTGAAGTACCCTTTAGTTTCGGAACCTCCGAACCTGGTTCCACTCTCCGCTAAGCAGTTCTCCTAACATAATTTTAGTTTACTTGGGATGTGATCGAAATTTCTTCATTAGCATTTAGTCCTCAGGCTTTAAATTCGTACAAAGAAATCAGTAGAAATCCATTCGACAGATTTCAGAACATAATTGTATGTCGTACTTTCTCGCTGATTTGTTAAATACGAGTACTCTGCTCGGTGTTGTCGTGTTGACTTAAGTACTCGGCCAGCTTAATCCTCATGGTATGAAAATTTGACCTCCCTACATAAAGGCAATGTGTCAGAAGTCACCCTAAACAAGAATCCAAAGGACGTCAGATACAAACCTATAACATGAAACACCTAATTAAGTCATACATCTTCCGCAGAGCTCGCTCCTTGAATTCCATTTTACATATCCTTGGCCACATCTTCAACAAATCACACATAATAATAAATGCATTTCAATTTACAGAAGCTTGTATCTCAAGATCGTTTCCTTCCTTTCCCGTTTCATCGTTCTTCCGTTTCGCAGGAAATATATGAAATATGGCTTTCCTCTGCGAACTCACTCATTGCATATTCATACTCAAATAAAATCAACGCTACCCTGACGAAATAAACAAATAATCTTCGCGACAAAAGTGTTCAACATTTCCAGTGTACTCCTTACACTCTGTCTCTCTCTCTCTCTCTCTCTCTCTCTCTATTTTGAAAACATTAAAATTATAATATCTTCCACATTGAGATACTTTCACAAATTCACTCCTCCAGATACCCCAGCATACATACTCGTTCAACCATCCAGTGCATATATCTTTTTTTACAGAATAAGTATCTGCGTTGTGGAGGGGGAGGGGGGCAAATACACAAAAACCATTTATATTATTTATTTCCAGAGGCAATTGTGTGAGGAGGCCGAGAAAACGGCAACGAGATAATTTATGACAGAAAGTAAATAATAGGAAAATGATCTATGATAATTTTATGTTAAGAATGAAAGAAGGCACTCTGGCTTGGTACTGTGCTTTTAAGTAGCCTCACTAGAGAAGAACCCTGTCTAAGTGGGTGCCTTTGTTTGTGACGGAGGTTTGCCCTTTGGATAATAGAAATGGCTATATTTATGCTCCAAGATGTTTATCAAAGTATTTCTCGGGTGAAATTCTTAAAAGGCAACAAGAAATAAAACACAAACACAAACACAAAAACGAAAAAAAAAAAAAATAAGAAAGATTGGCATCCAGATGATTTACATACATTCTTCCTTCGAGTGCAGAGTGTCAATAGGAGTTGGAACAAAATTTAAATTCCATTAAGTCCCAATCCAACAGTACATCACTTTACCACCACCCACTCGCTGCTCACCAGAGCAATTTGTTGCGCAGACAAAAAAATTCAAAAATAATAATCTGTTTTGGTCTGATAAATAATTTAGTTTTATAGTTATCCTTGACAGGAGACGAATTCGTTTTAGACAAATTGAAATTATGCGTGATCAAAAATATAAAAAAAGGGACTCGTTCACCACACGCTGCTGCTTTCCATTCAAAAAATCGATTTAGTTTGTTCATCTGATTATATTTAGAATCGGTATCTACTCGTTTGTGGGTTGCTTGGATAAAGTCTGCAATAAGAGAAGCTAGTATGAAGCATTTTTAAAACTGACCCTATCCACCTGGTCTTGTCATCAGATTCACTTCTGAGATCTGGGCACCACCAACTCGACCATAGGTGAAGATAAACGATATCATGTTTCAGGAGTTCTTTAGCGATAACTGAATTCATCCAGAATTCTCTTATAAACTAGGGACGCCTGACTCTAGTTTAGGTATACGAGTACGAAAGCTAATACCCAACCGGTATGAGTTGGGCAACGAAAACAGTCGATTCAACAACATTTTGGCCCAAGACTGGGAATTCTCCGCTTCTTACGAGACGAAGTTCCTTTCTAAATTGCTCATAATCCAGACTTAGATGCAATTCAAAATGTATCCACACCATGCAAGACCTACTTTCAACCCTCATAATGCCACTGTCGATCCAGAGGAGCAAGTTCCATTACATTACATATAGAAACCGATTCACTTTGTGGGCTGAATGGAAAGTCTACCAAAGATACCAGAGATATAGTATACCACAATACGTTGTGGCCATCACCTTTGGCTACAAAGTTAACTTTGAAACAAATTCTCTAAAGTTTTGAGGTTGGATGCGATTAACTTTCCACAAGTCTTGCTTAATGGTGAACAAATGATTAACATTCAGGATAACATATTTGCTATAATTGGTCGCAAGGGTCAGGTCTTAACCTTGAGGTAAGGCTGTCTTCATTGAACTCTAAAAATTAATCTATGCCAGACTGGGTTATGGGTTTTGTCCCTATCATCAAGGCGTATGAGAGCGCCTCGCTGAAAGCAATCGACAAGGATGATTCGAGTATTCTGAGAGCATTCTATGGCCGAAATTTGGTGGTAAATTTTACCTTTCGACCATCTCCGTTCAACATAGAATAATAAATTGTTTAAAAAAGTTCCAATTCATAGTAGACCACTGATTCAGAGAATCAAGCCAAAGAATGATCCTGTTAATTTTGAATTCTAGGTCCTGTTAGAAGATGTGTTCATTCAAGTATGTTCCATCCGAAGTTATTGCCGCTGCGTCAAAGATTATTCTAAGCTTTCCTTGAAGATGGGGAACAAAGCATGATGGGTAACAAAGTAGTGAAATGGTGTCAAGACTTTGTCCGAGAAAACATCAACTTCCTCCATGTGATCGAGCAGTGAGTACTCTTCGACGCATTTTGTATATTCGGCTTGTAGTGTTGAAATGGTCTCTCCAGTTGTAAAAACCTACGCAAGGCGCCTCTTTTCGAGGATTCTAGCCCAGGGCAACTTCCTTCCTTAAACGGGAATGCTACTTCGTAGCGTCCCTCTCGGGTGCGCTTGGTTTTTCTGCTGAACTGTTGTTCACAGGCTTCATCTTCATCCGTTTGGAGTGTACTGCAATAAATGGAGTTTCTTTGAATTCCCAAAACCTTCTCAGCTGATTGTCGAGATCGAGTTTCGATACAAAGCTCCTAACATTTCCTATTGGATTTGAAGGAACCCTACCTAGTAAAATCCAGCCAAGCTGGGTTCTTATGAGCTATTGGTAAAGTAGAACTGTGCACGGCATAACGAGATCAACGAATACATCACTGCCTGAAAGTAAATGGACTTTTGATGGTTTGTGGAACTTAGGATCTGCCGAGAGTATGTGCTGGTTCCACTTGTTGAGTGGCAAGTCGTTTGCCGGAATAAAATAAAACAAGTACAGCGAGTTAAGAGTATAGGTCCAGAAGAAGCGAAGGGAAGAAGATGTTGCGTAAAAAGAAAGGGGCCGCGGTGGAAACCACATCTGGATGTTTTTCAGGAAAGCTACGCGACTGGCAGCTGGCTACAAGCCCGCAATGCAGGCTCTTCGAAATTCTTAAGGAAACCTAGTCGCCGAAGCGTAGGGAATACTAGATGTGTTTAAGCAGCACTTCCCACAGCTACTTAATGGCCATCATGTAGAGAGTGGCAGGACACGAAGAGAACCCACATCTAGTCAAGAAACAATGAACAACACGTCAATATTGCCAACAGTAACTTCGAAGTGCTTAAGGGGTTTATCTACTTCGCAGTAAACATCAACTCCACGGTTTGACAAAAAAAAGAGTTTGGAACTACTGACTGGGAAGGCGAAATGTATGTTCTAAACATTGGAACCAAGTGCTGAACGATAACTCGCACTATCTAGCTGGCCAATTCACCGGTCCAAAACGAGAGATCAATTGCTCACCAAACTCATTTCTCAATTTATCTGTAGATTCGCGTGTTGTGTGGTATATAGCGGAATCACATATCGACCAGGTTCAGCTCGTGCAGTCATTGAACGATAGCGTGCGCCATTGGCAGTAAAGTTATTCTCACGGTCATTTTTGAAAAAATGTTGGCCAATGATTCCGCACCAAACAGTGCGTTTTTCCGGATGCATTGGCAGTTCTTGTATTGTCTGAGGTTCCTCATCGGACCAAATATGCCAGTTTTGTTTATTAACATACTCGCTCAATCAGAAATGAGCTTCGTCGCTGAAGACAATTTTTCGATAAAAAAGCGAATCTTTCTCCAGATTTTCTAAGGTACACTCACTGAAAATTCGACTTTGTGGCAGGTCGTTCGGCTTCAGTTCTTGCACAAAGTGTACTTTGTAAGGTTTTAGACCAAGATCCTTGCATAAATGGACAAATCACAGTCTTCATTAACACTGGCAGATACAGTAGTGTCCGAGTAGGTGGCTTGATGTCCAAAAGCGTGAAATTGATGCAAAGTTTGGTCACTACGGCTTGAATTGCTCACGCAGTAGGTCGATTATGACTACCGTAAAATGATCGAAGTGCGCGAAAAACATTTTCCACAGAGCACTAGTTTTGTTATAAAATTCAATAATTTGTAAGCGTAGGTCGGGTGTACGTCTTTCCATGATGAAATGGCAATGCTATCCGATCCTGTTTGATTTTATGTGTCACACAAAGACATCACCCTTTATAAGCATTAAGATCTGAGTTAATACACCTCTCCAACCCATCCTAAGGCGCTTTCAGTATTAACAGATAAGCACCCGCCACGTTTCTGTACGAGTACACCTATGTAATTCATTTGTAGACCACTTCAACTTCTTCCTCAATCATCAATAATTAATGACAAAGGTGGAAAACGTCTCCAACATTTGTCACCTTAAAAGTACAGCCAAACTGATTGGCTAGGTTGCATTTCTCCACCCAATGTCCTTAAAATTAATTACGAGAGCAAACAAAAATATAAATGACCTTTCATTCAACTGTCTGGCTCTTTGAGTGCGAGCATAAATAATTTCAGGAAATTCACTTTTTCACTGCCACTGTGACTGCTGAATGGTAAGTTCCATGCGAACAACGATGCTAAGAACCATCGTCAACGCTTCTATCAAGGACGAATGTGTGTGTTAATTTGTATGTCCCATGTACGAGTATCATACGTCAAGCAGAGTCCACATGTCGTATGTTTAAATAGTAGCAAACATGGTCCAGTTGATAGAGGGAGATACCGTTTCACCGCGATATAATGACAGGAAATTCCGTAAATGTATTATGCAGTAAATCTACGAAGATAATTACTAGCGACAGTGAATGTTTACACATCGCAAGGTCCTAAGTAAACATCGCTGAAAATAATTGGAAGTTCACATTGAAAGTATAGTGAAACCTTTCACGAAGGACGTATAAGATAAATGAAATTTCTATCGGGAAATACTCCAAGGATTTTTGTGATATTTCAATTTTAGTTTTACAGGCATTCGGAAAGTATCAATTTCATTTAAGTTAGGACACAGTTCAATGGCCCTTGTGAAACATAGATGGTCATGAGAAGGGGTATGTTGAAAACAGGATAGACATTATGTGAAAATTAGTAGTTGTAGTGGTAGTAGTAAGTGACTATTTATTTAAAAAACTGTAGCCTCTAGTTTAAAGTCAAGGTACAGGTTGGATGCAACTCTCATTCATTTGTGATGTAAAGGTTAAAAGAGGTATTTTGAAAAAAAATTTAATTTATGTAATTTAATTACAATACGTGCTGTATGAGCTCGTATATCATAGATAAATAACAAGGACAATTTGAAACGTGCGAGAGAGCAAAAGTGGTGGCAACAAGAAAAGGAAACCCTGAGGTAATTGGTGGGAAGACATTTGCATATCATCGATAGCAAAAAGGGATGATAAGCAAAAAAAGGAGATGCCAGCTGCAAGCTACCAGAGGGAAGTAATTAGATTGCGGCTTCAATGGCATGGCTTGAAAACTCGGCCTGAGAAAGTAAGCATGCCACTGTTATGGCTGTGGTACAACTGACCGACGGAAGAAGATCTCGTAAATAATATGGAAACCGAAGATTTCATTAAGGACATAATTTGAATAGACAGCAACGATGAAGAAATTGAGTTTTGGAATAAAAGCATTGATGTTGTCAAACATGATAATGTGAAACCGAAGTCACTAAACATATCATTGGAAATAATTGGAAGTCCTCGCCTGAAATTGCTGCGAAACTCAATACAACACAAAAACGGCATGTTCGGAATGGATGTGGAGATAAAAACAACTATTCCTGGACGAGAAAAGAGGAAAGGAACCAATCTACGATGGGCGTTCAATATATTCTCGGTATCGATATGAAGGAAAATGCGAATTCAATTTAAATTATTTTTATTTTTCAATATAATCTCCCCTAACATCAATGCATTTGTTACATCTTGAGATAAGCTTTTTTAAACCCTCAAAAAAATACATATACAAAATACCCATTTATTGACGACTTGAGTTCTTCATCATCCAAAAATCTTTTTCCACGAAGACATTTTTTCAAATCCGGAAACTGAAATAATCACTAGGGGCAAGGTCTGGACTATAGGGTGGGTGTTGGATTTCTTCGAAACCACAATCTCGCGCAGCAGCCTTGGAAACTCGCGCCGTGTGAACAGGAGCGTTGTCATGAAGAAGCAACACACCCGCTGCGAGTTTACCCCGTCTTTTCTTTTTAATTTCCTCCCGCAAATTATGCAAAGTGGAAGCGTAGGATGTGGCGTTGATGGTTTCACCTTTCTTTTGTACTCAATGAGCAAGATTCCCTTTGAGTCCCAAAAAACTGTGGCCATGAGCTTCCCGGCAGACGGAGTGACTTTGAACTTCTTCGGGGGGTCTGTTCCTTTTTTATGCCACTGCATGGACTCTTGTTTGCTTTCAGGGTCATAGTGGTGGACCCATGTTTCGTCCCCAGTAACAATTCGATCCATAACACCGTCCGCGTTCTCACTACACATCTCCAAAAGCTCTCTACAGCATGCGATTCTCACTTTTTTCTGAGGCGCTGTGAGCATTCGTGGCACCCACCTTGCACTGACCTTTGAAAGGTTAAGATGGTCATGAAGAATGGTGTGAATGGTACCAATTGAAAGCTTGGTGATCTCTGCCATCATTTTCACCTTTATTCGGGCATCCTCAAGAACAAGTTTTTCGACTTCTTTGATGCTTTCTCCCGTACAAGCAGTAGCCGGGGCGCCGGAGCGGGGGTCGTCTTCAATGCTCTCTCTGCCTCTCTTGAACTCACTTGACCACTTTTGCACAGTTGATAATGAAGGTGCGGAACCCTGGTAAACAGCCACCATCTCTTCATGAATAGTTTTTTGACTTTTTCTTTGCTTAGTGAGAAATTTAATTACAGCGCTATGCTCAATTTTCACCATCATCGTCTCAGTTGCCATCATGATTCTGTTTAACTAGAGATAAAACGCGAATTAATAATCACATTTATATGAAATTTTACATGAATGCACTAAAATAATAGTATTACTTGATAAATAAATCAATTTATATATACAACCACAGCTTCACCCCGATACCGAGAATGTGTTGAACGCCCCTCGTAGTCTAAATATGTATGCACAAAGTGGCACAAAGGTTATCACCCGATTTTCTATGGTTGTAATGGTTTTTTTATGAATGAAAAACTTTGATTCTGATTTTGGAGTGTGTTTATTGGATGTCTTAAATTTTGTTCCATTATAGTAAGTTAGGAATACCGTTACAGCCCGATTTGTGGTATTTTACATCACTCTTCCCAGAGCAACTTGATATACGAATATATTAATGATTGCCTCACTAATTTTTCAAGGTCTCTTTTAAAAAAGGCAAATGAACTAAAAAAGAGTAATATTTGTAAATATGTTTGGGTAAGAGATTAAAAAATACTCATTAGAAGGAAAGAGGGCGATAGAACTTTGCGGATAAATTCATTTGAGGATCTTACCAATATTCAAAATTATTAATACTAAATTCATTAACTTGAAATATTAATAACACGAATATGTATCCCCAAATGGTTATCATTTGGAATAATACTTCGTAGTCATTATCATCTAGTTTAAAATGTTTCTGTATTGAACATAGTCTAAATGCACAATCTTCAGGATTTTCTATTATACATCAGAATATTCGTAGCCTAAGAACTAACTTTAACACTTTTCTACTCCATCTTGCACCTTTGGATCATTTACCGGATATTATATTTCTTTCAGAATCGAATTTTAAATTTGAAGCTGCTTGCAGAGATCGTGTCGCAGTTTTTTTTTTATAGAAATAACATTTCAAACTGCACAATAAGTAGAGTTAATTTGGAGTGTGCGGATATAATTTGTCTTAAATGCGAAGTATAAGGGGTTCATTATTTTTTTATATGTTTGTACAGACTACATAAGTGTTCCGTAAACAAATTTTTAAATGAATTTTCCAAGTTTCTGGATGAACAAAAATCAAAAAACATAATATTATTGGGCGATTTTAATATTGATCTTCTGTGTGATTCTTCTGAGACGGATTTATTTCTATCTGTATTGTCATCGTTTGGTTTTAAATCTGATCATTTTCAACCTACTCGCTTTAGCTCTTGCCTAGACTATGTGTTTGTAAGGTTAAGCAGAAACCTAGAAGTAAATTATAATACAAATATGTTCGATCTTAGTATTACAGATCATAAATTAATATCATTTCAATTAAATACCGGTATTACAAAAAATGTTAAAAAAATTAGATTTTTTAATATTGAAATCTTATTTGAATTTCAAATTTTCGGATACTGTTTATTCTGAATCCGATCCATCACTTGCTTTTGATTTATTCATTAAATAATTGCAGTTTTATATTTCAAAGAGTGTTATTATTAAACATCACCAGAATAAGAAACTTGAATTTCTTGAATCTTGAATGAACACTTCATTATTAAACAAAATCAGAACAAAAAATAAACTCTGTTCTATTATTAGAACACAGAGTAATAATTCAAATTTGGTCAATCGATATGTAAAACTCAGTCGTGAAATCAAAAATGAAGTTAAACGTTGTAGAAATAACTACTTCTGTTATAGATTTATGTCAAATATGGGTAAGATTAGAAAGGAATGAGAGGTTGTAAATGAAATTTTGAATAAAAATAAGCTTTTAGTAATATTACGATATTACGATTTCTTTTGTAATGTAGGTTTATCAAATAGCTATTCAGATACTCCCTATTCTTTAAATGAACCACATAAGCCACTTAGCTTCCACTTTGAAGAGTTTTCACCGATTGAAATACATAAAATTATTAAGTCACTTAAAACATCAAACTCTTCATCTCTTGACAGTATTTCTAGCTTTTTATTGAAAAATATATCTTTTCAAATTTGCGATGTCTTGTGTTTCATTTGTAATACTTGCGTTAAAAATGGTATTTTCCCTGACTCGTTGAAAGTAGCTGTAGTGTTGCCACTCCATAAAAAAGGTGATGCAATGTGTCTGGACAATTATCGCCCTATCTCGATTCTGTCAATTTTTTCTAAAGTTTTTGAAAGAGGAATAAAATCCAGAATACTTTCCTTCTTAGATAAAACTAACTTTTTCGATATGTCCCAATTCGGGTTTAGGAATGGTAGTTCGACTGAAGCTGCCTTACTAAAATTAACAGGGGAGTTAAAAAGTAGTTTAAATATTTCACAAATTCCTTCTGTTTTATTTATAGATATAACTAAAGCTTTCGATACAGTGAATCATAGCTTAGTGCTGAATAAACTATGTAGTGCAGGTTTCAGAGGCTTCATCTATGACTGGTTTGCTTCTTATTTGAGAAATCGTTATCAAGTGAAGATAGAAAATGTCATTAGTTCTAAAAGGCCTATTAACACTGGTGTCCCTCAGGGTTCCATACTGGGCCCGATACTATTTTTGATTTACGTGAACTCGCTCTTTTTACAACCAATTATGGGCAAAGTCACTGCTTTTGCCGATGATACAGCACTTACTTATTCATCAATGAGCTATTTGGAGTTGGTTAGTGATGTAAACTTTGACTGAGATCTACTTCGAAGATGGTTTTACCATCATAAACTTACTATTAGCAAATATGTTATTTAGTATTAAGGGAGAAAAGTTTGTTGGCTTGCCTTTACACTATCATGCTCCTAAATGCCTGCGTTTTAGCCTATCTCAATCTCAAGAGTTACCCTTTAATACAAGTATCAATTGTTTCGATTATTGCTTTAAAATTGAGTGTGTAGACAATTTTAAATAATTAGGTGTAGTATTGGATTATAAACTTAACTCGAAAGAACATGTTTTCCGTATTAAGAATTATTTAAATAAAGTTGGTAGACAATTGTATCACCTAAGCCTTTGAAATTACTAGATGGAGTGAAAAGTGACATCCTTGACCGCCAGAATGCGCTGCTACTGCAAAAAAGATTATAATGCCTTGAAGTCCGTTCATATTCAGGCAGACATGCCAAATTTCAGTGCGATACTGTCTTTCGTTTTGTATTGACAGCTGATTGTTGTTGACGTGTTTTGCATCACGTTGAGTATGCACAAAAACGATTTTCTTTCTCTCATAAAACATTATTTTTTGAGAAGCAAAACGGCGAAGGAAACAAAAGAAAAGTTGGATAAATATTATAGGGCTAATGCTTCGTCAGATTACACCGTCAAATATTGGTTTCGAGAGTTTCGTGGTGACCGCAACTCCACTACCGATCAAGTCCGCAGCGGCAGGACCTCCGATGCGGTTACAGAGGACAATGTCAAAAAAATACATGAAATGGTGTCGGCTGACCGGAAAGTGAAGGTGCGTGAACTAGCAAATACCACAAAGATTAGTACTGAGCGCACACGCGATATTTTGGGCAATATTCTGCATATGAAAAAGTTATCCTGCAGCTGGGTACCGCGAATGCTCACTCCTGACCAAAAACACGAACGCGAGAGCACTTCGAAAGAGTGTTTTGACTTGCTGATGCGGAATCGGGTGGACTTTTGGCGCGATTGGTAACTTGGGTCCATTATTACACACCAGAGAACAGAACGAGTGACCGGAAATGGACTGAAGCCGGCACGAGTGCTCCGAAGCGGCCGAGGGAGGCTCGATGGGTCGGAAAGGTTATGGCATCGGTTTTCTGGGATTGTCATGGCATACTCTTCGTGGACTTATTGCATTATTGGAGCGATTGAAGGCCGAAATCGCTGGAAAACGGCCTCACATGAAGTGAAAAAAATTTTCTTTTTGCAAGACAATGCGCCGGCGCACAAGAGCATAGCAACCACGGCTAAAATCAATGACTTACGGCTCCAATTGCTGTCGCATCCACCGTATTCGACCGATTTGGTTCCCTCGGACTATTATCTCTTCCCAAACCTCAAAAGATGGCTCATCAATAAAAAATTCAGCTCACGCGAGGAAATCATCGACGCCACGGAGGAGTATTTTGTAGACCTTCCGGAAAATTACTTTTCGGACGGGATCAAGAAGTTGGAAAATCGCTGGAATAAGTGTATCAAACTGAAAGAGGACTATATTAAATAATATAAAAAAACATTGAAAAAAAAATTTTTTTTAATTCCCAAGAATGCTACTTTTCACTCCATCTAGTATTGTTACAAAGTGCTAAACAGAAATTCCGATTAGGAGCTTACCGATCGTAAGCTCTGCACTTTGGAGAGCAAGCCATCTGAGCCAACGCGTATACAAGTGTGTAATATGTAAACATCAGAAATATGATGAATCGTAATTAAAAGTAATTTATAAAGAAACGCGAAGCGCAATATTCGAGAACAAGCTGTGCATTAAATAAACACTTAAAAAAACTGGGAAAAGCTTATACGTGGTCCAGTGATTTTTACAAGCACATAATTACATATGTATAGTACATACGTACAAAAGTATTGCGCATTAAATTATCACCCACACTTCTATTTATTGATCCGCTTTAGAGCAACGCATATTGGTCAAATTACCTGATGGCAGATCATCATACTGATAAGCAATCCGCTGCAACCTTTAATGGCTCGTATTGCTATGCCATCTACTATTGTATAAATCGATGTTCATCGCCACGATCATTCATTGATTGAATCTGTTTTTTGTAACTCATAATGTTTGCTGAATAATGTTTGCACACAAATTTTGATGTAAGAACATATAAAAATTGTAAAAATGTAAAGAATTAAGATAGTATCACAGATTTAGATTCCTATCACAGATAATTAGTACTTTTGTATAGTAAGATCAATACTGAATATATATGTATCTAAATATGCACATAGGTCTGATATGCTTAAGAATTTGTCAACCTTAAACCCGATAAGGCATTTAATAATGTACTTGATAAAATGCTGTAAACGGTAACATACTACTTGATCAAAACGTTCCCGGAATGCATTAAGAAGATTGGAAATCCAAGTTTATTCATCTAAATCTATATTGTCCGCTTCAGAGTAATCCCCATCGACTACAACACACTTATGCCAGAGCTTGATCCAATCCTCGAAACATTTTTTATATTCGGTTTTCGGCATGTCAATCAGTGCTTCCTGCGATTTTTCCATTACTTCCTCTCCGCTGCTGAAACGCTTTCACCGTAGTGGTTTTTAAATCGATTGAACAGAAAGAAGCCGCAGGGAACCAGCCAAATCAGGTGAATTCGGTGTCTATTGCATGGTATGGCACTGTGCGACGGTGCGTTATCATGGTGAAAAATCCACTAGTTTTCTGCCCACAATTCTGGTATCTTTCGGCGAATTGCTTCACGCAAACGTCTCTTAACGCCCAAATAATACGAGTCCTCTTTGTTTACTGTCTGACCTTCTCGCAAAAATTCATGATGCACTACACCGTTGTAATCCATGAAAACCGTGAGCATTGCCTCCTTTTTTGACTGAAAACGACCTGGTTTTTTTGATTTCTGGGTTGCGTGTCGTACTCATAAACCCACGGCCACGTCTCGTCTCCAGTAATGATCGTTTGATGAATGTGGGATCTGATTCAGCCTCGCAAATCATCTCTTTTGCGACGTCAACACGGTCTCTTTTTTTGCATGAAATTGAGGTCTTTTGGCACCAACTTTGCTGCTACACGACGGAAACCCAAATCATTAACCAAAATATCTTGAACGGATCCATAGGCAATGTTCAACTCCTCCGCTATCTCTCTGATGGTTAATTTGCGGTTATTGACAAACATTTCTTTTACTTCATCAATGTTTTCGTCAGTTTTCGAAGTCGATGGTCTGCCGCTGCGTTCATCATCTTCGATTGACTCACGACCACTTTTGAACCGGTAGTGCCACTGGTAAACGACCGTTTTCTTTAGAGAATCGTTGCCAACATTTCCAACGTCCACGCATCATTAAATCGGTTTTTTACGCAAAATTTAATACAAGTTCGTTGTTGCAAATTTAAATGCGTTTCTAAAATTGCCAACACACACAAATTAAATGTACTCTTGGCTACGTAACTTTTGCAAATGTCAAGCTATGAGGCGCGTCTTTTGAAACTTAGAATTTGACAATATACATGAGTACATATATCTACCTATACAGATACCTATATATATATTTGAATTATCCTTTATGATTGAACTAAATAAATATGCATTGGTGTTCTTTAAAAATATATCACCAAATTTTTTTTATATGATATCAACGAGTATAATGTTTTTTTGAGAAGTTCCTTATGTAACGAGACTAGGTTGTGATCAATGTTCGCAGTTTGATAATAAGATTAGGGGTCATCCACAAGACAAACGGGTAGATGGATGACATAGGTGGTGAGTTTACTCACAAGGTTGAGGGCATACCCACGGTAGCTGTACAATCTTAAGCTACCGACTCTGTATTGTATCGAACGATACAACAATAGGCACGTATTTAAGTCTTTGTGTGGCAGTTGAGAGGGGAAAGACCCCACCCCAATCCGACGAGCTAAGTAGTGCAATCAAACGTGCCGAAACTCGCCTAAGTTTAGGACAAATCCGATCAAGTCCCAGCCAATATGACGTCCTAAGTGGAGACAGATCGTTACAAGAAGAAACTTACATGGAAGCCTTTGTTAAACCAAAGTTCAGGTATGATGTAGTCGTTGTTCTCTGTGAGGATTCCTAATGTATTAAGAATACTGGCGTGGTCAAATGAATTATTTGTCCACTGTGTAGTTGTGGCGTACCTCCGCTGACACATCTTTTATCAGAAGCCTAACCCAGTTTGGAGTTGATTATCCTGCTGTTTAGCATACTACTGATCAATTCCCCAAGTGAGTCGTCTACCTGTAGAGTTGACAGCACAGTCGTGATTACGGATGTGTTGATGTTGTTAAAGGCACCCTCTATATCGAGGAGAGCAACCATTGTGTACTCTCTGTATTGTGGGGATCGTTTGATGTGGCTAGCCAGTGAATGCAGAGCCATATCCACCGGCTTTCCTTAACAGTAGGCATATTGAGCCATTGACAGAAGTCTAGGATCAATTTTAGCTCGTATATGGATATCAATCAGTCGTTCTAGAGTTTTCAGAAGGAAGATGATAGACTTACAGGTCTAAGATCCTTTGGGACAACATGAGAACATTTTCCGGCTTTGGGAATGAAAACTACATCGGCTTCTCTCTATGACAGTGGAATATGGATCAGTTCTACACAGCTCCTCATAATATTTTCTAGCGAAGGCAGAATAATATTTGAGGACCTCTGTAGGTCGACTTATACCAGTCCGGACCAGAAGACTTGTATCGTTTGAAGCAATACAGCGCACAGAGCAGTATGTCTCTTGTAATCAGACCATGAATTTTGGTTAAGGTTGCAGTAAGCCTGTTTGGGTTGCTACTGGCCGTGAATTGGAAGCCGCTTTTTCAAACAGCTAGGCATCATAGGATTTGTAGAGAGGGTTTTTCTTAACCGCGATGCCTCAGAGATTTCCTTGATTTCGTCACAGAATGACCTCCAGAATTGTCGTTTTGCCTTTCTCAGTTCTTTTTGTATAATTTGAGGGATTCTTTGTATGGGTCCCAGTCAGTCACTTTTATGCTTTTTGCTAAGTTTAAAAGTTTTCTGCGAGTGTTTCTAAGCAGTCCTAGTGCTGATGTCCACCAGTACGGCTTTTTCTTGCCTGTTGGTTGAATAAGAGAGCAGGAAACGTCCGTGGCCTGTGATTGAGAGCCAGGGTGAATTCCCTGACTTTCATGCCAAGCTCATTGTTGAATTTGATGTACCTGTGGTCTGAAAAAAAGTGTTCAGACGATACCATCCAGTTCGTTAGCATTTGAGTGATGTTGTCGGAGACAAGAGTGACACTTCCTATCGGTTTCTTGTTATAAAAGTAGGCTTATTGCCAATGCTGCAAACAATGAGGTTAGTACAATACTTATTATATAATCAACTCTGACTCACCTCTATCGTTGATTTCGGTAGTGCCCCATACCGTGTGATGAGCGTTAGCGTCGCATCCGATGGTGAGGGCAGTTTTTTGTTTTCCAACTTCCAGTACTACCCTTTCTAGGTTATCGCCAGGGAGAGGGGCAACATGATCGTGGCCAAGGTAAGCCGATGCTAGCCAGTAGGAGCCTTTGGCCGATTATGAAGTAAAAATGCATTAAGGCTACGTTTCACTAATATAAAAGTTCTAAACTTACCTTTGTCTCTTGTATAGAGAGCAGCATATACAGGTGTCTTAAGTTCACGAACCACGCCTTCTACAACATATCATTGCTACAGTTTCCCAGAGTGGACTCCACCACGGTGTTGTTGAAGTTCTCCGATTCTGCATATGTGCAGAATGGCTTTGGTGAAAAGATCAAGAGATTTTTGATTGGTACATGCGATAAGCTTGACGTGGTCTTAATGCCAGCCAGTGTCCGCTGTAATGGGAGGTGATCCCAGGTTTTCCCGCATGATGGCCAAGAAGTTGTTCGAAAGCTTAAACTTGACCAACTGCCACCGTTCAGGTGTTATTGATCCGTCGGTGTCGTTCTTATCAATTATCGCGATCACTATTGCGTCCTTCAGGACTTCGCTGAAAGACCTCAGAGATATGCTGTTGGATGGCCCAGGGGTTTCAGTATTGTAAGTTTTGGGCCTCTTTGGATAATCCGTCTTTTAGGAAGTTGTTAGTTAGTCCACTCAATCTTCCTTTTTATATCCGCACTTTCGACGTCTTAGTAGAGTGCCTTAGATGCAGCTTGCCGATGCGGCTGAGCCCCTGATTTCTCCTAAGGGGGAGGAGCTTTAGTAGCAGCGTCAAGTCTGTGGACTGCCACAAACCTGCTGATGCTAGGGGTGGGGTAAGTGATAGAAACATGCCTTGCCACAGTCTTAACACTCCCTGAAGATTTCTTTCTAGGCTCGTTGCGCTTGCCTTTAGAGGATGGTGCACTATGGCCTTACACAGTTTTACCTCCACTCGACAAGTGGTGCTAGTATTCGGTGCAGTCACCGTTCTACCGCCCGGTATTAACAGAGTACCGGCCTCGGGTTTTGCTTTTTTTGAGGCATTATCCATAATATGGTCCCACGGGCAGCGAAGAAAGGATGACCCATCTGTACAGAGATCCGCTGTATACAGATAAGGCTAGCTAATCCGGAGGTCGCCAGGTATCCGGGTATTCTGTTCACGACTGAGCTATTTTTCGAGCTGCTGTGCCCTCAACTCGGTTGATCTATGGCACTGGTCGTATGACACCTTGATCCAGCCCAGGGGAAAAAGGAGAGGTTTCGACGGGGTGTTGGAGGGTGGGGCATCCTTTAGTTTCAGAACTCGTCTGGAGAATTTCTTCAGATTCATTGACTACAAAGCCCCTACAAATCGACAAGTTCGATGCTCACGGTAGAAGCTTTCAAGAATTATTTTCGTTCCTCCCTAAAGCATTTCTTCTGCCTGCGTAATGTTTGTTCAAGTATTGTGTGTTGTTAAAAATTATCTATTATTGTATTTTTCGTTCGAAATTACAATACAGTATTGCTTGCTGGGGAGCTACTTTTAAAAACAGAATAAATTCTTTATTGATCCTACAGAAATATGTATATCGTTCGAAAATTATGCCGTAAACCTGTGAGACATTCAACAACCCTCCCCAGTCTTTAAGAGCAATCACTTAACCTGGAATATTTTTTAAACTAGTAAGAAATTTGTTTATCAAGTTCAACTTCGTTGTCATAGAATCTCTTCTCTCTGACTATTTGGTACAAACTAATTCTTAAGTTTTTCTGGTAGATTATGTGATGCCTTAAGTTAAATATATTGTCTTTCGATTCTCCTTAAATTATACTAATTTTTGAAATTGTTTGTAAATGTTACCCCACCCAAATAAATTTAATTTTGAAATGCCTGAAAATACATTGAAGTGGCACTCAATACTGCTTTCATTACCTTTGTATAAAAAATACAGAATGTCAGAAGAATTTCTTATATTTCAGATCCGATTTAAGTACTATTTTCATGTTAATTTCTAATTTGTGAAGAAATACTAAATTTACATTATATAAAGAATTTTTGAATAATAATAAAATAAATAAAAATAACATTCTGGTTTAGTTTTTGTTTTAGTTTTTCTTTAACTTAATCTTTGAAACGTAGGGAATTCAAATTGTTGTGCTTATTTACTTATTACTGCTTACACTCATAATTTAGTATTTTTATGTTCCTTTTGTTTGAATTATACTCAATGGTAGGTCTTTTGGTAAACACTTTTAAAAGCAAAACTACAAATAGCGAAGTAAATGCCTCCCGAAAACAAAAGACAAAAATTGATTTTACAAAGCTAGCAAATCTTCTTATTCATGAGCGATGGGACGATGTTTACTTGGAAAATTATGCTTCTGTTTCCTATGACATCCTTATTAGTTGCCTCACAAATCTTATAACAAACTGCTCCTTTACAATTCCATTGGAAAAAAGACTTAAGCCCTGGAACTCAAATCATCTCATTGATAAAGTAACCAGAAAAAATAAGCCAAGAATGAAGTGTTCAAAGAATCCCCATAACCTTAGGTTGAAGAACAAGTTTAAAAAAATGTGCTTCGAACTAAAGAAAGAGATTCTCTTATGCCGTGATAGTTATTACCGCAACAAATTCATTCCGCTAGGGGTAACCTGAAATCGGAATGGAAAGTAGTAAAAATGATATTTTGAGCAGATCTCCTATTTCAATTTGTGTGAACAATTGCGAACTTTCAGATAAACTTGACGTTGCTAATGCATTCAATTGGCATTTTACGTAACTAGCAACTTTCCTATCAACGCAAAGAGTTCTTAACGTACTAATTCAGAAAGTTGTGGTGATCAATCACAAAAAACTAGTTTCGCTTTCGAACCTATTACTACTTTGGAGCACTTAAAAGCAATTGGATCTCCTAAAGCCCAAATTCACATGGTTGTGATGGCATTTCGAACATATTATTAAAACGCATCTCATGCTTCGTGGTTGATGGCGTTCATTTTTAACGGTAGTATATTCTCCGGGACCTTCCCCGATGCGCTCTAATGTGCTGACGTAGTTCTGCTATATAAAAAAGGTTCTTAAAAAAGTAATTAAAGAAAGAATGTTATCTTATCTGAATAAGGTTAAGTTTCTTAATCCAGTACAATTTAGTTTTCAGCAAGGTAAATCTACCGAAGATGCCCTACTAAGTGTTTGCTCAAATATTTTCTCTAACCTTGACAGTACTTAAGTGCGGGTTTATTTGTTAACATTAGGAAAGCCTTTGACATGGTCAACCATGGTAGGTAGGTAGGTAAGAGTGGCTGTTGAATAAAAACCAACCCACTTAGGCCTAATGGCCCATTGTGATGCCACGTGGATCTATGATCCTCTTACTGATGGAACCAGTTTGAGCTTCTGACGAAGCGAAGGAGACTGTTTACGTCTGTATTTTTCAGATCGTTTAGGTCGTTGTAGAAGAAGGCTCCTAAGTGAAGTTCTCTTCTCTGGGAGAGAGCTGGACATGTACAGAGTAGGTGAAGGGTTGTCTCCTCTTCCTCCTTCTGCAGAAATCATTTGTAAAGGCGCCAAGCCTTCTTGCGTGCTTGCCTATAAGGCAGTGTCCAGTGATGACACCTATGATAGCGCTGAGATGTTCCTTATTTAGAAGGATCAGACACTTAGAGCGATACAGATACAGTTTTGGCCAGATTTGTTTGGTCGCTAGACATGTTGATCCAACAGTCCACCTAAGGTCTGTTCTTTTATTGGAATCCAACTTTAATATTAGTTTGCACGCAGCGATTGGGATACCTATGCTACCCCTTTCCGGTAGAATAGGTAAAGTGGTTCCAATTTTGGCGAGTTCATAGGCTCTACAATTCCCTGGAACGTCTCTGTGGCCCGGCACCCAACAGAGGTGAAGGTTGAACTGCTGTGCCATCTCCATAAGAGATGATCGACATTCAAGGGCGGTTTCAGAATTTAGTGAGACCGAGTCCATGAACTTGATAGCGGCCTGCCTATCCGAAAAGATGCGGATATCCTTTGCAGATATCACGTTTTTCTTCAGCCAGGACAGAGCTTCTTTAATCGCCAAAATTTCCGCCTGGAACACGCTGCAGTGATTTGGAAGGCGGAAAGAGAGGCTTAGATTTAGCGTGTCTGAGAAAACACCGCCACCAACCCCGCTATTGATTTTTGATCCATCTGTATAGAAATGGATCGACTTGTCCTCCATGAAAGCATCTTCCTCCCAGAAGGATCTAGAGGGGAAGCTTACATGGAAGTTTTTGTCAAACCAAAGTTCAGGTATGGTGTAATCGATATTCTCTGTGGGGATTCCTAATGTATTAGTCCACTGTTTAGTCGCTTTAAGGCGTATAGCTGCAATCGCAGCTATTTGCCTGCTGAAAATATCGAGGGATATTAGATGAAGCAGAATGTCTAATGCCGCAGAGGGGGTGGACCGCAATGCTCCGCTTATGCATAGGCATGCTGTTCTTTGGACTTTGCTTAGCTTAATGCAGTTAACCGCACTTTCTAAGGCCGTCCACCAGACTATCACCCCGTAAGTAAGTATCGGTCTTATGACCGAGATGTACAGCCAGTGGGTAATCCGAGGTTGAAAGCCCCATTTATTTCCAATGACTTTTTTGCAAGAGAATACAGCTATTGTAGCTTTATTGACTTTTTCTTGAATGTTAGGTTTCCAGTTTAGTTTTCTGTCAAAAATGAGACCCAGATATTTTGCTGTATCGGAAAACACTAGACTGGTACCGTTTATTAAAGGAGGGTCTATAGTTGGAATTTTATATTTCCTGGAGAAGAGGACAAGATCAGTTTTATGGGGGTTTATTCCCAATCCACAACGGGTTAATCTATTGAGATTTAGTTGGAGGAGTTCTTTAATAGTATTAAGATGCTTACCTGAGACGGCAATAGCAACATCATCTGCATAGGCAATCACCCTGCTACCTCCCGCTTCCAGGTATATCAGCAGTTCATTTGCTACTAAGTTCCAGAGAAGGGGAGAGAGGACACCGCCTTGCGGCGTACCTCTGCTGACACATCTTTTGGCAGAAGTCTCACCCAGTTTGGAGTTGATTATCCTGCTTTTTAGCATAAGACTAATCAGTTCGCCAAGTGAGTCGTCTACCTGCAGAGTTGACAGCGCAGTCGTGGTTGCGGATGTGTTGACGTTGTTGAAGGCACCCTCTATATCCAGGAAAGCAACCATTGTGTACTCTTTATATTGTAGGGATCGTTCGATGTGGCTAGTCAGTGAATGCAGAGCAGTTTCCACCGACTTTCCTTGGTCAACCATAAAATACTATTAAATAAAATGGAAAGAGTTAGTTTCCCTGGATTAATGCTGGACTGGTTTAGATCATACTTATCAAACAGAACTCAAAGAGCGAAAATTGATGATGTGAGAAGCGAGGTTTGTAGGTGTTCCTCAAGGTTCCGTATTAGGGACCATTTTATTGTTAATATACTACAGGATGAATGACTCTAACTCAAGCTTTTTAAAATGCTATAATTTTTGATAAATATTATTGTGCTAAAGCAAAAAATGTTGGAAAATACATCAATTTTCAAATTGTATCAGTAGTTTTCAATACGTCCACCTTTGGCGCAAATAATGGCCTTGAGACGGCCGAAGAAAGCAGCGCACGCTGCACGCAAGTGGCTCTGCCGTATTTTGGCCCATTCCCGGCGAAGTGCTTTTTTAAGGTGGTCTAAACTTTGGTATTTTTTAATGCCAATCTTCGCCTTCAAAATAACCCAGACAGAGAAATCGAACGGATTTGCATGCGGAGAATTTGCAATCCATTGTGTCGAAGAAATGAAGTGTGGAACATTGTTTTTTGACCAATCTTGTGCGCGCTTTGTGAGACGGTGCCGAGTCTTGTTGAAATGTCCACGGTCTCCGGCCGAAATGATTGTTTGCCCAAGGCTTCAATACTGCCTCTAAGACAGTTTCACGGTATACGATCACATTAATTTAGACGCCACGGTCCAATAATACAAGCGGAGAGCGACCATCGGCGGTTATGGCGGCCCAAACCATCACCATCGGTGCTGCCTGCTTTCTGGTGGCCGTCCGAAGGCCGTTCGAAGGACCTCTCTGGCAAGTAAACTCGGTCATTTTGTTTGTTGATTGCTCGATAACAAATGGCGATTCATTGGAAAAAACCAAATTCGGCAATTCACCACTTTCGTGCAAGCGTAGTAACTCCTTCGCTCATTCGACTCTAACTTTTTTATGTTGCGGTGTAAGATCGTGTGCTTTTTGGAACTTCAATGGCTTGAGCCCAAGCTCATTGTTCAGTATGTGTTGCATCCGTTCCAACGATATGTTGAGCTCACGAGCCATTTTTCTTCCACTTCGACACGGACTTCGATCAATTCGAGCCTTCACTTTCCGAACCATTTCTGCCGATGTTGCTGTTTTTTTATGACCACCTCCATGGCGGTGCCAGTATCACGGTAACGAGCTATGGTTCGAGACACAAATCGTTTCTTCACGTTGAGGTGATGGAGGGCTCTAACGATAGCTACTTGTGGTTTTCCAGCCAAATATATGTGGTACATAAATTCACTATTTTTCTTGAATTTCAGGTGAACACTTACGACCTTCGCAGATGATGTTGGGTGTACGTAAGGTTCTCATAGTATCCTGGACCGACATAAATTGGGATCTAAGCCTACTAAGAATTTGTTTCAATGATCACCATTTGAGCAGTAGCTCAAAGAACAAAATAATATTTTTCAATTTAGCTACCCCAATAAGTATAAATGCTGACGTTTATTTTCATGCATCAGCTTCCAACATTTTGCAACAGAATAAATTAAAGTGATAATTGCTTCTTGATCGAGAAAGTAGACGAATTCAAATATCTTGGACTTACAATAGATTCTAGAATGTCATTTGTAAGCCATACAGAGTACTTAAATTATATTTTCAAAGCACTCTTCGGAGCTTCTTCTATCTTAAAAACCTCTGTTCGAAGCACTTAATGACAGCTATTTACTATGGTATCTTTCACTCGAGATTACAATACGGAATTGTATGTTGGGGAGGCATAACATAAATATGAAGAGAATTAAACCCTTACTAGTCTTGCAAAAAAGTGTACTGCAAAAAATCTACAATAAGCATCGGCGTCATACTAGCTTTCCATTGTTTCACGATTTGAAAATTCTGCCTGTTCGTCATTTATACTGTTTCAAAGTTTTGAAAATGTTCTTTAAGAGATCAGAAAATTTAAATTACAGATTATATTTTGATTATAATCTACACAGAAACTTTTTATATGTTGTTACTGTACCCATTTTTCGCACAACTGCATTTCGAAACTTTTTGTAGTCTCATCTTCGATTATTTAATAAGCTGCCTCTAAGTATTAGAACAATATCAGTTCCTGAGCGTTTTGAAAAGTTTGCAAGAAATTGCCTCTATGATTATGATGCATCATATGGAAATTCTTTTCTCTGACATTCTGGTGTAAACTAGGCTACTTTTTGCATCTCTCAGTTATTCTAAACTACATTTAATACTTATTGTCTAACTTTCTTCTATTGTTTTTCTTTCTTTAATTTTTTCGTAATTTTGCTGAAACGAAAATTAGACGAGTCACCTCACAAAAAGTTAATATAACTAAGAATAAAATCCATTGAAGTGCCATTTGACTCTATTTTTAATGCTGCATGTTTAGAAAATACAAAATGTCATCACATTATTTTTATGTTGGTCTTGTATAAAATTTGTATAATATTGTAAGATATGTATGCATATACTCGTATATAAAAATGAAATAAAAATAAAAAAAATAATAAAAAAAATTTAGCTAAGCTTAAAATTTAAGTAGTATTCAACACTATTTTTTGTAAACAATATACTGAATGCTATTAAGTTCTCATCTCAAAAGTGATTTAAAATAAATTTAATTCAAAATTGAAAAGAGAAATTTTATTGTAAGGAACAAATTGAGTGCTCAGTTCCGACAGAAAAATAATTATTTGCCGCTTCGTGCCGAAGAGCAGACTCGACGAGACTATTGAAAGGATATAATCGTAACAGTCAGTTCGTTGGGACTTCGTCCACCACCTTTAAAAATCAGAGGAGTCGACCTCTATACCATATACTCCTAGCAAACCCACACTTGGAATTTCAAACGAGGTGCATCATATCATATTGACTAGACGTGGGAATAGAAACAGGTCTCTCTAAACAGACATGTCATCGCCCCGAGCAATGGATTGGTAATGCTATCGCCTTATAATGTCATGTCAATTACCGTCACCCCATACACACTCCATCTACTCCCAGCTTACGAGTAAGCTGTCAATATCACGTTCAAATGCAAATTACAAATTTTCCAAATTTTCCAAATTTGCCCGCCACAAAGTTTCACGCTGGCTTCTCTAGTACTTGACTGTGGGAGGGTGGTCCTACACCCTTTCCGATGGTGAGTTCCCTGTTCTATTGAAATTGCTTTTCGCTCCGCCAAAACCATAATCTGGTATTCGAAGCAGAACTACGAATATCGACAAAGTGGAATGTCCTAGCGACCACTGTGAATCTCAGCACATTTCAATAAATCTTCCATTGACCCGAACACGCTGCGCCCTTGCTTAGCATGTTAATCGCGCATTCAATATCAATTTGCTAATAACCCTTAATCCTGTGGACGATGGTTGTTCACATTTCGCCAGTCAATCAGGAGCAATCCCTGCAAAAGACAGAGGTTCCAAGCCGTGCGTCACCCAAAGTAATCTATTATAAGCCACACCTTGACTATCCGTGGAATCTGAGTATCTGAATAACCAAGTAACAGAGAGGGGGTAGTCAAGGACCTCACCACTCCGAAAAGGACTTAATCCAAATACAATTTGTAATCTATAAGTTAATTATGTGTAGCGTGACGAACTTTAACCCATTCGATTTACGGAGGTGAGACTAAGGTGACTTCAAACAAAAAGGAAAAAAGTATCTAAACCTACTCTGCTCGTGCTCCAATCTTCCTATCATCCACAACCCTCCCATGTATAAAGTCAATTTTCGATATCATGGCGTGTCTGGAAGAACAAAAGAAGTGAAAATGGATAATAATTTGCACAAAGGATTCTTCTAACTTTCACCGCGTGCACGGCAAGTATCCTTTGGTGCGACGTGCCACAAGAGACGGCAACGGCGACGCCGACGCCGACGACAAAGATACGAGTAGAAATACAGCGTTGTACTGTTGTGTAGTCGATCGGCCGGCAGGGCGTATACGTATCCTTATTCCGTATCAGAGTGTCAGCAGCTTCAGCTGCAGTTGTTCAAGAAATTAATTTTGTCTGTGCTCTGGACCCTGAGCTCTGAGCTCACCCTGGATAGCACTTAAAGTTATTAAGCGAAAAACATCGTTGTTGGTTCTTGCTTTGGATTTTGTTCTTTTCATTTTCGTTTCTTATGAATCTCGTCTTTTCCGTCTCCGAGGTCGCTTGTGGCAGCATGTACGAGCATTGTTTCCTTTATTTTCGTTCCTCACATACACAGGGAGTTAGATAGTCATTGTAATTGTGTTGGTGTGGTAGTGTTTTGTTTGACTCGTGTGCTTTTTCCTTGGAGTAGATTTATTGAGTTAACTCGTAATTATCTAGCGGCATGGAAACTTTTCCACCGAGGGTAGTTTACACCTTAACGCCGGAGGGTGTGTAACACCTGGAGTAACAACACAGCAGTTACAGAATACACCAACAACAACAACAACAACAACAACAGCAGCAATCTAACGATGAGGACGAAGGGATAAAGAAAAAAAAAGGAATTTTAATAAACCGTAATCAAATAAGAGGATTGGTTTGCTGTTTGCGTGTGCACGAGCAGTTTGCCTTTCAACTAATTCCGTGGGGTGAATCGGTGATTTAAAAATTTAATTGTCAGCCCAGCCAGAGAGTGTTTTGTGAAAATGTTGGGTCCTGGGCATGGATGGATAGAAAGGGATGGTTTCTCTGGAATCCAAATTAGTCGTAAAGGCAAACGCTGTAATAAACATGGTCGAAGGTAATTACTGTGATGTTTCATCGTGTTTGATGACAATTGTTTTGACAAGTGGAACATGATTTTTGTTTTTTTGCCCTTTTTCCTTCTTATTTTTTATTGCTGGGAAGTCCATTAAACGCTGAAAGGTACAATTGGGTACATAATTCATTGTGGCTTTGGAATTAATCACAGAAAGGATATTCGTAGATATATCCTACAAAATACACATGTGGTGTGTGAAAGTCAAAGGGAGAATTGCGGTCAAACGTTATGGTTGCTGCCAAATTAAAACGACTCTTAATGTGAACTGAAAACCTAAATTGTTGCCAAATTAGAGAGAGGGCAAAGAAAGGCAGTAGCTCATTAGGAACAGTAAACTCTGGGTTGTTTGTTTTGATGTGAATTTATTGGTGTTGAAATTGGACGCAGAGTTCTCAAAACTATTCGAACTAGGTATAGGGTATAATTTACAGTTGTCCTTAGTTTCAGTTGAAATGGACAGATAGGTTTTAATTATAGAGCAGAACAAAAGTCTATAAATTCTAACCTTTAATAGTACCGGATTTAACGCTGATTTGAATATTTGTTGACATGTCCACTTTGAATTTCGGAGTGGAAAAAACCACAGGTGTTCAACGTTCGTTCTCGTTAAAAATCACCTTGGACAAACAGCGGTTTATCACCATTTAATTCAAATTAATTCACAGTAGAATTCCGTGGAGATGAAATAAGGGACCAGAGACTATCTATACTAACCGTAACAAGAGTTCCTGAAAGAAAGACAAAGCTTAATGTAAGATGACGCTGCAAATGAGACGGTGAAATTGGGAGCTATGGAGAAAAACTTGAAAAGACCCACTCAATCGTAGAACCTATTGATCTCTGCCGTGAATAATTGAAAGTAGCTGCGCAAGGTCTATGACTTCGATGTCTTGTCTTACGGTTGACTCTATCTAGGAAACTCATCTAATTTCCTCCAGGATTAAGAGGAAGCCAGATGATTCACTTATCCGCTTTGCTCACTCATCTATTGCCATCAAAATCTATCTACAGAGAATGGGAATCCTTTCCACTTAACATCCAGCATTCACCAGTGAGCAGATAAATTAAAGAAATGGTAGCCGGAGACTAATTGAAAACGATTGTATGCTTATACACTGCGAACAAATTTAATTTTTATTTGAATAATCATACAGGGACATGGCTTTTCCAGACAGACAGAGCTACTAACCAAATAATCCATGTGGAAATAGATGAACAGCACGTATCCATAATCATGAATTTAGAACTGCAATGGTGGGCTCTACCCACTATCTTGTGGCTGGTTAAATCAGAGCCCGATTGTCCAACAAAAAGGGGTTACGACTCGCACAGAATTAAGGTTACACGTCTGCGGATACTTCAAGTAATCTGAGTCTACAGAGAGAACCTGGACAGTATTTAAACATTCACCTTTCACAGCTCCCACATCAAGTGCAGGCATTATCGCAATATCAACTTAAAGACCGCCGTAAAGTGACATCCACCACTTAAAACGTATTTATTTCTTTGTTGTATGAGGAACTACGCCTATGTACCCTTTCTGTGTTCCCTTTACTAGATTTTACCAGTCTTCCGTAGAAATATAAGAAAATGCTTCCTACAGTCCCAGCACCCACTACACCATCGCCAGGTAAATGCAGCCTAATCTGAACCTAAGCCAGACCTCACTGAGATAATGATTCGCTTTATCATCACCATTCTCACAGAAAGCAAACGCAGTGCCCTGTTACGATGCTAATAAGAGATCTAAAATATTTCCTACTGAAGGACAGCAGGAAAATCGCTGACCTCTTAGAAATGTCGAAAACCATTCATTTGGTCTGCCGACAACCTAGAGAGGTCATGCCTTCTGCAGTTATGTGTATTTCAAACACAACTGTCAAAGAAAGTCAAGGGCACAAGCACTCCTAACGCAAGTTTAAGTTCTGAGAAACTGAACTCTGTGTCCTGCCTAACAAGTTTATTAGCGATCTTATATTCCGTGATCCTATAATGGCTTGGGACACAATTGAATTCGGCCTTCCAACTAGTGCAGAGAAGCCTTGTATTTTCGAATGAGTTTGGAAGTCGTAAGAGGCGTGAAGCGCAGCTTGGTTGTTACATACGCAGTTACTTCTCCCTCTTCGCAGATTCTTCAAAATACAGTTCATTGCCATTAGGATTGCACAAGTCTTCCTAACGATGAGTGAATGTTTCCCCCTCCAATGCCAGTTCCGCATTGGTTTTGAAGTCATCACTACATTCTTTTCCTGGCTTAGATTGTGGCCATAACCATTCATGCAATATCGTATTTTATCAGCAACAGGAGCTCTGGGGTAATTGTATCAGACAGCATGTCTTGACCATAGTCAAGAGACAGTCTGTGCGCAATGTCATGATAACTCCAGAGCGTGTTGTACAACGATTTTTGAACGTAAGATAGCTTCGAAAGTTTAACCTATGATTTGAATATCAAGGGAAGGGAGATTCATCAGTGCATCTAAAAGAGAGACAGGTGTGATAGGGAAAGCCCCTTTCCAGTCAAACCATTTCTCGGAGTCTCGTTGAAGCAGCACTGTCAGATTTTTGCGAAAATTGCTCAGATATAATGTGTCATATCATATCTGCGTAGATCCACAGAAACCTACTCCCCATGCCTTGCCGTGGAAGTCTTCGACGTGATATTTTTAGTCCAAATAAATAACTTCGATGGAGAAACGAATGGTGATGCCATTAATTACTAAATGAATCAGACCAGTCAGCTCTTCATCCTCCTAAAGAGAACAATTTCAGTTGAAAGATGATTGTCTGAAAGCCAATCACATCTCAGCCTAAAGAATTTTAGACAGACGCAGTTGGTTAAGTGATGGGCTGTTCATGTAAATGATCTGATCGTGGGTGTAGACAAGTAAGGCACATGGGTATATGGCAAACATATTAATGTGTTCCTTCTGCGGCCAATGTAACCTTAAAACTATTACATGGCTTCCATCAGATCCCATGTACTACATGGCACTTATCAGGTCAATTGTAGTTCAATGTAACACCGTGTTACACAGAAACGGTTTGGGCGCTCGAAAGGCAATATCTCGGGACCTGTCTCTGACTGTACAGAAGACATGAGTCCGAGTACAAAAAATTTATCCCAACAAGCCATTTTACGATGAGGATCAAGTAAACAGGATTGACAAAGTCCAGATTTCTTAAATCCCTCGTTCTATGGTTTCGTTCTCCTCGTTTGACAGATTCCGGATGGATGGTGGATTGAGGAAATTTGAGGAAAGTGCTTTCGTCAGTATCTGCAGAAGTTTGCTTAAAGTACCCGAAAGTTGGTTCATGCTTGTCAGTTATGTGTCGGACATAGTCTCTGGTTTTTTTAACGTAAACCACCTGTCATGTAGACTTATGGTTACGGGATGCCCATACATCCGTGGGAGCAAGGATCCTTTGATACCGATTCGCAACTGTGTTGGAGGCACAAGTTCCACAAAGTATGAGTCGAGGCCGATCTAAAAAATCTGGCGATTTGAGTTTAAACCACAGCCACCATGACGCTCCCACAAGTTAGGCCTGGACCGAAATCCGGGGAGCTCCTGACTCCCATGGTACCGTGATTTAAGTCCTGGTATGGACTACCGGTGGTCAAGCCGCCAACAAGACATATGACCGGCAACTTGTAACTGGTCAAATCGTAGCAACCTCCGGTGGTATCATCTGAAGATGTTTACGATAAGACCAGTAATATGCTCTGCCCCCGCTTTTTATTAGACAACGTCATTGATGGACGAAGGCTTGGTAATTGGGCGGGGGCCCTATGTATCGGACATTAGAAAATCCAGATTGGAGCCGTGTCTGGTCTTTAGTGTTTGGTGTATGATTCCCCAATCTTTGCGTTTGGGGTTAAAATCTCCGCCAATTATGCTCGTTATGTTATAACGCGGATGGAGGAATGCCTTCCACTATACACTGCTGTACACTATTTTAAATTGCAAGCCTTTTCTTATAAAGATAGCGACACTAACTTGTATCGAGTTTGTGCTTCCTATATTGCATCCTCTGTGCCTAATTTTGTTTGGCCAACCAAAAGCCCATCAGGGGCTTGGTCTATGAGCAATTTAATCAGTGTGCTAACTTACGAGGGCGGGTCAATAAGTACGTGACTTTTTGAATTTCTGACCTCTTTACTGAAACAGCAACACTGCTCCTGTCAACAGGCATCTGTCAGTTGGCTCCTGTCAAAATTTAAACTTGCTGCGTCAGTTAGTTTGTGTTTGACAGCTATTTTTATCAGACTACTCACTAATTTGAGGAGAAAATGGAAAAAAGTGAATTTCGTGTGCTTATTAAGCATTATTTCTTGCGAAAAAAAACCATTACCGAGACCAAGGCTAAGCTTGATAAATACTGCACCATCGATTTCAATGGTAAAAAAGTGGTTTACTGAATTTCGTTGTAGCCGTACAAGCACTGAAGATGCCGAACGTCCTGGACGCCCAGTTGAGGTCTCTACACCCGAAACAATCGAAAAAATTCACGATATGGTGTTGGCCGACCGAAGATTGAAAGTGCGAGAGATTGTGGAAGCCGTAGGGATCTCGCATGGCTCAGTGGTTTCAATTTTGAATGATCACTTCTCATGCCCAAGTGATCATTCAAAATTGAAAAGCTTTCCGCAAGATGGGTGCCGCGTTTGCTCACAGTCGACCACAAACGCAATCGTGTAACAACTTCACAGGAAGGTTTGGCGTTGTTTAATCGCAATATGGAGGAGTTTTTGCGCCGTTTTGTAACCCTGGACGAAACATGGATCCATCACAACACACCAGAGAACAAACAACAGTCAAAACAGTGGGTTTCTAAGGGTGAATCGGCGCCAAAGAAGGCCAAGGTGTGTTTGTCAGCCAATAAAGTTATGGCGACTGTTTTTTGGGATGCACGCGGGATAATCCACATTGACTACCTTCAAAAGGGAAGAACAATCAATGGGGAATATTATGCCAACTTATTGGACCGATTCAATGACGATTTGAAAAAAAAACGACCTCATTTGGCCAACAAAAAAGTTCTTTTCCACCAAGACAATGCAAGGGTGCACACATGTGCAGTTGCCATGGCAAAAATCCATGAATTGGGCTATGAATTGCTCCCTCATCCACCCTATTCTCCAGATTTGGCTCCGAGCGACTACTTCTTGTTCCCAAACCTGAAGAAATGGCTTGGTGGAAAAAGATTTGACTCCAATGATGAAGTCATCTCGCAAACAAAGGCCTATTTTGAGGACCTCGACAAATCATTTTTTTTGGAAGGGATAAAAAAATTGGAGAAGCGTTGGACAAAGTGTATAGAGCTCAAGGGAGACTATGTTGAAAAATAAAATTATTTTTTTATCAAAAAATCTGTTTTAATCCAAAAGTCACTGACTTATTGACCCACCCTCGTATATTCAACACAAGGATCTTAAAGTTTCACTTCACCGTGTTCGTATCCATAACTACTAAATGTGAGTTCAGCCCAGCAGCAGCGTGTAGATTTGTTTGTTCTTATATCTGACGTTGTATACGTAGCTGAGCCATCTGTCCCTAGATAGAGACCAAGATAATACCATGTCAGACGTAGCTTCCGATACTCTAGGTACTGAGATTTGGGAAACAACGGTCGGTTTTTGAACCGTGCTTCATCTACTTTTCGCCACTTGGGCATATTATTTTGACAATTAACTTGGTGGTTTGACTAGGGACTGATGGATGCTCAGCCGAAACCTTTTGCTGCCGATTCACATTTACTTTCATTATACAATATATTAGGACAGCTCCGATAGTTTGCGTTGCTCTCCGCGCTCTTGCACAAAGCACGAAATAGTTAACTTTTTGCGGCGCTTCACCCCTACCACATTTCACGTATCGAGCCTGCAACTCGCAATTCGACGCGGCTTACCCCAAGCCCCAAGTAAAATAATGCTTCTTGGTAGTCTAGGACCTTGGTACAAGTTAAATTATCCAGTTTGCTCCTGAAGCAAAGTTGAGCTACGAAAGACAATAGTTTCTACTTACCCCTTTTTGCTCTGAATCTGGTAAATGGTTGTCCTTGTTAGATCCTTATAAGAATTTGAAGTATTGTGTGGAAGAAAACTTCCTACTGTCAATTACATATCGTTAACCTGGACGATATTCTGTATCGCCTCTACATTCATCTTTTCATGGTCTTGAGTATCATTAACAGTTTCTTGTATGTTTCTTGAAAGAGCTGGTCTGCGGATGGGTCTATTGTTTCTTGTCCATATATATAGGAGTAATTTTCGGTTTCTGTACAACTTGTTCGCCAAGTTTATTGGAGATTCCAAGACGAATTTTTCCTGGCGGTCTAAATCACTGATTTTTCGATTTTTAACTTTACACTTAAGACGATATGCGTACTCTTACAATGCCGGAGTACGTGTTAAGTTTTTTCTGGAAAAAAACTGGGTCCAGTAGTTTTTCCCGCTCGATGAGTGGCATCCAATATTGTAATGGTGAGACTAAATTATTTGTGTAATTGGAGTTATAGTTGTATTCTAGGTAACCACTTGTCTCAAGAATGCCATTCGAAAGCGGTTGAGATTTGATCGCCGAACCGTCCGAATGCCACTAGGGCCACAGTAATTCACAAGATTCTAGGATTTTTTTTATTTGCAGAGCATCGAGTCTTACGTTTCACTAGCACCTTAAGTTTGGTCAAAGATCTGTATCGTTGAGACATGCCGAACATCTGGTGTTTCATTCAATTGTGTATGTCCAATTTGATTTTTCTAAAAAACAAAACAAAAAAAGGTAATTCCGATAAAAGGTCTTTTAAACCTTCTCAGAATCATTCAATACAAAAAGGAGCAAAACAACTTATATTTTATTGTTGATATTTTTCTGCATTTTTAAAGATTTGGTCGTACACATTTTGTTTGGATTCTATTGTATGTTGGCACGTGTACGTCGCCGGTACAAGCAAACGATTTGCTTTAGCAATTTTATTCAAGAGTTGAGGGATTAAATCCTTCAGTGCAGGATTTGAATCCTTACAAACCACAAGTTTCCATCAGTTTCCAGAATCTATTCACATTTAAATATGTACGAAAGTATAATAAAGAGATTTCCATATGTACGCCCTACGTGTAAGCATTGATGACTGTCAGTTACAAATGTCTACCACAAACTCAAATTCACATATCCTCTTAGTGCTAGAGAAAATTGCATGTCTGGCAATGGCAATGAGCGAATATCCTTGGTGAAGAAGTGAAAGAAAATCCAGACAGACAGGCATAAGTTTACCGGAAGTACAACACACAAGTGTCGGAGAAATACCACCATTGGGAAGTTGTATGTTAATAAACAGACAGACATCGTAGGATGGCGTGTTAGTATAGTTGAGCCCTTGGAGATGATGTTTTCTCAAGGAATACTTATGTATGTATGTATTCTAGTCTAGAAAGCAAAAGATACGTGTGGTTTTCAGGTGTTATTCTGTTGCCGACAGAACAACTCAACGAATTCGTGTCTTTGCCACTCGCCAAGGAATTACGAAACTCTTATAACAACTCGTTTTGTATTATACTGTCTACCGTCATGAAGGCATGGTTCAAGGTGCCCTTAAGGCATGGGTTAAATGTACCAAAAATGTAAATACTTTGTTCTGTACGGAGGTGGACTGAATTAAGAAGTAAGAAACTTTTACTCTATGTAGGTATTCCTTTTCGTATTGGAATTCGTACTCCCTCAGAAGATTTCCCTTCCCGCTCACATGCACTTAAATGCTTTTAACATTATATAAGGACGTCTATCTACGTCCCTTCAAGGGTGGAGTGTTTACATGTCTCCATTTACGAATACATATTTGCACCGAGTAAATCGTATGACCAATAGATGGTTCCCAATTGGAAGTGTTAATTGCCTTCTAGAAATGCACGTACGAGCTTAATCCAATATAGTAACTTACCGGGGAATTGTCCTATCGGCTATAAGTGGATGGGGAGCGAGGGTATCAACTAGGCACATTATGTTCGTAATGCTTGAGTAAACCCAATTGATTAAACTTTCATGCGATCGGGTTGGCACTTGGCATTTTAACCTTGAGAAAATCTCGAACGAATTCATAACATTGGTGTCAAAAATGGGATACTTGAATTGATATGAACGAATAACTGTCCCTAATATTGGACATAATATTACCCAGTTAACTTCACTCAGTGAAAGTCTAACTCAGCAAAATGCCGGAATCGTCCAATAGAAAGGCAACCGCCAACGACAAATGGGAAGTACTACTTTTGCCGGAAAAGTGTTTCATTGCTCTATTCTAGATGTAGGCCAGAGGGATTGTGCAATTAAGGGAGTGTGGGTTCTTTAAGCTCCAACGACAATGCAGACTACAGCAAACTTTCATCAGCTTTGCAGCTTAGGTTTGTTTACCAAGAAAAATATACTTCTTATGCGATAATGACCCCGAGAAGATCTAGAAGCTTTCGTCAGTAGTATTTAGCGTTTAACACGAACAGTTTTCGGATACTGCTTATCTAAAGCTCACATGCACATTGTAGTGTTGCATTTTGTCAATGGAATAGCCTACTGCGCTACTCAGGATGCTCTGAGTATATCAGTTCCAAGAACGATAATGCCATTTTCGATGAAGCAGCTCATCTTGCCACTCAAAGCAGTCATCTTACTCGATCTATTAGGGTGGCCAACAAAAATCAACAACAATTTATTCAGTATCTATTCGAACTAATCTGCGGAGATATCCTTGAAGTCGGGAAACGCTCAGCCGTCAATACCCAGTGGCAAAATCTAACAACCCCGAAATCCTGATACCCATTGTGATAGTCATTCTTATGGAGTTACTGTTCCTGTGATTCTTGGTAAAGTACGCTGTCCTATGCTCGTTGAGACTGTACATTCAGTTGTACTTGTCCATCAAGATGTTATTTCTTAAAACAGCCCTCTTCAATCAGGAAGTACTAGGTGGCACAAAATTCGGGAGATGGTACAATTTTTGCAAATGGCGTCGTACGTCAGACATATGTATTTGACATTTGTGAACAAGACAGCTGCAGTATACAAACAGGCAAGCAATTGAGCGCTTTACTCCGCAAGAGCGTGGAATAATTGTGTCGATGTTTTTGACCAATAATCGGTCGGTGGTGTTAGCGAAGCTTGAATTTCGACGTCGATTTCCGAATCGTGTCGCGCCAACTGGGCAAACATTCGAGCTACTCGACTCAAACAGAGTGGAACCACAGAAGACCATGCAGGGCGTGGCCGCCATCGGCCTGGTCGTTCGGCTGAGAATATCGCGGCTGTGGCTGCCGATGTCGCTCAGAACGAAGAAACATCAACCAGACGACGAGCCACGTAATGGTCAATCACCAGACGGACCCTACAGCGAATTTTATTCAAAGACTTACACACGTTCCCGTATAGAGTGCAAACAGTGCATCAGTTAAAGCCTCCTGGTCATCAGTCACGTGTGAATTACTGTAAAGCCATCCTCAATCTCAATAACAAAGAGGATGATTTTGTGTCGAAAATCATCATGAGCGACGAGGCGCATTTCCACTTAAGCGGTTACGTCAATAAGCAAAATCTTCGTTTCCGGGGCACTGAAAATCCTCATGTGATGCACGAAGAGCCATTACACCCACTCAAAGCCACTGCGTGGTGCGGCGTTTACGCGGGAGGAGTAATTGGTCTGTATTTTTTGAGGACGCCATGATAAACGACTTCTTACTGCCGCAATTGGATGAGCTCACCAATGTGGTTTCAACAAGATGGTGCAACTGCACACACAGCACGAGTAACACGAGTTTGCTGGTAGCGTAATTTCCCGTTTTGGCGATTTGAAATGGCCAGCAAGATCGACCGATTTAACCATCCCAGACTTCTTTCTTTGGGGCAACTTGAAGTCGCGGGTTTATGCCAACAAGCATCAGACAATCGCTGTTTTTAAGGAGAATATTCGACAGGAGTGCGAACGGTTATCACCGGAAATTTTGCGGAAAGTCATGGAAAATGCGATAAAACGAGCATAAATATATATCAACACTGGCGGCAGCCACTTGGCGGATATCATCTTTTCCACTAAACAGAAACAATTGTAAAGGTCCAAGTAAACATTTCCATCACTCAAAATTATATTTTTTTATTTAGTAAAAAAGCAATTCAAAAACAAAAATTGCATGATTAATTTTGCGCCACCTTCTAGAGCAACTCGATTGTTACGTGCCAACACATTTCATATTTCATAAGAATAGCGAACATTAATGAAAATAGGTAAATTTTAACATCGTATTAAAGTGATGGTAGTGGATTTTGCTCTTTTCGGGTGTATACAGGAAATTCTTATACTTGATTCCCTGAAGACTGCCTCTGGTAATCAAGCTGCTCTGAATGTTGAGCTAAATGCTTCCGCAAATACATCACTTCTTGATCCAACTCTCCGAACAACAGTTTGTTACTCGAACAGAATAGTTCAGACCGTGCACGGTATCCAAAATAAAATCACCGTCCGGGCGAACATCTACCAAAATCAGTTGCGAAGTTAAATAAGTTTTTAATAAACTGAGCGATTTATGGCAGTGTGAAGTCCATTCGAAACAGATGTCTTTTTTTCGGTTTTGCTTGATTCTAATATTTTCATTTCTTGGCCTCAAAAGTCGCTATGAAAACCTAAGTGCGTGATCAGCGATATCGGCAATGCTCATAGATACTGCACCGCTATGGTTCGACGTTCGCAAAAGGATTGGACTTTCAGCAGGTCCAGTGGAGGATACGCTAGTGGAAATAAACTTCTCAATTCGGGGAGGAATTACATAAAAACTTGCTGTTTGGAGAAATATTATTCTTCTCCATAGTCACCAATTTTCCTCATTGTGAAGGAAATTCGATTACGAAGATACCCGACCTAACAAAGAAAACACAAAGAAATTGGGGAAAAATATGTTGATTTCTCTACGTAGCTCCTTTTAGTTACACTTTTCCCAGAGATATTCAATCGCTTCGATATCCTGTTTATAGTGAGAAGAGCTCCTTAAAATAACCTTCAACTGCAGACTGTTGGCAAATCTTACCACCAGTCTGCCATTTTTTCAAATTCGGAAATAGAAAATAATCCGAGGGGGCTAAACCTGGCGAATAGGGTGCATCAGGAAGCAATTCAAACTTGAACTCATTAATTTCGGTCATCGCGATGACGGATGAGTGAGCTCGTGCATTGTCTGACGAAACAAAACTTTTTTCTTCGCCAAATGCGGCCGTTTTTTCTTGATTTCATCTTTCAAACGCTACAATAAGCTCGCGTAATACACACCGTTTATTGTTTTTCCTTTCTGAAGATAATCAACGAAAATTTTAAAATCCCAAGCGCATCTCAAAAAACTGATGCCATGACCATGTCTGCCGATGGAACTGTCTCCGCCTTCTTTGGAACCGATTCTCCCCTGTGAATCCATTGTTTCGACTGTTCCTTCGTCTCGGGTGTGAAGTGATGGACCCATGTTTTGTCCGTGGTTATGAATCGACTCAAAAACTCGGCTTTGTTGCTATGACGCTTCGCCAACCCTCGATCGAAACATCCTCATGACGCTGTTTTTGTTCCATTGTGAGTAATCGCGGCACATATATTTCTCATGTCCAATTTTTCAGTCAACATGCGATCTACAGCGCTTTTTGAAATACCTACCATATCTGCTAGTTCACGCACTTTCAATCGATGGTCATTCAATACCATTTTGTGGATTTTTTTCAACATTTGTGATGAACTCAACTCATTTGGTCGATGTTCGTCTTGGGCTCGCTTAAACTCTGCCACCCAATATTTTATTATTGCAAACGAAGGAGCTGACTCCCTCAGGATAAAATCCAGTTCCGTTTTGATGTTGGATCGATTAGAGCCTTTCAAATGAAAGTATTGTATCACATAACGATGACCAATTTTTTCCATATTTAAAAATTCATTGAGAACGTTCACTATTGATAGCTGTCGAACAAATACTAAACAACGTAGCGTCTTTAAGCTTTATAAGATTGGTGCTTTCTTTTCTTTACTTTTAAACAACAACCGACATCTATACGTCAGGTCGGGTACTTCTGGGTCTACCCTCGTCTTATCTATCGAAATCTAATTTGGCGTAAAATCAAGGAAAAGCAAGCTTTTAATACGTCCAACCCAAGGATTCCCTGACTGAAGGTGGGAAGAGGAAAATCGACCACCCTTAAGACGTTAGAATTTACGCCATTCTTGTGAAATTTCAAAAGTTTCTCACAAAGCGTTCTAACGAGTGTTTTTTTTCCAGATTGAAGGCGCGTATTGTGAGGTTTCCTTTTTCCCTTTCCGAAAACATTGGCTTCAACCGGAAAAAAAGAAAAAAATAGAAAGGTGCTACCCCAAGAACAACGTTCTTTACTTGAAGACAAACAGATCTTGCCAAGACAAACAGATCTTGTCAAGACCAATTCAGGGAACTAATGTTACCGATGACCCAGTATCTAATGAGTTAAAGATAAGAGCGATGGGAAAAAAAATTTAAATAAAGCAATAATGGTGTGACTTTGATTTTAAGCTACATTCATGCCATTATGTGTGGAATTACACATCATTCCAATGGCTGTCTCATCTTTGCTGGCAGTGCTTCCAGTGGTCGGCACAATTTTTGATGACCGAGTCATGACCAAAATGTGCGGCGTTATTCCGGCAATAACGTGTCGAATGTTGGCCTCGAGCTCGTCCAAAGTGGTTGGCTCGTTAGCGTAGCCTTAATCGAGTGGTATCAAATCGCATGATCGCGACGGCCAATTGATGAACCCTAGCCGTGAGATGGCCCAGTCGCCAAATTTTTCCTTCACTCCTTCGAGCGTTGCGTCGGTTTTATGGCATGTAGCGCCATCTTGTTTCAACCACAGCTCTGACCACAGAAAGTCGGTTAATATCGCTCTATACCTGAGACCATTGGCGGTAACTGTGTCTCCTTCCTCATTCCGAAAGAAATAAGGTCCGATGATGCCACCATGCCATAAACCGCATCAAACAGTCAATCTTTGCGAATCCATTGATGCTTGGCCGAACACTTGTGGATTGTGTTCGCTCTAATAATGGCAATCTTGCTTGTTGACATAGCCGTTGAGTCAAAAATGGGCCTCGGATCTCCGGCCAACATCCCCAGCGACCAATTAGCGAACTCACGGCGCTGTCTATGATCGTCCGGCATCAATTCTTGCGTCAGCACAATCTTATATGGATGTAGGCCCAAATCCAACTGCAAATTAAGTCGTTGCTTAATTCAGCTGGTGATAGTTATTCTTCGTCAGCCTTAGTTCCTCGACAATGGCGGCTGATCGTTTTTCGACTTTTTAACTATTGCAATATCAGTGCGTGATACTTCGTTATCTAAGTTGCATTCCTATTTTCGTGATCTTTGATTAAGACGGTGACTGGATTGTGGTTGCATTTCGGACGTTTCGATGTAAAAAGCCAAATCACTTGTTTGGGTGGCTAAGTAGGCAGCTTCCGCAAAGCTGTCTTTACTAACTGCTTCTATCATAGTCTTTGGATCCGCCATTCGAACAGTGTCCTGAACTACTATCTACAAACTGCACCAATGAAATACACTCCTGAGCTTTTTTTGTAGTCTCAAGGGAATTGTGTATCCTTAAAATGTTTGTACACAGTGTGGGTGAAGAAAATTTAGGCAGGGAGAAAAATGAGGTGCCGAGGTACAATACATTGTTCTTAAATGTTTGGAAGTTATAACGACAAGAAAATAGAGAGCTTTGCAGGGTATTCCATAAGCGAGTGGTACGACTTAGCAACGAATCTTAGAATACGGTACATCCGAAAGTTGGCTTAAGAGTATACTGATGAGCATTCATAGGGAGACGGTCGAAGGTTTGAAGGAGCGGAATGCTACTGGCGATTTCAATGGAGCACTGGTGATGGAAATAGCGATAAAACAAAGTGAGACAGGAGACATTGTATCGGTGTTCAAGGCTGTCAATAGACTGACTGATATTATTATAACCTATGAGTTTTATTGCACGGTTTTGAATCCTATCTAGTAGGTGCAGAGATGTTTTAGGAGCACTTGATCAGATGTGGGCATTGTACTCCAATTTTTGGCGGATGATTGAGGCCAGATCAGAGGAGGTAAAATATTTCTACATCGGTTGAGGAAACCTAGATATTTCTCAGCATTTTTGACGACATCCAATATGTAGTCTCACCGACACACATACCGAGAATGGAAAGTTTTTCGGTTTCGACGGTGTGCAATTCATATATAATGGCTGGGTATTTAAATTTAGATTTAATGACAGCAGGCAGCATTGAGTTTTGGAAGCATTAAATTCCACTCTGTTGATAGTTCCCGATTGGTTATACTTTTAATATACGCTGCCGTTCCCGTTCAACAGCCGAAGAGCAGAGACGTGAGTCCGGGTACGGAATGAAAAGCAGAGAGTATTGTCGTCAGCAAAGGAATATATTGGATTAGAAGTAGCAGACAAGAGATCATTAATAAAAATTAAAAAAAGAGTGTTGGAGACAGAACGGAGCCCTGGTGCACACCAGCATATATTTTGTGAATATCAGACCTGAAACCATCCAAGACAACTTGAATTGGACGTTCCGAAAGGTAATTTCTAATCCATTGAAGAAGAGAGTCATCGATCCCAAGAGCACGCATTTTCGACAAAATAGCCGGCTGCCAAACTCCGTCAGATGCCAAAAGTCCTGGTGCAGGATAATCGCCAAACAAAATTCTGGTTAGCCGAAGAACGAAATGAAGCATGAGAAATGTGTTTATTTTGGGTAATAAATCTCAATTGCAAAGCCGATATTTGCTTTGAGTAACCCACAGGATCGTTGATACTAAGTTGTCCTAAGACGGACATAGCTTCTCAGCACAGTAAAGATGCAACTACTTTCGCTTTTAGATTTTCATTCTACTCATTGGCTTCCGCAACTATATCGAATTGCATTTGGTACTCTTGCCAATGGGGGGTTTTGCTATCAAAAGATTGGGGATTGACTCGGATTTACATTTCGATTGGAGGATCTTCAGATGCATGGAGGGACTATGGTATGACACATCGTGCGGAATGCCTCTGTTTGAAGTTGTTGTTCATTTTTAGGTTGGGTGATTTCCACATACTGGAGAGCCAAATATTTTCCAAGTAAGGTTGGGGCTCCGGTAACACCATAACACAAGAAGACACAATCAAACAAAATTCTCAAGTAATTCTAAAACCTTTATTAAGATTTCCTTTTTCTTTCCTCTATGCTCGCAATGTGACAGCTATCTGTCATAAAAGACACCTGGGATGTATTCCCATGTGTATGTTTTACAGTGTTCAGGTTAGTTTTTAAAGTTGCAAATCAGCATCATCAAGACTAATTGGAAACAGCTCACGAAGTTCACTCAGTCTGATCATATATTGCTTCGGTTATTCGCCTCCAAAACGTATGATAAATAAACACTCGAAAATATATTCGTCTTCATTTGACAAATTGCATGTCATGTCAGATTTGCAATCTCTCACATCGCTCATCAGTTAATTTCGCATATTCACGCTAGTTGTTTCACGGCAGTGGACACGCTCCTCCTAAATGCTTGCCCGATTAAAAGATGATAAATTGTCAAAAAACACACATATGAGTACGAGTAGTGTGCTCAAATGCCAATACGTAAAGGTATTCAATGGAATCACCTCGACGCGATGGCTGTTCATCGATCAACAATTCACCCGCAATTCTACGACAGTCAGTCCACTCATAAATTCCTCTGGCCCATGACGCTTTGTGTACCATTGTGCCTTATCTACTGTGAGCCATCTGCGACAATATTTGTCGCTAATCCCTCAACAATGGACTCACAGATACTTCAGCTAGTGTGTTGCCAACATCACACAGCCCATTTCAGATAGGCTAATTGTGAATAAACCACACCCTGGGACATGCAACATCAAAATCCATCAATCTTCTATGCCTGAACAATGAGAACATTTCGCCAATGTCGATTTAATCGAACCCAATAGACAGACGCACACGCTCGCGGTTACCACCATTGATGAGGTCCAATTTCGCGTCCTTGTTTGTTGATTATTTTGGAATATGTCAACACACGAAAACAAGTGTTTCTCAGGAAAATTTACGCATCTCTGCATGCCGTTCTGTTCTGTACATTGCCCTGTATCTCACTCTCTTGGATGCAACCTCAATACACACCTCGCAGGGTATGTCTATAGAATTTAATTTAAAAACTCCTAAATTGGCCGTTCGCATCATACTCGTACTAGGGGGTGAGGTGTGTTTTTACAAAAAAAAACATGACCTCCACTCGTTTTGCGTGTTTTTGAAAAGCGAATTGGACTTTGGTGGCCTTTTACACCAACAACACACTTGGATACGAGCACATACAGAGAGATTGATATCTAACACAAATATACCATACAATACTGAAAGCAACCAAACAACCATTTGACCATATTTATCTTCTGGATAGGAACTGAAACATGGGTTATTGTCTTTGCGCTGAATGCGATAGAGCAGTGGAACTTTGGTTCCAATGGCGTCTCGTCACCCCAGGAGGTGGCGAATTTGTTGCCTATGTGGTAACTGAACTAGAAATGTTATGCCCGTGTATCCTGAATTCAGGATGCATCTGTTACACCACTTCTGCTAACAAATGCCAGTGAAATTTGAAATAATTTTCCAACATAAACGTCCACAACGAATTCGGATATGTAAAGTTATCCTGTTTAGGATCCCAAGGGAGAATTTAATTCAGCAGGACTGTTGTTTGATGAAAACACATTTATTTATTTGATGTTTTAACTTGATAACACGTTGAAGAACTGCAGGCAGTGCCCTGTAATGCTGATGAAGGACGACTTAAGCTCGAATTAAGCTATAAAATGTGTAATTTTGCGGGACTGCATGTTTGTGTGCAGATAAATCGGTGGCTTGAGAATGGAAACATCAAAGTAAAAGCTCAGAGCGTTACAAAACATATCAGCATACACAAAACGTTTACTTTCAGAATTTATGCTTGTGCAGTAAGTAAATGCTTTGAGTTTTGACTTTCAGTGCTCTCGGCGAGCACAAATGACCCAGAAGCGATGTAAATCGTAATCGTGTAGAAACTTTGAAAACCACACTTTGAGGTTGACCTGCTTTGATAATGTTCCTGGATATACGAGGATGGGTACATTGACTAAATCCTTACAACTAAAAACGCAAGTTAAAGTTAAATTCTATGTACTTAATGGTAAATAGAGAAATCCAGTGTACTTGTGTCTGTAAGTAAAACTTTGACATGAGTTGGCATTCGTCTAGATAGTTAACTTCTTTTAGACTTCGAGTATCGTGGTAACAAGGAGTACATAAAGTGACAAAAGAATCGGAAGGCGTCAAGGTACGAAATAAACTTTAAACAATTTCGAGGCAGTCGATAAATTCTTTTTAGTTCACTTGTCCATCAAGCGGGTTTTGAGGGACGTGTGGTCATCTTTCAGTTTTCCTTAGGTTTGAAGTTACATGGCTTTACGGCAGAGTCAATGGAAAAGAGACCAGGAAGCTACAACGTTGCCGGTGGTTCCATGGTGATAAGATGAAAACGATGATTTAAGGCGGTGATAGGGTTATTTTGTGTGAATGCAGCTGTTATGATGGCACTTATACTATGGACGTCTATGAATACATATTTCCCCTTTGAAAAAAAAACCGATGGATTGTCAGTCATAAAGATTGCGATCTCATTACTACAGATTTCGATTGCTGACATCACCAGAGGTGGCGGTTGAAAAGTTCTTTGTTTCACTTTAATCAGCAGACAGCTTGACTTTCCGATAGAAAAGCATTTAATCTCTCTGATAATGACACCTCACCACCCTACACCACTTAAAACCTTTTCAGGCCATAAAACCGAAAAAGGTAATTGTATAATAAGATTGTTGGTCCATTTGGTGTTTACGGGCTTTGGAGGAGAAGATGTAATAGCTTGCTCTATAAGCTGTAGAGCCACTCAAACCTGGCCATCCAAGTTCGTATCAGACGCCTGATACGAGTTAAGAATGTTCGATTCCCGCCCGATTCGTCCGATATACGAAGATTCCGCCTTAATTGTCAGTTGCATAGTGACCCCTCTAAGTTGAGAGGCGCCACTCACTCGTAAGTTTTATTTTACATTTGTTTTCTGTAGGGGTAGTCTATTGTACTCCTTGTATGTTCCTTTTGCTAGAATTTCTCAGACCTTCATTGAAAAATGAAGCTCGCTCTTCAGTGCTAAGGTGATCACAATCCTCGAACTCACTCTAATAGAAATCTGTTTAACAAAGAGCTTGACAGGTACCTAAAACAAATGGACCACACAATTAAACAAATGATGGACATTGCAATACCTCAGTATGAACATACACCCAACGAAGACCTATGGTATTCCGAAATGCAATAATTGACAGAGTAGACAAGACTCAAAACCTTGCACAGGCAGTTTACTGACAGAAAAAATCTGGAGGTTAGGACACTGAAGTCGTAGATTAAAAACCTCCAAACATTGATAAGAAAGAATTATAGACCATCTGTAGGTTTGCACTGGAACAACAGAATTCGGGCTGCAACCCAAGTATGCTCCCGCAAATAAACAAAATATTTCGGAGAAAAAACCAAAACGACGTACAGTGCCTCAAAATTCCTCGAACTGCGGACAACGACCGAATACTGACTACTGCAGGTATAGATCCAAGTGAGGTCGTAGATGATGATATTTTCTTTGGGATCGAAGATCCTCAGGAGAGGATTGAAGCAATTAAATCACGAACTGAACAATCGAGTCCTTCTGCATAATTTCTACCTGTGAAATGACATACAGAACTGGCGATTCGAGAGCTCGTTTTTCACCCAGTTCAGTGACGAGAATATAGCAAATAATGTTATCGCCGATGAAGGGGACTTACCCTCGTTCATTTCAAAGGTAGAACTCCATGAGGTCTTCAAAACAATAAGAAGTACAAAAATCCGTAGGAATCGATAGAATACCGTATATTGTGCTTCGGCTTCTACATCTAGAAGCGGTAGACATCTACATCACCCTGTTTAACAATGCAATGAATAATGCACATTATCCAGAGCATTCGAAAACTGCGATGGTTTAGCATGTCCCTGTGATTAAATGATTAAAGATACATCCAATCCGGCGAATCTCCGGTCAATAAGTCTTGTTCCGAATATCAGTAAGGTGTTCAAAAGGGTAATCAGTAGGGTTTTGGCTCAGTGGGTTGACGACAAAAATATACATAGTTACGGACAATCAATTCGGTTTCAAGGTGGGACATGATGTCATACATGCTGCGTCGAAACTGGTGTCAGATATCCAATGGAATAAAAGCAAAACCAGTGTACTGGAGCCTGCCTGATTGACTTGGCCTTCGAGGCCTTCGATACCGTATGGTTAGAGGGACTTTTCTAAAGGCTGACCAGACTGGGCATCAGTATACCACTTTTGTATAATCTTCATAATATGCTCACCAACAGATAGTTCATCGTGAAAAATGGCGATACGACTTAAAAACGGTCTGCAACAAAGTGTGGTAAATTCGCCGATCTTATTCAAAATTTTCACATGCGATAGCACAGCGTACGCAGAGGACTTGATAGCGTACAGAACAGGTCCAAAAGCCGAGGTCATTAACATGCTTTTGCAACGTGACTTGGAACAAATTAGGCGATTTTGCGATGACTGGAAGTTGAACATCAATTTTCAGAAGTCTGAAACCATTTTCTTTAGAACGCCGTTGTCATTTTTTTTTATAATTTGCGCGCGCTCAAGGGATTTAGGTACCCTGAAAATGCTTGCACACAGTGCGGGCGAAGGAAAATTAAGGAGGATAGAAAGAGAGGTACCGGTGAACGTTGGTTTTAAATGTTTGAAGGTTATAAAGACTAGGAAATAAAGAGAGAGGTAGGGCATTCCATAAGCGAGTTGTACGGCTTTCGAACGGATCACGATATATTAGAGTACGTCCGAAAGTGGGCTAGAGGGTATACTGATGAGCGTTCATAGTGAGACGGGTGTTGCGGTTAAAAGTTTGAATTTGTGGAATGCTACTGGCGATTTATACGAAGCACTGTTGGTGGAAATAGCGATGAAACAGAGTGAGACACGAGACATTACGTCGGTGTTCGAGGGTGTCAATTGATTGATTGATATTAGTATCACCTATGAGATGTTTTATGAGCACTTGACCAGATGTGGGCATTGTACTTCAATTTTGGGAGGACGAATACCTTATATATTGAGTCAAGATCAAAGGTGTGAAATATTTCTTACATCGCTTGAGGAAACCTAGACATTTCGCAGCGTTTTTGATGAAACCGAATATGTGATCATTCCATCGTAAGTTTTCATTGACTCACATACCGAAAATGGAAAGTTTATCGGTTTCGACGATGTAAGTGCCATTCATGGACAACGGCTGGGTGTCGCTTTAACGACAGCAGACAGCATTGTGTTTTGGAAGCATTAAATTCTACTCTGTTAGTGGTTCTCAAATTAGTTATGGTGTTAATATCAGAATTTAATGAGCTTAACATATGCTGCCGTTCCCGTTCTACAGCCGAAGGGCAGGGTCGTGCGTCCGGGAACGAATATGAAAAGCAGAGAGTACAGTCGTCAGCAAAGGAATATGGTATATTAGATTAGAAATGGCAGACAAGAAATTGTTGATGAAAATTAAAAAGAGAGTCGGAGACAAAACGGAGCCCTGGGGCACACCAGCATTTATTTTGTGAATATCAGACTTGAAACCATCCCGGACAACTTGAATTTAACGTTCCGAAAGGTAATTTCTAATCCATTGAAGAAGAGAGTCGTCGATCCCAAGAGCATGCATTTTCGACAAAGGAGCCTGATGTCAAACTCTGTCAAATGCCTTAGAAATATCAAGTGCAACTATCTTGCTTTCGCCAGATTTATGTACGCTTTGGTTCCACTTTTCGGTGAGACATGCCATCAGATCACCAGTGGACTTGTTGGAACGAAAACTGTACTGCCGGTTATTAAGAAGTTTTCGTGTTTCGAGATATTTCATGAGCCGACGGTTTATCAGCGTTTCCATGACCTTGGAAAGAAGGGACGTAAGTGCAATGGGCCTGTAGGAGGAGAGAGAGAGGAAGATTCGACTTTTTTAGGCACGAACTGGACAAATGCTGTTTTCCATCTGCTCAGAAAGAGTCGTAAAAAGTAGGATTAATGAAAAAGCTTACTCATTGGTTTTGCCAGCAAGGAGGAACACCTCTTCAGAAGGAGGGGAGATATACCATCTGGACCAGTGGATTTGTGAATGTGCCTCTGTGACACCAGAAAGGATTTGCGAAAATTCTCGATCATTGGACAACACGGCCAGCCACTTGCTTGTCTACATGTAGTCAGATACCTTGGGATCTGGCTAGACCAATATCTATATTTCGACAAGAATGTAGATGCTGCTCTGACCAGGGCCAAAGGTGCTTTTGCGCTTACAAAGAGACTGTATTATAGCAGCCAACTCGATGCGAGGGTGAAAATTATCTGCTACACAACCATCATCTGGCCCATGCTGGTATATGGGTGTTCAGTGTGGTTCAACGTGAGAGCAAGCTTAATGGAAAAGATTTGGAGGCATGAGAGGACTTGCCTTAGGCTTTGTCTTCACCTTTGCAGAATACCAGAATCAGAGCACATACAATTCTATCACAATGAGGTCCTAGGGCGAATCTAATAAGAGTGGACAACTTCGCATATTCGGGGGCATATTGCAAGAGCAATGACCTCGCCCATCAACCTGATATCTTGGGCCTACTACCCCAACAACTTACATCACGAGAGTGTACGCTTGAAAGGTTTCGTCCCCCCTGAAGCGTTTCTCTATTTTGTCATTGAAAGACTGATCCATGATAGGTTTGCGGTGCCGGTAATCTTCCACGTATCTCGTGCAGTTAGGGAGGGGCGACTCAACTACAACACAGACGTCGCACACGGTTGTATTGATGGTTTCAGGTTAAGCAGGGCGGTTTTAAAACGAGATAAAAAAAATGTTGTTTCGCAGCACCAAAATATTTGGTGGTTGAGCGAAGAAGACAGGATTCCTTTGTTGTTTCTTTCAAGTCCAGGTTAGCCCAGTCAGAAGGAAAAGTAGGAAAAGTTTCCTTTGCTACGTTTAGCAAATGACCGACTTATATAGGTTAGGGTAGTTTTAAGGTTAGCAACTTGAAGTTTGCCAACAATTAGGTTAGGTTAGATTGTGTAGTTATTCTAAGTAGTATAAGGTTTAGTATAAGTAATCATAGGCCGGACCGCACCGCATTGTGATCTCTCTAAGAATAACGTCGCAAGATATTTTGCCAGTAGTGCCCAGCACATTCTAGTACTTCGCAAATGAGTATTGACACATCACGATGCGAGTAAAGTAATTTATAATGCTTCTTAATAAGGGCCAGCGGGAAAATCGCCGACCCCTTAGAGACTTTCTGAAGCGAAAGCATTCGTTTGGCTTGCCGGCGACCTATAGAGTTATATCATCTGCAATTACGCTTATATGAAAGCCAATTGTTAATGGAGGCTCAAGCTGAGAACACAGTCAGCCCAAACACAGATTCGAGACCTTACAAACTCTTATTCAGCTTTACCTGGTAAGTTTAACGCCGATTTAATTTCCTATGATTCCATTGCGATCCAAGTCCCAAACAGGACTCAATGAAATCAGCCTTCCGAATGCATTCAGATTATCCTTGCATTCTCGAACTAACGTGGAAATTTGGGGAGCATACAGGAGGGCCTAATATGTAGCTTGGCTCGCACTACAGACGCAGATACAATACTTCTTTCTACAGAGTTTTCACCACATAGCTCATTGCCATCGACATAGTGTGTACCTCCGCTTGGAAGACAATTGTTATCCTCCAAAAGCCATCAGCGCCGCATCAAGTCTCAGTTTTGAAGTCATTCCATTACACTTTTACACTTGACTGCATTCCTTTCCTGGCATAAAGTCTGGCCGAAAACATTTCGGAGCGCGGAAAATTCAGGTTCAGGGGTCATTAAATCAGACAGCATATCCATAAGACCACAGATACTGTACAAAAGAGCGCTTCTTTTTTAACGTAAAATAGCTTTGAGTGTGTATGAATGTCAATAGGAAGGAGCTTTATCTGTGCGCCTAATTCAGAGACAGGCGTGCAACGTTAAGCCAACATACAGCCGGAACTGACCATGTTTTGGAGTTTGGTAAAAGTAGTAGCGACGTATTTTCTTGAAATCTTGTTCCACCAGACAACTGATGCATCAGAATTAAGCGGCCGTGATGTAGAATAAACGGGCTCTACTCGGTGTTAAACACTCTATGGAAGTCGAATGCCGACAGCGCCATGGAGGCTTTTGGCGTTGGATGTCCAAGATGTCACTCAAGTACTCAGCTTTGTTTGAGAAATTAATGGTAATGCCTATAAGCCCCACATTATCTGACAAGTCAGCTTCCCCCATCTTATACTTACAGGAAACAATCTTAGAAAGCGGTGGCTAAGCATAAGCTCACAGGCAGTACACGTACATTATTTATATATACCAGAGGATAGACGTTAGAATCATTTAAAGCGATAAGTAGTGAGTGTATTGTAACTATCAAACTCGTCTTAAGCGGCTCGTTTATAAGTTTTCTGATTTTCTTGCATAATCGCTGCAAATCTGAAGTCCATCATAGAACGAGTTATCTGTAGCAGTTTTTGCTGGGTTCTAGGTTTGCTTAGCCATTCTAGATTTTTCTGCGTTGATCACTCAGCTAAAAAGTTCCGACATCCTAGCTCTCTGCTTGATGACAATGGGTTTGATTCCTTCATCCGATTTTTATACTTTGCACCTGCAGCTTTTATTGCTTGCATCACCACTTCTATCCGGGCATCTAGTGCGAGAAATTTCATCGGCAGAGGGAGTGCCAGAAAAATTGTTCTTCTTCAAAACGGAAGAAAACGATAAAGTTTAAGGTTTCAAAGAGTGTCATTTGAAACGGTCTGCTTCTCTTTTTTGTCTCCGCTAGAGAAGTGAGACTTCACGGCAACAGTTACGTCTTTCTCATTACCTCAACCGCCCCTTAGATGATAGTTCGTCAGAGTGCGCCTTTTATGAAGTCCGTTCCACGGCGCAAGCTATCAGTCTGAGACTCTCTAATACTTCCTCTATAACGCAAGCCCAATGTACCGAACGTTTCGTCGACGTCTGTTTTTTCAGGATTTTAGTTCATGACGCAACCGAGAAAACTGCGGGTGAACCATCGTAATACTTGTACCACCTGGACCGTTACCCTGTGTGGCAACCTCATGGTATTTAACTATTTACGAATAACGTCCAGTTTGAATGTTTTTGGCTTTTAGTTCGACGTCGTACTTGCCTCTTTGCAAACGCTTAGTATTTTTGACTCTTGACTCCTGTCACAAAAAGACAGAAAAAGAAAGGAAGCCCCAGGTTAGTAAACACTGTAGGCTGTGTATTTATCAATTGTAGCATGGATTTTGTGATTTAAGCATGTAAAGGCACAGCTAGTAGTAGATTCACATCAGCGGATGCTACTTGTTACGATGCTACCTAAATTTTTTTGCTTAAACGGATGATTGATCCAGATGGAAGGGTTCGGATAGTCGAGTTTCCAGTACACCAAAATGAGTGAAATAATTTCAGCCCGAAATGAATCGAAAACGTCGCCAAAGAATCCTACTTGAAAATTTCAATGACATTTCGGACCAGAAATAGCGGCCACCACTACCGATATTTGGCTTCGAAGTCGTTGTTAAAAACCATTATGCTATAACTTAAATTATTTGTACTAATAATTAATGTAAATCAATTTAATTAATTCAGAAATAACTATATTTTCAGATTTCTCGTTTTTTTTTTTTTTTTTTTTTGTTAATTGGGCCTACGAGTATTTACGGAAGCCACCAAATAATTACAGCGCCCACTCAAATGTCAAGTATAACTCGTATTGCCACTTGTATGGAAACAATTCTCATAATGATTATCCCAATTTCAACTAAACAAATTAACACAAATTAGCGGACAATAAAATGTATTCATCCGAAAACCAGCCGATCACTATTGTAATTAATGTTTTTCCCGACAAATTACAGGCCAGCCGAGCATATCCTACATCTGACAGGATTCAACCAATCGAGTCCATCATGGGTAGTGTCTCTACCCATTTTTTGTGGCATCCATTTTGGCATAATTCAACTATTAAGGAGCTATAAATATACGGAAATAACCTATGTGAATATGACCCAGTTTCTGGTGGAGTTCCATCCATCCGATGTTAGCATCCATGTGTTAGACTGTGTTTGTATGTTTGTGGCTGCTCTGTGGTATCTGTTGGCTGTCACGAATTTCTATATCGTAATAAAATACGTGATGTGAAATCATAAATTCTTTCGTCGCCATGGTCCTTAAAACATATTTTTCATCATAAGATATGCGGATACGAGCGATGTCTGGTATCTTTTGGCTCCGCCAAGACCTGGCATGTGCACCCAACTTACAGCCCAGTCTGAAGAGTATCTATGATGTGAGCCAGGCTATAGAAGATTCCAAACTATCACTATTCTTTCGGTTCAGGTACGAGTAATATAAGTACCATCCAAGCTGAAATCAATACTTTGCCGGTACTCGGAGTTGTATAAAAAAATTTAGTACATAGGTAGGTAGGATATCTTTCTGAATGAAAGGAGTACGTACTCATATTGCTTTGGCAAATGGATTGTCAGGCAAGCTACATACGGTTGGATGGCTGCCGTGAGCGTAGGAAATGGAAACTAAAAAGACTGCAACTAAATTCGATTGCATTACAAATTGAATTTTAGGATTTATTGCAATTTTCGGATTTATTGTGTAAACAGTTGATAAAATTTTTCAGAATCCAATTCACTACACTATGAAATACGAGTAGATGGTGTGTGGCTGTGTGTATGTAGCTTAACAGAAGATGTTCACTTCTATCTTTATGATTTAGTCGAACAGATGCAGAAGCAATCTCATTATTTTATTCAATGGGAGCAGGGTCTACACACGCTCGATTGAATGGCTTAGATAGGTGTGCATAACTAGGAAATGATCGATAAAATTGGAAAACATGAGGTAAATACGGTACAGATAAATATGTACGTGTCTCACATTTGACTGCATCGATCTTAGAAAGGAAATGAAAACTCTTTTGATTTTCTATAAAGTTCCAGGGCTTGTTATAGATACATTTTGTTGTGAATAAGCACCGATTGGCTATTTCAGTTTCACTGTGCCCATCCCATAGTCACGTTATACAGCTGTTTCAGTTCCATCGAAAACCTGAATACAACTACCACCTTGTTGACTTTAAATCGATCAAAAGACGATGTGTCTTGACTAGTGTAAAATTTTCTTTCGTCGTCAATTTTTCGGGAACTGAACAGTTTTAGGATGATATGAGTGTTGGAGGAAGGCTTTAGAAGGTCATACGCTACTTCTGTATAGGAGATTCACATTACAATATTTTTCAGGAGACAAAATTCATATAAATGGAATCTGCTCCTGTATCTAGTCTAGACAAACCTAGATGATAATTTGGTTCATGCAACCCACACTACAAGTATTTGTCCGGAATTGCCGGAATTCGTAGTATCTTTTTCAAAAAAAGAGAGAGAGACCTCGAAATGGAAGCTCTCGAGACAATAGAGATAGAACCCTATGTCAAAGTTGGTTGACGGCATGCGCTACTTTAGTTAAGGTCTTTCTTTACTGCGTTGACAAATATGATGGAATCGAAAATCTACATATACGCTCTATACGGGTAACCCATCTTAATCACTGCAAGCGTAGCCCTCTGATCGGATCCATGTCGTTATGCAGCCGATATAATTCTCCGCTATACGAGTACCATCTTCTTCAATTATTACACGGAGAATTTTTCGTTTAAAGCTACTACGAGAGCGCTCTTGAGAGGGTTCATGTTTCTATGCCGTATAACAGGGCAGGGATCATGAGAGATTTACGAGTTTATAGTATCTTGTTCATTGTTCGAGATAGGTCTCTTTCGCTAAATTGTTTTTAGCTGTTGGCGAGAGCTAATTTTATTCTACTTTCCGCGCTTATGTCTTTCCTGGAGCCTTGGTGGACATATTTGTTTTCATTGACCGCCAGAATCACTTTTGCCGCTTCTGCCTCAATGCTCAAAAAAACCCCAATGACATCACTCTTTTTTCTCTGACCAGCTTGTACATATGAGGTGGTGCATGTCCCATACCAGATCATTTCCTTTAGCTTTAAGAAGCTCGGTGACCAACCCTGGATCGGGTCCTGAGGATTTGATGGATTTTAGTGTCTTCGTCCGGATTGAATGGTTTATTCCGCTATTCAACAGTCAGCAGAAGAGGTTCTTTCATATTTTTAGCATGGACTGCGTCTCAAACACTATGTTCCATTGGTCGTCTCTGCGGTCTTTGGGCTTTTGGTAACATTTCTGAACCTCGTTCCTACCTGTAGTATCTTCTTATCTCCGCAATTTCGCGTTTTTCGAACTCACTCATTCTCCTTCGGAGAAGATAGTGTTCAATTATCCTCATCTGGTGGTTTATTTTGACAACAGCTCTCAATTCGGCTATCGTTTTCACTTGCAGTATTGCACGACATGCCTCATGCGTTTATCGTTTTTCAATGGATTTCTTATTTGTGGTCGCCTTGTGAAACCTAACACATCAGAGGGTGCATTTGTTATTAGAGGCTTAGGCGCACCCATTGGGAAAAGGCTTTGGCGATCCCTTGCGATTATAACCGCCCGACTTTCCAGCTCATCATAGTACTTTCCTGGCTGAACCAGAGGTAATTGACCAAGGACTCCACTATCTGGGAACGTTTGCTGACAAGTCCACCTCGGGCTGTAGCACTATTTGAGTTAGAGAGACCGATATCATCTCTACCACCGTGCGGTACCGCCTTGTCGTAAATGGCGATGCGATGGGAACAAATCATTTAAATGAGCATTAAGCCCATTGGCAAATGCAGTAAATCAAGAGGAAGAACAAAGCGGCCAAGGTATGTAAAACCACGTCAATCCAAAACGAAAGAGTAGCGCAAAAAAATGTCTGCTCGATGTTTCCAAGCCCGGCTCCACATAAATAAAGGGACGTGGTAGTGGAATCATGAGGCGAAAATTGCGGTAAAGCAAAAAGCACAAAGTACAACCGAAATAGCGAAACCAATAAAGATCGACTTAAATTGCATGACCATTGCAATAATGAGGGGGAATAAGTTGTACCCAGATCACATCGTACTAGAGGCATTGTATCAGGAATTAGAAAAGCCACCCGCGCAAGCCATAAGCGGCGACAAGCAGTAAAAAAGGTGCAACACCGAATTTCGGTAAACTAGCCAATATTTGTAATATTGATTCACAACGAAGAAATAGGTAGGTAGGTAGGTAAAAGTGGCTGTTGGAAAGACCAACCCACTGATGACCCATTCTGATGCCACGTGGATCTGTGATTCTCCTATGGAACCTATTTGAGCTTAAGATGAAGCGTAGAGGGCTGTTAACGTCTACATATATCCTTTAGATCTCTTAAGTAGTTGTAGAAGAAAGCTCCTAAGTGAAGTTTGGAAGAGATCTGCAAAGCCCTGCCCGAGCAGCGCGAGGAACTGCGAGGTACTCAGGCCTCAGCCATTAAATCTCTAAGGACAGCATACGCAGGGACGCAAACAGCAGTAATCAGCCTTCCGATTAACGCTGCCAAAAATATTCTGGATGTAGGAAGAATAAAAATCGGATGGACGGTATGCCGAATACGGGAAAAAGTAGTGCCGCTACGATACTTCAGATGCCTTAACTTTGGGCATCTTGCAAAGGTGTGTAAAAGTACTGTGGACAAAAGTGAAAATTGCGTCAAGTGCGGGCAGAAAGGTCATGTGTCTAAGAACTGCAACAATGACCCAAGATGCGTCTTTTGTGAAGAAAGAAGAAGCAGCAATACTAAACACGCGGCAGGAATTTCAGTATGCCCTGCATACCAAGAAGCTGCAAAGTACACCAGAAGAATATGAAAATGCTGCAACTTAACCTAAATCACTGTGAAGCGGCACAGGACCTTATGATACAAGCTGTTCGAGAGTTGAAAATTTATGTGGCCGTAGTAAGCGAGCAGTATAGGAACCTCGATGATAAAGTTTGGGCAGCGGACGCCTGAAAGAGAGCTGCTAATTGGACCGGCGGACACTACGCATTTGAAGAGAGAATGATGACACCTGGAATAGAGTTCGTCCGAGCGAAGGTCAATGGAGTGTATATATACAATTGTTACGCATCTCCAAATGGAACGCTGGAAGAATTCTAGATAGTCTCGTGGATGATGCTAGAGGCCGTACTCCATCAATCATAGCTGGCGACTTCACCGCATGGGCCACTGATTGGGGCAGCATACGGACCAATAGAAGGGGAGAGGCTCTGCTAGAAGCAGTATCGTCACTTGGCGCAGTACGGGCAACGAGCAGACATTCACCAGAAACGGCGCAGGTTCCAGGGTTCATGTATTGGGTCTATAACTTCGTGCGGTTTGCTAAGAGATGGCGTAACTTGTATTATTCCATTGGAACATTTGTACGTCATTTCAGTATATGCCATTCATTTGAAGCGTAAACAACAATAATTTTTTTTCATTCAAACATGTCGTACTCTGTGCCTGAAAAAGTGTTTTTGCGGGGAGTTCTTCTTCATTACTTTAATATGAAGAAAACTGCTGCCGAAAGTCATCGTATTTTGGTGGAAGTTTATGGTGAATATGCGCTAGCTGAGCGAACGTGCCAAAAGTGGTTTGCACGATTTAAAAGTGGTGATTTTGGCTTGGAAGACGATGAACGTCCTGGGCAGCCAAAAAAGTTTGAAAATGAAGAACTAGAAGCATTACTCTATGAAGATTGTTGCCAAACACAAGAAGAGCTTGCAGAATCTTTGGGTGTCACTCAAGCAGCCATTTCAAAACGTTTAAAAGCAGCTGGATATATTCAAAAACAAGGAAATTGGGTTCCACATGAACTCAAGCCGAGAGACGTCGAAAGGCGGTTTGGCATGTCCGAAATGCCGCTGGAACGCCACAAAAGGAAGTCCTTTTTACATCGGATTGTTACTGGTGATGAAAAATGGATCCATTACGACAACCCCAAGCGCAAAAAATCATATGTGAAATCCGGCCAACCAGCCAAATCAACGGCAAAGCCGAATATCCATGGCGCGGAAGTAATGCTCTGTATTTGGTGGAATCAGATGGGTGTGCTGTATAATGAGCTGCTAAAACCGGGTGAAACCATCAATGGGCAACGCTACCGAACACAATTAATCTGTTTGAAGAGAGCAGTGGCCGAAAAACGCCCGGAATATGCGACCTGACACGAGGCAATCATTTTTCATCATGACAACGCTCGGCCTAACGTTGCTATTCCGGTTAAGAACTATTTGGAAAACAGTGTATGGGAAGTCTTACCTCACACGCCTTATAGCCCAGACCTTGCCCCTTTTGACTACCATTTGTTCCGGTCAATGCAGAACGTCCTCACTGAAATACGGTTCACATCAGAGCAGAATATCAAAAGTTGGCTTGATTCATTCTTGGCTGCCAAGCCGGCGCATTGCTTTTGGGGTGGGATCCACAAATTGCCAGAAAGATGGGAAAAAGTCATAGCTTCAGATGGGCAATACTTTGAATAATACTATTGTACATGTTTTTCTTAAATAAACGTTCAAATTTTGAAAAAAAAACCGCACGAATTTAGTTATATACCCAATAACTTTTGTAACAAGTTCCCTAGTGAGAGGATCAAGATGGAAAGTCAGCGATCCAGAGGTCAGCCCTCCCACCCGGATTTAAAATGCAATACAAAGATAGGCGTAGGGACCTTAAATTAGCCATTCGGAGAAGCAAAAACAACAGCTTTTAAGAACTCTGTGAAGAAGCAGATATTAATCCCTGGCAAAACTAAAGGGCTCTAAGGCACCCCCACCCTCATGCCCTTTGCTGATGCAAAAAATAGTGTCGGGATTATTTCCACCGCAAGCACCAACAGAGCATATAGAACCACCGCAGGAAGTAGGTGAGATCCCCCCAGTTACGCAAGCGGAACTTCTGGATGTATGCAAACAATTTAGCAATAATAAATCACCTGGAATGGACGGTATACCAAATAAGGTCCTTAAGCTAGCCGTCAAAATAAACACAGAAGCATTCGTGGAAATATATAACAAGTGTTTAACAGAAGGGGTTTTTCCAGACCAATGGAAAAAGCAACGTCTTGTGCTGCTGCCCAAAGGGAATAAACCACCAGATGAGCCCTCGTCATACCGTCCCATATGCTTACTAGACACGATGGGTAAAATACTGGAACGAATAATATGCAACCGACTGGAGGTGTCAATTGATGAAGCCGGAGGACTCTCAAACCAGCAGTATGGATTTAGAAAGGCTCACTCTTTCGGAAGGCAACTACGACCCCAGAAGAAGCCATTCAGGGCAGAAGATTGGCGCCATATTAACGTTGGACGTCAAAAATGCGTTCAACTCTGCAAACTGGGGGCTTATAGTACACTCTCTTGGGTCAATGATGGTGCCATGGTTTTTAATACAAATTATGCTAAGTTAATTCGACAATCGGTTCCTATTGTACGATATCGACGATGGAGTAAGGCAGTACCACATAACTGGCGGAGTTCCACAAGGATCGGTACTAGGGCCTCTCTTATGGAACATTATGTACGACAGGATTCAAAGCTTGGATTCCCGATTGAGGCTAAAACCATAGGCTTTGCAGATAATATTGCAATCGTTGTGGCGGCGAAACACCTGGAAGAAATAGAAGACATTGGCAATGAATGTATTCGAAAAGTTAGACGGCGGCAACAGTTGGGTTAGAGCTGTCAGAACTTAAAACGGAAGCAGTTTTGGTAACCAGTCGCAAGGAAAGAGAAACAATCACCATCAAGGTGGGCGATCACGATATAACATCAAAATCGGCTATCAGATACCTAGGTATGATGATCGATGCTAGGCTCACTTACAAGGAACACCTTGAAAGAACGTGCGGCACAGCCGCAGAGGTGCGTACTAACTTATCCACATATTAGGACCCAGACAACAAATGAGACTAGTTCTGTCAAGCGTGGTGCAGTCAATCACAATGTACGCGGAACCAATATGGGCGAAAGCACAGAAAATTAAGTCATACGCAAGCAAGACTAACTCTGTCAATAGACTATGTGCTCTGAAAGTTTGCTGTGCATATCGGGCAGTGTCAGATGATGTTATATATGTCATTGCGGGAATGCTACCAGCAGATATACTGGCTACTGAGCTACAAAGGACCTACGATGCCAAAGTTCGGGAACCCGGAGTTTCAGTCAAAGATATCAAGCTGGGAGAAAAGCAGCGCAGCACAAGTGCGTGGCAAGAGAGATGGAACTAGTCTACAAAGGGGAGATGGACCTACTGACTTATACCCGATGTTCATAAATGAGTAGAACGTAATTACGGAGAAGTAGAATTTTACTTAAGTCAGCTCCTTGCTGGACATGGCTGCTTTCAATCATATCTATACAGGTTTGGTCTGAAGGAATCTCCCTTCTGCTTAAACTGCAGAGCGGCAAGGGAAGATGCACAGCACGTATTTTCCCAGTGCTCACACTTCAGAACAGAGCGCAGAGAACTAGAGGAGAAAATTGGAGAGATACCAACTCCTGAAAACATCGTAAAGCATATGCTAACATCAAGTATAATATGGGATGCGGTGAAACAGGCTGCGGCAAAAATAATTAAGGAACTTCGGCGGCTGGAAAGAGTCAGAGAGATCACTAATGAAAATCAAACCCAGACGGCATCTCTAATACAACAAAGAACAGTAAATACTGTACACAATGTCGAACCAGGAAACGGAGAAAGAAGGGCATAAAGTGCTTACCGGCCCCGCGAAATAGTACTTAACGGCAGTTCCGCGGAGAGTGTGGTAGAAGAGTGCAGGGTGTGGGTTAGTATGTTAGCCCGGGCTATTAGTATCTACCGAAGATTGCCGCACCCTTGGACGCCACCAAAAAAAAAAAGAAAACTTTGGCCAGATCTGTTTGTCGCTAGATATGTTGGTACAACAGTCCATTTAAGATGTGTTCTTTTATTAGCATCAAGCTTTAATATTGACTTGCACGTTGCGATAGAGAACAGCGATAAAGAATACTTCAACTCGTTACTAAAAGAATCATTCCCTGGGTTGGGTGGTTGGATTTTACGCAAGCTGAAGTTAGCGGAGCAGCAAAAAGAAAGAAACTGGGCGTGCAGTCGCTTCAGATCACAGACCCTCTAAAGTATGGGTGAGTTGCAATTTTATTTATTAAAATGATGAGATGCGATCGAATGCCTAAATAGTGGAGAGAGAGCTTCCTTGTTCCTTTTGCATAAAGGCAAAGGCGACACTAGAAATTCCAACAAGTTTCGGGCGGTGTCGCATGATATGAAAATATACGAGCAAACAGGGAATATTGGATAACTGGATAAAGACGATAGAAGAAAACGGGTTACGACTCAGCAGTACTAAGGCCTGATATCTGCATAGCCGATTTTTCGTTACTGCATCCTGGCATCTATTTGGAAGAAGTCATCGAGCGAAAATTTTAAAAATTAACCACCAAGGCAATTGGGATGAAGATGTTGTATATATGTATGTATAGTCGGTCTAGGGTTCCTTTAATTGTACGAGGACTCCACAAAAAATGGCGTTTAAACTCAAAGCTTATTTATAAAGCAAACATACGCCTCGCAATGTCGGATGATTTACCAGCAATAATAAGCAAAAATATTACCAATGGCAGTGAGTGTAAGAACTCGTGATCTAATAAAAAGTACGCGAGGTCTCCCCATTAAGAGACCGATAGTGAGCAAACTTTAGGCAGAACAATTCATTGTTCTTAGACTTAAAGCGGTGACACATTAAGAGTCATAGAAAATGTTCTCCTTCCTTTTATACAATCAAAGCTCCATTAAAAGGACCCGCTGTACGTTGGTATGTTGGTGTAATTTTTTTTGCAAACCGAAATGAGTGCTGAAAACTGCGGTTACCACCTACCAGGCTATGAGTATGTATCATCTTTTTATGCTTGCTCTTAATAAAATTTATAGAGGTGCGATAGGTAAGATAACAAATTTTAGAATGATGACCAGGCTCTACATCTTCATGAAGACCTGAATGATTTAAACGGTTTAAATGAGCCAATTAGGAAGCCATGAAGTGCTTCCAGAGTAGATTCTTAATGACTTCCTTCTGATCGGTGCACAATTTACGACCTGTTATTAAAGGCAGATCAGGCTCAATTGAGGGCTCTTTAGAGGAAGCTCAATAAAATGGAGCTGCAGATGGCAAAATATATCGATTCTCGCTGTTTATATTCCAAAACCCTGTTAAAACATATCCATCATCGGCACAACTCTTAGAACAATGTGCAATTGAGCAGGAATCTTATCATTTCCCTGAAAATGTCCCTTTGCTTATTCTATCATAATCACAATGGACGCGCAATCATAGTAACACCACCCATGACCACAAATCTATTGTGCTTAAGTATTTGACCTCCTGGTGGCAATGGTCTTGAGTTGATAAAATGAAATACCAACGCTATAATGTCATATCAACGATGACTGACCCTCAGAATAAGGACGTACGAAAGTTGAACGCGTGTGAGTAGATCAGCGGTCAGAATGGCAGATTTTAAGCTAATCAATCGTATTTTTGGGCAATAAGCAGCCCTCATGGCTGCGGATAAACACCTTATGGATCAACTTTAGCTCTCATATTCCTAAAGAGAATTACTGACTACGGGAACCAGAAAGGGCCTTGCTATAGCATCAATTAATCACAGATTTACTCTTGATAATTCACGACAAAAGAACAACTTTCAAATTTGTGCGTGATTTGCACACATTTGCCTAGGTTAGGAACTTTAAAAACCCAAATGCAGTCGAGCATAGGCAGCAATTAAGCAGATATCTGCACCATACAGAAAGTACGTAGGAATTGCAGAAAGATTAAAACCTGCGGCATGTACTGACTAAGAGAGTACAACAGATTTTTTGTAGGCCGCAGACTAAAGTACACGTGAATAAACATATTGTACCAATCCGCATCAAGGCTAATTTCTTTAACGTTAAAGGTAATAGACATTAAAGAGATTTGGGCCTCGTGACATGGGCTTCCTCAGCAAAATAGGAATCAAGAATTCGAAGAACTGAAGAGGTGGTACTCTAGGGAAGCGTTCTACCAAAGAAGTATTCGGCAAGCTACGAGTAACATCAGAGACACAATTTTCAAAAGCATACGCAACTTAGATGTTTCCACAAGCCGATCACATACATTGATAGAACGCAGCACACTGTCATTAGTTCACTTGCGGTTATTGAAACAGAAACGTCACAAATGGGTCTGTCTCTGAATGAGGGCAAGGCGTCAATAAGAACAGGTGCCAAACATCGACGAATCAGACAGAACGCCATAATAGACAGCGTTTGAAATTGTAAGGCATTTCGGGTCACCTACTAATTCTGATAATGACACCTTATCAGGAACTAAATAAAGGGTGACTCTTCACAATCGCTTAGCAAATAAGGCGTTCGCCAAAAATGCTAAGAAGATTCCATACCAATCATATCAGTCCTACTCTATGGAGTAGAAGCATGCACTTTAGGAAAGGCGGATGAAGATATTCTCCGTCGTTTTGATTCCAAGATTCTTCAAACGATTTGTGGTCGCGGTTGGGCTGGCAGCCTTTGAGGAAATAAATATGCAGACTTGGTCAGAAAGTGTGCGTCCGGCACCAGATACGGCAAGGATACGTGGAGTTACGAATTTACAATTCCTGCCTAGACGCAGGATGTAAGAGGCGTTTAAGAAGAACGACTTTAGTCATCCTAGAGTGCGCAACGTCAAGAAGTTGGCCAAGGGCCTTACTAACCGAAAATGTTTATTGGTCGCACTCAAGATTAACCCTGGACTATAACGCCATCTAAAAACACAAGATGACTGATATATTCTCCATTGAGTGTTAAATATTTCTTTGGATACAAAATGATTGTATATTCTTACCGAGTTAGGTGGTGCTACAGTTCGGGGTGAATGTGGGTCGCAACGAACGGAACTCTCCCATAAGCGGACCTTTAGCTAATTGTCTCCCATGGCGCACTTTAAGTCGGTTGAAATCCTTTTCTACTTGAGCGCGCCACCTAATATGAGGTCCTCCTCTATTGCATTGTCCCTCCGGGTTAGACTCGAAGACTCTGATTTCCGGAACATTGATATTCATTCGCTCTACATTTCCTAGCCATTTCAGGCGAATGATGCGCAGTTTTCTGGCTAGGTCGATGTCGCTGTACAGCCCGTATAGTTCGTCGTTGAACGTTATCCTCCAAAGCCCATCAACCCAAACGGGACCGAATATGTTTCAGAGGATTTTTCTCCCGAAACGAATGAGAATGTCTTCAACTGCTTTCGATAGAGTCTATAATTCAGCGCCATAAAGTAGGACTAGGATGATCAAGGTCTTATATAGTGCCTCTTCAGTTTTTCGGGATAGGGCTTGGCTGAGGTGTTGTTGGCAGAATTTATAGCAGAGCCAAGGTAGACAAAGTCTCTTACCACGTCCAAGTTATACGAGTATGTGTCGATTGTGACATTCTGGCCAACTCGTTGATCTTGTGTATTCCTTCTTGTTGACAGCATATGCTTGGTTTTGGCCTTATTTGCTTGTAAACTAATTCTGGCAATTTCCGTTACTAGCGAACGCATCAGTGACAGCGCGTTCTCCCCACTATGTCGATATTATCGGCGTACGATAAGAGTTGCACCTCCGGTGTACGCTTCTGAGTTCAGCGCAATTCCTTCAAGTATGATGTTAAAGAAGTCACATAACAGCGCTTCACCTTGTCTAAAACCTTTTTCAATATGAAAGGTCTCGGTTAAGTCGTTACCGAATTTGGCGGAGCAGCGAACGTTCCCCATCGTTATTCTTCACAGACGGACGAGCTTGACAGTAATGCCAAACTTGACCTGGCTCTATATAGATGGCTCGTCTCTATAACTATAAATGCTGTCATATGGTGGGAGTTCGGACCTCCCGGGTTTTTTTCAGTATCTGTCGGGGTGTGATGGTTTAGTCAGTTGATAGAGGAAAATCAGGTTGTTGACGACGAAAGAGTTCAGACGTTCACACGTTCTTGTACGCGAAAATGAGGAGATTTGTTAATCTATTATTGGGGCAGTTTAGAAGGTCTTCCTTTTTGTGGATCGGGCAAGCGATACTGAGAATTGATTCACCAAGCATACACACTTTCTGACCAGATCTGGGAAATGAGTTGGTATATGCTCTCCACAAAGTCATTTCCAGCAGCTTTGAATATCTCCGCTGGTAACTCGTCAGGTCCAGCCGCTTTGCTGGATTTCAATTTGGATACTGCTATCGTTGCTTCATTTTGATCAGGTGGATGGGACTTTTGGCTATCATCGTCTAAATTGAAAAGTTTATTCTGCTTTCTACATCCATACAGGCTTCAATACGGGTCTTCTTGCATCTTGGTAAAATTTTCGTATATTATTCCATGGATATAGCCTTTCAGTACCTTGGATTGCGCGCTTCCCGTTCTCTTTTTCTTCTACTGGCGAAGCCGATATTTTTCTCGATTCTTCTGCTCGTAGAGCTCACGAATGGCTCTTGCCCTTCGTTGCAGCGTCTCTTTGCATGCTTCTTCTTTAGCTTGGTGAAACTCAGCCCTTCAACTGCGACGTCCCTCATGGCACGTCGTTGAGACGTTTGGGGATACGCGTTTGGGAAAGATTATGGCGGTCTCTTGCGATTGCAGCCTTTCTACATTCTTCAGGTAGCGCATGTAATATCCGCATTCTCACCTTGATTCTAACAAGGGGATCACCACCTTGGCTACTGAATTGTTTAGACGGCCAGAGTACTGGAGATATGCCTTTATTTTATTGCAATGTGATCAATCCGATTTAGAGTTTCATGATCCGAAAACTGTCAAGTTCCCTTCTGTATGTTGATATGAGGAAACCGTGTGCTTGCTATAAACCAATAAGCCGAAATCAATTGCCAGATATGGTATCGTGCTTGGATGCTTTTCAATATCCTCAGGTCCTCCTTTCCTATCCTGATATTAAAATCGCCTAGAATGAATTTGATGTTATACTTTGGACATTGCTCATATGTCTTGTCGATAACCTCGTAGAAACATTCTTTGGTGCCATCGGCCTTGTCCTCGGTAGGCGCATGGGCGCATATAGGATTACGTAACCAAATTTAACCTTGCGGATTGTCATAAGACGCTCGGTCATATGTCGGAAGGCCAAGACTTCTTGCCCAAGTTTTGCCGCATATGGCAAATCCGCATCCGAATAAGCGCTGCTTCTTTTCCCTATACCAACCACCATAGATTTCATCCCCCTTATGTCCGGCCCATCCCATGGCACTTCCTGGATGGCGATGGTATCTGCTTGATAACAGTAAAGAGTCTGTGCTAATTGCTTGTCCGCACGTGGCCTGCTAAGGTTTCGAACATTCCACGTTTAAATCTGCAAAGGTCTTTAAATGTTTGCAAGGGTCATCAGCAGTGAATCCCTTTTTATACGAGGTCATTAGTTGGTTCGTCAGATCCTTTTAATCTCTTCGTACAAGATTGTGAGCTCTATGATGACGTATGCCTGTATTAAGCTACTGGTCGAGCATCACCTTGCCATTTTCGTCTTAAGTTACAGGGGACCACCAATAGGATGTAAGGCAAGCTCTTTTCCGATCAATCGACACGCAGTTCTCCTGAACGTATCTTCACTTATTCTTAATTTAAGATGATGGTGTTTGTCCTGTCAACTTCTAATGAACTTTGCTGTTCAATTGATGTGTATCTACCATCCCTGAGTAGTTGGTCAGAGGTTATAATATTTTAGAAAATTGTGAATCTGTGCTCTAAGATCTTCTCATATTTGTTTATGACAATGCGCAAGTTTTCCTCAATGCATTTGGAAAACGTACAGATTTATACACCTCCGTGGAAATACACATTTTGTATTGTTGCCCTTAATTCAATATCATTTATCAATTTATTAATTTGAACTTTGCCAACCCCACACACAATTCCATGGAAAATAGTGTCTGTCACAGCAGAAAAGTATTCAAATTCATTTACATGGTTGCTACGTGACATATGCAAACTGTCACTGCAGCTGTTTTAATAAAAATATCCCATCAAATACAATATTTCCACACCATCACATGGCCAGGATACTACTAAGAGGGTTGAGTATATTCATAAAGCATACTCGTATCGTGCTTCAGAATAAAGCAATTGACTTTGTCAGCTAAAGTCTGAAAATATTTGCACAAACTGATCATTGTCATCGTTCGATGACATATTGCAATCCCAATTGTTTTGCAATTGTCTCTCCGCATTCAAAATGTATCTAACAAATACAATGTGACAGAGGTCAAACTCCATCAAAACGGCACACAGCTGTCGAGCTTATCAAATAGTGAAAATCCCTATTTCGAAAGCTAAACCGATGACAATGGTAAAGTTTTTCCAATATTTTTTTTTTCACAATTTTTTCTCCTACCCGAACTGTCGAAGTTAATATGTTACTTTAGAGGACGTTTGTTGAAAATGGATAAAAAGGGAAATCAGCGCAGCACTCAGATATTCTAGGGGTGTTTGACAGCCAGACAGCGAATGTGCGCTGTAGGGTGTATTGAAACCATTCAAAGTTTGGGTGTATTCAGCTTTTCCAATAGGTGTATTGTATTTTTGACGTTTTGGAATAATATACGATAGAACCGAAGTATTTCAGCTGGGGGCTATGCAGAACACTCTGGAAATATTTTCGATCACACAACGTGAGAGTAGGTTAACTCTCGGTTAAAACAATGAATATCCGTGCGTTGAAACTTTTGTTTTAATAGTTTTCACAGCTTTTTTATGCAAAAGAATGTTCTTGTACAGCTATTATGTAAATAAAATCAAAAGACTACGGAATTAGTATTAGCGTTGCCAAGAAAGCGAACTCAAGACGGGGAAAAATTATCCCATTTGTGTCGCAGCCAATAATTTAAGCAATTTAAACAAATTTCAATTCTACTTTGACATTTGTGATGTAAACAGATACAAGATACACGTCGATAAGACACGCATTCCTATACCCCTGCAGAACGTGGAATAATTGTTACGATTTTTTTGCGGAATAATTCGTCTGTTGTGTCGACGCAGCGTGAATTTCGGCGCAGATTTCCCGGTCGTCCGACACCAATGGGCAAACGCTACAACGTTTAGCCGCTCGTCTACAAGACCATGGGACAACACGAGATGCTGCCAGATCTGTCCGGCCCCGGAGCAGCCGTTCTGCTGAGAATATCGCAGCTGTGGTTGAAGATGTCGCGGAGGACCCCGGAGTATCGACCAGACTACGTGTCACGCAATTGGGTATTAATCGGCGGAGAATTTTTTTTAAAATACTGTAAGATGTTCCCTTACTAAGTGTAGACAGCGCATCAGCTCTTAGCTGTTGACCTCCAAGAGCGTGTAACCTACGCTCAAGCCATGCTGAATCTCGACCACGAGGGAGACACCTTTGTATCGAAAATCTTCATGAGCGACGAGGCCCGCTCCATTTCTGTGGATATATGAATAAGCAAAATTATTGCTCCTGAGACACCGAAAATCCGCGTATAACCCTGAAGAGTTACGAGTATTACACCCGCTTAGAGTTATTGCATGGTGTGCTGTTTACGCTGGAGGGGTCATCGGGCCTTATTTTTTCGAAAACGCCTCGGGCCAAACGACTGTAGACGGCGAGCGCTACAGAGCCATGCTCAACGACTTTCTCCTTCTTCAATTGAATGAATTGGGGCTGGAGAACATGTCAAACAATCGAAATTCTGAGAGCTACATTTCATGGCCGACAAGATCGCCTGATTTAACCGTTCCAGAATTCTTTTTGTGGGGTTTTCGAAATCACAGGTATACAAGTATGTCAGCAAGCCTCAGACTCTTCAGGCCATTAAAGAGAATATCCGTCAAGAATGCGAGACCTCAAGTTCTGGCAAGAGTGATGGACAATGCCACAAATTGGGCCCGAATGGTCATCAATTCTGGCGGCGGCCACTTAGCCGATATCTTTTTCTCATCATAATGGGAAAAAAATTTAAAATATCGGATAAACATAATCCAAAAGCAAAACCAAAGCTTTTAATTTGTAAAAAAAATTAAAGCCAAAGAACATCGGGTGATAACTCTTGCGCCACTTTGTACATTGAAGCCTTTGTACGTAAGATCGCAAACCAGTTTTAAGGTTCCATCCAAATGTTGTCCAGCGCGTCGTATAAGCTCCTGGAATCAGTGGACCGAGAGCGATGGCAGAATGCTATTTATTTCTCGAACAATAATCTCTCTCAATTCAAGAATGTTTGCTGGATTTGATAGATAAACCATGTTCTTGAGGTACCTCCACAGAAAAAAGTTCATTGAGGTGAGATCCGACGATCTTGGTGGCAACTAGATGTTTCCGAAGCCCTTTATCATTTTTTTTTGCGAAAAAATCGCACAAAAGAGCCGGCAGTCTAAGGCGTGGCGCCAACTTGCTGAGACCATGTGTGTGAAGTGAAGCAAAATTGTCCTCTTAGACTTGGAAGAACCATTTACCATGCATCGATAACCATCTACAGTAACGGTTCGTCCTCGAGAATTTTGAAAAAAAAAAACGCGGTCCATTTATGCTATGGACTGATACCATACACCAAACGATTACTTTGGGTCTGTGGAGTAGCTGTAAGCCAATCCGTATTTCGACAAACCCACTACTGTCGATACTTTGCTGGGATCGGATGAGATACGCGACAGTTTCTGATCGCGGGCTTGGTCATGATCATGCTCATCGGTACTCCTATTGTGCAGCAATCCACCGTCGGGTGGGTTCTCTTTGGGAAGGTCATCGATAATAGACCTGTATGCACTTCGCCTAGTATCTATACATGTACACGCACGTACTCGAGTCACTATCTGAGATCAAACACCTTTCAATGGTGGAGCAGTTGTGCGGGAAGCTCTTTAAGGACATTCATTACCGAAAAGAGGATGCCTGCTCGGATGTCAAGTTACCCTTCAAACGTGACTGATGTCTTGGTGAATTTCGCCGTGCAGTAGTTTGCACCCTTTTCCAAAAGGAAGCCGTAGCGGAACAACTCCGGATTCTGTACAAAGATTTCATTCATAAGTTAAAAGGTTGAGTCATATGGAAAGGGTGAGTTATGTTCCAGTTCCAGTCAACCATTACTACATGCCACATAGACACCGGGGCTGATGGTTGTTCTCAGTCCATTATACCGCACCACAACGCTATCGACCGCGGTTTCCAATCACCTCTTTTTCATTGCGCTAATATGATTGCGATCATATTGTTGCAGCTTATATCCGCCCCAGAACACTTGATCTTCTACCGGGTTCTCTGGAGTGAGTCTCACATCAATGATATCGACGAGTGCAGGATTTTGACCGTAGGTACGTAGGTAGGTAGATAAGAGTGGCTGTTGGAAATACCAATCCACTTAGGCCTATTAGCCCATTGTGATGCCACGTGGATCTATGATCCTCTTACTGATGGAACCAGTTTGAGCTTATGGCGAAGCGTAGGAGACTGTTTACGTCTATATTTTTTTGATCGTTTAGGTCGTTGTAGAAGAAAGCTCCTAAGTGAAGTTTTCTTCTCTGGGAGAGAGCTGGACATGTACAGAGTTAGTAGAATATTGTCTCCTCCTCCTCCTCCTCCTCCTCGTCCATTCATCTTCTGCAGAAATCGTTTATAAAGGCACCAAGCCTTCTTGCGTGCTTGCCTATGAGGCAGTGTCCAGTGATGACACCTATGATGGCGATGAAATGTTCCTTATTTAGAAGGATCAGACACTTAGAGTGATTCAGATCCCGGTTTGGCTAGATCTATTTGGTCGCCAGACATGTTGGTCCATCATCCCACCTAAGGTCTGTTCTTTTATTGGCTTTAATGTAAGTTTGCACGCAGCGATTGGTATACCTATACTGCCCTTTTCCGGTAGAATAGGTAGAGTGGTTCCAATTTTGACGAGTTCATCGGCTCTGCAGTTCCCTGGAATGTCTCTGTGGCCAGGCATCCAACGGTGAAGGTTGAACTGCTCTGCCATCTCCATAAGAGATGATCGGCATTCAAGGGGGTTTCAGAATTTAGTGAGACCGAGTCCATGAACTTGATAGCGGCTTGCCTATCCGATGCGGATATCCTTTGCAGATATCATGTTTTTCTTCAGCCAGGACAGAGCTTCTTTAATCGCCAAAAATTTCCGCCTGAAACACGCTGCAGTGATTTGGAAGACGGAAAGAGAGGCATAGATTTAGCGTGTCTGAGAAAACACCGCCACCAACTCCGCTATTGATTTTCGATCCGTTTGTGTAGAGATGGATTGACCTGTCCTTCATGAAAACATCTTCCTCTCAGAAGGATCTAGAGGGGAAGCTTACATTTTGGTTTTTGTCAAACCAAAGTTCAGGTGTGGTGTAATCGGTGTTCTCTGTAAGGATTACTAAAGTATTGAGAATACTGGCGTGGCCAAATGGATTATTTGTCCACTGTTCTGACCGTAACCTATGGAGCCGCTTCGTCCTCTTATCTCGTTGTGAAATGTGTTCAACAATTCGTAATAGACAGAAGCAATGACTTTTCAGCAGGAACGGAAGTCATACTGCATAATTCTTACATGGACGACCTTTTAACTCATTATTTTTGGTTAAGCTGATTGCCGCCGTCTTGCACATTTGAGGAACCAAGAATGCTGAATCGAAATGGTTACTGACTTCGCAAATAGCCAAGGAATTCTCCTCTAGTCATCAATGTGATTCCAGAAGATCAACGCCAACCCCTGCACTCGTTGGTACTCTCAGGAGCAAACAGCGCTCGAACGCTAGGGTTTTTTGTCAACCCTCTTCAAACAATCTTGCATTTCTTGTCAATGCTCTCGAAGTAGTCATCACAAACCTTACCAAACTCCATTTACTTTCAGAAACATCGAAGCTACTTGATCCACTAGTCACAATATTTACGAAGATGCTTTTTCAACGCCTGTGGAAACCTACAGTGGACTGAGACAAAGCTGTCCCAAACCATACGAAATATCAGTGCCTTTGTTACAGAGACCTTATCATGAACATCGCAGTAATCAAAGTGCTTAGGTGTGTGTTGATGATAAAATTTCTAATGTCATAACAGATCTATCATGTGATGATGTATGTCTTTGCAGATGCCTCACAAACTGCCTATGCCGCTGCGGTTTATATTCGAACCATTTCTGGTGATGACAATAATTCAGAACAGCTCCTAACCCTTAAAACAAGGGACGCTCCACACAAGTTGACGACTTTGTCCCTTCTATGCTTAGAGCTATATGGCGCTGCTCTAATAGCACTATTAATCCAACATGGGTGAGACGCTTTGGAGCTCCACATCCTAAATATATTTGGGTGCACTGATTCAAATCGGTTCGGATACGTCAACACCCTTGCAAATGGTATACGATGGCAGTCAATCATGTGTGGCTGATCCAACACACCATCTGCGCAGATAACTGATTTCATGTCGAATCATGTCAAAACCGGGTGTGCCACACGGGCATACCACCGCATCACCTAGGTTTTCATGACCTCAGTAACGGATTTATATAATCAATTTGGACCTACGCACCGAGTCACTTCACGTGACAAGTCCCCCACAAGCACCACAAATTTTGGAACTCATCGATCGCTTCCCATCTCTAAGAAAACTAAAGCGTGTCACTCCATACATCTAACATGTCCTGTAGGACACATGACTTCATGCCGTGTCGCAATGGTGCTAAATTCAGTTCTTTTCGCTTTGTATAAGACTAACTCATGCATTCTTATACGAGAAGTATATTCAACGCCTGAACTCCAACCAGCCGGTGCGTGGTCACAGCAAGCTTTGAAGACAGACTTGCTAAGACCTCGTCCTGTAACTAGCAGGCAATTTTAACGCAGCGGAGGAGATTTTGCGGGTCCAATGAATCTTCGTTTTTCCCAATGATGAAGGTCAAAATCCTTAAACTCCACAATATTTTATGACAGAAAAATGTAAAGTTAAAGTTCTGCTTTATGTGACACATCCTTTCATCTCTTACATACACATGCCAGTGTTCGATGATGTACGAAGAGTATACACGTAAAATTAAAGCGAAGGAAGTGAAACCAATAGTGGACAAGTTTCAGGCTGAGCAAATAAACTCGCTACGTTCAACAAGGACGATCTGGTCCAGTAAGCAGAAAGTTCCAGCCAAGGTTCAAAGAAAAGGTGGAGAAAAAAGTAATTGGATCACTCAAATGAAAATAAACAGCCTTGGAATTTCTGATAGGCTAGGTTAGGTTAGGTTAAACAGGGGTATTATGGATATGCCATCACACAGACACCAGACACCAAAATGGGCCCATCGCGATCCCTGTGGAACCAGTTGAATTTGTCTTCAAATTGCAAAAACCTAAACAATCCCCTTGGTAGGACACCCAATTTTCCTGCAAAAGCTAAGAAGGCCTTTGAAGTTCGTGCCGTCTATTTCTCTAGGTTTTCGAAAAAGTATTTCCCTAAAAATTTTCTTCGACTACGCGATATTGTCTCGCATTCACACAGTATGTGTGTTATGTCCTCAACAGCTTGCAGATCACCGCAGAATCTGTAAATATCCGTATCTGACAATTTGAGTTCCTTTGTGTTATTCCGCAGAAGACAGTGTCCTGTCAGGATTCCTATTACTGTCCTAAGCTTATCCCTGTTTAATTTTATTATTGTAGCTTCCTATACCTTTTGCCGTCAAAAAGCGGCCGCAGAGACTTGGATATCCTGTGTCCTTCAAGACTTGACCACCTTAGGTTGACAGTCTTTGTAATTTTTTCCTCGATAATGCCCCTCACTATGCAAAGGGGTGGTTTCATGTTGGCAACCTCACTTGCCCTCCTTTTCTTGCAAGCTCGTCCGCTTGTTCATTTCCTTTAATAGCGCAGTGTCTTGGCACCCAGCACAGTCTTACCTGGTTCTGACTGCATAGTACCTTAAGCTCTGTGAGATAGCCCCTGACTGTATCAGAGTTGACGTTGGTTGATCCCATTGCCTTAAGCGCGGCCTGGCTATCGATGTAGATAGGGATATCACATCCGGATAGATCCTCTGATTGGAAGACACTACTTGCTTCCGGTAGTCTTATAGACACTTTTAGTTCTGGGTCTTCTGAGAAGATACCGAAACCTGTTCCTTCCTCTGTTTTTGAGCCATCTGTGAAACCTGCAATTTCATTTGACCTGATTATTGCATTTTTTTCCCAGTCCTCCCTCTCCGGGTATATAATATCATACGGGGTGTCGAAGTCGACCAAGGAAGGAATTTCATCCGTTAGAATTGAATTGCCTGGCAGTGGTATATCTGAGCAGTGATGATCTAAAAAAAGTAGCCTGTAGAATACTTCCAAGGACTTTAGATTTAGCTTATCCCGCAAACGCTGCATCAGATATGCAGATACGTAGGAGACTTATGTAGCTTCAGATGTTATTTTATTAAAGAGAAGGAAGCCGCCAGAACTTTATCTGAGTAACACATGATAAGGTGTTCGAATATAGCAGCCTCTACAAGGTCGAATCGTACTACAGAGGAACCAGCATCCACCACCAGGGGTGGACCTGGTCATAAACCAAAAGGCCTCTCCAGTTAGTGCGGACTCTGGCTAACTGCCTCCAGTTACGCACTCCGAATTGGTGGAGACGCCACCTAAAGCGAGGTTCTCCTAAACTGCGTTGTACTTACGAGTACCTCTGAGTTTGAATCGAAGACTCTTTGGGGTGAAGTCTTAGCCATTTTAGGCGACGTTTCCGACCAGGTAAATTTCATTTTTCAAGTTGTAGAGTTCATCGTTAAATCACCTTCTTCAAGCACCGTCAATGCAAACGGGATCAAAAATCACTGGATTGGCAAGAGATGTCTTTATCAGATTTAATAGCGGAGCCGTGGTATGCATGGTCCCTGATTTAATTTTGGTGGGGGCGAAAGCCCCCATTTATTCGGCTTAATAAAAGCTATAACTTAAAATTAAACTTAAACTAAAACTTAAAACTAAGGTTGGTTAGAGGGGTGAAGGCGAACGGATTTGAGGTAGGAAGTGGTGCGGTGGAAGTCAAAGACGCTAGGGTTTGAATTAATTTTTCGTAGTATACGGGAGATTGGTTCGTTCGCGCCATAGGAGGTGTGGCGGGTTGGGAGATAGAAGAGACGAGGAGTATGTAGATTACGAGGGTTAGTGTTGAGTTGTGAAGGGACGCGCATTCAACCTGACCTGAAAGAAGTCGATGAATGAAGAGAAAGTCGGCTGCATCTCTGCGTTCCTCAAGGGTTTTCAGGTTAATAAGGTTGAGACGGTTTTGATAGATAGGCAGAGTAAAAGGATCATCTCAGGGCAAACCTCGAAGAGCAAATCGAAGAAAACGGCGCTGGATGCTTTCGATTCTCGAGATATGAACGCGATGATATGGGGATAGTCCTGACTGGCGTACTCTAGGAGGGGACGAACAAATGTAATATAGAGGGACCTGGTCACGTATGGGTTGGTGAATTCTTTGGACCATCGTCTTACAAAACCTAGTGCAGAGTTGGTTTTAAGGATTATCCCATCCATATGCAAACGGAAGTTGAGCTCCCTATCACACAAAATGCCGAGGTCGCGAAGAGATTCAACGGAGGAGATAGGTTGGTTGTGGAGAAGGTAGAGTCGGGGAGGAGATTTGTGCCGCTTATGTGAAAAGGTGATGGATTGGCATTTGGTGATATTAAGTTGCAAACAATTTTTGAGGCACCAGATCGAAAAACTATCAAGGTCTTGTTGAAGAAGGAAGGAGTCATGGGGAGAGGAAATTGTTTTGAAAAATTTGGTATCGTCTGCGTAAAGGGAGACGGACGAGTATTTGATGATCCTATCGAGATCATTTATGGTTAATATAAAGAGAAGGGGACCGAGATGGCTACCTTGAGGAACTCCAGAGGTGGCCAAATATGGAGCGGAGTGGGCTGACCTAAAACGAACACTGTAAAAACGGTTTTCGAGGTAAGAGGATATCCATTTTAACAGTATGGGTTCAAAGCCGAGGGCAGACAATTTGAAGAGTATTAGTCGATGAGAGATTTTATCGAAGACTTTGCTAAAATCGGTTGCAACTACATCGACTTCGTTGCCGTTCTCTAGAGCAGAGGTGGCAAAGGATACGAATTCAACGAGATTTGTGGTAGTTGACCTACCCTTTAGGAAGCCATGTTGTCTAGGAGAAATAAGTGATTTGCATTGGAAGCTTAGAGCTTCATACAAAATACTTTCGAGGAGTTTGGGTATATGGGAGAGTTTAGCGATTGGACGATAGTTTTTTATTTCGTTCTTTGATCCCTTTTTGTGGATCGGGGTTATAAAGGAGGTTTTCCAAACCTGAGGGAATTCTCCTTGTAAACGAGATCAGAAAGGGCAAGGGAAAGAGACGAAGAACATTTTTGAAGAAATATGGCAGGGAGGCCATCTGGACCGGGTGTAAATTCGTCATTGAGTTGGTGTAATTTATATTCGATATAGGAGGGGTCCAAAATGTGAGAGAGAAGTGGGCCATTGGAGAAGTTCAGTAGGTAACGAAAATAGGATGGATCTGGTACAAAGGAGTCGTTGGTGAAGGATTGTTTAAAGAAGCTGGCAAATAGGTTGGCAATGGTGAGTGGATCGGTTGATGACTTGTTGTTGAAAGAGAGGGAAGGAAGGTAACCATCGGACTTTCTTTTGTAGTTAACAAATTGGTAAAAGGACTTAGGGTCATTTATAAGATTGACTTACGCATTATTAAGGTAACGCTGGTAAAGGGAATCGTAAAGTTCGGTGAAATGAAGATAAGCACCAAGATAATTGGAATAGTAGGGAAAGGATCTGGTACGCAGGAAAACAGCCCATAACTTGTTTCTCTGATTTCGTAAGGAACGAAGCTGATTACCTCTATTGCGATGTTCTGCCCAATTCGTCGGTTATGTGTGTCCCTTCTTGTTGAAAGCATATATTTACATTTGCCTCATCCACGACTAAACCCATTTATCTGCTTCTGTTCCAATACTTTCGAACACTTCAGTGACGGCTTACTCAGTTCTGCAATACACATTAGTGTATACCAGTAGTTGTACAGACTTTTGAGAAATTGTTCCTTTGGTGACAACTTGTGAGTTCAATTCTCTCAAGTACGAACTTGAAAAAAGTGCATGAAACATTACCTTAACGCTTCTTTGACTTCAAAGCCCTCTAAGAGGTTCTTTCCGACGTTTACGCAGCACAAAAATTCTTTAACCGTCATTTTGTAAAATCTGACGAGTTTTTCAAGGACACCGATGCTCTTATATGCCGCCTTAACATTAATAAAGGGGTGAGGGCTATAGATTTCGACATCTTGGGTTTTTGCAGTGCGAACATTTGGACTAACTGGGCCTAAAACTGCACTAATAGGGAACAATCAGATCGTTGGTTAATTGCTTCAGGCGTTCAAACAAGAAGGCAGATAAAATCTCATATGCAATATTAAGGAGACTGATGTCTTCATAATTGGCACAGTAAAGACGGTCTCGTTTCTTGTAGTTCGGGCAAACGGTGCTAAAGTTCCATTATTCAGGCATGCTTTCTGTCGACCAAATCTTTAAAATGAGTTTGTACATGCCCACTACCAAGCTGCCTTAAATTGTTCAGCAGGTAACCTATTCAGTCCAGGAGCCTTGTTATTCTTGAGCTTGGATATTATTCTCCTCACTTCAATTTGGTACGCTAGACGGATCTCTTGAATATCACCGCCACGGTTGAATGGTGGATTCTGCCTGATAGCGGAATTTGCGTTGTACCCACTGTTTAACAGTCTGCAGAAATTGGTGTTCCATATCTCCAGAATCAACCATGACTGTATTTCTAAATTCCCTTGTTGGGTCTTGTTGCCTCGACACATTATTTCTACTTTTTGGTAGAACTTCTGAACATTATTCCCGGTGGGGCAACGCCTATTTTCTCGCTCTTATACCCTTTCATGTTAAATCCAGCACATCAGCTGCGGTGCTATTGATGGCTTCTTGGCATCGATGCCACTGGTCAGCAGCACAGAACAAGATGTTGAGGTATACCCGATCGGCAAATACTCTGACGGTTTTTGCAATTGCAGTCGTCCAACGTTAAATCTCCTCACAGTATTTCTTCGTTATTGTGGTCTTTGAAACATCCGTAGGCCTACCTCTGCAAATTCGATTTCGAATTTGGACATCGCTAATAGAAGAGAAGTGCCTTGCGTCGATCACAAAATGTTCGTTTTGATGATAAGGTGCCTGCCATGTCTCTTTGTGGATATAAAGGTAGGCAAACAGTATGCTAGCTATAATAATGTTCCTCCCCGCAGCAAAGTCAGTTATCTGAGCCCGTTTTGTGGTTCTCAACTGCGTTGACAAAAATGTCCTTCCTTCCAATTTTGTCATTCTTCGAACATTAGAATTATTCTTTGGTAGCGTTGTTTATTTCCTCTGTGTGGCCGTGAGTGCATATCTGGCTGATGTTGGCAAACAGAGCTCTGATGCGTTGTGTTATTCGCTTTCGTGTCGATAGCTCAAGATTTCTTGCCTACAGCAATTCCGCACCCAAATAGACGCTGTTTGTTTTGTCCATATCAAATTCCGCAGGATATGTAATGGCTTATCCTTCTTTTGCCCGGCCCATTCAACCACACTTGATGAACGTCGTTGATATCTGCGTTATGGGCAGTCGAAGGCCTCTGCTAGTTGCTCGGCTACATGAGGTCTACACAAGGTTCGAGCATCCCTAACCTGGAGACCCAAACTTTTCTAAGACCCCTTTGGCTAAAGGTTGCTAATATTCCGAAGACAGTAACTCATTTTTGAAGTATGAAAGACGCCGTTGACACATTTAGGGTTCATTCTCCACCATCTCTATTTCAGCACCCTGATTCTTACTAACCTCAACTCCAAATACAATGAAATAGCCAGTGTAAGGTATCTGCTAAACTGACCGTTGATTCACTGATTTGAATTCATCCACCGTACAGCCTTCTTCTAAGGTTTAGTCCTTTAACTTAAATTATCCTTAAAAATCTTAAAGTCTGGCTGCTGAAAGTGAGTCTTACACAACAATTAAGTTTTCTGTAGAAGAGAACGCTCGTTGCAGGGTGCTGTACAGCCCAGACAACATCCAAGACTACAGACGCAGTTTTCTTCATTTCTAGTCTCCTGAATATGCATACTCGTACATTATGTGAAGTGTTTTATTCAGCACGGAAAGTGGGACAACGGTTTTAAATATCATGGATATGTAATGAGGGTGCGGTCTCTAAAGCATGCTTACTTGGAAATGAAGCGAAAATCATTTCTTTCTCAGCTACAGATATTAGAGTGAGTTACATCAAGACCTGATAATCTCAGAATGAAGATTAAATAGACTTCATCCACTGTTTATCGATTCCTGATGGATGAATAGTTCTTTTCCATTAAAATGTATCGAGTTTCAAGAGCTGCGCCGAGATCCATTAGATGCACCCTGTCAACTGAGGTGGCCTAAAAACATCGATTTATCGGCACAGATTTTGAACGGTTTGCTGTATAAATCACATCCCCAGAAAGGTGAACTAATATAAGTCACAGTCTTATGCTTAGATGCAACATCTTCATACATCATATTACTCGTATCTTTCTACCCTACTCTGAGACCTTGGTCGATGATTACTTATCCATACATACTCGTACTCGTAGTCGTATATGGTATGTCATAGGAGGTTGCCTGATATCCTTAAATAAAATACCACACAATCGCTTGGTTTTATTGCCAGCGCTTAAGTGCGATGAATTTTCCTTATTGCTTTCATCCATCACTCCCCCATTTCGCCACAACTCCGGACTCGTATAGTTCATTAGATATTCCCCATCTCATTGCGGTCGCATTTAAATGATTAATACGAGTATAACAATTAGCTGCCGGTAAAGCCCTTTGTCCGCAAATTAAAACCGCATTTAAATCCTATCAGTTTATCTCAAGGTACAACCGAATACGGAATACAGGAACGTCAAATGCCGGCCAGATAGTCAGCCAGCCGCCTGTGTACCGTATTTAATGATAAATTATTTTAATCTTCTGCAAACATTGTCTGTTTGAATCAATAGATACAAAATGCCAGAGTAAAACTATTGTTATCCACGGCATAAGTGCTTTATTGTGCCCGCCTTCATCGTATTAATATTTTAAATTTTAACTAGATTATTGGAGCGACTACAATCGCGTATAGGTCGGTCGGTCGGTCGGTACTTGCGCGAGTATTTGGAGAATTTTTCTCGCTAATTGCTATCGAAAACCGCCGCCGACATCAAAAGGGTAATCCGAAAAGCCGCAATTATTTGCATCGCAATTCGGGAACAAAACAAAAACAAAACGAAAAAAAGAAAAAAATTCGTCCTTTCACGCAAATTTATCTGGCAATAGCCTGTTTACCACGTTATTAATTCTGTTAACAGGAGCATGTCTACACAAACCATGAACAAGCGATAAATCTGAGAATCTGTCATTGGCACAGGTTAAACGTCCATTCCGTTGGAAACTCGAAATCCCATTCACCCTTCCAAGCAACAACCACCACAAGTGCGAGTACTCGTATGTGTATTGTGTACCCGTACGTATTCTCACCTGCGCATGGATATATGGATGTATGTGCTCGTAATAAAATATCGCTGCTAGACACATCTCCCATCTAGTAGGTGAAATCTACTCGTATCCGCACCTCTGGCGCTAGTTGAACTTAAGAGTAGATGAGTGCATACGGCAATAACATCTGACCCATTTAATCCATCGGCAGTTAAGGTCTATGCTCTTAGCCGTTATCCGTGTCATGAATTACAACACAACAATCCGGCCACTTCACAGGCAACCAAAGGCCATAATCTCAAAGAAAGGTGACAGCTGAAAATCGCCCTTCCCAGAAGCCTCCTCAAATCAGCCAGCTCCGTGGCCAGGTAGCAGCAGCTAATTACCTTAGGCAAGGATAAAAATTGCCCCTAAAAGGTTGTGAAATAGGGCGGAGGTATTCGGTAGGTAGATCGGTCGGTCTGGTTGGTTGGTTGGTTAGTTTATCTGTAGGTCGGTAGCAATTGTGCTCTTCATTGGAGGCCACAACGAGAATATTGTTACGAGTATTGAAGCAGTTCGACTTTATTGCCAAGCGGATGTGGCAGGAATTACCAAGTTGCCATAATTGCGGCGACTGTAATTGTCAATCAGGACAATCAAAGTGCCATTTGTAATTGCGCCAGAGACTTGATGTACGGCCAGAAGAGAGTAGACAATCAAAAATTGTGGCTAATTGAGTACGACTTTGATGTGAAGACGAAACTTTTGCAAGTGCGATTCATTCGAATGGCTTAGGCTTGGTTTGGTTTCGGTAGAGATGTCTTTCAGGAGGCTGGTCTGTTGGCAATTAGGTCTTTTGGCCTCTATCCCGATGTCAATGGGGATGAAGACATTCGCCAGAGCAGCACTTCACTGTGTGTATGGTTGTTGTAGTCTTTTATTTGAAATGAATCCTCTGAATTACTCATGAGGGTTGATTGCCTGGTGGATGGACGACTATCGACAGTGCCTCTGGAAATGAGGAAATTTATTTAGGCGCAGCCAAAGTCGTTTCATGCGGATGGTCAAACTATCGACAAGGAACTTTAGATGTCTTTAATTAAAGGGTAAGGAGAATTATGGCAACGATTTTGGGGTGATTTATGTTTTGCCATTTGAAAATCGTACACACGAATATTCGCACGATGAGTATGCGTCGTAGGTTGGATGCATCACTTGTGAAATAGGCCATGAGGTAGCTGAGATGAAGTAATAAAGTGCTGATGGGTTCAGTTAAGTGAAATAGATTCGAGCATAAAACTAGTTAAAGCGATCTGATAGGTGAAAGCATTTTTGGACATAAATCAAAGAAGACTGAAGCTGCAATGGACTTAGTTGCCAACTAGAGGGGCTCGAGGTAGTTCTAGTTTTGTTTTTAAAAGATGTGACTTTATTCGAGTAACAGGTCAGGAGATTTCTCATAGTCTAAGGCATAGTCGGGCGCTGAATTTTGCTTTAAAGTTCCCCCTATTATAACGACGAGCAACACTTTCTATATAACAAGTCCCCTGGATCGTATCTTGCCACAAAATGCTTATTAGGCCTTAGGGCCTTCGATCTAACGTTTACTACATAGGAATTCATAGAAATGGATCTGCTTCAAAAGCGCAAAAGAACTAATGGAGTTCATAATGGAGGAATAGTTACCAATTAGTCACCGCTGCAATTTGACGCCTAAAATGTTAAACATGCACAAACATTTTCCTAAGTCTTCAAATGCAGAAAGACGCTTGTTATGGTTATCAGTCTTCAAGCCTTAGTTCACTTGTACGTTCATTGTGATACCATTGGGAGACTGGTAGAGAGCGATGTCCTTGTTACCCCTGCACTGCCGAGTTTGTTAAGATCAATTAACTTTATGGAACAGAGTACTTTTAAACCTTGAAAGTGGTCTAAAGAAATGCTTTCTAATTGGTGCCAAAGCAGAGCAGTTCCTCTTCACCTACGCAGCTCCTGCAGAAATAATTGTGCGGAATACCCAACCATTTCAACAGCTAGCAATTGCTAGTTTAAGACTGATCAGCTCTCAACCGTTTGGGATCAAATTTGGGCCATTTAAGTGTAGATCTTTCTGGGTATTCCCATGAGTTTATCTATGACTGGCCTTAAAAATTTATCAATTGTTTGGCGAAGAAGATTGGTTAGTTGAAGTTGTCAAGCTGCCCACTAGTTATTCCTAGGTATCTGAGTCGGGCTAGTTCATCAGCAGGCTCAATGAGACATTCAAGTGTCCCGGAACCCAAAAAAGTGCCAATTTTTGCTGCTGGGCTATCTCTTTATAAGATACAATATCTTGAAGTAGGCATCTATTTTCTGCATACATTACCATCGAGCATATTATGTTCAGTCTGCTACAAGCAGACGTCCTCAGATAAGATTCCCGCGCGTAAGCCTTCAGCTGTTTTAAGTCCATCTAAGAAAATGGAGATGTGCTTATTTACAAAAACTTTGCGTTGCCCTCATTCATTCAATCCTGGGAAATCGATTCACATACCATAAGTTGAAAGTCGGTCAACTTGTTTTTTTTTTTTTTAGAATTTGTGCCCGCTCAAGGGATTTAGGTACCCTTAAAATACTTGCTTGCACAGTGAACGTTGGTTTTAAATACTTGAAGGTTATAAAGACTAGGAAATAAAGAGATAGGCTGGGCATTCCATAAGCGAGTTGTACGGCTTACGAACGAATCACGATATTTTAGTGTACGTCCGAAAATGGGCTTGAGGGTATACTGATGAGCATTCATAACGAGGCGGGTGTTTCGGTTAAAAGTTTGAATGGGCGAAATGCTACTGGCGATTGCTGTGGAGCACTGTTGGTGGAAATAGCGATAAAACAGAGTGAGACACTAGACATTACGTCGGTGTTCGAGGGTGTCCATTGTCAGGTTGATCTTAGTATCCCCTATGAGTTTTATCGCACGGTTTTGAATCGTATCTAGCAGGTGCAGAGATGTTTTGGGAGCACCCGACCAGATGTAGGCATTGCACTCCAATTTTGGGCGATGAATGCCTTATATATTGAGGGCAGATCAGATGGCTTGAAATATTTCTTACATCGCTTGAGGAAAACTATATTTATTGTTCGCAGCATTTGTGGAGACTTGAAATTTGTGGTTGTTTTAACAAAAGTTGTCATTGATACACATACCGACAATAGAAAGTTTCGCTTTAACGACGTCAGGCAGTATTGTGTTTTGGAAGCGTTTAATTGTACCCTGTTGTACTGTTTATATCGGCAGCACATCTTGCATTCTCGTTCTACAGCTGAAGCGCAGGGACCCGAGTGCAGGAACGAATATGAAAAGTAGACAGCACTGTCCTTATCAAAGGAATATATTGGATTAGAAATAGCAGAAAAGATATCACTGATGAAAAATTAAATATGTATGGGAAACAGAATGAAACCCTGGGGCACATCAGAATTTATTTTGTGAATATCGGACTTGAAGCCAATTCGAATTGAACGTTCTGAATAGAAATTTCGAGTCTATTGAAGAGGAAACTAAGTATCGATGTCAAATGCAGGAATTTTTGACAAAAGACCCTGACGCCAAACTCTGTCAAATGACTTGAAAATATCAAGTGCAACTATGTTGCTTTCGGCATGTAAATGCGCTCTTTGGTTCCGCTTTTAAGTGAGACAGGCCATCAGATCACCCGTTGACCTGTTGCTACGAAAACCGTACTGCCGGTCATTAAGAAGTTTTCGTGTTACGAGATATTTCAGGAGCTGACGGTTTATCAGCGCTTCCATGATCTTGGTAAGAAGGGACGTAAGTGCAATGGGCCTGTAGAAGGAGAGAGAGGAAGATTCGCCCTTTTTAGGGACGGGCTGTTTTCCAACTTATCGGAAAGAGTCCTAAAGAGTAGGATTGATGAAAAAGTTTACGCAATGGTTTTGCCAGCGAGGAGGAACACCTCTTCGGAAGGAGGGGAGATATACCATCTGGACCAGCGGATTTGTGAATGTTAAGATCTTTAAGAACTTTTGCTACCACACGAGTGCGAAAGTGGATTTGTTCCATTGAAAATTCGATGCACTCAAGTGTAGGCGGAGACAAAGCACAATCTGGGAGTGTTGAGCTGGACGCAACGTGTGCAGCAAGCAGATTGGCCTTGTTCAAAGAGCTGACAACTGGAATATCATTATAAATGAGCGTTGGGATGGAGGATGAGACAGAATTTCTAATATTTTTGACGAACGACCAAAAATTGTTACTACCTTTGGGACCGGTTCTCCTCAATTTTTGGTCGTATTGGAATTGTACACGTTTAAGAAAGACGTTGCAGTCCTGGCTCGTTTACACTTTTTTCGGTTTTCCTCTGTTGGGTTGGTCTTGAAGCACCGAAAAACATTTCTCTAACCCTGACAGCCTCTTTACAGCTTGAGTCGTACCATGCTTTTTCTTTTGGTTTGATACTCTTCATCCGATGAGGGTTTCTCATTCCAAAGAGAATGGTGTCTGTGATCATATCAGCAGCGGCATCCACGTCGTTATCGAGGAAACATAACGAAACTATAACATTTTTATAGACGAACCAGACAAATGCAATAATTTTCCGAAATTCAACATCTCCACAAAAGAACAACGCTTCCCAGCAGATTTAATTTGATAGCATTTCAACATCAAAAAAATATTTTACCAGCACAACGAGCAGATGAGCCCCATATGAAAACGATCAATTTTTATTATCTCCGCATGTATCCTTTTCATACAGAACCACCAACGGCATAAATCAATGCAAATTACATTTGATTTTCCTTATAGCGACCTTGCAAATTTCGAACCACAATCTGGCAATGATTAGGATGAAGACCCATCGTAAGAACAACAAGAGAAACCTTCGAACAATCCCATTCCCCATGGATCAAATCATTCTGAAGAAGCTCAGTGTTTGTCTTCCATTGTTTATATTAAAAAAAAAAAGATATAAACCGGACCATGTTGACTTAGGGATTGCCTTTAAAAATTTCGTCTATCTAAAGTTATCATAAAATCAAAAGAATTGAAAAAATAACCCCCCCCCCCCACGTTCAGTTGTGTGATTCTGTTGTTCTTTTGATTGAAACAATAATAAACTGGACTTCCAATAAGGGTTGCTTCCACGTGACAAATGCTGCGAATATCAATAAAAATAATGATGCAACCATGTAATTAACGTAAAACCGTCTATCAAACATTAAAAATTCAACACTATTTCTTTCGTCCCTGTCTCCATCCTACAGGAATCTCCGGGACACCGATATCATAAACTTTTCTGTCACTTTATACTCATACAAGTAACTCGCATTTTACGAGCCCACCACTTCAACACTTAATAATATTAGCCCGAAACTCATTACCTTACAGCGTTGCGTTCCTAAAAATTTATCGACTTCCTCGTACACGTGATAGTGTCCGCCATCGCAAGTAATTTACAACAAAAACAACAAAAAATTTATTTTTTTTTCTCTTTTTTTGTTGAAGAGAAACCGATGCCAGGGCAGTTCTTACCGACACGTTTCTGGTGTTCAAAATGCATGAAATTAAATTTCCGCCATGCAGAAACTCAAAAAAATTTTTCACATAATTTAATGTTATGCGAGGTGAACTGGAGAGGGACGACTCAACTTTCGGAGTTGAAGTTGAGTTTTTTTTTTTTCTACCTCTTTCCACTCCCTGTCTTTTCGTTCTTTGTGTAATGCCATTCAAAGGACCAGGAACCTACTCTCTCGGTAGCAGTTCAAAAACAAAAACAAAAAAAAAGGCAAAGGCAAAAAACACCGTTCGTTGTATTGAAAAACCGCGTCACCATCGTCATCATCGTGCCCTGTATTATCGGAGTAGAGCGAACATGATTTCCTTTTTTTTTTTTCATTTTCGTCCTTTTTTGAATTTCGATTCACCATAAATATGGACTCATTTAATTTGAATTTCAAAAATGCAAGACACTTACTTTGAGGCCCATAGCATGGTAACGAAGTAAGTCCCTTTGTAGGAATTTTTACGTTCTTGTGCTTTTCTTTCCGTCATGTTGTCGAGAGTTCATTGGTTTTCTGATGAGTTTTCCAAAACACTTTATAGAATTTCTGTCCGATGCCAAAATGGATGGGGGTCCTAGAATTTTTTTTCAACTGCCGACAGCAAAGTAACTTCATTTGTTACGCCAAGGGTTTGCAGCATGTCCATTATAGTGCTCAGGATTACTTATGGCAGCATCGACTTTAAATACAGTTGGCATACGACGTATGTCCGAGGACATTAGAGAATATTTATGTTGATATAAGGAGCCCAAAATATTCCAATTCATCCTCGAAAAACTTCTTCTTCAGTTAGTAGAGTCTTTGACCATCTGCCTCCACTTGCGCCTTCCAAGATGGTTCAGGTTAAGGATCTACATAGAGTCACCTTCTTGCTTCTTAAATAACGCTTTATTCTCAACTCTTACCTTGATTTCTCACGACGAGTCCTGAACGGATGTAATAGCTGAAAATGCAAATCAAAGTTTTAGCTGACTATTGTGACAATCTGTCCGGCTCGTCGATTTTGTACATGTTTCTTTATTGTTGCTAGTTCTTGTCAAAGTTTACTAACATGGCAAAAACAACAGCGACCATTCTCAAACATCATTCCATACAATATATCGAGTTTGGTAGGGATGGGAAGACAAGGCTCTTTAAAGCCCTTTAAATCGATAAGGAGATGGTTTATATCGATAGAGACTTCTTGATTTTCTTGGTTTTCTTTAGAATCTGCTGAAGTGCGAATATATTTTGTGAACGCACAGATAGGGTTCAACCAGATGGCTGTCAAATGGTTTCAGGCGTTCACACAATACGACAGATGAGACTGCCGCCCATGCGCCACAACAATGAGCAACTGTGAAAAGATATATCGTAGAAAGCTGCAATAGCCAGAGACCGCCAGAATCTTTACCGAACGCATATCCCGAAATCTTTCAGCTACTCCTATACTGCCAGCATCTACTACCGAGGACCAGTGGCAACGCTGCCAACGTGTCATCAGAGGCGCCGCAACTGATGTGCTGGATTTCACCCGACTACCACCAAGAAAGCCCTGGTTTGATGAGGAATACTGGCAAACAAATGCATCTAAAGAAGAAGCCTACAAAGCGGCACTGCAACGAAGGACGAGACCCGCTCATAAGCTCTACGAGCAGAACATCGGCTTCTCCAGAGGAAGAAAAAATAACAGAAGAAGTGCGCGATCGAAGATATTGAGAGATTGTACTCCTGGAATAATGCACGGAAGTTTTACCAACAGTCTAGAGGCTGTCAAAAGCTCCTACTGGCTGGCATCGGCTTACCTTGTCCACGATCATGTGGACCCTCTCCCTGATGATAAGCTAGAAAGGGTAGTACTGGAAGCTGAAAGGCAAAAAACTGACCTCAACATCGGATGCGACGTTCATCACACTGTATGGGGCAGTATCGACATCAACGATAGAGGTGAATCACTTTTTGACTATATTTGAAGTACTAACCTTGCAACACTGGCAATGAGCCCGCTTTTATAACTAGAAACCGGCAGGAAGTGCTACCATCGAACTGGATGGTATCGTCTGTGGTCTGAAAAAGAGCCACAGATACATCCAATTCAGCCTAAGTGATGCTCCTCCCAGTCAGCCAACATTCAGGAATTATCGGAAAACTGATTGGTCAAAATACTGAGGAATACTATACTGTCAGAACAATATTCTCTAAACTCTCAAGTCCCCTCGTAACACCAATGAACTTGACATGAAAGTCAGAGAATTCACCCTGGCTCTCAATCAGGCCATGGCCGCTTACTGCCCCCTTATTCAACCTAGAGGCAAGAAAAAGCCGTACTGGTGGGCATCAGCACTGGGGCTGCTTAGAAACACTAGCAGAAAACTTTCCAACTTAGCAAAAAGCACAAGAAAAGTGACTGACTGGGACTCATGCAAAGAATCCCTCAAATTATACAAGAAAGAACTGAGGAAGAAGGTCATGCTGTGACAAAATCACGAAAACCTCTGAGGCATCGCGGCTAAGAAAAATCCTCTATACAAATCCTATGATACCTAGCTGTTTGAAAAAAACCGATGGCTCTTGGACAACCTCAAGTGATCAATCACTCAACCTGCTACTGGACAACCACTTTCCAGGTAGCTCCCAATTCGCGGCCAGTAGCAACCCAAACAGGCCTACTGCAACCGGGACCAAAATGCATGGTCTGATCACAAGAGACAAACTTCCTCTGGGCGCTGCATAGCTTCAAACCATACAAGTCTGCTTCTCCGGACGGTATAATACCTGCCGAGCTACAAAGGTCCTCAGTTATTATTCTGCCCCCGCTAGAAAACATTATGAGGAGCTGCGTAGAACTGATCCACATTGCACTGTCATGGAGAGAAGTCAATGTAGTTTTCATTCCCAAAACAGGAAAATGTTCTCTTGTTGTCCCAAAGGACCTCAGACCTATAAGTCTATCATCTTCCTTCTGAAAATTCTAGAACGACTGATTGATATCCATATACGAGCTAAAATTGATCCTAGAATTCTGTCAACGGCTCAGCATGCCTACTGTAAAGGAAAGCCTGTGGAAACGTCTCTGCATTCACTTGCTAGCCACATCGAACGATCCCCACAATGTAGAGAGTACACAATGGTTGGTTTCCTCGACATAGAGAGTGCCTTTAACAACGTCAACACATCTGTAATCATGACTGCGCTGTCAACTCTGCAGGTAGACGACTCACTTCGTGAGTTGATCAGTCTTATGCTAAACAGCAGGATAATCAACTTCAAATTGGGTGAGGCTTCTGCTAAAAGATTTTGCAGCAGAGGTACGACGCGGGCGGGGTCCTTTCTCCCTTTCTCTGCAACTTAGTGCTTAATGAACTGCTGATACACCTGATAGGATATCCGCATCCTTTCGGATAGTCAGGCCGCTATCAAGTCCCTGGACTCTGAATTCTAAAACCGCCCTTGAATGCCGATCATGCCTTAGTGAGATGGCAGAGCAGTTCACCTTTCTTGGATGCCGGACCACAGAGACATTCCAGGGAACTGTACAGCCGATGAACTCGCCAAAACTGGAGGCAGTTAGCTAAAGACCGGGCTAGCTGGAAAAGCTCGTTTGTTTAGGGCCAGGTTCACCCCGAACTGTAGCGCAACCTAACTAAGAATGTAAGTAAGAAGCATTTATAAGTGGAGCTGTTTGTAGGATCATCATCGTCAGAAAAACTTTCTTCCTGTAAATAAATTTTGTGTTCTTCCTACCAAACCATTACCGAAAATAGTTCGTCAGAAAGGCCGTTTTGATAGCCTTACTTCATCTTGGTTAGGTGGAAATCTTGGATTTATTGAAGTTTTATCCCAAATGTTTCCTTTCAATTCATTGGTGGTTCTCTCTTTTAGCTATCCAATACATCATCAAGGCGCAAGTATTGGACATTTCTGTAACCAAGCTTTAGCCGCCCTACTGGACCCAGCCATCTCAGTCCGTTGGACCTTCACTCTTCTGGCTAAGTCAGTGTCACTGCACTAACCTTACAGGTGATGTCTATTGATTTGGAGCTGATGGTAATGTGAATATTAGGTCGATGGTGGAATTTCCTGTCATAAAGCCACACACGATCCCCTTTCTTGAGAATCAGACAAACAATGCTGGGGTTTCATTCATCGGGCATGCTTCCGACCGACAACATTTTTCATTTGATTTAGTGTATGCTCCTTACCATGTCATCGCCTGAAGTACTCTGCAATCATGCCATTCGCTGCAACCGCTTTTTTGACTTAAGCTTAAATATGGCTATCGTCACTACATTGGGTGGACGGAATTATTGGACTACATCGTCCAGGTTGAACGGCTTATTCCTCCTGATAGCCGCATTTAGTTTATCATCGACGTTATACAGTCTGCAGAAATGATCCTTCCAAATCCTCAGCATGCACTGAAACTCTGCTACTATATTTCCTTGTTCGTCTCTACAAGCTTTGGTTAGGGGTTTTGTCCGTGGCATGTTTTTTTTACCTTTTGCAATAACTTCCGAATCCCATTTCTGGAGTAGCATCTCTCAATTTCTTCTATCGCACACTTCTCCCTCCTGAGAAGCCGGTGTTCGTTCCTCCTCTTCTACTCGTGATCATATACAGCGCCGCTTTGTACGCATCTAGCCTAGCTGCATATGCTAGCTGGCAATCATCGTCAAACCAAGGGCCTGGCCGAGTAAAACCCAGCACATCAGAGGCGGCATCTCTGTTGGTTTTTTTAAAAATGTTGCTACTGGTCTTCGATACTAGATGCTAGTGGTATGGGACCTCTTAAGAGATTAAAGGAAACTCAATCGGAAAAGGACTTGGCGATCTCTTGCGATTGTAGCAGTCCGCCATCGAACTTCTTCACAGCTTGTCTTTGCGTTGATCGGGATATCCGCAACCGTACCTTGGCTACAACAAGTTAATGGTCCGAGTCGATGTTGGCCCCTTGAAACATTCGGACATCCATAATACTGGAGGAGTGCGTTGCGTTGTTCGCAATATGGACAATCTGGTCGGCGGTTGATTGATTAGGAGTTCTCCAAGTCTGTCTGTGAATATCGAGATCCGAGAACAGCATGCTAGCTACGGCAATGTTTCGCTCCGTGGCAAATTCGGTTAGCCTCAATCTGTTATCAGAGGTGATATCGTACTGGCTATACTTTCCGGTAGTACTACCAAATATGCCCTCTCTGCCCAACCTTGCATTAAAGTCATCGAGGACAATTTTATTGTCACACCTAGGCCACCGCTCGTAAGTCTTGCCCAAGAGCTCGTAGAAGCTATCTTTGGAGTCACCATCTTTCTCGTCTATATATGCATGCGCGCATATAAGGCTAATGTTGTCTTAATACGGATTGTTACGCGGCGCTCGTTAACATACCGGAAAGTCGAGATTTCTTGTCTAAAGGCAGACTCATAACAGGGGAAAGGATCCGTACGTGTACGTACATAAATGTGCGAATTCAAGCGAATTGTATCCAGTGCCCATAATGCCTGATTGCTCAGTTTTGTCGAGCTTTCATTCACTTTTGCCTTCGTATGTACGTGCGGCCAAGATGGCATTCCGTACGAAATTCTGGGGAATTCATCCGCTGTCGCGTTTATAGTGCTGCTATTTTTTTCTGCGCTGATAATTTTGGCAAATCGAGTTCTGAGGGATATCGACCAGTACCCGATGCTCGTCGATTTTTCACTATAAATGTTGGCTCATTACGGTGGCTAGCAATTAAAAACTTGTGATCTATTATGGCTTGGATTAGAGAATAATCTGGAGAGTTTGTGTCCGTGCTACTCCACTAAGTGTGACGGGAGTTAACGTCACATCCAATAATCACAGTTTCAAACATATAAGTTTGCCGTTGAAGAACATCGTAATTTGCGCATCAGGTTGACGCTCAAAACAAAATTCGTATCATTGTGCCAAGGTATTCCGCACAGTTTTAGTTGCCCAGCTGAGCGTATTTTCCAAGACGTAACAAAGTCTAATTAGGTTAAGGAACTTTAAAGACTCCTTCATTTCAGCACAATAAAGCCACTCGTGGTATACGAGTTTTCTTCAAGAAAACAATGTCTCTTCATATCGAATCTCAGCCAATGCTTGAACATCAATCTGCTTTTTGTTCATTAAACTGAACAGATCCACTCCAACTACATCGAATTCTGCTAAAATTCCCCACCACCCCTGCCCAGGCATCAATTAAACTTTCAAATTAATCATCCTCACCACTTAGCATCCAATTTATACCCTGCAAGCTCGTTTCGAAAATTTTTCATCATAAATAAAACATTTATGCATCGATAAATAGTGTTGTCGGTGAATCCCTTTTTCAATTATAAATTCAATAACCAAAAACAATTTACAATAATAATTCTGTTTGGTGGAAAAATTAAAAATTCACTCCGTTCGTTCCAAATCAATAGGGCACATGGGCACGGGTACTGTCCTGGCACACCACCCAAAAGCCGCATATATAAAGCTGGCCTTTCCAAATACCCACACTGAGCCAGTTCTGTTCAGTTCGATTCGGTTGTATTTTGTTTTGTTACCAAGAATCCCAGGATAACAGGTTTTTGGGCAGTGCGATGAAATATTTCATTCCAATTACCGCAAAAGGCGAAAAGATAAAGCTGCCAATACAATTTCTGGCATACAAATTGAACTGGGTTTGGCCGTTGGCATTCGATTGCCCCAATTATCAATTCTTGATTGCGGATTGCTTGGCTCTTGTTTTCCTTTTGTTCACTTTTTTCACCGTCTATGCAGAGTGTCTTTATATTATTCAACATAAGACAGAAGTTGCTAAAGCTGCCGAAGCTGCATGCACGGCTATTGCCGCCGCTCAATACGGCTTAAGAAATCTTCGTTTGCTTCTCTCCCGCAGCCGAATGAGGAATATTCTACAGGAGTTCTATACGAAAATCTATGTGCCTAGGTGAGTGGAGAATTTCTGTGGCTATCCGGCTATCTGGATCTAAAAGGCTTCTTAAATCAGATCAGAAAATAGTGAGCTGCATATTGAGTGTGAAAGGAAAATGCAATTGGTGCACAAGATGACGTCGATATTTGTTTTAACCTTGATCTTTATCTACTTGAGGGTGATAGTTGTCATTGCCCAAGATCCAACCTCCAGATCGAAGCCGTACTTCTATCCAATGAACTTTACCTACGATGCCCAGGAGCCGTTTAATTATGTCATCACATCGATATACACTAGCTGGGCGGGATTCTCCACGGTCATCACTATGGGTGCGGAGGATTGCTTCATGTGCATCACTCTTGGTTACTGTGCCGTGCGCTATAACATCCTGCACAAGGAATTGAATTCATTGTATGCAGATTCATTGAAAGCATTAGCAAAACGACCACAACCACCAGCCCCAAATGAGTTGCATCGTATCTTCTGTCAGAAGTTGAGGGCCATCATCAGGAAGCAACAGATCATAGACAGGTAAGAAGAAGTCGAAATGGATGTTATCTATTTTTAAATGATTTTGATTAATGAAACACTTAAAGATTCTCAGAACAACTGCAGGATTTCGCGAGCATAATGGTCTTCATGCTGGTGTCGTTCGGAGTATTCTTACTCTGTGGTGTGACGTTGCAGTTGGCAAAGGTATACAATAGATCTCTTTGTTGTTTCACTCGTTTTTTCACATTTTTTTCTAGTTTAAAGTAATCTCATTTTTATTCATCTTTTATAACCTCTGTATAACCCTCAATGTAAATGCTTAAATATTATTTCCTATAAAAGAAATTTCATATATTTACCCAACTCGCGATGGGCCCGTTTTGGTGCCCCGTATCTGTGTGGCTCAAGTAGTAGTGGACTGGCTTGCAAATCGGAAGATTCGGTGTTCGAATCACAGCCTCGCCCGAAAGACATCATCCATTTTTTCTGTTAACGGAAATCAAGTAAGATGAGTAGTTGACTCTAAATCGACATCAAGCCAACTTCCACTAAGGATTTAGTCTCCAAGGATGTCTTCTCGTCGGTGCCTTGGAAATTTTTGAAATAAAACTTGATTTCTAACTGGGCAGTGCACTATGTACTTAGCCATAAATTCGACTGTGAGGGTCAAAATCTTAAAATGACCCTGGCCTATTTACAGGTCAGAGGCAGTATAAATATTTTGGCACTAAAAGGCAAAATTAGTGCAATTTACTTCTTTAAAACTTACTTAGACGACCGGACTTACGGTGTGGAACAGGATCTCAACTAAATGTCTTTTTAGCTAGCGCGGTCTTTTGCCAGATTTCTTTTATCCGAAGAACATTTCTCTCCAAACGCCCGAGAGCAATTTCATCCGCTTTCGTCAGCATTCAAGATTCTGCGCGGTAAAGCAGAATCAGGATGTATAAAGTCTTTTTGATTGCACGGGAGAGGGCTTAACTACTCCATTGACTTCTGAGGACAAAGGCGCAAAAATTAACAAGAATATCACTGTCCGAGTTGATAGCGGTTTCGTTGTAAATAAAGTCCCTTACTATCTCAAAGTTCTAAAGGGTGCCCAAAATCCACGCAAGAAGTATGTTTATTTTCATAGAAAACGCAGAATTAAAGATTGTGAGTATAGGGTTATGTATGGAATACCATATTGGGTAAATGTCCTCCAGGGTTTCGCTAGACTACAAGTACTCTTTTGTGGAAATTTCCATGACAGTTTTGCGTAAATGTGGCTAAATTTTGTTGACACTGCGTTCAATTTGCTCCTTCAAGTCATGGGTGGTCGTCGGCCACAACCTTAGACTTCAAAAAACGCTAAAGAAAAAAGTCTGAAAGCTTTAAATCGCATGATCTAGGCGGCCGATTCTGATCACCAAAACGAAAAATTACACGGCCAGTAAATCACTCACGCAGTAATTGAATTGTTTCTGCGGCTGTATGGCATATGGCACCATCTTATTAAAACCAATTTAGGCACAAAAAATTTGATTATCATGTCGCGATATCGAGCACCATTAACTGCTATTGCCTGATCAGTCGCATTTTCAAAGAGGAATGATCTGATGATGCCTTCAGCCCAAAATTAGCATCAAACGGTGATACGTTGTGGATGCATTTATTTCTGAACAATAATTCGTGGATTTTCAGAACCCTAAATTCGACAATTTTGACGATTAACTGTCATCAAGATGAAAATGAGGCTGATGGCTGAAGATAATTTTGTTTGGAAAATCAGCATCCACTTGGTGTTGTTTCATAATCCATTCAACGAACTGTCTTGTGCGTGGTAAGTAGACTTCAGATCTTGAGTCAATTTTTTGCATGGAGAAGCAAACCTTTCGTAACAATACGCTGTAGAGAGCTTCTCGAAATATCTAATTCTGGACCATGGTGCCAAATTGATGTTCCTGGACTGTTAGCAACATTCTCACGAACTGCTTCGATATTTTTTGTTCAACGAATTGTTGAAGGACGTCCAGGGGATTTAAAATCCAGTCTCCCAGAATTTTCGAATTAATTGTTGATGAAGTTTTCATTTTGCAATTTTGCACGAAAATTACGAACTGTTGCTCAACATTGGAAGCGCGTTGTTCTTTCGTGTACCGCTCCATTTTTAATAACCCTGAGCTGTCGGCTGCCACGCTGTTCATTTTTTTTCTTTGGGAACACTTTACCGCACAAATGGAACAGAATTTAAATTTTGCGTTAATTTTGGAACACCATTTAGCTATATTTGCTGTGTTGTGTGTCTCGCTTTGTTGACAGCATATATTTTGTTATTACTTTATTGATCGCTAAGCCCATCTTTACCGCTTCTGATTCCATAGTCCAAAACGCGCCTGTTACGGTTCTCATTTGTATCCTGGCAACAACAAGACAATAATCACTGACGTTCGGTTGGTTGACGATTTGTTAATCAGGAGTCAGTCAGGTTTTTCTGTGGATGTCAAGGTGTGGAAACTGTGTGCTGTTTATAGTTTCGTACGTCTCGCTTCTTAGCAATAAGTCTGTGTCCGTTTCGGATGTGATGTTGTATTCTTGCTTAGCTTGGCAATAACATACAGCGATTCGTCTCAGCGGTTGGTTATTTATGATAAACGATTTTTTAGGCAAGCTTCCGTGATTTACTAATCTCTTATTGCAATGGAGTAACTAAATTTAGCAATTAACTACGCCAGAGGTCCACGGTTCAATTCCCGCACCTTTAAAATGTTCAATACAAGCTATTAAATACTCGTACCTATGTATATTTAAACTTTAAGAACCATCTCGAAACTTTTTTTTTTATTTATTTATATATTGTAAATTCGGCTGTCAGATGGTATTCCAACGTTACGTAAGCATGTGCTGGATTTTGTTGCTTTCCAACGAGAGTGAATTGAACGAAGCAGAGAGTTCTTGTCAAAGACACTCTTCAATTTTATTATTATTGCAGTGTCGGGTGTTGTTGTTCCTTTGGGCTTTGCGCGGAAAATGTTTTCAGGTACAGGTGTTGGTGTACAGTTCACAGATTGGCATAATTTCTTAAACAAATCGTGCATATTCTCATCAATCTCTCTTGGTATTCCAAGAAGAATGGTGTCAGCTGACATTTTTTCACGTTCTAACTCATCGACGCGTTGGGCAAGTAACAAGTTAGCTGCTACTGCAACAGGTGGTTCAGGTGTCATTTCAAGCTGTTGGACTCTTTTTGACAGATCAGCTATTGTTTTGTCCACCATTGCGAAGCGCTGTACAAAATCGTTTTCAATTTTGTCAAGTTTTTCGGTTAATTTACGATTTTCATCCAGTATCAGTTCTTTTAATCCCTTGATATGTTGTTCGATCTTGAGTTCCAAAGATGTTTTATTTCCTTTTGTGTGTTTGCTTGTGGACGCAGTAGGCTTCATTGCATTCATTTGCTGTTGTTTTCCCCCATTGTGCGTTTTATTTATTTTATTTATAGACGACGGAGTGTTTGACATGTTGCAGGTACACAGATGGTCAATCAAATTTAGAATTTATAGGTACACAGAACACAAAAACTGAATGAACTTTTGCACGACTTTATTTGTCCAGCGCTTATAACCAGTTAAATTAGGCTTTTATGTTATTATTCGTGTTTAATATTTAAAAAACTTAAAAAATATTGCGTTGCGAATTTCAGTGTGTTTAGCATGTCATTTTTGACACTAGTTACTTCGGTGCTGACCTTCTTTTCATTATGCGCAGCGAAAAATGTTTATATAGTTTTTACAGGAAGATAAAGGCAAACACCATAGTTTGTAGCCATCGCCTACTTTAAATTCGTCCGTGAATCGCTTGCGTTTTTATTCTTTTCAACAAGAGACTGGTGCTGCAGCCGGTAGCCTGCAGTCTTTCCTGCTGATGGAAGGCCGCTGACCTCCTACAGAGGTCGGAAAGGCATTCGTTTGATCTGCTTGGGCCCTGTGGGGTCATGCCATCTGCAGTTGTGCTCATATGAAACCCAACTGTCAATGGAAACTTTAACCGGGGGCACAAGCAGACCCAAAGTAGGTTCGAGTGCAAATACAACGGCGGTTTCATTTCCCGTGATCCCACTGTGACCTGGGACAGTGATGTCTTGCATTCTTGAACTAGCTTCACAATATAGTTCGTTGCTATCAGGATTGCGTATATCTCCGCTTCGAAGACGAATGCAAGTTTTTCTAACAGGGAGTGAAATCTAACGTTGTCGTCCTCCAGAAAGACGCTAGCACTACATGCTAGACCGGTTTTGAAGCCATCTGTGGAGACCCGATTGCGTTTCTTTCCTGGCTCGGATTCTGGCCGAAACTACAATAGTTTTGGGCACAAGGAAAATCGATTCCATATTTTTTCTACAGCAGGTGTGATTGTGGTGTCATTGCATCAGACGATGTGTCCATAAAGCCAGAGTCAAAATACACCCGGCGCGCAAAGTCATTAAAGTTTCAGTGCTTGTTGTACCAAAGACCACTTGCAGCCCATGATATGAATATCTTGGGGAGGGAGATTCATCAACACATCTACTCGTATGTAGAGTGGAGAAAGGTATGCCAGGGAAAGCCCCCATGCAGCCGAGACAGACCGTTCTTTGGAGTCTGATAAAAGTAAAACGTATTTTCGTCATCTTTACGGTGGCAAGCCCATATCTTGTGGTATCTGGCATCGGTGTCAGGCGACTTGAAGCCATTAAAGGAAGTAATAGCATGTTTAATGGGCTCATCCGTCACTACAACCGATGAGATATACTAGCTTCAGTCTGGTGTTATTCAGCCCACCAGCAGCTTTGTTAATAGGAGCCGGTTGTGATTGCTTAATGGGGGAACCGTCCAAGAAGGAGGTAGACGTCAATCACAAGACGCCAATCATAAGTGTAGTCATATCCACTTGAGTACGAGTATTAAGTTCTTTTTTTTCGCACCGTACTTCTGGGAAGTTTCACAGACCCGAAGAGCTGATCCTATATGCCCTATATGTTTGGAACCTTTTGACAAAGTCGGTGTCGCTGTATAAATATCCGTCTTGGACTACTACGTCTGTTTACTGCGGCAGAAAGCAGGACTGAGATGATAAGAGTCTTAGCACTTACTTGTAGAGTAACCAAAACCAAACACCTGAGTTTCAAACCACTACATCACAAACTTTCCTTTCTCCGCCTTCTATTTTTCCGCCCGCGCCCTGGCAACAGTATAAGGGTATTCATAACCCCTTAGGCGCGCGTAAATTATAAAAAAAAAAAAACAAAACAAAAAAACTTTGATTGTTCGAAAGTTGGCTTTGCAAACTTTACTAACTTGCTTACTTCTGGGCCCAAAAAAATAGTGATTACGAAGAACTAGTTTTCTTTGATCTCAGCGTTGGTATTGGTGTTAGAAACAATAGCGGATCCCAAGCGGACCAAGTCTCTCACTTCCTCATTGTTACTCGTATATCGGCATGAAATTATCCGAAATGTATCTGTTGAATGTCTCTTCGGCAACAGCGTGTATTTCGCTTTGTCGTCGATACAAAAGTGTTGGCATGTCATGAGTTTTCGTTTTCTTTAATACTCTCTACACTCTCTTGGCAGAAGGACACACTGATATGGATTAATCAGATTGTTGACAAAAAGCCTTCGACACTCAAACAATGCAGCAACTGGAAACTTTTTAGTTTGGGCAGTATAAAGGGTCTGCTTTTTTGAAGATCGCCCAAGCAATATTCAGACTCCGAAGGCATCCTCTAGTCCGCCAATAATTTGTAGATGAGTAAATGTAAGCTGCTTACCAAGTAGCACTGCGGATATGCAATCGCCTCCAGAAGCTTTGTTGAACTTCAATTTGGAAATTGCTTTTCTTATTCGTCCGAGTTAAATGGATTTTGAAAACTACAAACTTCTGGCTTTAGTCCGACTACAATGACAGGTCCACATCCAAAGAATCGATATTTTTCGTGTGGATAGCAATTGCCGTAGCAGATGTCGTACTTTTTGAAGTTCTTTGTGTTCTACCTTTTCCAACTTGAAAGGACAAGAAATTTCTGCGACTCCTTGTATCAAAGAGACCGGACATTCCGGAATCATAGACCCAGTTTAGGAATATGAGAATTGCCCTTGACACATTAAAGGTTCATGCGGTTTTTTGAAAGCTATAGAACTATTTTTTATTAAACAGCACCGACGTTAATTGCGCTTGCATCGAAGGTCCTTATTTATTATGAAGAAGAATGATTCATGACATCATGACAATTCACTGATCCATTTAAAAATATAAAGTTGTCGCTTAATCGAGTCATTAGTCAGTCGATATTTTCAAGGGCAGTATGACATGTAGCACTATTCTGCTGAATCCACAAATTATTTGGATCAATGTAGTCCATATTTTCAAAGACATAATCACTGGTTTTTTACGGTAACGTTGACCACTGATTATAACGCGACCTGTCTCATTTTGTCTCATTTTGAAGAAAATAAAGACCGACCGATGGTGCCATTTAGCATTGCTTTTTATGGGTGAAATCTTATCGCATGAATTTGTTCTGGACTTGCTCATATCAGAAACATCAATTTTACTTCTTCACAAGCCCGTTGAGCCCCAAGTGAGCATCGTCCTAAATAAGATTTTATGATATAAAATAAGGGTAAGCTGCTCCAACAGCGCAATCCGTCACAAACCATGATCACGCGGCTCGAGTTTCTGCCCAAGTGGTGAAGACTGAGCTCTTTTTACAAAGTTGTTCACATAGCCGACGGAGAAAGGCTTAACTAATGCGATCGACGCTGAATTCATACTTTCAGATCTGCCGCACTTTCGCTCACAGCGACCACAGTTTCTTCTGTACACACATCGCACAGGTGGCTTAGCGTTATGTAGAGTATACGTGGTATGAAATTTGTCGAAACCATGACGGGAAGCAAGTTTACTTTGGATATGAGGACAAAGAAGATCACTAAGGTTTTCTAGATAATTTTGAATAATCCGAAAGTTCTTCTGGTATAAATCTATTAATGATGATTTGACAACCAATTCTTACTTACTTATTTAGGTCCTCGGAAACATAATGTCCGTGAGATCCCCCTACGCGCCATCGTGTACGGTTTCTGGAGATGTATCTCAGCTCTCTTCAACTCTTCCCCAGTTGTGCTGATTCCTCTTCAACCGCGGTTCGCCAAGCACTTCTAGGTCGGCCCATTCGTCTGCCTTTCTGCGTGAGAGGGTTCCATTACATCGCTTCTACTGCCACTTACATCTTTGTATAATAGAGTCAATGGGTTCCTGACCTCTTCTTGTATGAAGTTCATCATTAGAGATACTGTTGGGCCAGAAAATCCAGATTCGAGCAATACTGAACATAAATGTTAAGGAAAAAGACAGGTCAGTCATCCCTATTGGAAGATCTGTCAGTCAAAATGACACCTTTTCCATGCCTTTATTCCAAATACTGAAAAATCCTCCCTAGCTTGAGCTCCAAATACGTTGAGGTAAAAGAAGTCTACCATGCTAACTGTTGAGACTGAGACCATACCAACAGGACATCACTGGGTTGTTATTTTCTACTAGCACAAAACTGGTGTACAGGGTTCACACCAAGAGTAGGTATAACGAACACAATTGGTAGGTCGTAGTCATAGCCTCAGCCCTAAGCATCGTCAAGTTGACACCGGTCACCGACTTCGAATGAAGGTAGGTATACGAGTACGTGTACGTAAAAGGGAAATCAATTTCATTCCCGGATCAAGGTGGTCAATGGTTTCCAATCAAACACAACTAAGTTCAGGACTTACGTTCCTGCATAGAACCTCAACTGATTTCAGTTGCGATAGCCCTGACTCAGTTGCTCATCCTACATTCGTAATTTATTTTCTTCCTATTTTTCAAATTGTTTTCTCGTTTCCTTTTTTTTTTTGGTAAAGTAAAAAGAACCCAACGGCTTTTAGCCCCTTTTTTAAAAAAAAAAAAAAAAAAACTCTCATGGTCATATTCTCGTATTTTTTTCTGGTTTTTCTCTTTTAGACCGAATTCAGCATGGGAACGCTTCAGTACTTTTGCTGGTTCCTATCTCAAAGCTCAGAATTCCTAGTGATTGGATCCTTTGGTCAACGATGCACAGATGCGGTACGTAAGTCTGATGAATTTGTTGAAAATTCGCACCAAAACACAAAAAAAAAAAAAAATAATAATAATCAATCTCTCTATACATGGATTCCCTTTGGGGCAGGCCGGGCAAATGGCCGACTCGTACTACATGTGCAATTGGGAATCACTTCTGGTCCATGGTGATGGCAAGGCCAATGCTCGACTTATTAAGGACATAAGTTTTGCGATTTATCGATCCCAGAAGTCCGTTCATCTTAATGGGATGGAATTTCTGATTTTATCTCTCAAAAGTATTGGTTCGGTAAGTGAATGAAGATGGGTTGGAGCAGTAGTAGTAGTAGTAGTAGTAGTAGGGGATGATGTAAGGAAATACTGTGAGGGTTGTGGATGTTGAGGCAAGTGAATGACGTTACTGAGTGGATGTACAGATAAAAATGAAGAAAATCTCTAAATGAACTTTGTTTCTGCGTTTTTGCTTTTGTTCCAGGCTTTGAAGTCTTCGATGTCGTACTTTATGTTCCTAAATACGATGGAGGATATTACGAATAAAAGAAATGCCAATAAGTAGATTGAGATGAGAAAGTACATCCAAACACACAGATATACAGATACTATCATCGTTGATGATGAGCTTAAGGACCTGAACACCAGCGAGAAAAAAGAAGAAGAAGATGACGGAACAGAAATCATTTGAATAGGGAAATTAAGAAAAGTCAAAGTCGACACAAATTATTTCAATAAATACATAAATAACGGTTAATTCGATTTGACACAAGTGTGTCGGATGATCCTTTTATTGAGCAAGGAATTGATTTCGACTTGGAAAATAAAATCAAATTGGCATTAATGCGGATGTTCTTGGCAAAAAATGTTAAAGCCAATGATCGAAAGAAAGCGCTATTAGGTTGGTTCATTTGATTGATATATTGTAGCTGTTTATGGGATTATAACGTTACGAATATCAGCTGAGTCATGACGCCTTAAATATCACTACAATACAAAGTCATGATAGACGCATATCCACGCAATTGTTAAAGCATTTCCATACCAACATCTATCAGGCTCTGCGGTCAAGGTTAAGTAGAACGCATAAGCAATCTAGAGTTTTCCACTCAAGCGGTAGCTTCTATATTTAGGTCATGGAAAACCAGTTTCAATGCATCCTACATTTTAGGAGCTAACAACTCTGTGCACCGCTTTATTTTCTGTTTGACAGTAAAGGAGGACTTTTGCTGTCAACTCTTCTAAGATAGTCGCAATAATAGCTTGGCTGCTTGCTTATCCAGTAGAAAAAGATTGTTGCGCACTGATACCATTAGATACGTTGTCTCGATGAATCCACGACCAGAAGTGACGGACTGTCAAAGGTGGTAAAATGCCTCCAAATCGAAACATGGCTATCCGATGAAAAACTGCTACTTCATGTAGACAAAAAAGTTTCCTCAACAATTACTAATCTAACCTAGTATGGGGGCTTGTATGTCGATTGATCGATTAACTACTGACTGTTCAAAACATTAATTGGACCAGTAGCGCAACAATCAAGTTCGTAATGTAGTGATTGCTTTACCTCCTCGAGGTGGTCCCCGGGCAACTACAAATCCCTATACAGGTAGGTCAAAATTGCAATTGTGAGATTATCTAGGGTCTTATGCCTAGACTAGGTAACCTGGGCCAGCAATCCGCGTTACCGAAACCAGCCCGCTACGGAAACCGACTTAATGCCTCTGATAAGGACTGATAACACGTTGACGTTTGGCTATCGTACCCGGACTAAGATTGGTTTCTAGAATGTGAAAACTCTCCTTGACTCTCTAAGTGAAGGACCACAGAACGCCAGATTCCTTCAATTAGAGCATGAGTTTATGCGATATAACCTGGACATATTGGGAGTAAACGAAATAAGATGGTTAGATGCGGGTGAGTATCAATCCCCAACGAGTAACACTGTATTACTCTACTCCGGAAGAGCAACCGTAAGCCCCCGTGAATATGTAGTTGGACTGCTGTTAACACTTACAGCACGCAGAGACCTAATCCACTGGCAGCCACACGGTGATAAGATTTTAACGGCCAGTTTTTTAAGAGAGTACGTCGCGTCACCATTATACAGTGTTACGCCCCCACGGATGGTTCGTCTAAGGAAGAAAAGAAGACCTTCTACAACAAGTTGGGAGCTGTTTATAATGCAACACCCAACGGCAACATTGTCATTGTGATGGGGGACCTTAATGCCAAGGTAGGCAGCGATAACGAAGGGCTCAAACATGTTATGGGACGGCACGGATTAGGCAACCGCAATGACAACGGCGAAAGATTTGTTGACTTTTGCAACGCATATCGTCTTGTCATAGGTGGCACCATGTTTGAGCACAAGGCCTGTCATAAAATCAGTTGGGTATCAATTGACAGGCAAGCAACCTCCAACTAAATCGACAATTTTGCCATCAGCCGCCGTTTTAGAAGTAGGCTTCTAGATGTCCGAAACAGACGAGGAGCGGACATGGGGTTGGTACATCTTATGATAGCTACTGTTCAATTACGCACTGCTGCCGTTCGAAGATCTAACGACACAAGAATGCCTAGGTTCAACATAGACCGACTGAGAGTTCCCACAGTGCGCCAAAAACGAAGGGACCACCTCTCACGAGGAGTGGAAACAATCAGCAGCTCACTGCCCGCCACCATCCAAGACCATTGGTGTGCTGTGAAAACTGTTTTCACATCAGGTGCTAAAAGGATTGTCGGTCAATCGCAGGGAAGCCATGGAGAAGGATCAACGAACGAAAACAACTAAGAGCTCAAATTGCAGCAGCTCCAGAAATTGCAGAATCACCAAAGAGCTTATTGGTGGCCGAAGCTCTACTCAACACCTAGTGAAAGGCTTAGACGGTTCGTTGCTAATATCGGATGAGGATCAACTGAAGAGATGGAAGGAGCATTTGGCTTTGCACCCAAGTCAGACTCAAGTGTCCGTTGAAAGAAATTCCCGAATTCGCCCCACAACTCCCAGTAGGGAAGAGATTATTGTCGCGATCAAAGCACTGAAAACCAATAAGGAGGTAAGACTTGACGACATACCTGCGGAGCTGTTTCCAGCTGCGCCAACGGCATCAGCTGAGCTATTGTTCCCACTTGTCGGGAGAACATGGGAAGCCGAGAGTTTTCCGGACGAGTGGAAGAAGGGAATGATCGCCAAGCTCCCTAAAAAAGGAAATCTAATGCAGTTCAAAAACTGGAGAAGTATCTGCGTTCTGCCTGCTGTGGCCAAGATAATAGCTAAAATCATCCTGGAGCGAATCAAAGAACACTTCGAAGATACACTCGATGCCGAACATGCTGGTTTCCGCTCTGGATCCTCCTGTGTCGACCTATCAACACCTTGCGGATCATCATCGAACAGTGTGTTGAGTACCGATCACCACTTCCCCTGCTGTTCATCGATTTTGAAAAGGCGTTTAATGGCGTCTATCAGGCGTTTATCTGGCGTTTATCTGTCAATCGGGAATTTATCTGGCGTGCCTTGCGCAGGGGAAGCATTCCTGATAAATTAATAGCAATTATCAAGGCTACATATGATGGGTCCACATGTCACGTCTTACAGAGGAAGACTGTCTGAGGAATTCAAAGTCCGGTTCGGGGTTCGGCAAGGCTGCATACTTTCACCAATACTATTTCTATTGGTGATTAGCGATATGCTGAATGAGGCCTTGTTGACAGGAAATGGAGGAATTCAATGGACTCTTACATCTGAACTCAAACACCTTGACTACGCCGACGATTTATGCCTTCTGTCTCACAGAATAATGAACCTTCACCAAATGACAACAAATGTGGAGAGGGAATCAGACGTCGTTGGGCTGAAAATTAACTCGGCAAAAACAAAAATGATCAGCCTAAGGATAAACTCATCAATTGATATATGTATTGCTGGACAGACGGTTGAGAGAGTAGAGAGTTTCCAATACCTTGGAAGTATTGTCTCAACCAATAGCGGAACCGAACTGGATATTGCCAACCGCATAGGCAAAGCAAAATCTGCTTTTGGGATGCTATCCACAGTTTGGCGAAGTAATACAATTAGCTTACGCACCAAGCTACGACTGTTCCGTTCCAACGTTGAATCCGTGCTACTATATGGATGTGGTACCTGGAAGGTGACCACCACTATCACGAGGAAGCTGCAAACGTTTGTCAATAGGTGCCTACGCTACATCTTAAGGATATTCTGGCCAAATCGTATGGTTAACGAACAGCTTTATCAGAGAATGGATCATGAGCCTATAGGCACAACCATATAACGACGAAAGTGGCAGTGGATTGGTCACACTCTCCGAAAGGATGACAGATCCATAGCTAACCAAGCGATGCAATGGAACCCGCTAACTCAGGGCAGCAGGATGAACGGCGGTCCTAGGAGTACATGGCGCAAAACAGTTGAGAAGGAAGCACGGCAACTGGGAAAAAGTTGGGGAGAGCTGAGACACATTTCCAGAAACCGGGGATACAGGAAGGAATGAATGATGATGGATAAAAGATGCGCCTCTTCCACAAGATCTCTTGTAATCTGATTGATTATTCTTCCGTAGTGATAGTAAGTCATCAGGAAAGCAGGATCAAGAAAAGATGGAGGTAAAGAATATTATTAAATAGTAGTTCATCGCCAGGGACAAATTTGATTCGTATGACGATGCTAATTAACGTCAAGCTCAGTTTTGACCCTAATCATCTGCCTTCCTAACAATTCTCGAATGACGGCTTAAATCCATTTGAAGGAAAACGGGTTGACCTATGGGAAATTTAGATAGTTTTGTATTCATATCTGCATATTTTCTGTCATAATCTGTACAAATGTCCAATAGAACGGTGCGATAGCAAAGTCCACTAACCCTCTGCAAGTAATTTCGCGCTGGTACCTGGTGTTGACCGATATATTTTTTAAGCATCGTTGCTCTGAGCGATGACGCAAATAATTTTTGTTAGGGCCATGTTCAGCTGCTCCTTGGATGTTGGATCTTGCTTTTTGTTAGACTTTCCAGAGCATACATTTAGCGCACTTATGATTGATTTCGATATAGGTGAGGCCATCTTATGTCGCCGTTGAGAAATTCGTACAAAACTCACTGGCCAACAAAAGAGTTATGATCTTTTTTAAGTTTACATAATTACTTGCGTACGCGGATGACATTGAATTGACAGTTAGCCATAAATGAAGCTTTCGTGTGAAGTAAAGCGGAAGCGCCCGTAAGTCAGGGCGAAATAGAGTACATTCATGCTGTTATCGAAAATAACGACCACAACGACTTGGCCAGAAAGCCACCATTGGCAGATCTTTGATCTTTGAGATCTTTGTTTTAGGTCACAGTGGCCGCCCAGTTGACTGATAAGATCCTTTAAATAATATTTGAGACCTCCATCTCCCTAGGTCTTGTAGTTGCAAGGAGCAACGAAGTAGCGGAAATCATACACAGAATAACATGTGAGCTCAGCAGTCGATGGAAAAACAGTCTTTTTCTGGCTTTATACAAGACTGGCTGAGGGTTTTACTTTGCCGACAGCAGATGAAGAATTACATAAAGGTTTCGAGATAAAGATATCAGAGAATTTATTTATTTATTTTATTTTCTTACTTAGAGCTAACAATATGATTCAGTAATTTAAAATTTTCTGAAAATAATAGTAATCAATCATTAACTTGATAGTTAGTGTCGATTGATACAACAAATTCATTACTAATATAAAACAAAGGTTTGATGTGGGGTAACCATCGGATATTAAAGAATAAGTATTAATAGGCAATAAAAAATTATATAAGGAATTAAATAAAAAATATAAAATATATCAAGGTATAACTTGTGCTGAAATTAGTATAGTCGATCTGTTTTGAGTAGCGATTCCAAAACATTATAGTTAAGCGTAAATAACGAATCTTTAACTTTTTTTAAGAACGAATTTACATAGATGTAAAGTTGTTCTAATAGTAAGAGGCAAATTATTATACATTAAAGGAGCTATACTATAACAGTACAGAAGTTAGAAAAATGGGCTTTGCACACCGCTGGGATATTTGTAAGATACATTGTGTTTAAACGAAGACTATAATATTGATTTGATCTACTAGGAATATTACCATTTTTCTTAAAAAATTCTTTAAGTACTTTGAAAACATAAAGGTGTTTCAATGTTAGAATGCGAAGTTCTTTAAATAAAGGCCAGCTTTGGCTAGTACGGTTCTTATTATAGATAATTCTGAGTAGATGTCTCTGGGCTATGAGCAACGGCTTAGAAGACACCCCAAGTCGAGATACTATACTACAAGTTTGAGTGAGCTAAGCCATGATAAACTTTCTTCAAAACTTTTATAGAAGAATATGGCTTGATAAGATACAAAGCAAGTGCGATTTAATGGTTTGTATATGTTCTTTCCAGTTTAAGTTCTGGTCAATTACCACTCCAAGGTATTTAAAATGAGATACTGTTTCGATATTAAAACAATTACTAGAACAGCATGAATTATCCATAAGATTACATTTACCACAAATTTCCATGAGCATGGAAACATAAATTATAATCTTTTACAACGTTATTCGATAATTTGAAGGACATGAGTTTTGTTTTTTCACTAACACTGGTCAACAAAAAAATATTTATTTTTTACTCGGAGATAAAATCGTGTGATTCGTAATCGTTGGAGTTTATAGAATCAGGAAAACTATATAAAATAGCCAGGTCACATCGGGATTTTGTGAGAAAAAGCTTTTTTGAATTTAAGAATTTAACCAAAAATATTACCGAAAAATGTTATTTCTTGTAAAATTCTGTTGTTTTTTTGGAAGCATCTGCATTCCGTTTATAAGAACACCTCGGAGTCTCTCCTATAAGCGACCAGCAGCAGTAATCTGCCAACATTGATGGCTCCCATTTTTCTCTATTGCAGCAATGTCTTGGTGGAATCTCTCGCCGTGCTCATCGCTTACATCACCCATATTTTCAGAAAAGAAATTGAGATGAGAATGCAAAAAATGAAGTTTTAGCTACATGTTGCATCCCATTTTAGGATAAGCATCCAGTATTTTCTTTACCTAGGAAGTTTTCTGCTACTTTCACAAATGAACACCAGGCCTGTTTTTCTAATGAATTCAGAGTAGGAATGAAAGCTGGATCTTTTATAAGCTCTCTAATGTCTGGACCAACAAAAATACCTTCTTAAATTTTTGCTTCGCCTAGTGATGGGAACTTTTATTTCAAAAAATTGAAACCAGGTTGATCTTTCTTCATCGCCTTTCCAAAGTTTTTTATAAGACCCAATTTGATATGTAATGGTGGTAGAATAACACGCTGTGGTTAGCTCAATGAAGGATTCCTTATATTTTTTTCTCCACAAATAAAGTTTGTTCTTATAGGCCAATCTACTCTCACAAAGTGCTCTGATCTACTATCCCACTCACATAAAAAACAACAAAATTTGGTGTAACCTAGTTGTAGTCCAAGAAGTAGAGCAACAACTTTTAAATCCGAACATATCGACCAGTTATATTTTTTATATTAAATTTTTTCCAATATAAATTTCATAACATCGTAGGTTTCTTTTAAATTCACCCCATTCGCTAGAGGTATTGAAGGAAACTAATTACCATTATGAAGCAATACAGCTTTCAAACTAGCCTTTGAGGCGTCTATGAATAGCCGCCATTCTTCGGTTTTGTGCTCATAACGCAGTGACAGCATTAAGCCATTAATATCATTACAGTACACTAAGTTATCGGCTTTCGAAAAATAAGGAACAAATTCACTTTGTCGCGTACGGTACTCTGTAATTTTTACCTCTGGCTTGAGCAGATTCCACTGCTTTAACCTTGAGCTCAATATTTCAGACTTTTGTTTTGACAAATCCAAGTCTCTGACGAGGTCATTAAGCTCAATCTGACTGATGAGATGTGGTGCATCAGAAGATGTAAGGAGCTCAAATTCGGGATCATCCATGATTTCTTCTGAACAATATGACAAGGTTATTTCTGTGTCCGAAAGGCGTCCGGAAGGTGGCTTTGGAACTGGCAGAATTTCTGTATGAGGTACTGGTCTTGTTATAGAAGAGACATCTGCATATTTTATGGAATGCTTTGATCTTCGAAAAAATCCCTTCACATTGGTGCAACAAAAGTAACAATCTGTGTGACTCTGGGGCTCTCTCCATATCATAGGCATTCCAAAAGGCATTGCAGAAAATGACCCGTTAAACCAACCAGTTAGCTGTAGGTGACACCTAAGGCAGCAAATGTGTGGTGCCCAGAGTTTATCCTGATGGTTTATTTTAAATTTAAAATAAGAAAAGTAACACTTTTCAATAAATGGTGTTATTTTCTTTTTTCGGAAACTTGGTGTAAATTCTCCACAAATATAGCAGAATAAATCTGGACAATTAACACAAGATCATGGCATTTTATCACTTTAATGCACTTCTAATATTCTTCTTACGCAAATTAGTTTATTTTTTTAAATTACTAACAGAAAAACCGATTTAAACGATGTGTGATTCTATTAGAATTGACCTCGTTCGATAAAGATGTAAAAGTGTGTGCCGTTAGGTTGCTGTACGTGACCTGAGCAACAGGTCGAGTACTATAAGAAACACTATTCAGTATGTCCAAGTTTTTTCATTGTTGCCCAGTGTAATTATCAATTTGTGAAGCATAAACCAAATTCTTAATGTTTCTAAATCTTCTGATATTTTTGCAACACATTCGAATTCAGTATCAAGCTAGTATGTGAATGCAATGTCGTCTGCAAAGGCCGTTGGCACTCCAAGACCACTGGGTAAGACCAAAGAGAGAATTTATGTAAATTAGAAATAGCAATGGGCCAAGAACTGAGCCCTGTTGTACGGCGGAAATCACTGAAGCTTCCATTTACGTTGACCGTTTGTTTTCTCCCTTTAAGGTAAGAAGTAAACCAAATGTGTATTACTTTTCTAAAACCAGGGTTATATAATTTTTTTAGTAGAAGTTCATGGTGAACCATGTCGAAAGCTTTGGTCATGTCGATAGAGAGAGTCATTGTGGACTTATTACGGTTGATATCCTCATATAACTGGCTACACATTCTTAGAATAGCATCTTCGGTTGACCTAGATTTTCTAAATCCAAACTGATTCTTTCTAAAAAAGTTTATTCAAAAATCTCTGAGAACGAGGGTAGTAGAGAGATAGGTCTGTAGTTAGACATTTTCCTTTTATTTCCTTTTTTAAAAATAGGATTAACTTCAGCGGTTTTAAGGTGTTCAGGGAAGGAGCCGTATTGAACACTCAGATTAAAAAGGTAACATAGAACATCTATAATGTAAAAACATATTTCCCTCAATAACATATTTGAAATACCAACACTCGAACACGAATTTTTATTTTTTAATGATAATTTAATCCTTAGGGTCCTAAGGACTACCCTTGACGTAAAAGGTTGGAAAACAAAACTGTTGGGTTGGATATAATTTGAGGGTATAACAGAACAACAGCAATCAGTTGAAATCACTATAGATGGTTTCAGTTTTTCAGAAATTTCAGTGAAGTACTCATTGATTTTATTGGAAATATCAATTGAATCAGTAGAACTAATTACATCTCTTTCTAAATTGTTGATACCTAGTGGTTTCCTACATTTACCTAAAATGTTGTTAACTACCTTCCATTCTTCTCTCACATGTCCTGTAGCTCTTAAAAACAAATCAAGATAATAATTGTTGCATGTTTCTGTAATATTTTTGAGGACTGACTTGCTTAGCTTGGCATAGCAATTTTTGAGTTTTACGTTTTGTAGATATTTGTTAACTTCTCTAGCAAACATGTTTTTACTTTTTATCTTTTGCAAAAGAGTATGTGCCATCCACGGCTTAAAAAACGTATTCTTTTTTGAGAAAGAAAATGAACCGGATGTACAGCAATTAATGTGGTCTTTTAAAATTTTTAGGAACATATCGAAGGCAATTGATGAGTTAGGTTCAAAATAAACTGGATCACAGAGCTCATACTTTAAACATTCCCTTAATTGAGTATAGTGCAATATCATTTTCTAATATTTGTAGTAATCCTGGCTGTAGATTAGTGATAATGTGACATATATTTAGGGTAATCATACAATGATCAGTTATTTTTAAGTTAGATACAACGCCATTAAACATTTTATTATTGTTTTTCTTTGGTGCGAATAAAAAAATGATCAATGCAGGTTTTAATGGACTCTGTTATGCGGTTGAGCCTCATTTATTAAACTCTTCGGGCCATATGATGCCATAAGAAACAAATAACTCTCAGTATCTTTATCAAATACATTCATAATATCAATATTTAAGTCACCAACAACTATTAAGTTCTTTTCTTTACAAGACCTCAGGACATCGCTAAACTCATCAATGAAAACACCTTTGGAGATTGTATATAATCTATTGGGTATATAACTTAATTCGTGCGGTTTTTTCAAAATTTGAACGTTTCTTTGAGAGAGACATGTACAATAGTATTATTCAAAGTATTACCCATCTGAAGCTATGACTTTTTCCCATCTTTCTGGCAATTTGTGGATCCCATCCCAAAAGAACTACGCCGGCTTGGCAGCCAAGAATGAATCAAGCCAATTTTTGATATTCTGCTCTGATGTGAACCGTATTCCAGTGAGGGCGTTCTGCATCGACCGGAACAAATAGTAGTCAGAAGGGGCAAGGTCTGGGCTATAAAGCGGGTGGGATAAGACTTCCCATCTACTATTTTCCAAATAGTTCTTAACCGGAATAGCAACGTGGGGCCGAGCGTTGTCATGATGGAAAATTATTGCCTCCTGTCTGGTCGCATATTCCGGGCGTTTTTCGGCCACTGCTCTCTTCAAACGCATTAATTGTGTTCGGTAGCGTTATCCATTGATGGTTTCACCCGGTTTTAGCAGCTCATAATACAGCACACCCATCTGATCCCACCAAATACAGAGCATTACCTTCGCGCCATGGATATTCGGCTTTGCCGTTGATTTGGCTGGTTGGCCAGGTTTCACATATGATTTTTTGCACTTGGGGTTGTCATAATGGATCCATTTTTCATCACCAGTAACAATCCGATGCAAAAATGACTTCCTTTTGTGGCGTTCCAGCAGCATTTCGGACATGCAAAACCGCCTTTCGACGTCTCTCGGCTTGAGTTCATGTGGAACCCAATTTCCTTGTTTTTGAATATATCCAGCTGCTTTTAAACATTTTGAAATGGCTGCTTGAGTGACACCCAAAGATTCTGCGAACTCTTCTTGTATTTGGCAACAATCTTCATAGAGTAATGCTTCTCGTTCTTCATCTTCAAACTTTTTTGGCTGCCCAGGACGTTCATCGTCTTCCAAGCCAAAAGAACCACCTTTAAATCGTGCAAACCACTTTTGGTACGTTCGCTCAGCTTGCGCATGTTCACCATAAACTTCCACCAAAATACGATGACTTTCGGCAGCAGTTTTCTTCATATTAAAGTAATGAAGAAGAACTCTCCGCAAAAACACTTTTCAGGCACAAAATTCGACATATTTGAGTGAAAAAAATTATTGTTGTTTACGCTTCAAATGAAAGACATATACTGAAATGAAGTACAATGACAGTAGCTTTCCAATGGAATAATAACAATGGAATAATACAAGTTACGCCATCTATTAGCAAACCGCATTAAGTTATAAACCCAATATAAACACATAACATTCCATAACTATCGTTCAAGAAATCGAAAGACAACTTTAGAACGTCGGCACACGAAATAAAATTTGGAAACTTCAAATTTTTTTTATTTGATTTAAAACTCTGTTTTTATTAAATTCATTCACAATTACAAAATATAAAAAAAATTATTTGGGTTCCCACTCTTTCCTCAACTTCTTTCGAATGTCCTTCATAAGGTTGGTGAGAGTTACATCCGTGATCGTTTTGGGCGCTCTTTTCCATTTAGCACTAAAATCTTTTACGTCCTTTGCACACTGACCACTTTTCCTCAATTTAGCTTTGACCAAAGCCCAATACCTTTCAATGGGACAGCACTGTGGAACGTTGGGTGGATTCATGTCTTTTGGGACAAAGTCGACATTTTTAGCAACAAGAAAGCTCAACCTCGCATGAGCATAGTGAGCTGAAGCTGAAGCTGAAATAATGTTAAACCCTCGTGTTTGTTTAAGAAAGGAATCAACCGTTTTTTTAGGCACTGGTTGATGTACACTTCTCCGTTAATTGTTCCCGTTGTAATAAACGATGTCCACATTGGCAAATGGCCTGCAAAACGAGATATTTTGACCCGAATTTTTCCATCCCAATCGATGTTTTTGATTGCGGAAGAATTTCAGCTTCAAACGAGTTGTAAAACTGCGCACCTGGAAGGGTAGTAAAGTCGGCTTTGACATAAGTTTCGTCATCCAAAACCAAGCACGCTTTCTTGTTGCCGATGCCGATCAACTCATATAGCTTTCGGGCTCGTGTTTTTATGACTTTTTTTTTGCTTTTCAGTAACTTTTGGTATTTTTTGATTTTCTCATGTTTTTAGACCGTTACATTTTTTAGATCTCTGTACCATTATTTGGTTGGTATTACATTTCCGAGCAACATCCCTGGATGACATAGCCCGTTTATTTACGATGGTACCCACTATTTTCCTGTCCAAATCTGTATCATGTGCTCCGCTTTTAGCTCTACTTTTCTGTTTTCGCTTAACTGTCAACGTCTCCAAATATCGTTTAATAACAGAATCCACTGTACTGTGTGCTATGTTTAAATTTTATGTGATGAAATGGTTTGGACGCGAAGTATTTTCGAGCAATTTGTCGATGATCTTTTTACGGCGTTCTTCTTGACTCATATTTTATAAATATTTTAAACCGCACTGAATTAAAATCAATAACAAACTGAAACTAGAGAATATACAGGCTAATTTGGGTATAAAATGGGATTGCAATTTTTACGCATTGGAAGTATAGCGCGTATTAAAATTTACAAATTTTATTCGTTTCAATCCTTAGTAAGACAAAATTTAGCACAACCGGGTGTAAGACCATATCTAACGTAAACTGTCACACCTCCAGCTGAATAATTTTCATTACATTTACCAAATTGAGTATATCCAGAAATCTAATCTTTTCATAAATCCAAATCTCACTCAGAACAATGACAACAGGTAAATTCTTTAAAGTTTCTAAATATGCTACGAAGGTTGTGAAGTTTTTCCTAGCACTGCGAATGTTTTGGTGTAACAAAGAATGTCGACGACAGAATTAAGAGTATTGACTAAATATGTATTAGTGACTGGGGACGAATCAAGATAAAGAGAATTAATCATAAATTATTTAAAATATCAGTACAAGTCACTCTTACTAAGATATCAACTTCCTTTTTCCGCATATATACAGTCCCATTTTTTGTCCAAACATATTTATAGCCCTTTTCTTTCTTTATGGACAGTGCAGCATTCAGCAGTTGACGGGTATGATTTTTTAAGCTCTCGTTCAAAAACATCTTCTCCGTTCTCCCGCAAGTATGTAACAGTGTTGTTGTAAGCTGTACTTTTTTCCCCTCTTGGAGGTTTCTACTGTTTGTTTATATTTTTTATATAGCATAGGTCACTGACTTCTTTCGCAACATTGATATGTAGGCCATCACGAAAGATTTTCAGTGCCATATCGATGTTCGATGTATCGTTACAATCAGAAGGAATTCTGACGATCTCCACTGTATTTCCAAGTAGCTGTTGCTCCAGATGGACGACCTTCTTTTCAAGTTGTCGAATTTTCTGTTCACATTCATTATTTCTTGATTGCAATTACACTATTTGTTTCTTTTGGATCTTTTTTACTTCCAGAATGTCAGCATAGATTAAATCCAATGTAATGTTTGGTTGTTTGAAGAGGGATGTTTGGTTGTCGGGAGTAGGATGTTGGAGCTACATACTGATGCTTCTCCAGTTAGTGATTCACGTCGTTTAACGGCAACACAGGCATTGCACTGCTAGAATTTCCTTGCATTTTTCAAATAATCTACATTGGCAGGTAAAATATTTACACCGGCTGTGTTTGAAATACCTTTGCAGTCTTTGCGTCACACTTTTTGCACGACATTTTAATTTGAAATTATTACGAGTATATATATGTAAATAAATTTATGAATAATAAATGCGTTCGTAGTTCCAACGTATGTAAGCCCTACAACACAACAAACAATTCAACCACAAACTGTAATGTCCGGACTCTACGGCGATATCGGACTAGTCAGATGTCTACCGATCCAACCTCTGAGGTGACTGGGGCATGTTGAGCCAATAGACGTCACAGCTCCAACCCAAAAAGTCTTCGAGTCTAACTCTGAGGGACGGACTATGCAGCAGTAGACAACCCCATCTAAAGTGGCGCACACAAGTGGAAGGGGACCTCAGCCAATTTGGAAGGTGACTTTCATCAACTTGGAGTGCAGCGCTGGAGACAACTGGCGAGAAATCGTGCGTGAGTAAGTAAGCAAACGCAAAAGCAGACCTCGACTTCTTAAGTGGCCATATACAACTAACAACATCGGACCATCACAAAAAATGTGCTACAAGTGAACAACAGTTGTATAATCCACAGAGCTCTTTGCTCACATTTTCGACAAAATTAATGAGAAATTGAACTTCATTTTAACGCTCATCTTGACTGAATAAATAAATGCCATGAGTACGCTTAAATTGTCGTCCTTTTCTTAAACAATGTCCTGAACACTTTTCTGCCACTGTTCAATGGAATTTCGAAACAAAACTTGCACGATTCAAAAAATCGGAAAAAAAAAAGGAGAGACAACGGAGAGTAAATAATTTCAAATACTTTCAGCCAATATCCCGTAAAGTTCCATGGCAGATTTGACCGCCCTTCATAAAACAGTCTACAAAATAATCGTTCAGTTTCCAACATAGACTCCATGCTATGTACTCCGTACTATGGACACCGGACTATAAGACCCCAGACATCAATGCAGTTCAAGCTGAAACACAAAATAGAGAAAAAAGAAACGGACGTGAAAAACAATCGTTCGATACAAAGGAAGAAGTAAAAACTGCCAGCGGCAGTATGACAATTTCTCTCTCTTTACAATTTTACACTACAACCATCGGCGACCGTTGTTCTTTCATGCAGAAATAATAGTTCAACTCCCCCTTCATGCCTAATGGCAATATCCTTAAAACCGATATTCGTCATTGTTTTTTCACAGTCAATAAAACTAAAGGACATTGTAAACGTGGAACAATTTCGCCCTCCACCAATGGAATACAGAGGAAAACATGAAAATGCAAAAACAAGGAAAAAAAAAACCGAAGTGAATTGAACCACTATCCTGTTCGAAATGGACGAAAATGAAAAAAAAAAGAAGCAAAACAAAAAAGTCCAGTACCAACCACGAGGATTGGTAGAACTTGGAACATCAACTGCATATAGCCGTAGGACCTTATAAGCTGTTTCACGACGAGTACTTGCACGATGACAACCATCGGGTGGCGATTGAGCACACTGTCTTTTTGATCCAAATGTGTTTCGAAACTAAAACCCCTTAACCGAAAAACTATCGAATGATGCGAATGAAGTATCCTGCAGTCCGAAGAGCAATCCCGGTATGTGTACACAGCCGTTCACATGCCTTTAAGGAATACGACAATGTTTCTATCCATAACCATATAGCCATTCAGCATCCAGCATCCAGCATTCACCATCTTTCACCATCGATAGAGAACATATGTGAAGTTGCCTCAAGTGCAGTCGAAATACGAGTACGAAACGAATACCACAGTATGCTGGGCTACTGGGGAATATGCTGCAAAATGCATATGGCACGACACAATGCTTCCATTATACCAAGTGGAAAATCTCGTTTGTCATCCATCGATATATAGCAGAACGGTGTCGCATTGTCAAATCCAAGACACGACTGTGTCTGACAACTTGACATTGTTGTAAAATATTCATCCCCTTCATAAATTGTCCACTGCTCGTACACTCTTAAATCACCACCACTGCCATACCATCACAATTCCAGGATAGCGCAGTCTATCTATCGATACATCGATCCAACGATTGAGTGATGTTTCTCGAGCTTTCGAGCACTCACAATAGGCTTACAGTGTTGAGAAAAGCGGTTTGGGTTATTAAGTTGAATGCTGGAGCCAGGATAACCGACCAACTTTAACCCGCCGGAATGGTGTTCTCTTGTAAACTGTCAGTGCATAAGCTATGTGGACAATCAGAATGCAACGCCGTCTGTCCGGATCGGTTATCAATTCCTCTGCTCCGGTTGATTCATTCCCCCAAATGGGTGGTACATTTATCAGTGAGTGTAGCGCAACGATTTTTTACATACCACCCCCTACCCTACAGGGGGTGACTGTCAAACAGTCATCATGACACTGTATCAATTAGAGCTAACAATTTATCTCATAACTTCCTTCAAGGTCCCGAATGCTGCGCATTTCTTGGTATTCGTTTCGTACATCGCAGCAACCCAACAAACCACCCATCACTGGGAAATCCTTTAAATCCTTTTTATGCGATTCGCCATAATCATCACTCAAGGAATGTGGGGTAGAGGGTGACAGTGTAAACCCTGAAAATGTGAAATCAAATTCAATGCTAAGGAGATAATTCTCTTGAGAGGTTATCCATTTTTTTTTTTCCTCTTTTTTTTTCTGCTGCTCCTTGCACATCCTTGATATCCGGTCGATGCTACTGTGGCTGAAGAATGTGCCGGATCTACGAGTATTTTCTCCTTTTTTTTTTTTATTACTCGCATATCAGCATAACTTTATGGCATAAGCCAATATTTCTTGACACCTTTCAGCACTCGATTCAGTATTCACCATTCACAGGACGGCTGCTTAAATTTTAGGATGATTCCAGCGAATTTTATATCGCATTTTACGATAGATCTTAACGCCACCACCAAAAGGTACTGGGCTGGGGGTATCTAGATGGTTGGGTTGAGGGGTATTCGTAAAATGATTTTTCAAGACGTCCTAAGTGGTACTGCTGGTGCTGGTAATTCCCTTCCATCTTCAGTTACGAGAATTCATCTCATAATGGCATTCGATGGACGGGTGGATACAGATCCATTCTCATCCATTGAGTCATTTTTTTTTTCTTCTTTTTTTTGTGGAAGATGTGCCAGAACACTTCGTTACGATTCATCATCGTCATCAGAAAAACTGACGATAGGGTATTGCTTTAACATATTCGTTACAAACATACAGACGTACAAATACAAGGCTATATAAACTGGTGGTGGCCTTATGCGAGCTTTCAACAGTTTTCAGCTGGCTTTTACCTTTTATTTTGATGCGATGGTGATGGCGCGGGCGTTGTTCGAATTCGGGGATTGATGGGACCAAGCGCGAGTGCAGAAGTATCCATAGGAGCAATCTGAAGGTGGATTGAAATTATGATACTTACGTCCATCATCGAGGGAGTGATGAAATAATCCTGCAGATACTCCATGAGATCAGTGCTGTGATTTACATATTACTTTCTCTCTTTTTTTTTTTTTGTTACCAGAAAGCAGGCCAAAGCTAACCGCTGAATGGGGGACTTATGTTTTGGAAGATGATGTCAATCTTCGAGGTTGAATATTTGAATATTTCCGAATCGTGTGCGATATATTTTCTTTTGGCTTTGTAACATGGTTTTACTCTCTAAAGGATGAGACAGGGTTTAGCGCTGATAATATAAAATAAATTGCATCACTTCTTGAGTTACATATTTGATGGGATCTGGGTAGGAATTACGGTGTGACAGCACTTTTGAAGCTGAAAGTTAATTTTGCCTCAAAAATAGACAAGCAACTTTGTTTTTTTTTTCAGCAATGCGCCTCTGGGGACAACTTGGCAGCAAACAATCCACTAACAATCGAGACGAGAGCCCTATCCTTACTTACCTCCTGACATTGATCTTTTGACGAGACAGTGCGGCATGAATAGAAAAAGTAGAAGCTTTGATTGCGATACTTTTGGGGTTGAAGTGAATCAGTTCTAACAACGTCTACGAAGACCCTCCAAACAAAAGCGAAAGAACTCTACAACGTTTATAGACTGGTATACCAAAAGAATTGTTTTATTATGTCAGATAGCATATCCTCATGGACCACAAAACCTAGAGATAGATGGTTTAAGCTAAGTTTTATTCAATTAATCACATTCAAGTGATGCTAAAGTAGAAATCCAGCCCAGTTGGAGCAAAATTAATAGCTCAATGCTGGTGAATGAAGTGGTAGCCAATTGAAAGTCAGTCGACTAATGTTAAACAATAATTCTAAGTCGTGGAACAACCTGACCGACAGTGAGTCAATCAATTTTAGACATTTGTTAGGCAAGCAGATATTTTACAAGGGGATGCAAGATCTCACGCAAGTGCCCCTGACCCGCAAAAGGTCAATACCCAAAACTAAAGGTCCTCCTTCTGATTACCTCGGTGTTTCTGCTCCCAACCTTGCATAACAAGCTTTTCTTTTAGTCTTTGTATGAGGTAACCTATTTCGGATAGTGGTGAAATGTACTTGAAATAGGCATGCCTGTCGTAAAAGGCGATTTGAAAACGCCTTCAGGTTCACTGTTCAATCCATCTTCTTCGGTGATCGGTTCTCTGGATTCTGGGAAGATCCATCTAATGCAGTCCTTTCATCCCTTTTCAAAAAGGTCAAGAAAAAGTTCAAAGGACAAAAGTATAAAGGACAAATATATTCGGAAAAAATTCCGCACGGAACGTCAATGGATGAGAAATGAGATCAGTCGAATGGAGAAGCTTTAAAGAGGAAGACAAGGACCTACACATAAAATTTTACAAAATGAATGTGCTCTTATAGAAACTTAAAACGAAAGTAAATATGCTCCTTAAAGGAAACACAGTTCTAAAAAAAGACCTCTCATCTGCAATGAGAATGTGAAGGTAGACCAACCGGTTCGGATAGTCCTGGGTATAATATGCATGAAGACGAGCTTCCACGAGAAGCACATTGGATACTTAAGAAAGACGTGAGAACCGTCACTTCGCCCAAAATCGAGCTGCAAAAACCATAAAAGCTAAGCAAAGTTACATATATTGGGCACATAAACCTTGTTTGAATAACGGGTTCCAATAAATTGTAGTGTTTCCACAGAGAAACCGGAATTCAAAGTACCTTCTCTGTACAACGATGCAAAAAAATTTAACTTCAATGACCTCACAGTTACAGAGAAGTACCTCAAAAATCAACTTCGCAGAAGATCGAATGGTACACCTAAAAATACAAGGCCAGAAAAGCCACTGCGTGTTGTAGCAAGAGCACTTCCCCATAATGTATTTACTTACGAGTACTCGTACATACAGAAGGTGCTTCTCTACTGCATCGTCTTTCCGGGTAGGATTCGAAGACTCTTCAGACTGGAGCGTTAATATTCATTCGCTCTACACGTTTTTAAAATCTTAGCCGACTGACGTACACTTTTTTGAACAGCACCTAGAGTTCGCTGTTACATCTCCTTTGTAAAACCTGTCAACGCAGACGAAACCAAAAATCTTTCAAAACGACCAAGGATATCTTCTGTTTACTGCTTTCGCCAGCATTCATCACCCGAATATCTCTTGACGAGGTCTTACTTACTTATTTAAGGTGATGCTACAGTCCGGGGTGGACCTGGGCCTCAACCAACAAGCGTCACCATCTAGCTCGATCTTTAACCAGCTGTCACACACGGCCCTAAAATCTGCTTGGAGCTCATGGGTTTCTTCCAAGATCTGCCGCAGTATTATTATTTGGTCGATGGTGGACCCTCCTGGCCTGAAGACACACTGCAAAGGACACTGATGAACAGCTTCAGTCGATCCCACAATACGGCAGATAGGATCTTGAAGGTGACGTTAAGAAGAATGATACCTCTATAGTTGGCGCAGTTCAGAGGGTCTCATTTCTTGAGGATCGGATAAACAATGCTAAGGTTCCATTCATTGTACATACGTTCGTCTGACCGTATTTTACAGATGCTCCTTACCAAGTCATCGCCTGCCTATTTGAAAAGCTCTGCTGCCAGGCCATCCGCTCCAGCAGCTTTGTTGGACTTAAGCTTAGATATGGCTACCTTCACTACATCCAAGTCAGGTGGACGAAATTGTTGGTCTACTTCGTGCAGGTTGAAAGGCTCAGTCTGCCTGACAGCGGTATTTAGTTCGTCATCGTCGTTATACAATATACAGAAATGCTCTTTTCAAATCCTCAGCATGGACTGAAATTCTACTACTATGTTCCCTTGTTCGTCTCTACAGGCTTGGTTCGGGGTTTGTATCCGTTTTTATTGCCTTCTGGAAAAACTTCAGAATCTCATACCTGGACTAGCATCTCTCAATTTCCTCGACCGCGCGCTTCCAATGCTCCTCTTCTTTTTTCCTCCTGAGGAGCCAGTGTTCATCTCTCCTCTTCTACTCACCATTCTATGCAGCGCCGCTTTGGGTGCATTTTGCTTGGTTGCATGTACTTTCCGGCATTCGTCGGCAAACTAGCGGTTTCGTTTTGGCAACAGAGTGAAACCCAGCACATCAGAGGCGGCATATCTGATGACTTTTTGGCAATGTTGCCACTGGTTTTCCATACTTGATGCTGGGGTCATAGTTTAAGGAAGACTCGATCGAAAAAGGAATCGAACGCTATTTGCTTGCCTTTGTTCGGAATATCCGTAACTGTTTCTTGGCTAAAACAAGGTAATGGTGCGAGTCGATGTTGGCCCTTCGGAACATTCGGACATCCATAATACTGCCTTGCGTCGTCGATCGCAATATGGTCAATCTGGTTGACGGTTGATTAATCAGCAGTTCTCTAAGTCGCTTTGCAAAATTGCGATGTGAGAACTGTGTGCTAGCTACGACAATATTTCGCCCAGGGGCGAAGTCGATTAGCTTAAATCCACTATCAGAAATGGACTCGTGCAGGCTTTACCTTCCGTCAGTATAACTAAAGTTGCCCTCTCTTCCTGACTTTGCATTAAAATCGCCGAGGACAATCTTAATGTCGTAACACCATCTTTGGTGTATTCGTCTTCCTTCCCTGTGGTGGCCTGTGCGCATATAAGGCTAATGTTGGCAAACTTAGCCTTTATATGAATTGTTACAAGGCGTTCGTTCACTTCCCGAAGACTGAAGACATCTTGCTTAAGTTTTAACAAGCAATCCGTATTCAAATAAGCGCTGCTTTTGCCGTCGATAGCAATCGCTGTAGCAGATGTCGCAGTGTTTCGTCCTCTTTTTGTCCAGCCCATTCCATCCCATTTCTTGTTTGGCGATAATATCTGCTTTGCAGCGGTCCAGTGCCTCCGCTAGTTGTTCGGCTACATGTGGACTATCAAGGGACCTAACATTCCACGTGCAAATCCGAAGTTCCTTGTTTCGTTTGCAGGGGTTGTCAATAGTAGGTGCACCCGTATCCCAGGCTTGTTATTGCTTCGAAACTACATATTTTTTTTTATGGCCATGCAGTTACCACGGCGGAACAATCTCCAATCTGGGGAGCCAGTTCCATTGTAGATACCACAAGGACGAGGGATCAGTTGGACCGAACCCAGTAACCCGTTTGGGGATGTGAACGCTGCTGCTTGTCTATTAAGGGCTCATCCGCCACCATCTCTTTTCCAAGACTCAGACTTAGTCTCAGAAATTCGCACCAGACCGAGCTCCAAATATGTCGGAGCAGCCCGGATAGGGTCTTATTTGTTTTGTTCCGAGATTTTATTTCACCGTTGATTAGATCTGGGATCTGCTGGTCAGCACACGCGATCATAATTTTGAGAAGTCGATTCCGAATGGACATGGACCGACGGTTACCACTTGGAGGTGAAATAAGCAAAATTGATGTGTAGAATTAGTTACAGCACTGGGCATCGTCAAGTTACCACCTCTCAGTGTCTACCCTAATTCTACAGCACCCAACCTCTTGACGAGGTCTTATATTCTACTTATAGTACTTGCCCCCTTAAGCCAAAGAAAGGCGCTATTGCTATCAGAGTCATAAGGATAGGAAGGTAAAATATACAACTACCTCAAATATATGGGTGTCTATTACGATGTTTCGTACTGCTTTATCGGTTTTGTACGTTCTTCTTATTAACATCAAATATTTACAGATGAACGAGCAGTCTCTATAGTCGTTCTTCACAGTCATGACCCTGTACACCTCGTTTCTATTGAAGATATCATGTGTTTGGCTCATTGCCACTACACAGCTGCTAGAGTTCACTTCTTCTTCAAAACCCGTCGATGCAAACGTTACCAAAAATCGCTAGCTTCATCCTCTTCCGCTGACTTTACGAGTATGCTTCTACGAGTCTTATATGGCAAAACTTTTCGGATTTACGCAATTGCCTTTTTAGACCAGGAAACAGCGATTAGCCAGTATGAAACTTCGCTTGATATCTGATCATGTATCATTATCCGAGGTATTAGCGGGGCCAAGATAGGCAGAAGTAAGTACTATTCACGTCAAAAATAACCACCCATACCAATTGAAGGTGGAAATACAATTCCAGAGGTCCAAAATGCAATTTAGCGAAAGGCAGACTACTCTCCAAAGCCGGCATTAAATGTCATTTTGAATTTGTCTCTACAGGGAAATATAAATATTGGTCCTTCGAGGAACCAAAACGTCTGACCTGACCTCAATCACGAATATCGTTAAACAAGTAGGTGAAAATGTTACGTAGGTCAACGAAAGTTTTGACCCCTCTTCATATCATTCACCACTCACTTTGACAAGAAATGAAAGTCTATTGAGAAGAGAAGGGACGCATGGGAACCAAGGAGATTTCCTGGGAAACTATCATAGAATAGAAATCACTTAGATTTCGGAAGTCGCAACTGTATTCTGATGCATCCCAAGGCGGATTGCGCCACACCGTCGTCTATACGTGGCTTTTAATGACGGACTGTAATGTGATAATGTTTGCGAAATTGGGGATATTTCCTCTTCAGAAGTTGACCAGTTCTTTTAATTTCTGAAGATTAAGTGCGAGTCACATTAGTCTAGATACCATACGATATGTTATAGTTGCCTTGGAGAGATGTTTCAAAGTGTATCATTTGTTTGACGTAGAAAATTGACAGCTCGACGACCTTATTGTGTTCCTAGGGATCCGAGTTTGGTCAATAGCGACGTAGTTCACTCACTTTCAGTTCAAATGTTTTTGAAAGGTCCCCGGTTATCAAAGGACGCCACCATACTCTCGAAGAGAGGATCTATGCGGTCTCACCCGATTCAATTTTTGGTAGCCATGCTGTAAAATCGACAGTCTTCTGAGCATTTGATGTGAAGATCAGACATTCTCTCAAAGCTCTTTAGCGAGAAGGATAACAGACTGATGGGTGGTGATCTTTCAGCAAAAACTGCACTAGGACCCACAATTAACCTTTCTTAGTTCTGATTTATATATCCCGAAAGATACCTTGTAGGTTTCCTAGCACATTTAAGGCTTTTATATTGGCACAGTAAGCTTTGATGCGGATTGTTAGTAGGCATTCGCTCATATGACTGTAGCTCGACATTTCTCTGGTGACATTTTTGCATCCAAACAGACCATAGGTCTGGCTAGCTGACATTGCGACAACACGGAGTTACGCTCCAGGGGTTCTTTATTTGAATATTCACAGCAGTTGACAGTCCCACAATGAGCAACAAGTCAACAAGGCTATCTAAGGTGCCACTTTGACTTTGCCATCACCGTGTAGTAATTGCTATAAATTTGACTGTGCAGCTTGGTGAAGGCATCTATTTTGAAATGAATTTAAACATAAAGAACATCAACTTCGATTGATTAGATTAGCAGGCTCCTCTCTGTCAAAAGGCAACCACGGGCTTTTAATACTCCACAAAGCAGCACTTGTTGTTGCTTTGTGTTTTTTTTTTAAACTTAAGTACATCCTCAGTCATAAAATGAGGAAAACAGCAAAAACTTACAATAACATCAGAAACCTTTGTGCTCGCACCCTATTTAAGACTGCACCAAGTCAAGGCTTTGAAAACAGAGGACTTTCAAAGGATTGTTCTTTTGATTGAAATGTTAATTATCCCTCGGTCCCGCAGCATAAGCGCTTTATTTTTGTTTCATCCAGTGCTCTTCAGTAAAATGTGAAAGTTCATTTAGTAGTGCATAGAGCAAAGTCAAAGTCAAAGCCAGTACCAAGGTCAAGGCTTTAATTATACTTGTCTTTTGTGCAAAGGAAAATCAGCCACAAAGAAACAATTCAAGCACTTGGCATAACCATCGTCAGAGGTTTTCACTTTTTATTTACAAAGCGAGTTTGGAAAATGAAGTTTTTTCTTCAATTGACAACAAGGAAATGCTAATTTAACACCATGACCACTTGGAAGGAGACACCCTCTTCAAGTTGTAAGCACTTTATTTTGACAAAATATCGAGAGGAAATCAAGCAAATCACAGTTTTCCATTTCAATTGGCATTCATGTCCATTTTTCCATCGATTCGAAATAGGCGCTAATCCTTGATGAAAAAAGTCAAATCTCCAACTGCTCATAAATTTAAAAAGGAAACAAAACATTCAACCCAAGCAACACTTAAGATTCTGGGGCGAAACAATCGAGGCCTTGATTTGATTGTTGCCAGAATATTGTGGTACGCTTTGAATACAAAACAAATACATGAGCCTACAGCAGCTCCCAGGCACGTAACCAGAAGGACAAGAGTGCGAGTTGCCATACTAGGTGGAATCGGAACAAATTCTTCACAGAATCCTTGTCAATGGAGGTACTCGTAGATCTGTTGTAAATTCAGTTCAGCTGAAATGAATGACGCGTTTCGCCTTATCAAATATTTTAAGGGCCGATTTTTGCGAGCAAGTTTATGTCTGGAGACAAGGCAATTATAAATGGTAGCACAGGATCGTTAAACTCGAATAATTCAACTCAAATATAGTTGACCATCCCCGAAAATGTATATTGGACTGCAGTATACGAATATACACCTGGAATGTAAGAACTTCTTACATATCGGATGCATCTATGCAGATAATAGGTAGGTTCTTCACAGATGGGACGGGACAGGGAAACTATGAAGAGACAACCTGTGGGATGTATTACGAATTCGGTGCAGAGCGACACCGACAGGCCTTGTCTCCAGGTTAACACCGGTGAACGACCATACCCATACTCTGAATTCAGGCGAAGTTCTTCCACATTGGCTCATATCTTCTATATAATATATATAGAATGGAACTATCAGGTCTACAAATAGGTTGTTCAATCAGTTCCGCGGATTTTTTCTTAGAAGTAGTGTTTATCGCTGATGCTTGTCAAAACTTCCATGTAAGCTTTCCTTCTAGATCCTTCTGGAAGCAAGATGCTTTCATGGAAGATAAGTCAATCCACTTTCACACAGATGGATCTAAAACCCATAGCGGGGTTGGCGGCAGTATTTTCTCAGATAAGCTAAATCTAAGCATCTTTTTACGTCCTCCAAATCACTGTAGCGTGTTCCAGGCGGAAATTTTAGCGATTACAAAAGCTCTGTCCTGGCTGAAGAAAAGAAGCAAAGGATATCCGCATCTTTTCGGATCGGCAGGCCGCTATTAAGTCCATGGACTCGGTCTCACTAAATTCTAAAACCGCCCTTGAATGCCGATCATCTCTTATGGAGAGAGCGGAGCAGTTTAACCTTCACCTTTGTTGGGTGCCGGGCCACAGAGACATTCCAGGGAACTGTAGGGCCGATGAACTCTCCAAAATTGGAACCGCTCTATCTATTCTACCGGAAAAGCGTAGCATACGTAACCAATCGCTACGTGCAAATTAATATTAAAGCTGGATGCCAATAAAAGAACAGACCTTAGGTGGACTGTTGGACCAACATATCTAGCGACTAAACACGTCTGGCCGAAGCTAGATCTGATCGCTCTAAGAGTCTGATCCTTCTAAATAGGAAACCTCTCACCGTCATCATAGGTGTCACCACTAGGCAGGCACGCAAGTAGGCTTGGCGCTTTTACAAACGACTTGTGTAGAAGTTTGATGGACGAGCAGGAAAAGGGGACAATCTTAAACCTACTCTGTACATGACCAGCTCAGTTACCAGCTTTCTTCTATTGTCTAAAGAATATAGACTTAAACAGTCTCCTTCTCTTCATCGTAAGCTCAAAATGGTTCCATGAGTATCACGATCATACTTAGATCCACGTCGCATCACAATGGGCCAATAGGCCTAAGGGCGTTAGTGTCTCCAACAGCCACTCAAACCTACCTTTGTTGAGACGGAACTCGCTTGAGGCTTTCCTGAAAAGATTGGTTACGAGAGACGAAAAATGGGTGGTTTACAACAGCATTCGGCGTAAGAGGTCATGGTGCGCTCCTGGTGAAACACTGCTATCGGTCGGTAAACAAAATTTGCATCCCAAAAAGGTCATATTGAGCATGTGGTGGGACTGGCGAGGCATCCTTTACTTCGAGTTGCCTCCACGCAATCAGACAATAAACGCAATTAAATATTGCACTGAGGTCGATACTTTGAAGTAGGCAGTGAAAGAAAAATGGCCATCTTTCAAAGTGCCGTCAGACGCCAAAGGGCGTCTTGGGATCTGCAGTAAAAGGAGACAAAAGAACATCTACGTCGTCATTAACCGATAACTATTTCCATCTTAGCCAATACATTACTGTAGTAGTGTAGCACTCTGTCTATATTGATACCTTGATACCAGTATTAACAACAAGAATGATGACGATGTGGAGATCAATGGTCGGATAACTCATGTCCTGTTTCGTTTCATCTTTTTCAAAGAAATGTAGAGTTTACAATTTCGAAGACCAGCACGCAGAATATAGAGAAGGCTGGCAAGATTACCTACAATCGGCCAAAACCAATGCCCGGTGGATGGACCATAACGACCCAGGTCAATATCAAGAAATAGACAAGGAAGTGAGAGAGTTCGGGGCGAGCCTCTGAATTTCCCTATCCATGAAGCGACCAAAAATCCAATAATCGTACAGAAATAGTTGTCTCCTCATATCAATCTTCGGCATCATCGTACGCCTTTTTTAGTTCAAAATTATCCATTTAAGTGACCTTACTTTGGTTATGTAAATAGAATTGCGGATCTCAAGCCCATCAAACACATACAGCGATACGAATAAAGAAAACGTTTTTTCCACTGAAACAAAGCACTCATACCAGGAACTACTCATTAAACTCCTTAAAGATAAGTTGTCTATAGAACTAGCACCCACGACATCAGCATACTACCTCACAAGAAGTTCAACTGTCAACTGGAAGCCCTTGTTGAGGACGTACCCAACATAGGCCCATGTCTGGAAACTTATCTATGCGCCTTGAGTAGGAAGTTCTCATTTCCCGGGATCCAGTTATGACCTGCTACCCAAGCAAAACTCAGTAAATTAAGCCTTCCGACTGTGTTCAAAAAACCCTTGCCTGCTCGAATAAGCTTGGAAGTTGTAAGGGGCTTCAACTAGGCCCTAAACAGAGCTTTGCGGTAGCTACATACTCAAATTTTTTGTCGCCTCCACTGATTCCTTACAAAAGAGTTGACTTCCCTAATGAGGAGTCGTCCTGTGAAAGAAGTTAGCGCCGCGATTTCGGAGCCATCCGCGAAAGCTCGACCAGATTCGTTTCCTGGTTCGGTTTCTGGAAAATCGATTTCGCAGCAATACACAGGAATTCTGATGTCCTTGCTTCAGACGGTATATTCACAAGACCAGAGGCAAAATACAATTGGCACCCCAAGTCATCAAAAAATATTTGTTGCACCAGAAACCACTTCTTTTTAAATGAAAGTTGGCTTTGAGAGTGCAGGCCATTATATCTAAGCCTATCAATGAAAGTTAGATTCATCAGTGCGTCCAGAACAGAGCCAAGCGCGCCAGGGAAAATGCCCACGCAAGCCATACGAGTGAACCTTATGAGTTTGGTAAAGGCACCAGTGTCGTATTTAAGTGCAAGGTTGTTCCAGAAGGCAGCTGAGTCACAGGATTTTGTAAGTCTTATAATCGTAGCTGTGCAGAACCAGAGTCGTTGAGAGCATCAAGAAGGGGGCTTACTAACATATACTCGTAGCATTGGAGACGACTTGCTGCAAATCCCTGTTTACATCATTCTTCTAATCCATAAAACTAGTGATTCACCTACGTCGTGTTTTTAGATGTAATTACAAAATCCGTCAAAAGTTGCGTTATAGAAAGCACTACTGGTGTCCAACATGTACTTCTTCGTGTGCCCTGCAGATCTTAAAGGGCAATCTTGCAGAACCTTCCGCTTTGGTAGTTAAGTACGAGTATGTTGTAGCTTGAGCATGCATCCGCAAAGTAGTCCAGAGCACATGAAACTCAATCATTCTCTCTACGCTGTTCAGCATGACCGAAGATGAGCTTGTAGACATCGTTTCCGTATAAAGGCTATACCTACTGTTCTCCAGAGATTTGTATGCATGTATGCCAGCGCCAGATTGGTGGAAGATTCTGCATAAAATTGTCAATTGTGGTATGAAGCCATCACAACCGATAGCGGCATGTTATTATTACATTACTGAGCTCAATTCCACCTTTGGTGACAGGAGCTGGGTTTAAGCCGGATCTCATAATGTTGCCTGGGTCACGAGCTTGAGACGGAAACTCCCTGCCGCCAACTCGGAATAGGTGCCATCAGATATTAAAAATATTTCCAGTCTGGCTGATTTGCCCCACTTTAGGGGTTTTACCGGTCTGCCAGCGACCTTATTTCATTTCATTAAGTTGCTTACTTGCTGTCCTACTTTCGTAACGAGCATTCCAAAGGTATTTCGGTACACCTTTTCTCCTATTCGGGTAAGTTGGCAACTCTTGCCAATAAAACCCTTATGAAAGGCAAAGAATTTCAATTGCAATATGAGTTGGCAATCTCCAGCCGCTACCACTGCCACACGCTGTGTTAACATACTCCCAGGGGCAGTTTTAAAAGTGCTCCATTGAGAGCACACCTTGAATAGCCAGGACCAACGTAGTAGATTCAAGCTATTGCCACCGGCAACTCACTAACCTCAATCTCTCCTCCCGGGCCATGACCACCACGTGTGCTCTATTAGATTCCATATCAATTTATTTCGCCCGGAAAGTGAAGTAGAAGAATGGCCCGTTATTAGTGAGCAAAAGCAGAAAGCATCAGGAAAAAGGATGGCCATCGTTATACACACATTTCACATAGGACTACTCATAGTGGTGTATCTTACCACCATCCAGGATAAGGATAATCAAAAGGGTGTGTAAATTGAGTTTTTTTTTCTTCTTCTGCTTCTTCTTCTTTTGTTGGTCATCTAAAATTTTCTAGATACCTTCGATGTTGTTGTTGTTGTTGTGATTGTAGATGAAAAATTGCACCACATGTACTATGAGTAAAAATAGTGAATAGAATCTATCCATACAATAAATAGAATCAAATTCGAAATGAGAATTAGAATCACAACTATACGAGTCCTGAGTACTGAGTACTGAGTACTCGTAAGGTATGGACTACAGATACTCGTACATCCATCTGGCGAAGGTGAAATGTTTTCAGTGAATCAGTGATTCAGGCATCAGTAGTGCTGTGAGATGAGGTGTTGCTAAGGAACCCTATATTGATTCTTATGCCCCACAAAAGTGCTGTTCAGAATGTGATTTTGTACAATTTACAATTCAAGATACGATTTCAATTGACTTTTATTTTTGTTCGGATTTTTTTCTCCCTTTTTTCGTTTTTTTTCTTTTGTATTTTTGTATTTTTGTGTTCGTTCTTGTTAGGGAACATTCGGTATTCATGAAATTTATTTTAGAGCACACAATGTGTGCGTGCAAATTCAATTTGAGCTGTGCTACGAGTAGAAACCGTACACGAACACGATATCCTGAAGCGTGTTTCTCTTACCTGAATGGTTTTTTCCTTTTTTTTGTTTATTTGGGTATTAAGTCGGAAAGTGCTGGATCCATGTGCTCTTGTTCGCTTTTGGATTGGAGTATTGATTCATTGGCTCAATCTTATGGTTATTTAAACTGAAAGCTTAGACGAGTGAGGCTTGTTTAGGGGAATTTTTAGCTACGAGTCAGTAGAGTAAGAGTTGAAGGTAGAAAGGAAGGAGATGTGTATTATTTACCAAATTATAGGCTTCAATATCGTGGATCTCCTATCTTTCCAGCAAGCGAACATTGAACTCCGAGGAGAAACTGCGACTGCTATCTAATTCACTTTGTTGAATACATTTACGAAATCCTAGAGAATACGAGACCACGTATCGGTGCTAATCGGTGCACATGTCTTTTACGATGGTGTAAGAGGGTAGGTACACCATCTTCCCAGAAGCATTATCTTGGTGGTTTGTAACTTCAATTGTTAAATTTTTTAAATGTGCTCCTTGAATCTCGACTCTGATTTTAGTGGTAGAGTTAGCGTAATATAACCGTTGTCAATAATTCAAAGCTTCTCAAGAGCTCGTTCCTAAATATTAGGCGGTGATATGTGACCAACGACCTTTACCTGATGATGATGCTGTCAAGATTCCACTTTACTTTCCATGTTGTACATGGCACCAACATTTGACTGAAAAGTAATTCAGGAAATAAACAGTAAATGAACTGCGATGAGGATATTAACTCCGGCAATACATCACAGCCGCAGAAGAGCGAAACTTGAAACCTCAACTACATCTTAAATCAAGTTATGCCAGATTCCAAGAGAAGCAAAGTTGCCAAAGCTCCCGCCTTTAACATAACAACGACTGCTTCCTTGACTTAACGTGCTTAAAGCAAATCCTCAGGATGAATCTACAAATTCTACTCCCACGCGAACTCTGGCGATACATTTGCGTTATGACCATACACATCGAGCCGTCGAAAATAGTAATTGGCCATCTGTTTAACAATGATTGAGGACCGCTCTTCGCTCAGCCGAATTCATTAGACTCTAGAGGGTCCAAGCAACTCTGCAGGAATGCGTTCACAAAGGGAAGATAAGTCCGAGCCAGAGTGATTTGATTCTGAATTCGTCAAAATATGCATATTGTTCCCAACAGTAATCATCGGCCACCAAAAAGCCAACGAATTGCTCGAAGACTTTAGGGTTAAGGTCACACAACTCTTGACTCGAAACACTTAATTCCATCAATATAACGAGTTATCCAAAAGGAAGGCCTGAATTTTGATAGTGTGTCCGGGCCGGTTAAAGAAGCTGTTGCTGTCAAATTTAGCGGTTATAGTAGTTAATCTTGTGCAAATCATCGTGGAAAATTACAGAGAGTGATCAGTTCGAGCTATGTTATGTGGACAAATTCGAATCAACTGGTTCAGTAAGCAATCAAACAACATCCATACGTCGTCGAAACGCGAGGTCTGAAGAAAACATGCTGCAGTGAACGAGAGTGCGGAAGATAACCCGAGGCTCTCAATTCCCCGTCGCGCCAAAGTATTTGCCTTTTTGCAGACCTGAACTTGAGGAATTTGGTCCTGTACACGTAAAAAATTCAATTGACCCTGGAACTGAAGGTAAACAACCATAAGCAGCTTATAAATGTACTGACTGACATCTGGAGCAGTTGAAAGTGGAAGCGACCGGAAAATCTTCTTCTGCGACGAAGCCTATTTTTGGATGAATGGCTATGTAAACAAGCAAAATTGTCGTAATTGGGAAGACAGCAGTCCAGATGAGACCCACTGGTTTCAAACTCACCCAGAAAAAGTCATTGTGTGGTATGGATTATGGTCCGGCGGAGTTATTGTCCCGTACCTCTACCAAAAAGAAACTGGCACCACCATAACTGTCACCGGTGAGACGTTCTGTACATCACGTCTCTCGGGTTTTGCGTGAATACCTGTCTGGAAAAACTCATGTTGGTCTGCTGACTTTCTGAATACCAAATCGGAACTATATTGGAAGAACAAGTTCCATGCTTGGTTTGAGTCCAGGCCCATCTCAAACCTCTTGCTCATCTTAGAGTCTCAGCACCCAGTATTTACTGCAATTCTACATACATTGGGTCTAACCAACAAGTCAGGCCCGGACCGAAATCCGGGGGGCTCCTGACCTCAATGGTACCGTGATTTAAGTTCTGGTAGGGACTACTGGTGCTCCTGCCATCAGCAGGACCTATGATCGGCAGTTTCTAACTGGTCAAATCGTCTGAAAATCGTGACGATAGACCAGTACTTTGCTCTGTTCCCGCTATTTATTAGACAACGTCATTGATGGGCGACGCCTTCATAATTGGGCGGAAGCCCAGCGAAATGTACAGATCGACGATACCTAATCTTTTGTGGCCTAAGTTGGAAGATAGGATCTCAATGATTTGTGGTTCCAACCAAACAGCTCTCGCGTTTCAGTTCAGTGCGTTTGAAGTTCGAAAGCCCTTAATCGAAAACCTTGTTTACGTGTACATGCAAATACGTCTGCGGTGTAAGTGACACGCTCCTCTTGAAACGACATACGAACTCCAAGTTTGTTGAGGTCCCCATCTACTTGTGTGCGCCACCTAAGGTGAGGGCTCCTTCTACTGCGGTGTTCCTCCAAGTTAGATTCCAAGACTCTGCGGGTCGGAGTAATGGTGTCCATTCGCTCTACATGTCCTAGCCATCCCAAGCACTTATGAACAGATTTCTGAGAAAGTCGATGTCGCTGTATGACCCATATAGTTCGGCGTTGAAACGTCTCCTCCAAGGCTCGTCAACACAAACGGGACAGAATATTTTTCGAATAATTTTTCTCTCGAAACGACTGAGGTTATCTTCATCCGTTTTCGATAGGGACCATGCTTCTATGCCATAAAGTAGGACTAGGATAATCGAGGTCTTATCAAGAGTTTGCTTCGTTTTTCGGGATAGGTCCTTACTACTCAATTGTCTTAGCCCAAAGAAACAACGATTGGCAAGAGTGATTCTTCCTTTTATTTACACTGTTGGCAGAATTTATAGCGGAGCCAAGACAAAGTCCGTTATTACATCGAAATTATTGCTGTTGACTATGACGGTCTGTATAATTCGTCGATGTTATGTGTCCGTTCTTGTTGACAGCATATACTTGGTTTTGCCCTCATTTACCGCTTAACCCATTTTGACAGCTTTCGTTTCAATACAAGCGAACGCACTTGTGACAGGCCGCCGTGTTCTCCCAATTATGTCGATGTCATCGGCGTTCGCTAGTAGTCGCACAGACTGCACATCCAGTGTTAGCTTGCGAATTCCGCACAATCTTTTCAAGTATGATTTTAAAGAAGTCACATGTCAGCGCGTCACCTTGTCTAAAACCTTTGCTACCGACATTGACGGAGCAACCAGCGTTCTCAATCGTCATTCTGCACAGACGGATAAGTTTGGCCAAAACTAGACATGGATCTATACACTCGTACCTCGTCTCTATAAATGCTGTCATATGCGGCCTTAAAATCGCTGAAAAGAAGGTAGGTGTCGAATTTTTTTTTCAGGATCTACCGGAGCGTGAAGATCTGCTCGATTGTGAACTTTCCTGGTCTGAAACCGCGCGGATAGTAGCCAATAAGGTTGTTGATATATGGTATCAGACGTTCACACAATATGGCAGATAAGATCTTGTATGCGATGTTCAAGAGACTTAAACCTCTGTAGTAAGCGCCATTCTTCGCCGTTATCTAGAAAAATATTTACTATATTTTCAACATCGACGCCACTACAAGGTTTCGATCTGCATGTCCACAGGGTTTCGTACGAGTCTTCCTGCCTTGACACGTTCTTGTACACTTATTGGTAAAATTTTCGTCAGTAATTTTTAGAGTACAGGCTCTCAATATCCTCGATCAAGCTTCTCTTTTTCTTCTTCTGGAGAAGACGATGTTCTCTTCGTCTCTTCTGCTCATCGAGCACACGAGCAGCTCTCGTCCTTTGTTACAGCACCGCTTTGTACGCTTCTTGTTAAGGTGCATATGTTTGGCGGCATTCCTCATCAAACCAGGGATTTATTGGTTTTGGTCGGCCCCAGTCAATCAATTGCGGCGTCTCTGTTGTCAGCGTTGCCACTGGCCTTCGGTACTTGGTCCAGACGGTATTGGAGCTGTTGAGAGATTCCGGGATACGCTTTCTGCGAAGATTATGGCGGTCTCTTGCTATTACAGGTTTTCTACGTTATATCTTCTCACAGCAGTTCTTATTCAAAAACCTGGTGATGCAAGTCGATTTTGGCTACTGGATTGTTTGGACGGCCACAGTACTGGAGACATACCCTTCGCTTGTCGCAATGTGAACAATTCGACTTGGCGTTTCATGATCCGGAGACTATTATGTCCCTTTCTGTATGTTGATACGAGGAAACCGTGTGCTGGCTATAGTGATACTTCGGCCTGCCGAAAAGCTAATAAGCTTAAATCCATTGCCAGACTTGGTGTCGTGTAATCTATGCTCACTAACTATTCTACTAAAGATGTCCGATTTTCCTGGCCTGAAGTTGAAATCGCCTAGTACGATTCTAATGTTATACTCGGACATTGCTCATATATCCCATCAAGGATTCCCTGGAAAGGTTTTTTGGTGGCGTCGTCCTCGTCTTCCGTAGGGGCATGGGCGCATTTTAGGCCTGTGTTAGCGACTTTAGCCTTGAAGCGGATAGTTATAAGAAGATCGCTCACGTGTCGTGAGCTCAAGACTTCTTGTCTAAGTCTGCCGCATTCAGCAAATCCGCATCCGAATAAGCGCTACTTCTTTTTGCTATACTCGTAGCAGTCATCAGTGTATATAATACCGTTTTTTATTCTCCTTTTGACCGACCCATCCCATCGCACTTCCTAGATGCCGGTGATATATGCATGATAGCAATCAATGAGCTCCGCTAATTTCTCGATTGCACGCGGCCTGTTAAGGGTTTACGTGCAAATCTGCAGGCCGTTAGTTATATCATCACGTCATTTTAATCCCTTCCGTATGGGATTGAGAGCCTTATGACGCCGTAGGCCAGTATTATGCTGCTCGTCGAGCTTGATGTGCCATTTGAGCCCGCATGTGTAACGGATTACTCATGCAGTTATCGAAGACCACCACTGGAACGTAAGGCAGGCAAGCACTTCGCTACGCTACGGCTACGGCTACGGCTACGGTCCAATTCACGTTATAGGACAGTCAGTAGGTCCCCTTCAAACTCCTATTTATTACAACAAAAAAAGGTCAACATGGAGCAATAGCTGTCTCCAATGACTGTAACTGGCACGAATGCATTATCTCGGAAGAATTAAAACCCAATAACACCTTCGGCATGAAATCCACACCAAACAGTAACAATGGTTACTATTGGAGTACCTCCGGTCATTCGCTCGACCAAATGTGGCAATTTAACTATTAAACAAGGCCAATTGATCATAAAATATGCCTCGTCACTGAGGATGTTTTCCAGTGAAAATCCGGAACTTCTTCACTAAAGCACAATCAGCGAAGTTCGATGCCCGCCATTTGACTTTAGTTGTCTCGTCAATATGATTATACAGACGTGTAGCCAAATTTATTATCAAATAAGCCACAGGGACGTGCGAAAGATGCTTAGCTCTTCAGAGGCGCCTCGAATCGGTTGATTGTGGCCTTGGCTTACCCGCTCCCCTACAGCCGCAATATTCTCTGAACTTTTTGAGAGAGAAATTCGAATTTGTATACTTTACGCCCAATTATTCGCTTATCAGGACGAGTTGAATCTTCTAAAATTGGACGTAACGTAGTCATTACTGATCGCGAATTTAGATACAAGAATTTGAATGTTTTGTAAGAACTCTTGAAGCGGTCTGAAGGATTCCATGACTAGATAGTAGATAATTTGAAACACAAATATGAAAGATTGTATGCGTGAGTTCAGAGAATCCCTATCCGAAAAAAAATGAGGCGCATCTAATGAAAACCCCTTTATTTATTATGACAAAGCTGTCCGGGGTTGATCCGAGCCTCAATGTGTCCGATGTAGGATAGACTCTTCACTGCTCGCACAAAGATCGTTCTCAAAACTTGACTCCCTTGCACCTTGGTGATATTAGCTTATTGAAGCAGTTGCTGTTGACGGACCCAGGATGAGGACATATGGAAACTTTCATAAACAGATGTTCAAGTTTCATTCCGGTCTCGGTTCCTCGGTTGTTGTGACTAAATGGTTGACATTATAGATGTTCACGTGCATTGACACCATGTATTCTATTACGACACGTTCAAGATGACGCAGTAAGTTGTGGATTACACAAACATGTCATTCTCCCCATATTCGAGCATCCTCAGTGATATCCTCTCATTCTGTACCTTCGAAACTAGAAATCTTGTTCTTTCGAGACATCAACGTCGGAGTCATGAGCGCCTCCAGGTGGTTTTTCAGAGTCGAGATAGATAGTGTTTTGAGTTCACGAATTAAGATAACAGAATTCCGCCACCTTTACCCTATTATCTATCTAGCTTTAGTAAAAAGAATTTGGAATTTTTGGAATCGAGAAGAGTCCCAACCTTAGCATTGTTATTTATTGATAGCCAGCGGTCATCAACCAATTTCAGTCAATTTCCAAGTGATTTGCTTGCGATTCTAAGCGATTTAGTGTTATATGGCTTTAACTCGGTTGTTCACCGTTGGCTTCTACGATGACTCCTAAATGTTTTTTTCTGTTGACGCAGTGCTCTCCAAGCATTTAACTCTAATAACAAAACTAAGTCTAATAACAAATAATAAAGATCGACTTGCCCAAATGAGATCCTTTGACAGGTCCATTGACTACAGATCTTCTCCACTTTTGAACCAATTGCAATTTATGGTGAAATATGAGTGAAAGAAACTTGTGTTCCCAATATTAATTCCAAGAGTAGCAATTTTCCGTTTGCATCGATGAAGAATGGAGGAGACGTTTCAACTCGTCAGAAAAGCTCAGATAACACGTTTTTTACAGCGTCGTAGCCCGGGAAGTTTTCGTCTCTTACCCAGAGGCACACGGCAGTTGAGGATGACCTCATCTTAAGTGGAGCACACAAGTAGAAGGAGACCTCTATCAACCTCGTGTGAGCAAGGCAACTGGGAAAAGTTCGCGCTAACTGGGGAGGCATGTTAACTGGTCCATCCCGGACTCTAGCGCCATCTAAGTAAGTAAGTAATTACTTCAAAGCGCAGATGCTAAAACTGACCACCTAGACCCGCAACAAATAGCGTATCTTCTTATAGCCACAAAAATGTAAGAAATGTAAAACTTCTTATTGAGAAGTATCACCACTTAGATGACACTCTGGCCTCTTACCATTCTTTGGTAGTTATGAACAGGGAAAAGACCTCACGTTCATTTCTTCTCACTAAGCTTAACAACTAAGTTTGAGATAGAAGTCCTTCAAATATGCCAAATAACAATATTTCACTTAGCGGTATGTGTCAAAAATTGTACACTCGCTATCCTATTCCTCCCTAATGCCATTTAATAATAAAACGAAGAAAAAGTCCTCCAAAGATTGCCACCCAAAGTCGTCTTATTTCCTAATAGCCAACTGCCTTTAAACACTCAATTTGCAGACAGGTTCGTCATCATCGAAATAATTTTCTCCGGCCAAACTTAAATCCAACAGCAGATTAATAACATCAAGCTCTTAAGAAAGTACACACTAAATCCTTAAACACCACTTCGAAATTTGCCATTGTCCTGGTATTGATTAAATGTCAGACACAAGGGTGTGACAAAGGCAACCTCCTAAGTTTTTCATCAAGTCCCCAACCATCTATAGCTTACTTATCCATAAACTATGGTTTCACATTTTGTTTTCATTTTCCTTGAGAGCTGTGCTACAACACGAGTCATACAGAAGGCACTCCCACAAACACCAACGCACAAACACCAACACACAAACACACACACATACACATACAATCACACCGCATCCTTATTTCCCTATAAGAAGACTGTCAAATTGCTGTTTTCAAAAAGGCGCAGCTTTTAAAGGGACCAAAAAGGAAACTGGAAGGCAGGAGTTTCTCAAAAACGAAAAATAGGACGAAAAAAATAAGAAAACAATTCTAGCAAACATGAAATCTGATTATGTTAATTCCCGAGTAAATTAGTGGTGATACAAGTGCAAAGTTTTCCTTGAATTTATAATGTGATCCTTGATATCCTCGCCTCGGTTAAATAAGAGGTATATGAATACGTACCTATACATAGGTATGGTTGGATGTTCGGCAGTGTTAGCCAAATGACTGTAGGGAAATTCAGACAACGTTCTCATCGAAGTTTGTGTCCTTTTTTGTCGCTTTCGTGTGTACTCAAGGACTTTATTTTGTTCTTTTTTTTTTCGGAAACTTTTTGTTATTTCCTTTTTCGTTCGTAGCCTTATTTTGCATTTGCTTTGGTGGTGCGCATAGTTTGGCATCGTTCGACAGTTGGCTTTTACCACAAAAGGGTCGTATCATGATCATCCCCGATTGAAGTCTCGTGGATAGAAAGGAGAAACTTTTCCCATACACTTATTTTTACCGCAGGAACCGTAAAAGTAAAGAGCTACGACCGCAAGTAGGTAATACAGTCATCGGAAGGATTCTAACTTTACTTTTTGTTGTGTGTTGTTCATTTTTTTTTTTGTAGGATTAGAGTACGAATTCTACCCAGATGTATGTAAGATAGTCTGTTGTATGTGGTTCGCCTAAAGGACATTAAAATAAATATCATTTTGGAAGCAGCAAACGTATAATTTTGATAATACTTTGATAAAGTGTATGCGGTATAGTTTCGTGACTGTTGTTTGAGTATTTTTGGGGACTTAGAAGTGAAAATCCAGGCAGCGGGATACTGGGGATTTGTCTTCCGACAATTATAGGACGAGTTTCAGCAACTTGAGCTTGTCGTGGTTCCAACCTTTTTCAACGAGTACTGCACCAGTATACGCTTTAGGGGATCAATTCAAATCGAAAGTCAACTTTCAGTCATATTTTAGGCCCGTAGAGCGGTTAGAAATTTACACATGTGACGGACTCCTAACTATCGCCCTCCAAATTTTATTTAGAAAATATTGTTTGAACTAGCTCTAACAAGAATTCTACTACCTGTATCATAATAATAATATAATCAGGCATTGGGGTAATATCAGATAAAACTTGTTTTAAATGCTTAGTTATGGTACATAGTGGAACTAAAAACGCACTTATTGTACTGCATCTTAAAACACACTTGGAGTAGCAGATGCGTGAAGTAAGAATATTTGATATTCCGTCAAAAACGTCAGAAATTCTGTCTCATCATTCATCCCAACGCTCATTTATAATGAATTGACATTTCTGTCAAATTACGGAAAGATTCGTTTTAAAGTCGCTCCTGTAAAAAGTATCAAGTTGTCATTTTGTTGCAATTTTATTTTACCTCGGTTGTTGCAATTTTTGATAACTAATTACTACATTCAATAGCCGGTGTGCCGGCAGGAATCAAACTTCAAAATAAAAGCAACACAGCGATCGCGAACCACACAGGTGGTGATTATTTCGGTAATGGCGGACTGCAACGCCAACAACGAAAAAAAACCAAAAAAGGGAAATTTGCAACAGGCAGCAGGTTGAGTGCTGCCACTTTCGGCTGCTCAGCTGGGGGTGGGTTTATGGTTAAAAAAAACACAAATGTGTCCGTAGGCGCCACGCAATCTTTTTAGGAAGAAATTGCGAAACCTTAAAACGATTGAAAAAAGCACAACAAAAGTCGAAAGTCACGTTATAATGGGTACTTTATTGATCGGACCTTTTTTTTTTGAACAAAGGAACTGAGCGGTAGAAACGGTTTACGGAACAAAACAAGCGGCAGTTAAAACTACCGTAGTAGAAATCGCTTAAGAGTGGGCCGCTATCGTCCGCCTTCCCGAACGATTGAAAATAAATTTTTTTCTAGCGGGTCGCGTGAAGGGCAAATGGGCCTTTCTTTGTACGGAGTATTAATTTATTTTTTTTCTCACGTTGGTGAAAGCCTACCGGGATCTCACTATACACTGTGACTACACAATACTTAGCTTTGCTTGGTATCCTTCTTTCCTCGTCTTCCCAGTTCTCCCTGTGGTTCCCTGATCCTGTCCTCTTTTCTTTTGACTTTTCACTTAAACGTTTTGCTTTTGTTTTGTTGTTTAAATTTTCTTTCTTTGTCACTTGGGCCTAGTTCTCTTTGTTTTTTTTTTCTTTTTAAAAAACCTCTAGACAGCGTTGCGGTCAACCAAGAAGTGGCTGCCCTGATTCGACTTATGTCCACTCAGACCATTGGTCACTCACCCACAAATTCGTGCATTACATCTACTCGGTTAGCGGGCCCAACGTCTGGTGTATGTGTACAGCGCTCCGCTACCTAGCCGGAGCGTGTAACCATGGCTTGGGCTCCCAGATCCTCGGGGAAATTTCCAAATTCTTGGGATTTCCTTTGGCCGGAGTGAATATTTCCCCTGAATTGTCTTGGGTTCAAATAACCCCTTCTTTCCCCGAATTTGATCCCTGAAGTAAGTCGAAGTGACAAAGAAGATTCCTTTTCTACTCATTTGCGATTTCGAATGGGAAACTAAGTCAGGATCTAGGGATCTTAGGTTAATCTTTTGAAAAGTGACGGAGGAAGAAGGAAACTTTCCTCGAATTAAATTCCCTAATGAAAGGTAGACCCGGTGGGTTTCCGTGCAGAGGCAGAGAAAAGGGAATATTAGATAGCGTCCCACTCTTTACATTAGTTATGTTTTTTTTTCATTGTACAATTTGTTGTTCGTTTTTTTTTTCTGTCTTCTGTTTCGTTTGTTGTGTTTATTTTTTTTTGTTTTTATGGGTGTGTTGTGTGGTGTGTGTTGCAGAGAGTTGCAGGCAGTCCGCCTGGCTCTAGGCAACGTGTGCGGGTTGTAGATGTTTCATTTACACAGAGGGCTCCAGACCGCCGATCTGGCTCTAGGTGTATAGTCCAAATAATATGGCCGTCCGCCATATATTCAGAGTGTTCCAAGCCGTCCGCCTGCCTCTGTCTTTCCCAGGTGGACCTATTAATTGTCACTTCCGAGGAGCGTAAAGGCAGAAGTCCGGGATTGGAAGAATCCACAGGTACCTTTCGCAAATACGTTCCTCCAAAGCGACAACGGACGTAACAGACAAGGCGGGTCAAAAGGTGAAGGGCTTTGGAGCTGGAAGAATAAAGCGGATGCCTTAGCTCTACTTAAGGCTGGAGACTACCCATTGGGGGAGACAAAACAACATTTGGGACAAGGGTCGGCTATTTCGTGTTGGACCCTTGCACAAAAAATAAAAACCTATAGCGCTTTCCTTGCGCTGTTGTAGCAAACCGTCTGCCTGCTCTGCGGGGTTCTTCCTTTTTTTTTTTTGACCGTCCGTCGTACCTATTTATGTTGTCCTTCCAAGATGCTGAGAAAGTGCACCGATGGCTGATGCGCCCATGGCTGCCCATAACTCTCTCAGAATTTTGGACGAACAACTGTTACAAAGGGAAAGGTTCGAAGGAGTGAAGCGAAGGTTTCAAGGAAAAAAAGTCCATCTTGTTGTGGTAAATTTTACCGCAACAATTTTTCTAACATCAAAAAGCCATAAAAGTATGTTGTTGTTCAAAGATAAAAGAAACAATCTTAATAATCTCATGTGAGTTTTAGACCTATATAATAATATGCCAAAAAACAAGCGAAATCTTTCTAAAACTTCTCCTGAAACCTTTAATTCAGAAAAAAGACCACAACACTGCGAAAATATGCCTGGTGAACTTGTTGGAACTATCAGAGCTTACTAATTTGCTTTGTGATCTTCTCGACTCGAAAATGAAAAATACAGCCACGAAGAGTGACATTGAAGCAATAACAGTTGCACACCAAAAAATTATAGAGCTTAACCATCAATTGGCAAACAAAATTCTAGTTTTGGAAAGAAAATACGAGATCCTAGAGAACCAAATGGATGAAATCCAAAAGAAAAATACAGAAAAAAATCTGATGCTACGAATCGCGACACAAGATGGCATGGATGAAAAAGATCTCATCAAAAATACACTATCGAGGCTCATTCAGCCAAATCCGATCATTGAAAACCAACATATTCACGAGATAAGAACAAATAACACAGATCCGAACACTTTATTGTAAAGCTTGATTCTAGACAGCAGGTGATTGCAGCGCTCAAGGAATCCAAATCACTACGAGGTACAGGTATCAATATATTCAAAGATCTTCCTTTATCAATTCGACAGAAGCGAAATAGGGAGCAGCCTTGTTGCAATAAATGCAAACATTAAAGTATTGGTTCGAGTTCTTCGCTGGGACTTTTACATAACAACAACAATGGTGTTTTGGTTCTAAATCAAATTTACCAAACAAATGTCAGCGATCAGCTGGGTCTCAACGTGGAAGCACAGAGGACAGAAGATGACAAAAACAGAGCTGAGCCATTAGTGACACCTAGTTTTCAAAGCGCAAACTTAGCACAGACACAATCCAATTACAATATAAAAAAAATAATTACTCATCTATCATGTCATAGTGTATAACTGCCGTCAGCCAAATTAAAATTACATTAGTACAAATAAGTAAATTAAAAATATTAAGCTATAATAACACATGGGCTGAAAAGCAACGTTCAAAATTTGAACGTTTATTTAAGAAAAACATGTACAATAGTATTATTCAAAGTATTACCCATCTGAAGCTATGACTTTTTCCCATCTTTCTGGCAATTTGTGGATCCCATCCCAAAAGCACTGCGCCGGCTTGTCAGCCAACAATGAATCAAGCCAATTTTTGATATTCTGCTCTGATGTGAACCGTATTTCAGTGAGGGCGTTCTGCATCGACCGGAACAAATGGTAGTCAGAAGGGGCAAGGTATGGGCTATAAGGTGGGTGGGGTAAGACTTCCCATCCACTGTTTTCCAAATAGTTCTTAACCGGAATAGCAACGTGGGCCGAGCGTTGTCATGATGGAAAATTATTGCCTCGTGTCTGGTCGCATATTCCGGGCGTTTTTCGGCCACTGCTCTATTCAAATGGATTAATTGTGTTCGGTAGCGTTGTCCATTGATGGTTTTTGCCGGCTTTAGTAGCTCACAATACAGCACACCCATCTGATCCCACCAAATACAGAGCATTACCACGCGCCATGGATATTCGGCTTTGCCGTTGATTTGGCTGGTTGGCCGGGTTTCACATATGATTTTTTGCGCTTTTTACGATTGTCGTAATGGATCCATTTTTCATGTGGAACCCAATTTCCTTGCTTTTGAATAAATCCAGCTGCTTTTAAACGTTTTGAGTGACACTCAAAGATTCTGCGAGCTCTTCTTGTGTATGGCAACAATCTTCATAGAGTAATACTTCCAGTTCTTCATCTTCAAACTTTTTTGGCTGCCCAGGACGTTCATCGTCTTCCAAGCCAAAATCACCACTTTTAAATCGTGCAAACCACTTTTGGCACGTTCGCTCAGCTTGCGCATGTTCACCATAAGCTTCCACCAAAATACGATGACTTTCGGCAGCAGTTTTCTTCATATTAAAGTAATGAAGAAGAACTCCCCGCAAAAACACTTTTTCAGGCACAAAGTTCAACATATTTGAGTGAAAAAAAATTATTGTTGTTTACGCTTCAAATGAATGACATATACTGAAATGACGTATAATGACAGTAGCTTTTCAATGCATGTTCCAGTGGAATAATACAAGTTACGCCATCTCTTAGCAAACCGCTCGAATTAAGTTATAGGCCCAATAGTAAAACACAAAATTTTTGCAAAATTTAACTTTATTTATCAATATAGTTGCCTTCGAGGGCGATACACTGATTGAAACGATTTTTCAATCTTTCGATACCAGTTTTGTAGTACGATTTCGGTTTAGCCTCAAAATAGGCCTCTGTTTCGGCGATTACTTCTTCATCGGTCTTAAATCTCTTTCCGGTGAGCATTCTTTTGAGGTCTGCGAACAGGAAATAGTCGCTGGGGGCCAAATCTGGAGAATACGGTGGGTGGGGAACCAATTCGTAGCCGAATTCTTTCAATTTTGCCATCGTTTTCATCGACTTGTGACACGGTGCATTGTCTTGATGAAACAGCACTTTCTTTTTCTTCAAATGCGGCCGTGCTTCTGCGATTTCGTCATTCAAACGCTCCAACAACGCAATGTAATAGTCGCTGTTGATAGTCTGCCCCTTTTGGAGATAGTCGATGAAAATTATTCCATGTGCATCCCAAAATACGGATGCCATAACCTTGCCAGCCGACTGTTGAGTTTTTGGTCGTTTTGGACGAGGTTCGTCGCCTGCTCGCCACTCAGTTGACTGCCGACTTGACTCTGATGTGAAGTGATGGAGCCAAGTTTCATCCGTTGTCACATACCGACGCAAAAATTCAGCTTTATTGCTGTTGAACAGCTTTAAACACTCCTCTAAATCATCAATACGTTGTTGTTTTTGGTCGACTGTGAGCAAACGCGGCACCCACTTTGAACAGAGCTTTCGCATGTCAAAATATTCGTGTATGATATATCCAACACGCTCTTTTGATATCTTCAGAGCCTCAGTTATCTTGATATACTTCACTTTACGGTCATTCGTAATCATTTTGTGGACTTCTTTAATGTTTTCATCTGAAATAGCCTCTTTTGGACGTCCACTGCGTGCATCATCTTCGGTGCTTGTATGACCACTTTTAAATTTTTCAATCCACTTGCGAATGGCTCGTTCGGCTGGTGCAGAGTCCGAGTAAAACTTATCAAGCCATTTCTTTGCATCGGCTGCATTTTTTCCCATCAAAAAGCAATGATAAATCAACAGCTGCCAAATTTATACACGTATCTTTTGAAAGTTGATACTAACTGAAAATGTTTTGGATTTAATTCAAGTGGTGCCCTCTCTTAGAAACGGCACTTTCAGCCCATGTGATCAAAGGCCTTCTTAAAAAGTGAATTCCAGTAGGATTTTATGAATTTATAAATAAATTTGATATTATTTTTCTGTATGAAACGTTTTTAGTAGAAGAAGATTATAAATTATATTTAAACCATTTTAAAAGCTTCGAATTTGTTTGGATTTCCGCTTTAAAACAAAATACAAGAGGAAGAGCAAGTGGGGGATGCTTCTTTGGATACAAAAAACATAGTTCTAAACACAACATATCCTTTGAATTTGAATCGATATATGAAATTAAATTTTGAAAAATATCAATTGAATCAAACAAATTTATATCAACTGTAACAACTGGGAAAAAGATTTTGGTGCGTTAGTTGAAGCAATTGAATACTGTAAATACGACGATATGATGATCATCATACGAGTATCTCACAAAGTGAGAAAATCAGAAGATGGTACCACAAATGCAAAGGGATTAAAACTGTTAGAATTATGTGATTCTCATGGATTTCATATACTAAATGGTACAAGCAGTTCAGACTCCAGTGGAACGTATACGTTCATAGGACAACAAGGATGTGCAGTCATAGATTACTGCTTGGTACGAGGATTGTGGATATCCTTAGTAAATGATTTTGTAGTTTTGATGCAGCTGTTCTCAGACCATATGCCTATTGTTGCCGAGTTTGGTACTTCACCGACAGAAAGAAAAGATACAAGAATGATACAACTGCCCCATAAGCTGGTGTGGAAAGAATCAAATGCATCTGAGTATAGATGTGGAGGCACCTGGAGCTGATCGGATACCCATTGAATTTTTTAAGTATGCGACAAGCAATTTTATCGATAAAATTATCGACGATAATTTTCAATGGGATGTTGGAAACAGGTAACTTACCGCCACAGTTCAAACAATCCATAATATATCCGATTCACAAAAAAGACAATATAACTGATCCCGCAAATCATCGTGGAATATGTTTCCTTAACTCATCTTACAAGGTTTTCACAAAACTTTTAAATAAGCGTATGTCAATCTGGATCGAAAACAACAATTTGATCAAAGAATTCCAAGCAGGTTTTCGGAATGGTTATTCAACCGTAGACAACATTTTCGTACTGCAAAACATTGCTGGGACATTCCTCGAACAAAAAAAGAAATTATTCGCCTTTTTCGTTAATTTCAAGGCAGCCTTCGATAATATCGATCGAAAAGCTTTAATATTCAAACTTTATAATGCTGGAATGAGCCAAAAGTTTTGGGAGGGTTATTGAAAATATATACGAGGACAACCAACTGAGTGTGTGGAGTGGGACCGGAACATCAGAATGATTTGAAACAACTATGGGAGTAAGACAGGGATGTACACTAAGCCCATATCTCTTTGCTTTGTACATCGATGACCTCACCGACTTTTTATCTGGAGGAATAGAGATTGCAGGACATTTAATAAAGGCACTTTTATTTGCAGGCGATGCGGTTCCATTTGCATATTCACCAGAGTCCTTACAATTAATGATTAGCCGTCTTGATTTATACTGCCAATTATGGAATCTTACGGTTAACCTTACAAAATCAAAAATTATGATATTTAAGAAGGGAGCTGGTAGAGAGTGCAGAAACGAAAAGTGGCATCTCAATGGACAGCCCATTGATATTGTGAAAACCTATAGATATCTCGGGGTGACAATAGCTAATAATCTCAGTATGGAACCTCATCTAAAGGAAAGACTAATAAAAGCGAAAAGTGTCATATCGGCTACATGGAAAAAATGTTTTTCAAATCAACTAATTGACCACAGTGTAAAGTACAAGGTTTTTCAAGCTGTATCAGAATCTGTTATGATGTACGCAGCGCAATCTTGGGGATACTACCAATATGAAACAGTAGAGAAACTCCCTAGATACTACATGAAACGATGCTTTAGCTTACCAAGTACAACACCAAACTATATGATCAATATCGGAACAGGACTGTCACCGCTTTTCAATAAATCATTAAAATTGCATGTAGATTATGTAATAAAAATTTTAGAACTGTCGGACGATAGACTTCCAAAAATAATTGCGAAGAAAGAAATCGAAAGAAATACGCTCTGGTATAAAAAAAAACTCGAAAAGCTTATGGAAACGAAAGATACCGCAGGGATGTGCTTGGCAATCTTATTGCCAAAGTAGATGAACAATACAGAGTCGATTGCGTAAATATGGCTTCACCGAGCTACATACAGCGTTTTAAAACACAATCTGTCTGAAAAAAATTATTTCCACAATGACAACAGCAAAGAACTAATTTCGGCTGTTTTTAAGATGAGAGGCGAACTAATACGCCTTAATTATATCCCACATCGTCCAGATCTACCAATTTATTGTAGTCTTTGCAACTTATCTGAGAGAGAAGACGTTATCCATTTCATCGGAAGATGCCCCATCCTTAAAAATATAAGAAGATATTTTCTAGGAAACGACACAATATCTGAGGAAGAAGTTGTAGCCTATCTAAACTGCGAAGGCGATGTAAAACAACTTTTTTACTTCTATAAAGCAGCAACCAATTACCGTAGTAAAATTATTACTGAGAACTTGTAACTTTGTAAAAATCTAAATCGTAGTATATTATTTTTTATTTTTTGCTTTTTTACATATCTTTAAATCCTTTTAAATTCAAGAATTGAATATGCATTAAAACAAACTTGTTATTAAATGTTTAATTTCATGTCAATCAGGCAGACGTCAAAGCCATGCTTAAAAATTTTTGTAACATAAATTTGTATTATAAACAAGAAACCAAACAATCAATCTAATCTAATCTAATCTAATCTAAATCTAATCATTTATAATGATATTTCAGCTATCAGCTCTTTGGACAAGGCCAAACTGCTTGCTGCACACTTTGCGGCCAGCTCAACACTTACTCTCTGTCCCGTCTCTTCATGAGTGCGTAGGAATCTTTTGCATCAATCCTACTATTTATGATTCTTTCCGGGCAAATGGAAAACAACATTTGTCTAGCCCATCTCTAAAAAAAGGCCAATTTCCTTCGCTTTTCTCCTACATACCCATTGCACTTACGTCCCTTCTTTCCAAGATCATGAAAACGGTGATAAACCGTCAGCTCATGAAATATCTTAAAACATGAAAGCTTCTCAATGACCGGCAGTACGGTTTTTGTAGCAACAGGTCCACTGGTGATTTGATGACATGTTTCTTCGAAAAGTGGAACCAAAGCGTACATCAATTTGACGAAAGCAAGATAGTTGCACTCGATATTTGTAAGGCATTTTGACAGAGTTTGGCATCAGGTTCTTTTGTCGAAAATACGTGCATTTGAGATCGATGACTCTCTTCTTCGATAGATTAGAAACTACCTTTCGGAACGTTAAATTCAAGTTGTCTTGGAGGGTTTTAAATCTAATAATCACAAAATCAGTTCTGGTGTGCCCCAGAGCTCCGTTTTGTTCCCGACACTCTTTTCAATTTTCATCAGTAATCTCTTGCCTGCTGCTTCTAATCCAATATATTCCTTGAATAACGGTAGTGCTCTCTGCTTTTCATATTCGTTCCCGGACTTACGTTCCTGCTCTTCGGCTGTAATAGGAGCATGGCAATCCGATTACTAAATAGAGCTCCGCCAAAAAAGTGGAATTTAATGCTTCCAAAAGACAATAAAGCCTACTGACGTTAAAGTGAAATTCAAACACCCAGCTATTATCACTTGCATTTGCATCGTTGAAGCCGAAAAACTTACCATTCACGGTATGTATGTCAATGACAACCCAGGCTGGAAAGGTACAGGTTTTTTCTAGCGATGTATGAAATACTTCACCCCATCAGATCAGGCATCAACATATATGCAAGCCGCCCTGTGGGCAACTGGAGTAGAGTGCCCACATCTTGTCAGGTGATCCCAAGAGCCCTCTGCACTTCTTAGGTAGGACTCAAAACCGTCTGTTAAGACCCTTACGTGACACCAATATTGCACAGTCAATTGAAAACCGTAAACTCCGACGTAATGTCTCTTATCTCACCTTGTTCTATTGTTATTTTCACCTCCTGTACTCCACCGAGATTACCAGTAGCCTGTGGTGATCATATTATGAACCAAAAAAAAAAACAAATTTCAACACTAAAATGGCTGTAACTTCAAAACTAAGAGCCTGTGGGGGTCGAAACACGCACCATAAAATGAAAAATTTCAACACTAGACCGGCCTGTGGGGGTCGAAATGTGCACCGTGAAATGAGAAATTTCACCACTAAAATGACTGTGTTAATAAATTAACACTGTGAGTGTCTGGTTCATACTGATTTGTCTTATGATAGTTCTTATAGTTAGTTAGTTAGTCAGTTAGTTGACTTTTATTTTCAATAAATGTTTTACAACGTAACGATTAACCTAAGTCTTTAGTGGTTTGGCCTGTGGCCGTCTACCAGGTTGACAAAATACATACTTGAGTTTTACATTAAAAATCTCCATCTATGATATTCTTTCTATAACAAAGTGCTGCTACTGAGTAATCTTATAAGACTTTCCATCCTTTTTCTCCATTTAAAATGCTCATTATTTCATCTTCGTCTAAATCATGTTTTCCGAACATTGATAGTCGAAATTCTTTTAAAATCGGACAAACACCAAGAAAATGTAAGATGTCTTCTCTCTTCTTCATGTTGCAGAGGTCACAAAGTATTGGTAAATCTGATCTATGGGGTATAAAGTTTAGTTGAACGAGTTTCCATCTCAGTTTGAAAATAGTACTTATTTAGTCAACTGCGTGACTGTCTAGGAAGTATGTGTTTTCATTTAGAAAATGATTTAGTTTGCTGTAATAGTTCCTAAACAGTGACGATTCAGCTTCTTCGACATATTGGTCATATGTATGTCTGCCAAAATTCTCCAAAACCAAGTTAAATTTTTCTCTTAAAAGATGAGGATGCTCGTTCACTTGAATAGACAGATTTAATCCGCATTCAGAAGCTGTTTTCTTCCATTCCTCGCAAATGCCTCCGTTTGTTCTAATTATGCTTCTTAAAACTACGTTTGGTATTCTGCATTCATTCATTTCTAGTATTTTTAGGATATAGTTGAAGTGCATTTTGAGCGTGTACAAGAACAAAGGAGGAGTTCCCGTTTCAAGATGTAGCATATAGTTCGGGGTATTTTTTGATAATCGGAAAATCTTCTTCAAAAAGTAGCGAAGAAATTTTTCCACAGCATCGTAGCCTTTGTAACCCCATACCTGAGCTCCGTAAAGCATTATCGACGCTCCGGTTGAGTAGAACAAAGTTTGTTTAGCACTTTGCGATACGTATTTATTTTTGAAGCAACGTTCCCAAATCGAACAGATAGCTCTTTTAGCAACAGCTAATTTCTCCTCAAAATGTGGTTTGAAATTCAAGGAGGATGATATTAGGATACCTAGGTATCTGTATCTGGATACTACCTCAATCTCTTCCCCGTCTAACTTCCACTTTTCCAAATGTGAGAAGCATCCTCCTGCATTTCTGAATATCATCATTTTTCATTTATCAAGACTTACAGTGAGATTCCAACTTTTACAGAAAGCATTAAGCCTGTTTATCATTAACTGCATACCTTGGGTTGTGTCACCCAGAAAGACGATATCATCAGCATACATCAGCGCAGGAATTGATACACCGTTGAATCTTATTCCACCTTTGACATCATCTGTTATATCATTGATGTATAATATAAAAAGCAGAGCACTTAAAATACAGCCTTGTTTAACACCCATTGAAGTTTCGAACTCTTCAGAAATTAAGTCTCCATCCCACACATATGCAATATTATTCTCATACAAGGCTCTCAGGATTCGAATAATTTTACTTGATACACCGATTTTGGAAAGCTTGTAAAAGAGTGCTTCACGTGGTATTGAATCGAACGCTGCTCGAAAATCTACAAAGAAGGCGTACAACTTTTTTTTCTTGCACTTATATGTCTCAGCAATGTTTGTTAAGCAGAATATCTCGGCGATTGTAGAATAACCTTTCCTAAATCCAGTTTGGAATTGGAATGATAGTTCTTATATACATAGTATTTTTGATTACATACATATATATATGTACATTATTATCTTAAATGTAGAGGGACTCGAGAACCGGTTTAAAAAAAGGTGACGAATTGTATGACGGCTGGCTGACCCTAGATAAGACGGCTACTAAGGATGTGAAGTGTTGACTCATCCGCTGATAATGAAGATGATGTTTCGATAAAGATGGTTTGAGTGCAGTTGCAATATAATCGATGATCTTCTGCTGCTGACTTATCGCTTCTGCTTTATCACTTCTACGTTATCATACATATGTCGCCGATTGTTTTCTGCTCTCGTTCTACGTCGACCCTCTTATATTCCAATTAGCTATCATGCTAATTCCTATTTTTGCCCAAAATTCGATGGACTTGACATCAGTGTTAGCTGGTCAAACAATTGATCTGTTGACGGGGAAGTTCGGTAATTGAGAAATGGTCCGGTCGAATGGCCATCTCACTCATACGATTTAACGCCGTTGGATTTCCGTTTAGTTTTAAATGCATTTTATTATCTTAATCATTAACCCTTACATACTAACAAAAAATGCTTAAATGCTAGCTTAAAATTACTTAACAATCTTATATTAACTTATTGGCCCCACACAGGCACTCTAAGCTACTCTAAATTCTTTTATGGGGTTACGTTAAGTCGTTGATTTACGCCAAGAAGCCAACAACGTTAGAGAAGCTGAGGAACAATATCGAACGCGAAATTGCCAAAGTTCCGGCTATTATGTGTGGAAGAGTGGTGGAAAATTAGCTCCACAGAATCGATGGCTGCAAACGTGCTCGCGGTAGTCATGCGCACAAAACCGAATTCCATGCTTAAATTTAACATGTGTACTCAATTATTCTGTGTTTTATTCAAATACAAAATTATTATGTCCTTATTGAAAAACCCGATATAAATTTTGAAATTACATTCGGAATACTTTATTCGTTAACTTCCAGCAAGTCCACCTTTTTCATGGACCAAAACGATCTTATACTTTTGAATCAAATTTCGCACCTAAACTCCTCTCAATAGCCTGCAAATAAAATTCATACTTTTATTTACAAAGCATTGACTGTTTACACCTAAAGTATTCACAACTTAGTTTTCTTCTCAAAACACTTATAATTTTTTGCCCAACAATCCCGGTTAAGATCCATTCTCAAGCATGCTACCACAGCAAAAAACAATTTAAAAAGTCACAAGACGACCATCATCATTCTTAAAAAAAAAAAAAAGTCAAGAAATTACCTTTCCTTCAACTTTCCCCCGTTTCCAATTTAGTATGCAAACTCAAAGTTAGAAATGCATCTTGAGATAAGAAAATTTCGTGAGAACTAAAAGATACAGAAAAACAACGATCCTTCTAACTTTAAACAATAAATCGTAAAAGTTTTTCCTTTCAACACTAAACGAACAAAACTTCTCTGTAGGATAAGTAAACCCGCTTTTTTTCTGTTCTTTGCTTTTGTTTAACTTGAACTTAAATGAAACGACGTAAACAAGGATATTCCAATGTGTGCGCATAATAGTCACAGTCCCAGTCACAGGACCAACGTTAAGGTTAAAAAATTTGTCCGTATTAAAGTTTTTTTCTTCATTTTTTATTCTCTGTTTCGGTATGTCGTTCATCTGAGTTTGTTTTTTCTGCCAAATATCCTTGGAACAAACATCCTTAACGTTGCTTATTTCCTTATTTCACTTGAATGACATTTATCGTGGCAACTGCTCCTTGCGCAATACGAGTGGCAGCGACTACATACGGATTTATTAGCTGTGGTTATGGTTAGACGGTCATGGTAACCGGAAATGCATATTACCTACCCGTTTTATCACTTTTGCCAATTATTGGAATTATATGTAGGTGTCTACTGCTGGAAAGCCGAGAGTGCATGTTGTCTGTTGTCCTGAGGCAGTGTTTTGGTATCAAGTTTCATCACATTTAGTGCGAATTTTGTCAAAGGATATTTGCAGAGTGTTTAATTAAAATTGAGGGATACATATGGATTTAATTGCAAAACCACCATTACCTATACACATACACATATACCCGTAGTCCTACATTTCTACCGATCCCAACAGCAATATCTACGACCGGATATTTGAACCAGAAAATTGACATAATGCCAGTGAAATTGAGTGGGATCGCCCACCTACAACAAAAGGATGCCGTTGTAGGGGTAATACGTCATTATTTATTTTGTATGAAACTGAATTGCACATGCTGGCTTGTAGCGTAGGCATTTTATTCCAATTTAAAGATCTCCCTATTCAAAAATAAAATCAAGGACAAAACCGTTTCTTCCTTTATAGATGTTACAATAAGATAGTCGACTTTTGTGGACAACAAAAATAGCAACAGAAAATATAGAATAAGTATCTAAAAATACATAAAGCTCTTAAGGATATTCTCGTTTCATTGTTTATTTAGTCGAACCGCAACACCTACGCGTCATAGTCTTCTGAGTTCTGCAATGCACTTACGAGTAAGATCCCTCTAGCTTAATACCGGAGAGTGCTCGTGATTCCTCCTCAACTGGTAGTCTCCTCATTTGCCTTGGAACTGTATTCGTGGAGTCTGGTGTGACCAATCCACCTGCATTTTCTACTTTGTGTGAGGGTGTCTATAAGTTCCTGAACTTCAGTCGCATTTTGTTTTGTTGTTTTTAAATTAGTGGTTATTAGTACCCCTAAAATATTTGCATATAGTGCGGGCGAAGGAAAATAGGGAGGAAAGAAAGAGAGGTACGAAGTTGGTGGTACGATATACGGTTCGGCGAGAAGACCCTTAAGATGTTGCGTGGACATTTATTTATATAGATTTGCAGACACCTACACCCATATAGTAGCACGACTATTGCCTTGGATTTTAACAGTCTCACCTTACATTTCCAGATTTAAGCCATCAACCCGCACACAGATTTTGCTTTAATCCTGCTGTCCACGTACTGATCTGTGCTTTCATCTTAAGAAACTAAAACAAAGTAAGCTGGTTACCTTCTCGACTTGTTGTTGGGCAATTTATGTTTGTCCTCGGGGTACTTATTTTCAGCCCAACTTTATACACCACTACCTCTAAGTTAGGGACCATTTGGCGAGGGTTCATTATCTTGTGTGAAAGCAGACATCATTGGAGTAGGTCATACGTTTCAGATATGAAGTCTTTGTCCATCTCGGTTCTATATATGATAGTACTGCGGGGAGCAGGTCGCTGGTTGCAACAAGGAGCAATAACGAAAAAATGCAGCCTTGCCACTGTGGTCTTCGAATTCATATGACGTCATGTCGGAGTGACATTTATCTCCTTCTCAGGTAGCCTTAATTATAGGGACAAGTATGCATTTCCTGTGCAAATCACGCCATATAGCATCTCGATCCAAGCTGTTAAAGGCCTTTTCGAGGTTGATGAACAGGAAGTAGAGCGGAGATCAATCCTCCACGCATTGTTGAACAATGATACGCAGTGTGTTGATGTGATTGACGCAGAAGGATGCACTTCCTTCTGTTTTATGGGATACTAAGCTAGGGTCGCTCAAGTGCTGAAGTCGCTCCAAACCTAGTTTTGATAACTGTCCACGTATCTACTGAAAGTCATGTCCTCTAGCTTTTTTGTCTTCCTCCGACGGTGGTGTCTGCCCCAGATAGAAATCATTTTTCCTACCTTTCAGTGTCCTTCGATGTTTGCAGAAGTGGCGCTACTGATTTTTTGAACCTCTAAGGCAAGGTTGTCTCATATATGTTGCGTCCACAGGGGTCCCCGAGACTGTCGGTGATATATATAGGTATTCTCAACAAATTAAAGCAATGTTTGTTGACCAATGCTTTACGAAGGCGTCTTCAATCATGATGGTCCCTCGCAATATCGATGTCAGCTTCCCATACGTCATCGATGCAGTTTCTAGAGAGAGTTCTGCCTAAACGGTGTGCCTCGAAAGACCAGACGGTTGACGATGCAGAAGTCGACAAACTTTCGCCGTTGTCATTTCTATGTTGCCAAGGCATTGTGGTCCCATCACATATTTAAGCTCTGTATTGTCACTTCGCAATGAAATCGCCCATAATGATCACTGACCTCTTAGTTGGCTTTAGAAATCTTCCTTAACCTCATTGTGCGCATAGTTAAGTGGAACCTAGCACTGGATGATGGAGATGTTCCTCACCTATCCTTGACATCAATATCCTATCACTGAGTGGAAATAGGACATGGGGCTGCTACATGATTTTGAGGGCATCAGTCGACCTACTTCAATTTCGATCTTTTCGGAGGAATCGATGTTGTGGTCCCATCGCCTTATCTCGCTTACTCTATGAATGTCCAATTTGTATCGCGTGAATACTCCCTTAAGCTACAGGAATCTGTAATATTGGGTCCCTTGTTTTCCATTGTCGACGAGGGTCTTAACGTGCCAGAACTCCACGTTTTAAAATATTTTAGTTATTTTCGGCTTGACTTAAGTAAAGAAAATTCAAGTTATGACATTTAAATGTTTCTCATGTAAAACTTGTTTTAACTATTTCAACAGCCGATGTAAAGTAACACTAATTGAAATAAACGTCATACTCTCTCTATCGTTTCAAAGGTATGTTTCAATTCAAAGAGGTACGTACATTTTTTGGCCTGAAAGGATATTACCGGAACTTAATTAACAAATTATAACTAAACCAGCCTTAGCTTAACCCTATCCTATACCGAATAAATTATCCCAGGACCACACAGCGATAAGGGCTCACTAGGACCTCAAATAAGCCGGATATTGTGGACCAAGGATGGTCAACCTACCCTTATCACACATAGCTGCGACCAATATTCTGCCCAGATCTGTGAATTATAGCCCCTAACGCTAGCCTAGCTTAGCTACCATGACCTTAAAGCTGAGCTGATTAGACAATTCAAAGACGGACGATGGGACCGAGAGATTCGAAGGTCAATAATGGATAGGAAACAGTTGCCCCTTAAGACATTCGACGACTTTTTCGCAGACATACGGTCAATGATTGTACACATAACCAATCGACCTCTCGAACTGGACCTTTCGGGCATACTGCGATATAACATTAAAGACCGAGTCGCTGCACTCAACTTCGGTTGCTCCATACGGTGTATCCAAGACCTCCATGATGAATGTAGAAGAGCGGAAAGGTGTTTATCTGCCAGAGACCAACAACACAAATGCCAAGTTAAGGGAATCGAAGAACAACCTTTACACAGAAGAGTAACTGTTCACTAACACCGGCAAGACTTCTCTGACAACAACGACTTCGAAGTATCAGCTCTACAAAATCGGCGGACAAGTAGACTCAACAATTACTTTAAACCCGACCGACTTATTGAGACAGATAGAACTAACATCCACAAAACTGAGCCGACAAGAATAACATAACTTTGACGAATCCACCGGCTTGTCCGTCCGGATTTCATATGCTTACATGCTTCAGTTGTTGGCAAGGGAACATTAATATCCACTGCACAAGATACCAGATATAGCTCTGATATCGATTTGGAAGACATATTTTGGCAAATTCCTCTGGAGGCCAAATCAAGATAAAAGACAGCTTTCACAGTCCCAGCGTGGCCACTTTACCACTTCACGGTCATACCGTTTCGACTTTTTAACAGAGAATGTGTCGGCTAATGGACAAAGTCATTCCCCATCGGTTGAAGGAGCATATCTCTGCCTACCTCGATAACCTCTTGGTTTGTTCTCCAGATTTTGAATCTCATGCCAAATTACTATCCGAGGTGATGAGGTGTTTCAGGGAAGCAGGATTGACTACGACTATCAACGTCGGAAAATGACAATTCTGTTATCGCAAAATTAAGTACCTGGGATTCATAGTTGGCGATGGCAGCCTTAAAAAAGAGGCCCAGATGAAGTATCGGCGGTAGAGAAGTTTCCAGTACCGAAGACTCCTAAGCAACTCCTTCGTTTTCTAGGGATGACAGGGTAGTATAGGAGATTTATTTCGAACTTTGCCTGACTTCGGCTATGACGGACTGCCTTAAGAAAGAACAGACTGGTGATATGACGGAGGGTGCGCATAATGCGTTTGCCAAGCTTAAGGCGACATTAGGGTCTGCACCCATAGTCGCAAATACGAACTTTTACGACGGTTTTACATACAGCGCAACGCTTCGACGAATGGAGTGGGTAGCGTCCTATTCCAGGTGGACGCGGAGAAAAACTAACAGCCGATAGGATTCATGTCTCAGAATCTAAATTCTGCGCATCGGAATTATAGCGTTACAGGGCTTGATAGTTAAGCGGTCGTATTGTCAGTGAGGAAGTATAGGGCCTATGTTGAGGGCTTACCCTTTACTATTATAGCCGATCATGCTAGTCTGAAGTTGTTATCTACCCGGTCGCTTGGCAGGTGGAGCCTGAAACGTCAAGGCTTCGACTTCGCGACATTCCACCCGCCCATATGGCAGAGCTAAGATGTTTCTGGCCAGACATGGTATCAGATGTTCAGAACCTTGTCAGGTCTTGCGAGTTCTGCAAGTGCTCAACACAGTACCTCGATCTCCGTCGGGATAGTAGGTTGTTATGGAGCGACCTTTCTAGAACATGTATATAGAATTTTTAGGACCCTACCCGCGAATACACACATTTTTATTGTCCTAGACCATTTTTCGAAATATGGTATGTGTTTAGGTAAGGTTAGGTAAGATTGGCTGTTGGAAAGACCAATCCACTTAAGATTGACCCATTGCGAGGCCACGGGGATCTGTGATCCTCCTACTCTTGGAACCAATTTGAGCTTCTGATGAAGCGTTAGAGACTGTTAACGGCTATTTTCACTTTAGTCATTGTAGAAGAAAGCTCCTAAGTAGAGTTTCCTACTTTGGGAGAGAGCTGGGCATGTATTGGTGGGTGATTGACTTTTCCTCCTTCTCCAGAAATCATTTGTAAAGACGCCAAGACTTCTTACATGCTTGCCTATAAGGCAGTGTCTAGTGGTAACACCAATGATGGCGCTAAGATGTTTCCTAATTAGAACGATCATGTTGATCCCCCTATGGTTTGTCCTTTGGTTAGCATTCTGCTTTAATATTTTAATTTGGCATACTGTTGCTACCTTTTTCCGGTAGAATAGGTAGAGTTGTTCCAATTTTAGCGAGTTCATCGGTGCTACCATTCCCTGTCTGAATGTCTCTGTGGTCCGGCGCCCAATATAGTTGGAGGTTGAACTGTTCTGCCATCTCCCTAAGAGATGGTCGGCAGTTAAGGGCGGTTCTAGAATTTAGTGAGACTGAGTCCAGGGGCTTGATATCGGCTGGACTATCCGAAAAGATGTGTACAAGTCCCTTGCAGATATCACGTTTTCTTTGAGTCAGAACAGAGCTTATTTAATCGTCCAAATTTCATGCTGGACCATGCTACAGTGATTTGGAAGACGGAAGGAGTGGCTTAGATTAAGCTTATAGTAGAAAACATTGACAGAAGTAGATTGACTCGTCATCAGTGAAAGTCATGGTCATTGTCAAACCAATGTTGGGGTATAGTGTAATCGATATTCTCTGGGAGAATATTAGCGTGGCCCAGCGTAGTCCACTGTGTAGTCGATTTAAACTGCAGTCGCAGCTACTAGTCTGCTGAAGATATTTTGAGCTGTAAAGCGAAACAGAATATCCAGAGGGAGTAAAATACTTGTAGATATAGTAAAATTTAGAGGCGGCGTATTTCATATGTTTGGTGAATGAATGTACATAGGATAATGACAAACAATTCTCTTCACATTGTAAAGAAAGCAATGATGCAGGGGTAGACGAGGTAGTGACAAAAGTCGACTCATTCAGATAGTCTAGAGCCGAACAATAGCGAGCGTGTCACAGCCGTCTACTCCTGCAACATGGATGCCTCCGTGGCTACTAAACTCCTTACATACTCGTATGTTATTGAAGAGGTATGCAGAGGAATAGTTAATTCTACCGGTCGGTTTTTGCATCTAATAAAATCAAACCATGGTGGCAAATTGATACGGAAATCGACATCATTAATGCAGCCAACTGGAAACATGGATGATCTGTGATCGGGCATCCTGGCTAAGGCCAACATAAAGAACGGCGCACTCGTTATTAGAATGTTCCCCAGGATATATATTCAAGGAATAAATTTTATTGTTAAGGAGAATGTAAAGTTTTTGTTTTATATCTGGTTGTTTGTTTGTTACGAAAGTGGTTATATGATGAGCTGGTATATGTTTCGGACCAACTAAATCATGTTCTAAATAACCAGGCAGGTAGTCCGTGTACTACTGCAGTTATCGCTATCCAGACTCGTTCTTGGTCGGGTAGTCGAAGTTGTTGTCGATAATAATTCACTGCAAATGGTTGTAGAGTCTGCAGATGTAATCATTTTAAATTTTGACTCAACTAATACGTTCTCATCTCTATCTCCGCAACTTTTGATTGGTATTTTTGTCCTAGTCAAGTTCTTTTCACATTCCATTTTGGTAAAACTTCGGAAAATTATTTCAATGGCCTCGATCGAGACCTTCTATGTTCAGGAAGGAAACGATTCAGAATGTCTTACGATAGACGGACCATTCAACTTACTTTACCTGGTCACCAAAAAGGAACTGAAAGAGTTGACTTCTTGATAGTTACGAGTATATATGGTACACTGGCGATCACTAGGATGAGGCCACACATTTTACAATCGATGTTCACTCTTTATACGTGTTTGAAATTTTGTACCCGCAAACTTTTACTGCCACTAAACAGTTACATATTTTCTCAACAGGAAGTCATAAGATTAAAGGGTAAATAAAAAACGACCGTTGGAATTTCCCAAGGTCAAACAATGAACTACTAGAAAAGCGTATAAAAAGATGAGCCACTAGGATGAGGCCATTGCGAATACTTCGTTGCAGGAGTTCACATCTGCGATTTTTTTCAAAGTTTTGTTAAGAATATTGAAAAAAGCATTGAAAAGAACTGTTTTTATCTAGTTAAAAAAAAGGGTTCCAGAAAGACTTTAACAGCGGCAGAAAGAGGAAAAATAGATGCTTTCAATGAGTTAGGACTCTCAGGCCGAGAAATTGCAAGGAGGCATAAAAGAATTAAGACTATGGTAAACAGTTATCTTGTGGATCCACAAAACTATGGGAAAAATCAGAAAGGATGCACGACAGAAGCAACATCATTGCGAGAAAAGCTGTTAAATCTACGGCGTGCCTCAAATTCTACTCTACCAGCGACTAAAATAAGAAGAAGAAAAAAAACTTAAAAGAAACCTGTTTTGAGGTAAGAACACAAGGAGCATCGAATGAATTTTGAAGAAGAACATGACGCTTGGAGCAGTAAAAGGAAACGCGTTGTCTTTTCAGATGAAAAAGAGTTTAACCTTGACGGCCCCGATGGATACAACTTTTATTTCCATGATCTACGAAAGGAGGAGCTTAGTTTGGCAAGACACCACAGCCGTACATCAAGTGTAATGGTGTGGGGAGCTATTACCTTATATGGCACAATGCAGTTGAAGTTTGTGTCCACGAGAATGAACGGAAACAACTACAAATGTTTGCTGGAACGGTCATTTCCAAAAGAGAAAAACATTGTCGGACCCCTACCTTGGATATTCCAACAAGACAATGTCCCCATCCACACTTCCAAGGTTGTTAGAAGTTGGATTCAAACAGAAGACGTGGAACTTTTCCCATGGCCGCCCTATTCACCGGACTTAAACATAATCGAAAATGTTTGGGCATGGTTATGTCGTAAAGTGTATGAACTCGACAGACAATTTGAAGACAAAGACACTTTAATCGAAGCTATTCGTGATGCCTGGGCTCAAATTTCTTTTAATTATTTAAAAAAACTGTATGATTCTATTCCAAACCGTCTACGATGATATCGAAAAATGGCGAACATACTCATTATTAATGTAGAAAAATATAATAAATAAATGTTTTAGAACCGTAAAATGTAAACATTTAATTAATTTTTTCTTTTCTTTCGATGATTTTGCTTGTGGTCTCATCCTAGTGGTGCATCTCTTTATACGTTTTTCAAGAAGTTCATTATTTGATTCTGGGAAATTCCAACGGTCTTTTCTTATTGCGGTTTGCTAAGAGATGGCGTAACTTTTACTATTCCATTGTTATTATTCTATTGGAACATGCGTTGGAAAGCTACTGTCATTGTACGTCATTTCAGTATATGTCATTCATTTGAAGCGTAAACAACAATAATTTTTTTTCACTCAAATATGTCGAACTTTGTGCCTGAAAAAGTGTTTTTACGGGGAGTTCTTCTTCATTACTTTATTGTAATATGAAGAAAACTGCTGCCGAAAGTCATCATATTTTGGTGGAAGTTTATGGCGAACATGCGCTAGCTGAGCGAACGTGCCAAAAGTGCTGTGCACGATTTAAAAGTGGTGATTTTGGCTTGGAAGACGATGAACGTCCTGGGCAGCCAAAAAAGTTTGAAGATGAAGAACTGGAAGCATTACTCTATGAAGATTGTTGCCAAACACAAGAAGAGCTCGCAGAATCTTTGAGTGTCACTCAAAATGTTTAAAAGCAGCTGGATTTATTCAAAAGCAAGGAAATTGGGTTCCACATGAACTCAAGCCGAGAGACGTCGAAAGGCGGTTTTGCATGTCCGAAATGCTGCTGGAACGCCACAAATGGAAGTCATTTTTGCATCGGATTGTTACTGGTGATGAAAAATGGATCCATTACGATAACCCCAAGCGCAAAAAATCATATGTGAAACCCGGCCAACCAGCCAAATCAACGGCAAAGCCGAATATCCATGGCGCGAAGGTAATGCTCTGTATTTGGTGGGATCAGATGGGTGTGCTGTATTATGAGCTGCTAAAACCGGGTGAAACCATCAATAAACAACGCTACCGAACACAAATAATCCATTTGAAGAGAGCAGTGGCCGAAAAACGCCCGGAATATGCGACCAGACACGAGGCAATAATTTTCCATCATGACAACGCTCGGCCCCACGTTGCTTTTCCGGTTAAGAACTATTTGGAAAACGGTGGATGGGAAGTCTTACCCCACCCGCCTTATAGCCCAGACCTTGCCCCTTCTGACTACTATTTCTTCCGGTCGATGCAGAACGCCCTCACTGAAATACGGTTCACATCAGAGCAGAATATCAAAAATTGGCTTGATTCATTGTTGGCTGCCAAGCCGGCACAGTTTTTTTGGGATGGGATCCACAAATTGCTAGAAAGATGGGAAAAAGTCATAGCTTCAGATGGGCAATACTTTGTATAATACTATTGTACATGTTTTTCTTAAATAAACGTTCAAATTCTGAAAAAAAAACGTACTTTATATACCCAATATTTACCTTTTAACTTTATGTCTTCCTGTTGAGAAAATACGTACCTGTTTCCGGGTAGTAAAAGTTTGCGGGTACAAAATTTCAAACAGGTATAAAAAGTGAAAGGCGATTGCAGAATGTATGGCCTCATCCTAGTGATCGCCAGTGTATGTTTAGACCTAATTGGTGAGAAGTTGGTTCCGCTGATTTTGAGAACGAATTTGGATTTGCTTTTCAAAAACTCGTCCCGATTTAACATTTACCAGGGGCGTTCAAACTATTCTCGGTATCAGGGTGAAGCTGTGGTTGTTTATATAGATTGACTTATTTGTCAAGTAATACTATTATTTTAGTGCATTCATGTAAAATTTCATATTAATGTGATTATTAATTCGCGTTTTATCTCTAGTTAAACAGAATCATAATGGCAACTGAGGCCATGATGGTGAAAATTGAGCATCGCGCTGTAATTAAATTTCTCACTAAGCAAGGAAAAAGTCAAAAAACTATTCATGAAGAGATGGTGGCTGTTTACCAGGGTTCCGCACCTTCATTATCAACTGTGCAAAAGTGGTCAAGTGAGTGCAAGAGAGGCAGAGAGAGCATTGAAGACGACCCCCGCTCCGGCGCCCCGGCTACTGCTTGTACGGGAGAAATCATCAAAGAAGTCGAAAAACTTGTTCTTGAGGATGCCCGAATAAAGGTGAAAATGATGGCAGAGATCACCAAGCTTTCAATTGGTACCATTCACACCATTCTTCATGACCATCTTAACCTTTCAAAGGTCAGTGCAAGGTGGGTGCCACGAATGCTCACAGCGCCTCAGAAAAAAGTGAGAATCGCATGCTGTAGAGAGCTTTTGGAGATGTGTAGTGAGAACGCGGACGGTGTTATGGATCGAATTGTTACTGGGGACGAAACATGGGTCCACCCCTATGACCGTGAAAGCAAACAAGAGTCCATGCAGTGGCATAAAAAAGGAACAGACCCCCCGAAGAAGTTCAAAGTCACTCCGTTTGCCGGGAAGCTCATGGCCACAGTTTTTTGGGACTCAAAGGGAATCTTGCTCATTGAGTACAAAAAAAAAAGGTGAAACCATCAACGCCCATCCTACGCTTCTACTTTGCATAACTTGCGGGATGAAATTAAAAAGAAAAGACGGGGTAAACTCGCAGCGGGTGTGTTGCTTCTTCATGACAACGCTCCTGTTCACACGGCGCGAGTTTCCAAGGCTGCTGCGCGAGATTATGGTTTCGAAGAAATCCAACACCCACCCTATAGTCCAGACCTTGCTCCTACTGATTATTTCCGGATTTGAAAAAATGTGGAAAAAGATTTTCGGATGATGAAGAACTCAAGTCGGCAATAAATGGGTATTTAGGAAATTTATTTTTTTGAGGGTTTAAAAAAGCTTATCTCAAGATATAACAAATGCATTGATGTTAGGGGAGATTATATTGAAAAATAAAAACAATTTAAATTGAATTCGCATTTTCCTTCATATCGATACCGAGAATATATTGACCGCCCCTCGTACTTAACTGAGACTGTTCGTCGTACAGCCGACTAGTTTAGCAAGGCCTACATGGAGGAAATATATAAATATGGCCAATTTGTGACAATGAGTCAACAATCTGTTGCTTGCCTTAGCTCCCATTGAAGATGATGGTTTGCTGCGAGGCAATCAATTATGACTTACCCCGAAAGCATTGATTTAAGAAGGAGTACAAGAACATTTTTCCTATATTATGTCTAATTTAGGTGCCCTCCGGTTAATATCAAGACGGTATAAGGCCTATCAGAATCACATAATCGTTTGATTTGCTTTCATTCCACTTTAACTTGTTTTTCACCGAAAATTTCCTAGAAAATTTTCACAACATGTCTAGACTAAAATAAGCTACGCAAACACTGAAAATATCTATATGGCTGAAATTTCGCTTAAATTGAATCATTGGCAATTCTTTTTTTTTTGTTTTCTCATATCCCAGGTGACTCCCATATTTTGAATTTACTGAGAAACAATAGAGAGACGAATTTCTAAAACTTCAAAAGCAAAAGTTGGAAGTATTATGAGATTATGGAAGCCTGAAACGGCGAGATCAAATTAATTTTCTAAGAAAATATTATAGAAATCTTATAAAATGGATTTACTTTTTAAACACACAGATACATATATTACTGTTTAATATTATGTTCTTTAGATAGAGCTTTGGGAGAAATATCAGCAATTTAATTGTAGAGGGGTACATATTCTAGTTCCAGAGAGTTGTGGTTATATTTCATACGAATCACAAGTATGCGTATACTCGTATCATGTGCTCCTATGCCTTCAGACATTTTGGAACCATTAGCGTACCACATCCTTGAATCATTGTTCAGCCATGTAAAATTTGTGTGCCATAGTAGTAAAGTAGACCCTGTACTCGTACCACTTTAAGAATCTATGGATGTGGTCCAGTTGGTCTAAGGTTTAAGATTTCTTTAATATTTCCAATGAGGGTACCTTGTTTGAAGTAATTTTCGCGATGAAGCTTGAGTACTTTCATATCTGTTTCCTCTTGAATTGATAATAAGCCCTCCATTCCCGAAGTTTAGGTCGTTCTCATAGCCCTTGTAAAGCACACACACACAAGCCGTTGAAGCCTACTCAGTTTCAATATTGTTGATTTTCGGTTGATATTGCCCCACGAAACGTGTAATATGTTTGGCTTCACATGGTTGTTCCTAATGATAACAGATACTCGTATATCATCTGCATATCCTATAGTTTTATATCCTTTGTTTTTTTTTTTTTTTTTCGGTGGGGTCCAAGAATGTGGCTATCTTCGGAAGATACTAATAGCCCGGGCTATCAGCACGCACGATTCGCAAAGCCAAAGTACTCGATTTCGGAGGTGCGCCTACGTACTAAATCACACCCTGCACTCTTCTAAGGCTCTTTCCGCGGCACTGCCGTTAAGTACTATTTCGCGGGGCCGGTAAGCACTTTATGCCCTTCTTTCTCCGTTTGCTGGTTCGACATTGTGTACAGTATTTACTGTTCTTTGTTGTATGACAGATGCCGTCTAATGAGTTTGATTTTCATTAGTACTCTCTCTGACTCTTTCCAGCCGCCGAAGTTCCTTCATTATTTTTGCCGCAGCCTTTTTCACCGCATCCCATATTATACTTGATGTTAGCATATGCTTTACGATGTTTTCAGGAGTTGGTATCTCTCCAATTTTCTCCTCTAGTTCTCTCCGTTCTGTTCTGAAGTGTGGGTACTGGAAAAATACATGCTGTGCACCTTCCCTGGCCGCTCCGCAGTTTAAGCAGAAGGGAGATTCCTTCAGACCAAACCTGTATAGATATGATTGAAAGCAGCCATGTCCAGTTAGGAGCTGACTTAAGTAAAAATCTACTTCTCCGTAATTACGTTCTACTTATAGTATTTATGAATATCGGGTATAAGTCGGTAGGTCCATCTCCCCTTTGTAGACTGGTTCCATCTCTCTTGCCACGCACTTGTGCTGCGTTGCTTTTCTCCCAGCTTGATATCTTTGACTGAAACTCCGGGTTCCCTGACTTTGGCATCGTAGGTCCTTTGTAGCTCAGTAGCCAATATATCTGCTGGTAGCATTCTCGCAATGATATATGGTATATACTATCATCTGACATTGCGCGATATGCACAGCAAACTCTCAGAGCACATAGTCTGTTGACAGAGTTAGTCTTTCTTGCGAGCTTTCGCCCATACTGGTGCCGCGTACATTGTGATTGACTGCACCAACCTTGACAGAACTAGTCTCATTTGTTGTCTGGGTTATAAAATGTTTGTCATTATTCTGGATACGGCAGCGCTCACCTTTGCGGCTTCGTCGCATGTTTTTTCAAGGTGTTCCTGGTAAGTGAGCCGAGCATCATACCTAGGTATCTGATAGCCGGTTTTAATGTTATATCGTGATCGCCCACAATGATGGTGAGTGCTTCTTTTTCTTTGCGACTGGTTACCAAAACTGCTCCGTTTTATGTTCTGCCAGCTCTAACCCAACTGTTGCCATCCACCGTCTTAACTTTTCGGATACATTCATTGCCAATGCCTTCTATTTCTTCCAGGTATTTCGCCGCCACAACGATTGCAATATCATCTGCAAAGCCTATGATTTTAGCCTCAATCGGGGTTCCAAGACTTAGAACCCTGTCGAACATAATGTTCCATAAGAGAGGCCCTAGTACCGATCCTTGTGGAACTCCGCCAGTTATGTGGTACTGCCTTACTCCATCGCCGGTATCGTAGAGTAGGAACCGATTGTTGAAGTAACTTAGCATAATTTGTATTAAAAACCATGGCACCATCATTGACCCGAGAGAGTGTACTAAAAGCCCCCAGTTTGCAGAGTAGAACGCATTTTTGACGTCCAACGTTAATACGGCGCTGTATTTTTTGGTACTTCCTCTCCATCTTCTGCCCTGAATGGCTTCTTCTAGGGTCGTTGTTACCTTCCGAATAGCATCTACTGTAGAGCAAACCTTTCTAAATCCATACTGCTGGTTTAAGAGTGCTCCGGTTCCATCAATTGACACCTCCAGTCGGTTGCGTATTATTCCCTCCAGTATTTTACCCATCGTGTCTAGTAAGCATATGGGACGAGTATGTCGAGGGCTCATCTGGTGGTTTATTCCCTTTGGGCAGCAGCACAAGACGTTGCTATTTCCATTGGTCTGGAAAAACCCCTTATGTTAAACACTTGTTATACATTTCCACGAATGCTTCTGTGTTTATTTTGACGGCTAGCTTAAGGACCTTATTTGATATACCGTCCAATCCAGGTGATTTGTTATTGCTAAATCGTTTTGCTTACATCCAGATGTTCCGCTTGCGTAACTGGAGGGATCTCTCCAACTTCCTGCGGTGGTTCTATATACTCTGTTGGTGCTTGCGGTGGAAATAATCTCGACACTATTTTTTGCATCAGCGAAGGGCATGAGGGTGAGGGTGGCCTAGAGCCCTTTAGTTTTTCCATTACCTGTAGGCAGTACCCCAGGGATTAATATCTGCTTCCTCGCAGAGTTCCTTAAAGCTGTTGTTTTTGCTTCTCCGAATGGCTAATTTAAGGTCCCTACACCAATCTTTGTATTGCACCTGTAAATCCTGGTGGGAGGGCTGACCTCTGGATCGCTGGCATAGTCTTCTAGCTCTATGGCACTTGCTGCGTAGCTCTGCTATCTCTTGGTTCCACCTGTATACTGATGGCCGGCGGTTTGTTGACGTTTTTCGTACCATAGATGCGTCGCAAGCCCTAGATACTGTTTTAGTTACCTCCGCAGCCATCGTGTTTGCTGCTCCTTGGTTTATTGTGGATTTCTCAAAAATCAGGAAAAAGGTGTTTTCGTCTAGTGTGTTTATTTTATACCCTATTCGTTTTGCCTTCTTTAGATGGCGCTTCTGGATTGCTCTCCTTACTTGCACTTCAAATAGGATGACCTGGTGGTCACTGTGGGTGTAGTCCTTACTGACTTTCCATCTTGATCCTAGGGAACTTGTTACAAAAGTTACATCAACTCTGGAGCTTACGCCGTTTCTGGTGAATGTCTGCTGTACTGCGTCAAGTGACGATACTGCTTCTAGCAGAGCCTCTCCTCTCCTATTGGTCCGTATGCTGCCCCAATCAGTTTTCCATGCGTTGAAGTCGCCAGCTATGATTGATGGAGTACGACCTCTAGCATCCTCCACGATCATATCCAGCATTCTCTTGAATTCTTCCAGCGTTTCATTTGGATATGCGTAACAACTGTATATATACACCAAATTGACCTTCGCTCGGACGAACTCTATTCCAGGTGTCATCATTCTTTCTTCAAATGCGCAGTCTCCGCAGGTCTAAATAGCAGCTCTCTTTGAGGCGTCCGCTACCCAAACTTTATCATCTAGGTTCTATACTGCTCGCTTACCACGGCCACATCAATCTTCAACTCTCAAACAACTTGTGTCATAAGGTCATGTGCCGCTTCGCAGTGATTTAGGTTAAGTTGCAGCACTGTCACAAAAATTTCACTGGGCTTGTGTGTCTTTTCCGTCACATCCTCCATTTTTGCCGCTCTTGGTCGGGGACTGCATATTGGTTATTCGCAGCTAGCCTACATATCTGTAGGCCGTTCAGCTATCCGCCACCGTGCTGACTTCCTCGGTAACCTAAGCTCGGCCCCGAGACTTGTATATCCTTTCGATTACAGAATTTGCAAGAGGTCATCTACTAGTGCAGAGCGCACTCCACCCTGACACCTTAAGGACAGCCTTTTACAGGAGAGATATTCAATTCCTCATGGTCTAGCCTTTTTTATGCTTAGGTGTAGCATGTTGGTGATGTACTCCGTTGTATTTGGATTATCACCTCTCTAAAGGAGGGCATGTTCCGCCGATCTAAAATTCGCGTTGTCAAAGGCACTCTCAATGAAAGTGTCTATATTTACCGTCATAGATTATCTCGTGTTTTTATTTTGAGGCCTTGTAAATAGCCCTTATTGACCCAGGGTTCTTGTAGTAACCGAATATTGGTGATACTACCGGCAGACCTCCTGCTTAGCTTCACCGTTCTTGGTGCTAGCAGCGCTTGTGAAGTTCGGAAAGTACCCAGTATCTCGTGAGTGAGGAATTTTGAACTGCTCTGTGGAGCACAGTGCAGCACCTTCTCATAGGGACACATTAACAATGATCACCTTAACCCAATCCGCTGTTGTGTTCTTCCTACTATGCAAGATAAGATATCCTGCCTTGTAGACAGAAGCAAAGAACACTGGTTTTGTTACCTGGTCTTTGTCGGTTATTACTTTGTCCAGCTGGAAATTTTGAATAGAATTTGAGTAGCGAATAGGGTTGCATCGGGATAAATAAATAAATCTCTGCCAAACTTGTTACCTGACGCCAGTCAGTACATGTAAGGGTTTACATTCTTTCTGTTTCTTCTGCGGGGTCTTGAATGTAGAGATCCGATCGTATTTTTTCCGCTTCTTGCTTGATGCCTCAGGCGGAGTTTGATGTGTGGTCTACCTCTTTTAAGGACTGCCTTCAGATATTATAGTCATCGGTTGATGGACTGTGGCGGGGGCTTGTTTTCTACTAAATCCTTTTCGTAATGTATCTCAGGCGTTCCTGCCGGCGCCACTTAATCATTTCTGTTTTTTCTTTGTAGCGATTTCCTCATCTGTGCGCAGCTACTTCATCACAGAACTCTTCGCTGCTTCCTTCGATTTTTGAGGTGTAATAGCCTCTTTGATTGTGAAGCCTTTATGGCCCGTTCCGCCATTGTATTTGTTTTTTTTTTTTTTTATTGTTTCCACGAGTACGATAGCCCCGGTAATGCAACAAGGCATTTACGAGCATTAATGAGGTTATATCTGTGCACTCCAAGTCCGCTTATTAGTGACTAAACACTCCTTTAGCCAAGCATCCGTCAGCACATGCTGTTGGGGATTTCAAAGAGTTAACTCTCTTCGTCCAAAGTTATTCGTTAGTGCCTGAGCAGGTACATGACCGCATCCAGGAATCTATTAGCAGTGGCTACTACGAAGAAGTTATAGTCGCACTTCTAACAGGTAAGCAATTACGCCAAAGAGTCCATAAAGGCCCCTGTGTTGATCCCTCTACTTAACTGTCAGCGACCACCAGTCGCCTGGGATAGCTAGGATACGTACAGGGAATGAATATTAACGGTCCAGTCAGAAGGGTCTTCTATTCCTACATGAAGCGGCATCGCAGGAAAGATAGCCCATTCCATCCCGTTCCACCATCTTGAAGGAGAGCGAAACTGGGATCTTTTTGGCCGAAGAGTAACAGAAAGTGTATTGTTATTTTCGAATTCGGCTTAACTTGTACTCGGACCATTTGCACCTCGTGGCCAAGGCTTTCCGAGGCGTAATCGGCATTTAAGGTCTTTTATTGTAGTTTGTCAATAAAAAGCCAAACAATTGGGAAATGGAGTTGCGTAAGTTATCACCATTTGATACGCTTTTTGTGAGAGAAAAATTGGTTTCATCGATTAGATTTCCGGAACAACTGCAAATATGGTTTCGTTGAGTGGATACGTACGGATACAAAATACTCGTACAATGTACTCCGGTTTCATATTGGAAATTTTGTTTTCACGAAAAAAAGTGGGAATTTCTCCAGAACTTCAGTGGGATTAGGACGGTCGTTATTGTGTTATGGAGATAGTACCCGATGTTTCCATTGGGATTCAGAAAACGCGAAGATTTAAGCCAAAGATCGTGTACATTGAACGCGTAGCTTGAACTTAAAGCTTGATTATGTTAGCTGGGAACCCTTTGCTCGGTTTGGTCTTTTTGGGTTGTCAAAGATGCACGCCAACGTGTATTCTACTTTAAGAGGAATAGTTTGGAAAAAAGAAAAACGGATTCTTATCCAAAGGTTCAGAATCCGGAGCCCCAATATGTTCACATTGTGATAGAAAACAAAGGATTGATGGAACGTCGTACGTTCTACGCTTGCCGGAACATACCTGGGTATGTTGTATATGTACGAGTACCTCTACCCACGTTACGGCAACCTTTAGCTGCTCGTTCGATACCTGATGGCCTGGGTCCTTGTTCCGATGGCTGGTTTTTTGTTGGGATGCTTGTAACACCCCTGCTATAGCATGCCATGCCAAGCCATACCATGCACATGTGTTTTCGCCTCCTGAAGGGATTTAAATGAGTGACGTCTCTGTGCTTCGCTCTCTGATGTTGTTGATTTTGTTTGCGTTTTCAACACCAGCGTCGACGTCGTCCTTCATCATGTTATTGTGTTGGTTGTTGTCGTCGTAGTCGTCTCCATATTCTTAGCCGACATGGATTTCGTTTTTTTTTTTTCGTTCGTTATGCCATTTCTTTTTTTTGTGATTTTTTTTTGTTGTTTTTTGCTCTCCTTCGGCTTCTTATTTTCTTTTACCTGCAGCTCTGCCGCAGATTTATATTGTTCATTGCGCAATTTATTGTGCACGCTGTTGACAGATTTAAGCATATGACAAAATTTGATATTTATGTAAATTAAACGGTAAATGGCCGCAGGTAAAAACGGGTAAAGCGGATAGGATAGATGGGGATAATTGGCTTCTGTGCACGTGTGTGTATGTGGAATGGATAACCAAGCGAAAAGGTAAAAGGTGGAAATAATAGCTGAAGGCATTTAAAGCTTGCAAGATGGATGACATTGATTAACACGGCATCTTGTCGGGGCTGTGCTAAATGTGGTGCGTGCCTTAAGGAGCGTGATTTAATAATTTTCCGCGCCTGTTTCTGAATTTATGTCAACCGACTTAGCTGATGTGCTTCCTTTGAGAGGAAAGGTGTATCAAATGGGCTTGGATAGAGAAGAACGCAAAGGAGAATGGATTGTTGTTTTAGCTAGACGACCACTTAGGGGTTGTCGGTTTCCTTTAAGCTTTTAATTGATATGTAAGCTCTTGGGAGATGAATATAAATTGACGCCCGAATTAATTTTTCCGACGGCGTTTATTTATGCAGTCGAGAGGTGACTGTTATTTTAAAACTATAATTAATTCTGTGTGAATAACGACGCTGTTAACTTATGCAGGGATAAGGACAGTCGGAGGCCTGATTATCATGACACAAAGAACCCTTTATTGGCTACGCGCCTGGCAATGTCAATTATCCCAAACCGTGATAGTACGATGGCAATCTTTATGGCTGACAAATGGACAGTTTTAGTTGGAGGTCTTAGTGGTGTTTGGTTCATTTTATTTTCATTTTTTTTATTTCTATAAAAATGTACACAATAAGACTTAGTCTTTTATAGTGCCTAGTACAATTTAAAAAATTAATATTGTATTTTACATTTTAATTTTAACTTTATAACGTTCGTATATGCACGTAATTCAATTTTTGAAAGAAAGGCTGGGGCAGCGAAATTAGGAAAGGGTGGGATGGGAGCGAAAAATTTAGGCAATATTAGAAAACTGATGTAAGGTGCATTTTTAAAGTTTGCAGCATTTGAAATACCTTTGATACACAAGGGTAGAGAATTCCAAAGTTTAATAGCATGAATGAAGAAAAGTCGTAATGAATTTAGGTAACGAAAACTCAATAGGATAATATTTAAAGTTCTCAGAGACTGTGCGAAACGAATTTTATAAAAATGGTATGGTGGAGATTTGTTTTTTATGATGTTATATAGAAATAAGCAATTTTGGGCGTTGATGTGTTGAAAACTCTAGACAAAAGCTCAAAATCATTGAATGATAGCGTGCGCCATTGACGGTAACGTTGTTCTCACAGTAATCTTTGAGAAAATACTGGCCAGTGATCCCGCCGGAACATAAACCGCATCAAACAGTACATTTTTCCTGGTACATTGGCAGCTCTTGAATTTCCTGAGATTGCTAATCGGACCAAATACGGAAGTTTTGTTTATTAATATACCCATTCAGCGGGTCTGATTACAAGCGACAAACTGCTTTGGGCGCTGCATAGATTTAAACCATACAAGTCTGCTGGTCCAGACGGTATAATATACGCTCTCAGATATTATCCTGCCTACGCTAGAGAATATAATGAGGAGCTATGTAGAACTGATCCAAGTTTCACTGTCATGGAGAGAAGTAAATGTAATTTTCATTCCCAAAGCCGAAAAATGCTCTCTTGCTTCCCAAAGAACCTCAGAGTTAGAAGTCTATAATCTCTCCTTCTGAAAACTCTAGAACGACTGATTGATGTCCATGTACGAGCTACCGTAGCTTTATTCTCTTGCGAAAAAACCATTGTGAACAAATGGAGCCATCAACCTCGCATTACCCACTGGCTATACATCTCAGTCATAAGACCTACCACCTTGATCAAAATTTTTTCAGAATTTATTCAGAAAATTAAAAATACAAGTTTATTTATCTAAATCTATATTGTCCCCTTCAAAGTAATCCCCATTGACTGCAACACACTTATGCCAGCGCTTGATCCAATCCTCGAAACATTTTTTATATTCGGTTTTCGGTATGTCCTTCAGTGCTTCGTGCGATTTTTCCATTACTTCCTCTCGGCTGTGGAAACGCATTTCCCGTAATGGTTTTTTAACTCGATTGAACAGAAAGAAGTCACAAGGAGCTAAATCAGGTGAACTCGGTGGCTGTTGGATGGTATTTGTTGCATTTTTCGCCAAAAAATTACGAATAATGATGGCACTGTGCGACGGTGCGTTATCATGGTGCAAAATCCACGAGTTTTCTGCCCACAATTCTGGTGTGTTTCTGCGAATTGCTTCACGAAAACGTTTCGTAACGCCCAAGCAATACTCTTTGTTTATTGTCTGGCCTTCTGGCAAAAATTCACACCGTTGTAATCCATGAAAACCGAGAGCATTGCCTTCTTTTTTGACTGAAAACGACTTGAATTTTTTGGTCTCGGCTCATTTGGTGAACGCCATTCACTTGCCTGATGTCTGGATTGCGCGTCGTACTCATAAACCCACGTCTTGTCTCCAGTAATGATCCTTTTGATGAATGTGGGATCGGATACAGCCACGCAAATCATCTCTGTTGCGACGGTCTCTTTTTTGCATAAAATTGAGGTCTTTTGGCACCAACTTTGCTGCTACACGACGGAAACCCAAATCATTATCCAAAATGTCTTGGACGGATCCATAGGCAATGTTTAACTCATCCGCTATCTCTGTGATGGTTAATTTGCGGTTATTGACCAACATTCCTTTTACTTGCACTTCATCAATATTTTCGTCGGTTTTCGATTTCGATGGTCTGCCACTGCGTTCATCATCTTCGATTGACTTACGACCACTTTTGAACTGCTGGTACCACTGGTAAAAGACCGTTTTCTTTAGAGAATTGTTGCCGAAACACTTTGCCAACATTTCCAACGTTCGCGCACCATTAAATCTGTTTTTTACGAACTACAAGTTCGTTGTTGCAAATTTAAATCCATTTCTAAAATTGTAAAAAAATCGCCAACACACACATAGATAGATGTACTCTTGGCTACGTAACTTTTACAAATATTAAGCTATAACGCTAAGATCTAGAGGGAATGTCAACAACATATACCAACTTAACAAAAAAACAGAACACAAATCGGAACAATGGAAGTACCACACGGTGGTGTGGTGCGGGAACTTTTTGATTCAGGTTGTATACTCGCCTTCGGGGTGAGCAGCAAACTAAGCAAAGTCCAAAGAACAGCATATCTACGCATAAGCGCAGCTATTCGCCTTAAAGCGACTACACAATAGACAAATAATTTATTTGGACACACTTTTATCCTTAATACACTAGGAATCCTCACAGAGAACATCGATTACACTATACCCCAACATTGGTTTGACATCTTTGTCTGACTTTCACGGAATACAAATCAATCCACTTCTAAACGGATAGATCTAAGACTGATAGCGGGGTTGCTGGCGGTGTTTTTTCAGATAAGCTTAATCTAAGCCTCTCTTTTCGTCTTCCAAATGGCTGTAGAGGGCTTCAAGCCCTGGATGAAAAAAACATGATATCTGCAAACGATATCTGTATTTTTTCGGATAGTCAGGCCGCTATCAAGTCCTTGGACTCAGTCTCATTCAATTCTAAAACCGCCCTTGAATGCCGATCATCTCATACGGAGATGGCAGAGCAGTTCAACCTTCTCCTTTGTTGGGTGCCGGGCCACAGAGACATTCGCCAAAATTGGAACCACTCTACCTATTCTACCGCAAAAGGGTAGTATAGGTATACCAATCGCTACGTGCAAATTACTATTAAGGCTGGATGCTAATAAAGGAGCAAACCTCTTATATGGACTCTTGGACCAATATGCCTAGCGACCAAACAGATCTGGCCAAAGCTGGATCTGAATCGCTCTAAGAGTTTGATCTTTCTAGATAGGAAACATCTCAACGCCATCATAGGTGTCATCGCTGGACACTGCCTTATAGACAAGCACGCAAGAAGGCTTAGCGCCTTTGCAAACGATTTCTGTAGAAGCTGCATGGACGAGGAGGAAGAGGAAACAATCCTCCACCTACTCTGTAACATGTCCAAAAAAAGAAAACATCAGTTAGTAGCTTTTTTATACAATGACTTAAACGATCTAAAGAATATAGACGTTGACAGTCTCCAACACGTCACCATAAGCTCGAATTGGTTCCATGAGTCGGAAGATCACAGATCCACGTGGCATCACCATGGGCCAATAGGCCTAAGTGGGTTCGTCTTTCCAACAGCGACTTTTAACTACCTACCTACCTACCCATTCAACTAGAAATTAGCTCCATCTCTGAAGACAATTTTGCCATAAAATAGCAGATCTTCTTCCAAGGTCTTAGACCAAGATCCTAGCGTAGAATCGTTCACGTAGTCGAGTAACGCAATCCCAATTACTGTGAACGCTGACGAATCGACTGGCGGATACAGCAGTAATATTTTCCTCTGTTCGCACTCTACGCATAGGGGTAGGTGGCTTGATGTACAATAGCGTGAAATTAGTTCTAAATTTGGTCACTATGGCTTGAATTACTTGCTCAGTAGGTCGATTATGACGACCGTAAAATGGTCGAAGCTTGCGAAATACATTTTTCACAGAGCACGAATTTCGATAATAAAATTCAATAATTTGTAAGGGTTGTTCGGGCGTGGGTCTTTCCACGATGAAAAGGTAATGCTAACTGAGGATATTTGACTTTTACAGATGTCACGAATCACGCATGAGCTGTCAAAAATAAACGAGTCCAGGACGACTACTCTTCTTTTCGCCGATGATCACACCATCATAGATCGCAACAAAATAATGGTATGCTATTCAGTCGTGATAAGACCAATATTTCCGTTGCCGTGTCTCGCAACCAACAAATTCAACCCATTACATCTATTTGGACAGAGGGATGATGCCAAAATGAGAACATTATAAATAATTGGGCTTTGTAGTTTTAACCACGAAGGAAATTATGATGACCGGGTCAAACACAGAGCTAGGGTAAGGTGGGCATATTCTGCAATGTCGCTTAAATTCAAGGTTTTGCTTTTAGACGTCGGCCGCTCTTTCATCACATAGCCGTGTTGTACAGTGCACCAGGAAAATAAAGATAAACTGACGAAGGCGAAAATGAAAATGTTACAAATATCAGACACTGATAGTGGACAAATCTCTGGCTGAGCACATCAGGTGATTTTGCCATGCTCAACAAAACTCGTAGAAAAATTTGGGCCCCAAGCAGAGCTACAGCTGCCCAAATTCCGGCCGATGCTCGAAGCCTGAAAAAAAAATAGTAGGATCACTCAAATTCAAGAATACCAGCATAAGCTGATGACGTGATCTGATCTCGCTCACTGATTCAAAATAGAAGAGCCTGTGCCATGGTTCTAAAGTTCTCAAATTCAGCCAATTTTACGAATGGCCCAGTCACAGCAATGGATGTATTAAACGCCGTACATATTGTATATCAACGCCACTTACAAAGTACCAGGGCTACCGGGAAAAAGCTGTTTTCAAAATGTCCTCAGCACTTACAATAAGACTGATACTCACCATTCCAGATCCAAACTGTTTCATTTTCTTTCCAACAAATTCAAAATTAAAAAACGTAACTGCTGCAACAGCAAAAAAGAAAAAGAAATCTTTCTCCGTATCGAAGTAGAGCAAATGTTTTTTAGCGTCTGCTCTAATCCATCTCCAAAGCATTAAGTACAGCATAACTACTTGTATCTAAGAATTTAATTAGTGCCATGAACAACTTTGTCTGAGTACTTTTTTATGTGATTTGTAATTCTCTCTTCGGTAGTTCGAAATCCCATACTTGGAAATAGACTTTCTGACCATGAATGCACTTCACCATCCCCTTAATAGAATTTTTCACTTTCCAAAGAAAATACTCACACATTAAAAATCTCGTAAATAACATCACAAACTCATTGCCAGACTGGCCATGGCACAGGGAACTCACAACCCTAAAGTCAATTAAGTTCGTGCTTTATGTGAGAGCTGCCATCATGGTCATCTCAGTAACTGCAGAGTACTTCTTACACACCTTAACATATAACCCCGAGTGATTTATACACTCACTCACTCACTCACTGAGCTCTCTGTATGTTAGCTGACCTACTGGACCGTAAAAAAGTGGACACTGCATACTTGCTTACCCCTAAAGGAGGGTTGGAAATGGCCATTTTAATTTGCTAGTGAAAAAGTTTCTCAACATAAGTCCTGGTTACGACAATGCTACTCCAATCTCAATCTCCAGCTTTCATTGTTCTTTGTCAGACTTGGAAGCACTAGAACAACTCTAAGGACCACACAACACTGTTTACGACTTTTTGGGGTGAATAAAAATAAATTTGAATTTCTATTCGTATTCGTATTCGTATTCGTATTCTCGAAAATCAGACCTTAAAACGTTCCAAACACTGTTGGGTGTTGTGGGTTATATCTTTTTTGGGCCAACCAACCAGGATTGTTTCCATTTGTGTACCACAAAGTTGGAATGACACGATGGAAGGAATGAAGAAATTTCGAGACAACAAACTGTCGTTGAAGTAGAGGCCGCCAGAAGGCAAGAATTCGGAAATCGTTGTCGTAGTCATAGTGTTGAACGTGTAGTAGTCATAGTCGTAGTCATAGTCATACTCATCCAGGAGAATGTTGAAACAGCTGAAAACCAATAAAGTTAAATGGAAAATCCGAAAACTATAAATCATGGCTTTAAGTCCATTTCCTTGGTTGTCGATTTTGCATCCCTTCATCCGGACGAAAGGCGATTTATTCCTATTTTTGCCGTCTTTTCGTCTTTTTGTCTTTTTGTCTTTTTGTCTTTTTGTCTTTTTGTCTTCTTGTGATTTTGTCTTTTTGTGTTTTCGTCCATTTTAGCTGGATCAGGAGAAAACACACTCTAGGAGTGGTTTTTGAGAATAGAATAGGCTAAGAAGGATCTAAGTGGGTAAGTCTGAGAAGAGATTTACTCTTGCAAAAGTATCCTGCAAACACTGTACAGCTCGACAGCGATACAAGTATATGGGTGTGGCTGAAGAGGCGGAAATCTGCAAGCTGAAGGCTTCTGGGATTCCCGCGTTCCATCATAAGAAATAGGTTGGCCTTCGAGAAATGAAACTTAGAAAGCCTTTTCATTTATCGTCGTGGTCTTTGTTTACATTTTGTCGTGATAATAAACGAAAAATGGGTTCAGGAAATGAAAGCGAACTGTTTGGCCTTTTGACAGGATTTAAGAGTTCAACAGAGAGTGTGGGTTAAGACATAAACCTCTTCGAAAGGAAACCAATTTTCACAAAATTCATGTTAAATATAATTTTTTATGCGAAAGGGATTGAAAATGGTTACACAATTTAGAGTAGTAAAATCATTTTTCGAAAGTGTCTTGGGAAATGTAAAATAAAATACTCAACACCAAGGACACGTATAAATACTTAATTCGCATTTTATGAGTTTGTGTTTATTGAAAAGGGAATAAGTAGCAAATTGGCTTTGATCACTTCCGAGAAATACTAAAAGATATTGAAACTCAAAGCTGACTGAGTTTTTGAAATCAACTTTTACGGGCATACCTACTATAACTAAGGGATGATCTAAGCGTCTCAAGTGAATACATAAGTGACTGGTTCGTCTTCTAAAATGGATCGAAAGTTATGCACATAGCATCATTTCAGTGGTAGCTCAGAAATGCGCTGAAAAGGACCAGTACTGAGCTTTTCTAAACAGCATACCACCTTGATCAAAAAGTTCCCGCACCACACCACCGTGTGGGGCCCCCATTGTTCCGATTTGAGTTCCGTTTTTTTTGTTAAGTTGGTAAATATGTTGTTGATATTCCCTCTAGATCTTAGCGTCATAGCTTAACATTTGCAAAAGTTACGTAGCCAAGAGTACATCTATCTCTGTGTGTGTTGGCGATTTTTTTACAATTTTAGAAATGGATTTAAATTTTACAACAACGAACTTCTATTACATTTTGCGTAAAAAACAGATTTAATGGTGCGCGAACGTTGGAAATGTTGGAAAAGTGTTTCGGCAATGATTCTCTAAAGAAAACGGTCGTTCACCAGTGGCACGAACGGTTCAAAGGTGCTCGTGAGTCAGCCGAAGATGATGAACGCAGTGGCAAAACATCGACATCGAAAACTGACGAAATCATTGATGAAGCAAAAGAAATGTTGGTCAATAACCGCAGATTAACCATCAAAGAGATAGCGGAGGACTTGAACATTACCTATGGATCCGTCCAAGATATTTTGGTTAATAATTTGGGTTTCCGTCGTGTAGCAGCGAAGTTGGTGCCAAAGACCTCAATTTCATGCAAAAAAGAGACCGTGTTGACGTCGCAAAAGAGATGATTTGCGAGGCTGTATCCGATCCCACATTGATCAAAAGGATCACTACTGGAGACGAGACGTGGGTTTATGAGTACGACACGCAATCCGGACATCAGGCAAGTGAATGGCGTTCACCAAATGAGCCGAGATCAAAAAAGCTCACGGTTTTCATGGATTACAACGGTGTAGTGCATCATGAATTTTTGCCATAAGGCCAGGCAGTAAACAAAGAGTATTACGAGTATTTAGGCGTTATGAGACGTTTGCTTGAAGCAATTCGCCGAAAGAGACCAGAATTGTAGGCAGAAACTCGTGGATTTTGCACCATGATAAAGCACCATCGCACAGTGCCAAGTGTGTTACAGGCGATGGGGATTCCTTTGACGGGGACAATATAGATTTAGATGAATAAACTTGTATTTTTAATTTTCTGAATAAATTCCGAAAAATTTTTGATCAAGGTGGTATGTGTAAATATACTTTGGTGTTGCACGATTAGGGCACACACTGAGCGAGGTTAGCCAGGCGACGGCACACAGTGCTACTACTAAGACCACACATATTAAATCTCCTCGAGTTAGGTACATGGTACTGGTCTTATCTTACTGGATTTGAGTTATTCCACATATAAGTGCGGGTGTTGAGCAAGGGCAAAAGTGTTGCTATAATGTCCCTATTGAACTACAGAAAAATCAAGTATAGCGGATGATCTCGCGTGACTGTAGCACTGTAGGCTTTTACACTCAGCAGAACAGGCTTCTTCTTCGAGTGGTTTCAAATCATTTGTAGTTAAAGTCAATAAGGATTTGCAGCACCAGAGACGCTTCTGATATAGAAATGGTGATGAATAATCCGTTGACATCTCAGAAGAGGCTTGTTGACTTCGTAATATCCGTCCGCTTTTTCTCAAGGAAACACCTAACCGTCCAGATTTTGCACAGAATTAAGTACGCCACCACTTTGAAACCTTCAGTAGCGACGCCACCTGATATGGATGGATGAGGACGCACTGACTTCTGATGAACCTGCGAAATAAACATGGAATTGAGCAGTACAACAGAAGAACTATCAATGGCCTTAGATATAACCGTCATTAAGTAAGTGCTATATGCAAGATGGAACACTGTGTCATGTACTACATGTACTACATGAGTACCGTGCCCACCAGCGACGAGTGCACACGTCATCTTGCACTCATATTTCTCCGTGCTGTAAAAAAAAAAAAAGAAAAAAAACACCCCAAAACCACAGCGCGCGCGTGAAAAAAAAAAAACAGTGCAGTGCCATAGAAAAAAAAAAAAAACATTATCACACAGTGTGGGAATCCTACACCTCTCCCGCTCCTGGTCTTAGTACTGTTGCTTCCACTCGGTCGCTGCCGTTACGGTATTTATCATACGGTACGGGCAGTGACAGAGTGTATGTAACAACTGATGGATAGCGGGTTGTGTGTGAAAATTTTGTTGGTGCACTGTTTCATATTGTTGTAAGGGCATAACACCTACAGCAATTTGATTCAGTAAACCATCATCAGAATTTTCACTTCGCAGCCCTGCTTAGTATCGTCGGTGTTTATGATTACTGTGTTTGTTTGTGATTATGTCTAGGGAATTCAGGGTGGACGTAGCCAATATACGCGGGCTAAAAAGTAATTACTTTTCTGCGTACGTCCACGTCTGTAAGTACCGACCAACTGTTTTGGCACTTAGCGAAACACAGGTAGATCCCCGCCCACACCTCTCAGACCACAATGATCTGAAGCTACCTGGCTACGAACTAGTGCCACTATTCTTTCCCCATCGCGGTCTCGCCATTTACACAATGTGGTCCCTGTTCCAATCCGGAATTCAATTTCATGTGGTTAAAATTCCATCTCCGTAAGCAAATTATCCACTACTGCTTTATTTACAGAAGCCCCAAACTGGACAACAGCTCGACCTTCCACGAGTTTGATGCGCTGTCTGATTCCATTCAAAGAATTGTATCCCTGTATCCTCATACTGAAATCGTGATTACGAGCGATTTCAATATACACAATTCTGGTTGGCTTCGACATTCTGGACAGACAACACCCGAAGGACGGTGTGTTGAGATCTTCGCTGCGGAAAATAACTTAACCCAGCTTGTAAATGAGCCCACACGCATACCAGACGTTGACAGTCATACCGCCAACACCCTGGACTTGTTTTTAACTTCTCACCCTGACAAGTACTGCGTTGATGTACTCTCCCCTCTAGGCTCGTCGGACCAATGTGTTATATCAGCTAAATTCTCGTACACCCACCACACAGTTAGAGAAAAGATTCCTAAAAGAACCGTATGGCAATACGAGAAAGCCAACTGGAGAGGCCTTACCAGCTTCTTTAGGAATTTTAATTGGTCGTTATGTTTCCTCGATAACGACGTGGATGCCGCTGCTGACATGATCACAGAAACTATTCTCTTTGGAATGAGATGCTTTATCCCTCATCGGATGAAGAGTATCAAACCAAAAGAAAAGGAATGGTATGATTCGAGCTGTAAAGAGGCTGTCAGGGTTAGAGAACTGTTTTTTCGGTCCTACAAGACCAACCCGACAGAGGAAAACCGAAAAAAGTTTAAACGAGCCAGAAATGACAGCAACGCCTTTCTTAAGCGTGTGAAATTCCAATATGACCAAAACCTGAGGCAAAAAATACTACAATGTCCCAAAGGCAGTAAAAATTTTTGGTCATTCGTCAAAAACATTAGAAACTCTGCCTCATCCTCCATCCTAACGCTCATTTACAATGACATTCCAGCTGTCAGCTCTTTGGACAAGGCCAATCTGCTTGCTGTACACTTTCCGGCTAGCTCAACACTCCCAGACTGTGCTTTGTCCCCGCCTACACTTGAGTGCGTCGAATCTACAATGGGACGAATCCACTTTCGCCCTCGTGTAGTAGCAAGAGTACTCAAAGATCTCAACATGCATAAATCCGCTGGTCCAGATGGTATATCTCCCCTTCTTCTGAAGAGGTGTTCTTCCTCGCTGGCAAAACCACTGCGTAAGCTTTTCATCAGTCCTACTCTTTAGGACTCTTTCCGAGCAGATGGAACACAGCATTTGTCCAGCCCGTCCCTAAAAAAGGCGAATCTTCTTCTTTATCTTCCTACAGACCCATTGCACTTACGTCCCTTCTTTCCAAGGTCATGGAAACGCTGATAAATATTCAGCTCATGAAATATCTCGAAACACGAAAACTTCTCAATGACCGGCAATATGGTTTTCATAGGAACAGGTCCACTGGTGACCTGATGGCATGTCTCACTGAAAAGTGGAACCAAAACGTATATCAATCTGGCGAAAGCAAGATAGTTGCACTTGATATTACTAAGGCATTTGACAGAGTTTGGCATCAGGCTCTTTTGTCGAAAATGCGTGCTCTTGGGATCGATGACTCTCTTCTTCAATGGATTAGAAATTACCTTTCGGAACGTTCAATTCAAGTTGTCTTGGACGGTTTCAAGTCTGATATTCACAAAATAAATGCTGGTGTGCCCCAGTGCTCCGTTCTGTCTCCGACACTCTTTTTAATCTTCATTAACGATCTCTTGTCTGCTACTTCTAATTCAATTTACTCCTTTGCTGATGACAGCACTCTCTGCTTCTCATATTCGTTCCCGGACTCACGCCCCTGCTCTTCGGCTGTAGAACGGGAAGGGCAGCGTATGCTAAGCTCATTAAACTCCGATATTAACAGCATAACCAACTGGGGAACTATCAACCGAGTAGAATTTAATGCTTCCAAAACTCAATGCTGTCTGCTGTCATTAAAGCGAAATTCAAATACCCAGCCATTATCCATGAATGGCACTTGCATCGTCGAAACCGATAAACTTTCCATTCTCGGTATGTGTATCAGTAACAACTTACGTTGGAATGACCACATATTCGATGTCGCCAAAAATGCTGCGAAATGTCTAGGTTTTCTCAAGCGATGTATGAAATATTTTACCCCCTCTGATCTGGCCACAATATATAAGGCATTTATCCGCCCAAAACTGGAGTACAATGCCCACATCTGGTCAGGTGCTCCTGAAACATCTCTGCACCTGCTAGATACGATTCAAAACCGTGCGATAAAACTAATTGGTGATACTAATATCAGTCAATCTTTGTTTAATCGCTAGCGCGCGCCAATTATAAAAAAAAAAAAAATAATAATTGCTTTAGGAAACAGAAACAAAACCTATTTGAGAAAAGATTGGTTGTAAGTATCAGATCTAATCAAGAAGTGGTATGCTTCGTCAAGTGCATTGCATTGTTACAATCCATAGCAAGGCCAAATTCGAGAAGATTGGCCTGATACGTGATCCAATTCCCACAGGAGAAACAGATGAATCCTGACAAAGAATCCTTCTACGATCTCCTCGGCTAAACTTAGTAATATTCTAAGTATGACTTATAAATCGTTTCATGCCATTATGACACCAAAATAACAGAATTCCACATTTCTTCCAATAAAGTTGCACAGCATAGCCTACACAACACAACGTCAGGAAATGGCCTAATTAACTTTGCTACAGAGTACTATATCACTGACTCTTCACCTTCACATGACGATCACCAGATCATGTTTCAATCGGCAGAAGGTGGAGAAGGAGTCTCTAGTAATACACACGTCTAAATAACCCGACCGGTAAATGTAGATCCTAGTTGCAGCCACGATATGTCTTCGGACGCATCACTCAGCCTACCACCAATGCTCCTTGAAATGATCAGGTGTCACCTGATCACCATCACCTAACTCTTAGTTCGATGAAGGGTTCCGGCAGGTACATTGGAGCTTTATTGAAGAATTTGTGCATTCTACGGGGAAAGGTGGAAGGAAAAATACTCGTATGAAAGAAGCGAGTGGTCGAGAAAGTAGAGATGGGAAAGGAAATTCAGTAGCAGGATCACATCTGGTGTTGAGGGCATGGAAAAACCATTTTGGTAGATTGTTAAATGGCGGGTACAGCTTACTCTAAACTAAAAATGGTAGGACTAACCATAATGAAATGAAATAAAGACTCTTGCTTAGGTGGCACTACTGTCCGAGGTTGGCAAGATCCTCAGCTAACATGGCTCTCCAGCTAGCGCAGTCATTTGTCGACTTCCTTCAGTTGCGCGCTCGAAATTGGCTGAGGCCCCATTTTACTGGTATGCGCCATCTAATATGAGGTCATCGTCAACAGCGTTATCCCTCTGGGTTGTAGTTGAGCTTTTCAGACGAGGTCGGTATCGCCGTACGGGCGATACGAGTTAGTTCGCTGTTGAAACGTCTTCCCAATTACCCAATACCCGAAGAACTTGTCCCGCCATGGCGTCCGAGAGAATTTTCTTCGACTTTCGTAAGTGTCCAAGTTTCTGTGCTGTAAAGCTGAGCTAGGATGATCAGTGTCTTGTATGATGTAATGTCTTTTTGGTTAGAGAAAGGACTTAACTACTCCATGGATTTTTAAGCCTAAAGAAGCAGCGATTAGCAACAGTAATTCATCGCATGATTTCCACGCTTGTGTCGTTATCGGAGTTGATGCCTCAAAGTTTTAGCTGCCTATCGTCACGTTTTATCCCTGGCATCGACGTTATGTGCCTCTTTTTGTTGACCGCAAATACTTTGTTTTTGTTCGTAGATTAACAGCTTAGTTTGTTTTTGCCATTGTATCAATGTCGTCTGTATGTGCGAAAAGCCGAGGAGACTTTTGACAGATAGAGCCTCCGGAGTTGGCTTGCGAATTTCCCACAATTCTTTCAAGAACGATGTTGAAAAAGTCACATATCTTTCTTAAATTCATTTCGGACATTAAAGGTCTCAGTTTTGCCTGTACCGAACTTGACTTAGTAGCGTGCTTTCTTCATCTTGGAGGGAAACCAATACTAGATATGGCTCTGTAACATATACTCCGTGTCTGTAGATGCGACTTGGAACTCTTAAGTTTTTTTTTGCAAGATCTGCAAAATTTTGTCTATGTATAGTGGAAACGAATATCTTAACCACGCGCAAAAAGGATTTTGAGTACCCTTGCCAACTTTGCGAAGGAAAGTTAAGGAAGAAAAAAAGATAGACCCCGATGGCCAACTTACATCTTAAAGGCTTCGAGGTTGTAATGAGCTCACCAAGGCATTTTATCTTAGAAAAGCATTTCAGGGTACGTCCAAAAATAGGCTTGAAAGCATGAGGATTTGCCCTCGAGACCAGTGTAAAGCTTGAAGGTTTGAAGAAGCGGAATACTATTGGCAAAGTAAGTGAATCTATGATAGAACAAGGTGAGACAGGAGACTTTATGCCGGTGTTGGAAGGTGTCAATTGACTGTGTAATATTGGCATGACCTATGAGTTTAGTTTTATATTACGATTTTGAATCCTATCTATCAAGTGCGGCGAGATCTCGGGGGTACTTGACCAGGCGCGCGTTATGCTCTCACACCACGATATCGGATATGTGGTCACTCAAACGTAAGTTTTCATTGATACATGTATTGATAATGGAAAGTTTTCCGGTTTGGACGATGGCACTTGCCATTCATGGATAATGGCTGGGTATCCGCCTTAATGGCATTGTGTTTTGGGAGCATTCAATTCCACTCTGTTGATAGTTCCCAATTAGTTATACTGTTAATATTGGTATTTATTAGGCCTGACATATGCTGCCGTTACCGGGAACGCAAGCAAGAGATGAAGTTGAAAAAGAGTGTGGGAGAAGAACGGAGCCCTGAGGCACACTAGCATTTATTTTGTTGAAATCGTCCAAAAAGACTTCAACTGAACCTTAAAAGAGTTATTTGTTATCCATTCAAAAAGAAGTGTATCTATCCCAAATGCACGCATTTTCGACAAAACAGCCTCAACCCTATCAAAAAGTTTTCATGCCTCGAGGTATTTTTGACGGTTTATCAGTGTTCATGACCTTAGAAAGAAGGGGCATAAGTCCACAGGGTCTGAAAGAGGAGAGAGAACAAGATTCGCTTTTTCAAGGACGCCCTGGATAAATGCTGCCTTCCATCTTCTCGGTAGGAGTCCTTAAGAGTAGGATTGTTAAAAAAGGTTAGCAGTTGTTTTGCCAGCGTGGACGAACATCTCCACAGAAGAAAGAGGAATATGCCAGCTGAACCGTCTGGAATACTCGACGGCCTACGTGACGAGATATTTCAGGCAGCAGTAGATGCCTTATTAGAGAGCGTACACCGATTCATTACCAAGATTTGTTTGAAGGAATCAACGACTGGTCCTATAGAAAACCCTAAAAGTCCAACATCTACTTACGGATTTTAACAATGGTAAGGAAGACCACGTAAAAGGAATCTCACAGAGTTTTGTTTTAATAAGGGGTTTCGAAAAGGCCATGTGATACCTTTAACATCATACTTTGGCCAACTACGTACAAACTCTGATCATGGGCAGATCGAAGCAAGGTGACACTGGTACATTTACAAGTATTGAAACAGACCAGCAAAACCGGGCTAAGCTGTGAAAGAGGGAGAGATTAAGTACCTTCATATACAGGTGTTTCGGATAATATGTAAAAGACCTTAAGGGGAGATTCCCTAACATATTTTGGCAAAAAAATCTTAATTGTCAGACGTACATCCCCTCTGATATACAGAGGTTTTAAACAAAGCCTTACGCTGCGTAACTTTGACTCCTATTGATAATGACAACTTTCAAATATATGCGTGTACACTGTACAATAACAAATGGGATATCGCTGAATTCGATACTTATACTTAAATTGTTTCAAAGTATTGTAATTGTTACACAAAACTAATTGCATTAAAAGTGATTTTTTTTGTAAAAGAAATTAACGCTTGACTTTGTCATAATTTTTTTCGGAAAATACCTTTCAAGGTACGACTCAGCTTATGGATTGCACATTTTTATTTTTTCATCAAACCTTGTATTATATCAGTTCCTCAAAGTACAATGCATTGCTTTGCATGCACGCCAGGGCTCGTCTTTGAAAAGCTCTAACATCGTTTCAAATTCTTCTCGGATCTTCACAGTTGCCTCTCAAGTCACCCAATGTCACCCAATGAATAAACAGTGTCCTTCATCCATCCCCATAATAAAAGTCCATTGTCGCATTCGATGCATAACGGCGAAGGCAAACCAAATGCCGCTGTCAGGTAGAAAGAACCCTTCCACCTGGATGATGTAGATCAAAAATTCCGCCCACACGACCTAAACAAAGCCGTATCTAAGCTTAATTTCAACAAAGTTGCTTCAGTGGACGGTCTCACTGCCGAGCTCTTCAAAGAGGCAGGCGATGACTTGGTAAGGATCATACACCAACTCGTCTATAAAATATGTATGCCTAATGAATGGGACCTCAGCATTGTTTGCCCGATCCTTAAGGAAGAAGACCCTCTAAACTGCGCCAACTACACATGCATCAGTTTTTTTGCTATCGCCTACAAAATCCTATCTGCTGTATTGTGTGAACGCCTGAAGCCGTTCGTTAACAACCTGATTGATCCATGTCAGTATGGCTTCAGGCCAAGAAAGTCCATCATCTACACAAATATCCATATGTGGAAGACCCATGAACTCCAAATCGATACACACCACCCACATCAATTCGTCCGTTTGTGCAGGATGACGATGGAGAATGCAGATTCGGTAAAGAAATCATCGAGACCTTTGATGTCAAAAAATGATTTAAACAAGGCGATGCCCTGTCATGCGATCTCTTTAACATCATTCTGGAACCAATAGTGCAAAGCTCACACAAGAGGCGCAATCTTTCGAAAGTCCGTCCAACTACTCGCGTGTGAAACTGTAGCCGCCACCTTAAGTAAGTAAGTAAGGGGTCACGGTCGGACACTATCCACGAAATTTCATACGTGCGATCTAACCACTCTCAAGTGCATGGCCATAGTGTGCTTGCCACCATCCTGCTGCTATATAATGGCTGTTCTTTGTTGTACAGTGGTAGATCACATAATAGTTCTGGTAATTTGTTTCGCAAAAATTGGAATTAAGCCTTGGATGAAGCTGATACGGTCCGATCACCTTGCTACCCAATATGCCTGTCCACAAATTAACGTTGAACTTATCCTAAAAAGCTCTCTTGTTGCATGGGGTGGGGGTTGCTTTCTATCTAGGTTTATACTTAAATTGTGAAATTGGGACTCATCCGTCCATAAAATCTAGCCATCAAAGTTGTATTGCTTAAAGTGTCTTTCCGGAATGTGATTGCAGAATTTCCAGGGTTATAGCCCCTGTACTGGTACTGAAGGCATGCATGCCTTCCAAATGTAGAATGTTCGAGGTATAAATCCTGCTTACATTTAAACATCTGCTTAGTTGGTAAGACTACTATTGGAATGGTTTCTGACGTAATGTAAACCGTCTTCATACCTGGGAACGCCTTCTGCCTAAGCTGGATGTGAATCTCTCTACGATTTCCTTGTTGTTGCTATCTTTCTTCCTCAACCCCGAAAATGTCCTTATAAATGTCCTGTCGTTTGGGGCAATCCTCTCAGAGTATTGTTTCAGATATTACAATCTCTTTCATTGAACGTTACCGTTGGAGAAACCATAGATATGAATCATGTCTGCGTATTGTTGTGTTGAAAGGATATTATAGGGGTGCAAATAATTTTGCATTGTTTCTCTATTATTTCACAGGAGTTCTGCTTGATATCTTTTTTCCAGAAAAAGGACCTGTATCTTTGTTTGACTCGAAAAATGTGCGTTACCAAGGTGGTTCATTTTTCCAGAGTTTCTATTGAATTTGCATTGCACAATAATACAGTGTATTCAACAAAAACGTAGACGAACGAATGAAAAATGCCGGCATTTTATTAAGTCGTATTTTTTTTTATTAAAGTAAATACCAAAAGAAATTGCGCAATTATATTATTGGGTCTATAACTTCGTGCGGTTTGCTAAGAGATGGCGTAACTTGTATTATTCCTTTGGAACATGCGTTGGAAAGCTACTGTCATTGTACGTCATTTCAGTATTTCACAATTTTTTTCACTCATATATGTTATGTCGAACTTTATGCCTGAAAAAGTGTTTTTGCGGGAAGATCTTCTTCATTACTTTAATATGAAGAAAACCGCCGCCGAAAGTCATCGTATTTTGGTGGAAGTTTATGGTGAACATGCGCAAGCTGAGCGAACGTGCCAAAAGTGGTTTGCACGATTTAAAAGTGGTGATTTTGGCTTGGAAGACGATGAACGTCCTGGGCAGCCAAAAAAGTTCGAAGATGAAGAGCTGGAAGTATGAAGATTGTTGCCAAATACAAGAAGAGCTCGCAGAATCTTTGAGTGTCACCCAAAACGTTTAAAAGCAGCTGGATTTATTCAAAAGCAAGGAAATTGGGTTCCACATGAACTCAAGCCGAGAGATGTCGAAAGGCGGTTTTGCATGTCCGAAATGCTGCTGGAACGCCACAAAAGGAAGTCATTTTGCATCGAATTGCTACTGGTGATGAAAAATGGATCCATTACGACAACCTCAAGAGCAAAAAATAATATGTGAAACCCGGTCAATCAGCCAAATCAACGGCAAAGCCGAATATCCATGGCGCGAAGGTAATGCTCTGTATTTGGTGGGATCAGATGGGTGTGCTGTATTATGAGCTGCTAAAACCGGGTGAAACCATCAATGGGCAACGCTACCGAACACAATTAATCCGTTTGAAGAGAGCAGTGGCCGAAAAACGCCCGGAATATGCGACCAGACACGAGGCAATAATTTTCCATCATGACAACGCTAGGCCCCACGTTGCTATTCCGGTTAAGAACTATTTGGAAAACAGTGGATGGGAAGTCTTACCCCACCCGCCTTATAGCCTAGCCCAGACCTTGCCCCTTCTGACTACCATTTGTTCCGGTCGATGCAGAACGCCCTCACTGAAATACGGTTCACATCAGAGCAGAATATCAAAAATTGGCTTGATGCATTGTTGGCTGCCAAGCCGGCGCAGTGCTTTTGGGATGGAATCCACAAATTGCCAGAAAGATGGGAAAAAGTCATAGCTTCAGATGGGTAATACTTTGAATAATACTATTGTACATGTTTTTCTTAAATAAACGTTCAAATTTAAAAAAAAAACCTCACGAGTTATATACCCAATATTATATATACCCAATAGTAGGGAGTAGGGAGGTGACTCCGATATTTTGAATCGTTATCTTCTTTAAAAATCCAGTCGTAATTGTTAGGTCCATACAAAAATTCAGCAGACTTTAGCAAACCCTTCATGGTATAATTTTACCATGAATTGTGCACCTAGGTTTTGTGCGAATACTATTAACTTTCCGAATTCTTTAGCCGAGAAGCATCCATAATCACGCACTTTTGCTGGATGTTTTACGGTGCGTTGCAGACATTTTTCACCTTTTTTTGTCCAGGCTCTCTAATAATTATAATCAAAAACAGATGACTCAGATTAGCCTGTTTTCAATATATACTCCTGTTTCTGATGCCATATTCTGCTACGTGTTATTGATAGAAACTTTAATTCCTTTTCCGGATAATTTTTTTTTAGCATTCCTCAGACTAATTGTGAAATTTTTGAGAAACAATTTAAACGTATTTTCCAGGAAAAGAATTCCACTCTAAGGTAGTACCCCATTTTTGAGTTTTATAGTTTAAACAAATTAGGTCGTGTCTTAAAGACTACTTAAGCGAGTTGAAAGGACTTTACATTACTTTTTTTAGGTACACGTTTCAAAGTTGTAAAAAGTGAGATAATATATTTTTTCCATAAAAATTTTAAATTGTAATTTTTTTAAGAAAAAACAACCGCTTTTGATCTGCGATAACTTTTGACAAATCGATGTTACGACAACATTTACTTGGAAATAATTAAAGTACTCATTATTGCGGGTTCAAGGATATCCCATTTGTTACCATAATTTTGAAAGATGTCATTCTCATTCTGGGCACAGCGTTTTCAAAATATATCAAGGAATCTCCCTTTAAAGTCTTCGACACATTATCCGGAACACCCTGTATGTGCTCTCAACAAGAAGAGTCACACATTATCCAATTGGACAGAACATAATAATAACATACAAGTACAATAGATACCGGTAACGTTGAGCTACTCGTATTTGGGGTTTTGTCTGCCTACGCTCTGCTATTAACTCTGATAACTGAATCCCATCAGAATTCAATCGAAGGGTTACTCGTACACCTGCCAATCACAATTACTTTGCCCTAACATTCGATTGAGTAATAAGTCCTTGTCAAGAAACACTAAGAAGACTCAGTATAAACCTAACTCATCCCAGCCCTTGTCTATGACGCAGAAGCATGTGCGTTAGTGTGGGCGGATGAATATACCTTGGTCGTTTTGAGCACATCTTCGAGTGATTTATGAAGCCGTTTGCATTTGTGGGTATTGATGGTAGAGAACAATATACAATAACAGCGAATATCGACTTTGTTATAGAACTTCACAAATCAGGGAAAATCGGGCGGAAGTCTAACGGCGGAGTTTGAGTCGATCCCTCCATTTGGCAGACTACAGAAATGGATTTTCTTCTGCATTGATTATGGCTGCGAGAAAAATATTCGTTCGAACTTACTTGTATGTACATAGATGGTTTGGAGGTGCCACCGCCTACAGTACGTGAATGCTCTCAAAGTGCTCCCTGTTTTATGATTGCCTTCTCCAATTTCTATAAATTAAAAGACGACATACTCATCGTTATCAGGTACAATTTCGAAAACACGGTTTCAAAAGTTACGCAGGTCCCACTTTCTGACGAGCAGGTATAGTATATTAGAGAAGATCTCTCTGTAAACTCAAAAAGGCAAATTTTCGCCCTCTTCAAGTTTGAGAAAACTTGATTTCCTCGTTCGGTGTTTGAATTCTGACAAAAAGCTGAATAGTTGAGAGTTTGTCTAAGTAGATTCTCCTGTTCATTCAGAAACGCAGCTTACCTCTTTGGAAATATGTACCAGAAAATCTGAAATGAGGACTGAAAGAACAGAATCTTCTGATTGTACGAGGGCGGTTTGCTGAGTACCCGGATTGGAAGATAGGTGGCGCTACTGAGCCGAAAAGAGTGTACCATCATTTACGATAGTACATCAGGGCCTCGATAATCCGACACTCACTAATCCGAGCGCCTCAGTAATCCGAACGACCCCCCTGGGTCCGGGAACGAGAACGAAAATTCGAAGAATTTATTTAACTTGAGTCTACTGTCACTCGCAGTGCCACATACACCACGCAATACTAAGTCTGTTCCCTTAGGCCCGGCGCACATGAGCGCGTATTTCTTCCTATCTATTTTGCAGCTTATGTTGCAGCTTATAGGCGAACGGGAAGACCACAGACTGAATATGTAAGCGTAAATGCGTATCTTCAGGGTGGACAGCTGCAACGAGATGACTATAAATAGGGAGGATCTTAAGTCATAAGTCATCAGTTATCAATTGTCCTTAAAAGTGAAGTCAGTAAAAACTGTTTTATTTATAGAATCGGGCTCACAGTTTTTACAGTCAGTTTGTGGCGCAGTTTTGTTTTATTTAAGACTGTTGCGTGGTGTTTCTTCGACCATTTCGTGTGCTTTTTAAATTATGGCTTCAACTTCGAAGAAAAGGAAACATATCGCATTAACAATATCACAAAAGTGCGAGAAAATCTACTATTTTTGACATTAAAAGCAAGGAGGTAAAACTAAAGTCATTTGTAATAAGCCCAGAAAAGGGTCCAGGCACCAGAAAAACCTTAAAAACTGCTGAAAACTCCCTGCTTGAAGATGCTTTATTTACGTGGTTTTTAGAGCAGCGAAGAAAGAACGTCCCTTTGTCAGGTGAAGTATTGACGGAAAAGGCGAAATTTTTCTGAGACAGACTTGAAAAAGGAAAGTTTGTTGCCAGTAGAGGATAGTTAAGTAATTTTAAGAAAAGGCATAATGTACGCCAACTAAAACTAACCCGTGAGAAATTGTCGAATAATGAAGCAGCTGTGAAGCCATTCCAGGAAAAATCTATAGACGTTTGTAGGGAAAAATATCTGATAGCAGATCAAATCTATAATATTGACGAATCAGGCTTGTACTGGAAAATGATACCAGAAAAAACGCTGTCGTCAGGGTCAGAGAATAGGGCCCCAGGTTCCAAAGTATGGAAGGAGAGGATCATATTCATGCCATGCGCAAACGCAACCGGAACGCACAAACTGCCTTTGCTGATTGTTGGCAAAGCACAAGAGCCACGTGCATTTGCAACAGCCAAAAAGTTACCAGTCCACTACACAGGCCAAAGATATGCTTGAGTTACAAGACCAATATTTTTAGAGTGGCTGAAAGGACATTTCATTCCCGAAGTAAAGAAATTTTTACGGAAAAAAAAACCTACCGCTAAAAGCACTTTTACTTCTTAATAATGCACCAGCGCATCCACTTGAAGAAGATCTACAATCGATCTACGAAAATTTCACTGTTTTGTACATGCCACCTAATTACACAGCTCTTATTCAACCCATGTATCTAAATGTGATTCAAAACATAAAAGTCACTTACAAGAATTTTTGGCCATCTAGAGTTGATCCAGAGATGCGAATCTGAACTACTTAAAAAGATCACAATGAAAGATGCAATGTTTTCATTGGCTCAAAGTTGGCAGCAATTGTCTTCAAATTTGATTAAAAAGTCTTGAAAGAGTCTGTGGCCTTTCTTATTTGAATCAGAGGAAATGTCTAGTCAAGATGTAGATGATTTTGATCATGAAGATGATCTCCTATTAAGCATTTTTCGTAACAGAGGCTTTTCAGAAGTAGATACTAACAATTTCTTATCAAACAATGATGACATTAACTGCCAGGAGCCGTTACCTAATGAAGACATAGTAAGACAAGTAACGAATCACCAGGACATCGAAAGTGAAGATGAATTGGAGTCATCGGAACCAGTTGCAAGGATTCCACATACTCAAGCTGTGTCTGCATTAAATACTTGCTTAGAATGGGCGGATAAAGTCGATATTTCGATTCCAGAAAAGATATTATTACGTAAAATAAGGGATAAAGCGTTTTCTACGTCGCTAAACACCATTCGTCAAAGTACTAATACATGTATTGAAAATTTTTAAAATTAGCGTAATTACATAAATTTCATTACACTCTAATATCTATTACATATATAACATTTTTTACATTATTAAAAGATATTTTAAATTTCGAAAAACTGTGTTTTGTTTCAAAAAATGCCTTCAAAATTTCTGCACACTATAATTCGAACGATTCGCTAGTCCGAACAGGATATACATTTTGGGTGTTCGGATTATTGAGGCTCTGCTGTACAACCTCTTTTAGCCCGACTGTCTAAATTTGGTGACAATCCGACGCTTAGTTTTGTTTTGACACCTTTCCGGCGGATGGTACGGTCTTCGCCATCTTTAGAGTACGCTCACCGGGTTCTTTGGTCTCTGGTGTGTACCAATGAATCCATGTCTCATCGACGGACACGAAACGACGCAGAAATTCTTCCGGATTTCGATCAAACAGGGTCAAGCACGTCTTTAAAGTGGTCTCACGATTGCGCTGGTTCTCCGGTGTGAACAAACGCGGCACTCATCGCGCGGACAACTTGCTCTTGCTCAAAATCTCGTTCAGGATATGGCTAACGCATTCAATTAAGATGCCTGCTATCTCAGCCAACTGGAGAATTTTTACTCGGCGGTCCGCCAATGCGAGATCATAGATTTTGTCCACGGTTTTCTCTGTGGTAACCGTTTTTAGGCCACCTGGGCGCGATTCATCAAAAACCGACGTGGGGCCACGGCGAAACCAATGGTAAATGGTTGTAGGGGAAGATGAATGGGTCCCATACACACCATCGAGAATGGGCTGGATTTCATCGCAAGTTTTGCCACTCAAAAACAAGAATCGGATCATGGAGCGATACTGATCTTTTTCTATGGTCGCAAGAAACACTAACACGATGTTTTGAAATGGGTGTCAAAACAAAACCAAGCGTCGGATTGTCTCCAAATTTTAAAAGGCGGGCTAAAAGAGGTTATGGTAAATGATGGTGCACTCATTTTAGCTCAGTAGTGCCACCTATCTTCCAATCCGGGTACTCATCAAACAGCCCTCTTACACTCTAATCATCAGAGCTAGTCTTAACATACACCACTATAGTTGTCTGGGTACCAAAACCAACAAGTTCACAACAGTGAGAAGTTGAGCACAGATGTTAAGGATTGCTTCAATCTGTTTCTGCTGCCAGCTGCTGCCCTAAACTTCACCTTTGATTTACCTCTCATCAAAGTTCGCATACAAGTGAAACGTTGTTGCACCCATTGGCTAAAAGGTAACTGGGAAAGTTTGGTGCAATAAAGCAAGTAAAATAATTCAAAATGATGATATGCAGCTAATTGAACAAAACTATTCCCAAACAGAACCGCATCCAAGGCATTTGGACCTTATCAAGTATACAAATTGAAAATTTAGCATTAGTTCCGGTATTTTGGTGGATTCCTCTGCAAGAATTTTGTGAACACTCGTTACTATTCTTCTGCTGCGGGAATTCTAGTCGATTATTATCTAATCTGATTGCAAAAGCCATTATATCTTCTTAGATAGCCAGCCCAAAAGCATTTAGTAGCTCTGACGTAAAACGAAAGTTCAACCTAGAAACTGGGTACTTAACGAAATACCAAGGAGAAATCCAGATCCTTTATTGGAGTGGATCCCAAGAAGTGCATCGTAGTAATCGAAAATCCGATTTATTAGCTATGGAAGGTGCTATTGAGATAGTTATTATGTTTGGCCCTAAACACTTCTAGGGACTCAGCAATTGTCTCTTCAAAAATTAAGTGAAGAAAGTCACTCGCTACGAATCTATCTACATGTCGTAAAATACGTCATGTCCACAGCAAGCAATTACTCTGCAAACCTTTTTACTGCAAATCAAGTTCCAAGTGAACTTCTAGAAGAGGTCACTGTCATTCTCGCCTGAAAAAGGATCCACACCGTGTGGAACTCTTTATGCAGACTCTTTTTGAAACGCGATAGTACTGCTTTCCACGTTCTTACAGGAAACCCAGCATTTTTTAGGTTCAGAAAAGTTTCTGCAGAGATATTCTCAACTTCCTGGCTACATCCGCAGTCAAAAACATGCTCCAGTCTCAAAAACTTGAAAGTTATCCTAAGCCGGGCTTATTTTTCTGACCTGTTCTTTCGCTAGTAGACACTCGAGTTAATAGGTCTAAATATAACAATATTTGTAGATCCTCGCTCCTCTATTAGTCCAGGAAGCTCGTATATGTACTCTTTGTAAGTTCCTTTTAATGAAATCTTTCAGTCTTGCAATGAAAGATGAGTAAGTGCCTCCGTGATAAGGTGCCTACAATACTAGCAACTACCACGTCAGCGGCGAGTACGTTAAGCCTGATACAAGCATAAGCCGGACGTTCACAGAGATAGTTGTCCGCGGTGTCGTCATCACTTTAACAGCAAGCATCGCAGAATGTTGTATCACTTATGCCCAGTAGTAATCAACCTGCACTCGTTTCTGCTGAGGGACAGCAGAAAGGCCACTGACTTCCTACCGACATCGAGATGCATCCCGTGGAGCTATGCCATCTGCAGTTGTGCTCATATGAGACCCACCTGTCAATGGAAGCCTTAACCGAGGACGCAGGTAGACCAAACGTAGGTTCGGGTCCTGAAAAACTCTCCTCTGAACCTTGTCTGGCAAGTTCATTGGCTATTTCGTTTCCCGCGATCAGTTGTGACCTGGGACCCAGACAAGGTTCACTGAATTTAGCCTTCCGACTGCGTTCAGTGAACTCTTGCATTATCGAACTAGCTTGGAGGTCGTAAGAGGGTTTAGCAAGCCGCTAAGCGAAGCTTGGCTGTCGCTACAGATGTAAATGCTTCGTCCCCTCTACCGGTTCTCCGCAATATACAATAGTTCGCTGCCATCCGGTTTGCGTGAATATCCGCTTGGAAGACAGATCCGAGTTTGCCTAACTTCAAGTGAAATCTAACTTTGTTGTCCTCCAGAAAGATACCAGAGTCACATTCTACATTGGTCTTGGAGCCGCCCGTGAAGACCCGACTACATTCCTTTCTTGGCACAGATTCTGGCGGAAACCAGTCCCGGGCACAAGGAAAGTCGATTTCGTATTTTTTCCGCAACAGGAGTTCTAGTGTTATTGCATCCGATGGCGTGTCCATAAGACCAGAGTCGTAAGATAGCCGACGCGCAAGGTCATCAGAGCCCCAGAGCGTATTGTACCAAATACTAATTCTTTTTAATCGGAAGATGGCTTTGAAAGTGCAGCCTATGATATGAATATCAAGGGGAGTGAGACTCAGCAATGCGTCTAGAGCGGAGCCAGGAGTCCTGGGGAAAGCCCCCATGCATCCATTCTTTGGTCTCTGGTAAAAGCAGCAAACAAGTATTTTCGCGAGAGCTTATTCCACCAGACAATCGTGTACAACTACCTTTGTACCCTTCTGTAACTACCCTTCTTGGTGACAGACCCCATGTCTTGCCGATCGCTCCCCTGCACTGCCCGAAGCCCGACAGTGCCTTAGATGCCTTCGACATTACATGTTTGGTCCAGAGAAGTTTGTTATACAGGATGACAAGGCGTTGATTCATTCCACATAAGTAATTCGCTGCTTGCAGGATTCTTAGCTGCTTTTTCGGGTATGGAAGCACCTTCTGGAGGAACTAAGGGCAGATATTCGCCACCTTACGACAACAAGTTTTACCAAGTGGGGAGAACCAATTCAGATAAGTAGTTGAATTGAGTGCGGAAAGGACTGAAAATGTGTGACGTGATATGTGTCTTCGATCTAAAGGATTAGCATTATCGTGTGGTAATTTCAGATGCCAAGTTCCCCTACGAAATGAAATGTCACGAAGCTTTATAACTCCTTTTCGATGGCTACCAGTTCTTGATAGTCCTTCAGCATACAACTTGTTTAATTGAAATAAGGAACTCTTCTTCCAATTGGCCTTCGAAGATTTTGGTGTCACTGTACTGCCGACGCCCAAAGGACAGCGATTTAAGAAGGCAACCAAATGCACTACGAGTATTTACAAATTTTCAAACCACAAACAATTTCGGTTCTAGAAGAAAATATAAAGTAAACTTGCAAGAATTTTCTCGTTTATCTACAATAAAAAAAAAAATTAATTACGCATTGCATCAAGGCATCACATTGCAAAATTTATCGCCCAACAAGATCATCGTCAAATTCGGAGTACACATCCAGTAAACATTCGGGTATACAGCGTAAACATTATACAGAGTGCGCAGTTTACGATTGTGTCCAAAGTAAAACAAAAATTAATTATTCTCTGGCTAGTGTCCAACAACGTCCTCTAGCCAAAAGATTTCGACCAAAGAAAATCCGCATAAATTTTACCCACAACCACATCCGAATGCCAGAAATAAGAATTTCAATCCCACAGACTGCAGAGATTTTATGCTTTTCCCTTTTTCCGCTTTCAGTTAAATACCCTTTAGGACTTGGTACTGGTTCTTGTCCTGCTTCTGTTCTAGGACTGCTTCTTGTCCCGCTTCTCCAAGTACTTTTTTTTCTCTCCTAGTAAATTCACAATTCTTCAATCCACAATTCACATTTGTTTTTCCTTCCCTCAGCGTTTGATTTAAATAAAAATTAATTTGTCTGGACCCGTTCTGGACTTTCTGGAGCAGCACTGGATTTACGACTATCTCGAACTATAATTGCTTCGCATAGAATACTGTGCAAAAGGAATACTGCTCATTCCGCAAAGTTGCTGCTGCCCAAGTTTACTCAAAATTTTCCCCAAAAATCATTTTCAATAATTTACCAGATGTTGAAATTAATTAAATTACGAATTTTTCAATGCAGATTCAATGAATACGAGTAATAGATACATACGAACGAACTAACTCGTATATTGATACAGGCCAACCAACTACATATACACACATTCGATGAGCACTCAAGCATTCAGGTTATGATGTGGTAGCAGAAATCAACCGACCTGAACCTGAATTGTGTTATTTTAGGATCAGGGGTTCAATTAAAATTCTTATTCAATTACAGAGCTCATCCGGACAGAGAGGTCAACCCGAGATGTGTGTGTATGGAAACAAATATCGAAGAGGAAGGAAGCCATAATTGAATATCCTGCTGGCGAGCTTGGTACTTACTGCATTTATAATTGAAAAGTTCGTCTGGCCAAAGTGAACAAGTTCTACCATGGGATTCGCAGAAAACCGAATATGCAATTTAATATTCCATCTGATGGACGGATATACGGATAGAGATCGGAAAGTGGGACTTACCTAAGCAAATCAAATTTCCTCTTAATGTCTGTCACTAACAAATTCAATTATTCCAATATACTATTGTATATGTTGCTATAAATTTGTTTTATGAAAAGATATTAGGTGTCATGATCTGTTGCAATATCCCTTACCTTAAGGTATGATGTCCTTCATTCATTTATTTTTATTCGTTTTATTCTCTATTGCAGAAGTTAACATGTACAGCTTACATTTATTCTAACAATAGTTAGAGGCATTAGATATTTTGTAATAACATATTGGTTACCTAGAAGGGTTTTACTGTTTTGTATGTAATTAGCGTGCGCTCCCTTATATTTTATGTATCCTTAAGATGTATGTACATAGCGCGGGCGAGAGTTACGGAGAGAAAAAAGAGAAATACCGAAGTGCGTTGGTTTTGAATGTTTACAAATCATACTGAGTAGGAAATAAAGAGCTCGGGAGTTCATCCATAAACGAATTGCACGGCTTAGGAAAGAATCACGATATTTCGCAGTACGTCCGAAGGTAGGCTTGAGGGTGCACTGATGAGCATTCATAGCGGGACGGGTGTTACGGTTGAAAGTTCGAGTGGAGCAAGGTGAGACAGAAGACGTTACGCCGTTGTTCGAAGGTGTCGACTGGTATCACCTATGAGTTTTACCGCACGATTTTGGATCCTATCTCGCAAGTTCAAAAAGGTCATAGGGGCACCTGGCCATATGAGGGCATTGTACTCCATTTTTGGGCGGATAAACGTCTTTTATATTGTGCCCAGGTCAGAGGGTATGCAATATTTCTTAAATCGCTTGAGGAAACCTGTATGTTATCGTCTGAACACTCTTTTTCAGACCACAGATACATCAAATTCAGCCTGAATGATGCTCCTCCTAGTCAACCATCATTCCGAAACTACCAAAAAACTGATTGGTCAAAATACAGAGGAATACTGTCAGAAACGCTATCCTCTGAACTATCAAGTCTCGCGCGTGACACCAATGAGCTTGACATGAAGGTCAGGGATTTCACTCTGGCTTCCAATCAGGCTATGGCCGATTCCTGCCCTCTTATTCAACCTAGAGGCAAGAAAAAGCCACATTGGTGGACATCAGCACTGGGACTGCTCAGAAACACTTGCAGAAAACTTTTCAACTTAGCAAAGAGCCCAAGAAAAGTGACTGACTGGGACTCATACAAAGAATCCCTCAAATTATACAAAATAGAACTGAAGAAGGCAAGGCGACAATCCTGGAGGTCTTTCTGTGACAAAATCATGGAAACCTATGTGACATCACGGCTAAGAAAAATCCTCTCTACAAATCCTATGATGCCTAGCTGTTTGAAAAAAACCGATGGCTCTTGGACAACCTCAAGTGATGAATCACTCAACCTGCTACTGGACACCCACTTTCCAGATAGCTCTCAATTCGCGGTCAGTAGCAACCCAAACAGGTCTACTGCAAGCGGGACCAAAATCCATGGTCTGATCATAAGAGACAAACTGCTCTGGGCGCTGCATAGCTTCAAACCATTGAAGTCTGCTGGTCCGGACGGTATAATACCTGTCGAGCTACAGAGATCCTCAGATATTATTCTGCCTGCGCTAGGAAATATTTTGAGAAGCTGTGTAGAACTTATCCACATTCCACTCTCATGTAGAGAAGTCAATGTAGTTTTCATCCCCAAAGCCGGAAAATGTTCTCATGTCGTCCCAAAGGACCTTAGACCTAGAAGTCTATCATCTTTCCTTCTGAAAACTCTAGAACGACTGATTGATATCCATATACGAGCTAAAATTGATCCTAGACTTCTGTCAACGGCTCAACATGTACTGTAAAGGAAAGTCGGTGGAAACGGCTCTACATTCATTGACTAGCCACATCGAAAGATCCCTACAATATAAAGAGTACACAATGGTTACTTTCCTGGGCATAGAGGGTGCCTTCAACAACGTCAATACATCCGCAACCACGACTGCGCTGTCAACTCTGCAGGTAGACGACTCACTTGGGGAGTTAATCAGTCTTATGCTAAATAGCAGGATAATCAGCTCCAAACTGGGTGGGGCTTCTGCTAAAAGATGTGTCAGCAAAGGTACGCAACAAGGCTTTGTTCTTTCTCCCCTTCTCTGGAACTTAGGGGTTAATGAACTGCTGGTATACCTGGAAGCGGGTGGTAGCAGGATGATTGCCTATGCGGATTAAGTTGCTGTAGCCGTCTCTTAATACCATTAAAGGACTCCTTCAGCTAAATCTTAATAGATTAACCCATTGTGTAGATCGCTGTGGATTGGAAATAAACCCCCAATCATAAACCCTCCGTCAATAAACGGTACCAGTTCAGTCTTTTCCGATACAGCAAAATATCTGGGGCTCATTTTTGACAAGAAACTAAACTGGAAACCTAACATTGAAGAAAGAGTCAAAAATGCTACAGTAGCTTTATTCTCTTGCAAGAAAAGCCATTTGGAACAAATGGGACTGTCAACCTCACATAACCCACTGGCTGTACTGACGGGCCTTAGACAATGCAGTCAACTGCAGCATGCGAAGTAGAGTCCAAAGAACACATGTCTATGCATATGTCTATGTATGCTTCCCCTCTAGATCCTTCGGGGAGTAGGGTGCTTTCATGGAGGACAAGTCAATCCACTCTTACGCAGATGGATCTAAAGCTGATAGCGGGGTTAGTGGCGGTGTCTTCTCAGATAAGCTAAATTTAAGCCTCTCCTTCCGTCTTCCAAGTCACTGTAGCATGTTCCAGGCGAAAATTTTGGCCATTAAAGAAGTTCTGTTCTGGCTGAAGAAAAACGTGATATCTGCATAGGGTATCGAGGTGATCCTGAGCTTTAACTAACAAGCCTCTCCAGTTAGCACGGTCTTTAGCTAACTGCCTCCAGATGCACAATGCGCGGCGCCTAAGATAAGGCCGTTGACCCTCCGGGTTATATTCGAAGACTCTGCAGGTTGGAGCACTGGTGTCCATTCGCTCTACATCTCCTACCCATCTCAAGCGACTAATGTATAGTTTTCTACATAGGTCGATGTCACTTTATACCTCCTATCACCGTTGCATCTTCTCCTTCAAGGCCCGTCCACGCAAACGGGACGGAATATTTTTCAACGGATTTTCCTTCCGGCTGATATCTGCATCCGCTTTCGATAGAGTCCATGCTTTAGCACTGGGATGATCTAAGTCATAGGACCTCGCTACTTAATTACCTTCTTAGTCCGAAGAAACGGCGATTGGCAAGAGTGATTCTTCATTTTATTTCTGCTGAGGTGTTGTTGGCAGAATTTATAGGTAGGCCGAGGTAGGCAACGTCTCTTACCACCTCGAAATTATATCTAACGACTGTGACATTCTGTCCAAGCCTCGATGATATGTGTCCCGTCTTGTTGACAGCATGTACTTGGTTTTGCCCTCATTTACAGCTAAACCCATTTTGGCAGCTTCCGGAAGCCCTAGAAATAAATATGGATGGAGAATGAAAGCTCATAGTAGAACCACAGTTTCTGCTGACAATCTGTAAAGATTATTTCTGCAGACTATTAAACGGTGATGACGAACACTATGGATATAAGCAGACAAGTGATGAGGAGCCTCAGCATTGTTTGTCGGAACATAAAGAAGGTAAGCAATTGCAGGGGAACAAATCTACTCCACATCGCATATGAATTCCTGTCTGCAATGTTCTGTAAACACTTAAGACTCCTCCTCAATGGTCTGAGCGGGCCTTTTCAGTCCACCATGCAAGTCCACTGCTTTTCCCTTATGATTTAGTTTCAACTCCAGCCGCCAAATTTGCATACTGTTCTGGCCAGAAGCAGCTGTAGTAGTCCTGCAATATCTCTTACTAATGAAGTGGATTGGGACTATGGAAGCTGGCTACATTTTGCATAAATGATGGCATTTAGCTTTTGATTAAAGTCCGAAGGTTTCAGATTTTCTTACCAAGTTGCTGTGTTTTGCCATAGAACTGGTGAACTGCGCAGATGCATGTCAGTTCAGAGGATTTGAAGGGGGAACCGTTTGGCTTCTGAACAGTTTTTTTATTTATCTTTTTTTATGAACCATATCCTCGTCTTACCATTTTGTCTATAAGCATCCTATTTACACTAAATAAAAGCAAAAATTTCATCACGATAAACTTCGTCAAGGACACCTGTATGAGATACGCGTATACTCTTTCTTGAATCAAATATAACACGATGAATTCCCAAGTGGCGCCAAAGGCTATAACCTTTCAATTTACTTTCAAGAAAAATTTCTAGATAAAAATCACAAATTTAACTTTTATTACTGTCTCCAATAAAAACGAACTCGATGTAGAATTTATGTCCATTGAACTCGCAGGGATTTGTGAGGCAAAAGCAAAAGCCACTGTGTCATCCAATTCGTCTAGACTGACAATTAAGTATTTTAAAGCTTCTACGCCATTAAATTGTACCTATGTACATAGTTTATGTCCTTTTTAGTAAGTGGGAAAATGTCTTCGCTATTGGGCTTTTCAAAGTAACTACAAAACAATCTTCGCGGAGTATTTGAACGTAAATATACAATTCTACATATTTCTATATCCAATCAAGGACAAGATATCATAGTATTGATAGTTGCATGGATGCAGAATAAAAGTTAAGATGAAACCATATATCCCACCATCAAATTAGAGGACTTCTTACAAAATGAAAAGTATGTTTTAAAGTTGGAAAAAAGTCGATAAGGACTTAATACATTCGACCACTCCTTATGCGAACCAGTACGAACATCTCATTGCACTGATTTTCTGAAGACTCCGGAGCCAATTCTAACTCTTATAAAGACTTTTACGAAAAGATCAACGCACTCCGTGGAACCAGCAGGCTGTTCGAAGCACTCACAAGGAGGAAATCAGCCAGACTGGAAACACTTGGAAGATTTGATGGCATCTAGTAGCTGGAAGGTAGAAGACTTAGTTTAGACATCAATGGGTCAACACTTATTGGTGGTGCCAAATACTTTTCAGTTAAAACCACCTCCACTTGAATATACGAATTTGTACTACCCGTGGTACTGCCGTCAGGAATAACTTTGCGGTGGTCGGCTCAAAGAACATGTTTACTCAATATGATTTTATTATTTTATCTCTTCGCCTAACTTTGACGCTCTAACCGTCCATGGTCGCTGAGTACTTACACCGCAATATTACCAAAAATAGCCCGGTTTTCTTCCTTTTGAATTGTGTACACATTGATATCATCGGCAATGGGCAACTCTCCAAATTAATCCCGTAGGACTATCCTTTCCGTTTCCTAACGCGAACAATAAAAATACATGTGTTCTGCGTATTCTGGGACAGTTTGTGATGTTTTCATGTTTGCGGTTTAACAGATATACTCTCTGAAGCAGCCATATCCCGTCAGGAACTGAGTATAAGGTGATGAGTCCACATATATATATTTTAAGGATATGTTCCATTGTTGCTGTCAACTTGCGTTTCTATGGGCTCTTTCGTGTTTTCTTTTCTCGTCGCTTTTGAGTCTTATCTTTCTTTCACTCAGTATGTCGGCAGGTAGCATTGAGGACACGTCAAGAATAGCCTCATGATAAATAATGCAAAACGCACTGGTGAGTGTGGTGGACGGATTAGACTCTCACACGGCATTTGAAGATATTTCTACTGCATACATGAGAATAGAACTCACAACGTGGAAGGAGTCTTTTAATCTGTTTTCGACCTAGGGTACTACTCAAAAGGCTTGAACGTAAACATACATTTTCGATGATTCCTCGTGTATCTGCTCTAGGTGATGATTCAAACTTAGACGTAGATAATTAGATGCCCTTCAACACGAATTTTGGCACTCATAAGCACCGCTTCAGTTTTATAATCGGCGAGTTGCAAACCGATGCTAATTAACCACCGACGTACAGTTACTTCTGTAACTTCGTGAAAAGTTGAACTTTTTCTACCATTTTCGATACAGCCTCCATGTACCAGCATTACCATCTGATTTTGTTTTTTTTTATAATTTGCGCGCGCTCAAGGGATTTAAGAACCTTAAAATGCTTGCACACAGCTCGGGCGAAGAGAAATGAGGGAGTATAGAAAAAGAGCTACTGATGAACCTTGGTTTTAAATGTTTGAAGGTTATAATGACTAGGAAATAAAGAGCTAGACAGGGCATTGCTCAAGCGAGTTGTAAAGCTTAGAAACGAATTACGATATTTTAAAACACGTCCGAAAGTAGGCTTGAGGGTATACTGATGAGCATTCATAGCGAGGGGAGTGTTACGGTTAAAAGTTTGAATGAGACACGAGACATTACGTCGGTGTTCGAGGGTGTCCATTGGCAGGTTGATCCTAGTATCCCCTATGAGTTTTATCGCAATTTTTTGAATCCTATCGAGCAGGTGCAGAGATTTTTTGGGAACACCCCACCAGATGTAGGCATAGCACTTCAATTTTGGGCGGATACACGCCTTATATATTAAGGCCAGGGCAGAGTGGGTGAACTCTTTCTTACATCGCCTGAGAAAACCTAGACATTTCGCAGCGTTTTTGTCGGCACCGTATATGTGGTCATTCCAACGTAAGTTTTCATTGACGCACATACCGAGAATGGAAAGCTTATCGGTTTCGACGATTCAAGTGCCATTCATGGTTAACGGCTGGGTGTTTAAATTTCGCTTTAATAACAGAAGGCAGCATTGTGTTTTGGAAGCATTGAATTCTACTTGTTAGTGGTTCCCCAATTGGTTATGCTGTTGATATCGGAATTTAATGAGCTTAATATACACTGCCGTTCCCGTCCTACAGGCAAAGAGCAGGGACGTGAGTGCGGGAACGAATATGAAAAGCAGAGTGTACTGTCGTCAGCAAAGGAATATATTGGATTAGAAGTAGCAGACAACAGATCGTTGATGAAAATTAAAAAGAGTGTCGGAGACAGAACGGAGCCCTGGGGCACACCAGCATTTGTTTTGTGGATATCAGACTCGAAACCGTCCAAGACAACTTGAATTGAACGTTCCGAAAGGTAATTTCTAATCCATTGAAGATCCCAAAAGCACGCATTTTCTACAAAAGAGCCTGATGCCCAACTCTGTCAAGTGCCTTAGAAATGTCAAGTGCAGCTATTTTGCTTTCGCCAGTTTGATGTACGCTTTGGTTCCACTTTTCGGAGAGATATACCAATGGACCTATTGCTACGAAGACCGTACTGCGGGTCATTGAGAAGCTTTCGTGTTTCGAGATATTTCATGAGCTGACAGTTTATCAGCATTTCCATGTCCTTGGAAAGAAGGGATGTAAGTGCAATGGGCCTGTAGGAGGAAAGAGAAGAAGATTCATCTTTTTTAGGGATGGGCTGGACAGATGCTTTTTTCCATCTGCTCGGAAAGGGTCCTAAAGAGTAGGAGTGGTGAAAAAGCATACGCAGTGGTTTTGCCAGCGTGGAAGAACACCTCTTCAGAAGAAGGGGAGATATACCATCTGGACCAGCGGATTTGTGAATGTTAAGACCTTTAAGAACTCTTGCTACTACACGAGTGCGAAAGTGGATTTGTCTCATTGAAGATTCGACGCACTCAAGTGTAGGCGGAGACAAAGCACAATCTGGGAGTGTTGAGCTGACCGCAAAGTGTGCAGCAAGCAGATTGGCCTTATCCGCGGAGCTGGAATATCATTATAAATCAGCGTTGGGAGGGAGGATGAGGCAGAATTTCTAATATTTTTGACGAACGACCAAAAATTGTTACTACTTTGGGACATTGTAGTATTTTTTGCTCAGTTTTTGATCGTATTGGAATTGTACACGCTTAAGAAAGACGTTGCAATCATTCCTGGCTCGTTTAAACTTTTTTCGGTTTTCCTCTGTCGGATTGGCCTTGAAGGACCGAAAAAACATTTGTCTAACCTCTATCATTTGACGTGCTAACACTACAGCTCCTGTTGCTGCAAAACCACGAAATCGACTTTCCTTCTGTTAAGAAATTGCTTTGACCAGAATCCGAGCCAGTGAAGAATGTCGCCGGGTCCTTACGAATGGCTCAAAGGCCGATCTATTTATAGCATGTGGTGCTGGTGTTTGTCGGAAGACAGCGAAAGGTTACACACCTCGTTACGTCTGTCTTCAAAGTAGGGATATATGCAATCCTGATGCAAATGAACTACAACATATTGTGAGGAATTGACAGAAATATCTCTGTCTGTGTCGGGTATCAACCTGCTCTTGAAGTCTTATTAAACCTTCTATTGCTTCCACATAAGCTTGCGAATGCAAAGTATCTTTGAATGCAGTCGGAAGGCTGAATTCACTGAGTATTGTTTGGATTCCTCGTCGCTATGGGATAGCCGGTGGACTTGCCAGGCTCACGATAATTCTCAGTACAAAAGCATGTGTTAAGAGTTCCCAAGTTTTCAGCATTTCTAGGCATCGCTGGCAGAATAAACGACTTCTTCCCAATATCTTAAAGGTCAGCGACTTTCGTGCTGTGCCTCCGTAGAAAAGACTGTGACTGCTTACTAGCATCTAAACGGGTCCGACAGGAAGAGGAAAAAACTCTATACTTGAGTTGTATGCATGATGGAAAAATGTCCGGTGAATGGAGTCCCAGATTCGTTTTCACAATCCTCAGGGGAGCGCCAACTATAGAAATATCAATTTGGCATGCTGTGTGAACATTTATTTAACAATTGCTCAGGTTATATAGGGATTCTTATGTACAATGTTTATGCGATTGCATAGGTGTTTATTTTTGTTTACATGTACTCGTTTATATACACATCAGGGTGATTCTAGGTTTGGTAACCATAGAACGACACTCGCGCTTTAGGCCTTGCTGAACCTTCACACCACTTAGAATTCAATTTGAGAATGCAAAGCTTCTGTGAACGCAGTCAATAGGCTGAATTCAGTGTGGCATGTCTAAGTCTTAGGTCATAATGGGATCATGGGAAATAAGATCACCGATGAACTTCCTAGGCAAGGGCCAAAGGAGGCGTTTTCAGGAATTTAAACTGGATTGGAGCAGTCTGCGTCCACATTTCCACAGACAGTTTGGCCGTTTGTGAGCCTAGGCGTAGTAGCAGACATACCGAGCGGATGCTCCACATGTCTCTAAAAGTACACCAAGATTTCCATTCATCTTTAATAGAAAAGAATGCAGGCTGCTTATGTGCATTATGCATTAACTAAGCATCTAGATGAGGTATACATATATCTATTTGCTATTATTACGTCTTGCGATGCTTTCTGTGAGATTGGGGACGAAACCCGTAATAATTCCTTCTGTGAGTGTCCAGCTTAAGCTCAGTTTGGGATGCAGGTTTCACTAAAACTGACATACCACATGCCATTCTCAAGGCATTCCTTAGGAAGCTAATAAATTACAAAAAAAAAAAATCACGACAATACCCATCCAACATCCCAAAATCCAAATTACTATGTTGCAAAAGAACAACTGTCTCAACTCCCTTTCACACTCACATATACATAACCACAGCCACATGCGTCTATCAACCCTACCACAGAACTTAAGAATCTTTAATCGCGAAATATATCCCAACCCTCTTAGATTTAAAGCTTAAACCTCTATCGGAAAACATAAGTTTCACAGGATTAACGTAAGAAGACAGAACACTTCTTTTGGAAGGAATAATGTCGCTTATTAAAATTACATTTCCCTTATCCAAAAATTATCACCTATCACCATTTCACCATTAATTTTAAATAAGTTTAGCACGTCCTTATCTGCCTTTCAATGCCAACAAGAAGAATTTATCCTTTTTCCTTATTTAAACAGTTTAAATTCTCCGAAATACTCGTACATCTCGTCAACTTAATTCCCTCTAAAATACTCAAACAGTCTCATCCTTGGTTTCAAAATACGACAACTGTCAGACTGGCTTCTTAAATGGAGACTTGATACCTTCAAGGGTTGAATGCCGAAAAGGAAATTTGTCTTCAGGTGTAATCTTTTGGTAAAAATGAATGGAAAACCCCTTTGCGGAAGGATGTAATAATGGATTTGTGACCTTAGGCATATTGCTGCCGTTTCTCCTCTATAAAGATGATAAATTGCCAGACGTTGGTACCTTTATTGATTCGTATGAGTATACGAGTATACGAGTGTACGAGTAGTAGCAACGGTAGTAAGTAATGGGTTACATTAGCCAAAACAGCAACCCTTGTGTGCATTATTTTTCATCTCCCATCGTTAAGGAACACCTCTCCAATACATCACTTAGTGTCAGATTGCAAAATCAGTTAACTCAAAGTTTGTGGTTTTTGCTTTTAAATAAACCATCAAGCACAGACTCTGCGCACAAGTCTGGAACAAGGAAAAGAAATCCCCTAATTTCGAGCAAAATTTAATGTGAACATTGTAACGAGAATCCTCGAAGGGATAAAGTAATAACAAGGAATCATTGGAATAACGAAAATAAGAAGCAAAGAAAATGAAAGAAGAAAAATTGCAACACAAACGTACCAAGCTCACTTTATCTTACGTAAATCTCCGCTTGCACTATAAATCCTCGCGAAGATCTCTAAACTTCTAAAGGACCCCAATCCCGCTCTGTGGGATGGTTTGCCTGGGCCGGATTGAATGCTATGTTCATATCCTCTAAAAGAGCTGGCCGTGCAGTGTGGAAAAAAGAATGGAAGAAAATTAGATGACACCAGAAGCTCTTAATTATCCTGCCGAAAAAAAAAAATTTAACGAATTAAACCCTTTTTCACACACAGGCTCAGCAGAAGGTAGGGATGGTTCCTTAATCGTTGGCAATTAGTCACCGCCGGCCAAATGTAAAACAAACAAAGAACGAAGCAAAGCAAAGAAGATACAAAAGAGGAGACAACGTTCGCTTAATGTCTCCTTTATTGGTAGAAATTTATCTTTGCAATTTATAAACATAGCTGGCAGGATATCATCCCCTCATCCTCGTCCAGTACAATGTGCCCCTCACATTCTTTTCCTCTCTGTGTGTGTGTGTACAGTTTAACACACGATTTAAACAGTGCTTTCAGTGGTTGGTACAAAATATCCCAGTGATATGGCCATAAAGGACCTTCAGGAACTTTGAAACTCATGCTATTTGAATCGGCGTACTATACAGTACTTACTGTGAGAAGCACAAAGTCGACTTTAATGTCGAACTGACAGTCTCAAAGCTTTAGACAACTTGGCAGCTGCCATAAGATCTGATAAAGTGAACCCATTTCTTCTTTTTTAATTTTGAAAATAGGATTATATTCGGTCTCAAGCTCACTTGAAAAAGGAGTAGAGAACCTGCAGAAATGACTACCAGTGGTATTGCAGTCGTAATTAAATTTCATACTTACGCAAGGGTGGGTTCAAATATTACCGGATAGAGAAGTTTCGGCGAATGAATTCCCATTAAATGGAGTCAACTTCTACATAGCTGGTGTTGTCAGCGTTGTCACACTTTTCTTCTAATATTAACTCTTCTCTTTATCCTCTCATCGATTACATCATTCATATTAGCCAAAGCCTCCTCCCTCCGTATGACCTTTTTCCACGGAGGGCCTACGCTCATCGCAATTGAAGTGCGATCTTGATTTTGATCTGTAATACAATGAGGAATAATCCCCATTCTCAATGGGGAAAACCATTCCGACCAGTACCAATTCAAAGTCATTGTGTAGGGTAGACTTCTCCTTTGGATGAGGGTGAGGACAACCCAAAACCTCCACTAATTTTATGCGGGTAAAACTTCCCTGCTGAAACCGAAGTTGCAGGAATTCCTGACTCCCATGGTACAGAGTTAGCCACTGTTGGGCTACCAGTGAGACCCCTGCAGATCTCTTGCGTCAACTTTCCGTTTGACCTTCAAATATTGTCGCTGGTCGAATGCTATGTAAAACAACATCAGTCGCCCTTTTGAAGTTATTTTGCACTACACCAGTTTTGCTCCATCCCCGTTTATTATCAGTCTACACCATTGAAAAGCCAGTATGTAGTCCTGCTAATTTATAGAAAATTTTGGTCAAGTCAAATTCTTTTACTGCAAGTATGGAACAACAACTCAGGTACATAACCAACATAAAAGAAGGACTCTGCATGGTAAACTTTTCCTTTGGTCCACGCCGGAAGGAAGTACCTCAGCAACGGGCGCACGTAAACAAGGGACACCGCCAAAGATCCGGGCCCCCATCAATGGGCTCAGAACCCAATGGATTGTGCAACTTGTTTTCACTTCTATTTGATAGTCACACAATACTCGTACATTGACCTGACTATCAGGTGCAGTTTGATATTATCGCTGAGGCGAACGAAAAGACTTCCAAACAAAAGGCACAGACACTGGCAACCTTACTAGGCGAGGGAAGCGTAACTGCATTGGCCAACCTGGATCCCATTGACCCCGCTGACTATGAGAAGCTCGGTTCCACACTGCAGCTAAGGTTTCTTAGTCTAGAAAAGCATATCAGTCATGCGTCTTTCCATTGCAGCCAACAGCGTCTCAAGGAGGATCTCGGTGATTTTTCGAAAGAGATCCAAAGATTCATGAAAATTGCTGTTTGAACTCTGTCTACCTGATGCCCAAGAACTCATCACAATTATCCAATTCATGGATGGTACGAGTATTAGTGATAGCTCAGATCATTCTAAGAAGCCCATACTTAAAGCTATCATAGCTGAAGCTGCACGATTTGCATACCAACCTACGAGTATTTAACTGCCCGGAAGCGAAGAAATAGAGCCAAGCAATGGGTTAGGTAATGACGAACCGTCAACGACTCGGGATCAAAAGTGATGGAGTATACCTATTCGATCCGAAGATTTACGTTAGCAGCACTTCTGGAAAATCAACTGTTTGAGGACACGAGATCATCCATTACCCTAAAAATCGATCGCTGATTCCTTCTTGCGTCGAATGGACAAAACGTCGCGTAAAAGTGGTGGTCGTCGTTATCCCGCTTATAGCCATCTGTCAGGGTATTCTTGGCATTGATGTGCTGCAAACCTCGAAGACTCTTTTGGATTGGTAAATATCATATCCAGTTATCCTGTGAGGGTGGCAAAGCTCAGCACTTGTCCCAGGACCATACAAGTCAAGAAACTCAACGAATTTTCTTCTTTTGCACTACCAACGGACTAACCACAAGCAAAAACAATCATTCAATTCGCTGCTTCTGCTACCAGTTCATTGTAGCAATATGCCGAAAGTTCTGTTGGTGGGAAAATCAGTTAACCAGTTTCAAGATGGAGGTGTCCTTATTCGAGTGGCTAACTTGACCAACTACTCAGTTATTCTACCAGTCAAATCGAATATTGAAGAGGTCCAGTGTCCAGTGGATTCGTGTTTGATCTAATTGAATGTTCACTACTTCATCTTCAGCCAGCACAACGAAAAACTGGCTAACTACTTAGACAATGCACCGACATATTCTCGATATGGCTAGACGATGAAGGCATAATCGACGTAAATGATTCGTAGTCAATTAAACAAATTGAGTCTCGTTGAATAATTGGAGATATGCCTCGCCAGGATATTAATCTTCAACTTCTTGATCTTCACTTATCGTCAGGCTCTGTGTAGACTGTTGCTCTTTAAATCGCATCACCATCAAGTTTTCTTTCAAATTTGCACCGGAAAGACGACAAGGCTCGATTCTGTAGCTGGCTAAGAACGCTTCAGCATCGTTAATAATAACATCGATGTCATCCCCTGGACAGATTTATGAGTTCCTTATCTGATTGACTATATCACGAGATAACGCATATCTTTGGCCAAACCCAATGCACGATCGGAATAATTCAAAGGAGTTGTAACTTAGGGTCGACACTTTACAGCAAACAGATGATGACTTTCGGTTCGAAATTTGTAGGACTTTTGCATGGTTTCTTTCAATGTGAGAACTTAATCTGAAGTCGATCTTCCAGGCCAAAAGCAGCACTGATACTTGTCACAGCCAGTGTATTGAGACATTCATATACTAAATGAGAACTTCTTCCTAAAATTTAACAAGGATATGCTACGATAGTTCTTACAATACTTGAGAGACTGTTCCAAGTACGCAAAACTGCCTTGCAAATGCATCCTCTCTCTGCGATACAACATGCTTACCAACGAGGAGGATCCTGCCAAAGTGTAGTTCAAAATCTGGTAGGCAGAATTGAATTGACAAGACGGAATACACTCTAAACATTTTCATGGACATTAAGGACGCTTTCGACAACGAAACTATTGAGGGCATGTGTAATTTGGCGAGATAACACGACGTGGACGAATCACTAGTTTTATGGATAAAAGCAATGCCGGTGAATAGGACATTCACTGCGGATTCTGAATGTGGCAAATATGTGTTGGCGGGGGCAAACAGAGGTTGCCCACAGGGCGGCGTTCTGCTTTCACTACAATGGTGCATGTTGGTCCGTCACTGCTCAACGCGCTAAAAAGTTCTGACGTCTATTCACAAGCAAACGCGGATGATGAAGCTTTACTGTCATTTGTATTTGCTCTGAAGCGCAGGCAACCCTAGACGTGATCGAAGATTGGTGCACTAGAAATAGGTTTTCAGTCAATTCTCTCAAAACTGAGGTTGTTCTCCTTACAAGAAGAAGGAAGCTGTCTGGGCTAACCCATCTAGTGCTTAAAAGCATCACTATCCACTTCTCCAAAGAAGCTAAGAATTTGGATATCATACTGGATAACAAATTGCTATGGACTGGAAGCTGTCGGCAAGATATGGGATCTGCCACTGAGAAGGTCCTCTAGATCTACACGGCTGCGATAAGGCCAATTACATCTTATGCATCGGTTGTCTGTTGGTATAAGGCACCACGAAAATACTTCATTACTGCTTTTACCAGACTCCAAGGAGCAGTCTGTCTCGGCTGCATAATTCTAGTGGCATTGATGGATCACCGTCCTTTTGATATTTATGTCATCGGCTGCACTCTCCGATATACCGTTTAAAAAGATGTGGCCTTTGGTACAAGACTCATTGCGGCTTTGACGACCTTGCACGCCTGCTATCTTTTAACTCAGGTCTTATGGGAATCTTATGCCATCTGATGCAATAATACCAGGACTCCTGCTGCAGAAAAAATCCGAAATCGAACTTCCCTGTGCCCAAGACCAGCTACAGCCAGAATCTGAGCCAGGTATTCACGGATGGCTCCAAATCTGATGTAGAATGCGGCGTTGGTGTCTTTCTGGAGCACGATAGCCTTAGATTTCACTCCTTGTTGAGAAAACTTGCGTCTGTTTTCCAAACCGTTGGAGGCGGCGGCGTAGCATTTGGATCTGTAGCGACAGCTAAACTGGGCCTAGAGTCTTGCCGAACCCTTTTATGACTTCGAAGCTAGTTTGAGAATTCAAGGCGTCACTGCACGCAATCAGAAGAGTAAATTCACTGAGCATTGTCTGGGTGCCAGAGCACGATGAACTTGCAAGGCAAGGCTCAAATGAGAGTTTTTGAAGACCCGATTCTACGTTAGATCTCCCTGCGTTCTCTTTTAATCCTTCCATTAACAGTTGGCTTTCATATGTTGCAGGCAAACCAAATAAAATCTTCCCGATATTTCAAAGAAATCAGTGGCATTCCTGCTGTTCCTTAGCAGGAAAGACTGCAGGTTACTTACTGGCGTCGTGACGGGCCACTACATTTTTGCTCAGCACTTAAATCTGAGTGCTCTGTTCCAGGAGAAAAAAATAGAAAAAAAAACTGTTCCTACTGAGGGGTGGAACACCGGTGCTTAGGTTTCATTCAATGTAACAACTATCAGGCTTTCTTATAGAAGTGCGCTATGCCACTCGTATTTCTATGTTCCTTCCAAATTCGCAGAATGTTCTGATCCTCGTTTCTTTTGGCTCGATATATACGTGTGTTGCTCCCTTTATTGCTTTTCTCATACGCTGCAGTGCCTTAACGGGCATTGTTCCGTAGGTTGCTGTTAACCTGAAGTGCATTTGCCTACTCTTTAACAGTATTGCTGTATTGAATCCACTGCGCCCAGGCATCAGTGCAGGCGCTCCCTTCTTCTTTGTGTTTGACAGTCGGAGTCTGAATTTGGTGTCCCGCATCTATACGCATATGATCGATTCGGTTGCTAGTTCGATCATTTAAAGCAAACCACTCTACTGCGAGGATTCATAACTTCGAGAATCTAGCGTCTTTTATCAGCGTACTACTTGCTATTTCAAAGTAAATTAGTCGCACTCCTTGATCTGTTAACATTTGGTGAATGACAAGCTTCCCATACTGATTTTAAAGTACAGGCACCATAGGCTTTATCCAGGTGGTCATTGAATTCCTTCCTGATAGACCATTCATTCAGTCTATCCACATATTGTAATATATCTTCTTTCAAGTCAAAGTCCCAGCCATTCATTAGGTGTTTTACTCAGCTTAAATCCAATACCCGCGTCGGATATTGCAACAAGGAGTCGTCAGATCCATCATAAATTCGAGGGACTGCAGGGAATCTCCCAATTAAATGGGTAAACAGCACAAAGTGACACTCCATTTGGGTTTGGGACACACGGATATCCGAGCGACCTGCGTTGACAATGTTTGCAAACGCTATCTAAAGTCAAGCGTAGGTACATCCTTCGACATCAAGACTAATGTCGCCCCTACTCGTTCCTAGGCCGCCAAACCAAATCAGGAGAAGCTGTGCCATTGTAAGACACCCATAGCGATTGAGTATTCCTTACAGCAATTTCTGCATGTGCTACACACTCGAAGAGGAAAAGCAGTCTGTGGAGGACTTTCTCTGCACCTGCCCTGGAACCCATGAGAATGAAGTTACTACTTCCGAGATCTGAATTATCCATGCACTATGAGGGTTACCGATCTTTATCAAAAAACCTATTTGCTTCTGGGGCTAACTAGGACACCGCTCCACCAAAGATATCACAACAAAACATACTGCTGGAATAAACACCAACTCCTGATCATCACTTGAAGCTAACTTCATCAACAACATGTGCATGTACCAGGGTCCGTTTCCACTTCTCTTTCCCCATGTACAGTCATTTGTAAATGGTCTTCCAATAGGGGCTTCTGAATTTTGACAGTTGATAGCGGCCATATTGTTGAAGCTACATCTGTCAAATTGGCTGTCATTTATTCAGTCTGTTTTGCCAAATCACCATGGATGGACATAGCGTTCAACAACACGTGCAAATGATCAAAATTGGTGTTCTGTTCAGGCAACGTGCCGCGCGGTTCGGCCATTTTACGGTCGCCATAATTGTCCTACCGAGAGGACTATTCGCAGTGTGGTGGATAAATTTAAGTCCAATGGTTCAGTAAACGACAAACCAACAGCCATGATGAAAAAATCACCGCTGTCTTTGAGAGTGTGCAGAAGAATTCGAGACAGTTGATTCCGCGTCGCTCACAAGAACTCGGCCTCTCGCAGACCACAACTTGGCGAATTTTGCGTCGTGACTTGGGTCTGCACCCGTACAAAATTCAACTGATCCAGGAGCTGAAGGTAAACGACCATAGACAACGACCATAGGCAACGACCATAGACAACGACGTGTCTTCGCTGAATGGACTCTGGAGCAGTTGGAAACTGACCCTAATTTTCATCGAAAAATCATCTTCAGCGATGAGACCCATTTCTGGATGAATGGATACATCAACAAACAAAATTGTCGAATTTGGGACGATACCAATCCACATAAGATCCACGAGCGTCCAATGCATTCCGAAAAAGTCACTGTTTGGTGTGGATTTTGGGCTGCCGGCGACGTCGGTCCATATTTCTTTGAGAACGACGTTGGCCAGGCGATCTCCGTCAACGGCGAGCGCTATTGGTGGATGATTACCAACTTCTTTTGGCCTGAATTGGATGATATGGGCACCAACGACATGTAGTTTAAACAGAACGGCGCTACATGCCACACAGCTCACACCATATTGGAAATTCTGCATGAGCGATTCGAGGGCATGGTCATCATATCACGTGGAGGTGATATAAACTGGCCACCAAGATCGTGCGATTTGACCCCGTTAGACTTCTTCTTGTGGGGTTTTCTGAAGTCGCAGGTCTATGCGAATAAGCCAGAAACCAAAGCGGCCGTCTAAGCCAACATAACCCATGGCATCGGTCAAATTCAGCCAGATTTATGCGCCAGAGTAATGGAAAATTCAACATTTCGGATGCGCGCTACCCAGAGAAACCGCGGTGGACATTTGAACGATGATGTCATCGATAGGCCTTTCAAACGAATAAAACATTTCAATGATATCTCACGCACACTTTGTTTTACTTAAATTTAAAAATAGGCGGGCTTGGTGAAAGACCCTCTAGTAATTATTTTGAATCGTTCAGATCTTGTAAAAACTAAAGCTTGCAATGGATGAATCTCAAATATAATCGTCCGTATCGAGTGCTAGCATCAAATCGTCCTCTTAATTCGGTAAAATCTTTTTAAATAAAAATTCGGTTCAATAAACAGAGAATTTCCCTCACTCTGACAGCACTGAATTTAGGGCAATCTATTACATGGTGTGGCAACTTTTCTAGAGGTTGTAAGGACGGACAGAAGGGCTTACAAATGTGGCCGAGGATTAAATAACGCTTTTTCGTGGTGAACATTGCGCTTAAACGGCTACACGCGATATAATTGCGCAGAGGTTATTACTTTAACTGTATATGGTGCTTCGTGTTTTTTTTTTTTTTGTTCTGAGCATTTTTCTTAATTTTGTTCTATTATGTGAATATGAGTGGAAAAATATTGTAACACATGTGTTGGTTGGAGGTTGTAACCCCCTTGATAATCGTTGTAACCTGTTTCAGAAATGTTCGTACCTAGACGTTTCCCTTTGTTAAAATTTCCCATTCAAATGTCATCAGCAGCATTGTCTTGATTGATGAGAGGCTTAAGAATGCTCTACAAATATGTGAGCCTGATTTATTCTGTCATACAAAGAGACTGGTCAACTACACTATCAGCAATAAAATAAGAATGTGGACTAGAATCAAAAAAACAAAAACAGGATGCACATTTCCTGTTCATTTAACAGCCATCGAAAATTGTATTTTTGAATCGGTGAGAAGGTTCTTGGAACTGGAACTGGAGCCGTCAGTGTAATGGTGATATCACAGCAACGTTAAAGCGGTATGATATGCGTCCAAGGAACTCGTCCAAGCCGCAAAATATCGGAATAGAATTTGAAAACTAAAACATGCAAAATGTGTTATTACAGACAAGAGCAAAATAAGAATGGAGTTGTGAGCGTCGAGATAGCTGAATTCCTAGATAACATCATAAAGGTTTCAAAAACCATTTATCGGCTACGATTTAAGCTAAAATAACGATAAGTGCCGAAGAAAAGACTGCAAAGTGGTCCTCCGCGAATCAGTAGCAAGTAGACAGAACTTCTCCCAGAGTTTTTGGTTAAGAAACCTCCACTGATATCTGCAATTAGCATATACTGGCACAGCATAGATAATGAAAGAGCCCATTCCTGGACGGTAAATGGCTCCTAAATACCCGAAGCCCAGTTTGAGAATCCAGTGCTAAGAAACGTATATTTAGGAGAAGTGCAAAATTGTTTTCGGAAGCCCGAGCGCACATAAATAAAAAAACATGCTGACGGAACGATAAAATAAAAAGGTCGGCAAAGGAGAAAAGGCAAGCCTTACAAGCGCGGACTAAGTATGGAGAGTCTTCCTTTTTTTTTGCCTGCCCTATTATGGAGAAAAGGTTTGAAAGTCAAAGACCATAAGGCTCTGAAAAAGCCTTGAGGTGACTACAAAATAAGCGCCTACGGGCTCAATTATTTAAATAGTATAGGGGCTTATGTGTTTCAGGTGGCACTCGCAAAAGCAACAGTCACGACTTGGACACAGATTTCGGAGTTCAACGACGCTTTCGGTAGAGTAGGCTGGTATAAAAGATAGTGTGTAGGAGAAACTCCGCCTGCTACGAGTAAACTCTATCAAAATTAACAAATGGTTGAACAGGGTACTGCTTCTGAGAGCTTGACCCGGAAAACACCAATAACTGAGCATGACCCAAAAAAGGACGACAATCTAAGAAATAGTTAAAAAAGAAAACGTAAGGCAGACCCGCGGCGCGAAGATGCTGCATTTGCAGTCGAAGGTTTAAATCCTGATAGCAACACCCTTCCACCAGCTATGGTAAAGAGTAACAGATGGGCGAAAGTGACACCAACTAAAACCGGCAAGTAGGTAGCTAGATGGGGGACCAAATGGGAACTCGATATACCGCGCGCTGTTGACAAAAAAAAAAGCCACATGCACATAGTACCCCGGCGTAAAATCCCGGGCTTTACAAATTAATTTGTATCGTCCTTAGGAAATAAAAATAAAATAAAGCCGATCAACCTCTCGTAGCTGAACTGGCCTTCTTTTCTTCCATCTCCAACAGAGCCAAGGGGTGAAAACCTGCGCCGCAAGCAACAAAGATAGTAGTTTTGATGATGCGACCAGTCTACCCTGTGAAAAACCCCTGATGAGGGCTTTGACCGCGCGCCAGCAAAGTGAATGTCGCGGAAAAATCTTATTCCATGAAAATCGCGAAACGCCAATGGGGAGGAAGCTGACTGTAAGTGTGTTACCACATTTTCTCTACATTTCAAATTGGCAATGACAACGGTGTGAACGTCTCAGACTGTAAACACTACGGAGTTCAACCATGGGAGCTACCTACCGTTTGCACTTCAACAGAAGCCTGCGATATGGAAAACGGAGATCTTAGAAACTGCTCCATACATCAAACAACCATAGAAATTTTATGGAAACCTTTTTTCATTTGGGAACAAAGATTTTCGATGGGCAGATCGCTGTGGATTGGGAGTAAGCCCCCATACAACTGATCTTGCCCTGTTTTCCAGGAAATGTAAAATTTCAATCATAAACCCTCCTTCAATATACGGTACCAGTTTAGTCTTTTCCGCTACAGCAAAATATTCAGGTCTCATTTTTGACAGTGAACTACACTGGACCTAACATTCAAGAAAGAGTCAAGAGTCAAGAAGAGTCTCGGTCATAAGACCGATAGTCACCTACGGGGTTATTGTCTGGTGGATGGCCATAGACTATGCAGTCAACTGCAGCAAACTAAGTAGAGTCCAAAGAACAGCATGTCTATGCATATTGCATAAGCGAAGCCCTGTTTCACTTGACACCACACGATATCTTCAGTAGGCAAGTAACTGCTACCGCAGCTATTCCCCTTAAAGCGACTATACAGTAGGCAAATAGTTAATATTCTTAGTATACTACGAATCCTCACAGAGAAGATCGATTACATTATACCCGATCTCCAGATCCTTCTGGGAGAAAGATGCTTTCATGGAGAACAATTCAATCCACTCGCATACAGATGGATCTAAAACTGATAGCGGAGATGGTGGCAATGTTTTCTCAGGGAAGCTAAATCTAAGCCTCTCCTTCCGTCTTCCAAATCACTGTAGTGTGTTCCAGGTGGAAATTTTGGCCATTAAAGAAGCCCTGTCCTGGCAGAAGAAAAATGTGATATCTGCAAAGGATATCCGCATCTTTTCGGACAGTCAGGCGGCTATCAAGTCCCTGGACTCAATCTCATTAAATTCTAAAACCGTCCTTGAATGCTGATCATTTCTTATGGAGATGGCAGAGAAGTTCAAACTTCACCTTTCTTGGGTGCCGGGCCACAGAGCCATTCCAAGGAATTGTAGGGCTGACGAGCTTACCAAAATTGGAACCACTCTACCTATTCTACCGGAAAAGGGCAGCATCGGTTTACCAATGGCTACGTGCAAATTAATATTAAAGAAGTATGCTAGCAAAAGAACAGACCGTTGGTGAACGGTTGTACCAACATGTCTAGCGGTCAAACAGATCTGGCCCAAGCCGGATCTGAATCACTTTAAGAGTTTGATCCTTCTAAATAGGAATCATCTCAGCGCCAATAAAGGTATCATCACTGGGCACTGAATTATAGGCAAGCATGCAAGAAGGCTTAGCGCTTTTACAAACGATTTCTGTAGAAACTGCATTGACGAGGAGGAGCGGACAATCCTCCACTTACTCTGTACATATCCAGATCTCTCATAAAGAAGAAAACTTCACTTAGGAGCTTTCTTCTACAGGGTGCGGCAGAACCAGTTGAGCAGTTTTGAAGAGTTATAAAAAGAAAACCAGGGTTTGTATGAAACAAATGCTTATATTTTTGAAATCCGTAGAACTTAACATTTTATACGCATTAGTTTTTAAAAATAATGTCTTTAAGGTGGCGGCCGTTAGCTGCATTACATTGCTGGAGCCGATTTCTAAAGTTTTGAATAGCCTGTTGATACATCCAGAGGTATCGCGTTCACTTCTTCAACAATTCGCTCCCTTAGCTCTAGCAGGTTTTGGGTCGACGTTTAAATACTTTTTCCTTAAGATGTCCCCAAAGAAAGAAATCGCATATGCTTAAATCCGACTGCCGCGCAGGCTACCCCATGTCGCCTCTCAAAGACACTAGACGTCCGGGAAACATTTTCCTTAAAGCATTTAGAGAAGTAGCCCCACCCTGTTGGAACTAAACATCCCCTAGTCGCTCTTCTTCAACAACCGCTTCCAGTCGGGGATGCGGAAAATTTTGTAGCATTGAAACATAATGCCCGGAATTCACGGTCACGGTCACGCCTCCCTCTTCCAAGAAGTGCGGGCCAATAACGCCAAATTATGATACGGCACACCACACCGTTAGTTTAGGAGAATATAGCGGTCTTTCGTAAACAATTTGGGGGTTGTTTACAGCCCGGTAGTGAAAATTCTGTTTATTCACAATCCCGGTTACGTGAAAATGCCTCGTCGCTGCTGAAGAATCCTGCCTCAGGAGGGATCGCTGCAAGCATTTCCTCACAGATTTTGGGGGTTGTAGTCTGCTGGGTTCAATTCTTTAACCATCATTACTTTGAAGGGATGGAAATTAAAATCTAATTGCAGAATCCTCCTCGAACTTCGACTTGAACGCTCCAATGCAATAGCGTGCCTTCGAGCAGAACGTCTTGGCGATTGCTCGAGTGCTCGAATGCTGCTCTCACTAGCTCCACATTTTCTGGTATTCTAATGGATCTTCGTCGCCCATGTGTATCTATTCTTAGTGTGCTACCAGTGCCGAATCCAGGACCGAATTGTGTTCACAATAGGAACAGCATTATTCCGCGGAATGTTAAAGCGTCGCCGAAAAGCTCTTTGCGTCGCAATCACAGATCGGTTGACTTCATAAAACTCGCGCACGGCAAAGCCACGATGTACTCGGGTCCAAGCCATGTTTGCTACTAAATGGGGATACCGACAGAACAAAAGCAGACCTAGTGCAGCTGCTTACCCCAACCACCGCCCGAACACCTGCCCCTCAAAACTGCTTAATTGGTTCTGCCGCACCCTGTACAATGACTTAAGCGATCTAAAGAATATAGACGTTAACAGTCTCTAACGCTTCATCTTAAGCTCAACTTGTTTCCAAGAGTAAAAGGATCACAGATCCACGTGGCGTCACAATAGGCCAACAAGCCTAAGTGGTTGATCTTTCCACTTTTACCTACCTACGTACCTACGTACCTAACGACTTTTGGTTAGGCCATCCAAAATATGACTGTCTGCATATTCATTCATGGCCTTGACTGACAGTTGAACTTCTTGTAAGCGCAATTTTAAAATTTCAGGCAGGACAAAGAAATACTTCCCGAAATCTCTGAGAGGTTGGCGATATTAATACTATCCTTATGCTATATGTACTTGTGGGCTGCAGCTACTAGGCACTGAAGTGATGAGTGATGGTGCTTGTTCAGAAGCGTTTTTCTGAATTGATTTATATCAAGCACATAAACTTGATATTGTGTTGAAGGTATGTATTGTGAAACAAGCACTGAAACCTGTTCACTAAAAACCGCTGGATAGTCTTTTGACGATACATGTCGCCATTGCTCGGGAAGTGTAAGTCCCTATATAACAGCAACTCGATTCGCTACAAACGTTTGGAACGATGAAGAAGGGGAGTTAATCCAAGCGAGGACAATTTCAGAATCGGTCTATAAGAGTGTGGGTGTATCCGTGAGTTTCAGGTCCATTTTAATTCTGGCTGTTAACTGAGCGCCTAGAACTGCAGCGCACAATCCATTCTTGGCAAAGTTTGTTTCTTTAGTGGAGCAACTCTTGATTTGGAACATAGCAACCTTACGATAACCCATCCATCCTTCATAATTGTTCTTAGGTAGATAACTGCCCCAAAATCCTTTTCAGATGCATCGCAGAAGGCGTGGATCTGTGTTGCTGTTAGAACACCATAGTTAAACATGTGGCGTTGAAATTGAAAATTGTTTAGTTCCTTTAAGTTATTTCGAAAGGTGATCCATCTTGTATGTAGCCATAACTCTTGGACGAATATTTTTGCTGTAACAACTACTGGAGCCATCACGCCCAATGGATCGAATAATCTGGCAAGATCTGAAGTGGCAATCCGTTTCGTTACTCTACTTGTCGCACTTGAATTGGTTTTAACACAAAATGTATCAATTTTCGGTTGCCATGTTAGTCCTAATGCCTTGATTGACTCTGTTTTCGATTTCCTTATCCTCTGGTGCGATGCCTTGAAGTAGACGGGGATGATTGGCTCACCATTTTCAAAGTTAAAAACCCTGCGCTCTTTAAGATGGTTGTGAGTTGATTTTGTATTTCTAATGCAGTTGATAAATTGTCATTTCCATTTAGGCAGTCATCGGCATAAAAATCGTTGTGTAGAGCATGAACGCCTAATGCCAACCTTTCGCTATTTCCCTTTGCTAGTTGCTGCAAGCACTTCATGGCCAAATATGGTGCTGCTCTTGTGACGTAGGTCACCGTATTTAGTTGATAGTAGCGTAAAGGTTCCTTTTGCATCTGTTCTCCATACGATTGTTTGGTATCTTCGATCGTCCGGGTGAATGATTATTTGCCGATACATCTTTTGGATATCTGTCCAAAGACATATCTTGGTAACCGGAATCGAAGTAATAATGAAAATATTTCGCCCTGTACCGTGGGACCAGTATACACGATGTCATTTGACGATTTTCCGGATGATGTCTTGCACGAAGCATCGAAAGTGGTGGTGCTGCTGTCGGCCTTAAATACGCAATGATGAGGAATTACGTAGTTTGGTGCAACCATGTCATTAAAGTCGATTTCTGTCATGTCACCCAATTCTTCGCATTCCCTCATAAAGTGAATGTACTGCTCCTTCACTTCCATGTTTTTCTCCAAACGTCGCTCCAGGGCCAGGAACCTGTGTTAACTGCTATTTCTCTGGATTTGCCTAAAGCTTCCGGATCTTCACGAAACGGTAGTTTCACAATGAAGCAGCCATCACTATTTTTGAGTGTGCTTTCCACGAAATGAGCTTCGCATATGTTTTCGGTTTTCGATAGATTACATCGCGCTGGTTCAACTTCGTCGAGACTCCACAAGCGTTCAATCATCTGATCGCGTTTCAGCTATTTTACCAGCCAATATCCAACCAAAAACTGTATTTTGGAGGATCGGTAGATCATGTGCGAAACGTATTTGTCCGATAGAGAGTAGTTGATGATGAAACTCTTCACCGAGAAGTACATCGATTTTGTCTGGATGATTGAAGTTAGGATCTGTTAGTCGAATATTTTCTGGTATTGGCCATGACGAGATATTTAAATGTTGCCAAGATTGTGCTGCTATGATATGTGGCAGTACAAAGGCTTCTAGACGAATAGTGAAAGCAGTTGTTCTTGACTGTAGTTGTACATTTATGCGTTGATGAGATTCTTTCGTGCCATCACCATTGCCTTGTATATTCATTGAGGTATTTCTTGTATGAAGGCCTAATCTCTTGAGAAAGCGGGCGGTAATCAAGTTCACTTGAGAGCCAGAATCCAAAATGGCTATGCATGTCAACTTCTGTCCATTGGTTGCCACCAATTCAACGAAGGCTGTACTGAGGAGGACGTAATGATGCCTTTATGGGCCTTTGGATGTGGCTAGTGTCACTGATGGTCTTGTTCCACCTAGAGGATTGTTATTGCTGTGTTAGTTTGATGTTTATTGCTAGCCGACCCGTTGGCGTTGCTCTCAATATGTAGCAGCGTGTTGTATTTTTTATCACAGTTGTTCGCCCTATGGCCACTTCTTAAGCAATTAAGGCACAGCTTATGCGTTTGCACAACTCGTATTCGTTCTACTGGCTGTAGTTGTATGAACTGTGTGTAAGCAAATAACGAGTGTGTTTCGGTTCCGCAAGCCTCGCAAAGGGCTTCCTTCGGCTTCTTGAGAGATTGCTCATATAGGATCCTGGTCCTTGATCTAGTTTATTTACTAGCAAATTAAGCGTCGTATCGTGAAGGGTTTTAATGGCTAGTGTTGATGGTTGAGCTTGCCTTTGCCTTGGTTGTCCAATTATTTTTTGCGCAAGGGTTGACGTGAGCGCCCTAATGTTGCTGTATCGATCTTGAAGGATTGCCCACGCGGTTCTGTAATTGTCCTCCGTGAGTGATAAATGACGGATGAGATTCTCGTCTTTTCCGCTAAGATGAGTTTTGAGATACCGCATCTTTTGTATGCTGGGTATTTGTTGCTTGTCAACCATTTGGGAGAACATATTTTAGCCGTTAGCTACGATCTTTATCTGGTTGCTTATAGGCGTCTGTATTCTACAGTGTTTGACTTACGACTAATCTCCTACCTACCGGCAGACTCTTTTCCTAGTGTGGCCACTTTACAATCACTAGTTAGTGTTGCCACTTTATATTTCTTACATTCTTATCAGTTTCTCTCCTATGGCTGGCTACAATGTCAAAGAATTGTCTTCACTTCAAATAGTCGCCATCAAATTTTGTAATTGTTAACTTTGGTAAGGTTAACGAATTCTGAATTGTCACGCCCGCCCATTGATGGGGCATCTTTGATATTTCCATTCTTTTGTGCTTGTAGCCTTATTGCTAAACCAATAAGGTTTTCTTCCACCATTGTCTCCATTCTGATTGACTATACCCAACTGCTGCAGGGTCGTTGCCAGGACTGTTCAATTGTTCAACTCGTAGTACTGCATGGGTTCGTCTTGCCTCAAAGACAATTTTTCGATTACTCTTCTGAGGAAGCACATGATTGCCCTTTGTCTTCGTGGTCGATGCCTTCAGTGGATCAACCCTTGATGTGGTTGATTGGTTGTCGATGTCCTATGTCGACAGTATCGCTTCTTGGAAACGACATTTATACTCTTCTGCTAATGCTGAGATTTTGGAGAAATAGTGATTGATGAAGTAATCATGTTCGACAGAAACGTTCGGTAATAAATTTATCTTCGAATCTGTGTGTTCGAACGTACTCCAGTACTCTTGTAGGCGTTGGAGTAGCTCTTCAAAATAGGTCCTTTACTTTTTCCTGTCTGAGAAATCCTTTTTAAAGTTTGATCTTGATTCCGGAGCAATCAACGTCCGTTTATGTTGATCAGCCTTGTTTGCTTTCCCTCGATAGTCGAAGATGGATTAGTGGTATATAGGATCCGATCCGTTACGGATCACGTCGGGGTCGCCAAAATGTTCAAAAGCGTTTTTCTGAATTGATTTATATCAAGCACATAAACTTGATATTGTGTTGAAGGTATGTATTGTGAAACAATCACTTAAACCTGCTCACTAAAAACCACTGGTAGCTGAAATTAAAAGAGTGAATTAAAGGCGGATGGTATCGATATTAATCAATACTAACTTTATTCTTGATTATTTGACGTCTTTTATACAAAAATATCGCTTATCCTAACATTTACAATAAATGCTTAAAACTAAAGCCATTGGCGGTAATGCAGCGTCAGCATAATAGGTCGTTGGCTTGACCCAATAAATTTAATTATAATTTTGGTGGAAGCTGAGGCCCCCATTTATTGGCTTAATACAAGCTTAATCTAACTTAAAAACTAACAGAAAAGCTTAAGAGCTAGGGACCAAGGAAGTGAGGGAGGAGATCTTGTTTGAGACGAGGAGTGCTCAGGTGGAAATCAAAAAGGAAGAGGTTTGAGTTGACCTTTCGGAGCATTCGGGAGATTGGTTCGTTAGAGCCATAAGAGGTGCGGTGGACCGGTAGATAGAAGAGTCGAGGACAACGTAGATTGCGGGAGTTGGTATTGAAGGAAATGGAGTTCAAAATAAATGAACAGTCGATGGAACCTGAGAGAAGTCGATAAATGGAAAGAATGTCAGCAGTATTCCTACGTTCTTCTAAAGAATTCATAACATATTTAGAAGTTTGAGGTGGTCCTGATAGGGAGGTAAGATTAAAGGGTCGTTCCACGGCAGACCACGGAGAGCAAATCGGAGGAATCGACGTTGAATACCCTCGATTCGGGAAACATGAACCCGGTGAAAAAGGGACCAAGCTTGACTGGCATACTCAAGCAGGGGGCGAACAAAGGTAATGTAGAGAGATCTGGTTACATACGGGTTGGAAAATTCCTCTGACCATCGCCAATTGATGAGTTAGCTTTGAGGATCATCTTATCGATATGCGAACGGAAATTAAGCTCACAGTCGAATAATATGCCAAGGTCTTGAAGAGACTGAACCAGGGGAATTGGTTGACCATGGAGAAAATAAAGTCGGGGAGGAGACGGGTTGCATATACATGAGAAGGTTATAGATTGACATTTGGCTCTATTAAGTTCTAGGCAGTTTTTAAGGCACCAGATTGAAAACCGATCAAGGTCTTCTTGAAGAAGGGCAGAGTCCTGGGGAGAGGAAATAGATTTAAAAAATTTTGTGTCGTCAGCGTAAAGGGAGAGGGAGGAGTGCTTAATGACACTCTCAACATCGTTGATAGTAAGAATGAAGAGAAGAGGACCAAGGTGACTGCCTTGTGGAACTTCAGATGAAGCCAGGAATGGAACAGAAAGGGGGATCTAAACCGAACGCTATAATATCGGTTTACCAGGTAAGAAGAAATCCATTTTAAAAAGAGAGGCTCAAAGCCGAGAGCAGACAATTTGATGAGGATCAATTGATGAGATATCTTATCAAACGCTTTAGTGAAATCAGTTGCGATAACATCGATTTCTTTGCCATTTTCTAAGGCTGAGAGAGCAAAAGACTCGAATTCAACTAGATTTGTGGTAGTTGACCTCCCTTTTAGAAAACCATATTGTCGGGGAGAAATAAAAGGCTTGCATTTGAAGCTTTAGGCTTCGTATAAAATGCTTTCAAAGAGTTTGGGTATATGAGAGAGTTTAGCAATGGGACGATAATTGGTAACTTCATGTTTAGATCCATTTTCCTGTATCGGAATTATAAAAGAGGTCTTCCAAATCTGGGGGAATTCTCCCTGTGTAAGGGATAGACGAAAAAGGTAGGAAAGGGGTAGAGACAGGTTAAATTCTTCTTTAAGATTTAGTAACTTTTCTTCAATAACTGCAGGATGGAAATTTTGAGTGAGAAAGGGATCAATCGAGAAATTTGGTAGATCATTGAAGTAAGAGGGATCTGGTACGAAGGAGTTGTTGGCAAATGATTGTTTGAAAAATGTAGCAAAAAAGTTGGCGATGGTAGGAGGATCACTTGAAGATTTGGTTTCGAAAGCGAGGGAGGAAGGATAACCATCAGTCTTACTTTTGCAATTGACAAATTGAAAAAAGGACTTAGGGTCACTTATGAGATTGCTTTGCGCACTATTCAGGTAGCGCTGATAGAGAGAGTTATAGAGTTCAATGAAATAAAGATATGTACCTAGATAATTTGAATAGTCGGAAGAAGAGTGGGTGCAAAGGAATACTGCCCATAACTTGTTTCTTTTGTTTCGTAGAGAGCGAAGTCTACGATTATACCAAGGAGGGGATGTAGAAGAAGTTTTATGGCGGGAGTAAGGCACATAAAGGGAGATTGATCTGAATATTTCTCTGTACAAAATGGAGAGAGCATCATTCAGAGATAGATTGGTAAACTCAAAAGAAGCCATGCTTAGATACGAGGGGCGTTCAACATATTCTCGGTATCGGGGTGAAGCCGTGGTTGTATATATAAATTGACTTATTTATCCAGTAATACTATTATTGTAGTACATTCATGTAAAATTTCATATAAATGTGATTATTAATTCGCGTTTTATCTCTAGTTGAACAGAATCATAATGGCAACTGAGACGATGATGGTGAAAATTGAGCATCGCGCTGTAATTAAATTTCTCACTAAGCAAGGAAAAAGTCAAAAAACTATTCATGAAGAGATGGTGGCTGTTTACCAGGGTTCCGCACCTTCATTATCAACTGTGCAAAAGTGGTCAAGTGAGTTCAAGAGAGGCAGAGAGAGCATTGAAGACGACCCCCGCTCCAGCGCCCGGCTACTGCTTGTACGGGAGAAATCATCAAAGAAGTCGAAAAACTTGTTCTTGAGGATGCTCGAATAAAGGTGAAAATGATGGCAGAGATCACCAAGCTTTCAATTGGTACCATTCACACCATTCTTCATGACCATCTTAACCTTTCAAAGGTCAGTGCAAAGTGGATGCCACGAATGCTCACAGCGCCTCAGAAAAAAGTGAGAATCGCATGCTGTAGAGAGCTTTTGGAGATGTGTAGTGAGAACGCGGACGGTGTTATGGATCGAATTGTTACTGGGGACGAAATATGGGTCCACCACTATGACCCTGAAAGCAAACAAGAGTCCATGCAGTGGCATAAAAAGTCCCTTTGGGACTCAAAGGGAATCTTGCTCATTGAGTACAAAAAAAAAGGTGAAACCATCAACGCCACATCCTACGCTTCCACTTTGCATAATTTGCGGGAGGAAATTAAAAAGAAAAGACGGGGTAAACTCGCATCGGGTGTGTTGCTTCTTCATGACAACGCTTCTGTTCACACGGCGCGAGTTTCCAAGGCTGCTACGCGAGATTGTGGTTTCGAAGAAATCCAACACCCACCCTATAGTCCAGACCTTGCCCCTAGTGATTATTTCCTCTTTCCGGATTTGAAAAAATGTCTTCGTGGAAAAAGATTTTCGGATGATGAAGAACTCAAGTCGGTATTTTGCAGAGAAAGAGGAAATTTATTATTTTGAGGGTTTAAAAAAGCTTATCTCAAGATGTAACAAATGCATTGATGTTAGGGGAGATTATATTGAAAAATAAAAACAATTTAAATTGAATTCGCATTTTCCTTCATATCGATACCGAGAATATATTGAACGCCCCTCGTAGGTATTGATTTTAGCTTTGTGAAAATTGTAAGAAAATAGAACTGCGGGGGGGAGGCGACTGAAGGGAAATATTATATTTATGTTATGGTGGCGTCAGCACGATAGTTGTTATTGATGTGAAGTAGCTGCATTACCTTGACTTATATCAGGCTATATGCTCGTCGTCCGCAGACAGGTAATAGAACTGAACAGTGCTGTAGACACTTTACCACTGCAGCGATCACTCATCTTTTTTCGAATGACTGGGATATTTCAGCTAAAGGAACACATAAGGTGTCCAATGGTTAATCCTTTGCCTGAGTACTCTATTACAAGAGATAGAATAGGATAAATGATGACCATGCCAGTGATATCATTGCAAGCATAGAGCGTAGAGGTCTCAAGAATTGATATAGTGGGACTAAATAGGCATGCAAATAACGTCGCTACCTGTTTACAGATCTGGCCTTAGCTACACTCTTATTCTAAATAAGCAGCGATTTAAGTATCCTCATATCTACAGGAAAAGTGGCAATAGTCGTGTCGATGTACTTCCAACTCGTAGTATACTCCTATCTTAGAGAATATACCATATAAATCATAGGCCTGTAATTGATTTTTCATTATAAGAGCATATTTTGAAATTCTGAAACCACACCGATGAATCTGACAAAACTAAGTTAGATCCCCGACGGGCCCTTAAGTGTGTGCTTAAAAGAACATAAGACCTCTTTTGCTTTCAATTACTCCTACTTCTTGGAAAATCCATCCACGTACCAGAACAAATCACTTAGAAGTACCTACAACTCATTGACTTTTTATGATAATAGCATTCCCCCCATCAATGCAAGGACCACTCAACCATCCACCTAACCTTTTTCCTTAGGACAAAAAAAAACAAAAAAAAATCAAGGAAATAGCAAATCTAAAAAGAAAACAAGAAAAGGCTAACAAAATCGAATTACCTCTTTCAAGAGTTCAAGTACATTGTTGTCCAAGCCCATCATGCAACTCACATGATAATCAGTTTTTCTTCCATCAATAATCAATATCCATTCTCCAATCCAACCGAACCACCCTGTGTCCTGTTGGTTCAGCAAATTTCGTCTGCAATAATTAAGAGAAGAAACCTTTGTTACCGTGTGTTGTGGATGAATAAAAATAAATAAAAAAAATAGGAAAAACCATGCCTACGCCAATGTCCCACTTGGCAAGGTATCCTTTCAGGAAGCCTTTCTGAGTATCAGCATACAAATACACGGAAGCAATCAAGAACTACTCCACTCGGTATGGTTAAGGCAGCAACTAATAGCACAGGTAAATGTTTACCTTCATCGATTACTTTCTCTGCCTATATGGCTTCCTAACTGATTTTATCTCCTCACCCAGTTATTCTTTTTCGCCTTTAATAAGCTCTTAAAAGGTTAAGACTACTTATTCGGCTAAGGACGTAGATCAAAGTGACGCTCTGCCGCAGAATAATTGCCTCCAATGCGGATTTTGTGCAAGATTTTAATTAAATGTCCTCTTTAGCTAGTGGCTTCTCTTCCTATATATAGAACTCACACTCACACTCACACTCACATGCTCGTTCCTAGAACAAAGGCCAACAAAAGACCACTTCTTCTTTGGCTTCCAGCTCTTGCCTCAGCCTTGTTGGAGCAGGTACACGGATATGAGTGCAAACATCAGAAGACTTTCATGGTCTGTGTTCGAATCTATTCGTACTCGTATGAGCGTCCTTGCAGAGAAGAATAGCCACCTGAACGTACCTGAAATAGTGATGTGGCGTAGAATTCGTATCTATCGACTGGGGCAGGTAAGTGTGTCTGTTTATAGAGGACAAATGCTTGTAGGACTGAAACATTTACGGCTAACGCCACTGGGATATAAAATTAAATTTTCATGGATAAAAACATGCTTAGCTCACCTATAACCGAGACATGCATTTTTCTTTTGTGTCTATCCATGCTCTCTACTGGGTGGAAAGAGTCCTGAAACTGCCTACTTGCAATTTTGTTGATACCCCATAGCGGGTGGTGACAGCGTCAGCGATAGCGACAAAGGCAATGGCAACGAGAACGACAATAACAATGACGATGGTATCTGCCGAAGATTGTCGTAAAAAAGCTAATGTTCGCTAGAATTTGGCAACCTACGAGTACGAGTAAGAAAACGATTTGGAGGAAAAATTGCCAACGAAGCGCAGCTGGTGCCGTTTTGGCACCACCTTGACGTTCACTACGGTGTTCTATAAAGTGGATACTCGTAACTCCAGCGGCAACTTCCAATTGCTATATTTATCGCTTTGTCAAATCAATTTTGAAGCAACCCTACACGGGGAATACGTTTTTGAAGTGAATTTCAAAGTTCAATTACTGTTTGGTGTTTTAAGCTGGCGAGGTTCAACTTAAAGGGATGAATGAGCAGACAAAAGGACTTGACCACATGACACGAATGTCATTCTCAACTGGCTGAAGGGTTTTAATCTCAAGGGTGGCTTTGTAATGTAGCGGTTGGCCGAACAACTCTGGACTTTCTACAAATTGGATTCGACTATTCTATTCCGCCTTCGCTAGAACCATAAGAACCCATTTACTATATTTTAACTCCTCGCCATAGCCGTCAGGTACCGGTCTCGTCCAATAGGAAAATTGCAACACTATGTGGGTAATACACTGTTCGAAATAACTTAGGATAAATTCACGCGATTGACTCAACTACGAGCAATCACCGTGGTAGATGCCTAGAATGAGCTCCTTCCACATATTTTCAGCTGAAGTCAATAATGAATTTTTGGAACTAATGGGGGCGTTGAAAAAAAAATACAGTGACGGGCGAGCCTTTGTCCCAGAGGTCTCAGATATGATCTAAACTCTCTCAGTTGGATGTCCTCTGATGGAATAAATACCCAACCACGTGAAAACTTCACTGTTGTGAAGAAAGCCAGAGCCTCGGAAAAGGACTGATTCACGGTTGATGTTCGGATCTGCACATAAAATGTTCGGGTCTTGAGCAGACACACGCAGCTGAATATCTAGCAGAAGCGCTACTCTTCAACAAGGCAGGTATCACCGCTGTTCAAAAAGTACGTTGGATGGGCCGGACAGGAGAAGGATGATGAACTGTGACCTCTACGTTTACTTCTACAGGAAAAGAAGCAGTGCTTATTTGGATGGAAATTTATGGTAAGCAGTAGGCTATGGCATCAAGTCTCAGGCTTTCGGTGCTAGATCGATGGTATTGTAACAACTCAACTCAAGCTACAATTTGCCAACATCAGCCAGATATGCGTTCTCGCTCCCATTGAAGAAGAAGACGATTCTACGCAAGAGTGCTTCTACGAGCTCTTCGACTTGCCATAAATGCTCTTAAAATGGCGTTAAAATCATTTAAGGTGATGGTAAGATCAATAGGGGACATCTTTGGTTGTACTATCGGAAAACAAATCTTGCAAGACGCCTTGTCTGAAGGCTAACTGACACAAAGCACATGGAGGTGACCTATTCATAAAAGTGTCAACCTAATTGATCAGGTTTTAACCACTGCAAGGCTCTACTACGGTGCCCAAACTTACACTTCGAATCATAGTTAGTAGCAAGTATATAACGTCGGTGGATATCTCAGATGTTACAACAATATATTGTAACGAGACTTTGCATTGAACGTGTAAAATCGCTATAAACCAGCAGAACCTTTGCCGATTAGTTCCCATCAGCCTTTCGTCAACTAGCTTACAACCTGAATTACTCGTAGGTGCTCTGATCGATGGTGACTTTAATGCCAAAATTGGAAAGGAGGACATTTTTGCTCGCACAATCGAAAGACATAGCCTGCACGACACTACGTCTAGAAACGGACTTAGGCTAATCGAACTTTACAATAGCAAGCACACGGTTTCCTCACCTCAATTTTCACAAGGGAACATGGCGGACATCAGATCAGCAAACTCTCAACAAGATTGATCTTGTTGCGATCAACATAAAGCACTCCTCAAGTATTCTCGATGTCCGAACATTCCGAGCGGCCAATATAGACTCGTACCACTACCTAGTTGCAGTCAAGGTACGTCTACGGATATCTCAGGCGCCACAACAACGGAGAAATACTATGAGAGGATTTAACGTCCAACGGTTGTAATCGCATTAAGCCATAAGAACTTAGCCGATCATGATCCAGAAGTCCTTTGCAGCCAGCATCAAGCGCTGAAGACCAGTGACTTAGATGCCAAGAAGCCATCAGAAATGCCGCAACTGACATGCTGGGTTTCACCCACCCACCACCACGAAAACCCTGGTTTGATGAAGAGTGCCGGCAAGCACATGCAGCAAGTCAACATGCCTACAAAGCGACGCTGCACAAAAGCGCGAGAGAAGATCGTGAGCTCTACGAGCAAAAGAGGAGGGAAGAACATCGGCTTCACTGTAGAAAACTGAAAGAGCGTGAGAAGCGCGCGATGGAGGAAATAGAGAGGTGTTACTCCAAGAATAATGTTCGCAAGTTTTACCAAAAGGTAAAAAGAATGTGTCAGGGTAATAAGACCCGAACGGAAACCAGTAGAGATGAACAAGGAAACCTTGTCGTAGAGTCACAGCCAGTGGTGAGGATATGGAAAAAACATTTCTGCAGAAGACGACACAAATTCCGCTGTCAGGCAGAGCGAACCATATTAACGATGCAAGTGCTGAATTTCGTCCACCCGACCAAAATGAAGTGGAGAAAGCAATATCTGAACTGAAGTTAAACAAGGTTGCCGCGTGGGACGGCCTAACCACCGAACTATTTAAGACAGCAAGAGATGACATGTCCAAGATTTGGTCGGATGAATGAAACCCCAGCATCGTTTGTTTGAAAGGAGGCCTTCGAAACTGCGCCAACTGTAGAGGTATCAGTTTCCTAAACATCGCATATAAGATCTTGTCTGCCATATTGTGCGAGCGCCTGAAACCATTTGCCAACGATCTGAGTGGATCCTTTTAGTGCGGTTTTAGGCCCGGTAAGTTCCCAATTGACCAAATATTCACACTATGGCAGATCCTGGAGAAACCCAAGAAGTTCAGATCGAAACCCACCACCGTTTTATTGATTTTAAAGCCGCATATGGCAGCATCTACAGAGACAAGCTATACAGAGCCATGTCTAGTTTTGGCATCCCTACCAAACCCGTCCGCTTGTGCAGGATGACGATGGAGAAAGCTCGCTGCTGCATCAACGTTGGTAACGACCTAACCGAGTCAAAAAAGGATTTAGGTAAGGCGATGAGCTGTTAAGTGACTTCTTCAACATCGTACTTGAAAGAATTGTGCAAAATTCACAAGCCAACAAAAATCTGTTCAATTGCTTGCATGCGCCGATGCTATTGGTATTACTGGTAGAACGCAGCGAGCTGTCACTGGCGTGTCTAGCGGTAAACGAGGGCAATACAAAGTAACATATATACTGTCAACAAGAAGGGACACCCAACATCGACGAATCGACCAGAATGTCACAATCGACAGCTATACTAGTAACTTTGAGGTAGTAAGGGACTTTGTCTACCTCGGCTATGCTATCACATCTGAAAACGACATCTCTTCAGAAATCAAGAAGAATAACGCTGTTTCTTTGGGCTTCGTAAGATATTTGGTCCCGTATTCGTTGACGGGTTCTGGAGGAACCAATTCAACGATGAGCTCTACGAGAGGTACAGCGACAACGATCTGGTCAAAAATCTACGGATTAGGCATTTGAGATGGCTTGGGCATATACTATATAGAGAGAATGTACACCAACCCTACAGCCCGCAAAATCTCTCTAATCCGGAGGGACAACGCAGGCGAAGAAGGCCTCGCCTTAAGTGACGCGCGCAAGTGTAAGGGGACCTCAAGCAACTTGGAATGCGCAACTGGAGACAGCTAGCCAAAGACCATGCTAATCGGAAAGGCTTATTGGTTGAGGCCCAGGTCCACCCCGGACTGTAGCGCCGCTTTAGTAAGTAAATAAGATCGATGGTATCGACTCCAAGATACCAACAAAAACGTCGGCGCTGATGTTTGAATTTTCTCTGATCCCAGGGGCTAAAAAGCGTATGAAAATATCTTTACGTAAACTAAGGCGTCTATGAAGCATCTCTGTATAAAAGAATGAAAGCGACCCTTGCGCTGTACCAGCAAAAGGAGAGGAAACAGCATGGACTTATCCGGAAGAAAAGGAAGAGCATGAGAATCGCATGGTTGAGGAAATGCAGAGGTTATACTCTTTAAACAATGTTACGAAATTTTAACAAAGCAAACAGGATCGAATAGATACTTGAAGAGATACTTACGTACTGTAGTGGTGCCACAATTCGGGATGTACTTATTTGGCCCTCAACCAACAAGCCCTTAAAGTTAACACAATCTCTCGGCAGATGGTTGAGGTCCCCTTCTACAATATATGTATACTTGCGTGTGCACCTTATTTGCAGACGTTCCCTACTGCTCTTTCTCATTGCGTTAAACTTGAAGACTCCTCAGGCCAGAGCTGTGGTGTTCATATTCTTAACATGGCCAAGCCATCTCTCAGAAGTTTAAGCGGTAGACGCCTGACTAGACTGACGTCTCTGTACAGCCCATGCAATCCATGTGTGAATATCCTGCTCTATTCCCCGCCAATGAAAATCACGTGCAGCATCTTCTCTCGAAACGGCCAATTGCTTCTTCTTGCACTTCCGACAATGTCCCAGCCTCTGCGGCATAGAACAGTAGAGGGATGATAAGGATCTTGTATTGTATAAAGCCGAATTTTTTTCAGACGGAGAGGGTTCTATTACTGCCACCTGAGCCCAAGAATGAGCAATTAGCAATAATAATCTTGCGTTTGATTTCTTCGCTTATGGCGTTGCTGCTTGTAATTGTGGATTTTCCAATACTAGCATTCGGTGGTGTGCGTCCTTTTCTTACGATAGCACGTACTTTGTTTCGCGCTTGATTCCCGTCAGAACTATTCTGGTCGATACTTACGAAAGCTTTATTCACGCAATCACATTAATATCATCGGCGTATGCACATAATTGCCCGGACCTACAAAATATTCTTGACAAGTGAGTTTTGAATGATTATTTCTAGGGTGGTGTTAAAAACGTAACAAGCTAGCTCGTCGCCATGCCTAAAATGCTTCTTGACATTGGAAGTCTTGGTTAATTCGTCAACATGCACGCTGTCATTGTGGCTTTGAAGCGGACAAATAGATCGTGAATGTCGATCTGCCTTTTCGAAGATCTGCCGTTGTTGGAATATTTTATCGATGATGGACTTTAGCATCGGTATGGACCAACGGTTGTTCATAAATGGTTTCAGACGCTCGCATAATATGGCAGAAAAGATCTTATAGGCGGTGTTGAGGAGACTTATTCTTCTGTAGTTCACGCAGTCGAACGGGTCTCCTTTCTTGTGGATCGAACAAGCGATGTTGAAATTCCACCCTTCGGGCATGCTTTCCTCTGATCATATACATACATACACTGCTTTAAATAACTCATAACTTCGTCTAGGTCAGTGGAATGGAATTCTTTGTTATTCAATCTGCAGGAGTAGTCCTTCCATATTCTAAGCAATGACTCCGGCTCTAGTGCTAGATGCACATGCTCATATTTCTAGGCTTTCGTTCTAAGTTTGTAGCCCGGCATGTTCTTTTCAAATATTTCGAATGTCATTCCTGTAGTAACATCTCTTCATTTTCTAGTTCACGTGCTTTTCGTGCTCTATCTCTCTTTTTTCCAGAAACCAGTGCTCTTACGTTCTTTTATGCTCATAGAACTCACGAGCAGCTCTAGTATTTCGATGCTTTATATGCTTCTTGTTGTCAGCATGTACCTGTCTTCATTCATCGTCAAACCAGAGGTTTCTTTATGGTGGCAGCCTTGAAATCTCGAACTTTGGTGGGCCTACTTGACCCCATTGTGCCAGTGATATCAGAATTCTTACCCTGGCTACAACAAGGTAATGGCTCAAGTCGATGTTGGATCTTTGGAAAGTTCAAACATCCAGAATTTGATTAATTCAGTTTTGGATTAGATTTTGGATGGATTGGATTTGGATTAGTAATCAGGGAATATGGCAGTCCTCTTATGGATGCTGAGATGTCTGAACCTCGTGCTGGCTGCTAAAAGATTCAGCCAAGAAGGTCATAAAATTCGTGTTTGATATTGTCATCATATTAAGAAGCATGAACGCAAATCAGCCTTGATACGGATTGCTGTGAGACATTCGCTTATATGCCGAAAACTTGAGTTTTGTTGCTGAAACCCGCAAATCCACATCGAAATAAGAGCAGTATTCCTTCTTCGTAACAGTCGCATGGTCGGTGTCGTAGCTTTTCATCCTATGTTTGATCGGCTTCTTTAACCGCGAGCACGTGTTCTCTTAAGGGGATTTACGTGCCCAGATTCGTTGTCCTTAGAATAATTGCCAGGGTTGTCAGTACAATACTCTGCTGTTCGTCTGTGAACTGTTTTTTTTTTTTTGCCACGGTGAAAAAGATACGCTCTCGCTGAATTCCCAACTTGGGGTGACAGATCCTTAATGAAACCCTTGGAGTAATGGTCTCACTAAACGGTCCGATGCCAGTAGGCTCGATGAGGGTTTCAAAGTCACGGTTGGTCTATGTAGGTTTCTTGCCCAATTAAGGTCTCAACATAGCAAATGCTGCGAATACATCGGAGAAGCTCTAAAGAGAGGTTTGCACCAAGTAGCTCAAACCGGCCAAAACTGTAGATGCCGCCGTTGATCCATATATCGGATTATTTCACCGCCGTCCTGATGAAAGTGAAGTACTCTAGTGCGAACACTCTTCCTCCATTCTCGCCTTTAGTTGCCAATTGGGAACCAACCAGACTGGGAACCTTACTTTCTGTCAAAGGTACTTAGCTTCGTGGCTTCATCAAGTGAAGGTGAGAGTATGTGTCGATGGACAGATGTTTGCTTATTGGCGCTTGAGTCTTTACAAAATGTTTTACCATTATCGAAAACCCAGGGATGGAATTTTGTGTCAGGATCACAGTATATCCTGATGATATGGCAACACCACTTCTGTGGGCTATTCAACAAGTGGAATGGCCTGAGTTATAATATTTTATTGCGTATAAAAAACATTCAATCCTGGTGGTGATAGCGAGTAATTTAGTTCACCCTATCAATATGAAGAAGAGAACATTCACCACCTCATTTTGAATAATTGGCCGGAGTAATGGAACCCTCTAAACTACGTCTTCTTTAGAGGCGCCAGCCTAATTAATATGCCACATGAGATTTTATCCGGTGTATTGAATAGACGCCTTAACTCCTTTCTGTGCGTATTTGGCCTGGTAATCCCTAATCAAGTATTCGCTCGCATTACTGCACGTCCTAGAGAAAACCAGAGAAGTCTAGCCCACTTCTCATCACTTCTTTATCGATTTTAAGGCCCCTTTTGAGACGAGCTCTACAGATTCATGTATCGCCGAATTGCGTAGCCATAATCGTCGAATAATCTCAACGCGACTTTTGATGTCCATTTAAGGCAAGATGATGCGCTGACATGCGAATTTTTCAACATCATACTTGAGAAGATTCGCCAGCAAGATGCAGTTGTCAATCATGGACTTGCAAGGGCCGAAAAGCATAGACGTCAATTAAGCCGAATGAAGATATCGTTGATTATTTTGAGTGCAAGGTGCTTCAAGTAATTTGTTGATCCCGTTTGCGCTGACTGATGGAAGGGAGATATGCATCAGTTTGCAGTAGAAGACGACCTCACCTAAACTGACGCATACAAGTGAAAGAGTACTTCAAGTTTTTTAGAGGGCTCCACTCCTGTCACTGGAACTCCACTAAGTAATATAACCCGTTGTGCTGCTAAAAAACTAACTATCCTAGAAAAATGGTGTTTCAACAAGGTGTGCAGGATCTGGAAGGCCCATTATTTTACAGCTCATGCCCACATGGTTAGCATATGGTGACAGATGTTATCTATAAATTTAGGAAATTTACCATGGAATGCTACACAGTGAAAGAAAAATATCCAATTCATTGAATTGTATTACGAAAACGATGAGAAAAATTTATGACAATTATGTCCGTTATCATGTTCCGTCCGAGACGTGTGTGCGGAACATCATCAAAAAATTCCAAGAGACGGTCTCAGCACAAGATGTTTTCTTTTTTTTTGGTTGCGCCAATGGATGTGGTAATGTTCTCAAGATGCGGTAGCCCGTGCCACCAACATGCACGATTCGCAACACCCGAATATTCGATGCCAGGAGTGCGCCTACGTACTAATACACACCGGCGGGACTGCCGTTAGGTATTACTTCTCGGGGCTGGTTAGCAATTATGCTCTATTCTCCGAGGCCACCTCTTGAGCTCTTCTTAGGGCTTCTGCTCTTCGCAGCGCATACTGCACGCGCACTATAAATGTGCACATCTCCATCCATTTGTCCTCTGACTGCGTCATGTGACTTATGAGGTTTTCTGGACTTGGCAGATTTACTTTTTCTTCTGCAAAGCGTCAGCAGTAGAACACCGCATGCAACGCATCCTCTTCCTCATTTTGACATTCTGGGGCGACCTATCGTGTCCAAATCTATGAAGGTATTTCCGGTAGCCGACTTGCCCAGACAGGAACTGTGTGATGTGGTAATTAAAGTTCCCCCATGGTCCCTTTGTCCATGTTTCTATGATGGAAATGAGCTTGTAGGTCCATCTGCCTTTTGTGGAGCGGTCCCACCTGGTTTGCCACAGCATTGCGGATGCTGCCTTTTCTTCTTCCTTAACACTCTTTGCCTCTTGCTGGTTTGAGAATTGCCTAAGATATACTGTCTTCATCTCATCCGCGAGGATGTCTATTGGGATCATTCCAGCTAAAACTCAGGCTACATCATCGGAGACTGTGGGGAATCTGCTGATCACTCTGATTGCACAGAGCCTGTGAACTGATGATAACTCTCTCCTACACTCGTTTGTCGCCAGTACACCCGCGTATAGGAGTACCGAGCCGACCACTCTGGTCAGCAAGATCGTTCAGGCGTATCCAGGTCCGCCGATGTTCGGTAGCATTCGGGAAAGTGCCGCTTGCATCAGCGATGCTTTCTTGCTAGCGTACTCGACGTGAGTTTTGAATCACAGCCGATTATCGATCATGATCACCGCCTTGCGGCTGGTTATTAGGACAGCTTTAGTCTTGTGCGCAGCTAGTTCCAGACCCGTAGACTCCAGCCATTGCAATTGCCTCGTCTGTGGCAGACTCCACCTCGTGAATGTGCTTGGCTACTGTAACCACTGCTATGTCGTCAGCGAAGCCAATAACCTTGACTCCCTCAGGCAGGATTAGTCGCAGAACTCCGTCGTACATAATGTTCCATAGGAGAGGTTCAAGGACCGACCCTTGCGGGATTCCCGCGAAAACACTGTAGTGCTTAGCACCATCGTCCATATGATACCTTAACCTCCTGTTACTGAAGTAGTCCGTGACTATCCTCAGGAGATAGTATGGTGTATCCATCCTGGCCAAGGATCTCCTAATAAACGACCAGCTCGCCGAGTTGAACGCGTTTTTTACGTCGAGCATTACTACTGCGCAGTATCTTTTTATCCCCCGTTTCCTTCTTTTCCCTTGTATTGCTTAAGTTGCTGTATCTACTACCGCCTTTATTGCAGAACGAGATTTATTGGTAGAACGAGATTTTCTGAAGCCGTACTGGTGATCTGACAGCGCTCCATTTGGATATTACCTAGAGTATCAAGCAGACATATTGGGCGATACGATGATGGTTCTCCGGGTGGCTTATTGCCCTTTGGAAGCAGCACTAACACTTAGTTAGTTTCCATGGCGTAGGGAAAATCCCCTCCTCTAGACACATTTGCATCGTCGCTAAGAAGATGTCCGGTCTCGTCTTAATAGCCATCTTTAATGCCTTATTCGGGATACAATCCGGTCCAGGTGCTTTGATGTCTCCAATTTTTTTGCATGCAGCAAAAAGCTCTTCCGACGTGATGGCCGGGATATCTTCCATATTGATCTCCCTTGTGATGGTGACCATAGTAGTTGATCTATGCGGGAATAAATGCTCTACTATAGTCTATGTGGGGACCTGTTGCCTTTAAGCTTCTTCATCATCACTCTAAACGCTAAGCCCCAGGGGTCTAGGTTAGCCTCGTCGCAGAGCTGTCTGAAACTCCTTGACTTACTCTCTTTAATGGCATTTTCCAGTTTCCGTCTCGCCAGTTTAAAATTGGTTAGCCGTTCTTGAAAATCTTGTCTTCCTCTAGATCTCTGAGATCTTCGTCGTGCTTGTAGGCACTTCGCTCCGAGCCGTTTAATCTCGTCGGTCCACCAGTAGCAGCGCTCGCCTCTTTTACTGACAATTTTCTGGGCACTGATGCGTCGCACGCTGCGGTAATGGTCTGGATTAGCTGATGAGATAGGGCTTCAGCCGATCCATTGTTCGTTGTGGCGCTGGTGTTTAGCATTTTCTTGAACATATCTTTGTCAAGCAGCGTATCCTTCCACTTTGGCCCTGTTAGGGTGGGGCACAGTCTGCGTTTCTCTTTGCCGACATTAAATAAGATAGTCTGGTGATTACTATGGATATATTCTTCACTGACTCTCCATTTGGTTTTCCGCTCTCCCCTTACGTCTGTGGTTCGAACTCTGAAAGCGAACATTGAAGCCGCCATCGCCGAGATAGAGCCCCAATTATGTGAAAGAATGATTGAAAATTTCGAAAAAAGGATGAGGGTCTTCAACCAGAGCTGAGATGGTCATTTGGAAGATGTTGTCTTCCAAAAATAATCCGCATTTATCTACTTTATATAGCAATAAAGGTTCGTTTTATTCGAAAAACAAATCATGCACCTCTTGTTGAGACACTCTTTATAAGTGATGACATTTCCTGCAACCTGCGACATTGATGGGAACATCACATAGCACCTACTTTGTGAATCTCCAGCTGACGCACTTAATCACAAAGACGGTAAGATATAAACTATGTTAAGAAAAGACGGGACGGGACTACTTACATACGATGACGAAAGAGCGCGTTTACCTAGATATACAAGACTCAGGACACTCAAAAAGGAGTTATGGTGAATAAAGAATTCCTGTTTGTATTGAAACACATTCCCAGAATTTGTACATATAATATGCAAGCCTAGTGCAGACTCCATAATCCACAAGTTGATGTTAGATACAAGTAAATAAATGATTACACAAAGGTTATTCCCATTAGCCATTGTATCAAAATAACGACAGACTTAGGAGCTTACAAAATAGAACATCACCGCCTCTCACTAAGACTTCTCAGAAATTGATTTGAAGATTTAGGGAACACCAGATTGATTAATAATTCACAGATTGCACTTACTTCCAAGTGGTTCCATTCAGGGATATGTAATTCGCTGGGGAAAAAAAAAAAACCGCGGGCGGAAGAACCCACGAATTCAATTTTAAAATACCTGGTACTCTAATTTATGTATGAGCTCAGCATCCTGCGGGACTTTGAATAGCAATAGCAATAGCAATAGCAAAGTTCAAAAAGCCATGAGCATTTTCCGAAAAGTATCTTACTTGAGAGATGGAAAGATGGGTATCTTTGAAAACAATAAAACAACAATACCAAAAGTCGTGAAAGCCAACTACTCGTACTTCTTGTAGCTGCAATTATAAACTACTTATCCCGCCATCAACTCTCCGAGATATCATTTTTATCTACACTCTACACTACAGTCGATTACACCCTCATTACAACTTGAATGTAACAATGAACAACATTTTAGCACGCCACATCAACAGAGACCCTTCGAATTATATCTACATCCGGGTTCACACATCTTCTCGTTCGATATGAAATGGACATCACTTTATCTGGTAGCACGGAAAGAAAAAGGGAATTCTATGCAAGCGTTAAAGTGGCCATAACAGCTTAACGCTCGTGTCAACACTTTTATTCGTCTTCAGCAGCGCCGCCATGCCTTTATTTCACCATCACATCATCTGCTTACAACAGCACATGGATAGAAACACCATCATCAAGGATAGCAAAATCCCTACAACACAGACATACTCGTAACATACTCGTATATGGTATACCAGAGTGCAAGGACGCAAACATTTTTATCGCAACACTTCGATCAGTTGAAGGCACTTATTGCCTAGCTACAAAAGTTGCAATGAAAACGAATACTGTACAGTTCCGCCAGACTAAAGTGACTTGCCAGGGGTGGATCCAGAAGGGTTGCACTCAAAAGACTAAGGGTAATTGTAAGTGCATATTCTTGAAAGTTTTTCTTCTTCTTCTTCATCTTCTTCAAAAAAAAAAACAGGAGAGGCAAACAAAAAACTGCTTTGTTGTCGATTCATCTTGGCAAGTTTTGGCCACCGCCATCACCAGTCTGGTAAAGGACAAAGGACGAAGCAACTGCTCGTAACAATCGTTACTGTTAAAGTGTGCATAAAATTTTATTTGAACGTAAGTTTTGCAAGGCAATAACGACTATGACAACTACGAATGTATGAAACAGACCAAAGAAGAAGCCAGCAAGGATACCGGAGTAACATGAAAGTTAAGGAAATTGTGGTCTGCCATGTCTGATTGGGAAATGGCCAATTTTGCAATCAACTCTGATGCATTTATGGAAATCCGTTCGGGGAAGTCAGCTCCAGTCCCAGTCCCAGTCCCAGTCCCATTTTCAGTTTCAGTTTCAGCTGAAGTTTTGGCTTTCTTTCATGCTTCGGAAGCATGTTGTGTTTTTGGCTACGGAAATGTAATGAGATCGCATGAAATTGTAATTTCTATCGGTCGTTGTTTTTGCTGTATTTACAGTTCTAGGGGGTAAACTTTGATTGAATTTTAAAGGAAGTGGGGTTGTTTTTTTTTTGTTTAAAATGAGAAAAGTGTTTTTAAAGACGATTTGTTGGTTTTCAGTTAAGTTTTTGATTACTCGTATCTTTGGAGCAGTTGCTGTCGTTATATGGCAGTAGATTAATGCCTGACCAACGTACTTGTTTGCCTGCCCCAGCTTTTCACAGGCGGACCCTTTGACAACCTGCCATTTTATAGGTTGATTCTATTGAGATCGGTATATATGTCTAAATCTTTATATAATTTATTTGTTTTAATTGTTCGCGACTTAATTGAAACGATATGAAAAAAAAGCGCGAGTTGATGCGGTGGCTGCTGATCAACGACTGGTTGTTATTTCGATCTGACGACTAACTGGTTGGTTGCTGTTGATCAGATCTTACGTTAGCTGACACAGTTAATGTCGCTCACGCGATGTGCTTGTGCTTTTTTGTTTGTTTGTTTGTTTGTTGCTAGGATGGGTATTCGTGTTGTGTGTTCACCACATATACATCACAACGGAGTTGTCATTGCCTTCGGGTTCTGGCACTTCCTTCATAATAAGTCTATACGAGTAGACTCCTGACTTTTTCCCATCTGGATTTGAAATTTTGAAATGGTGATCCATAGACATCTATTTGCGAAGGTCTGTTGCAGTTATGTGACTGTCGCAGTTACTTATTTAGGCGGCGCTACAGTACGGGGCGGACCGGGCCTCACCCACTACGACTCTTCAATTACCTCGGTCTTTGGCTAACTGCCTCTTGTTGCGCACTCCAAGTTGGTTGAGGTCCAATTTCCACTTGCGCGCGCCACCTAAGGCGACGTCTTCCTCTACTACGTTATCCCTCCGGCTTAGAGTCGAAGATTCTGCGGGCTGGAGCGCTGGTTTTCATTTGCTCTCCAACGCACAATACGCAGGTTTTTAACCAGGTCGATGTCGCTGTACAGATCGTAGAGTTCATCATTGAATCGTCTCTTCCAGAACCCGTCAACGTACAACGAACCAGTCCGTGACTTTTTGAATTTCTGACCTCTTTACTGAAACAGCAACACTGCTCCTGTCAACAGGCATCTGTCAGTTGACTCCTGTCAAAATTTAAACTTGCTGCGTCAGTCAGTTTGTGTTTGACAGCTATTTTTATCAGACTACTCACTAATTTGAGGAGAAAATGGAAAAAAGTGAATTTCGTGTGCTTATTAAGCATTATTTCTTGCGAAAAAAAACCATTACCGAGACCAAGGCTAAGCTTGATAAATACTATGGGGACTCTGCACCATCGATTTCAATGGTAAAAAAGTGGTTTACTGAATTTCGTTGTGGCCGTACAAGCACTGAAGATGCCGAACGTCCTGGACGCCCAGTTGAGGTCTCTACACCCGAAACAATCGAAAAAATTCACGATATGGTGTTGGCCGACCGAAGATTGAAAGTGCGAGAGATTGTGGAAGCCGTAGGGATCTCGCATGGGTCAGTGGTTTCAATTTTGAATGATCACTTGGGCGTGAGAAAGCTTTCCGCAAGATGGGTGCCGCGTTTGCTCACAGTCGACCACAAACGCAATCGTGTAACAACTTCACAGGAAGGTTTGGCGTTGTTTAATCGCAATATGGAGGAGTTTTTGCGCCGTTTTGTAACCGTGGACGAAACATGGATCCATCACAACACACCAGAGAACAAACAACAGTCAAAACAGTGGGTTTCTAAGGGTGAATCGGCGATAAAGAAGGCCAAGGTGGGTTTGTCAGCCAATAAAGTTATGGCGACTGTTTTTTGGGATGCACGCGGGATAATCCACATTGACTACCTTCAAAAGGGAAGAACAATCAATGGGGAATATTATGCCAACTTATTGGACCGATTCAATGACGATCTGAAAAAAAAACGACCTCATTTGGCCAAGAAAAAAGTTCTTTTCCACCAAGACAATGCAAGGGTGCCCACATGTGCAGTTGCCATGGCAAAAATCCATGAATTGGGCTATGAATTGCTCCCTCATCCACCCTATTCTCCAGATTTGGCTCCGAGCGACTACTTCTTGTTCCCAAACCTGAAGAAATGGCTTGGTGGAAAAAGATTTGACTCCAATGATGAAGTCATCTCGCAAACAAAGGCCTATTTTGAGGACCTCGACAAATCATTTTTTTTGGAAAGGATAAAAAAATTGGAGAAGTGTTGGACAAAGTGTATAGAGTTCAAGGGAGACTACGTTGAAAAATAAAATTATTTTTTATCAAAACATCTGTGTTTTAATCCAAAAGTCACGGACTTATTGACCCGCCCTCGTATCTTACGAAAAAAATTTCTCTCAGAACGCAAGGGATATCTTCATCCGTTTTAGAAAGGGTCGGAACCATAGAGCTGGACTGGGATTACTAGGGTCTCATGTAGAGTTTCCTGGGTTATTCAGGGAAGGGCCTTACTACACAGTTGCCTTCTCAGCCCAAAGAAACAGCGATTGGCAAGCGTTATTCTTCGTTTAATTTCTGAAGAGATGTAGTTTTCAGATGTGATAGCAGAGCCGAGGTAGATAAAGTCCCTCAAAGTTTCGAGTATAGCTGTTGATTGTGACATTCTGGCCGATTCGTCGATGTTGGGTATATCCTCTTATTGACAGCATATACTTTGTATTGCTCTCGTTGCTAGACACACCAGTGACAGCTCGATGCGTTCTACCAGTAATACCAATAGCATCGGCGCATGCAAAGAGTGCCTGTGTGGGGCCAGTAAGTTAGTATAAGATTGTTAAGTAATTTTAAGCTAGCATTTAAGCATTCTTTGTTAGTATGTAAGAGTTAATGATTTAGAAAATAAAAATGCATTTAAAACTAAAACTAGCAATTGAACAGACTTTTGTTGGCTTGTGAATTTTGCACAATTCTTTCAAGTACGATGTTGAAGAAGTCACATGACAGCGCGTCGCTTTACCTAAATCCTTTTTTGACATAAAAGGTCTCGATTAGGTCATTACCGACCTTTATGCAGCAGCGAGCTTTGTCCATCGCCATCCTGCACAAGCGGACGGTTTTGGTAGGGATGCCAAATCTAGACATGGCTCGGTATAGCTCGTCTCTGTAGATGCTGCCATATGCGGCTTTAAAATCAATAAAACGGTAGTGGGTATCGATCTGAACTTCTTGGGTTTCTCCAGGATTTGCCATAGTATAAATATTTGGTCAATTGTGAACTTACCGGACCTAAAACCGCACTGATATGATCCAATCATATCGTTGACAAATCGACAAGATCTTATATGCGATGTTTAGGAGACTGATACCTCTATAGTTGGAGCAGTTTAGAGGGTTTTCTGCCTTGTGAACCCGGCAAACGATTCTGGGGTTCCATTCATCCGACCAAATCTTGGAAATCAGTTGCTGTATGCTCTCTGCCAAGTCATCTCCTGCTGCCATAAATATGTAGTTCGGCGGGTAGACCGTCCGGCCCGGCAGCCTTGTTCGACTTCAGTTTAAATATTGCAATTAGCACTTCATTTTGGTCGGGTGGATGGAATATTTTTTTTATAAGTTCTACGTCTATTTGTGTTATTTCGGCTGATAGTTAAGGGTTTTGGAAAAACCACCTTGCCATGTTTCCATCGTTCGTGTTACCAAATCCCGGCTTTGGTTTACCGATAATTAATCCACATCGTTCTCGGAATTCCCTTTGAATTCGGGCCTTATTTGCCACTTTCGCGAACTTGCCATTTTCTAATGGGTAATTTGTATGCTAAATACAGAAGGCGGTCAAACCATATCCAACCATGTAAAACACATTCCAAAAGCTAAGTGTTCTGTTTTTACTGGTCGTGTAATCATATCTTCGATTTTGTAGAATTCCTTCGAAGTTGCTCCACATAAATAACATTTTTGGGTTGAAGTGATTTCAATTATAGCATTACAAACTTTTCCATCTTTACAGACTTAACTGACTTGTTACCGATTACTGCGGAAGTTTTTTGAAGTTGACTTTTTAATATATTACAATTTTAAAGGCCTCCAATAATTCGTGGAAGCTGAACGAGGGTTTTGCCAGATTATATATTCTAGTCGAATGGGGACTAAACAGGTTATGAAAATAGCTGAATCGTCTGCTTCTGGTCCGTAAAAAACTTGCTTATAGGAACTATGTCCCGAGCTACCATCGAAAACCCAGTTTGATATTAAGGAACATTTCTAAAGTTCTTCATCTTCTATTGTTTCAAGAACACAATCCAACATCGAAAGTAATCTTTTCGATGTAATGTCAAGCACAATTTGAAGACTGACTTCGGCACATGTAGCTGTGACTTTCATCATATCTTTGTTGGGATAGCAATCTTTCTTTGCATTCTGCACAACTTTGTACGATGGAAATTTTTCAGGAGCACTCATTTTTATCACATTATATTGGTGTCGTGACAGTTGCGCTGCGACTAATACTGCCAAAGCATCTTCTCCAGTCATACAAACTTTTCTCCTGCGACTTTTTAAATATTTTTCTATATTTTTCAGCTCTATTGGGGCTTACAGTTGTTTCTTTTAGGAGTTTGGAGGCTTGAATCTATCCGGAAGGTCTTACCCTCATTTGAGTAGCATAATTGAGGACATTACCAGGTACCGAATCTCTCAAGTCTTGCGTTTTGACCGTTTTTGTTCGTTTGGAAGAAGTATAAAAACTCACTTCTGGACGACCACGTTTTTTTGCTGAATCTGGTGCCCTAAGGACTGAAACGAATTTTAAGGACTGTAAATTTTAATACGGGCTATACTTCCAATGCGTAATAATTGCAATCCCATTTTGTACCCAAATTAGCCTGTATATTCTCTAGTTTCAGTTTGTTATTGATTTTAGTTCGGTGCGGTTTAAAATATTTATAAAATATGAGTCAAGAGGAACGCCGTAAAAAGATCATCGACAAATGGCTCGAAAATACTTCGCGTCCAAACCATTTCATCGCAAAAAATTTAAACATAGCATGCAGTACAGTGGATTCTGTTGTTAAACTATATTTGGAGACGTTGACAGTTAAGCGAAAACAGAAAAGTGGAGCTAAATGTGGAGCACATGATACAAATTTAGACAGGAAAATAGTGGGTACCATCGTAAAAAAACGGGCTATGTCATCCAGGGATGTTGCTCGGAAATGTAATACCAACCAAATAATGGTACAAAGATCTAAAAAATGTAACGGTCTAAAAACACGAAAAAAAACGAAAAATACCAAAAGTTACTGAAAAGCAAAAAAAAAGTCATAAAAACACGAGTCCGAAAGCTATATGAGTTGATCGCCATCGGCAACAAGAAAGCGTGATTGGTTTTGGATGACGAAACTTATGTCAAAGCCGACTTTACTACCCTTCCAGGTGCGCAGTTTTACAACTCGTTTAAAGCTGAGATTCAAAACATCTCGTTTGGCAAGCCATTTGCCAATATGGACACTGAAGCTCATCGTTTATTACAACGGGAACAATTAACGGAGAAGTGTACATTAACGAGTGCCTACAAAAACGGTTGATTGCTTTCTTAAACAAACACGAGGGTTCAACATTATTTTGGCCAGATTTAGCTTCAGCTCACTATGCTCATGGGACGTTGAGCTTTCTTGTTGCTAAAAATGTCGACTTTGTCCCAAAAGACATGAATCCACCCAATGTTCCACAGTGCCGTCCCATTGAAAGGTATTGGGCTTTGGTCAAAGTTAAATTGAGGAAAAGTGAGCAGTGTGCAAAGGACTTAAAAGATTTTAGTGCTAAATGGAAAAGAGCGTCCAAAATGATCATGGATGTAACTGTCACCAACCTTATGAAGGACATTCGAAAGAAGTTGAGGAAAGAATGGGAACCCGAATAATTTTTTTTATTTTTTGTAATTATGAATGAATTTAATAGAAACAGAGTTTTAAAGCAAATAAAAAAAATGTACATGAATTATGAAAATATTTTTTTTTTTTTGCTTTGAAATTTCCAAATTTTATTCGTTTCAGTCCTTATACGCCCTGAATGACACGAACTGCAACCAACTTCAGACTGCTATAATTTCCAAACCGTTCATGATAGTGAGCTCAAATTTTGACACATGACAGATAATTTTATTATTTACAAGCTTTTTAAACAATTTGCGTCTCAGTTGTGTTAAAAAATTTTTATCCGCGATGAAATTCAAACGTGATAGTGTGATTGCTTTATATTTGGCTGGAAAACCACAAGTAGCTATCGTTAGAGCCCTCCAGCACCTCAACGTGAATAAATCATTTGTGTCTCGAACCATAGCTCGTTACCGTGATACTGACAGCGTTGCAAAACGCCATGGAGGTGGTCATAAAAAAACAGCAACATCGGCAGAAATGGTTCGGAAAGTGAAGGCTCGAATTGAGCGAAATCCGCTTCGAAATGGAAGAAAAATGGCTCGTGAGCTCAACATATCGTTGGAACGGATGCAACACATACTGAAAAATGAGCTTGGGCTCAAGCTATTGAAGTTCCAAAAAGCACATGATCTTACACCGCAACAGAAAAAAGTTAGAGTCGAAAGAGCGAAAGCGAACGCTTGCACGAAAGTGGTGAGTTGCCGAATTTTGTTTTTTTCTGATGAGTCGTCATTTGTTATCCAGCAATATGTCAACGAACAAAATGACCGAGTTTACTTGCCAGAGAGGTCCTTCGAAAATGTACACCTTCGGACGGCCACCAGAAAGCAGGCAGCACCGATGGTGATGGTTTGGGCCGCCATAACCGCCGATGGTCGCTCTCCGCTCGTATTTTTGGACCGTGGCGTCAAAATGAATGCGATCATTTACCGTGAAACTGTCTTAGAAGCAGTGTTGAAGCCTTGGGCAAACAATCATTTTGGTCGGAGACCGTGGGCATTTCAACAAGACTCGGCACCGTTTCACAAAGCGCTCGTCAACCAAGATTGGTTAAAAAACAATATTCCACACTTCATTTCTTCGACACAATGGATTGCAAATTCTCCGCATGCAAATCCGTTGGATTTCTCTGTCTGGGGTATTTTGAAGGCGAAGATTGGCACTAAAAATTACCAATGTTTGGACCACCTCAAACAAGCACTTCGCCGGAAATGGGCCAAAATACCGCAGAGCCATTATCATTATTCGCGCCAAAGGTGGACATATTGAAAACTCCTGATACAATTTGAAAATTGATGTATTTTCCAACATTTTTTGCTTTCGCACAATAAAATTTATTAAAAAATAAAAAATTATAGCATTTTAAAAAGTTGGAGTTCGAGTCATTCACCCTGTAGAATGCAATAGAACTGTTTAGCCGTTTTTCATTAGCTTTAAAAATTGTTTCCTCTATTCTGCCAACTTTAAGCCACCGTGTCTTAAAATCAGTTTTCAAATGCGAGAGTGTTTTCTTTACAACTTCTATTTGGGTATTTTCAGTGCTTTTTGTAATTTTAACAAGTTTTTCTTTTAAGAAATTGAACTGTTCTCCAACAATTACACTCCTAGGGCTTCTCATCATGCCAACTAGTTCACTTCTTGCCAAAAGAATGAAATTTGAAGAAAGTCCTAAACAACAAAAAAAATTTACTAGATGGGGTGAAAAGTGACTCCTTGGGAATTAAATTTGTTTTTTTAAATGTTTTTTTATATTATTCAATATAGTCCTCTCTTAGTTTGATACACTTATTCCAGCGATTATCCAACTTCTTGATCGCGTCCGAAAAGTAATTTTCCGGAAGGTCTGCAAAATACTCCTCCGTGGCGTCGCGTGGCGTCGATGATTTCCTAGCGTGAGCTGAATTTTTTATTGATGAGTCCGAGGGATCCAAATCCAGTTACCAATCGACTCCAAAAGTCCGCCCGATTCCGCATCAGCAAGTCCAAACACTTTTTCGAAGTGCTCTCGCGTTCGTTTTTTTGGTCATTCGCGGCACCTAGCGGCAGGATAACTTTTTCATATGCAGAATATTGCCCAAAATATGGCGTGTGTGCTCAGTACTAATCTTTGTGGTATCTGCTAGCTGGCGCACCTTCGCTTTCCGGTCAGCCAACACCATTTCATGTATTTTCTTGACATTGTCCTCTGTAACCGCATCGGAGGGCCTGCCGCTGTGAACTTGATCGGTAGTGGAGTTGCGGCCACCACGAAACTCTCGAAACCAATATTTGACGGTGTAATCAATCGTTTTTGTCCATACTCAACATGATGCCAAACACGTCAACAACAATCAGCTGTCAAAACAAAACTAAAGACATTATCGCACTGAAATTTGGCATGTCTGCCTAAATATGAACGGACTTTATAAACTTTTTTGTATTCTAGCGGTCAAGGAGGTCATTTTTCACTCCATCTAGTATAAACTGAAGAAACCACAGTGCAAAAAAGTAGCAGGATTTTTTGACGGGAATACAAAATACACATCACGCACATTTAAATGACACAAAACTCGGACGAACCCGGAACCCAACCAAAAGTCTACGGGATTTAGGAAATCCTTAAAAATACACTTTTTTAAAAACTGACCACAGGACATCACCTCTACTTTACAAATTTTTTTGTTTTTTTTTTTGTTTTGTCCCTTACACATTGTTACATACTCGAAGTAGATGGACCCATACCAAGATTTCAAAATTATTTCCAGATTAACGAAAATTCGGGCTTCATACAAAGAAGAAAAAACGCATTTTTTTTCTGAGTCAACTGAGAAAAAATCAAGCTTCAACTAAGCTGCGCTGTGATGAATTAATTAGATAAGTCTAAAAAGAAATTATTTGCGTTTTTTAATAATGTGTGTCGTACGGGTGCGGGTACACGAAGTGCGATGTCGAACGCTAAAATTTCTGTAAAGAATGGTTCGAGAAACACTTCCTCTTCTGACCGCTCCATTGCAGGGAATAGCTTTTGTCGGTTCTGTTTTCGGTCTGGTGTATGCTCATTTCTGAGGTTGTCGTTGAAAATTCTTTGGATCGAGTGTGGCGAGTAGTCGTTGCCTCTCGTTGATGTTACAACTGGCCTACGTGATGGTGTTTGGATGTTTAACTCGAAGTGTGGCTTGTTTGTTGAGGCTAGGGGAGAGATTGGGTCTATTGTTTTGAACCAATTGAGGAAAATATTGGTCTCTCGGGTAGGGGTGCTTTCAGGCTGGAGCTTTTGCAAACCCGAAAGTGCGTCTATTTGAGCGCTTTTGTGTTTTAATTGTGTATGTGAAGTGTCATAGAAATCAAATTTCTTTTCGGGTTGGTCGGCGAAGTACCATAACCGTTGACCTATGTCAAGGACTATCCCGTTTTCTTCTAGGAAGTCTATGCCAATGAGGGTACGATTATCCGTTGCTTTTGGCAAAGCGATAAATTGGATCGGTTACCGATTATGATATTTGCTTTTCCTATAAATATTTCATGTCAGCTTTGACCTTCGAGAATTTGATTCCATTCTTCAACAACAGAATAAAAAATTCTCTTCCCGCAACGCTTGTACGTGCTGCTGTGTCTAAATATGCAATGCCTGACTCACCATGAAGTCCGATTGGGATGGTTGGCAGATCGGCCCCAATTGATGTTCTTATGCAATTAAAGGATAAGGTAGACGGTCCTTTTGAAAGTTGCTTGCAGTTAGGGCATGTGGAACGTAAAAACTACCTTTAATAGTTGTTGACGTTCTCATTGCTTTAATGAATTTTTGGAGCTGATCTTCAGAGAATTGTGTCATCTTCGTATCACCTTTTTGTCTTGCGGCGATGCGCTTACTAGCTCGTGTTATCGTGTCCGTTGCTGCGCTTATCAAGTCGACTCGCCCCACGTTGGGCGCCACTGTAGTACGGGTGATGTTCACCAATACCCCCAGGCTCGTAGGTTCCACAATCGTTGTTGTCATGAGCGAAGGATACGACCTTTGAAAACGCCGCTACCCTCTCTGCCGCATTTTGTGCTGTCCGAAGACCGCAGCATACGCTGAACAGGCAGTTAAGCAAATGATTAGTCAATAGTGGAAATAACCCGACTGTTGAAGCACTCAAACTCAAATTCTGCAGTTTTACAATTCACCGCAGGATTTCTCACGCAAGTGTGGCACCTTTCAAGACTAGTGGACAAACCCGACCTGTCGTTTGTGAGATGCCAAACCTGAGCGGAGTTTCAACTTCATCCGTTTCGGATTTATGTTTATCCCACTCAATACTTGGGTGTGAATCATAAACTAAGTAAAAGCTTTTAGTTGCAATACGAGCTTTTGTATTCAAGTATGATCTTGAACTTTCTTTTATTTCGTTGCCAAATTCCCTTTTCGATTACTACAAAGTTATTTTTTTTTTATTTTTTATTTTTGTTACAATAAACGAATTTCTACATGTGGATATTATAGTACTTGATCGAAAAATAAAAAAAAAATATAGATATTCTCAATTTAGTAATTTGAATTAATGCCAGCTTTTGGGTCACTTTGCCCCACTGTGCGTCGGTCGTACTAGGAATACTATGAGCTCGTGAAAGTCTTCCTTAGTTCCGTCGTCCTTTTCCTCCGTCTGCCAGACCAGCAAGAGCAATTCCAAGAGTTCAACTCTAGGGGCTAAGACAGCCTTGATACATTCTCATCGGCAAGCGATTTTGCCTCCTTCATTTTAAAAAAAAAAAATTCTCCACACCGACTGAAAGTCAGTTCACTTCAAAATTTAAATCTCACACCACCAATCCGTTTAATTTTTTCTTTACGAGTATATGTGCAGATAAAGATATTTTTTTAAAACTTGCTCTATAAAAAATTTTCCACTCTTCGCATTCACAACAAAAGACATCCTTATCTCAATTGCTTATATCCGGTAAGAACCCTGCTGTAGTATGAATACGCTTAGGTACTTAATATTCACTGCCGGTAGAGTATTATCTCTGTTTTAGGGCGTAGCTCCGGCAGGATGGTATACTCGTAGTATACCATAAAAAGCGGTAAGAAAAAATAAAGCGAATAAAGAGAGAGAAAAGAAAAAATCATTTGTCATTTCTGCCACAGTGGCATTGATACAGTCATTTATCATTCATCCAGAAACCAATGCTGATTTTCAAGGCGAAGCTAGTCACCCTAAGATACCACTACTGTGAAAGGCACATGTTTAGTTGCATGCTTTCGTAACGTACAAGTACTCTTGCCGAGATAGGAGTATGTAGACAGACGAAGGCGGATTCCCTCGAAAGTCATAAATAAAAACCCACTCGGCTAAGTAATTACATAAAGTTGAAGGTGATGATTTCGTAAGGATTATGCATGTTTGGTTGTTATCCTTTTGCCCGTCGCCTCCCCATTAAGTAATTTCGTAACTAATGATAAACTTGGATTAGTGACATGAGAAACTTGAAGAATACTTATAGCTTGAGGCAACGTATCGCATAAAGTGGGATGTCTGGCTTAAAGGGATCTACTGGGAATAATTTTAAATTGTCGTATCCAAGTCTCCCTTCTGCTTGAGAAGATAAAGGTCATTTTCATAAGAAAGTAGTAAAAACGGACGTTACTTAGTTCTGAGAATGCTTCTACAAGTGTGCGAGAACATAGTCCAGCTTATTTTGTAGTTGTGGTGCGATGGAGTACATGGTTAATCTTAATTTCAATAATCGTCAACATTATCCCATTAGGACAAGGCTAAATATGGAGGGAAACACTCTAAGGAAATTGTAATGGCAAGATAAGCTGGGCTACAATCATAACCACTCTCAACGGTTTATGCTTGTAGACGCACATAATGACAGTCCTCTTAGTTTTGTTGATTATATTCCAGTACCTTATGATGCATTTTGGTCACCTCTGTGCTTAACGCACTTACAAAAGGCTAAGAAAGCCTTGCACCACCTACGAGAAGATTGTGAACATGGTGAACAATTGTACTATGGTACTTCGCCGGAGTGCAAGGAATCATCAACGCAATGGAAAAAGATGCGTTTTTCTGGGAATTTCGGCCAAGAAACTATAATCAGCGATAAGAGTAACCGAAAAAGGACCTTCGATATGGCTTGCTATTTAGCTATAAAAGCAGATCATAGGGTACGCCTATTTGGAAGTGGGTTTTTTCTTTTTCGAGAACTTGAGAAGAAGCGAAAAGAAAGAAACGTATCCTCTTGCTTAAAACACGTTTTATTACAAAAAAAAATTCTGACAGAAGCTTGACATTGCGATAAATATGTTAACTAGCCATAGTATTGCCAGATATGGGGCAATAGTGAGAACTCGCTTTTACAATAATACGTTTCAAAATTTCGCCCACTCGCACCAGATCGTCGTCTTCAGAATGTACGTCCAAGACTCGGCCTAGTGGCCATTGAGTAGGTGGTGCACGTTCATCTCGAACAAGGACCAGGTCGCCCGCTTTAATGTTCATTTTGGCTTGTTTCCACTTGTTTCTTACTGGAGCTCGTTGTAAATACTCACAACTCCACCTTTTCCAAAAATCCTGCTGCATTTGTTGGAACTGTCTCCGCCGTGAAAGTCTACCGATCTTGATGTCCAACAAGTTTGGTTCCGGAGTGGCAGTGATGGGGCCGCCCACCAAGAAGTGCCCAGGGGTCAAGGCGGCTAAGTCATTGGAATCATCAGACAGTGCTGAGGTCTCGAATTAAGCACAGCTTGAGGGCGGTATAAAATTCCTCAAAAGTCAGACTTGCTTCGCCGATGGTTCGCCCATGCTGTTGATGCGTCCTCCCATATGCCACCAAAATTCGGAGACCCAGGTGGAATGAAGTGCCATGAAACACCGTTGCACGCAATGGATCGCGCGCCTTCCTCTAACTGCTTTCGAAAAGCTGCAAAATCCTCCTTGAGTGCCGCATTTGCAACAGAGAATGCCGTTGCACAGTCGCTATAGATGCTAGAGCTGTATCCGCGTGTGGAAAAGAAACGTCGCAAAGCTGCAAGGAACGTTTCGGTGGTCATGTCGCTCACGAGTTCGAGATGAATAGATCTAGAGCTCAGGCAGACAAAGAGAGCAACCCATCCGCTGCCTTTTATGCTTCGAATAGCGTAAGGTCCAGCATAATGTAACCCAGAATGCTTGAACGGAGCAGCAGCTGTACAACGAGGAGTGGGAAACATGTCAAACAACGACGAATGAACTTCTGAACTGAGGCCCGACCATCGATTATCCAATAGCGTCTTCGGAGAAAGTTCAGCGTTGTTTGCTTGCCACCATGCATAGTACACGAACGTCCTAGATCTATAAGCATCTCAGTAAATTTGCTTTCCTTAGGTCGTACAATATAATAGGAAATCGGTCACGCATAGGAAGCCAAGCATTTCTTAGCCGCCCATTCATTCGTATGATGCCACTTTCGTCGATATCTGGATTAAGTTTTAATAACTTGCTTTTCGAATGGATGGGGCTTGCCTAAGCAATGAAGTTACCTCAAGCATCTCTTTGACGTCGCGAACTTGTTTCGGCCATTCGTTTTCATCTTTCTTTAGCCAGCCTGGACTAGTCCACTATATGTCGAGGTTCCCTAGCTGGGAAGGGTACACACCACGGGAGGCTACGTCAGCAGGGTTACTATCAGTGGGCACATACCTCTAACCGTCAATAGCTGTCAGCTCTTGGATTTTGGTAATCCGATTGGCAACGTATTGCTTATGCTTTCCAGGATTTGATCGGATCCAGCTGAGAGTTGTCTTCGAGTCAGACCAGCAGTAAGTCGTAATTGACGTCAGCTTTAAGGTCTCGAGCACTTTGGAAGCTACTTTCGAAGCAAGAAGTGCTCCATTGAGTTCCAAACTCAGGACGGTGATCTTCTTTAACGGTGCTACTTTAGTTTTGGCCATGAGAATCGACACTTCAATTTCACCATCAACTGTTTTGACTCGTAGATAGGAAACGGCAGCATAAGCAGAGGTAGACGCATCGGAGAAAACAGGTAGTGTAGTCGGTAGTTTAAGGCCTCTGATGACGAGAAAACCCATCTAGAAACCTTGATGTCATCTATCCATGGAAGTTCTTCTTGAAATCGAACCCAGTTCTGCTGATGAGGTTCCGGAAGTGAATCATCACAGTCCAAGTTCAGATCACAACAAGGGTCGCTCAAATTGTCGTAAGTGCTCATTCCTTTTAGAAACTCGGTCGAATTTGAGTTCCATTTTCGTAGCAGGAAACCTCCTCGCTGTAGCAACTTCTGTAGTTCTGTCTGTAGTTGTTGAGCAGTCACAACCGAATCAGTGCTATGGAGACAGTCACATACGAGTATGTAGAATGATTCCCGGAGTACTTTAGCAGCTTGAGGAAATTCAGCTTCTTCATCATTGGCCAGGGTGTGGAGCACCTTTATTGTAAAATACGGCGAGCAGTTTAAACCATAGGTGACCGTAAGTAGTCTGAAAATAGCGGGGATACCCTCGTTATCCTTTCATGTGATTCGCCGCACAAGTATTTGCCTATAGCATTTTTCAATGTCTATTGCAAAGAGCTCACTCTGAAGCGTAGGACCTACATGCAGAGAGCTCACTCTGAAGCTTAGTCCCTACATGAAGATAATCATTAAGTGATTTACCTGATTTGTACTGCAGGTAGTTACCTCGATGGAGTCCTTAAACGGGTATTTGACGATGTATCTGGTCCGTTGTGCAGTTTTCTTGAAGAATTCTTCGCAGTAGAATTCATCTTGAGCCATTTTGGAAACAGTTTTCACGTCCTCGTGCTCGTTTAATTTCCACATATATCGAATTAAGTCAGCGAGTTCAGTTTGAGAAAATGCACAAAGACTTGAAGGCAACTCTCGAGTTAATGATTCGGGTAAGCGGCCGTAGATGACCCATCCTAAATGGGTGCGTTGTACTACAGGAGCACCAGCAGATGATTGCATAATTTCCCCATGTCGAAGAGAACCATAAAGATCAGCTAACAGAACTACGTCGATAGAGCCGGGCTCATGAAATTTTGGATCGGCCAAATCAAGATCCAACAATTAGTGCTTTGCAATTAATGTTGAAATCTGGGTCTCTGAGAGAGTTCATAAAGATATCGACCAGACCTGTTGATTTACCCACGCTCGATACCGCCAGTTGTTGAACCGCATACTCACTAATACTCGTAAATGAAGCTTTGGAACCGCTGTCCAAAACAGTTCGAAGTTTTAAATGATGTCCAGTAGAAGATCGTACTCCAATTTGAGCTATAGAGAGTAGAACCGGTTCTAGCTTTGCAAGTGAATTTTCATCGACAGATTCACAGAGTGAATTACAAGGATGACGGGGGTCACAGGTATTGTTTGTCCGCAAGTGGTTTGTGATTACGCTGGGCTCTTGAACCTGAATGCTGTCGTGCAACATTGTGTGGTAGTTTTCATGACATCTTAAGTAGGTAAAATCCAATGGGCAGTCCTGTTGTGTATGGTTAGCTTTGAGACAATCTTTGAACATATTCGCTTCCATCACGAATGTCAGTCCCTGTGCTGGGGTTTGTTTTCTGAAATCAGATGGCTGTGGACCGGTTGTAGTTTGGATGGTTTTTTGTTGACTTCCCTTAGATTTGGCCGAGAGCATGCAGCCATTGCATCCAGTCCTTGAAGGCGGTTTTCCAAAAACTTTTCCAGCTCTGCGTACGTGGGAATGGAATTCGGGCTATTAAGTGAAGTTTCCCAGTCTTTAATTATCACAGGATCCAGTTTTTCTGTCACTTGCAAAATTAACCAATCGTCCCACTGGTTAGTTGGCCACCCTAGTTGCTTCAGAGCCCGAACAGCTTCAGTGATTCCATCAAGAGTCTGACGTAAGCCCCAAGACGAGTCGGTAGTCATGATTGGCAACTTTACGATGTCACGAAGGTACTGTGTCATAACGACCTTGTAAAATATCCTAAGCGGTCTGAAAGTTGTCATCTCTAATCGGAATACTACCACTAAGGCAATCGTTGCACATTGGAGAGCAATCTATCATTGTTTACACAGCTGATAAACATGTCTTTGAAGTTCAGCCACTCATTAAACGATCCATCGAAGTTGGGCGGCTGAAGTTTTAGCTTATGACGGGACGGGTCGGTGTTGAATGAGACATGCCTATGGTATTATGCGCAGTCGTGGACAGCTTGTCTATGAGATCATTGACTTCTCCTAAAGCTTCGCTATACGCAGATTCAATTTTGGCAAAACGCTCGAAGAAGTTTTTTTCTATTTTGAGAACTTGAGAAGAAGTGAAAAGAAAGAAACGTAACCTCTTGCTTGAAGTACGTTTTATTACAAAAAATTCTGACAGAAGCTTGACATTGCGATGAAGTGTTAACTAGCGATGGTATTGCCAGATATGGCGCAAAAGTGAGAACTAGCTTTTATAATAATACTTTTCAACAACACCTCATGTCAAAAAACGAAAAGGTATTGAATATTTCTGTCTGTGAAAGAGTGCCTAGGAGCAAAAACTCTGCTAAGGGGCCGAGGAATATCCTGCTTAACATTATGAGAACTCCGCAGTAAAATTAAGAAGAAACTAATCAGCCCAGTTATCAGCCACCCGGCTTATCAGCCAAAGAGATCCATCCAAAAGAGATCTAAGAAAGTCACCCCATGGAAGTAGCCACAGTTAAGCAAAAATGGATGACAATAATTGACACCGCTGCCACAGCTTTGATCCTCAAGATCATAAATTGTTGGCGCTATATTCCGGGTAGGACCACTGTATTGTTGGCTCGGAGAGGTGACCTACAATTTTTGCCCACTTCGTACTACGGGGGAGTGAGAGACTTTTTCATAAACAGAAGATTTCACTTTTGAAGATTTGCCATTATCAGGTGAAAGGGTAATGAGGGTAGACAAGACGATTCCTTTTTCAGCTTGTATAATGTTGATAGAGTTTTTATCCCTGATTCTCCTGGGTAGTAGTCGCCGCACCATCAAAAAGGATACTCGTATCGTGCGGAAATCCAGACTCCACAATACCCGCAAAAATAGCATCTCTCAATTTACCTACTGGCTGACATACATATCTTGCATAATTATGTACGCGTCCAATACATCATTGGCAAAGGTTTCTTGAAGAAGCATGAATGATTTGTCAATATTGAGCACAAGTCTCTGAATATGAGGGAATCCCAACGATATACGGGATTGCCAACACCCTCGTCATAAAAGACATCGTCAGCCGAGGTAAGTTTTTACAAAAATCTACGGAAACAATTGTTTGAGCGAGGGTATAAGGCGGTCCGGGTAGCCGCCAACTCTATTTAGCGAAACCAGGGGGTAAAGGGTATTTTAGAATTTATTTATTCGTGGAGTAACTTTAATGGAATTAACTAGTAACGCGGTTTCAGGAGACGTTCTACATTTTAAATCCATCAGCCTGAAGTTTTCAGAAATTTATTTGGAAACTGGCTTATACCCGCAACTTCGTTCGGGTTGATGTAGTGAATAATTGATAAAAGGTTTCTGACGGTTGAATATTACACAGAATATTACATAGGCTTTTAATGAACACGACTTTTAGTGGGTGGCCGTGCCGCAAGTGGTAGTGTACTGGCTTCTCTAACTCCGTACCAAGTGGAGCGCCCTTCCCTGTCAATATCAACTGAAAAGCTGGCTGGTGAAGCGAGGGATTAGGCGTCTACAACATTAACAAGCAGTAAAACACCGAAAGAGGTAAGAGGCAGACAAAGATAATTTTCAATATGTGTCTGATGGTGGAGAAGACCACTATATGGGAGGTGACATCACTTTCGCATCGCTGGCGGCCTCAAACTCAGAAGACGAAGAGGATGAAGTCAATGCACTCAACAGCAGGATAAAAGATCTACAGTGCAGAGTACTGGCCAATAGAAAAAATAAATGGCAAAGCAGGGAAAGAGAAATTCGAACCAAATAAAAATCGACCACAAATAAAAATCAACCGTCCAAGAAAGAGCTAAAACAGCAAAGGTTCACCAACAGCAACAAAGCAGAAACAGCAAAAACAACAGCTGCAAGAACAGCAGCACGAAGAGCAACACCTAAAACACCAACAGCAGCAAAAACAACAGCAGCGGAAACAAGAAAATCCTTCAAAACAAACAGTTGCACCTAAAAACATTTACAAAATCGAACTAAAGGACACTATTGAATTGTGTAAATCGGCGATAGGCTGTGATTTTTTTATGAAAAAGTGAAGATAGGCACCCGATCCACTGGAGCGCCACCATAAAGTTAAAAATCTGTTAAAGGATTAACAGATCCTTTACACCGGAGTAAAAAGCTGCAAACTGTGCTGTTGAGGGGATTAGAACCGTGCACGGATCCGGATTAGCTCTTAAAGCTGCTTAAAAAGAAAAAGTGTTATGGTCTCAAATTCGTAGGAGTCAAGCCTTTCACCACAGCTAGAGCCAAAAGGGAGAAAGGAGACTACCGTTCTTCTTGGTTCAGTTAACTCCCAAGACCAAACTAGATGGTCGGTCTAAGTAGTATCGAAGTCCTAGACCACTACAATAGAGTGTGTCGTGGAAAAGAGTAAAAAGGAGCGATAACATTTTACAAAGTGTTCGGTTCTAAAAGTTCGAACACCTTACATCGAACTGTGATATGCAACCTCGATGCGTCCGAGGAATGCTCTTTACATGAAGAGTCTGAAAAAAGCCAACTCTCTTGTGCGTTATGTAGGAACAGGGGACACACCTATTCAAACACAAACACCAGCCGTTACTCCCCAAGTTGCCTACGCACAAATGGCGGCAAAGATTGCTTCTCGGACTTCAGCACCCAGAACACCGGAACCTGTACCTGGCATGTTAGCTACCTTGTTCTCTGTCCAGGGGAGATGGCTCAGCTCCAAAATCTGATAGCTGAATAGGCTACGGGTGTGGATCAGATCATGCTGCCAGGCCTAACATACCTTCATTCGTAATGGATACGTACATGACGGAGGAGACCCTGAAGGTCCTTGCAGTGAATGTTAATTCCCAGATTAGGACGCAGGCGCGCACTATTTATGTTGCTCAAAGACCAAGCCCCTGATATACTTTTGGCCAGCGAAACTAAGCTATTCAAAATATACAAAATGAAGCACAGAAGGTATGAAATAGTACGAAGGTGGCGTTGTGATCTTTGTTAGAATGTAACTGCGTTTTAAATGAGTGTACAGTCGTCGTGTAGTACGCAGGTTCCATGGGCTGGATGCATGCATCAGGTATATCCCTCTCCCTAGGGGAAAGCGGTTATACATGGTGTCTGCCTGTGCATCTGAAGCTACTCAATCCACCTTATTCATCTCAGAGATCGATTCCTAAGGCTCGAATTGGAGGAGAATTATTTTATTATCGTGGAGGGATTTCAATGCCAAACATAAACATAGGGAAAACATATACCAAATACTAGAGGGAACTTACTATTCAATTGATGCGGTCCGCACAGTGAAATGTACAGACTCGGCTTAAATGTGGCGGGTCCTATTTGGATCTCCTGCAGTTCGACACACGAATATAACGGACAGGCACTAACTAATATAACACAAACTATTTACGCAATTTCGTGTATAACAGTGCGTGTATTGAGACAGTGCGGTCTCAATACCGAAATAACCTTTTCCAACGAAACTGCGGAATAGGAAGACTTTGTTCAACGGTATTCGTACAATTATAATAGCGTGCGTTGGAAACACTTCTCTAGAACCTTGACAAGAGAACTCTCCTCGAATTCGCTCTACCCACCATCCAATAGAAATCTGTCAAATGGCGAGATTGACTGGTACCTAAAACTAATGGACGAGACAATTAAACGAATAATGAACACAACTATAAGTTGATATCAACAAGACTTATTCCGCAACGCAACTATTAACTCACTGCAGCCGACATAAAAGAAGACTATTGTCATGTCTAGAAACCTTGACGGAGGTGGGGACCCTAAAATCGTATATTAAGAAATTCTTTCATAAAAGAAAATTACAGGACTTCTGTAAGTTTGTATTGAAACAATAAAATTCGGGCTGTGAACACCAGCAACCCGAATATGTTCCCGCAAATAAATGAAATATTCCGGAGGTATAATCAAAACATCTTAAAAACCCCGAACGACGATCAACGAACAAATAATTGTAGCAGCAGGCATAGATCCAAATGAGGTCCTTGATGATGACAGCATCTCTGTGATCACGAATCCGCAGGAAAAGTTATAGGCTATAGTAGCAACTTTCTGGGAAGTGTACAAGACGAATGTCATCATTGGCCCGAACTACGACGTGGAAAGTCGAGTCCTTGAGCACAATTCCTACCTTCTAAATGAAATGTAGTAATGAACTGGCAATTCGAGAGCTCGGGTTTCACCCAGTTCAGTGACGAGAATATGGTAAATACTGTCATCGCCGAAAAGGGGGTACTACCCCTGTTCATTTCGAAGGCTCCAAACGATATTCAAATAACTTCGAAGTAAGAAATCGGTGTGAACCGATAGAATACCGAATATTGTGCTTCGACATCTCCCAATAGAAGCGATGGACATTTATACCACGCTATTTAATAATTTAGCGAATAATGCCCATTATCCAGCGCATTGGAAACTGCTGTGGTACACCCCATACTCAAAGGGATAAGGACTCTTCCAAGCCGGCGAATCTCCGGCCGATCAATCTTCTTCCAAACATGAGTTAAGTTTTCGAGTAAGTGATCAATAGAGTCCTGACTAAGTGCGTTGATGACAAAAATATAGTTACGGACGATCAATTCGGTCCCAAAGCGGTGCATGATGTCATTCTTGCCGCGTCTAAACTGGTTTCTGAGATCTAATGCTCGCGTGATTGACTTGGAAAAAGCCTTCGATACAGGACTATTCTTCAAGCTGAACAGGCTGGGATTAGTAAACTACTTCTGTTTAAATTAAAATAAAATAAAAAAGTGTATTGCCTTCTCAATCGGACGCCCCAATGTTCAATCTTGATCGGGGCCTGAAAGACAAACATTTTTGCTGGTAATTAAAATCGTGGAAGGTGCTAGCTTAAAGAGTTCTTATATCCGCTTGAGAGTCAAAACAAACCAAACGGCATGGAGTTAACTTTAAATCCAGGTCTCTCTATATACCATACTACATTACTTCTTTGGTTCTCAGGAGCGTAAATGATGATATTCGAGGCGCATCCGACTGTTGACGGTGGTCTGGCCACGCGAGTTGTTGACGGTGGTGACGAAGCAGAAGGTGACGGGGAACTAAAGTCGTTTGAACTGGAAAGGGAAGTTAGAAGGAATCAGCGAAATTCGCGAGATGAAAACAACCTATCCGCAGCCACATCCATTTAAGAAAGTGACTTCTTTGACACTCCTTAATGGTTTTTTGACGCGGAGTCCAATTCATGGTTTCGGAAGATCCCGGAACATAATACTCGTAGGTGCCTCAACTTTTAACTTCAGCTCATGCGCCGGGGGTGGTAGAACGCTATTAATCAAATTCATTCATTTTTATTTTGAAATGTTTCTTTAATTGTAACTTTGGGTCTATTCCACGGATCACATAGAAATATATCAAAGCTTTTAAGCTGAAGAATGGACTATGGAACAGTGAAAACCTCATCAGAATCGGTTTACTAGTTTTTTTTGTGATATTCAGACAAACAAAAATGTTCAGATGCCAAAAATTATAAAAAAAAAAATGTTGGGTACAGACACATCCATACGACATTTTATAATCATAGAGATTGCTCGCTACGCACTTAGCCGCGGTCTTCCTCTACTGCCTTGTCCCTCTGGGGCGGATTCGAAGACTTTGCGGACCGGAGAATTAATGTCCTCACTCGTTGGACTCTCACTCTTTTGGCTAAATCGATGTAGCTATACAGCCCTTACGGTTCGCCATTGTATCTCCTCCTCCACTCACCGTCTTTGCAGACGGAACCGGTAATCACCCGAAGAATTTTCCTCTCAAAGCAGACAAGAGCACCCTCATCTATTTTTGACAAAAGTCCATGCTTCTGCGCCATAGAGCAAGTTTTGCCTTCTTAGCCTAATGAAGCAGTGATTGGCAGGAGTTATTTTTCCTTTGCTCTCAGCATTGGTGTCGTCCTTAACTTGTTCAAAGTTAAATCTGTCGAGGGTGACTTGTACGAGACTCGGGTGTTAAGTATCCTTTCTAGTTGACGGTATACCACCTTGATCAAAAAGTTCCGAGGGGACACCACCGTATGGCACTCCCATTGTTCCGATTTGAGTTCCGTTTTTTTTGTTAAGTTGGTAAATCTATTGTTGACATTCTCTATAAATCTTAGCGTCATAGCTTGACATTTACAAAAGTTACGTAGCCAAGAGTACATCTAACTCCGTGTGTGTTGACGATTTTTTTATAATTTTAGAAATGGATTTAAATTTGCAACAACGAACTTGTATTCAATTTTGCGTAAAAAACTGATTTAATGGAGCGCGAACGTTGGAAATATTGGAAAAGTGTTTCTGCAATGATTCTCTAAAGAAAACGGTCCTTTACCAGTGGCACGAGCGGTTCAAAAGTGCTCGTGAGTCAATCGAAGATGATGAACGCAATGGCAGACCAACGACATCGAAAACTGACGAAATTAACCATCAGAGAGATAGCGGATTACTTGAACATTGCCTGTGGATCCGTCCAAGACATTTTGGTTAATGATTTGGGTTTCCGTCGTGTAGCAGCAAAGTTGGTGCCAAAAGACCTCAATTTCATGCAAAAAAGAGACCTCGTTGACGTCGCAAAAGAGATGATTTGCGAGGTTGAATCCGATTCCACATTCATCAAAAGGATCATTACTGGAGACGAGACGTGGGTTTATGAGTACGACACGCAATCCAGACATCAGGCAAGTGAATGGCGTTCACCAAATGAGCCGAGACCAAAAAAACGTCGTTTTCAGTTAAAAAAGAAGCCAATGCTTACGGTTTTCATGGATTACAACGGTGTAGTGCACCATGAATTTTTGCCATAAGGCCAGGCAGTAAACAAAGAGTACTACGAGTATTTAGGCGTTATGAGACGTTTGCGTGAAGCAATTCGCCGAAAGAGACCAGAATTGTGGGCAGAAAACTCGTGGATTTTTCACCATAATAACGCGCCGTCGCACAGTACCATCATTATTCGTAATTTTTTGACGAAAAATGCAACAAATACCATCCAACAGCCACCGAATTCACCTGATTTGGCTCCCTGTGACTTCTTTCTGTTCAATCGAGTTAAAAAAGCACTACGGGGAACGCGTTTCAGCAGCCTGGAGGAAGTAATGGAAAAATCGCAGTAAGCACTGATGGACATACCGAAAACCTAATATAAAAAATGTTTGGAGGATTAGATCAAGCGCTGGCATAAGTGTGTTGCAGTCGATGGGGATTACGTCGAAGGGGACAATATATGTAGATTTAGATGAATAAACTTGTACATATTTTTAATTTTCTGAATAAATTCCGGGAACTTTTTGGTATATTTAGTCATGCCCTCGCTGCCTGTTAAAACCATTCTCGCCGCTTTTTTCCAATTATGTCAACATCGACATATGCGAGTAATTCGACAGATTTTTGAAAGATGACTGTGCTCTTGCGTTGGCGCGTGAGTTCTCAACAATGATGTTAAATAAATCGCATGACAGCGCATCGCCTTGTCTAAATCATTTTTTGACTTCAAAGGTCTTGGTGAGTCCCTTACCGACCTAAATGGAGCAGCATTAGACGCTGTCATATGCTACCCTAAAATCAATAGGTGATGTGCATCGATTTGGAGCTCATGAGTTTGTTCCAAGATCTGTCGCAGTGTGAATATTTGGTCAAGGATGGATTTTTCTGGCCTGAAGCCACGCTGATATGGCCCAATCCGGTTTTTAGCGAACAGTTTCAAGCGTTCACACTATACAGCAGATAGGATCCTGCAGGCGATGTTAAGAAAATTGATGTCTCTGTGGCTGTCGCAGTCCAGAGAGTCTCCTTATTGTTTGGCTGCACGTGCCCTATTAAGGAACCGAACATTCCATGTGGAGATCTGAAGGTGTCGTTGTCCTTGTTTCGTTTGCAGGGATTGTCAACAGTAGTTCCGTCCAAGGCGAAGACTTGTTGTTGCTTCGTCACTTATTTTTCTTTTGCGGACCGGGCAGCTACCCCAACGGCACTATCCCTAACCTAGAGAGTCAGTTCCATTATAGATACAACTGGGACAAGGGGTCGGTTTGACCAAGGCCAGTAACAGGTTCGTGAATGTCAGCGCTACCGTTGGTCCATTAGGGGCTCATCCGCCAGCATTTCTTTTCCAACACCCTTACTAATGGCAAATCGAGTCCAGGTCGAGATTGACCTGTATTCTATGGTTAACACTTGGAGGTAAAATAAGCACAATTGATGTGTTGCAACAGTTACAACACTGGGTGTCGTCACGTTAACTTCTCTTAGTGCCTAGTCTATTTCTACAGCACCCAACCATCGCCTGTTACAGTTTAAATTACAGTTTGATAATAGTAGAGTTTACTCACCTACTGAGAGACAAGTCGACAAGATGCGTTCGAAAAGTTAAAGTCCACCAGTCATCTAGAAAACTATACGACATAACCAAAGTAGTCAAGCTTCAGGTGGATGCGACTACATTTGTCATGGGTGCAGTACTCCAGCAAGACGACCATCCAGAGCCTTCCGCGTCAAAGGTCCTGACGGAAACAAAAGTCCGGTGTTAGCGACTCGAGAAGGAAGCACTAGCAGTCCAATTCGGATATGAAAAATGTCAACAATACATCTGGGGAATAAGATAATTGTTCAGTCTGACCCTAAATTACTAGAGTCTATTTTTCAGAAACCGATCCACTTTTCTCCACCACCTTGGACTTTTTACCGAAAATCCCTCCGTTGTCTACACACCAGGCATTAAAATGTTAACAGATCCTCTCAATCATGACTGAGAATATAAAGGCGGTAAAGGAAGCAAAAAAACATCAGACCTTACCCTCAAAATCCTGATTATGCTGTCAATTTCCAGCAAGGCATTAGACAGAATGAAAAAATTTACTAAGGTCGATACCATATCTCAAGAATTAATGAAATTAGTTAGGGCTGGGTAGCCTCAGTGAATCGAAGCCGTACCCAAAGCAATAGAGATTCGGACGGAATAGTATTCAAGTCATCCAAGGTAGTAATACCAACCCCGTTGATACCGGAGATGCTAAGAAACATTCACAGCGGCCACTTGCTAGATGCATAAGTATGGCTAGACAATCAGTTTTCTTGCTCCGAATGCATCATGATATTTTCAACTGAATTAAGAGTTGTGCAGCATGCCAAGTTCAACAACGCAGCAATGTCAAACTTAAAATTGGCATGAAAGGAATTCCAAATCACATTTTTGAATTCGGAGACTCCGATCTTATGAAATAGCAAAACTTCACTTCCTAGAGGAGATTTTTTTCTGTCTTCGGAACTCCTCGAACCTCTGAAATGGACAAAGGACCTCAATTTGCATGTACGGACTTTGCATCAGATTGGAAGTTTAATCTACAAGTTCACCGTTTCATCCACGGGGTAATGGTCTCGGAGAGCGTGAAGTCTTAACAACATGAACACACCACGGGAGAAAGCTCGAATATTTTCGGCACAAGCTCCCCTGTTTCCATGATCTTAGGTTGAAATTATGTCAAAACAGTAGACAACTAGACAACTGGTCACCTTTTTGAGAGGAAATATTCAAGTCAGTCTATCGTCTTTGACTAAATAATATTAAAGTGCAAACTCAATACCAAATCATCCCATTTCAATACGGATAATTTTTGCCCCTCAACCCCCAAAACACACCTTAAATATCGTCACATTCACAATAAAATCTCCGACGGATTTTATCCCCGAGAAAAAATAACACGTGCCAAAAGAGGTAAACATCTGAATTGAATCGCCAAAAAAAAAAAAAAAAAGGATTCATTCGAGTTAATCCGACGAAGGAAAACCCCTTCATTGGGAAAAAGGCAACTTCTCCGAAAACTCATATTATAAAACCCTCACATATCTCTGGCTTAAGTACGAATAATTCTATAATATATTTACCCAATCCATAAGGATCGGCGACGGACACGAAATTCCAAATGGAAATAAGCAGCTTTGCCGCATTTATTATAACCTAACCTTCAACATTAGGCTTCAGGAACCCATTTTCCTGCCAACATCATCCCGAAACCAATGACATTACGCATAACTAATAACACAAAAAAAAAAAAACAGAGAAAACGCCCCCGAAAACGAAAATCCATGAAAAAAAAAAACACAGAGAAACACTCGTAATATTCCTAGTCCAGCTTTAGACATTAAACTCAAAGCATGGACTTAACCTAGTTATACTACTGAGCATTGGCAGTGCATAGTTCAAGACTTTATGGCTCAGCATTGACCCCCGATGGAATGTGAACTAAAGCCACCCCGAGTTCAGTGGAGCGCATTCAACCCCCAGGTAGTTTGAAGGACTTGTACGAGTACCTACCTACACCATTGGAATCGGCGGCTGCGGCGGCGGCGGCGGCGGCGGCGGTGGAATCAGTGAAATCGGTGGACATTGGCCGACTGCAAACTGGATTTATGACCGTCCAGGAGCGAAGGAACAGGTTTACGGTTGGATTAATGGTTTTACTTAAAGGATTTAACGGTGAATTTATAGGCAATAAAAATTTGTGTATTTACTCACTCGCTCATGAGTATGAGCTCACACTCGATACTACTGAGTTGGATATTGGTTTTACGGGTATACCCCAAAGCTGGTCGACTATTTGTAAACGGTTGGGACCATCCATCGGGAGCATTTGGAACATGACCATGCGTATACGGCCGAATTATGAGGCTTGCCAGACCGTGATTGCTGTATCTTAGTGGTAGTCACATCTCACAAATACATAAATTCAATATATTCCCTTTTTTTTTCGTTGGACTTAGTTCTGCCATATATGGACATCCTATGGACATCCTATGGACATCCTATGGACATCCATTGAACCATTTGAAATGAGGAATCAATAAAATTTATTTTTTGATTGGCAAATTGATTGCAATTGGCCTGATATCCAGTTCGGTGCCGTTTCGGGACGACCGTATACTATAAATGGGGCAAATCAAATTATCGTTTCGATAATTTCTGCAAATCTAATTTATTTAGATTATATCCGCTTAATTGTTCAATAATAAATTTCAGAAAAAATTTCAAAAACACTATTCGATTATGGTGGGAATTTAATTTAAATCCTTTTTCTACAGGGTGAGGAATGTGGGAAATAGATGAGGGTTGTCGGAGGATTTTTTAACTTTGTTTGGATACCACATTGGTCATCTTCTTCTATGCATATTCGCTTCAGAATGCGTTGAATATCCGAATGATAAGGGCTGTAAAAGTACCCGAAAATGCCAACGGTTCGTCGGTGAATTTCTCCACACTACTTGGACTGTAACTCGCATTTGGTATACTTGCACCGGTCCGCATTGATATTAGCTGTTAGGAAAGTGTAAGGAGTGTAGTCAGACACGGAGGCATCTATGAAGCAGGAGTAGATTTTCACACAGCGCAGGCGAAGGAAATTTAGGGAGAAAAGAAGGATAGGCACCGATGTTAGAATGTTATAATGACTAGGAAACAGAGTGCTCAGTAGAGCATTTCACAAGCGAGTTGTTCGACTTCGGAACGAATCACGATATTTCAGCGTACATCCGAAAGTAGTCTTGAGGGTATACTGATGAGCATTCATAGCGAGACGGATGTTACTGTTAAAGGTTTGAAGGAGCGGAATGCTACTGGCGATTTCTATACAACACTGGTGGTGGAAATAGCAATAAAACAAAGTGAGACACGCGACATTTCATCGACATTGACTGAGTGATATTGGTATCAGCTATGAGTTTTATCGCACGGTTTTGAAGCCGGTCTAGCAGATGCAGAAATTCTTTAAGCGCACCTGACACGATGTGAGCATTGTACTCCAATTTTGGGCGGATGAATGCCTTATACAGGGTGTCCAAAAAATCAACGTCAAGCCGGAAAAGAGTGATAGGTCAAATGGTGTCGGTTATCACAAAATTATAAAAAAAAAACTAAGTCATGTACTTTTAAAATTATTGGTATTCAAAAAAAAAAAATCGAGAAATCTGACACCCTATCACGATCTTTCAAGCACTGTGACCGCAAATCTTTACTTTTCTTCGATTTTATTCTTGTCACGTAACCCTGTGTAATTATTCTGTAAATTACGGTTCAAAATTGAAACATAACTACATCGGTTTTAACTAAAATATTGCTTTTTTGTCCATCCATATATCTGAAAATCATTAATCACCCAACTTGAACAGACTGTACTGACAAAAAAATCTACTATGCCATTTTGTCCCTGCGGGTAGGGGTTAGAATATACCTGTGGTAGGAATGCCTGTCGTAAGAGGCGATTAAAATCCATCTGGGTCGGATTCCCAGATCCGTGAGGGGGCGCCGCCACTCAAATAAGTATCCCATCCTCAAGGCAAGGTGTTATGCGACCCGTGCCAAGGCCTGAATGGTGCTCGGGATGGACCTCCCTTCCCCCATACTCGTGGGATCTAAAAATGAACCTAGACAAAAACAAAACAAATAAAACAAATAATACAAACAACGCAAATAATGCAGTAAATTCAACGAATTTACCGCAGTCGTTTGATCCCTTCTCTAAAAGTTCAAGGGTATCACGATCTCCACCACCAAGATCGAATTTCTCCGGGAAAAGAAGTCCGACCAAAGGGCCTACGCGCGAAAAAACGGACTCAGTGACAAATAAAAGCTTGGAGGACGAAAACAACACACTCTGTACGAAGTTAAGCAAATGGAGCTTAAGAAAGAAGTAGACATACTCCGAGAGGAAAACAAGACTCTGAAAACAAAGCATATAAACGAAGTCCAAGAAAGCAGTCCACTCCGCTCAACTAGTCGCGAATATCATACGGACGAAGAAGAGCTTACGCGCGAAACAAATTGGACCGCAAAGAAAAGACCGTATAAGAAACGTAAAGCTAGTTCTTCACCTGAAGTCGTACCAGATAAGAGCCAAGAGTCACAAAAAAAGGCAACTCCCAACAAAATTACGTCTTCCCACTCCAATCAACGTTGTTGGAGTTTCAGACTATAGCAAGTTGCATTGCTTTCTCAAAGATACGCTTAAATGTAAGTATAAGGTTACATCACTGCGCAACAATGTGTGGAATGTTAACGTCGACAACTCCGATGACTACCGAGCATTGTCCGAAAAATTAAACACCGAGAAGATCCAATGGTACACTTTCGAAAACAAATCAGAAAGACCATTACGTGTAGTAGCGAGAGGACTTCACCCTTCGTGTACTAAAAACGATATTGTAAGCGACCTCCATGCAAAGGGCTTTAAAATTCTAGACGTCGTAAATATTATTAAAAAAGAAAAGAGAAAATCAGAGGAAGACGAGGAAATCTTGGTTAAGCGGGGACTTCCACTGTTTGTACTTAGTTTCGATAAGTCCGAAAATAAAGAAGATGTCTATACTATCAAAACTATTCTAAATATCGTAGTCAAAATCGAACCTGTGCGAAACAACACAAGATCGATCCCGCAATGTATGCGTTGCCAAGGCTTCAATCATACGCAGACTTACTGCCAAAAAGAACCGCGTTGCGTAAAATATGCCGGTAAACATCTCTCAGAACCCAGCAAACTATCGCGGATGTGAAGTGGCGAAAGAACTCCAAAAAAGGCGCGATACGCTTAAAAAAACCTTACGTCCAAAGCCAAACGCAACTACAAATAAACCTAATATTGCTAAAGAACAGGCAGTGAAAGAAAGTAAATCCGTCGTGGTAAAGTCGAAAGATATACAAAATAAGAATGCAAAGGAAAAGCCGCCACAGATTGACGCGCTAACGTATGCACAAACTGCGTCGCAAGGAAATAAAAAAAGCGGTGTTACGCCAGATCCAGTGGCTCACGTTGTCTCCCTAATTCTCACGGCTCTTGAGGAGCAAAGCAGAACAAATAAACTTTTAGTTGAAAAATTGAGCAATCTCGAGAAAGAAATACGTAAAACTCGATTTCAAGCATGAATATGAAACAAGTGCTTAAAATATTGACGTGGAACGCAAACGGCCTTATTAAAAAACTCCACCAACTGGAAGTGTTCTTACAAAAAGCCAATACTGACATTTGCTTGATTTCTGAAACTCACTTGAGGAAAGGAACTCGTGTGGAGCTAAAGGGATACTGTGCTTATCATGCATACCACCCATCAAACAATGCCAGAGGCGGATCCTCATTGTTCATTAAAGATTGTATTGAGCACTCTATAAATATGAAGATTGAATGCGATGCAATGCAGTTAAGTTCGGTTCGCGTAAAATATAACCACCTGCACTAAACCATTGCATCCATTTATTGTCCTCCGCGATGCAAGCTAGAAAAGAATGACTTTAAAGGTATCTTTGATTCAGTCGGACCGAATTTTATAATTGGTGGTGACTTTAATTCGAAACATACCTTCTGGGGCTCAAGATGTAATACAACGAAAGCAGACAACTCTATGAAGCCGGTATGCAATGTAAAGTTGACTTTTTCTCGACAGGAAAACCAACATATTGGCCTTCGGATATAACAAAGAACCCCGATCTTGTAGACTCCTTTGTCACAAAGGGAGCAGCCAAAATTTCTACAAACATCGAGGAAAGTTATCATCTCTCCTCAGATCACTCACCAGTCATTTTAACACTAAGTATACTCTTAATTAAGAAAGAAGTGGCGCCTAGATTGACTAATTACAAGACTAACTGGGACGGACTACTGCAATGAACATATTGTCACTAAAAACACAAAACGAAATAGACAAAACGAAGTCGACAAATTCATCAAAGTCCTGCAGAACGCTGCCTGGAATAACACTCCAACTCCAACAAGAAAAGAGAAAGCAAGTAGAGAAATAAAATATCCGCCGGAAATAATTAAATTGGTAAGAGAAAAGAGGAGAGCGCGAAAAAGATGGCAACAATCCCGTGCTCCCCAGCATAAAACATACTTAAACCACATATGCAACAAATTGAAAGAAGCAATACGAGATTACAAAAATCGGAATATCTCTACATATCTCGAAGGTCTGACTGCCGAAAGAAGTTCAAATTACTCTCTCTGGAAATCCATGAAGGGAGTCAAAAAGCCTCAAATGCAATTCCCTCCCATAAGAAAAAATAATGGCGAATGGGCAAAAGGAAATAAAGGGAAGGCGGATCTATTTGCCGAGCACGTAGAAGAAACGTTTAAGCCTTTTGATGGGCAGGCGTTAACAGGAGGTTCTAATTATATATTGGGTCTACAAGTAAGTTTCCAGCGTTTGTCAGAGATGGCGCCACCAGTGGATCCCGGGTAGAAATGTCAGACCCCATGTGTTTTATTTGTAGGTTTTGTATCTGTCAACAACTTTGCAGCGTTATATTTGAGCAGTTCTATCGGTGTCGTACATGTTATCGAGCAAAATCATGGCAAGTTTCCAGCCAAATAAACATCATTTACGGGAAGCACTGCTTTTATTCATTAATATGAAGAAAAGTGCGCCTGAGGCTTATCGTTTGCTTTCGGAAACTTATGGGGCGGAATGTATTGGTGAATCGACGTGCCGCGAGTGGTTCAAACGGTTCAAAAGTGGTGATTTTGGAGTTGAAGACAAAGATCGCCCCGGAAAGCCGAAAAGTTTTGAAGACGAGGAATTGGACGCTTTACTGGATGAGGATCCGTGTCAGATTCAAGAAGAACTTGCTGCATCATTGGGCGTCACGCAACAAGCCGTTTCCCTGCGCCTAAAAGCACTGGGATTCATTCAAAAGGTTGAAAACTGGGTGCCGTACGAATTGAAGCCAAGAGACGTCGAACGGCGATTTTGCATGTCCGAAATGTTACTGCAGCGGTATAAAAATAAATCATTTTTGCATCGTATTGTCACTGGTGATGAGAAATGGATTTATTATGATAATCCTAAACGCAGAAAATCGTATACAAAGCCCGGCGAGCCCGCCCAATCGACGCCGAAACGAAATATTCACGTGAATAAGGTCATGCTCTGCATATGGTGGGATCAAAAAGGTGTCGTATACTACGAACTGCTTCCGAGTGGTGAAACCATCAAAGGACCATTATATCGAACCCAACTAATTCGTTTGAAGCTGGCATTAAAAGAAAAACGGCCAGAATATGTCATCACGACAACGCTCGGCCACATGTTGCGGTTTCGGTGAAAAACTATTTGGAAAATAGTGGATGGGAAATTTTGCCTCACCCGCCTTACAGTCCAGACTTGGCACCATCTGACTACCACTTGTTTCGTTCGATGCAGAACGCACCTACGGGAATACGCTTCAGCTCAGTAGAGGAAATCAAAAATTGGCTCGATACGTTCTTGGACTCGAAAGACGAGAAATTTTTTTGGTCCGGAATTCATAAGATGGGGGAAAGTTGTAGCTCCCGATGGACGATACTTTGAATAAAGCATTGTAACAATGTTTTTATAATAAAACTTCAAATTTTGGAAAAAAAAACGCTGGAAACATACTTGTACGATCCGAGAACTTAACCAAGCAATTAAAAAATTGAAAAATAACAAAGCCCCTGGTTATGATTTAATAACTGCTCAAATTCTCAAGGAGCTGCCAAAGAAAGCCCTGATCAAACTGCTTCAACTTATAAATGCCGCGCTAAGACTATTAAACGTTCCAAGCCAATGGAAATTTGCCGAAGTTATAATGCTCCCGAAACCAGGCAAATCTCTAAATCAAAAAAAGTCCTACAGACCCATATCGCTTCTGCCGATAATATCTAAAATATTTGAAAAACTCCTATTGAAGCGCTTGCAACCGATCATTGAAGAGAGACGTCTAATTCCTGAACATCAATTCGGTTTTAGAACTAAGCACTCCACAATTGACCAGGTTTTTAGAATTACGAATGAAATTGAGAAAGCCTTAGAGAGGAAAAAGATATGTTCTAGCGTGTTTCCTGACGTGTCTCAAGCCTTCGATAAAGTATGGCACGAAGGCTTAAATTTTAAGCTAAGTCAGGTTCTTCCGAGAGAGCTGCATACGATTCTGAAATCGTACTTGGAAAACACAATTTTTCGTGTTAAACATGGCACCGAATACTCGGAATTTAAAGAGATAGCTGCTGGAGTTCCGCAAGGAAGTGTACTTGGACCGGTATTGCCGAGACATGCCGGAAGAATCAGGTACCATAGTAGCCACGTTAGCGGACGACACGGCGATACCAGCTACAGATACTTCAGTCGAGTACAAAAAGCTACAAACGGCTTTGGATAAAATCTACGAATGGACAAAGAAATGGCGAATTGTTCTCAATGATCTACTCATGTTAATTTTACTTACCGGAAAATAAACAACCTTCCCATTTTCATTAACTCAGTACAAATACCATATGCAAATGAAGCAAAGTATCTAGGAATGAGACTAGATGTAAAACTGAAATGGAAGCTGAATGTTAAGTAGAAACCCGATGAACTTGAAAATAAATTCAGACAAATGTACTGGCTACTAGGAAAACATTCCAAGTTAAGCATACATAACAAACTGCTCATTTATAAGCAAGTGCTTAAACCTGTTTGGACGTACGGTATTCAAATTTTTTGGCTGTACTAAACCAAGCAACCGAAATATTCTCCAAAGCTATCAAAACAAAGCTCTAAGACAAATCGTGAACGCCCCATGGTATATCAGAAACAGTGATATCCACAGAGACTTAGGAATAGTTACCGTAGAGGACGAAATAATGAACTTTGCTCGCAAACTCCGTATTCGTCTTCATGGTCATTGTAATAATAAAATACTCCAAATTCTGGACGAGACAAACTTAGTGCATCGATTACAAAGAATGAGACCATTTGATCTGGCGCGATAAGGACTATCCGCATATAATAGCGGTACTAGCAGGTGCTTTTGTTGGAAAGCTACCTGCCCCACGCGAACGTTATTTGAAACGGAAACTACTTGATAAAGTAACTTAGTTGTAGTCGATAAGAAAGGAGGCGTGTTTTTAGTGAGTAAGAATCTCACACTACTATGAGCAAGGCAAGTAAAAGATGGCGTGTTTAGTCTGAATTCCAAAATGGTATGACACTTGTTAGACTAATGCTTATTTGAGGGCAAAAAAAATAGTTAATTCTTAGTTAATTCTTTTCAATAAGTTAAAATTAGTACCAAGTGTGAGCGAGACAAGCAGTGACGCTGTGATTGAGACGGATAAACCCGCCATTTCGATTACTGTGAGTGAAACAGATAGAGATGCCACCCTTGTCAAGCAATGACGCAGAGGCGAAGATGCGGATTTACCCACCTATGAAAGCATCTATCAACAAAGATCGACATATGTACATACGAGTACCTCTGCGACTTGAAGATTCTCCGAATCTGCAGCCGAATCTCCTGCACATGGAAGCCTCAGTAGAGGTGGAATTGAGAGAGAAGAAAATCTGCTGCTAGCTAGTAGCCGAGCTGACTCCACCAACTTTGTCTCAACAAAGCCGACGGAAAGATTAGTTCTTAAATTACTTTCACGGGTTTTGGCATTCTTGAAAGGATCTAATTCTCTTAGTTGTTGTCATCGGCCTTAAACCAAATAAAAATATCTATCACGTTGAGTTTCATTTTTCATCTTCTTTCACTGTACTCGTACTCGTATGTCTGGCAGAGACTGAAAAGATAAAAGGACATAATATTTTATTCCAAACGTTCAAATACCTTTATCATGTCAGGAGACAACCTACAGTTAGTTCTTGTCGACTTCTGTATACATGCATACATACTCGTAAAACCATCCATTCATGCATTCACTTAAACACACATGCCCTTCTAAAGAAGGACTCCGGATTTAGTCATGACATTTATGCCATCAGAGGTATAAGATACGAGTATTCCCTCCAACTGTATAGTTGTACTCATAGTTGCTCCATATACGAGTACCGTGAATAAAGGGTAACGAAGGATCATGTACTCGTATGTTATGTTGACTTCATGCCATTCATGTTTTGTTATAATCAAATTCCATTGGAGACATGGAATTTTGCCGAAATGATAATCGAAGCAAAAAGAAGAGTATTCGTACACATTCCAATTTTACCTATGTGTGCTCACGGTGTTCATGCCTGACGGAACGGGTCTTTCAAGCCATCAATAAGATACGATAAATTCAAAATATGTGACATCAGCTAATATGCCATAGTGTTTTCGAAGGCAATTTAATTTGAAAACTTAGATGTCTTTCATCGGGGAGATGTTTTGAATTTTTACCATTATCCGTCTTGGTTCAATACATTCTCGTATTTTGTTGAATGTTTTCGGGATAGCTGCGACTAAAACAGAAAGGACATTAATCCTCCTCAACAGTTGCTAGGCACAAAACATTTAAATTAGTGTATACGAATACCTGTTTTACTGGCGTTTCTGAAACTGTTTTACTGGCGCTTGAGTGGTTTCCTAATCCTCTATAGAGAGCTACCGTGACCCTGGCAAGACATGATCGTTGTCGGGGAAAGGAAATACCCTAGGTTAAAATGGACTCCGTTGTGATACTACTGGGAGACCGATGTCCTAGCTTTTTAGAGCAGAAGTTATTTAGAGCTCACAAGTAGTAACTGTCTAGAGATTGCATTCTGATGCGTGATAAGGCAGAGAAATACAAAGAATGAGCGCCATATGTAGATCCCTATTCCTCTTCTTATATTCAGCTTGATTTTGTTTGAAATTTCGGTGATATTACTTCTCCTGAGGTTGATCTTCACCGCCTAGGATCGAGAATCTGCCATATTAGTCTAAATGTCTCACAGCCGTTTTTACGAATCCACCTTCCATTTTTCGTAGGACATTGGTGGCTTATCTGAGTCCGGCTGGTTCATCATCACCTCAGTCGATGTGTTTGGAACCCAACAGAGTGTGCGTGTATTGTTAGAGATCTAATCGCTAGTCTTTGAATACAGCAATATCCAACGTGGGTATTGGATTCAGGCTGACCCAACCAGCGCCGTGATAATGACTCAGAATTCAGGCTGGACCATGGTACACTATGTTGTAGGACTTAAGGATTTTTGCATGCAGATGTCGTCAGAGAAGCCCTTTTGGTACAACGGCTCTGGCTGTCTTAGAACTCGAAAATGAAACAAATTTATTGAGAAAAGATTTGTGTTGTCTTCATTCGATCTCTTCTAGAATCGAAGGTGTTTGAAGTCAACTTCAAAGTCAATTTCAATTGATTGAAGTTGGATTGATTGGTAAGGCCATTGTGCAGCGTGAGTTGAGTGGCATAAACTATTTCTGTTGCTGATGGCACAGTTAATTCTGATGTGCATCCCGGAAAATGTCGAAAATTTACAAAAGTTAGGGGAGCCGCTATTGGAGAGGTTCTTAATGCGCCTCGTTGGGCTTTTTTAACACATGGACGTATGTATAGTAAGTCCAGTGTTTCAGTGCCAGCCACCAAACGGCTGTGGCAGAGAGAATGCATAATTAAAGGTTGAGAATACAATCCTTTTTTATAATTTGCCCGCTCTCAAGGGATTATGTACCCTCAAAATGTTTGCACACAGCGTGGGCGAAGGAACATCAGGGAGGATGGAAAGAGAGATACCGGTGAAGGCTGGTTTTAAATGTTTGAAGGTTATAATGACTAGGAACTAAGGAGCTAGACAGGGCATTCCATAAGCGAGTTGTACGGCCTAGGAATGAATCACGATATTTTAGAGTACGTCCCAAAGTGGGCTTGAAGGTATACTGATGAGCATTCATAGCGAGACGGGTGTTACGGTTAAAAGTTTGAAAGGGCGGAATGCTACTAACGATTTCTATGGAGCACTGGTGGTGGAAATAGCAATAAAACAGAGTGAAAAACGAGACCTTACGTAGGTGTTCGGGGGTGTCCACTGTTTATATTATTAGTATCACCTATGAGTTTTATTGAATCCTATCTAGCAGGTGCAGAGATGTTTTGGGCGCACCCGCCCATATGTGGGAACTATACTCCAATTTCGGGCGGATAAATGCCTTATATATTGAAGCCAGATCAGAGGGGGTGAAGTATTTCTTACATCGCTTGAGGAAACGTAGACATTTCGCAGCATTTTTGACGACATCGAATATGTGGTCATTCCAACGTAAGTTTCCATTGACACGCATACCGAGAATGGTTTCGACGATGCAAGCGCTATCCATGGATAGTGGCTGGGTGTTTAAATTTCACTTTAACGACAGCAGACAACATTGTGTTTTGGAAGCATTAAATTGTACTCTGTTAGTGGTTCCCCAGTTAGTTATGCTGGTAATATCAGAAATTAATGAGCTTAACATACGCTGCCGTTCCCGTTCTACAGCCGAAGGGCAGGGTCGTGAGTCCGGGAACGAATATGAAAAGCAGAGAGTACTGTCGTTAGCAAAGGAATATATTCGATTAGAAGTAGCAGACAAGAAATCGTTGATGAAAATCAGAAAGAGTGTCGGAGACAGAACGGAGCCGTGGGGCACAACAGCATTAATTTGGTGAACATCAGACTTGACACCATCCTAGACAACTTGAATTAAACGTTCCGAAAGGTAATTCTAATCCATTGAAGAAGAGAGTCGTCGATCCCAAAAGCACGCATTTTCGACAAAAGAGCCTGATGCCAAACTCTGTCAAATGCCTTACAAATATCAAGTGCAACTATCTTGCTTTCGCCAGATTGATGTACGCGTTGGTTCCACTTTTCGGTGAGACATGCCATCAGATCACCAGTGGACCTGTTGCTACGAAAACCATATTGCCGGTCATTGAGAAGTTTTCGTGTTTCGAGATATTTCATGAGCTGACGGTTTATCAGCGTTTCCATGACCTTGGGAAGAAGGGACGTAAGTGCAATGGGTCTGTTGGATGAGAGAGAGGAAGATTCGCCTTTTTTAGGCACGGGCTGGACAAATGCTGTTGTCTATCTTCTCAGAAAGAGTCCTAAAGAGTAAGTTTGATGAAAAAGTGTACTCAGTGATTTTGCCAGGGAGGAAGAACATCTCTTCAGAAAGAAGAGGAGATATACCAACTGGACCAGCGGATTTGTGAATTTTAAGAACTTTAAGTGATCTTGCTACTACACGAGTGCGAAAGTGGATTTGTCCCATTGAAGATTCAAGGCACTCAAGTATAGCCGGAGACAAAGCACAATCTGGGAGTTTTGAGCTGGCCGCAAAGTGTACAGCAAGCAGATTGGCCTTGTCCAAAGAGCTGGAATGTCATTGTAAATGAGCGTTGGGGTAGAGGATGAGGCAGAATTTCTAATATTTTTGACGAACGACCAAAAATTTTTACTACCTTTGGCACATTGTAGTATTTTTTGCTTCAGTTTTTGGTCGTATTAGAATTTTACACATTTAAGAAAGACGTTGCAGTCATTTCTACCTCGTTTAAACTTTTTTCGGTTTTCCTCTGTTGGGTTGGTCTTGAAGGCCCGAAAAAACATTTCTCTAACCCTGACAGGCTCTTTACAGCTCGAGTCGTACCATGTCTTTTCTTTTGGTTTGATAGTCTTCATCCGATGAGGGATACAGTTTCTCATTCCAAAGAGAATGGTGTCAGTGATCATATCAGCAGCGGCATCCACGTCATTATCGAGGAAACATAACGACCAGTTAATATTTCCTTAACATTTCCTTAATACACAAGCGCACGCAGTTAAAAACACATTCATTACTAGCTCATTCAAACCGGTTTTGGCTCAATCAATCGTGGTTGGCCTGGCGCTACGGACGTACAAAATATTGAGTGTAGCTGTTTTTTTACGTTTTTGTAGTAATTTGTTGGTGAGTTTTGTTAAGTGTGTTCACAGTGAATATTTGTAAATTTGATAGTGTCTTTCGAAGATTGAATAGTGTTAAATATTTTCTTGTTTTCAGTGATTTAGAGTTTTAACAAAAGTTTATGAAGTGTGTTTAAATTGAAAATTAGTCATAAAAATACAGTGTGTGTAATATGGCCCTACCCCCAGTAAGCCATATTTAACAAATGACCTTGGTTGAAATTGATCGTTTTGTTTTTATTTTATTTTGGCCACAAACGTGGGCCAAGGATGATATGGTGAAAGCAATCACTGCCGTAAACCTCAAAGAGATGGAGTTTTTAAAGACAGCAAAAATGTTCAATGTCCCGAGAACCACTAAGCCTTTGGAGGAAGTGGTAAGTGCCAAACTAGGCAGTAAAACTATTTTTCCTCCAGAACTCGAACAGTCTCTATTGCTTGCAAACGGAAGGGAAACTATTTGGCCTGACCAGGAATGACATAAGGTCATTAGCATTCCAGCTAGTTATAAATCAAATTTCCAATCCATTTTCTGTTATAAAGGAAGTTGCGGAAAGCGACTGGCTAGTTCTATTTCTAAAACGTTATCCATCGCTGTCAAGACTGGAACGTCTTTAGCCCATGCTTCTGGATTTTGAAAACAAAACGTGTCAATTTTTTCGGACAATTTAGAAATGCTCATGACCAAGTACCATTTCACCCCCAACACTATTTTTAAGGTAGATGAGACGGGGATTTCAGATTTGAAGCCAAAATGCCAAAGGTATTGGCTTTGAAAGGTCGAAAAAAGGTGGGAGCATTAACATCTGCTGAAAGGGGATCATTTATCAAGTCGATTTTGTGCATGAGTGCAGGAGGGTCATTTGTGCCTCCTATGTTCATTTTTCTGCGAAAGAGAGACAATCCACACCTCATCAAAGGTGCACTGTCGGGTTCAATATATTCTAATCACCCATCAGGATGGGTGCAGACAAATTTGTTCACAAAGTGGTTCAAAGACTTTTTAACAACAATGAAACCAACGGCATCTTCACCTGTATAATGGACGGGCATTCAAGCCACACCAGGAATATAGAACTTATAGACCTGGCCCGAACAAATAATGTTCATATTCTGTCTATACCTCCGCTTTCAAGTCACAAAATTCGACTCTTAGATAAGACTTTCATGGGACCTCTCAAAAAATATTTGACTGAAGAAATTAGACACTGGACCATACACAACACGAAAGCTCTAACAGAGTATTATATAATTGAGCTATTCGGTCGAGCCTTTTTAAAAGCTTAAACTGCAGAAATTGCTCTGAAAGGCTTTTCGTCCACAGGGATATGTCTTTTTAATAGGACTGTGTTCCAAGAACACAATTTTCTAGCAGCAGAGGAAGATGAAATACCTTTATCTAACATGGAATATCCTGCTCCTGATGATGGACGTGAAAATAATGGAGACATGATGCAGTCTAAGCAAGATGAGTCGAATAAACATTCACAACCTTCGACTTCTACTGGGATAAAATGTATTTCGGAATCAACCACTTTGGTAACTCCACATCAAATTTCTCCTATCCCTGTTCGAGTAAAAAAAAACCTTCAACTCGTGGAAGGGAACAACGAAAATCGTAGCTGATCTCATCATCTCCCTACAAGCTAGCTTTAAAAGAATCCATCAAAAAAGGAGATGAAAAAGAGTTAAAAAAGAATAATCATGGGGTTTTAAAAAAAAATGGTAGAAACATACATCTTAATATATAAAAGAGAGTGGCGTTAGTTACTACGCTTATAACTCAAGAACGCCTCGATCGATTTCTATGACTTGCACCAATTCGGACTGGTCTCCGGCCAAACAAGAAGAATACCCAAGAAAATTCCCGAAAAATCCCCGAAAAAAAAAATTATGAAGACAATTCATTTTCCCATACATTCTGTATGGAGCGATTTTACGACCCCATCTTCATGATAGATGACGTTTAAGTTTACATTACGTTGTGACAATTTTTTTTTTGTCAATTTTTTACGACAGTGACACCCAAAGATTCTGCGAGCTCTTCTTGTGTTTGGCAACAATCTTCATAGAGTAATGCTTCCAGTTCTTCATCTTTAAACTTTTTTGGCTGCCTCAAACGTTCATCGTCTTCCAAGCCAAAATCACCACTTTTAAATCGTGCAAACCACTTTTGGCACGTTCGCTCAGCTAGCGCATGTTCACCATAAGCTTCCATTAAAATACGATGACTTTCGGCAGCAGATTTCTTCATATTAAAGTAATGAAGAAGAACTCCCCGCAAAAACACTTTTTCAGGCACAAAGTTCGACATATTTGAGTGAAAAAAAATTATTGTTGTTTACGCTTCAAATGAATGACAATATGAACTCAGTACTCCGCGTGCTGTTGACAAAACGCGCCACATGGGCATAGTACCCCGGCGTTAAGTCTCGGACCCAACAAATTAATTTGTATCGTTCCCTTGATAATAATAATAATAATAGTACCGAAATGACGTATAATGACAGTAGCTTTCCAACGCATGTTCCAATGGAATAATAACAATGGAATAATACAAGTTGCGCCATCTATTAGCAAACCGCACGAATTAAGTTATAGTTTGATACACTTATTCCAGCGATTTTCCAACTTCTTGATCCCGTCCGAAAAGCAATTTTCCGGAATGTCTGCAAAATACTCCTCCGTGGAGTCGATGATTTCCTCACGTGAGCTGAATTTTTTATTGATGAGCCATCTTTTGAGGTTTAGGAAGAGATAATAACCCGAGGGATCCAAATCCAGTTACCAAGTCTGCCCGATTCCGCATTAGCAAGTCCAAACACTCTTTCGAAGTACTCTCACGTTCGTGTTTTTGGTCAGGAGTGAGCATTCACGGTACCCAGCGGCAGGATAACTTTTTCATATGCAAAATATTGCCCAAAATATGGCATGTGCGCTCAGTACTTGTCTTTGTGGTATCTGCTAGCTGGCGCACCTTCACTTTCCGGTCAGCCAACTCTATGTCATGTATTTTTTTGACATTGTCTTCTGTAACCGCATCGGAGGGCCTGCCGCTGCGGACTTGATCAGTAGTGGAGTTGCGGCCACCACCAAACTCTCGAAACCAATATTTGACGGTGTAATCTGACGGAGCATTAGCCCGATAATATTTATCCAACTTTTCTTTTGTTTCCTTCACCGTTTTGCCTCTCAAAAAATAATGTTTTATGAGAGAACGAAAATCGTTTTTGTCCATGCTCAACATGATGCCAAACACGTCAACAACAATCAGCTGTCAAAACAAAACTAAAGACAATATCGCACTGAAATTTGGCATGTCTGCCTAAATATGATCAGACTTCAAGGCACCATAACCTTTTTTGCAGTAGCAGCGCATTCTGGCGGTCAAGGATGTCACTTTTCACTCCATCTAGTATCTTATATATTTAGGCTTTAATCCAATAATGTTAACATCTTGTTGCTCTATTTTTAATTTCAGATGGTTCCTACAAATTTAAGGTTTAACGAAAATAATGTACAAAGCATGGTAAGGAAAAAGAGAAGCTATCGCAAAACCCAGCGCTCATCATCAGAAAGTGAGGAGGACTTCATTCCGGACGACGGTTCAGATCCAAGTCCTGATAGAAGTAACCAGACGGATGCTAGATGCATTAATTGCACTGGCCTGTTCTCTGACGATAAGCAAGGTGAAGCTTGGGTACGATGTGTGGTATGCAGAATCTGGGCTCATGAGGATTGTACTGGCAACGACCAACAATATTTCATATGCGAATTTTGCTGTAGCTAGACCCACTTTTCTCAAAAACCATTGTGTTAATTATGGCCTCAGGTAAGCCATATTAGCCGCAATTTTTATAAACTAAAATATGAAGTTCCTTTAATTTCTCGATTATATCTTTTTGTTATGTTTTTTTTTATTATTCGAGTGACTAAAGGCTGAAAGCTTAATGATTTGTAAGACTGTTTAAAAAATAAATAAATTAACTCGATTTAATTTTATGGTTTTGTTTCAAAAAAATGCTAAGGGTAGGCGATATTTGCCGCACTTACTCCATAAGTAAAGCTAATTTGTTGAATAAAATGACTTTTAGTACATGTTTACAATGGAAGGAAATTTTGCAAATACTCGTACTTCAATCTTAAATGTAAAATCATTCGAGTATTTCAAATAGCACGTGTCTTTAACATAAGTATCTCTCGTCCAAAGTCCAAGAGATGTTTCATCGCGTGTGAATGCCATTTAATGAAATCAATTTTCTCCTGAGCTTGATGAAAAATTAAAGACCCTCGCAATTAAGCTAAATCCCAAAAGATTAATCATACGAATTATTATAATAACTACAATTATTGAGCACAAAATACCTTTATTTAGCTGGAAAAAAAATTAATTACCATTCGCCAGAGTATATAAATATCCCTGGATGCCGTTAAAAATTCACGCAGATGAAATTCTTTTCTTTTTAAATTTGAAAAATGAGTAAAATTTTTGTTGCTTTCCTCTGCATTTTGTTCTTTTTCCTTGCGGTAGATTATTTTATTTTTAATTTATTTAATCCTTTCCGATAATGTTCTCTTTCGTAATAGGATTTTACTGAAAGCAATTTAATAGATGATGGGGTGGGTGCTATTGGTGAAGTAGGCCAGTTGGTAAGTTGTTATTGAAAATGTTAACTATTTCCAAACCAATAATTTTTTAGGGCTTAAACGCTGTAAGTCATCCAATTGAAACTGGACAGAGTGCTGTGGGCGATGTAGCAAAATTGGTACAATCATACATTTTTCAAAAAAAATAATAAGAATTTATATAAGTGATAATAAAAAAAACAATTTACAGGGTTTACAAACAGTCGGAACCGGACTTAAGGCTGGAGTGAGTGTCTTTGGTACACTAGCTGGCATGTTACACCTTTGCACTCCATGGAAGATGGCGAAACATATTCTCGAGTCGATCAGTATTGGGAAACCCATATCGAAATGTAAATTCAATTACAAACTCAAATATTGAGAGCTGTGATGTGTCATCGGTTTGTCGAAAACGAATTTTGGAAATAAAAATAATTTAATTATTGTGAACCTCAGTGGGTTGTTTTTTTATTTTACATTAGATTGGTATAAGCTTGTGGAAGACAGGCTGGTGCATAAATGTTTGCTAAAGGAAGATATTCTGGCTGCAACTAGTCTTAGACCCTATCCAAAACATCCTGAAGTGCTCTCTAATAGTTTTTTTTGTATTTCTATTCGACAAGTGCATTCGAAAGACGATGTGGCCAAGTATACTACCGTCGCCTCACTTCAGCCAACAGCGACTCGTGTCCCTTCCTTACTTCAACTAAAATCCGCACACGCTTATGTGCAACAAAAGACATACGGAACTTGATGCATGTATTAGAAAACTCGACACTTAAAATGTGCAATCATAAGGGGGAGCCAAAATCTTTGCTGCCTGGCTTTCAAACTTCCTTGCACAAACTACTTTTCATCTCGACGATCCATGCCCGCAGTGGACACATATCTCCAGCTCTGTATAGAAGATTGCCAAAGAGACGGGTGGCTTCCTACGCCGCCGAAGAAGACAGTAGAATGACAAAAATGTTACGCTAGTGCTACACTACTACGGTCAGTTGTAGGGCGAGTTGCTAAAACCGATACATAACGAAGAGGAGGGACGATATAGGGCCTCTCCCGTTTTCAGGTGCAAGAAGCGTAGAAAACGACCAAATGAATCAAGAAATTCGGCGGCATAAACGAGACCCAAACATTATTTCGGAGTATAAGACGTCTTACTAATGGTTTAAGAACAGGAACCTCTTTCTGCAGTGACTAGCACGATAATCTGGTGACGAATGTCCAGATTGTACTGACGATATCTAAAGGGTAACAACTCCGCCAAGAAGAAGATGATCTCACCAACTACTTTACATTAATATCCCATCACCCGATTACAATGGAAACCTGAAGACTATTTCGCGTCTGAAAAATTACGAAATGAATGCGAATAACCTGCCAACAAGGCTGCTTAAGACTGGAGACAATGAGCTTATACAGCGAATCCATGCAGAAAAAATTTTTGAGGGACCGTATGGCAATACGGGAAAATCAATTGGAGCTGACCTCGATAACGACGTGGAAGCCGCTTGCTCATATTATCATAAACACTGTTCTCTTCAGAATCAGATCCCTCATCCCTCACCGGATGAAGAATATCAAACCAAAAGAAAAGGCATGGTACGACTAGAACTGCAAAGAAGCTGTGCCACAAATGTGTAGGTTTCCTCAACCATACTTACTTATGTATTTAGGTGGCGCTACAGTTCCGAGTGAACCTGGGCCTTAACTAACAAGCCTCTCCAGTTAGTCCTTTAGCTAACTGCCCCCAGTTGTGCACTCCAAGTGCGTTGAGGTCCCCTTCTGCGCGCCATCTAAAGTGAGGTCTTCCTCTGCTGCTTTGTACCTCCGGGTTAGACTCGAAGACTCTCCGAGCGGGAGTATTAGTGCCCCTTTGCTCTACAGTGCTAGCCATCTCAGGCGACCTCGACTTTCCTCAACCGAAGAAAGAAATACAGTTCCTTACCCCATCTGATCTGATCTCCATACATGTGTGAAAGGCTTTTTTATTGCCCAATATTGGAAAATAATCCAATCCTAGATCCTAGTATCCTATACCTACCCCATACTTAGAATCAAACAAAAGGTAAAAGAAGCTGTTCAGAACCTGAACGGGGTTCACATCAAGTGCTTTGAGTACACATGTTCAGCTAGAAAAAACTTTTGCAGACCGCCCATCCCATGGTGGAACGCAGATTCGCACCGACTACCTACCAAAACAGTCCTCTAAACTAAGATCCTACAAACCCTAAATTGAAAGTAGAGACTACCTGTCTCATGTCCAGATCAGAACCGACTCAGAACTAACTAATATAACACAAGCCGCTGTTACTGGTATCGCTCATTAATTCTGGTGAGAAATCAGGTTATCAAACCTAGAGTTGCTTCCTTTGATGACTTCAAGTCGCCCGCCACTGATGGTATATATTCACATATGCTACAAAAAGATATAGACTAGATGGTGGCAACTTTAAAGAGAATCTTCACTGGGATACATACTGCAATATTGGCCAATAGTAAGAGTAGCCTCCATAAAAAGACGACTACGCGACTACGCTTCAGATCAATCGATCTGACTTCCTTCATATTAACGGGCATGGAGGGAATGCGCAAAACGGTTTTGCGAATGCCACAAGATGCCACATGCCTACTAACATGGAAGATCCTGCTGCTGATTTAAAGGCACACTCGACAAGCGCGTATTCCGCTGAGCATTTTCATCCACATTGAAGGTGCTTTCGGCAACGAAACTGCCATAACATGTGGAACTCGGCCAGACAATGCGGCGAAGACGAACTACCAGTTTTTGGGATAAAGGAAATGCTGTTGAATATGGCCCTGATTGCGATTGCTGATTGTGGCCAATATGTAACGTAAGGGGTGCATTCACGTTGGTCGTCTCATATTGATTCTGACGTCTAACTCAGCCAGATGCCGATGATCTAGTTGCACTACAATCTGCTTTCAAACCCACTCACCCTCAACGATGTTGGCGATTCCACTATGAATGGGCCATCAGTCCTGAATTTGTTCTCTCTACAAGAAGGAGGAAGCTGACTGGCCTGACTCGCCTAATGCTTCATTTCTCCAACGAAGCTAAATACTTGGGTGTCATCCTGGATAACAAATTACTTTGGACTAAGATTCCACGTGAAAAAGATCTAAACTGCTGTCCGCCTTCTGGCAGTATAAAGGAAATTTGGGACAGATGTGGAGCTTATTACCGAGGAAGGTTCTTTGGATCCACATGCCTATGATCGGGTCAATTATATGCTATGCGTCGGTTGTCTGATTGAACAAGCTTTAACGAAAATATGTCCCGGCCGTTTAAAAAACTCCAAAGAATGCTTTGTCTCTGCTGCATGAGAGCTTTCCCTACCATAGCTGGCTCTGCCCTGGACGCACTGATGATATTTCTTTGATATTCTCCTCTCTCGACTCCACTCTCGAAGCCATCTTCCGTTTAAAGAGGACCGGTCTTTGCTAAAACACCCATCGGAGTTTTGATGGCTTTGCCAGCCGACTGTTTTTCGATTCTGGTCTTATGGACATGCGGTCTGATGCAATGTCACCAAAACTTACAGGTACATATGTTTCAGCAAAAACATGACATCGACTTTTCGGACAGAATTTGAGCTAAAAAAGAGATGTATTCGGGTCTATACAGGTGGCTCCAAAACCGATCTTTTTTTCCCCTTTTTTGTTGGTCAGTGGGCGAAACTGCATATCTCCACACCGTAGAGGTTCGAGTATGAGACTCCTTACTAAACCTTACCTCCGGAAAGAAACATGGTCCCTGTCTTCGACCCGCGGAATCGCCTTATAGCATAACTTCGTGAGGCAGGGAAGTAGCCGTTGGCTAGAAATCATGGGCTTGTTAATCAAATTCTCGTATTTTGTCATTTTGTTGGTTTATTACGCCGACGACGGTCTCCTGGGTACCTGTTCTACATGTGACTTATATCGCTGCGGAATTTTTTATTTTCACCACTCTCTCCGCGAACTTTCTTTAATTCGCGGGGCTGATTAGCAGTTTCTTCATTGCTTATGTGTGCTGTCCCTCTCAAAGCGATATAAATTCGCGGATTTTTTTCACCAGTACGCTCGCCCATACTGAAGACGCATGCAGTAGAACTGAGCTGACTACTTTCAACGGTAATAATCTGCGACCGCATCTGGGTCCTCCGATCTCGTCAGCGACGATTAGGTAATCGATGCTTTTTCCAAACGCAGTCTAGTTGACCCTTGAAGCTAAGCATGTTAGTTGAGGTGCACTATGTCCTTTGACCTTTGTCAGAACTATTCTGTAGGCGGTTCACCAAAGGTTTCGTCCAGCAGCTTTTTGAAGCTCTCGTTTTTGCAGTCCTTAATGGCCCTTTTAAAGATCTCCTCGCTTGATTAAAGGTAACCAAATTCTGATTAAAATCCAGGCTTCCCTTTGAGCGTTATGCCTTTCATCCCGCTCTCAGTCAGATAGTTCTTATTAATTTTATTTCGTCGTTCCACCAGTAGCAGATTGATCAGGGCTTCCTTCTTGGCTTAGAAGCATCACCTGCAGAAATTAATTGGCCCGACAACTGTAACGTTGGGTTCCACGTGGTCCCGGATCTCAGTTGGTAGGTGCTAATGACCCCCTCAAACGTTTCTCTATCCAAAGTTGTGTCAATCCACTTTGGACCAGTCATTTTTGGGCAGTTCCAGCGTTTCTCTTTTAGGAGCTCGAAAATCAAGCCACCATTTGGTGTTATGTGCTATTAAGCTGCTGATGAAAGTTATGTCTATAATAGATCCCGTTCCACCCTTTCGGACAATTTTATTCGTTCCCTCATTAACTAGACCCGAGTCCAGTGCTGCGAATTTCTCGACTAGAGTCCGTCCTCTTGCATTCGTCGTCCTGCTGCCCCATTCTGTGGCCCACGCGTTGAAAGGTACCCTATTACTACCAGGTTTTTCCCTCTTGCATCCATTACAAGGTCATCCCGCAACTTTTAGCATTGTTCGCAGGACAACTTTGGCAGAGCATAGCAGCTGTAGAAGTGGATGCCGTTGATGGTTTTCTGAAAGATTCTATTTCCGTATGTCCGTATTGCTGATTTTATTATGATATCGCTTACCCAGATACATTCGTTTAGAGCGCTATATGCTCCGCTGATCGGGACAACATCAATTTGCTTTTGGTCATTTTATTAACAGGTCTTGTGCCGCTTCGTAGTGGTCAAGATTGATCTGAGCAATCTGCATGGTTTTAGACTAGTCAGAGCTATTTTTAAACATTGGGCATTTATTGCAACATATAGGGCATTATCTGGGTTGTCCCTTTTGCAGCTCCTTGCTGCAGTTTTTGGCCAAAACCGATCTAGGTTTTTTGTTTTGTAGAGGACGACAACTTTAGATTTCACTGCTCGTTAGGAATACTTTTTCCCAAGTGAAAAACTACACAAATCCTTATGGAAACGAACTATGTTGTGCTGAACCGGTGAAAGAGGCGAAGTGTTTTCATCGATGGTGACAGCGAAGTGGCGCTAAAAGCCTTGCTAGACCCTCTCACGACTTCCAAACTAGTTCGAGGATGCAAGAATTCACTGAACGCAGTCAGAAGGCTGAATGCAGTGTGTCTTAGTGGGATTACGGGAAAGAAAATAAGGCAAAGCTCTGATGAGATCTTTACTTGCGTCAGAATCTTCTGTGTCCTTGGTTAGAGCTTTCATGGATATTTGAGTTTCATATGATCATAATTGGAGATGGCATGACTCTCCAAGTCGCTGACTTTTCTGCTATCCCCTAGTAGGAAGAAAAAACAAGGCACTAAGTACGCTAGGTGCATATAAGCGACACAACATCCTGTGACGCTTGATGTGATAGTGATAATGACACTACAGAGCACTGTCTCTATCACTATCACTGTCAGTCTGCAGATATTCGGCGATGTTGTGTCTTTCTTCGAAAGACTGAGAAATTGTAGTAAAAGGTACATACAAGGAGTACAATGGACTAGTTCCGACAGAAAAAAAAGTAAGCGTTCATCGGTATCATCGGTATCCTCCTTAAATCTCCTTTGCCACAACTCAAATATTTTAAGGGTGTAAAGCGAGTTCTAATAAGGATATAAATCTTTTCATGGTCCGTTAGTCCATCCTCTTCCAAGCCTTTTGGTTCTTTGGCGGGAGTGTTGTTTTATGTGATTGGATATAATTAACCGCACGCACAAACTCCAAACCGGAAAAGGTACCTACTTCTACGACGAAAGAAGAAAACCATAAACGGTTAAGTTAATATGTTTTAAAGATAAGAGTAAGCTTAACGCCTTTCAAGTCCATTCGCTTGAGAGTCCAATTCGAAAACATCGACATCCTTTTAAAAATGTTCCCTCTCTCAAAAACAACGAAATATATCCGTAAAACCCACCTTCAAAAATAAAAAAAGAAATAAAACAAAATTGTGCAAATCCCTACCTTTCCAAATGGCAGATCTCACAGAAACCTCCAAACTCAACATGAGCATCCTTCCGTCTCCCTAATTTCCAACGCTATAATCAAAATCAGAAACAGAATCAGAATCAGGATCAAGACTTCGCTGTTGGATGGAAGAAAATGAAAATTCCTAATACAGATGTTTTTCCTTTCTTCCCACAAATTTGTCCTCCCCATGCGCCACTCCAGGATTGTGTTACATGTTTTTCTTATTTTTTTTTTTTTTTTTTATTTCTCTCTATGGAACGAAGTAGGATTCACAGAGCTTGAAATGAAGTCTGAGGCAGAAATAGGAAAAAAGGCAAAAAAAAAAAAAACGAACGTAAGCAGAAAATATCATCAATTGATTTGCCATTGAATTGGTTCATTTAATCTTTGCCTGGGGGGGAACGAACGGAGCTGTAGCATTCCCGAATATGCCGAAGATGCGATGAATAGTAAGCATGTACAGCGTTTCGAATGTTGATGATGGAGGACGAAGGTCCTGGGAGCGCGAATGTTTCAGCTACCACTGTGCCTTGGTTGTGATTGTTGTTGATTTGACTTCTCATTATGCAGTCATTTGGAATATACACATATTTCTTGCGTTTTCGTGGAGAATCAATATTTGTCTATATTTGGGATTTGGGCGGAAGGGGATGGAGCCTTCGTTCAATACGTTCCATGCGAAAAGGAAAATTGACGTTGAATTTAGCCAAATTTAGTTGAATTTATTTTTCTCTCTTCTTGCCGTGTTTGCTTCATTGGTTTGGTACTCGCTAATGAGTTGATATTAATTGTATTCAAAGGGATTGCAGGATAACGAGTGATTGTACGTCACAGTTGTGCAATCATAGGTAGAAATAACCCACCATGAATATGAATATCAAGGGAAGGGAGATACATCAGTGCGTCTAGAGTTGAGCCAAGTGTGATAGAAAAAGGCCCAAACAGCAGAAATAGACTACTCTTTGTAGTCTGGTAAAAGCTGCAGTGACGTATTTTCGTGAGAGCTTGTCCCAGCCGACCAAAAGGATATAATTGGTCATGGCAAGTCCCAGCGCCTACGAGGTTATCGATGCGACATGTTTCGCACAAAGAAAGCTTGTTATCCATAATGACATCCAAATAATTAGCTTCCTTGGAAAAGCGGATGCTAATGCTCTTCACCCCTAGATGAGTCAGTGGCAATTCTTCTTAAAATTAGAGAGGAAGGAAAGAGTGGTACCGATGTGCATTGGTGTTAATTGTTTGCAGGGTGTTATGCCTAGAAAATAAAGATCTCAGCAGTGCATTGCATAAGCAGGTTGTAACGCTTAAGAAAGAGTTACGATATTTCAGTTAGCTACTAGCAGTTTCGATAGTGTACCTATGGGAAAAATAGCGATAGAACAAGACGAGGTAAGCGACATTACGTCAGCGTTGGAGAATGCTGACTACTTGGGCAATATTGACATCATCCATAGGATTTATCTCACAGTTTCGAAACATGCCTTAGATGTGGGCATTATATATAGACCGCAGTTATTCAGTTTTCAATAGTGGTCAACCGTTTTATGAGACCACACATAAGCCTCTGCCCATCAACATGGTGAAGCCTGGAACCGAGTATCGTTGAAGGAAAATCTCATTACTGGCTGAAGACGAAAGAGGGAGGGAGAGTGTTCGTACTAGGGCGCACACCTCCCTTTAGAGCTACTTCAACGTATTTGGAGCCTAAGCCCAAAGAAAACTCCATCGTTATATCGGGACCATTTAGTAGAGATGGCCACGCAAAAACGCTGAATATGCCAATGGTGGCTTTTATAACCTCACCGAAGCTAATGGTACCGGAATGTTTAGAAGAATCGTGGTACTTAAAAATCTGGCCAGGTTGAGGCGTACACGCGCAATAAAACACATTTCAAAGACAACCAGCAGCCTCGGATACGGACGGATGTAACGATCCCGGACAACGAATTTTACCTTTACATCTGGAATGTTTGGACCCTTAATAGATCACGTTCTGCCGAACAAATTGCGAGGGCCCTAGAAAGATATAAAGTGTAAGGAAGCCATCTTTGAGGTGACCATGGAAAAATACAGCGTGTATAATGCCGCGTCCGACATAGGGTTCAAGTTTTTAAGATTTGTAAAAGGGCATAACCTTTCAGTAGCTAGCACGCGGTTCCCACATCTCAACATCCATAAAGGGATCCAGTTTGATCACATTGCAATAGCCAGACACTTCTCCAGCATTGTGGATTACCGAACCTTGGGGGAAGCCGGGATATGTAGATTCAGACCTTTTCACTGCCAGGGAACGAATGCGGATACCACAAGCAGAACGGAGTCAGGTAAGACGTAAGTTCGACATCAAAAAGGTGCAATCTATATTTCTGCACAGAAACTACAGAACACCAATGTAATTGTTGTAAACAAGTCAGAAGCTGGTTCTGATGTGATTGGTTTCATAGCGCCGCCACAAAGAAACCTCTGGTCCGGCGATGAATGTAGGAAGGTCCATGGAGCCAAACAAAGCTACGCTGCATCAAAGGCCGAGTGCTGCTCGTAAGCTCTACGTGCAAAAGAGAAGGGAAAAGGCCAGTCTTCAAAGGTTTTATCAGAAAATGAAATGAAAATGTCAGGACTACAAAGCCAAAATGGAACCCTGCAAAGATGAACTTGAAAAACTAGTAGCTGAGCCTCAGTTGGGCTGAGAATTTTTAAAATCTACTTCTGCAGACTATATACTAGCGATATTGGCCAAAATACCGCTATTACTCAAAATGACCCATTCATTTTGGATGAAGATGACAGAAAATTCTGATTCCCTGACCTAGACGGAATTAGGGTAGCAATATTGAAACAAAGCCGGAGATAACCTGGTTAGAAACACGTACCAGCTCACCCATAAGATATGGTCAAAGGGAATCATTCCCGAGGCATAGAAACTCAGCATCGTTTGTCCGATTCATAAGAAAGGACACACTTTTGACTGCGCCTATAAAATTTTAAGATAACATTTCTGCTATATTATGTAATCTTCTGAAACTACTCATGAGTAATCTGTTTAGTCCACAACATTCACACTACGGTAGATTTTTGGAAAGACCCGGGAATTACAGGTCCTGAGTCACCATATATTTGCCAGATTCAAAGCCGCATTTATGACAGCGGGCACAGGGTCTTGTTTTGACATCCGTGTTAAACTTTTTAAGTTGTGCTGGATGATTATGGATAGTTCTCGCTGCTCCAGTAAAGTTGGTAATAAATTAATCAAGACCTTCAAAGTCGGGAAAGGTTTTAGACAAGGCGCCGCGGTATCGTGCGGCCTTTTTACCATCGCTCTAGACAAAATCGTGCAAAACTAACTGGCCAACCAACGAACTTTTTTAAGTGTGATTGAACCAACACAGTGGCCCACCTATGAAGCACAACGAATGGGGTGGAAAACAAGCACACTGGACGAAAATACCTTTTTCCTGATTTTTGGAGAATCCACAATAAACCCAGGAGCAGCAAACACGATATCTGCGGAGGTTACTAAAACAGTATCTAGGACTTTCGACGGATCTATGGTACGGAAAACGTCAACAAATTGCCGGCCACCACTATACTGGTGGAACCAAGAGATAACAGATAACATAGAAGACTATGCCAGCGATCCAGAGGTCAACTCTCCCACCCGGATTTACAGGTGCAATACAAAGATGGGAGCAGGGACCTTAAATTAGCCATTCGGAGAAGCAAAAACAAGAGCTTTAAAGAATTCTGCGAGGAAGCAGATATTAATCCCTGGGGTACTGTCTACAGGACGGTCATGGCAAAACTAAAGGGCTCTAGGGCACCCAAACTCACATGCCCTTCGCGGATGCAAAAAATATTGCCGAGATTATTTCCACCGCAAGCACCAACAGAGTATATAGAACCACAACAGGAAGTAGAAGAGATTCCACCAGTTACGGAAGCGGAACATCTGGATGCATGCAAACGATTTAGCAATAATAAATCACCTGGAATGGACGGCATACCAAATAAGGTCCTTTAGCTAGCCGTCAAAATAAACACAGAAGCATTCGTGGAACTGTATAACAAGTGTTTAACAGAAGGGTTTTTTCCAGAGCAAAGGAAAAAGCAACGTCTTGTGCTGCTACCCAAAGGGATTAAACCACCAGATGAGCCCTCGTCATACCGTCCCATATGCTTACTATACGAGATGGCTAAAATACTGGAGCGAATAATATGCAACCGACCGGAGGTGTCAATTGATGAAGCCGGAGGACACTCAAACGAGCAGTATGGATTTAGAAAGGCTCGCTCTACAGTAGATGCTATTCGGAAGGTAACTACGACCCTAGAAGAAGCCATTCAGGGCAGAAGATGGAGAGGAGGTACCAAAAAATACAGCGCCGTATTAACGTTGGACGTCAAAAATGCGTTCTACTCTGCAAACTGGGGGCTTTTAGTACACTCTCTTAGGTCAATGGTGGTGCAATGGTTTTTAATAAAAATTATGCTAAGTTACTTCGGCAATCGGTTCCTACTCTATAATACCGACGATGGAGTAAGGCAGTACCGCATAACTTGCGGAGTTCCACAAGGATCAGTACTAGGACCTCTCTTATGGAACATTATGTACGACAGGGTTCTAAGACTTGGAATTCCAATTGAGGCTAAAACCATAGGCTTTGCAGATGATATTGCAATCGTTGTGGCGGCGAAACACCTGGAAGAAATAGAAGGCATTGGCAATGAATGTATCCGAAAAGTTAAGACGGTGGATGGCAACAGTTGGGTTAGAGCTGGCAGAACATAAAATGGAAGCAGTTCTGGTAACAAGTCGCAAGGAAAGAGAAACAATCACCATCAGGGTGGGCGATCACGATATAACATCAAAACCGGTTATCAAATACCTAGGTATGATGATCGATGCTAGGCTCACTTACAAGGAACACCTTGGAAGAACGTGCGACAAAGCTGCAAAGATGAGCGCTGCCTTCTCTAGAATAATGACAAACATAGAAGGACCCAGACAACAAATGAGTGGTGCAGTCAATCACAATGTACGCGGCACAAATATGGGCGAAAGCACTGAAAATTAAGTCATACGCAAGAAAGAAAGACTAACTCTGTCAACAGACTATGTGCTCTGAGAGCTTGCTGTGCATATCGGGCAGTGTCAGATGATGCTATATACCATATGTCATTGCGGGAATTCTACTAGCAGATATAGTGGCTACTGAGCTACAAAGGACCTACGATGCCAACGTTCGGGAACCCGGAGTTTCAGTCAAAGATATCAAGCTGGGAGAAAAGCAGCACAGCACAAGTGCGTGGCAAGAGAGATGGAACCAGTCTACAAAGGGGAGATGGACCTACCGACTTATACCCGATATTCATAAATGGGTAGAACGTAATTACCGAGTAGATTTTTACTTAAGTCAACTCCTAACTGGACATGGCTGCTTTCAATCACATCTATACAGGTGTGATCTGAAGGAATCTCCCTTCTGCTTAAACTGCGGAGCTGCCAGGGAAGATGCACAGCACGTATTTTTCTATAAAATTGTACACAGAAGAGGACTGGGCTAAGATTATTTGGTCAAATGAGACCAAAATAAACCGATTTTGTTCAGACGGGTGCGAATGGGTATGGAAGAAGGAGGGACAACAACTTTCAAAGAGGCTGTTTAAGGAAATGGTCAAATTTGGTGGAGGTAGCCTTATGCTTTGGGGGTGCATGACATCTCATGGTGTAGGCATGTGCAAGAGAATTTAGGGATGGATGGCCGCTCAAATGTACACAGACATTTTGACATCTTGCCTAAAACCAAGTCTACAAAAATGGGATAAATCGATTGGTTTTGGACGTTACACATTTCAACACGGTAACGATCCCAAACACACAGCCAAAATCACAAAAGATTGGCTAGAATGTCATGGGTTTGAAATTTTGGAGTGGCCTCCCTCAATCTCCAGACTTAAACCCAATAGAACACCTATGGGACTACATTAAAAGGCAACTGCATAACTATGGTGCTGCGGCTAAGACACTGGACGAATTATGGTCCAGAGTTCAGATTGAGTGGGATAATATTCCACCGGAGGTATGCACGAATTCAGTAAACTTCATACCAAGAAGAGTTAAAAGTGTTTTATCCGCTAAAGGAGGCCGCACAAAATATTAAAACAGTATGAAATCTTAAAGTAAGTCCAACGCACAAAATTAACCACATGCTTGTTTTAGTGTATTGTTTTTATTTTTTTTTTTTTTTTCAGAAACATGTATTCAGCAATCAATTTCGGTTTCTTTTAACATTGAAGCCCAACAAGTTTATTCATTTTTATTTTATAAGCAAACATGTAATCAATTATGTGAGTCACTGTATATTTAAAGCTAATGTTCAGAGGGAGACTAAGATGATGAAAGGAATTTCAGGAGGGAGGTTCTAAAAGTGCGGTGATTTGCGATACTTCTTATTTCGGTGGGTAGAGAATTCCACTGACATGTGGTATAAACAAAGAAAGTGCGTTCGGATGCCGAGCAGGAGTATCTTGGTTGGATAATCACATGCGATCGCTGCGAAACTGGAAAGTCCAATTTTCTATAGAGATAGTCTGGTTGGCCACTTCACGTGACTTAGTGGATGCAACACAAAGTTTTGAATTTCAAAAAGTCACCAAAGGAACAGCCGAAGATTTTTATTGAGTGTTGTAATACGTGGTCATAACGTCGAAGATTGTAAACGTATCTGGTAATGTTGTGAAATATAACATTTAAATTTCTTAACGAGTTAGAGTCGGTGTTACAATAAATTTCGCAGCAGTACAGCAGAGTAGATAAAAGAAGAGCTTTAGCTAGTAAAGTAGTGGTTTTGATGGGGACGAATTGTTTTGAGGCCCATAAAACGCGAATGGTAGCATAAACTTGACCAATGCTTGTGGTCGGACCAGGTAAGCGTGTCAATAAAGATGATTCCAAGATTAATTACTTTTTCAATGAAGGTAATCACAGAGTCACCTAGCTTAATGGACGGTTTATGGCAATAGATTTACATTTAGCCGGATTCAGACTCAGATTATTACTTTATGCCCACTGCTGTATACAATACAAATCGTTGTTCATTGCTTCTGACGCCTGGGAAAGTTCAACTAGTGGGCTACTAATAAAGACCTGTACAACATGAGGACGGTGGAGTGTCTGACCACCTGGAGGAGATCGTTAACGTAAAGTAAAAAAAAAAGAGGGCCTAAAATTGATCCCTGTAGTACACCACTGCACACTGAAAGAAGACCTGACGTGTTATATCCAACAACCACACATTGAAGTCTCCCTGTAAGGTATGATTGAAAAAGCTTGGTTGCGGTTGAAAAGAAGCGAAACAAGCTTTTTAGTTTAGAACAGAGGATCGCATGATCGACTGAGTCAAAAGCCTTGGAGAAGTCGAGAAGTGTAAGCAAACTTACTTCTTTCCTATCCATTGCTATGCGTATCTCATCAACAATATTAAGTAGTACGGTCTTACAGCTCCGATTAGCTCTGAACCCAGACTGAGCACCATTAAAGAGATTATTGGCATCGAGAAAACTCTGTATCTGTCTTAAGATCGCTTTTTCAAAAACCTTTGACAAAAAGGATAGGATAGAAATTGGCCTAAAATCTACTGAACCGCTGCCACCTTTCGGAATTAAAATAATCTTGCTTGGTTGTATAGATGTTTGAGGTAAGGCAAAATAAAGGGTAAAAGCAGTTTAACGAACCTGGGATCTATAGTATATTGTCCAAACCTATGGCATTTGATTTAACTGACAGTAATGCTGCAACAACATCAGTATCATCAAGCAAAGTAGGGCTGTAAGTTCTATCAGCTTCTTCGGGTCAGTCAGCAAACAAATCAGCAGGTACATTTGAACTGGTTTTGTTTAAATTCAGAAATTTTGCATTCAAAAGATTACAATCAATGTTGTCGGGGACCTTGCGGTTTTGTTTACCGATGCCTAAATTTCTTAAGTTCTGCCAGACATTTTTCCTAAAAACAAAAAACAAAAAAAATCACGCGCGAGTGCAGTGAAACTGAAATCCACATCCACAGTGCGGGCATCATAACCTTCCTGTCCCTGGTCAAACTGTTGCTTGCACTCAGTCACTGGCGTTGCTGTATTACATTGTCTTACAGCGCGTGCAGTGACTGAGTATACGAGTATGTAACAACCGATGGATAGCGGGCTGTAGGTATGAATTTTGTTGGTGTGCTGTTTCGTATTGTTGTAAGGGCATAACACCTACAACAATTTGATTCCGTAAACCAACTCTGAATTTGTACTTCACATCTGCGGTTAGTAACGTCGGTGTTTGTGTTTTTTGTGTATGTCTTTCTTTATAATGACTCAGGAATTCAGAGTGGATGGCTAAAAAGCAATCACTTTTCTGCGTACGTCCACGGCTGGTAATATAGATCAGCTGTTTTTGCACTTAGTGAAACACAGGTAGACCCCCGTCCACACCTCTCCGATCACTCTGATCTGAAACTACCTGGCTACGAACTAGTGCCATTATTCTTCTCTCACCGCGGTCTCGCCATTTACGTGCGTAGTGATGTAGCTTACCAAATTCAACCACAACGTAGTCCCTGTTTCAATCCGGAATTCAATTTCATGTGGTTAAAATTCCATCTCCGTAAGCAAATTATCCACTACTGCTTTATTTACTGAAGCCCCAAACTGGACAGCAATCCGACTTTTAATGAGGTTGATGTGCTGTCTGACTCCATTCAAAGAATTGTATTCCTGTATCCTCATACTGAAATCGTGATTACGGGCGATTTCAATATACACAATTCTGGGTGGCTTCGACATTCTGGACAGACAAGACCCGAAGGACGGTGTGTTGAGATCTTCTCTGCTGAGCCCATACGAATACCAGACGTTGACAGTCATACCGCCAACACCCTGGACTTATTTCTAACTTCTCACTCTGATAAGTACACCGTTGATGTACTCTCCTCTCTAGGCTCGTTGGACCATTGTGTCATATCAGCTAATTTCTCGTATACCGACCACATAGTTAGAGAAAAGATTCCTAAAAGAACGAGAAAGCCAACTGGAGCGGTCTTAACAGCTTCTTTAGGAATTTTAACTGGTCGTTATGTTTCCTCGATAACGACGTAAATGCCGCTGCTGATATGATCACAGACACCATTCTCTTTAGAATGAGAAACAGTATTCCTCATCGGATGAAGACTATCAAACCAAAAGAAAAGGCATAGTACGACTTGAGCTGTAAAGAGGCTGTCAGGGTTAGAGAAATGTTTTTCCGGTCCTTCAAGACCAGCCCAACTGAGGAAAATCGAAAAAAGTTCAAACGAGGCAGAAATGACTGCAACGACTTTCTTAAGCGTGTAAAATTCCAATACAAGCAAACACTGAGGCAAAAAATACTACAATGTCCCAAAGGTAGTAACAATTTTTGGGCGTTCGTCAAAAATATTAGAAACTCTGCTTTATCCTCCATCCCAACGCTCATTTACAATGACATTCCAGCTGTCAGCTGTTTGGACAAGGCCAATCTGCTAGCTGAACACTTTGCGGCCAGCTCAACACTCCCAGATTGTGCTTTGTCTCCGCCTACATTTGAGTGCGTTGAATCTTCAATGGAACAAGATCTTAACATTCACAAATCCGCTGGTCCAGATTGTGTATCTCCCCTTTTTCTCAAGAGGTGTTCTTCCACGCTGACAAAACCACAGCGTAAGCTTTTTCATCAATCCTACTCTTTAGGACTCTTTCCAAACAGATGGAAAACAGCATTTGTCCAGCCCGTCCCTAAAAAAAGGCGAATCTTCCTCTCTCTCTTGATACAGACCCATTGCACCTTCTTTCCAAGGTCATGGAAACGATGATAAACCGTCAGCTAATGCAATATCTCGAAATACGAAAACTTCTCAATGACCGGCAGTCCTTTTTTCGTAGCAACAGGTCCACTGGTAATCTGATGGCATGTCTCACCGAAAAGTGGAACCAAAGCGTACATCAATCTGGCGAAAGCAAGATAGTTGCACTTGATATTTCTAAGGCATTTGACAGAGTTTGGCATCAGGCTCTTTTGTCGAAAATGCGTGCTTTTGGGATCGACGACTCTCTTCTTCAACGAATTAGAAATTGGCTTTCGGAACGTTCAATTCACGTTGTCTTGGATGGTTTCAAGTCTGATATTCACCAAATTAATGCTGTTGTGTCCCAGGGCTCCGTTCTGTCTCCGACACTCTTTTTAATTTTCATCAACGATCTCTTTTCTGCTACCTATAATCCAATATACATTTTTACTGAAAACAGCACACTCTGCTTTTCATATTCATTCCCGGACTTACGTCTCTGCTCTTCGGCAGTAGAATGGGAACGGCAGCGTATGTTAAGCTCATTAAATTCCGATATCAACAGCATAACCAATTGGGGAACTATCAACAGAGTCGAATTTAATGCTTCCAAAACACAATGCTGTCTCCTGTCGTTAAAGCGAAATTTAAACACCCAGCCATTATCCATGGATGGCACTTGCATCGTCGAAACCGATTAACTTTCCATTCTCGGTATGTGTCTCAATGACAACTTACGTTGGAATGACCACATATTCAGTGTCGTCAAAAATGCTTCGAAATGTCTAGGTTTCCTCAAGCGATGTAAGAAATACTTTACCCCCTCTGATCTGGCCTCAATATATAAGGTATTTATCCGCTCGAAATTGGAGTACAATGCCAACATCTGGTCAGGTGCGCCCAAAACATTTCTGCACCTACTAGATAGGATCCCAAACCGTGCGATAAAACTCATAGGTGATACTAATATCACTCAAATAATGGACACCCTCGAACACCTATGTAATGTCTCGTGTGTCACTCTGTTTTATCGCTATTTCCACCATCAGTGCTATATACTTAGAAATCTCCAGTAGCATTCTGCCCCTTCAAACTTTTAATCGTAACACCCGTCTCGCTATGAATACTCATCAGTATACCGCTTGAGGGTACTCTAAAATATCGTGATTCGTTCCTAAGCCTTACAACTCGCTTTTGGAATGTCCTGCCGATCTCTGTTTCCTGGTCATTATAACCTTCATACATTTAAAACCAACGTTCACCGGTACCTCTGTTTCCATCCTCCCTCATTTTCCTTCGCCCGTGCTGTGTGCAAACATTTTAAGGGTACTAAAAAAACTAATCCCTTGAGCGCGCGCAAATTATAAAAAAAAATAAAAAAACTTCGAGGTAGTTAGTTACTCAGATTGAGGACCGCATGAGAGCTCGGTACCAAATTCGCGCGCTGTTGGCATTCGGAACACATGGTGTACCATGGACCAGTTTCATGTCCGACTGCTACCGTTCCGATACAGATGGGCGAATTGTATGGGAGTGAAAATTTTCATTCGCATATAAGAAAAAAGTTCAATTACCTTGGATCCTCAGTTACAAATAGCAACGAAATCGGCAAAGAAATCAGACGCAGAATTGATCTTGACAAGAGTTGTTTCTTTGGGCTGAGTAGTCGATTAACTAACAGAGCCCCCTCTTGTAAGACCAGACTGGCCCTTATCATCCCGGTTCTGCTCTATGGCGCAGAGGCTCGAACCTTGTCAAAAGCGGGTGAAAAAGCACTTGGTCATTTCGAGAAAAAGACACTGCCTATAGATTTCTACTGCGTTTGCATTGAAATAAGGAATAGGTTCAGCCACTAAATTTTCGGGCTATACAACGACAGCGACATCAGCTTCTACGGATCCAACGTCTGAGACCCATATTGACCGAATGGAGACCACAACTCTAGCCCAAAGGCCCTTCGAGTCTAAGCCCGTATAGAACGACCGCATTTAGAGTGAATGGGAACTTCAATCAACTTAGAGTGTGGCACTGGAGACAGCCAGGTTGAAAGGCTTGTTGGGGTATCATAAGTAAGACATAAGCAATTACATTTAGACAAAAAAGAAATGTTTTAAATGTACACGAAAATATTCTTGGAAATTCTCTATACCTAAGAATTAATCCTCAAAATTTTAACATTCTTTATTAATGCATACACTTCAAAGAATATTTTATATTGATTCCAAACAATTTCGCCACGTCGATCACGGAATGAATTCCAAATTCAATTGGTTTCCCTAGAACTTTTGCAGCTATGTCCAGAACCTTAAATAAAAATTCATAAAATTGTGTTATATTTTATATCAAATCTTGTATACTTACAGGTTTTAATACTTTTCCCACAGTCCTTCCACCAAGTTTTAGACCAGATCCAACTGCACTTTCTCCAGTATGCAAGACCTACAATTTTAATAACAATTTAAATAATTTTGAAATCTATTATCAAAAGATTATTTTTTTGGAATAAAACATACAACTTTGATGACATTCGTTACAGAACCTACGACAACCTTTACCACAGATTCAACAGTTTCGCTTAAATGGAAGATCTGAAATGGATTTTTATTAAAAAAACAAAAAAAAAAAAAACCAAAACTGTAATGTAAAAGTACTTACTATGTATACAACTTCGTAGATAACTTTTCCTAAAAGTTTCAGCACCGATCCCAGCACCGAGAATACTGCTTGAACGACCTGAATTTTAAAATTGTAAATTCTTTCTTGAAATAAAAATAAATACACTGACCAATTTGATGACATTTAAAACAGATCCAACAGCAATTTTTATAATTGATCCAACTTTTTTCGCTATAGTAACACCCTGAAATTTAATTTGATAAAATTGTATTTTTTTTACAATTTCAGATGACCTATCTTAGTCAAACTTTACCAAATGTCCAACTCCTTTGACAATATCTCCTCCGATTTCTCCAACTGTTGCAATTGGATGTAGTACTATTTTCAAGAGCTAAAATTAATTAAATAGAAATTTACATTCAAAAATTCATTGGAATCAAGAAACTTACAAGTTTTACAACTGCGCCCACAGCATGTATAGTACCTTTTACAACTGAACCGGCAATTTTGAATGGCAATGTTATTGTCTTTACAGTCTGAAATGAAAATTGTTTTTGGTATCGCTATTTTCACTCAAGGCACTCAAAAGTAGGTAGGAGACTTCCAGACAGATGTCACAGCCTGGAGGATTCCTTTCTAGTTTCAACTAGCTTCACTTCAATTCAAATCCTTACCAGACTAATAGCCCCACCTACAACAAATTTCACAACTTTAATGATATCTTTTCCGATTTGAATCACAGTGTTAATAGGATGGAATACGATCCCAACGGCCTAGAAATAAAGAAAACCTTTAATATTGTACAATAGTGCATCTTTGGGAATACAAATCCTCACCAGATGAGATATTTCTCCGACAGCATACACTACATCGTCGATTATGCATTTAACCAAATTGGAAACTACTTTAATTGGATGAGCTATGATACTGAAACCCTGGAATTAAATAGAGTTCTAACTTAGGTCCTCCCCCCAACGTAAGCACAAAAATCAAAATTATTACAAAATGCAGAGTTTTTCCTACAATTCCTGATCCCAGGTGTAAAACACCCCCAATCCAATGAGATACACCTCCGATGACCTAAAATTAAATCAAGTACAAGTGCAATATCACTAGAGTAAATCTTGATCAAAAGACATACCGATCCTATAGCGCACTTGATTTTCACAATAAAATTTGAAATACATTCAATAAGATAACCTATAAAACCGTTGCCCTGAAATGTTGGTTTTTATTAGCTGTTATGGAAAATACTAAAATATTTTGTTAAATTTAATAGAGCTAAATTTCTTGGTTAAGATTTAGACCATGGCCTTAAAAGTGGCTTTGTTTATTGCTTACCATACCGCCCATACTGTGCTCTCCTTTTATTAAAACATCTGTTCCCACTTTTTCGCCAGTTTTAATCGGATGTATTATAGCGCCAATGCCCTGAAATTAAAGATAAAAAAACGGAAATGTTGTGCCGTTCTTTAAGACAGGATGCCCCCTACAAAATGTTCTCCTTCTTTTAGTGCATCTTTTCCAAGAGTCCAAGTACCGTCAATTGGATGTAATATAGTGTGTATACCCTAAAATTCAAATAGATTTACATACGCGTTTCTTAGAAAAAGGTGTAAATATGGTTACTTACACTGCCTACACTGCCTACAATGCCACTTACACCTTCATGATGTGAGCTATGTGGCGGGATTACAGGACCAGGACCCTGTAATCAAAATTTTGAAAAAAAAATTTATATCCATTACACAACCAGGAACATTCGTCACTTATGAATTGAAAGTATCAAAATGGCAAGTAAAACGATTTGTGATTACCAGTTGCAATCCTCCACCTTTTCCGAATTTCAAGCCAGCCTTAAAGCCCTGCAAATGAAGTTGAATTAGTGGCATACCTTTTAAAAGACGCTCTAAAATTTTATTACAAATCACTATTGTCTTGTCCTCTTTTGAACAACTTTCACTTACACTTTCCTTGGAGTCCTTTTCACCTTTCGACCCATTTACTGCATTTAAACCCTAAATTAAAAATAAACTTTAAATTCTCCAATTCTACAATAGTTCATTATTTCTTAAATTAAAAAAAAAAAAAAAAGGAAAACTAATTTTTGCATCAGCATCATCTGTAAATTATAATCCCGCACCAACTAATCCTTAAAATAAAAATAATAACAATTTTACCAAGAAAGGGACTAGTCCAATTATCAAAATGACAACAAATATTTTGTTCATTTTTACGAGATGTTGCACGTCTAGTTCGTTCGAGATGGGCAAAGTCGCTTAAATAGTCTGTACTATGGGATTGTACTAAAAACCAATTAAAATTGATAGAGGAAGTTGCTGATAGTAATTGATTAGTTCCGTAAAAAGATTTGTAAAGATATAACCGATTTATATTAATAGAGTTATTACCATAATTCATATTATTTAACTATGTGATAGCTCTGACATGATATTGGTGTCTATGTAGCTAGAATTTTTCTCAAAAAATCTGTGCCTTTTGCACGCGATGTATTTGGCATTATCCAAAAAGCATTAAATATTTACGAGTAGTAATGTTACACGTTTAAAACAATTTTTCAACTATGTCCGGCACTACCTTGTACTTTCCCAGGCTCGCTTACCAGATACGCCTCTCCAACTCAGTCTTGATTTGCTACAGCCTTCGTTTCGGACTTATTGCCAAAACTGGAAAAGGAAAGACTCTCATGAGTAAGACAAGGCAATCTCCTTCTTTTTCCTCTTTTTTAACTAAACGTGGAAAAATGTAACGCGGAAAATGCCTCCACTAATGTTATCGGCTGCCATTTTCCTGCAAGTGGTGAGCGAGCATTTACGTGCCTCAGAACCGTTTGAACTGCTTCTTTTGAGTTATCGTGTTTCTCGTTCAAGTAAGTCCAATCAGCGTGGAATACTGAACAGCGCATCGCCGCTAACAGCTGGCATTGGGCTTGACCTCGAAAATGGTAATGCACGGCTGCTAGTGTGATCGTTGGCTGACAATGGCAGATAACCTTGTAAGCAATTTGCCCGAGGTTGTTTAAGTCACCAATGACTGCTGACAGCACTACTCGTACGTGGGATGAAATTTTCGACAGCCAAAGCACTTGAAGTACTGCTTCTGATGTACCAGAGAGGTCTCCTATTTGACGGAATAGCTGCGAGGGCTGTAGTTCTCCCAAGTCGATGCCTTCGAGCAGTCTCTGTAGTCGTCGTTCTTGGCTCTCTTCATACCTTTGCATGAGTCTTGTTTTTACGGTGGTGTATTTATCCGAAGCTGGTGGTGACTGCAAAGGGTCGGAAACTTTCTCAAAATATCGCCACTTCAGGTTGGTGATAACGTATAAGTATTTCATGTCATCTGAAGGCCTGGAAGGAGCGAGAACGGCTTCGATTTGCGCAAACCACAACGACGGACGGTCGGCTATAACTGAGGCAATTCCGCTGCAACTGATAAACCTGAGACGGTTGACTGTGTCATGATTGGATAAATATTTTCTTCATCTGCTTCTGTTGTGCGCTGCCCCCTTGCGGTGTTGTCGGTCATGTGAGATGAATGCGGATCAACTTGGGATGTCACTCGAAATCCGTTAACACCAGGATCGGGTACTCCTGTACGACAAAACAGAGGGACGAAGTGTGCGGTCGCTAGAGTGGTAACTGGTTGCTGGATCACGCGTTTGAGCTAGTGGCTCAAAAACGGAGATGATTGTCCTCACCAACGATGTTTCGGGGAGACTTCGTGTGAACATCGCAGGTGCAGTAATGCACGGTATCCCGGTACTTCGCTATCTCGGAATGTGGGTCAACTTACGACATACCTGTGGGGAATACATAGGGAGAGCGGCGATAAAACCACCAAGGTAGCAGCCGCACTGTCTAGTTCAGTTTAGTTTTTCAGTTTATATGCATTTTTATTTATATCACTTATTTTATCTTAAATGCTATACAAAAAACGCTTAAAAATTAGCTTAATTAACTTAAAATTATTACTGGCCCCATGCGGGCACTCTAAGTTAAACCTAATACTTAAATTATGTCTTTCGACGTATCTTCCATTACTATTTCTATTCATTATAATTAAAACTAAGAAAACAGTTTTTAAGAAAAACTTAGTAACATGACTTATTTTTTTTTTTAATTTGTTATAAAACTTAAAACTAAAACTTACAAACTACCTAAGAATAAATCTTAATTTACTTAACCCACTTACATCTAATACATAATACATATATACATATGTATATAATATATATTCATAATATATATACGTAATATATAAATACATGTACATACATATATACATATTTTTTTTATTCTTAAATCTAGCTTAATTCTACCTAAAACTACGTAAGCCAGCCATTGGTAGAAAAATTAGGCTGACCCACTTTGCTTGACATGAAGCTACCTATTGCTGGAAGAATACGACGACGACGTATACTCTCCTTCAACAAGCCACCAGAATTGCTGGTGCTGCTGAGCAACATCCCTCCTGTCGCGACTCCCTACCGCCCTACTGAACTGGAGATGCTCCGCACTGCCGTGTGCGACGTCTCTGTCGTAGTTGAGTCGCCTGTCCGCAGCTGTTCGAGCAACGTGGAAGATTAGCGGCACAGCCAATCTGTCTTGGATCAGACCTTTGCTATCTAGGTAGAGGAACGCTTCTGGAGGAATATAGCCGTCAAAGCGAACTCTCTCATGACACATATAATTAGGGTAGTAAGCCCCAGAGATCAGGTTGTTCGACGACATTGCTCTTGCAATGTGCCTTCGAGTCAACTTAACAACAAAATTGTGCACTCTTATTAGGTTCGCCCTATTGTACAAGACCTCATTACGATAGAATTTTATGTACTCAGACTCTGGTGTTCTGTATAACCGAAGACAAGCACTAAGGCTCTCACGTTGAACCACACGGGACATCCAAATACAAGCATAGGCCGGATGAGGGCCATGTAGCAGATCACCTTCACCCTCGCATCGAGTTGGCTGTTATAAAACAGTCTCTTTGTAAGGGCAAAAGCACCTCTGGCTCTGGCCAGAGCAACATCTATATGTTTGTTAAAATACAGATATTGATCTAGCCAGATCCCAAAGAATCTGATTACATTTTGACAAGCAAGTGGCTGGCCATGTTGTCCGACGATAGACAACTTTCGCCAATTCTTTCTGGTATCCCTAGAGGCCCCAGACAAAGGCGTCCTAAACAGAATGGTTCCCGATTTTTGAAAGTTGATTTTCAACTTCCAGTGATCGCAATATAGTTTAATTTTATCGAAGTCACGTTGCAAGAGTATATTAATGACCTCAATCTTTGGACCTGTTCTGTACGCGATTAAGTCGTCTGCGTACGCTATGGCATGGTGAAGCGAACCTATCAGATCACTTGTGTAAATGTTGAACAGGATCGGCGAATTTACAGCACCTTGTTGCAGACCGTTTTTAATGTTAAATGTTCCAGCGGAAGTCACATCGCCATTCTTCACGATGAACTGTCTACTGGAGAGCATATCAAAAAGAATATACAGCAGTGGTTTACTAATACCCAACCTGTTCAGCTTGAAGAAGAGTCCGTCAACCATACGGTGTCGAAGGCCTTCTCCAAGTCAATCAGGCAGGCACCAGTGCACTGGTTCTTGCCTTTGTTCCATTGGATATCAGAAACCAGTTTAGATCGGAATGAATGATGTCATGCCACGCCTTGAAACCGAATTGATTATCCGGAACGATATGTTTATCCTCAACCCACTTAGTCAGGACTCTATTGATCACCTTCTCGAAAATCTTACTGATGTTTGGAAGAAGACTGATCGAGCGGAGATTCGCCGGATTGGAAGTATCTTTATTCCTTTTGGGAATGGGATGTACCACCGCAGTTTTCCAATGCGCTGGATAATGTGCATTATTCCACCGCTTCTAGTGGGAGATGTCGAAGCACAATTTTCGGTATTTCATCGGTTCCGACTGATTTCTTACTTCTAAGCGATTCGAAGATCGTTTAGAGCTCTTACTTCGAAATGAACGGTGGTAATACCGTTTCGTTGGTGATGACATTATTTGCCATATTCTCGTCACTGAACTGGGTGAAACCCGAGTTCTCGAATCGCCAATTCACAATTTCATTTCGAAGGCAGAAATTGTGCACAAGGACTCGACTCTCCAGGTCGTGGTTCGGGCCAATGATGTCATTCGCCTTGTACACTTCCTGGAAAGTCGCTCCTATAGCCTCTACCTTCTCCTGCGGATCCTCGATCACAAAGAAGTTGTCATCATCAACTGCCTCATTTGGATCTATACCTGCTGCTACAAGAATTTGTTCGTTGTTCGTCGTTCGGGCGATTTTGAGACATGGAAGGTCGTTTTGATTATTTCTCCGAAATATTTTATTTATTTGCGGGAACATATTCGGGTTGCTGGTGTTTACAGCCCGAATTTTGTTGTTCCAATACAAACTTACAGAATTTCTGTAATTTTCCTTTATTAATGTTTGGAGGTTTTTAATCGACGACTTCAATGTCATGATCTCCGGGTTATGTCTGTCAGTAAACTGTCTGTACAAAGTCTTCGTTGTCAGTGTTTTGATACCGAGGTATCGTTTTGTTCATAGTTCGTTTAATTGTCTCGTCCATAGCCGCACTGTCTAGGCTGATGCCCAATTGACACGGGCAGTTCAACGATGTGGGTGGCAGTAGCTTAAGTGGTAGTGGACTGGCTTCCAAATCGGAAGGTTCGGTGTTCGAATCCCAGCCTTGCCCGAAAGACATATTCATTTTTTCAGTGAACGAAAATCAAGCAAGATGAGAGTTGGAATCAAGCCAACTTCCACTAAGAATCTAGTCTCCACAATGTTGAATGCCACGCATGGAGCCCAAACATTTTTCTTTCTCTCTCTATCCCATTTTCCAAAAAACATAACACATGCTGAGGCATTATAAGTAAAAAAAACAACGCATGTCTACACCACATGGCATCATTCATATGCGACTATTGCCCTGCGGTGGATGCTGAATGGCGAACCATGGTCGCCTACCCCCGCTTGGTTGGGGGCGGGCCTGTGTCTACATGTTGAAACGGAACCAAGCTGCGCTAGTTGTGTATATCTCTAACTCCTCCAGGTTGCCAGCAGGGTAAAGCACCAGATCGAACAGTCGCTATGATGGTCTGAATAGAAGCCACCGATAAGAGACCACGGTATCCTTCGGGGTACTTGCGGTGGGTGTCTTTTAGACTGAGAGACTATCTTGCTCGTTACTGTCTCAGGGTTTTAAGATCCCGACCGGTGGCTCCACCCTGGAGTAATGCTAACGCGGTTGATTAAATGCAAGCGGCAAAAGGGGATTTTAATGAGTATCACATTGGTTCGAGCCCAGCCATTGCACAAATCTCATACTTACGGTCCACTCTTATGGTTTCTACGGCAAAAAAAAACCTGTAAACCTTAGCAAAAAATTGGTAGGAAAAGCTGGTCATGATTTTGTCCTCTCCTTGACAAGCGAATCCATTCTTTTGTTTTGAGCAATGAATTTCATGTAAACTTTGGGCTTAAAAGTGTAGTGATAAGCCTCCTCAAAAAAGGGAAGAATCCGATAGCTGACTAATCTGACTACCTCATCGGAATTTGCCACGGCACCACCCTTTTTCGCGAATACTAACTAGTCATGCAACTATGGTTTATCTCCACAAGTCCAAATTCAAATCTCGCCATCTGCCTCATCGTGGGCTTATCAGATTGCTTATGAGACCTACATATGATGACCTGGCATGAAAGGAAGGTAAGGATCTGAACTTAATCTCTCTTTATTTATGTAATACTGCAGACAAGCTTAAAGTAGTATTTCTTACCTCTAACGGGACATGACTTACATCGTAATCTGTCATACGAAAACCATGAGCTTGACTTATTACAAAGATCATGAGCTAGCCTGAGAAAACCGATTGATGATACACCCGGAAACCAGGAGGAAATTGTTTAAATTAACATGACTTATAGGACAATAACCCAATCAACGAAGCTGGGGACCTTTGTTGCTTATAATTCTTCATTTGAGAAATTAATTTTTCAACATGTTTAAAGATGGCTCGACTGTCAAATCTGATAGTGCTGTTGGAATCGCCCCATGCTTTGGCATTGTTGAAGACACCCTCAATAATGAGGATATTCTATCAGACTGAAATTTCTTGAAAATAAACATGCATTTGAACCCAGGTAATCTAGAGCAAGCTTACATCTATGCTCTGGCGAAGATGTGTGTCAATCTGGATTGGTTTTCAGAAGGGATGGTGATAGATAGGATGGATAAGAGAGGCATGGGATCTTCTTACTGTCTTGGGTATAAAAATCACATTGACCTGCATCCGTAACCTATAAATGTACACCAAGTCTAGACAGCTATATAGAATTCATCTGCTGTACAGCTCTCTCGACCAAAAGAGAAGAAAAACACTTCTTGGTAATTTCTTCCGTGATAATCGTGAAATAACGACCAGCAGACTCATAAGTCTGCTTAGTAATTTTCATAATTTTAGATCCTCGTGACATTCTGGCTTTGAGATCCAGTGGTATCACAAACGGTCTTTTCTGACCTAAGTAAGTGGGCCTCTCGATAAAGGCTACCAGTTAACTCTACCGAATGGAACCCATCAGGTATAGGTTGTTATCCCAGGACTGTGGGTAGAAAGGTCATCGGTGTGAAGGACCTTACATGCTTTAATTCAGCTATTGGTCAAACAAAATTATCTTGTAGGATCCATGTACTCCTTTTTTTTGAAAAATACTTATGTAGGTTCAAGATTGTCTGAAGAGAGGGACAATAATTCATTCAAATGTGTACACAGAAAGACTGAGAACCCTTGCCTTGTCTCAAGTTCAAACTTATTTAAATGTGCATTACACTGCTCTCTTATGAGAACAGATTGCCCAGAAAAAGTCCTGCCTATTTCCAACTTTAAATTACTTTCCTTAAATGTTGTATGCTGAACTCATTTCAGTTACGAGTAAGGTTTGCTGTCGAAAAGCACTTAACATATGACATCAACATTATTTTGCATTTATTCGTGCTTAATGGTTTTTCATTTCAAGAAGAAGACAGCTTTACTTTTCAAGACCATTCAACTCCCTTGATACCAGGACAACTCTAATAGCGTAGCGTACATCTATGCATTCTCTGACAAATCTGGAGCTTCAATTCACATTCTCAGGCACGTGCATTGAACTGACGCATTCATTTGAGCACAGATTGCACATTGAACCACCAAAAGAATCATAAGGACGACTCAAGTGTGTATACAGCTATGTGAGGATATATTTGTGTTCTCATCATATAATGCACGGCATTCTTTTTTAACATACACTTTATAAATACATATGTAGGTATTGTATGAGTACTCGTACGTACAAGTGTACACATCCGCATAAAGGCTCGAGTCCCCATCGAGTCGCAGCTTCTATGTCATGGTACCTTCAAAATATTCATCCCTCCATCCATTAACCTAAATACTTTGAATGCGATTGTCTTCCTCATTATTTTCTAGTTATTCAGGCATTCTGGCTGCGTACACTACTCCTCCGCGTCACCTAGGTTTATCCCTCTTGTAGAAGAGAGAAAAAAAAAAAATTGTATAAAATGGATATACAACATCGTCAAGGACGTCAGGATAACACCGCCACACCAACCAACCACTGTCATCATCATAGCCAGAGTTACCTCAATGGCACCTCGTAGTCGTTGTTCTGTTTCCCATTGCGTCGACATCGTCGACGTCGTCGTCGTTTTCGTTGTCGTCGTCGTCGACAGTCATCAACTTTTAAGGAGACCGCACTTTATACATCAGTGGGATCCTGGGATTCTGGGATCTACTCCACTCAACTCTACTCTATAGCGAGTTCAGGTCCTTGCTATGACTATCATATAGTGGGGACAGATTTTGACCTGAAAAAGGTATGCTACGAGTACTCCATATCCATAGCGTAGTGAGGTTTCGTGCGCATAAATCAAGCCAGGTGGATGGTCGGAGTAGAGTGCTGAAGAAACTTTAAAGTTCTGTCGCAGCCAGATGAGTTACCATCAGACTTACCATCAGAGTCCTGATTTAATGTATTAAATGGATGTCCTGCTGTAACTGGCGGATTGTGTTGTGGCCCATAACGTAAATGGTAGGATGTGTTTGAAACGATTACGGTGAATAGGGTGATTATCTTGTTGAATAATTTAGTTATTTTTATTTTAGGTATTCTTTCTTCAATTTTCCGTTTTAAAGAAGAAAAGGGTTTTTGACCTGCTCATGATATATTGATTGCTTCCTGCCAGATATTTTTCCACGAATTTTTTTAAAGTTGGTCGAATATCAGGCTTGCTCATGTCTGCTGAATAGGTTTAAGCAAAATTCCGAATTAATAATTAATGAATCCGCAGCGAATTTGGAAAATTGTTTCTTATTCTTAAAAGTTTCGGACAGGTGTGTTGTAATTCAGTATGCCAGGAGTAGAAATAAAAATAGGTCTGCCTACGTATCAGCGTTGCTATTGTATAGGTTTTGCAGTTGAAGGTTGAGATGGGTGGTTGCAAAATGCTGAAATCACCTACTCCCATTTGATCCATTCTAACAGAACACTTAATACTGTCTGTCAGTTCATACCAACCAAAGGCGGGGGTGGGTTTCGAAGGGCATTTTGGAAGGTAATTGCATCGCCAGGTAGTATCCGAGAAACCCCTCTAATAAAATACTTCGTCCGGGGCATGTCCGACACATGATACATGATAGGTGGCAAGACCAGCGTCCTTTGGTGAGATGCTGGACAATGATTTAAGTTTCCGAAAATAAGATCCAGGATTTCGTACGGAAAGCTGTACTCACCAGGGTATTTGTCGATAAATTCTCCACAAGCACATTCCGACCTGTCAAGTTAAGTCAAGTACAGCTAGCATCAGTAAGATCACGGGTACAGATACCCGAAAGCAAAAATAACTTTTAAAAATTGAACAGTGGGAGCTCTCGAATAAGACCTGAAACAAGGGCTACTCGGTGTCAGCATTCGTCAACCAAGGAAGGGGTTGCGTGTCGCTGCACAAGTCAATCGCATATAAGATCGACCTTACATGTGTCAAATCCAAGTTTTCTCCTTAGAGGATTCGGCGGTAAAGTTTTCGCATCGGTCGGAAAATTTCATGTGGGATATCCGTGGACCAGGAACTTCGAAGTGTGACGTCTTAGTGGTTCCAATGAGAGTCAGTCGTTGATGATCGGCCGGGCCCTTCTTTACCAACCTGAATCAAAGATCGATGAATCTTTTAGGAAACTATTATTCAGGGGTCAAGAGAATTAGAGAAAAAAGGATGAAGTCGATACGAAGCAAAGGAAGCAAGTACCTGCTTACTCGAAAAAAACGGACAGCTACCAAAACTGCCAAAGGTAAATTAAATATTGAACAGAAAAACATGATGTTGGCAAAATTAACTTGGAGAATGGTGCGAAAGTGTAGCACCTAGTCGACAATTTCCGTGACTGTTTCTCAAAAAAAAAAAACAAAAAGAAGCGGGATTGCCGAGAATCGAAAAGAGTGTTAAATTCAATTTCATTCCTGTGTTCGTATAGCCGTATCAGTAACCCTTTGCCAAATGGGTGGCTTTCGCCAAAAAGCCGTCAAAATGGCATCTGCGAGTATATGAGGTAGGAAATGGAACCCTCGAAGCATTTCTGAAAATTTTGGAACTCCAAATCGATTTGAAGAACTATGATCCTGGAAAGATAAGATATGGCACCTTTAAATTGAAGCGAATTTCCCACTCAAAAATGGAGATGTCCATGCTCGGTGATCAGCAACATTGTTACGAAGCCAAGGCTAGCTCACTCGTTGGTATCAGAGCTCAGTACAGCGATCATTCGGAACAGACATTGAAAAAGTGTTAAAGGCTTTGAGCAGTAAGGAGTACTTTGGAACGCTGAACTTGACTCCTGGGTACTACCAGATGAAGGCAACACGAAAAACAGACGAGGGGTCATTCGAGTTCAACCGATTACCATTCCAACTTGTGAATGCTCGGGCGTGCTTTTAATCGTGCATGAATTCGATAAAATCAGCTTCAGGGAAGATATCTTGAAATCTATCTAGTTGGCAAAAGCGGCTCTGTCTCCTGAAGGTTCCTAACTTCAAAGTAAGTTCATACTGATTTCCGGAAGCAAATATTCCATTGGTATCCGAGACTAGACTGACCATGAGCTAGGGAAAGTCGAAGGCTTTTTCAACGAGATGAGGCTGTCCATGGGCCTAACTGGGTTCTTTAGGATGTCTGCGACGAACTATATATATTTGACGGGATTGTAGAAGGAACGGCCTGGGTTCGTTTGGGTACCGCCTCAGGGAGTAGTATTACAACATCTAAGGAAAGCCCATTAAAATCCGCCCGTACAGACAATTCATATTCAGGGGCAATACGAGTTGAATATACTCGTAGATGCATCACCAGCCTAGATTACTGAAATTCTGCTCCTTATTTTAGTCGAAAACTGACGGTGAGTGTTTAGTTATTATCGGCAGCTTGGGACCACATTGTATTGAGTTTCTAGATGTTGAAGGTAATGGCAGACTGCACTGCATTTGCTGTGACGAAGAATGGCGGCGGAGATACTGTATTATGTAAAAGAGACTTTCTTTTTCCAAATGATGCACCCAAGCATATAATAAGGGATGCGTAGAGTGCGCAGATACCTCTGTCGTTTGTTACTTTTCATCTGAACCACCTCGGACCCTTCATAAGAACAAAGGAACCCGATTAGATACGTTTTTTCTTTGGTGAGCGGCTTCAAAAATTACCTTTTGTCCTATGAGCAGTCAACAAGTCGGCGAATACTAATATCCCTGCAAATGACTAGATGAAGCGCTGTAACTGAACGATCATGGTGGTCCTGAAGTATGCGCAGTCTGAAGAGAAAGTCTGGACAGTCAAAACTGTTGAAAACATTGAAATGAAGACTCAAGATGGCAAGTGCCGATAAATCGATACCGTGATACAAGTTGCCAGATGGCAAGCAAGTATGATAACAAAATTTTACTTGGGATCCCAGTGCGAAAGGTGGTAAAAAAGCATCATCATCGTGAATCATAACTTCCACGACACGTCAGTAAGCAACAACTTCTGTCTAATTTAAGCACGCTCCAAACACCCTGCATATATACATGTACAGAGGAGCAAAATTCAACTCTGATAGTAAAATTCCATCCAGAAGTTAATTCTGCAAGACGACCATTGAAAAAGAAATTAGACGGCGGATGAGAGACATTCTGTCATGTATTCCCTGCCCACAATATATATTTACGTCATACAGGCCCCTGGGATAATGCTATTAGTGTACGTACATCAACCGCTATCAACAGTAAAGTTGATAAGAATGGATAAAGTCATGCTCGGTAACTTGACTATCAGCCTTATACCAGTATATCTCATCTGTAATACAAAAAAGCCGATTATATCGTAAAAGCTCTCGATGCACGTCTTTGTTTAAGGCAATATGCATCTTTCTCTTCAACGTAGTCTGTGAACATTTCAAGCCTTTCTCTATCACATCAATCGGGACGTACGAATGTAGCCTTCGGTTTGGCAGATCAACCTGGACAGCATCGACATGATCAGCCCACAGCAAGCGGTTGTCTTTTATCAGCAGTTGACAATAAAATATCATAAGAATATGCACTAGCTTTAAGTGTTGCATCACAGAAACCGAAAGAGAGGTTTTCGTCAACTTCCGGGTAGGAATCAGTGCAATCTGAAGACAGATCATTGACATTTATTCACTTGCAGACGCTGTACAGCTTTAGAGCTCCGTATCTTCTTTCCTCCTCCAAATCCCACCAGCGTAAACAGGACCAACAATTCTCACATAGCAGCCCAAGTTCTTGTCTAAGCTCTGTTTCGACGTCAGAGATCTCGGTCTTCGAGCTTAAAAAAAATTCAAAGACTATAGGTCATCGCTATAGATGAGGCCATGTGCGGTTAGGGCCAATCAGATCGTTGTCAAATGGTTTTAGCCGCTTACACAGTACGCAGACAAGATTTTGTTCGCGGTTCTTAGGAGACTAATGGCACAGTTTAGACGGTTTCCTCTTTTGAGTCGGACAAATGATCCTAGGGCTCTATTTACCAGTTACATATTTCTTCAAACATGGACATGAGTTCGTGTATTTTCTGTAGCCCATCACTTCCGGTTAGCTTAATTATCCCGGCCCGTAGTCCACCCGGTGCAGCAGCCTTGCCGTCATCGCCGTCCTGCACCATGTGCGCGAACAATTAAGCATTTGGCTGAGCGTCTCGTGTAAACTGAATGCACTAGAGATGTCGCAAGAAATGACCGGCCTCGTATTGCTCGCTCGACCTAGAATATCAGTGCTGTGGGCGAGGACGTCCGAGAGAGTCCACAAATGTTGACGAGACAATGGTGGATACAATTTGGCATCAGCAGACGTTTATTGCATTTTTGGGATGAAAACCCTGGATTCTTCACCCAGGCTGAATGGTTCATTTAATGACTAGATCGTACCGTCTCCCGGAAACTACGCCTGAAGAAATTACGCCAGATTTGTTTTTGGAAAAAATGCCAGAAAATATTTTTGTTTTCAAATTTGGAAAAAATAGCAGAATTTTGTTTGGAAAAGATGCCAGACAGATGTTTTCGGGTGGTTTTCCATTAACGGGAAAGTAAAATAAATAAGAAATGGTGACGTAAAATAAGGCCCAACGAAATAAGACCAAATGTTTTTTTTTTTTTTGTTTACATGAATTTGCATTGATATCAGTAAACTGCAATACAATTAACAGCTACTCGTATTACATAGGCGCCCCTGCCTGACAGTTTTTGGGGTACCCTTAGCGGAGCGACGAAATAGCGTGAGCGTCTAAACCACCCCGGAAAGTGGACTTTAAACAAATAAATCGCGCGAAGCGCTGTACCTACTCCCTCTTTGCTGGCGTTATTTTTTTTTTCTAAAGCGAAATAAAACCAACTTGGAAATTTGGTGTTATTTCCAGATTTAAAACGAAATAAGGCCAAATTTTTCATTTTTGGCTTCATTTTGTTGGGCCTTATTTCACGTCACCGTCAGAAATATTGTTTCTGGTATTTTTTCAAAGCATGTTTTCTCTGGCGTTTTTTGGAAAAAAAGGCCTGAAATTTCGGAAAGATAGCCAGAAAATTCTGGCTTTTCTCCTAGGAAAAAAGGCCAGACTTGTATAGAAAATTTTCTGGCGTTTTTTCCATAAAAAAATTTGGCGTTATTTCCTCTTACGTAATTTCTGGGAGCCGATCGTACCCCGTATTTAACTGTCTACATGTTGTAGCGTGGGTTTAGATTTTAACTCGCCCAAAAGAAGAAAAATTAATTTTTTTTTCTTACGCCACCACCCTTTCGGCGAGTGATGGCTTACCTCCAAAAGTAAAATCTTCTGCCTATGCAAAAGTCTACGAAGCTAATGTTCTTTGTTCTGGAGAACGCACTATAAGCTTTTATTCTTCTATGGAACGCCGCAGTATTCATCAAACCAGTGAAGGTGGTCAGGTGAAACTCAGCACATCGGTTGTGAATTTTCTGCTGACTTCTTGGCATGCCGCTTGACTCTAGCACTAAATACGGACTGCATATGACTTGTCGAGAAAATACACGATCCGCAAAAGTTCTGACGGTTTGTTCCTATTACAGAAGTTCATTGCTAAGCCTCCTTACACTATTACTCCATTGTTGAGGCGTCTGAGGTATCCATAGATTTGTACATTCTTAGGACATTGCTCATATGTTTGATAGAGGATATTGCCGAAACAGAAGCTTCGATATCTTCTTCGGTGGAGGTGTGATCGCGCGTCAAGCTGACGTTGTGAAATTTTGCCCTGATCTGGATTTTTACAAGAAGTGCTCAGGCTGCCAATGCTGAGAACGTGGCTTGCTGAGTGTAAGGCAATGATAGTGAGTGCAAAAGAATCTTCCGGGGCAAATTGTATACAATTTGGTAGTTTGCTAAAGGGATTGCTGATACGAGCATTGAGGTTATACACATGGAGTGATTGCCTGAGTTCCATGCCTGGTGAATTCCTTCCCAGAGCGGAACGTGTTGAGGCTTCTTCTTTTGGGGAGTCTGTTCCTCCTCAACTAAGAGCTGCCGAAGTCGAGTATGGTGTCTTACTTCTTCGTTCCAGGAGATCTCCTGGAGCACATAGTATGATCGGAGAGATGGTAAAAGCCATCTGGAAACCCATTCCCGATTACCTGCTTAGCACATATAGCTAGTGTGTTGCCCGAGGCTATTCCCCTTCAAATTGGAAGGAGGCGAGGGTGGTTGTACTACTGAAACCTCCCCATAAGGCTACATCTGATCCTAAATTTAATCGGGGCGTAAGCCTGGATAGGATTGCTGAGCCGGTTCCTTCTGTCCAATGTAACTTTAAAAACGGTCTTTTGATAAAGACTGCGTTCAGAATAGCAGTGATTATTCATTTTAAGGTCACCTTTGACAATTTAAATTTGCAAAGTGTTCTGACCAGGACTGCCGGGAAATCGGCTTATGGAAAAGATATTTTTCTAGCCGGCGCGCTTTTCCACAATCTTCTCATAATAGGATTTGTGTAAATGTAGAGCTGGGCTGCCCTCAAGGATCCATTTGTGGTCCGTTTCTTTGGAACCTTTTCCTTCTGGAAGTTCAGTATCATGGTGAACTTGAAAGAATAGGGGCGAGAGTGCTGCGATGGGACGAAAGCGTGGGTGTCAGCATATTTCGGGAGAAGACTGTGGCAACGCTGTTTCACGGCCCATTGAAAGAAGTGAATGGTGTTAGCCTTAGGTATGTGACTAAGATCAAGTATCTTGGGATACAGATAGGTGAATGGATGAATTTCTCACCTCACCGCATCCAGTAGCACAACACTGATGAGTGTTGTGGTCCAGATAAAGCGCATTTTATGGACTAACCTTTTTTTGCTTGTGAAACATTTAGAGCATCGGCTTGGTACGAAACGTATTTACGTATGCATTACAGGTGCTATTGGGGGTGCCTCCGTTTGACTTGGAGGTGATACAACACAAGGTTGACAAAGGATTACCGTTGACAAATGTTGATTTGGTCTCCTCAACGGAGGTGGAAGATTTGTCCAATAGGGAGTGTACGTTCCTGATTTCCGAATGTATCCGGTATGGATAGCAATCCAGATGGGACATGAGCGTTAAAGGCAGAATTACTTGCAATTTTCTTCAGAACGTGTCGACCATGATCATGACTCGACTACCAGAGCTGAACTGAGTTAAAACCAGTCTGGGCTTTCTGCTATCCGGGCATAGCTTCTTAAATGCATTTTTGCATAAAAGAGGCCGTAGCGAGGTGGCAGGTTGCTCATACGGAGCTCCCCTTGGACAAATATTCTGTACGTGTGTCCAGTCTGCTCAGATGTTAGGGGTTTGCCAGCTATGGGCATTACCTAAGATGGTGTGGCCTGGGATGTCAGCAGTGTTCTCATTTACATAGCGAAATTCAAATGGATTGGTAGCTTCGCAAATGAGATTTTCCGCCTTAGACGACATAGGTAGTCAGCTTGTGGCAATCATAGATTAGTTTAAGGTTGGACTAAAGGCGCCAGTCCTGAGCTGCAAGGTGCTTAAATGGTTGCGAAGCTCGACCAAAAGCTAGGAGTCCGGGGACTACTGGAAATTTAGTTCCAGCCTGATGTAGAAGTTGGCTCATTTGTGGGAGTATCGTGGTGGCTGTAGGTTATACGCAAAATCGCGGGGGGCTTAGACCGGGTGGGGCCTGGACATCCCTTGGTTCGTCATATATTTTAGTGTGCTACGGTTTATGTTCAACCATTTGATGGATGTGGAACTGATAGGTTTGCTCAATGTGGAGTTGCACTGAAACCGGATGCCATGACCCATAGAATGGTTGAGATAGGCCTCGACCCTTTAACAAAGGCGAAATTCGTGCCTTACACATGACTTCAAATCTGGTACTGGTGGTGGTACTTATACTACTCGAAGGGTGCTGATAAACGCATTGTTTTGATATATCGTACGAAGACGTAGGATTGAGTCTTCACGGCAGTTACCTACGTCAAACACTGGTGGCATCTGTTAGTCTGCCGCTTAAGACCAAATAGATCCTGCTTTGATATTCGGTGGCTTTCACCGTAGTTTTTCATCCTCCTTCTGTCCATTCAGTCACACCGCACCTCCTGGCTGTCGGTACCAACTGAAAGCCTCTACTGGTTGTTCAGCTACAGGTACAATACATCGTTGTACTTTTTCATCTGGCAAGGTTGTCAACAGTGAATCCGTCCTTATCCAGTGGCATTAGTTGCAAGAGTAGTGTTTTTATGTGACTGGGTGGTGAGAGCCATAGACAACCCTCGACCTGTGGGGGACTAAAGCCTTTCGGGAACTACGTGAATACTGGAAAAGGTACCATTTATTATTACCAAATCTCTTTCTCATGGTCAGGATCATGTTCTGAAAATACTTTTTAAACTCTCCGCCAAATATCGCACGTTGAAGTGGCTCATATTAGGTATCTGCCAAGATGGCTGTTAACGACATCGTTGAGTCAAACGAGAGCTCATCCACCGTACGTCTTCCAGTATAGCGAAACAACCTGTGTTGATTTTTTCTTTCTGCTCGACAGAAGGGAGATCAAGTCAAGGAGCTCAGTACCCGATGACTACCAAAAGTACAATTGTTGTTTTGTCATAGTTATAGCACAGCACATATCGAGGTTGATGCTGGTCAGTACCAACTCTAACCGCGCAATATCCAACCATCAGATATCATTAGTCTTGATTTATTTACTCGTTGGAACTTATCTGCATCATTTAAGTATAGTTCATGCACACATTCCACTACCTCCAAACGGTTTCCTTAGTTGTACCAACTAAGTCCTTTGGCTTTGTGTTCTACAGATCTACGCCTGTAGAATTTTAAAAAACAAAACTCTGCACACCTTTACCTTCAATTACCGAAAAAAAAAACTATTCCTCTTCTTGCTTGTAATTGAAAGATGTTTTTTGTTGTTGCAATATTCAAGTCAGACAGATGACATCCAGTTTCTGTTTATGTACACAAAAACCTTTCCTTTGTCCTCAAAGTCTATTCAATTCATACATTACGAACTTGAGCCATAACATCCTAGTACTTCAAACTAAAACCACCATCCTCTACCGACACCCTCTCGCAGTCAGTTGAATGCCTCAAACTCGTGTAACAATTATTGAAGGTCTCCCTCTATTTATACTGTGTTTACTATGTATCCAAACTGGATCAAGGGTGTAACCCAATTTTTTCCTTTTAAAATTTCCAAACCAAGCACACATTTCATTCACCTCTTAAAGATTGCATAGAAAGTCGCTTCAATCACATACGAGTACCACGAGCTTAAAAAAAAAAAATAAATAAAAATAAAAAAGGTGCAAAAAAATATTAATGTGCAATTCTATGTGTGGTGAAAAGAAAACATTAAATTCCACTAAAGTCACAAACACCCGTACCCGCTCCTATACGGGCTATTTGTAACATGAAAAATTCATTTCGACTCCTAGTCATAGTTTGTGCAAAGTCACCCTCATCACTTTGTTAAAGTCAATACCTGGGATGTGGATAGGGGATGGCAATGCATTCAAAATGAAATCCACATACTCACTCACCGAGTTGATTAAAATAGCCGCAGCTATTTCAGAGCTCCTATCCACCAAAGATACGAATAACTAGGTAGAGAGCACCAAGTCAATGACTTGACACCAAAGACCAGGCTAAAACCCTCATGTCTACCCATAATCTAGATGAGGTTGATCCATATGTAGGTGCATAAATGCAATCCAAAGGGGAGCATCCGAAGGAAAACAACAAACTTTAAAGTCAGAGAAGAACTCGAACCTAAACTCGAACTACTCGTAGAGTAATTGTTTTAAAAGCTCCTTTGAGACTACTTAGTGGATGTACCCCAAATTGCATTGGTCCTCTTTAAACTGGAATGTTTTAGTCGCGTTAGTTAAGAACACTGTCTCACTTTAATAGTGGTAGTGGTGACAAAGTTTTGTCCGCACAAAAATATGTGTTTATTTGTTGTTTCAGCCTTTTTGGAATGGCATTTGAGGACAACTTTGACCAGGTCAGACAATGAGGACAAATTTTCGATACAGTGTGTTGGAAAACATGGTTGACTGAAAATCAATTCCGCAACAATTTAGATAGAAAAGATATATCTAGAAACCAAGACTGAAAAATACGAGGGTAGTCCCCGAAGTACCCGACCTGATGTATAGATGGCGGTTGTGGTTAAGAAAGACAATTTGTAGTAAGTAGCAACCTTATAAAGCTTAAATTTGAAATTTGACATGCTGTCAAATGTTCGTCAGCCATCAAAATGAATTGGCCATCGTTATGTGCTACAATACTTTCATTTGAAAGGTCTCAATGCAGCCATCATCAAAATGGAACTGGCTTCTACTCTGGAGAATTCTGCTCCTTCGTTTACAACAATAAAATATTGGATGGCAGAGTTTAAGCAAGGGCGTGCGAGTTGCCAAGATGAACATCACAGTTGTCGACCAAATGAGGTGAGATCACCAGAAATTTTGGAAAAAATCCACAAAATGGTATTGGATGACCGCCGATTGAAAGTGCGTTAACCAGCAGATATAGTAGGCATTTCAAAAAGCTCTGTACATCGCATGTTAACTGAAACATTGGACATGAAAAATCTGTGCGCAACATGAGTGCCGCGATTACTCACAATGGAACAATCGAGTGTTTGGAAAAGTCACACAGCAATAAAGCCGAGGTTTTGCGTCGATTTATAACCATGGATGAAACATGGGTCCATCACGTCACACCCGAGACAAAAGAATCGCCAAAACAGTGGATTCAAAGGGGAAAATCGGCTCAGTTTTTTGGGATGCGCGTGGGATAATTTTCATTGATTATCTTCAGAAAGCAAAAACAATCTACGACGTGAATTATGCGAAATCAAGAAAAAAACCGACCGCATTTGGCGAAGAAAAGTGTTCACTCATCCGACATCGCGATAGCCAAAATCAATGAGTTAAAGTACGAATTGCTTCCTGCCGCACCCTATTCGCCAGATTTAGCGCCCTCGGATTATTTTCTATTTCCGAATTTTAAAAAATGGCTCGGTAGTAAAAGATTTGCCAACAGTAATGAGGTGTAGTCTGCGGTTGATGGCTATTATAAGGAGCTCGACGATTCTCACTATAAACAGGGTACAGAGGCTATTGAACATCGCTGAGAAAAGCGTAATGAGCTAAATTTGTTGTGTTTTCTTTGTTAGGTTGGATACTTCTGGGACTACCAGTACTAAATGGGAAGAAAATCATATGCAGGCACTTTAAAACCTAAGATGAGCCTAAGCCATCTAACGAGACTAAGAAGTCTGTATGTTTCAAATCTGAACGTCAATTCACTGGAGTAGCTAAGGAACCGGGAACGAGTATATTAACGCGTTAACACGAACTTTTAATTAGATTTAATTAGAACGATCCAGAGAATTGCTGGATCGGGATATAATCCATTGAGTTGGGTTATTCCCCGAGTTCTTTCCCCCCAACATTGTGGACCTTCTATCGGGCTTCCTTTTCTTTTCATTAAATTTTGGAAAAACGTGTAGTTAGTAAGATGTTGGGAACATTGTATACGGTTGGAAACTAAGGAAAGCATTTAACGCTCAACATGTCGGTGAGCTCATTCCGGGAATAATTACCTATTCCAGCGTTTGTTGCGGTAAAGAAATCAAGTGTCGAAATGTGGGAGATAGAGCTCCTACATGAGCTTGCAAACGAAAGCTTACAAAATGTTATTACGGAACGGAACAAAATAGATAAGATCATAAGCGTATCAAAAATTAGAGATCGACTAATGCTAATAGAGCCGATAATATGAGTAGAACACGAAATTTGCAATGTTTTAAGCGCCCACGCTCCGCACCTCAGTCAGCAAAAGAAAGAAAAATGTAGTGTCAAAGGAGAAAATGTTACTTTGTAATTTACAACAGTTATTCGTTCAGCCTTAACATAGACATAGCAATGCTCTCAACTTGAGGTTCCTGTCTAAAAATTCATAATCTCAGATCCAATATGGTGGAGCAAAAACTTTATAAAATTTATTTTGTCTAAAAATGCGTACTTGCGGATATTTGAGGTCGTTAATTACGAAATTAAATTTAACTTCGAGACCACGGGATCATAGCTTACGACGAGAAATTGCTGGTTGACCAGCTTCAACTCGACCCTTATTTTGATCGAAAAATAGTGCTCACCATTAGCTCAATGAGCTTATAAACAAGTAAAACTGTCATTCCTCGAGTTAGGCCAAGCCATAAGACTCAATCGCAATCACATTGCATTGTATGCATTTTTTGAAGTCGTCTTCACGCTGGTCGCCTCATCGGTGGTTTTTTTTTGCGAAAATGAGGCGGAAGCTCGCATTTAGTCAGTAGCCTACGCTAGGTAAGTTATTATTTATTCGAAAATATTCATTGATCCGGATATGTATATGGTTTAGCAGAATGCCGCTAAGTGCCACACATGCAACATTATTTTGAAAAATGAACCAGTGAATTGGAAACCAAGGTCGTTCGATTTGGCGCCACTCGATTACATTTTGTGGAGCAATGTAAAACTTTTGATGTATGCTGATAAATCGCAAACTACGCAGGCTTTGGAAGTCATTAATCAGATAACGCCCAAAACGTTCGAAAAAGTAGTCTTAAATTGAACCACCAAGATGCGCTTCATCAAAGACAACCGAGGCCGAGCAGTCGTTGACTTATTTCAATGCCCTGACAAGTCTTGAAAAATCCTTTTTCTCCAAATACTTGAAGTAGCTCATAAAGCACATTTTTTTAGAGCTATTGAATTTAAAGATAAAATACAGCACGTGCAACTTGCATCTCAGGGGGCTCAGTAGAGCGCGTGCCACCAGTGAAGTGGCTGTGTGCGAGCTGAGTTCGACGAATATGGCGCCAAAATCGGCCAGAACTTGAGAGGTTAAAACGAGTACGTCACCATTTAGCGCATCAGATGGGCAATAAATGCGACATATTTACCTCTGTTCGCGTCAAGTTAACAGTCGCGTAATCTGACAGTATTCGAAGTGATTTTGACGCACTCATTCATCTATCACGAACAGACGGCGCACGCGCGTGCATGTGTCCCGTAGGTGTGAGCGAGAGCGCTGTCGGGCTGCGCCGCACAGGCTGAGCGATTTCCGATACGCAATTAATTGCGCGCGCAAATGGAGTTGTCATGGACTGACAATGACATTACGTCGCGAGTTCACACTTCGGGGCGGGTGTACCACTTGTGATTTTTTTTTCTACACGGCAGAACAGTGGGTTTCCACTACGTCGGAGAAGTGTTTAATTTGTGATGATGTAGTCGAAACGGACTTGTGTAAAGTCGGAAGTAAAGGGATAATTGGGATAGTGAAGCCAAGTGCGTTTAGGAAAGATAGTAAAGATACAGGTTTAAGGAGTAAGAGGAGTGGTGTTGTTCACAATGCTTACAGAAGAAAATACGTTAGAAGTGACTCAATAAAAATATTTAAAGAGAACAAGTTCGTTCAGAGCACCCATTAACATCACGTTCTGTCTCTTCTTTGCGTTCAGGACCAGTTAAATTTGACTTTAAAACAAAGCGTTTTTTTGCACAGCAGCGTATGACGAAGAGGTGGAGAGAAAAAACCTTATTCTAAGCCTCGAACCATTGTCAAAGTTTGTACGACTGCGTTTCACAATTCCGTGCTTCTTCGTGGGCAGGACAGAAGGGATGAGTGGGGTAACGACGTAGTAAGACGTATCTGCACTGTTGGGGATATACATGCAGTAGATGCAATATAGCACCTGGATTGTTATGAAAAATTCAATAGAAAAGCTGGACGCCCAATTGATGAAGGAGTTTCAGAAACAATGAACGAGATCTACGATTACATTGAATTAAACGATAACTGCCAATTCTCTATGGACGATTTGTTGGGACAGATTACGGGAGAACCACCAACTGCTAAAACTATCAAAGCCAGAATGAAAGAAAAATATGAAGACCAAATTGTTTTCAGTGCGACAACTTCAACAGCTTCCATTCGGCAAGACAATTCTCCTTCTCCTTGCTAAGCTGTTCACAGCTAAACCAGACCTCAATATATACCGCTACTCAGCTTTTTTGAAAGCATCGGTGAAGCTTAAATCAGATCTGGCCACTCTTCCTCCTACCAGAGGAGCTGCTTCCAAGCAGCACTCGTTCAGAGTATACCTACAGGTACCTTTAAACACAAAATATCTATTTGAGCTAAATACTTACGTTGATCTTATTAATTTTTTACAGCTACAACAATGGCTCGGCAACCCCCAGCTACCCAATTGGGATGGGCCAGAGAAGACGATGGCATCTTAAGCCCAGTGACAACAAACGAGTCAGTGGCACCTGACTCCATTCTCAACGCCATATTTTGCCGATGCACGACTGGGTGTGGAGTGCGATGCGGCTGCCGGAAAGCAGGGATTGCCTGCTGCAGTGTCTGCGGTGTATTCTCCGGCTCATGCACTAACGGAGCCCCCATCGAAGACATCGTCAGCGATGATGATGATGATGATATTTTAGATTTAAAAGATAATTCGAAATTTTATTTTTAGGAATATACTACATCGATCAAAAAGTTCAGAAAATTGGAAATATAAGTTTATTCATCTAAATCTATATTGTCCCCTTCAAAGTAATCCCCATCGACTGTAACACACTTATGCCAGCGCTTGATCCGATCCTCGAAACATTTTTTGTATTCGGTTTTCGATATGTCCTTCAGTGCTTCCATTACTTCCTCTCGGCTGCTGAAACGCGTTCCCCGTAGTGGTTTTTTAACTCGACTGAACAGAAAGAAGTCACAGGGAGCCAAATCAGGTGAATTCGGTGGCTGTTGGATGGTACTCATATTTGTTGCATTTTTCGTCTTTTTGACTGAAAAAGACGTGTTTTTTTTTGGTCTCTGCTAATTTGGTGAACGCCATTCACTTGCCTGAAGTCTGGATTGTGTCTTGTACTCATAAACACACGTCTCGTCCCCAGTAATGATCCTTTTGATGAATGTGGGATCGGATTCAGCCTCGCAAATCATCTATTTTGCGACGTCAACACGGTCTCTTTTTTGCATGAAATTGAGGTCTTTTGGCACCAACTTTGCTGCTACATGAGGGAAACCCAAATCATTAAACAAAACGTCTTGGACGGATCCATAGGCAATGTTCAAGTCCTCCGCTATCTCTCTGATGGTTAATTTACGGTTATTGACCAACATTTCTTTTACTTCACCAATGTTTTCGTCGGTTTTCGATGTCGATGGTCTGCCACTGCGTTCATCATCTTCGATTGACTCGCAACCACTTTTGAACCGCTCGTGCCACTGGTAAACGGCCGTTTTCTTTAGAGAATCGTTGCCGAAACACTTTTCCAACATTTCCAACGTTCGCGCACCATTAAATCCGTTTTTTACGCAAAATTGAATACAAGTTTGTTGTTGCAAATTTAAATCCATTTCTAAAGTTGTAAACAATAGCCAAAACACATAAAGTTAGATCTACTCTCGGCTACGTAACTTTTGCAAATGTCTAGCTATGACACTAAGATTTAGAAGAAATGTCAACAACAGATTTATCAACTTGACAAAAGAAACAGAACTCAAATCGGAACAACGGGAGCGCCACACGGTGGTGTGGTGCGGGAACTTTTTGATCAAGGTGATATACGTGCTTACTTAAAGAAATGTTAGTTTATTTTTTATTGTCCATCTTCTTCCCTCCATATCTCATTAAATATTGATTCCAGCGAAAAAGTGTATAGAATCTTTTTTGTAGAGAATTTTATGTAGATTAATTTAGTCTAAGAACATTTTTTCTATGGGCCACCATTTACTAGTTATTTACGAAAAACTAAAAAAAGGAACCTTTATCTTTTTGTGAATGTATCGTCGTCTCAATATTGGCTTGTGGATTTCCTTCACTCTAAAAACAGGAATTTCGCTTGTTGACGTTGCCAGAATGAGCTTAAACAACATTTTTTGGTGAAAAAGAGGATTAGGAGCAATCCTGAGGACGTCAATTCTCCGAACGTATGACGCCCCAGATAGGCTTTTAACTAAAATCTTTCCGCAAAATCTTTCATAAATCTGATGGACACAGCTCCCATTGCTGTACACGATGCTGAATCAACTCATTTGAGTCCTCCTTAACACTACACTCCACAGCAGCAACAAACTTTTCTATGCGCCTTGTACGACATCTCTATGAATGGGTATTCTCAATAAGAGTATGCTTGGTATGAAAACGGTCTATGATTATTCCCACTACTACTGCTCATTGGACGATTATATCGTAAAAGCTTCGCGAACTGAACCACGGTTTTCGATTTGCAGCCGTCGTTCTCTCATGAATTTATTCATGGTAAAATAGCCAAACTGAGCAAAAATCAGCTAGCAGCTATAAAATTGGCTGTCGCTGAAAAAGTGTTCCTACTCGTAATTCAAAAAACAAACCTATAAAATAAACACCCATTATGAGCAGACTGCCTAAAGTCTGCTGACCATTGATTCAGCCTTATGTCCTCTTTCTGAGGTTCAATCATATCCAACAGGACATTATAGAGTGACTATTTTTCACTGCTCTCGCGCTTAAGTATTCCAAGTTAAGACTGATGGGACGAGACCAATACCCAGTGGCTACCATGAGGAGCTCAAATATGTACAATTGATGGCACTGGGCTTCGCCATGTTGACACTCCTCGGTGCCTATTGTAGCCCTAAACACCCTGTCTGAGGTGTAACCTATATAAAAATGAGCCTGTCTCTCAAAACTGAGTTTTGAACCTACATAGCATATGATGAAACCGCAAAATATATAATTACTGTGTAACTATGCGGCTCATTGATACTTAAAGAGATATAACATATGTTCCTTAAGAGTAATACGACAATAGAGTTTTGTAACTCCCAAGAAATACTCGTATCTGCTGCCTATCTGAGAATTGAAATCCGTCTTTAAGCTGCATCCCATTTATAAGTCATGGTCACTGAAAAGCATTGTCCTGCACTCCTTGCACTTTCGGGTTATAAAGATGTGTAAAAGAGCTCACATAAAACCAAAATGTTTAACAAATTTATCACAACTAACTGATCTGTTTATCTCACTACCCCACTGTTTACATGCTTTCAAATCCACTTTTAATCAACACATACGAGTAACACTGAGCAACAAAGTAGCGACAATTTAACCAGGGAGTGTAACGACAGCAACTCCACTCGACTCATTGGTGATGTGCCAAACGACTTTTCATCACCCTCAGGACATAAAAGCATCTCTCTCCCTGTTTTGAATAACCACCACCTACGTGACATTAATCCATACATATGCACAGATATAACATAGATAAATGTTGCTAGAGTTGAAGGTACGTGCATTGGCACACTCTAAAGCCTGGTGGTGCAATCATGATGTCTTTGTGCAGATGCCCAAACAATTTAATGACCCAATTCTGACTTAATGCTGTTCTGCCATAACATACCGCCAATAGAGTGGGATCTACGAGAGTACGATGCCGACCAGCTAAGAGCCATAGCATCGCCTTTGGTATTGGTATGGTATCCACCAGAATGACCTACCTAACCATAATGGCTTCATTTAAATTCATGGAAACCTTGAAACTTCTCTGTTTGCTTGCTACTTGCTGATGGTGGTGCAGGTACTGATGGTGCTGATGCCGCCGCTGATTTGTTTTTTTTTTTTACCTTTTTTTTTTCGTGTTCAACCCAACAAAAGAGAAAACCAGAACGTGCCACTGACGATGGTGTTCCACTAGCCTATTTATGCGTTCCTTGAATCCAGTTCAATCGGCAAGTTTACGACTTTAGCCGATATCAAAAGGTGTCTCATTCTTATCATCGGTTTCGCATACATACCTATACATGCACATAACCAAGCGAGCGTTATTCGCGTTAGTAATCGTTGTGTTCGTACATACCATATGTGTATCTACACATTTACATACTTCAAATCAGTTCCTTTTTTTGTTGGGTCCCTTTTTTCAAAAGTGATATTCGTGGAGGGCTTGAAATTTTGTATAAGTGCCTCCATCTTAAGCCATCCGTTTCGCATCCCCTCGATGATTTCGAATAGATGATTTTATTGCACATATTGGCAGTGAGGCGGGGTGGAATTACCCCGCTTATGAATATCAAATTGGCAATAACAAAGCTCATAAACGTATGCGCGAGGGTTGTGGAAAGATGAAATTGGGATTTTCTTCGAGGTGCTATACGTTTTTCTCTGCGGAATTTTACCGGATTGGTTTGGAGAGTATGGTTTGGCTCCTTTTCGGATCGTAGAATTTTATTTCATCTGTTCTGCTTGCAAATACGAGCCTGTTAGCAAATGTATTCTTCTTTTATCTTGCGTTTGGTCTGGCCTCCGTGTCGGCCTGGTGCTAGCTAATAGATTTACAATGGCAATTGATTATCGTTTTGCTAAGTGGATATTCAAGTGATTAACGGTAATTTGGGAAAACCTCAATTACTGGTCGATAAAGGAAGCCCATAGAGGGGGTAACAGTGGGCTATTCAGAAGGAAGTCTTCGAACGGATGTACATATGGTATGTATATGAATGGATGAAACGTGTACGTTGAACGCAGTATTTTGAACTTTTGCAGGAAGTGTTATCCGAAGCCAATTGAAATGGACATTACCAAATGAATGCTAGTTCAATATACTCGTACATCTTAATTGTTGGACCACATTTAACACATATAATACTCGTAACATGTGTCCTTATGAGAAGTGGGCTGACTTTCTAAGTACAATGATCATCTACCATTAACCACTAAAAGACATATCACTTACACGGAAAAGTATTTGGCTAAGATACTGCATCTTTTATCTTTTTAGCTGCTTCTACTTAATTCATCACGTCAAGCTTCTTAGTATTTCTGTCATGTAGTAGGACATCATAGAAGCTTACGGCTTAAATCAATTCAATTTCAATTTTATTTATTTAATAAATGTAAAAGGTGAGCAGATAAGAACGATAGGAAAATTGATTCTGGCTGTATTTTGAAGGCACGTTCACGCCGTTATGTGTGGGATAACACATCATTCTAATGGCCGCCTCGGCTTTACTGGCAATGCTTCAAGCGGTCGGTCCAATTTTTTATGACTCGGTCCAATATGTGCGGCGTTATACTAGCAATAGCGCGTCGAATGTTGGCCTCCAGCTCGCCCAAAGTGGTTGTTAGCGTAGACTAAGAACTTAACGTAACCCCAGAGAAAATAATCGAGTGGTGTTAAATCGCATGATCGCGGCGGCCAATTAATGAACGCTCACCGTGACCCAGTCGCCAAATGTCTCCTCTACAACTTCGAGCGTTGCGTTACTTTTATAGCATATAGCGTCGTCTTGTTGGAATCACAGATCGGGTATGTCGATATTATCGAGCTCTGACCACAGAAAGTCGGTAAGCATCGCTCTATACCTGAGACCATTGACCATAACGATGTCTCCTTCGTTATTTCGAAAGAAATAAGGTCCGATGATACCACCATGCCATAAACCGCATCAAACAGTCAATCTTTGTGGATGTATTGATGTTTGGCCGAAACTTGTGAATTGTGTTCGCTCCAATAATGGCAGTTTTACTTGTTGACATAGCCACTGAGCCAAAAATGGGCCACGTCCAAGAAGATAATTTTTTGATCAAAATCCGGATCTCGGGCCAACATTTTCAGCGCCGAACGGCGTTGTCTATAGTCCTCCGGCTTCAATTCTTGGGTCAGCACAAACTTATACTAATATAGGCCCAAACCCAACCGCAAAATAAGCCGGGTTGACGCCCAATTCAGTTGATCGGCCCCGAATTGTCAATTCTGTCCGCTACGGTGGCTATGTTTTCGTCATTTCGCACCAATCTCTGAGTGGTTGGTGGCATAAGATCCAAAAAAGTGTACTCACGCTCAAACTTTTCAATGGTGCGACGAATCCCTGTACACTGAAGCCATGATAACGACCGACTTTACGACGAAATTAGCGTTGCGTTTTTACTACTAAAATTTTTTTGTAATCTCCGCACATTCCTTACTGAATATTTTGACAGCTGGGTGTTATTGGTAGCACTAACAGCTGCTGAAACATAACAATTGGAAAAACTATCATTGCTATTGGTCACCCGTTACAAATAAGACGCAGTATTTTATACAGGGCCTTCCTATAAGGACTTCCGAACTTTAGCAAATTGGCTATTATTTATTCAGTCTGTTTTCCCAAATTACCATGGACAGACATAGCGTTCAACAACATGTGCAAATGATCAAAATGGGTGTTCTGTTCGGGCAACGTTCCTCGCGCTTTCTTCATTTGACGGCCGCCATAATCGTCCTATCAGAGAACTATTCCTATTCGTTGTGTGGTGGATAATAGTACAGTTAACGGTAAACCAACACCGGTACGTCGACAAAATGCAAGATCTACCGAAGAAATCGGCGCTGTCTGTGAGAATGTGCAGGCTAATCCGAGGTAATCGATTTCACGTCGCTCACAAGAACTCGGCCTTGGCGAATTTGAATTGGGCCTGCACCCGTACAAAATTCAACTGACTGAGGAGCTGAAGGTAAACGACCATAGACAACGACGTGTGTTCGCTGAATGGGCTCTAGAGCAGTTGGAAACTGACCCTAATTTTCATTGAAAAATCATCTACAGTGATGAGGCTAATTTCTGGATGAATGGGTGCATCAACAAGCAAAATTGTCGAATTTGAGACGATATCTATCCACATTATATACAAGAGCGTCCAATGCATCTCGAAAAAGTCACTGTTTGGTGTGGATTTTGGACTGGCGGTGGCATCGGTATATATTTCTTTGAGAACGACGTTGGCCAGGCCATCACCGTCAACGGCGAGCGCTATAGGTCGATGATTACCAACTTCTTTTGGCCTGAATTGGATGATATAGACATCAACGACATGTGGTTTCAACAAGACGGCGCTACGTGCTACACAGCCACGCTACATTGGAAATTCTCCACGAGCGATTCGAGGGCATGGTCATCTCAAGTGGAGGTGATGTGAACTGGCCACCGAAACCATGCGATTTGACCACAGCGGCCCTCATGCCATTTGTCAAATTCAGCCTGATTTATGCGACAGAGTCATGGAAAATTGGACATTTCGGATGCGCGCCACCCAGAGAAGCCGCGGCGGACATTCAAACGATGTTATATTCCATACAGAATGGCATCAATAGGCCATTCAAACGAATAAAAAATTTCGATCATATCTCACGCACACTTTGTTTCATTTAAATTTAAAGATAAGAAGCATTTAATGAAAGACCCTTTTGCATCTACAAATTTTTGATAGTGGTACTAGTAATTGGGTCCTGTATTCACGAAAACTTTATATGAAGGTGTAAAATTGATGGCATTAAATTGAAGAAACGATATCGGTCAAATGAGTTGATGCACATTTGTGCTCGTTTTACGGCATTTTGAACTTGAGTTTTGCTCGCAAAACATTTGGCTCCAAATTGATTTCTTCTTCAATGTTGGCTTTCAGGACTTGTAAGGTGTATGGCTTGTTGTGGTAAACGCGAGATTTCAAAAAGCCCAACAGGAAGTCTGCCGCTATCAGATGTGGCGATCTGGCCGGCCAGTTCAAATCGCCAAAACGGAAGATCACACGGCTTGGAAATAGGTGATTTAAAATCCCCATCGTTGCCTTAGCTGTGTGAACGGTTGCTCACGTTACGGTTATGGTGGTCCTCAAAAAGATAAGGACCAATCACTTTTTCCCTGCAAATGCCGCACCAAGCAGTCACTTTGAGACGATGCAGTAGCTCTTCGTACATTTCAAGTGGATTATCTGTGTCAAAGAAATGCAAATTTTGTTTATTCACATAGCCACTTAAGTGGAAATAGGCTTCGTCGCTCATTATGATTTTGGACATGAACTCATCCTCTTCTTGCAGCAGGTTTAACATAGCAAGGGAGTAAGTTAACCTCACCTGACGGTCAGCAGGCAGCATATGGTGAACGGTTTGCACTTTATAGGGGAACATCTTCAGATATTTCACTAAAATTCGACGCAACGACCGTCTGTTGATGCCAAATTGTATGCATCGTTGTCTCGTCGATGTTTGTAGACTCTCTCGAACGTCCTCGGCCAAAGCACTGATATTCTCGGTCGAACCAGCAATACGGGGCCGGCCACGAAACGCTCAGCCAAGCGCTTAATTGTTCGCGCACATGGTGCAGGACGACAAGGAAAACGACGAGGGAATTCACGCTGCGTTAAAACAACAGACCGGAAATTGATCAAATAAGCAGTAACAATAATTTCGCGTTCTTCAGGTGTGTAGCGCTATTGTCAACTAATTCTCTATCTGTCTACAACATAAATGTCAAAGCATAATGACACTTAAAGCCATTTGGGAAAATTATGGTACGTTCACATTATGACATTACTTTTGCCGCACCTTGTAGCTGTCGTTAAATCAGAGTACCATAACAGCTTTTTTAGATTTATCGGTTCCATTAGTTGTTTCATCGTCGCTGATAATGAGTTCCAAAGGCTAGTACTATGAACAAAGAAAAGGCGTGAGTTCAGATACTTAAAGAGAGGTGTAATTAAATTATTTGTCCTGGGTGACAGCATAAACTGAAGTTTGTTGAAGGGATACGTTGGTGATAATTTCATATGGAATGATGCAGCTCTTTGCATTCTGAAACTGTTGCAACCCAAAATACTTTTTTGGTAGTCAGAGACGTGATCATACCGGCGGGGTCCAATAGACGTATTTGACCATATTATTAAATGCAACGGTAAGTTTATACTGGGAGGGAGAATCAAGCTTAGAATATAAACGTATAGTATAGTCAATAATAAGCACCAATAAAGTTTTAACCAGCCTCAGTTTGGTGGCTTGTAGAGTAAAACAGGAGAATAACGAGAGTTTTCAAAGTCCTCTGTAAATCCTACCAACAGTATAATTCGAATGGTCAAATGTGGAAAGCGACCTATTTATCTTAAAGCCCAGATTATTATTACATTATCTACAAACCGAAGTTGAGTGTGATTAAGTAAAATGGAAGGCAAATCATTAGTATGTATTATGATACACTCAGCGAAATTTAATTAAAGGCAGACGCACTTCTGTTCAGAAGATGTGTTTGTAGTGTAAACGAACACTTTTATGTGAAATTTTTTTCTTCAAGGTATGTTTTGGAAGTACCGTTACTCCCGTTCAGAGAATTTCAACACCCGTTGTTTTGTCACCAATGATCGTGCAAAATTCAATTAAAAGCAGTCACGTCGGGGTCACCAATGTTTTTAATCCAAGCGTTTTTGGACTATTATAGAAAGTAATGGCACGGCCTTTACTTGTTTGTAGAAAACAAAAGAAAAGAAAAATTAAACAAATGATTCTCAGATGAAATTTATTACGTTGGTATTATTAGATAATCTGCACGGCAGGAGAGTACAAACCAAAAGCAAAAGCGGATATAAAGAAAAAGAAAGATGGGAGGTCATTGTCATGAGCCTCACATCCTATTTAACATGTGACATTTATTCTATTACAATTTAAATTTAGACCAACTTATAAGATGAGTGCGTTCAAGTTAATAATTTAAGCAAAATAGAAGCGATATGCAAAGTGGGCTAAACATCGCTAAACATCCTCCCTACCTTGAAGGGATGAAGTACCTTCAAAGTCCAGTGGTAGTCTTCTGATCTTACATACCGCTCTCTGAATCGTCCCGTTGCTTGTCTTCAGAGTCACAACTCTAACAACGCCGTCCTTGCCAGGATGAAGATTAATGATTCGCCCAAGTTTCCACTTCATAGGAGGAAGATTTTCGTCGTGAATTAGTGCGATATCGCCGATTTGGAAAGGATTGCTCGGGCCTGTCCACTTCGTCCGCTGTTGTAAGGATTGCAAGTACTCCTTGGACCACCGGTCCCAAAAGTGCTGTATATGCCACTGTAATTGCTGCCATCGGTCTAATCGGCTTACGTTCTTGACATCTCTTAAATTTGGTCCCACTATTGCCACCAATGGTGTGCCTATAATGAAATGTCCAGGAGTTAAAGCTGGAAAATTATTAGGATTATTTTGCAAAGGACAGATAGGACGCGAGTTTAAAATCGCCTCGACCTGAATGATTATTGTATTAAGTTCGAAAAATGTTAGAGATGTTTGATTTAGTATGCGCTTTAAATGATACTTGGCAGACTTTACCGCGGATTCCCACAACCCTCCGAAGTGGGGCGATCTGGCTGGAATTGTTTTCCAAGTTATTCCATCTGATGCTAGCTCTCGAATTATATGTTCCCTGCTTTCCCTTTTTTCAAACATGTAACGAAGCTCCCGCAGATCATTTTTTGCACCAATAAAATTCGTAGCGTTGTCGCTGTAGATGACCGAACATAGTCCGCGACGCCCAACAAATCTTCTTAGAGCGGCTATAAATGCAGCACTAGTAAGATCTTCTACCAGCTCCATGTGGACAGCTTTAGTTGTGAAGCAGATGAAAAGAGAAATATATACCTTGACTGGAGATGTGCCCCTTCGACGAGAGTGAACTAGAAATGGTCCGCAAAAGTCAACTCCAACTGTGTTGAATGGCCTAGACTGCTGCACCCGTAATGGTGGTAAGTCGCCCATTAACTGCTCGCATGCAGTTGGTCTGGCCTTAAAACAGTGCACGCAGGTTCGAAATATCCTGCTAGCAATAGCTCTACCATGAATGATCCAAAACGTTTGACGAACCATACTTAAAAGTGCTTGCGGCCCAGCGTGAAAATGTTTTTCATGGAAATGTCGTAAGACTAAGTCAGTAAAAAAGTGCCTTTTGGGTAACAGAATGGGATGCTTGGCATCAAAATCTAGCGTTGCATTTGTCAAACGTCCACCAACTCGAATCAGACCCTCCGAGTCAATAAACGGGCATAGAGAACGTATATGATTTCGTGGACTCAGTGCCTTCCCTTTCATGAGTGATTCCAATTCCTGCTGAAATGATGTCCGTTGAATAATCCTTACTATCACATTACGTGATTGTACTAATTCATTTGGGGTAAGTAATATTCCACATGTTTTAGACACTCCTAATTTCCTCGCAAGACAATTGTTTTTGAATCTAATTATATATGCAACAATCCGCATAAGGCTATCAAAGTTCAAATGATATTTTATATTGGCTAGAAAATTGTCGTTTTCAAATGTTGACATCACCATCTTTACCTTCCTTCTCTCACTTTCGCTTTCATTTTGTTTCGTTGCTCCTATTTCAGTAGGCCAGTTTTCAGTAAGACTTCGCAAAAACCTTGGACCGTCAAACCACAATTCCGAGTCTATAAGAGCCTTTGGATATTCCCCACGGGATATTATATCGGCCGGATTTAACCTTGTAGGTATATGAAACCACATACTTCTTTTAGAAAATTCCTGGATTGTGGCAACTCTATTGGCAACAAACGTTTGCCATGCCGAAGGTTCTTCTGAGAGCCAATTTAGAACTACTGTCGAGTCAGTCCAAAAAAACGTACTCATATTGAAACCAAGTGAATTTATTACACGCTGTACTAGTTGGACCATCAGTGTGGCGGCGCAAAGCTCTAACCGGGGTAAAGATAACCCTCTTTTCGCAACTTTTGATTTTGAACAAAGAAGTCTAACCCTGATAAATCCGAATTCATCCACGCTGCGAACGTACAAGCAAGCTCCATATGCCCGTTCGGAACTATCGGAAAAGGCATGCAACTGATAATCTGTCGGGTCCCCAAAGAAAGCCTTTCTGTGAATAGCGACGTTATTAACATGCTGAAGTTCCTTTCTAAACCTAAGCCAACGATTATGTAACTCCAATGGAAGAGATTGATCCCATTCGAATTTTAGTTGCCACAAGTGTTGCATGAAGAGTTTTCCTAGAACAATAATTGGATTTATAAGGCCAAGTGGGTCAAATAATTTGGATATCTCTGACAAAATTATTCTTTTTGTAACGCTGTTATTAGTTTGTGGCATGACTTCGTAGAGAAATTGGTCAGTTTCCGGGATCCATGTTATTCCTAGGGTCTTTATGGCGTCGCTGTCCTTTATACGATATAATTTTTCCTGATGTTCTGGTGGTATATTTTCTAATAAACCTGGATCATTTGCACACCATTTTCTTAACTCGAAACCACCCTTTGCTAGCAATGATACGAGTTCCGTTTGCAATTGTTTAGCTTCCTCAAGGGTTTGAGCGCCTGTCAGAATATCGTCTACATAAAATGCTGATGTGATCTGCTTTGCCGCAAGAGGAAAATGATTTCCGTCATCATATGCTAATTGATTTAATACCCTGGTCGCCAAGAAGGAAGCTGAGGCGGTTCCGTATGTGGCAGTGCAAAGACGGTAAATCATAACCCTTTTATTGTGCTCAGACCGCCATAATATGCATTGGTAATTGCGATCTTCTGGAGCAATCAATATTTGCCGGTACATTTTAGTAATGTCAGCTGTGAAAACGAAGTTGTGAACGCGAAACTTTAATGCTATCGCGAATAAATCAGGCTGGACAACTGGTCCTACCATGAGCAAGTCATTGAGCGAATACCCTGAACTCGTCTTTGTGGACGCATCAAAGACCACTCTTAACCTTGTGGTTGAACTGCTTGGTTTAAGAACGCAATGATGGGGCATAAAATAATGCGGCTTTGATTGGTCCAAATGAACAACAGCTTCCATGTGCTGTAATCTAAGATATTCGTTGATGAATGATGAATACTGATTAAAAATCTCTGGATGTTTATAAAGTTTGCGCTCCAATGATAAGAATCGACGCAAAGCTGTTTCATATGATTTACCTAACAAACTAGTTTCAACTTTAAACGGTAATTTGACTTGATATCTGCCTGAGTCTATTCGAGAGTGATTATTTGTAAAGTGTTTCTCACATAATTGTTCTTCTTTTGTCAATAGTGAAGACGAAGTACTCTCATGATTTTCAATATCCCAAAACATTTTTAATGTAGCATTGAGATTCTCACTACAGCTATTGCAGGTGGTACACACGCAATGTGATGAGTTTGGAGATGACTTTCCAATATCAAAGCGAAACGTGCCAGAAACTACCCATCCTAATAGTGTATTCTGTATTGTTGGAAGAGTGTCCGATAACTTGATTTGTCCAACGCATAGGATGCTAAAGAATAATTCAGCGCCTAATAGCAGATCTATTTTTTGTGGACGATTGAAGAGAGGATCAGACAGCTTGATGTTCTTTGGGATTTTCCAATTTCCAATGTCAATTTTTTCATGTGGTAATAATCCAGTAATGTCAGGAATAATATTAGCTTCAATCGAAGCAGAAAAGTCATTGAATTGTGAAGTTATAATAAGCGACGTTTTACCTCTGCTTAGAGTCTTTGAGTTCCCAATTCCAGAAAGACAAGATGAACTAGATTCCCGACTAAGCCCCAATGAGTGAACAAATCTCTCCGTTATTAAATTTATCTGCGCGCCTGAGTCGAGGAGAATTCTGCAAGGGACTTGAACCTTGTATTTGTTGAGAACATATACCACAGCAGTGGCGAGAACGGTATATTTGCTATTGGAATATACTTCTGAAGCTTGCAGAACATGTGAAGACATATTTACGGTGCTTACATTGGAAGTATTGTTATCTTGATCTAACATAACATCAGTATGATTTACAAAATTAATAGCCGCAGTAGTAGCTCTATCATCGTGCAAAAGGCTGTGGTGTTTTTGTCCACAAATACGACATGAAGTGACTGACAAGCATTGGGATAATTCATGCTTTCCTTTCAGACAGTTTGAACAAAGCTCTAATGATTGTACTCTCTTTTTTCGATTACTAATTGATAGGTTCGTGAATTTAAAACATTTGTATATGGAGTGACCATCTCGGGAACAAAACAGACATTTAAAATTATCTTTTGTTATCGCCAATACACTCTTGTTATGAGATTTTGAATGAACTTTACTAGTGATGTCATGCAAATTATTATTTAAAATTGGTACATTACCTTCAATTTTTAAACACTTTTTCTTGAGAAAGTCAAATAGTTCCGAAAGTGCTGGCAGTCGATCCACTGGAGCCACATCATTCCATCCTGAGAGCGTTGATGAATCCAATTTGAGCAACACAATGGTGATAAGTAAATCATCCCAGTGGTTCACCGGTCTTTGAAGGTTACGGAGGCAGCTTAGCTGGTTGTTGATGTTGTCCATGAGAGCTCGAATTTCCAGGGCAGAAGGCTTGCTAATCTTTGGTTGGTTGAAAATGCGAAGAATGTGCTCCTGTGCTATGACTTTCTTATTTTCGTACCTCTCCTTCAGCATTTTAAGCGCATCATTGTAATTTTCAGCTTCAATTTTTAATCCAGCGATGGGGGCTTTCGCAGCTGGGCTCAATTTCGTGATTAAGTGATGAAATTTAGAAAGTGTTGACAAATTAGGATTGCTGTCAATTATGGAACAGAATGTTTGATACCATGAAACCCACGTGGTTACATCACCTGAAAATATAGGCATTTCAATGTCAGGGAGGCGAATAGGGTCATACTTGGTGCTGTGTGTAATGTCATTAGATGATTCATTCGGGTATTTCAAAGTTGCATATATGGTTTTTAAAGAAGATAACGTCTGATAATACATTTCCTCATACTTAGCTCTTTCAATTTGTTGGATTTCGTCCGGATCCAAATCCTCAATTTTGGATTGTTCAGCTTTAAAGCATGTGAAGGATTCCTCAAGTGCTTCAATACGAATGTGAAGTTCCTCCAAAGATGTTATTGAAGCGTCGGGAGACACACGATGTTCAAATTCCGTAGCTCTTTCAATTTGCGATATTGCAACCATACGACGATTTCGCGCCGACATCAACGTCCTTGAAACCTTTAGTTCAGGTCTTTGGTTTGCGTTTTCTGGAGGCGCCATGATAAATCAAAAATGCGATTCCAAGTGAAACGATTTAAATGAAAAAAAGGCGAAAAAAAAATATCACGTCGGGGTCACCAATGTTTTTAATCCAAGCGTTTTTGGACTATTATAGAAAGTAATGGCACGGCCTTTACTTGTTTGTAGAAAACAAAAGAAAAGAAAAATTAAACAAATGATTCTCAGATGAAATTTATTACGTTGGTATTATTAGATAATCTGCACGGCAGGAGAGTACAAACCAAAAGCAAAAACGGATATAAAGAAAAAGAAAGATGGGAGGTCATTGTCATGAGCCTCACATCCTATTTAACATGTGACATTTATTCTATTACAATTTAAATTTAGACCAACTTATAAGATGAGTGCGTTCAAGTTAATAATTTAAACAAAATAGAAGCGATATGCAAAGTGGGCTAAACATCGCTAAACAATGGGAAAAGGAAAAATGCTCCCGGATGAGGAAATCGCTAAAATCCATGCGTATAAGGATACCGGTATGTCCAATCCCCAAATTTCCATTAAATTGAATCGATCGATAATGTTATTAAACTAGGAACTAATTACAACGCCAACCGGAGAAATAAAAAAAATTTAAAAATTTCCCCAAGCTGAAATCGGCCATTATCCGAGCTGGGTTGCAAAATAATGCTGGGTACTGCTCCTATAATTATTTCAGATTTAAAGTTGCCGATATTTAAACGGCGTGTACAATAAATTTTAGCTGGCAGTAATCGACTCGTTTGGAAAAAAATTAAGTCAAAACCAGCTCTTAAGCGCCCTACACACGATCAATGTTACTTTTCAATATTAATTGAATGAGTCGTCATTCAATGGTCTTGTCAAGTAACCTTACTACATTGATGAAAACCAAAACTGATTTGATTTTCGTCAAATTTCATTGACATTACATGCATCATTTGTAGGCTAAATCAATATTACGTGTCAATGTTTTCATTTGGGAAATAGTATTCGCAGCGGCAAAATGTCTGATTTTCGACAATGTTCAAGAGAATTTTTAAGTGAATTTATCCAAATATATCGCGAAAATGAGTGTTTGTGGCAAGTGAAATCATCTGAATATATGAACAAAGATTTGAAACAATGAGAAATTGCGGGCGAAATTATTAGAAATTGATAAAAATGCCATAGTTGGAACCGTTAAAAGCAAAATTAATAGTATGAGAACAAATTTGCGGGCGGAATTAAAGAAAATCAAGAACTCCAAAAAGTCAGGATCAGTGGAGGATGATATTTACCAGCCCTCTGAATGGTATTTCAGTGAGTTGCTGTTCTTGATAGATCACGAAATTCCGAAAACTGGATTGAGCAGCAGAAGTTCAGCTTCCGTTGGTTCTAATTTACCAGATTTGGCGTCCGAAGAAAGCGTAAGTTTTTTTTTTTGAGTACAAATAGAAACAAACTTTAAATACCACAAAATTTCAGTTATATGCTGACGTTAGCAGTCCTTCAATTACGCTAGAAACTGAGCAAAGGACACCATTTTCCCGTAAAAGGCGAGCTAAGAATACGGGTGTAGAGCAAGCCCGAGCTGTATTGCAACAAGTGCAAGAAAAATTGAATTCAAATAAAGAAGATGATTTATATCGCAATCATTATGGTAAAAATGTTGCTTGTGAAGTAAGGTTCTTGCCGGAAGAAGCCAACATTTATGTTAAAAAAATAATAAACGACGCAATTTTTGAAGCTAAAGTTGGGAGACCAAACCAATTCGCCTTATATTGGAAGTTGAACAAGAGAGAAACATTCAGCAAGAAATGCAAGACATGAATCCGGACATCCGGATAGAACAATTTTTTTCTAAATGGCAATAAAAGAAGATTAAGTGTTTCTTTTTATTATAATTAGTCACGAACAGTTTTTCCTTCCAAGCCAACCCGTCGGTTATATGTACTCAGTCGATCTGTGCTTTCGTTTGGAAGTTGTATTGCAGATCCGTCAATGTAGTTCGGGTTTCGCCTCGTGAGGTAGTTGTGCAATGCGCAGCTTGCTAAAACGACATAGTCGATGGACAAATTAATATTTGTATGGAAAACCCTGAATCGCGACGGGAGAATGCCAAATGCGTTTTCTACAACTTGTCGTGCACCGGAAAGCTTTTTATTAAAATATTCCCTATTTTCATTTAAATCTTGTCTTGAAAAGGGTTTAATCATATCTTTCCGCAGTCGAAACGCTTCGTAGCAAATAAATACGTATGGAATTGTAGAATAGTAATTGTTGGGGCTTTTTGGTGGTGGTATTTTAAGACGATTGTTAACGAGATCTTCATAAAAATCTGTATACTCTATTACTCCTCCGTCGGAAACTCTGCCGTTAGTTCCAACGTTGCAGTATATAAATTCGTATTGAGCATTTACAATAGCCAATAGGGCAATGCTGTAGTATCCTTTATAATTACAAAAATGGGATCCACTATTTACAGGATGCACAATTGAAATATGTTTGGAGTCCACAGCCCCCAAACAATTAGGGAAATCCCATTTGTAATAAAAATGGCGAGCGATTTCTTCCCACTCTGTTTCAGATCTTGGAAACTGTGAAATAAATAAATGATCCATGTTGTTTATTTTACTTTTATTTTATGTATATGCAGTACTTTTAGCTCACCTTTAAGTAGTAATCGTCTTTTAAAACATTATATATTGCACTGCAGATCTCTGGAATTATAGAGGATAATTTCTATAGTCTTCATCAAAATTAGAAAGTTCTCTCAACAACGAACAATCTCCATGAAATTTCCTTTTTAGCAACCACTTTTTTTTCATTTATTATTATTGCACTTGCTGCAGCACCGGCTGCAAGGAGATACAAATTATTGTCCATTCTCGTTGACAAATATGAAACGACTAAAACAGAATTTACGCAAAAATATTCACAATGTTCATTGATACGTGTGGTGGCGATTTTTCATCAATGTTACTTGCCAAAAAAAACACGTCAATGATACTTGTTAAGTAACATTGATCATGTGTAGGGCGCTTTACAGAAGCACATAAAGTTGCCCGACTACACTTTGCCAAAGAACACATGACATGGTGTAAGTAGTGGAATAGCGTGATCTTTTCGGACGAAAAAAAGTTTAACCTTGATTAGCCCGACGGTTTTAATTATTATTGGCATGATATAAATAGTCATGAGAGCTTCTCCACTAAGCGAAAGCTTGGAGGTGGATCTTTGATGGTCTGGGCTGCTTTTAGCTATCATTGCAGGACTCCAATAAACAAAATTTCTGGCCAAATGAAATCAGAGAATTATATTACTCTGTTCGAAGATGTTTTGGTAAACTGGTCGGATTCAAATACAATTTTCCAGCAAGATAATGCTGCCGTTCATGTAACGCGGGCCAGTCGTGAGTGGTTTTCAGACAAAGAAATTCAACTTTTAGAGTGGCCAACACGTTCACCGGACTTAAAACCGATCGAAAACATGTGGGGAAATCTGTCTTGTCGTGTTTATGCTGGCGGGCGCAAATTTCGGTGGAGGATTTACGCAGTGGACTCTAATTCCGGCTTAGGAGTTCAAAAACGTGGCTAATTCGATGCCAAGTCGGATTTTCGAACTTATAACCAAGTCTGGCGGTTGGACTCACTATTAATTTAGACTTTTACGTTATTTGTTATACTGAAATTTCTACTGTTTTTACTTTACTTTGACTGCCTTTAATCGAATTTCGCAGTATAAATTGAGTTTTTTTTTTTTTGTTTAGTCAATTTTTTTCTTTGCTTAAATAAATCATTTGTTTGTATTCAATAAGTTTGCAAATATACTAGACAGCAAATAAACCGGGCCACCAGCAACATACGAGGGGCGTTCAACATATTCTCGGTATCGGGGTGAAGCTGTAGTTGTATATATAAATTAACTTATTTATCAAGTAATACTATTGTTTTAGTGCATTCATGTAAAATTTCATATAAATGTGATTATTAATTCGCGTTTTATCTCTAGTTAAACAGAATCATAATGGCAACTGAGGCGATGATGGTGAAAATTGAGCATCGCGCTGTAATTAAATTTCTCACTAAGCAAGGAAAAAGTCAAAAAACTATTCATGAAGAGATGGTGGCTGTTTACCAGGGTTCCGCACCTTCATTATCAACTGTGCAAAAGTGGTCAAGTGAGTTCAAGAGAGGCAGAGAGAGCATTGAAGACGACCCCCGCTCCGGCGCCCCGGCTACTGCTTGTACGGGAGAAAGCATCAAAGAAGTCGAAAAACTTGTTCTTGAGGATGCCCGAATAAAGGTGAAAATGATGGCAGAGATCACCAAGCTTTCAATTGGTACCATTCACAACATTCTTCATGACCATCTTAACCTTTCAAAGGTCAGTGCAAGGTGGGTGCCACGAATGCTCACAGCGCCTCAGAAAAAAGTGAGAATCGCATGCTGTAGAGAGCTTTTGGAGATGTGTAGTGAGAACGCGGACGGTGTTATGGATCGAATTGTTACTGGGGACGAAACATAAAAAAGGAACAGACCCCCCGAAGAAGTTCAAAGTCACTCCGTCTGCCGGGAAGCTCATGGCCACAGTTTTTTGGGACTCAAAGGGAATCTTGCTCATTGAGTACAAAAAAAAAGGTGAAACCATGAACGCCACATCCTACGCTTCCACTTTGCATAATTTGCGGGAGGAAATTAAAAAGAAAAGACGGGGTAAACTCGCAGCGGGTGTGTTGCTTCTTCATGACAACGCTCCTGTTCTCACGGGGCGAGTTTCCAAGGCTGCTGCGCGAGATTGTGGTTCGAAGAAATCCAACACCCACCCTATAGTCCAGACCTTGCCCCTAGTGATTATTTCCTGTTTCCGGATTTGAAAAAATGTCTTCGTGGAAAAAGATTTTCGGATGATGAAGAACTCAAGTCGGTATTTTGCAGAGAAAGAGGAAATTTATTATTTTGAGGGTTTAAAAAACCTTATCTCAAGATGTAACAAATGCATTGATGTTAGGGGAGATCATATTGAAAAATAAAAACAATTTAAATTGAATTCGCATTTTCCTTCATATCGATACCGAGAATATATTGAACGCCCCTCGTATACTGAAACTTCTACTGTTTTTACTTTACTTTGACTGCCTTTAATCGAATTTCGCAGTATAAATTGAGTTTTTTTTTTGTTTAGTCAATTTTTTTCTTTGCTTAAATAAATCATTTGTTTGTATTCAATAAGTTTGTAAATATACTAGACAGCAAATAAACCGGGGCACCAGCAACATATTTACGAGTAGCTATACCAGCAAAACATACTAGCTACTTGCGCATTTTATATAAAATCAGTCCCGGAACCTTTTGAATAAACTCTGTATACGCCAAAATAATAAAACAATACCATTTGGTTTTTCCTAGTGATAAAATATATTTTTTCTCCTTCAAAAAATAAAGAAAAAAATAGATGAAGAACAGGAAAACATACTGATTTACATTTTTTACATTATGTATTATACTTTGATTACAAGGTTGGACATTTTTATTTCTAACTTTTCGATATTACATTCCATTGTGTCTAGTATCTATACCGTAGAAAAATCTTACTCATTATCAACACAAACCATTGTTATGTTTGATTTCTTGTATACTCGTACACTGAATATTTACAAATAAATTTTGCGATGGCTAAGAACTGAATACTTTTGTTTAATTTTTTTTTTTTTTTGTTCATTTTAGTTTTATAGTTTTTTTTTATTTTAATAAGTTTTATCTACAAAATTTTACTCTTAATTATTTTAATAGATTAAGTAGGTTTACATATAGTTTAAAATATGATCTACTATGGGCGGGGGTTCATATTAAATATAAAGAAAAGAAGACTAACACAACAAATGAAAGACCTGTTTAAATTGTTTCGTGTAAAATGTTCAAGAAGAAAGAAGAATAAAATATTAGGAACTTATAGGATTTAACAGCGATATCATTTTCTGTGCAGTGCCATTTGAAGCAAATATTTTAAGAAGCAAAAAATAAAGTAAACTACCTCACACATCATCTATAAATCACCTATAGGCATGGGAAGCTCATTAAAAGTAAATTCATTCAATAGCTATTTTTTTCTTTTTCTATCACACCACAATAGGACACAAAACATAAATGAAAAAAAAAATTAACTTAAGAACAATTTAAAATCTTGACCCATCATATCTTTATAATTTATTTCGGTATGCCAAGCATGAAGAAGTGGTGAAGTGGTGAGACTAATCACCTACTCAGTTATGTTATTGGAAATCGTTTTAGTCGTATAGAGTTATCCTTACATTATGGTCTATCCTTAGGTGTCTAAAATGCTGAAGATTTAATTTAAATAATAATAAAAACAAACAAATAAAGTCTCTGCCTCAGGTTCAAAACAATAACGCAATCGAATCGAATCGAGTTGTTAAGTGATCTATTGCATTTTCGACACTTCGAATTTTGTGTTGATAATTTCTTCATCAGAGTCAAGAACTGGCAACGCAGGTTCGGCCATGGAAGAGGGAATATTTTCTTCCACCCATCTCAAGTCATCTTCTTCGGTTGTTGTCGCTTTTGGTGGAGGTGTTTTTGGTCCATTTGCATGAGTACCACGCATTTTAACACCATATGCATCTGCTACAAACTGATCTTCCTCTTCTACAATGAAAGAAAACAAAAAACAAATTACTATTCTGAATGTTTGCTCTTCAAAATCACTTAATATCAAAAAACAAGGACTGACCCTGGACTATTTTCACACCGAACAAGTGCTTAGGCACGTACGAAAGACAACATATCCTTGTGCAGTTCGAAACAAATATTACTGTTATGCAAAACATAAGCTGAATAGAATTAGGGATTAAAAAAAAAATGCGAAATCTAGACATCCATTGCAAATGTCACACAAAAATGTTCATGTTATGAATTCGATTTCGAGACGATGGCTATCCGCTCCGAGGGAACTCCAAAAATACGAGAATTATCCGTGCACATGCCCCTACTAACGAGGCTGAAGACTTAATCAAAGAGGTTTCTACTTCCTCCTTACACAGCCTTCAGACCCTATGAAGCGGAGTTACGGCAGAAGATATCAGTCCGCAACTACTTACTGGGCACGACCAAGAGAAAGTGATATGGTACGAGGGAAGCCTTAACCGCTCCAAGAAGAAATCCTCCAACTCCAGATAGAAAATGTCAGCGCAGCCATAAATAAGATTAACAACAATAAATCGCTGGAAATCTTTTCAATCAGTGGCAATGTTTTATTAGGGATCATACACCAAAGTATTTTATGAATCTGGAAATATGAAAGGCGGTCTTGTGTCGACAATTATAGATGTGGCAGATGTTATATATCATCATTTTCAATTGTGCCGACGAAACCGGCCAATCGAAACCAACACTTCCGGCTTAGCAAATCGACATGACAACAACAGCCCAAATTTTTACTCTGTGTCAAATTCAGGAAAAGGCTAATTAATTTCAGGTCGAATACTCTAATCCCTTCGACTACTTCAGAGCCATATAATGGCGATGTTGGATAACTTGTTCAGACGTGTATTAGAAAAGAACATACGCAAAAGATATATGCTGTCGTTATAGGGCGAAATAGATATCATCGCTTGTTGACAGTGTACCGGTCATTGATCTTAAAGTAAATAACGATAAATCAAAATATAAATATGCTGTCGACTTACACCTAATCTTTCGCACATCACTATCTACAGCTATAACTTTGAAGACGTTTATGACTTGGTCAAAAAACTGTGTGAATATATACCAACGCTCGAAGAGTTTTCGTTTGCCACCCGCATTAAACCCACAAGTGGAAGGAGAATGCAATCATCTAATGTACGCTACTGAGGCCCAAGTCCGTTCGGGGCTAAAACGCCATGAAAATATCTAGACAATCTTCCCATACACAAATGCTTCAATCTAGCCGCATACTGAACCCTCTTCCAGACCAAATTGTAAGTTATTCATCAGACAACACTGCTTGTCTCTCACTGAATCCAATACCTGTGTAGGATTCAGTGTTCTCTGAGCACCTCTCAACAAGTTGGTTAAACAGCATAAGATCTGATTGGTTTCGTGACATGTCTCTTGTGTTTTAAGTGAACGCCTGTCATAAATGGATTAAGTTCACTGAATGCCCATACATTCATTTTAGCAAGAATACATCTTGCCACCGCTCACCGTCAATTCTATAGCTCTATATCGGGTTAACCACAAATACATAGATTACTCTTCTTACAGCCACTATGACGCTCCTACTAGGGGCTCTACCTGTTTCATGTACTACCCTGACTCCCATGGCACTGAGTTTTAAGTCTTGGTTGGGACTACCGGTAGTCCTTATGACCAGCCACCTGTAACTGTAAAACTAACAAACTTGAACACGGGACACTATGCCATTGTAAGACATGCGTAGCAATTGAGTATTACTCACCGCAGGAACTACAGAGAGCAAAAGGAAGAGGAATCTATAATGCTCTTCCTTTGCAACCGCCTTGGCCTGCCACGCATCAGAATGCAATCCCTAGGCAGTTACCACTTCCGAGGTTTAAATGATTTCTGCTCTATAAATATCGCGAATCATAACAAATTTATCAAGAAATCTCTTTGATTTTATGGCATCGTCCGTCCACGCTCTCTCAGTGGCATCACGAATCTAAACTGGGTTGTGAACCTGAATTTGCTTTTCATTATGGGTTTTTGTTATTCTGCCTTTAATATTTGGTACAGCCAGAAATATTGTGACACCCTTCTCACACATCAGCTAATAAAATTTCGGAGTTTTGCGTATCAGTAATCTATATCAGACATCATCATGAGTTTAAAAGATCGGAATTATCTCCCAAGCCCAACATTTGTTTGGAACTACCGGCTCTTACGTCTGCAGAGTAATTTGATTTTGAATGAAATTATTTGTAGCTTTCAAATGACTACAGGTAGCTGTAACTTTCAGACTTCTGCTGTCTGAATTTTCGATCGAAATTTCCCATCTTGATTCTGATATCCTCATTGGTTTTGATACCGCTGCCAGGCGATAATCTAATCATTATCCTTTCCTTAGTTACATGGCACTACAGTCCGAGGTGGACCAGGGCTTCAGCTAACATGCTTCTACAGATGACGCGGTTTTTTGTCAGCTGCTTTCAGTTGTTCACACGAAGTGCGCTGAGGTACCCTTCCATTTAACACATTGGCTGAAAAGTCCGTGCCGTTTTATAGTAAAACACAAAATTTTGCAAAATTCAACTTTATTTATCAATATAGTTGCCTTCGAGGGCGATACACTGATTGAAACGATTTTTCAATCTTTCGATACCAGTTTTGTAGAACGATTTCGGTTTAGCCTCAAAATAGGCCTCTGAATCATCAACACGTTGTTGTTCTTAATCGGCTGTGAGCAAACCCGGCACCCACTTTGAACACAGCTTTCGCATGTCCAAATATTCGTGTATGATATACGAGGGCGGGTCAATAAGTCAATAAGTTTTTGAATTTCTGACCTCTTTACTGAAACAGCAACACTGCTCCTGTCAACAGGCATCTGTCAGTTGACTCCTGTCAAAATTTAAACTTGCTGCGTCAGTTAGTTTGTGTTTGACAGCTATTTTTATCAGACTACTCACTAATTTGAGGAGAAAATGGAAAAAAGTGAATTTCGTGTGCTTATTAAGCATTATTTCTTGCGAAAAAAAAACCATTACCGAGACCAAGGCTAAGCTTGATAAATACTATGGGGACTCTGCACCATCGATTTCAATGGTAAAAAAGTGGTTTACTGAATTTCGTTGTGGCCGTACAAGCACTGAAGATGCCGAACGTCCTGGACGCCCAGTTGAGGTCTCTACACCCGAAACAATCGAAAAAATTCACGATATGGTGTTGGCCGACCGAAGATTGAAAGTGCGAGAGATTGTGGAAGCCGTAGGGATCTCGCATGGCTCAGTGGTTTCAATTTTGAATGATCACTTGGGCATGAGAAAGCTTTCCGCAAGATGGGTGCCGCGTTTGCTCACAGTCGACCACAAACGCAATCGTGTAACAACTTCACAGGAAGGTTTGGCGTTGCTTAATCGCAATATGGAGGAGTTTTTGCGCCGTTTTGTAACCGTGGACGAAACCTGGATCCATCACAACACACCAGAGAACAAACAACAGTCAAAACAGTGGGTTTCTAAGGGTGAATCGGCGCCAAAGAAGGCCAAGGTGGGTTTGTCAGCCAATAAAGTTATGGCGACTGTTTTTTGGGATGCACACGGGATAATCCACATTGACTACCTTCAAAAGGGAAGAACAATCAATGGGGAATATTATGCCAACTTATTGGACCGATCCAATGACGATTTGAAAAAAAAACGACCTCATTTGGCCAAGAAAAAAGTTCTTTTCCACCAAGACAATGCAAGGGTGCACACATGTGCAGTTGCCATGGCAAAAATCCATGAATTGGGCTATGAATTGCTCCCTCATCCACCCTATTCTCCAGATTTGGCTCCGAGCGACTACTTCTTGTTCCCAAACCTGAAGAAATGGCTTGGTGGAAAAAGATTTGACTCCAATGATGAAGTCATCTCGTCATTTTGAGGACCTCGACAAATCATTTTTTTTGGAAGGGATAAAAAAATTGGAGAAGCGTTGGACAAAGTGTATAGAGCTCAAGGAAGACTACGTTGAAAAATAAAATTATTTTTTTATCAAAAAATCTGTTTTAATCCAAAAGGACTTATTGACCTGCCCTCGTATCCAACACGCTCTTTTGATATCTTCAGAGCCTCAGCTATCTCGATCAACTTCACTTTACGGTCATTCGTAATCATTTTGTGGACTTTTTTGATGTTTTCATCTGAAACAGCCTCTTTTAGACGTCCACTGCGTGCATCATCTTCGGTGCTTGTATGACCACTTTTAAAATTTTCGATCCACTTGCGAATCGTTTGTTCGGCTTGTGCAGGGTGGTCCGGGAAACACTTATCAAGCCATTTCTTTGCATCGGCTGTGTTTTTTCCCGTCAAAAAACAATGATAAATCAACACACGAAATTGCTTTGAATTCATTTTTTTCACAATAAAAAAAGTTGCTTCACTCACAACGGTATATCTCGAGAACTAATCGTCCGAAAGCTGTCAAATTTATACACGTATCTTTTGAAGGTTGGTACTCACTGAAAATGGTATGGATTTAATTCAAGTGGTGCCCTCTTTTAGCCACCTAAGGTGAGGTTGTCCTTATGGGTCAGAGTCGGAAACTTTCTGGGCTGGGATGCTAGTGTTCATGCGCTCAAGATGACCTAGCCATCTAAGCCGGGTTATCGGAGCATTTCTGACGAAGTCGCCATCGCTACACAGCCCATATGGTTTGCTGTTGAAACGACTCCTCCATTCTCCATAGATGCAAATGGAATCTAAAATTACGCGAAGAACCTTTTTCTCGAAGCGCCCGAGAGCAGTTTCATCCACTTTCGTCAATGTCCAAGTTTCTACGCCGTAAGACAAAACTGGGATGATCGGTATCTTATATAAAGTCTTTCTGGTTACTCGAGAGAGGGCTTTACTAATCAATTGCCTTCTAAGATCAAAGTTAAAGCTGCCTATCGTGATGGTTTGTCCCATATGTATGTCCCTCTTTCTTGACATAAATACTTTATTTTTTTCTTCATTCACCATTAAACCCATCTCTGCCACTTCTGCTTCAATATTCGCAAGCTCTAAATTGACAGCTCGTTGTGTTGCTAACATTATGCCAATGTCGCCTGTGTTTTTTGCGTTTGTCTTTACTTACAATGACTCGGGAATTTAGAATTTATATTGCCAATATACGCGGGCTAAAAGTAATCACTTTTCTGCGTACGTCCCCGTCTGTAAATATAGACCAGCTGTTTTGGAACTTAGCGAAACACAGGTAGACCTCCGTCCACACCTCTCAGATCACTCTGAATTGAGGCTACCTGGCTACGAACTAGTGCAATGTAGTCCCTGTTCCAATCCGGAATTCAATTTCATGTGGTTAAAATTCCATGTCCGTAAGGAAATTATCCACTACTGCTTTATTTACACAAGCCCCAAACTGGACAGCAATTCAACTTTTAACGAATTTGATGCGCTGTCTGACTCCATTCAAAGAATTGCATCCCTGTATCCTAATATTGAAATCGTTATTACGGGCGATTTCAATATACACAATTCTGGGTGGCTTCGACATTATGGACAGACAACACCCAAAGGACGGTGTGTTGAGATGTTTGCTGCGGAAAACAACTTAACGCATCTTGTAAATGAGCCCACGCGAATACCAGACGTTGATAGTCATACCGCCAAAACCCTGGACTTGGTTTTAACTCCTCGCCCTGTTAAGTACATCGTTGATGTGATCTCCCCTCTAGGCTCGTCGGACCATTGTATCATATCAGCTAATTTCTCGCACACACAGTAGTAAACAATTTTTGGTCGTTCGTCAAAAATATTAGAAATTCTGCCTCATTCTCCATCCCAACGCTCATTTATAATGATATTCCAGGTGTCAGCTCTTTGGACAAGGCCAATCTGCTTGCTGCATACTTTGGGGCCAACTCAACACTCCCAGATTGTGCTTTGTCTCCGCCTATACTTGAGTGGGTCGAAGCTTCAATGGGACAAATCCACTTTCGCACTCGTGTAATAGCAAGAGTTCTTAAAGATCTTAAAATTCACAAATCCGCTGGTCCAGATGGTATATCTCCCCTCCTTCTGAAGAGGTGTTCTTCCCCGCTGGTAAAACCACTGAGTAAGCTTTTTCATCAATCCTGCTCTTTAGGACTCTTTCCGAGCAGATGGAAAACAGTATTTGTCCAGCCCGTCCCTAAAAAAGGTGAATCTTCCTCTCTCTCCTCCTACAGACCCATTGCATTTTACGTCCCTTCTTTCCAAGGTCATGGAAACGCTGATAAACCGTCAGCTCATGAAATATCTCGAAACACGGAAACTTCTTAATGACCGGCAATATGGTTTTCGTAGTAACAGGTCCACTTTTAACCTGATGGCATGTCTCACCGAAAAGTGGAATTAAAGCGTACATCAATCTGGCGAAAGCAAGATAGTTGCACTTGATACTTCCAAGGCATTTCGTGCTTTTGGGATCGACGACTCTCTTCTTCAATGAATTAGAAATTGACTTTCGGAACGTTCAATTCAAGTTGTCTTGGATGGTTTCAAGTCTGATATTCACAAAATAAATGCTGGTGTGCCCCACGGCTCCGTTCTGTCTCCGGCACTTTCTAATTTTCATCAACGATCTGTTGTCTGCTACTTCTAATCCAATATTTCTTTGCTGACGACAGTATTCTCTGCTTTTCATATTCCTTCCCGGACTCACGTCTATGCTCTTCGGCTGTAGAACAGGAACGCCAGCGTATGTCAAACTCATTAAATTCTGATATTACCAGCATAACTAATTAGGGAACCACTAAAAGAGTTGAGTTTCCAAAACACAATGCTGTCTGCTGTCGTTACAGCGAAATTTAAACACCCAGCAATTATCCATGAATGGCACTTGCATCGTCGAAACCGATAAACGACAACTTACGTTGGAATGACCACATATTCGGTGTCGTCAAAAATGCTGCGAAATGTCTAGGTTTCCTCAAGCGATGTAAGAAATACTTCACCCCCTCTGATCGGGCCTCGATATATGTATAAGGCATTTATCCGCCCGAAATTGAAGTATTATGCCCACATCTGGTCGATTGCGTCCAAAACATCTTTGCACCTGCTATATAGGATTCAAAACCGTGCGATAACATTCATAGGTGATGCTAATATCACTCAAACAATGGACACCTTCGAACACCGACGTAATGTCTCGTGTCTCACTCTGTTTTATCGCTATGGTGTACTTTCCAGCTATGATGGACTTAAGCTTCGACATAGGTATAAATGGGATTTCCCTGCTTCCCATGAAAAGTAAATGTAATAGAATGTTGCTCTTTCATACATCACTTTAAAACGCTACAATTTGCTAACTTAAGCTTTTCACGCAGTAAACGTGTATTCATTAATGAGATCAATGTCAAACAGAAGTCATTTGCTCTTACATCAACGATACAACTAAAATTGACACAATACCACCTCAACGAAAAATAATAAAATTACAACAAGAAAACTTACCATCATCCTCATCTTCGGGATTATCCAATAGTGGAGTGAATGCATATCTCTGATTATTATTTGTGGGCCTCCACAAAATCATAATCACCAGAAGAAGCACTGAAAAGAGAACATGCCAAAAGGCAAAGTTCACCCAAATTTCTCTCCATCCCTAAAATAAATTTGAAATTTAATTAAATAAGGTCTGTTATAAAAATTAGAATTTATACCGGTGAGCAACTTTCTGTTTTGCGCATTCGTATAGAGTACAACATAAAGATCACAGAGGCTATCACAGAGAAGATCAAAGTGTTAGTAAAGTGTCTGTACAATGATAACTTGACCATGTTCCTACAAAAAAGAAAAAAAAAAAACACATGTAATTAAGTATATTAAACAAAATGACATTTTTACAAACCTCCTTAGTCGAAGGGTTCTTGTTGTCTGTACTAATGATGTGAATATCCACCAACAGATGCCGGAATCCAAAACAGCAAGTGGTATACTAGCAACTAACAGTTCATGCCTCTGATCATTCTTTGTGCGCATTACTCGTAAATAACCTTCAACACAAGCTAATATGAAATACAGTGCACCAGTACCAACTACTCGATGTAGCATTGGTCCTAATCGTGGTCTAAAACAAAAGAAAATCAATGAATTTAATACAAAAAGACTACTATTAAACTTTCTTAAATGTATAGCATACTTAACAATTCCGAAACCCAGAGACATTATAATAACTAACATCCTGGCAAGTGTTCGCTTTGCACATGATACAATTTCTGCTGCCAGCTCTGCGCCCCGCACCGAGGTACCAGTGGAATTTACACTTTGATACTCTGCATAAAATACGGCTTTTTCTAACATTCCCAAGAGAATAACACCACCAATCCAAAATTGGATTCGTAACAGATCTCGCCATTGCAAAAATGATACTATCAGCCAACTAATTCCGTAGACCACATAAACGAAGCACATGGTTCCATAGAACTATTACAATGGATTAAGTTTATTGTCTTTAAAAATACATAAAGGAAATAAAAGATAGAAATGTATTTTACCGGCAATAAGGGCCACTCCATAGCAGATAAATACCCATGAGGACCTGGCAGCTCAATGTGAACCGTTGCTTGGAAATCAGCATAACTAATCGGTTCTATAGTCAATTCGAAGAAGTAGATCCCATCTTTTGTAATAGTAAATACAGATGTCTAGAAAGAAAGAATAGAAGAATTGTTTAATTTTAATACGAGTAAAACAGAACAAATTTGAGACGACTTAAAAGCGTTTGCTCATAGAAATAATAACTGATCATACGCATATGTTGGTAAGATTATACGACGGGCGTTTGAAAAATAGAAAAAAATTTGTTGCGGTCATAAACTCTTCATTTAATGTGAATAATCTATGTCCAAGGACACCAAGTTTAGAAGCCGAAAATAGTCGCAAAGGGTTAAGTCTAAGGAATACTGTGGATGGGGGAGAAAATCGCAGTACAATTCGTGAAATTCCACGATTGGGATTGCGAAAGTATGTTTCGGGGCATTTTAGTGGCGCTTTTTTCTTTGAGAACGAGGACGTTTTAATAAATTTTTCGTTGAATCTATCCAATAACTCTGCATGGTACGCGGTACGTAATTGTGTTTCTCTTTTCTGAAGAACATGTCCAAACACTGCTTCCAAGTGGCTACCCCTACTCGTTTTTAGTCCCGACTAAACAATGGTAGAACTAATGGTAGCCATATTCTTTTTCTTATTATTCGTCTTTACGTATAATGAAAACTTACGTTGGAATGGCCACATATTCGGTGTCGTCAAAAACGCTGCGGAATGACTAGGTTTTCTCAAGCGATGTAAGAAATACTTCACTCCCTCTGATCTGGCCTCAATATATAAGGCGTTTATTGGCCCGAAATTGGAGTACAATTCCCAAATCTGGTCGGGTGCGCCCAAAACATCTCCGCACCTGCTAGAAAGGATTCAAAACGGTGCGATAAAACTCATAGATGATACTAATATCACTGAAACAATGGACACTCTCGATCACTATTTCCACCACCAGTGCTCCATAGATATCGCCAGTAGCATTCCACCCCTTCAAACTTTTAACCGTAACACCCGTCTCGCTATGAATGCTCATCAGTATAGCCTCAAGCCCACTTTCGGACTTACTCTAAAATATCGTGATTCGTTCCTAGGCCGTACAACTCGCTTATGGAATGCACTGTCTAGCTCTTTATTTCCTAGTCATTATAACCTTCAAACATTTAAAACCAATGTTTGCCGGTACCTCTCTTTCTATCCTCAATGATTTTCCTTCGCCCGCGCATTTTAACGGCACTTAATTCCCTTGATCGAGCGCAAATTATAAAAAAAAAATAAAAAATATCTGCATTGCAGCAATGGAGTTGGCTTAATTTGCGGACTTAGACCCATTCTTGAGGTCGCTTTATTTTGGATCACCTCCTTAGTCAGGCCAAGAGTTTGCTGTTATTTTTGCGATTGAGTGATTCAATTATTTTTCTGTCGGCTTCTTATTTAAACTTCGGCAAGAACTTGACCCCTTCAATGTTTGTTAGACCGCATGTTTTGACGATCTTCGTTGAACATGGCAGCTGATTTGCCCAATCTCAACTTTTTCAACTATCGGCTTCTTAAAGTGGAATTATTAGATCACATTTTGCTACACCCGCTAACATTTATGACATTCTCATTTCTGTCGGTCATTTTTCCTTTATATTTTTCGTACATCGTCCAACAATGCGGTGCGCATGTTAAAGCTGGACGAACAACTGTCGTGTATAACAAATCTTTTTTCTGTCACAAATTACTGCGGAATTTACGCGCTAATTGAGCCACTCTGGGCTAAGCCTATCTATGTATGACTCTATGACATCTTCATTGTAATCTCCTTAGTATTTCAATTTTTCGCACTTCGGTACAATGAATCCTTCTAAATAGTTGTCAACAGTCGGGTTTCCGGGTTCATTGATATTGGGTTTAAGAACGAGTGATTCGTGACCCGTTATCTTCTAGCATCTGAATTCAGTTATTAAGAGTTGCATGAAAAGCTGTTACATCGTTGCTTATAATGACGCTATCAAAAGAAGCTCGACTTTTTTAATAAAATTGAGAATCTCTCTGGTGGAGATTTTGAGAATTTAACTGAGGAAGTGACGTCTCCTTAAAACACTTAGAACCATGCACTCACATAAAATGTATTCCGCAGTTTCGTCGTCTTCCATGCAAAGACCATATTCAGATTCCTGAATAAGACCTATTTTGTGTAGGTGATATCGAAGGCGGCAGTGCCCGGTTAGAAATCTAACCAGTCTTCTGATATCATCCCTTTTGAGCTGTAGGGATTCTTTTGATTTTTCGTGGAAGGAAAAGAAAGAAAGCCTAATCTTTTGATTTGCCAATTATAGGCGACTCCGAATTTCTTTGTACCCCTAAAATGTTCGCACCCAGCACGGGCTAAGAAAAATTAGAGGCACCGATGTACGTGGGTCTTGAATGTTTACCGATTATATTGACTAGGAAATAAAGTGCTTGACAGGGCATTCCATAAGCAAACTGTGCGGATTAGGAAAGAATCACGACATGGCAGATTATGTCCGAAACTGAGCTTTAGGGTAAACTGATGAGCATTCATAGCGCAACTTGTGTTACAGTTGTACACTTAAAGGGGCAGAATGCTAGTTGCATTTTCGATGGAGCACCGGTTGGTAAAATACCGATGTCACAAGGTAATGCAGGAGACTTTTCGTCTGTGTTCGAGGGGGTCAATTAACTGTGTGATATAATCATCGCACGGATTTGAATCCTCTTAGAATGTTTTATAAGCACCAGGCTAGATCAGGGCATTGAAATTCAATTTTGAGCGGATGAATACCTTATACATATATTGATGGTAGATCAGAGACGAAGAAATATGTATTGCTTACATTGCGTGAGGAAACCTAGATGTTTCGCGGCCTTTGCGGCGATATCGAATATTCGATCGTTTCAACGTATTGTCACACTTACCGAGAATGGAAAGTTTTTCGCTTTCAAAGGCGCAAGTGTCATTCGTGGATAATTGCTAGGTGTTTAAGTTTCTCTTTAACGACAATAGAAAGTGTTGGGTTTCGCAAATATTCAATTCCACACGGTTGGTGATTTCCCAGTTGCTTAACATACGCTGCTATTCCAGTTCTACAGCCGAAGATTAGGGGCGTGAGTCCGGGAACGAATATGTGAAAAGCAGCAAATGAATATATTGGATTAGAATTAGCAGATTTGATGAAAATTAAGAAAAGTGTGGGAAGCAGAACGGACCCCTGGGGCACATCAGCATTTAGACAACTTGAATTGAACATTCCGAAAGGTAATTTCTAATATATTGAAGTAGATAGTCGTCGATCCCAAAAGCACGCAAATGCCTTTGAAGTATCAAGTGCAACTTTCTTGCTTTCGCCAGATTGGTGTACGCTTTTGTTCCACTTTTCGATGAGACATGCCATCAGATCACCAGTGGACCTGTTACTACGAAAACCATACTGCCGGCCATTAAGAAGTTTCCGTGTTTCGAGATATTTCATGAGCTGACGGTTTATCAGCGTTTCCATGAGCTTGGAACAGACGTAAGTGCAATGGGTCTGTAGAAGGAGAGAGAAGATTCGCCATTTTTGGGGAAGGACTGGACAAAAGTGAATTCTGGAAGTGTTGAACTAGAAGTGTTGAACTGGCAGCGAAGTGCTCAGCGAGCAGATTGGCCATATCCACAGAGCTGAGAGCTGGAATGTCATTATAAATGGGCGTTGGGGTGAGGTAGAATTTCGGATCTTACTGACAAATGACCAAAACTTTTTACTACCTTTGGGACATTGTAGTTTTCACATGCTTAAGAAACGTGTAAGTCATTCCTGGCTCGTTACAACTTTTTTTTTTTTGTCTTTCTCTGTCGGGTTAGTCTTGCAGGACCGAAAAAAACTTTCTCTAACGCTGACAGCCTCTTTACAACTCGTATCGTTTTCTTTTGGTTTGATACTCTTTATCAGATTAGGGATAAAATAATCCCATCGCTTCTTTTAGGAATCTTTTCTCTGACTGTGCGGTCAGTTATACGAGAAAATCGCTGGTATATCAAAATAGTCCGACAAGCCTTAGAGGGGAAAGCACATCCACGGTGTACTTATCAGGGTGAAAAATTAATAACAAGTACACGGTGCTGGCGGTATCACTATCAACGTCTGGTATTCGCGTAGGCTCATTTACAAACTGCGTCAAGTTGTTTTCCGCAGCGAAAATCTCAACCGTTCTTCGGGTATAGTCTATCCAGAATGTCGAAGCCACCCAGAACTGTGTATATTGAATTCGTCATTAATAAGGACTTCAGTATGAAGACACAGGGGTACAATTCTTTGTCAGACAGCGCATCAAACTCGTTAAAGGTCGAGTTGCTGTCGAGTTTGGAGCTTCTGTAAATAAAGCAGTAGTGGATAATTTGCTTACGGAGATGGAATTTTAACCACATGAAATTGAATTCCGGATTGGAACATGGATTACATTGTGGTAAGCTACATAGCGAGACGGCGGTGAGAGAAAAATAATGACACTAGTTCGTAGCCAGGTAGCTTCAGATCTAAGTGATCTGAGAGGTTTAGGCTGGGATATACCTGTGTTCGAGCAAGTGTCAAAACAGTTGACCTGTATTTCCAGACGTGGAGGTGCGTAGAAAAGCGATTATTTTTTAGCCCGCTTATATTCGCTATATCCAGTCAATATTCCCGAGTCATTACCACAAGCAAACACAAACCAAAGCTGTGAAGTGAAAATTCTGACGATGGTTTGCCAAATCAAATTGTTTTAGGTGTTATGCCTTTGCAGCAATAAGAAACAGTGCAATACCCAAGATTTCACTAACAACCCGGTTTGGTTGCTACATGAACTCAGTTATTGCCTTCAACGTACGAAAGTGTTAGAGGCAGTAGATGTACGATGCCCGCACTGTGATTTTTAAATTTTTTCCATTCCACTGCGCTCAGAACTTCCTTGGTTGGTTGTTTTTTTTTTTTTGTGTATATGTATGCATTCGCGCGCGTAGGTATTGGGGAGACAATTGCTGCACCTTTTTTTTGCACAGAAATTAAAGCCTATATTACTGGTATTGCGTGTGCACTCGTCGGAGGATAACTCGGCTCTTTGTACGGTGCCATGTTGTCCTCCAACTTGAACTTTGAATTTCCGAGTTATTCCCGCTTTCGTATTAACGTCATCGTACATATCAATCATTCTTATATATACGAGGGCGGGTCAATAAGTACGTGACTTTTGGATTAAAACAGATTCTTTGATAAAAAAATAATTTTATTTTTCAACGTAGTCTCCCTTGAGCTCTATACACTTTGTCCAACGCTTCTCCAATTTTTTTATCCCTTCCAAAAAAAATGATTTGTCGAGGTCCTCAAAATGACGAGATGACTTCATCATTGGAGTCAAATCTTTTTCCACCAAGCCATTTCTTCAGGTTTGGGAACAAGAAGTAGTCGCTCGGAGCCAAATCTGGAGAATAGGGTGGATGAGGGAGCAATTCATAGCCCAATTCATGGATTTTTGCCATGGCAACTGCACATGTGTGCACCCTTGCATTGTCTTGGTGGAAAAGAACTTTTTTCTTGGCCAAATGAGGTCGTTTTTTTTTCAAATCGTCATTGGATCGGTCCAATAAGTTGGCATAATATTCCCCATTGATTGTTCTTCCCTTTTGAAGGTAGTCAATGTGGATTATCCCGTGTGCATCCCAAAAAACAGTCGCCATAACTTTATTGGCTGACAAACCCACCTTGGCCTTCTTTGGCGCCGATTCACCCTTAGAAACCCACTGTTTTGACTGTTGTTTGTTCTCTGGTGTGTTGTGATGGATCCAGGTTTCGTCCACGGTTACAAAACGGCGCAAAAACTCCTCCATATTGCGATTAAGCAACGCCAAACCTTCCTGTGAAGTTGTTACACGATTGCGTTTGTGGTCGACTGTGAGCAAACGCGGCACCCATCTTGCGGAAAGCTTTCTCATGCCCAAGTGATCATTCAAAATTGAAACCACTGAGCCATGCGAGATCCCTACGGCTTCCACAATCTCTCGCACTTTCAATCTTCGGTCGGCCAACACCATATCGTGAATTTTTTCGATTGTTTCGGGTGTAGAGACCTCAACTGGGCGTCCAGGACGTTCGGCATCTTCAGTGCTTGTACGGCCACAACGAAATTCAGTAAACCACTTTTTTACCATTGAAATCGATGGTGCAGAGTCCCCATAGTATTTATCAAGCTTAGCCTTGGTCTCGGTAATGGTTTTTTTTCGCAAGAAATAATGCTTAATAAGCACACGAAATTCACTTTTTTCCATTTTCTCCTCAAATTAGTGAGTAGTCTGATAAAAATAGCTGTCAAACACAAACTAACTGACGCAGCAAGTTTAAATTTTAACAGGAGTCAACTGACAAATGCCTGTTGACAGGAGCAGTGTTGCTGTTTCAGTAAAGAGGTCAGAAATTCAAAAATGAACGGAACTATTGACCCGCCCTCGTATATATGTACGTCTCGGGTGCATTTGATCATTGCGGACTCTATCGAAAGCCTCTTCCAGATCAATAAAGAAGATATGCAGATCTTTGGACGCGCTCTTTGTTTCTCCATCGTTTATCCGTGAACTTTGAATCGCGTCATATGTCGACCAGCCTTCCACAAAGGCGTATTGGCTGCAATAGAGTTTGATAATTTTGCGTTGTCGAATGCCTAAAACTATATCGTATATTTTCATAATATGTGATATTAGTTTCACCGCTCAGTAACTGTTGGAATTTCTAGTGTCGCCTTTGCTTTTATACAGTAGAACAAGAAAGCTCGACTTCCACTGGACAGGCTTTCGATCGCCTCTCATCATTTTATTGAACAAAATCGGCAGCCATTAGTCAAGAATACCGATTGTCGCTTATACTTCGGAGGATATATGATCCGGCCTTACTACATGGCTCGAGTTCATTCATTTACTGCATTTTGCTCACTTCGGCTTCAGTAAAATCTGCCGTTTTCTCTACGCAACAGTCGGGACAGATGTTCTGTGGGGTCCTTGCATTTATTGCAAATCTCGTTGTTTCCTGTTAATGGACTTCCCCGCTCATCATCAATATATTTCGGCGATTGATGTACTTTCTGCTTTGCCACGCAATCTTCGAACTGCACGTTTGACCGTACTTCTTCTATTGCTTGTCTGCTGCTTATAGGATGTGAAGGTACCTCTTCTAATTCTCTACAGAATGCCTCAACTCCTTTAGCACGTGTTCCGGCTACAGCTTTCTTCTCCTCTTTTTTGCAACGTTCATAGACTAGCTTAAGACGTACTTTATCGGTTCTCGCAAATTTTGCACCCAGAGCTGACGTCCTTCATTGTTTACATTTTGTCACTGTAATTTCTCAACCTATTGCGGTTTTCTTTGGTTGTTTTATGTTTTTTTCACAAAAAATTCTGTCAGTGCTGACTTGCTTGTGCTTCGCCCAAGTTCACACCCATGACAATTATTTTAAAATTCCATAGAAGCGTGCCAATATATTCCATGTTAGGTTCTAAAAACTAAAACATCAGATCTTGATCGAATGTTCACCGATTTATTGCAACACGAGCGGTATATAGAATGTGTAAAGATCACAAACGAATACTTCAATGGACTGTAACTTGGGCTGACACAAAGCTTTATTAATCCAATATTCCTATTGATACAAAAGTTATAAACCAATTCTTATTATCGTCTCGCATACTCATTACACATGTGCCCACTTTGTTCTACCAAACAAACACAGAACATGTCAATCATAAGCAATAAAGGTTTAGCGAAATTAGAAGTTTGTTTTTGCAAATGAGTACTATCTTCAATTTCTCGTAAATGGATCAAAACACTCTTGAGTCAAGCACAAAAACAAATCGTATATAAGACATGACATGTGTTTTTAACAAAACAAAAAAAACCATCTCAACCATGTAAATCACCATGTGACGATTTACATCGTTTGCGTGTTTTTATTTACTAGGTACCTACATGAATCACTTCGTAATCATGCCTAGGTGTATTGAGGAGAATGTACGAGCATTGCTGTTATAAAAAAAAAAAACTTCATAAAGAATTACTTCCAAATGAATACCTAGCACCTATCTCTGTTATAGATTAAACAACAACCACAAAACGAAACACAAGCAAAATTATCATCTACGAATGAAATATGAAACATTTCAATTCACCTATTGCAAAATCTATGAGTTGTCTATAAGCTCATCATTAATTACCTCTCACACCCACATGAAACAATAAAAAAAAAATATCGAGTACTTATAGGCTTATCGACTGCTGCTCGATATAAACACCTGATCCGATATGTAGATACTCACCGCTCCAATATGTGGCTCTTTTTTCCCTTTACGTTTTACAGTCTCTACTGTTGTTTGTTCAGCTTGTGGTACTACTGCACTACCTACTGCATCGCTGCTAAAATGAAATTCCGGCAAAATTATGGGCCCACCCGACTGACAATCGTGTACTAATGGTTCCGACTTTATTTGCATCGTCTCATTAAGCTGATTCAGCCTAAAGTACCTTTGATCATACTGCAAAGAGAATGGATTAGTTATTTCGTCTTTAACAAATAAACAGAAGTGCATATTATGCATCCACTTTTGGATTTGTTGTTTACATTATTCATGTCCTCGGAGAGGCAAATACGTTCTGTCAACGTCCAGAAGATTCTCACTTCTGCATTACGATCCTTCGAATCACATGTTACTAACGGATTTAAACAAAATCATATTATTAATGAGTATATTCGTATTTGAAAAATTTTATTTAATTCACTTACTCTGTACAAAGATTTTTGACCCGGCAAAAAGGGTCTTCTCTTCTCGAATGATTGGTGAGGTCTGTTTAAGAGATTTTTTTTTTTATAATTATTTGCGATATGTTAAGGCATGATATGGAGAGGAAGTATATGGTATATCTAATAAAGATAACATTTGGGGAATTTGAATCGATAACAAAATCTAATTCGGAAGAACGTACTCTCCAACAGATGAAATGAAAAAAAAATTGTATGTGAACTTCCCGATGAATTGCAGATGCATGTATGGAACCGGGGGGGAATTACTTACGGGTGTTAAAATTTTGTCAGATTTTCCTTCTACCGACTTGCCATTTGCGTAGCACAGAATGGATGAAATAACGAGAAATTCAATAAATTTCCACTTGGGCATTTTAACAAATTTCCGCTATTGCTATTGATATTCGTCGTATTTTCCACCACTCAACAAACCATATAAAAATCGTTGACATTTCTTTGATAGTTGAGGAGTAGGCGAGATGAATAGAATTTTTTGGCGAGTGCTGCCAAAACAAGTGATGACTTGTCTTTTGAAATGTTGCGACCTTATTTAGTATTTCCGAGTTTTCCGGAATTTTGTGGTTTGTGCTGAAACAGCATATATAATAGAATATGCCGCCATTCGATCCTCTTCTTATCTTAAAATAAAACGGAATGGGGAAAAATGATATTCAAGCAACTAAATAACTAAATCCAATAGGACCAGAAGTCTGTACGTTAAATCGGTTTTACCATGGCTGAAGATTATCAGTGGAGTAAAAGAAATGTCGGATACATATTCATACATTCACGCATATCAGCATCACATGGTTAAAAGGAGAATAGGATTTAATTGAAGTGAACATATATAATTGGACTACCGAACAATCTTTCTGCACAGTGGAGGATTCATGTGAGAACTTGAAGGTTTCTGGGGGCGAGCAAAATTAAGTCATTAATTACGTGTCGCAAAGTGAAACTCCAGAGCAATGAGGAGCAAAAGTTTTGAACTAGGAAATGTATTACACCAACGTCAAATGGATATAATATGCGTTTAAAAAACCAAGTGGTGAAATGTGGAACGACGGCTATTCTCCTTAAATTGACGAACGAAAGCATACAAATGTTCATTACGGAGCGGAATAAGATCATTTTGACAACTAAAGCTCTAGATAAAATTGTAAGCGTTCCTTTTCTAACGATGTAGCGACTTATGGCAATAAAAACTGATAATTGATCACAAAGCTTGGAATATTGTTAACGCCTTAACCTCGCAAGTTATGTATACATCAGCTTATTCGCCAGATAGAAAAAATGACGCATTCGATATTCTCATAAAGGAAATACAAAATTCAATGCAAAGGAACCATAGAATATCAAATATGTTCCCAAACTTTTCTTGCTAACCATTTGATCCAAATTTTGCATCTGCATACCTGTGGGAATGCAGAAAAAGTTTAGTAGGTAAGACTTAACTTATAAATAAGAGCAGAGACGGTTTTGTAGACGGTATTGTTTCTTCCGACGTTTGAGATAGTTACACGTATTTTTGAATAATAAAGTTCAAACTTAAATGTGTTTGCTTTTTTTATATATATGTACATATATGGTATAAATCGCCAAAACGCGAAGTAAGATTCATAAGCCATCAGAAAAGGAAATATTATGGCGAGTGACTCCAAAATGCCATAAAACAAAAGTATGGTGAAATACTTCAATGAAAACTGTAAGAGTAGTGCAAAAATCTGCTCGCTATTTCAGAAGTCAAATACTCGTAAATAAAGAAACGTGATAGTGGAATGGCGGTAAAGAAGAAAAGAATACAGCGGAAATAGCGCAACCAATTAAGTGCGTCTTGAATTAAACTATTAAAACAGAAGCCAGAAAGCGGTAGCTAGAGCATATCCGATAGTTGAACAGGTATTGTATCGAGAATTTGAACTGGTTCTTTCACAACCCGTAGACAGACGAAAATCAATCGAAAGGTTTAACGAGCTAACAGCAGATCACATACCCTCTGAAGTATAGGCGCTTATCGGAAATCTTGAATTTTTTTCCAATAAAATGATGTGAGGCAAGCGAATGCCTAACCAGTCGAGGAAGAGACTCCTTCTTCCGTCGTATAAAGGGAAAGGCGACACGAGAAATTGAAACAACTATCAATCGGTGAAACTAATGTCGCATACATGTATACGAGACAGACCTAGGTAGTTAACAGAGCAATAATATTAAACAAACAAGTTTAATTGCAAAGCGAGAATAACCGGGGAATTCGAAGTTAAAGTTGGAGTACCCCAAGGCATCATACAAATTCCTTTTTAATCTTGTTTGGTTAGAATAAAATGTTAAGTTAAAACCATAGATGAACTAACTTAGATAGCAAACTCTACTAATACTTTTGCAAAATCTTAATCGTCGCAAAGACACACTGTAATGTCGTTTTCGTTTGGGCTTTTCTCCGCGTTCCGAAGAAGAAAAGTGACGTAAAACCATTTCCCCTCATTTTTTCAGAATCAAAATCTCGCTTCTCGTTTTCATTTGAGAATCGAAATTTCTCTCCTCGATTTTATGTCAAAATGTATAAACGTCAAATAGTATTGTATGTCAAACTCGATTTCTGTTTTCGTGCAATTGGCTGTGTTCGGCCAATTTTTTATTCTGAGTGTTCAAATTGATTCGCAAGCAAATATATTTAAAATATAAAAGTCCGCAGAAGTTTTTAGTGTTCCGTTTAAATAAAAATCGGAGTACATAAATGAATTACCAGCACTTTGTATACCTCTATAACCTGCCAGAATTTGCCAGAATGAGAGCAATTTACAAGTAAAGTTGTTAGAATGAGACCGATTTGTATGTAAACTGCACTATGTACGTGTAATGTAGATGACGTTTTTTGAGTAAATGACAATTCACACATATTTACAGACAGGGTGGAAGCGGGTTTTGGTTTTGCAATATCTAGAAAGTTTGGCATCTATGGTTAAAACAAAAGGTTATTTTCAAACAAAAAACCGCTAGCGTCACTTTATTAAAAAAAAAAAGGTTAGGCATCTTGCCTGGTTTATGCGTGAAACGGGACTGTCCTCATCGTCGTGCCTAATGCTTCCTCCATGTGTTCGATTCACCAATTACCCAACGTGAGTCAGCAAAATAATTCCATCTATGCGACGTACTCTTGCACAAGTTTATTTATACAAGTGGTAGCAAGAATACGTTACGTTTGATATTTCATACTCTGTGACCTTTTTGTTGATTTATTGCGGGCATTTGAGTAGGTCAGTGTGGTATCGGTGATAATTTCCCGAATTGGGTTACCAGCGCTTTGCGTTGGCACAGTAATGTATATGGGCACAACAATGTCGTTGCAAGATTTCCTTTCGAAGAAGCACATGAAACAGTCCTAAACGACAGCTCTTTTTTTCGTCGGTGATAGCGCAACGACTTGATAGCTATTCAGGCGGCTTATAATAATTGGATAAAGGTGATAGAAGATAACGGCTAAAAATCAGACGTATCAAGACCGAATATCTGCATGGTTGTTTCACACGATTTCTAGTGATTCCTGACTCTATTTAGAAGGAGTCTTCATGCCAAACTGCGAAGAATTTAAATATTCAGACTCGTCGTTGACCGCCATGAAGGTTGTATAAAGGTTGATTTTAAGCGAAAATATCGCTTAAAATTATAGGTTTGCTGAACATGACATCCTGCTTTAATACACATATAGCAATATTGTACGAGAATTATAAAGAAAAAATGGGAAGGACGGGAAAGAAATTGTTACGTATGGCAGCGGATGTAACAAAACGCTATCTGTATTTTCCTCCAAATCGAAAGGTTCGGGGTTTGTTTTCCAATCTACAAGTACTGTAGCCTTATAACCGCGCCGACTTCATGTTTAAGCGGAACAAACGCAGCCTTATATTTAAGATGGCTGCTCTGCTTTTCATATTTTTTTTATAACACATTGAATGCAGTCTTAGCTTTCGATATACCGCTGATAAGGTGTTACTCGGTATAAGAGTCTTTCGAGAGAATAAATTCATTATAGTTAGAGTTATCTTGCTTTCCTCTAATGCTGATCAAATTTTGTAATGAATAACTGGAAAAGCCCTTATTGTGGTAAAGTAAATCTTTATTGCTACCGAATTTACCTATGTGCTTAATAAAGATTGGAAGACACCATTAAATTTCTAAAATTTTCGTTGGCAGAGTGCTCTACAAAATATTATCAATAACCAACAAAAGAACGGTGATGCTAATACGCAGTCTCACATCATGTTTCAGATCTCCTTTAGAAATGAAAGCAATATGTCTGCAATTACTGGCGTTAAAACCCTATAGGGCTCTGCGGTAAAGCTGACAGGTCCTGTCGCCTTGCGTGGCTTGAGTGATTTGATCGCAACAATAATTTCATCCCTACTTGGAGGCAGAAGGCGAATTCCGGAATTTCGGGTATTGAAAAACTCGTCTTGGTTGGGAGGCACATAAATATTCGTCCACATTTTTTTAGAAGGAGCAGAGAAATGTTGTCTACTAACTGGTTTGCTTTATAATTTAGAAGAGACCTAACCGGAAATGGCCATCTGTCAGTTCTTTTGTGATTATGTACATGGTTGTACTGTCGAATCTATTTTCTTTCTATTTCTTCGGCTTGTTCAGGGAATGCGTTTACGGTGTTTACCTCAGCAGATAAGCTCGTAAAATCGCCTTTCCGTAAAAAAGAATATCGCTCTGGTAAAGAGAATATGTCTTAGAATATTCCAGTACTCCTTTACCCTCCGGCGACATTGCACTACCGATTGGTTTTTTTGTTTCAATTGGCTGTCTTTTTGTCTTTCTCAGGCACTTAGTTAATCGGTATCCTTTGATAAAAGGTTTTCAGGGTATAAGGTCCTTGCGTGGATTTTGCCTCAGAAGTTATTCTGTTTGTTATACTACTAGATATTTTTCCCGATAAGAGTAAGACAGTATTGGACAATGTTGGAGAAACATAAAAGAAAACTGAAAACTACAGCAATGAATATGTTACGAATGTCAGCTTGTGAAACAAAACGTGATCTTATAAGAAGTACACGCATTCGGGGAAGTTTTTACATTAAACAACAGATAGTGGATAAACTTCAGGGCGAGCAAATCAACTGGTTTTGCCATGTTCATCAAGTTCGCAGGAAAATTCAGTCCGGAAACCAATAGAGACTCAAATTCCGGGCGAGATTCGAAGAAGATCCCGAAGTAAAAATCATTGGATCACGGAAATGCGAAGGCACCAGCAAACTCTTAGCCTCACTAACGAGGCGATCAAAAATAGAGTGACCTATCATATAGAATGGTTGTAAAGCCCGCAAATTTAGCTTACGACTCAACCGGCCCAGAAGTAATGCAGATAGATGGGAGAAATATGTAACACTGGTTATATAATTCAACGGCTAAATAAAGAAGAAGAAGTAAAAGTAAAAGAGGGCGACATATTGCGAACTGAAGCCCTCGTAATTCTGAAATATCTAAACGGTACTCCATAAACTCATTTTCTACTAGTATGAATCTTTTTCCATGAGAATCTTCTAGAAGAATTCTCATATCCTAGAGAACAGTGTTTATCCGGTTACGATAGCTTAAAGACATCAAAAATCAGTCCTCATTTGAAGCATGGTATCCTTTTCGGGGTAACCAACCTAATTAATCTTTACTATAAGTAGGGTATTAAACTGCCCGTACTTGCAGTTACCGGAAAACAGACACCCTTGCTTAAATAAAAAATGTGGCTAATACACACGAAAACACGATTTCTGGCACTGCAGCTAGAGCAGTTCTTAAATTATATAGGAGACGAAAATCCGCTTCCCAAAAGGATATGGCAGAAGAAAAATGTTCGTGAAGCTTATACAGACTAGCAGCGAAAAATAGAAAACTCACAGTCAAAGAACCCTCTTACCGGCTGTGAAACGGTATTACCGGTATTACCATACCTTCGTCAATCATAACGTACCATTCATATAGTAATGATGTCGCATGTACTTAATAGTTTTGCATACACTGTCAGAAAACGTCAAAAGTGTTTTGTGCTTGTTGTGCTTTGAACAAAGCGACATTTACAGAACAGTATTTGGTAGATGGATTAAAAGTGACATCGTTCTTCAGTGACAGAAAAGGATTCACTTAAATCCATTGCATATGGCGTTTTCGTTTGGGCTTTCGTGCTACGGAGCATAAAAGTGGCATAAAACCATTTCTCCTCATTTTTTCAATAACAAAATTCTGCTTCTCGTTTTCATTTCAGAATCAAAATTTCTCTCCAGGATTTTATGTCAAAATGTACTAACACATATGGATATCTATAAACGTCAAATAGTATTCTGTGTCTAAGTAGATTTCTGTTTTCGTGCAACCGGCGGTGTTTGGCCAATTTATTATTCTGAGTGTTCAAATTGATTCGCAAGCAAATATATTTAAAAAATAAAAGACAAAAGAAGTGTTTAGTGTTCCATTGGAATCAAAACTGGAGTACATAAAACAAAAGCCTTCTAACTGCGCAAACGAAAACGCCAGCAGGAGCTGTTGGCTGTTACTGAAAAGTAACTATTAGGATCTGGCAGCATTTGAAAATAGGAAAACGTTAACGAAAACGAACATGCCTACAAATGATTGTCATAGCTGACACTTGCATAACCCTAACTTTTGTTTTGCATAAAAAGTAGTCAGAAAATGTTGAAGAAGGTATTTTATTTCGACTAAATGTTAATCAAAATTATTAATTGACTAAAAAATGTTTGCACTTACTAATTGCAGATTATTCCAGTTACTCAAAAATTACTTGCTGTCCAAGTGCCAGTAGTTCCGGTCCGTTTAAGCTCAACGAAAAAGTACAGCCTCTACGAACCCGATTACTTGGATGTAAGATTTCAAAATATTTGTTTTTTTTTTAATGAAAAAGGCAAATTAAATATTTGATTTCAGTCACTAAAACCAAAATATCCTCAATATGAAAGTCTAAATTTCTCCATCAAGGGTTATGATTATCCAATTTTAGAGTCATATCAGAAATATCTGCACAATGTTGCAGAGTACCTGGATTTAGATGTATCTGAATGGTAAATGATTAGAATGTGTATAATTGTTTATGATATTTCAAATCAAATCTCATTTAGCTATGCCCTACCACCGCAACAATCACAAGTGCAGAGGTTTCGTCCAAATTCGACAATAATCGACTCTGAATATAAGCTGACTCTTTATGAAAGAAATCTACAAATCAATGATGTCGACGCACCAAAGTACCCAGTTTTTCTCCGAATTGCTCAGGCTGCATTGCCTGAAGGTGTCAATTTATATGTTCAAGAACACACGGATGAAGTGGAGGATCGCAGATATGTTCCAGATAAGGATCTTTTAGAGTTAAGAGCTCAACTCGAAGACATGCAAGTTAAGAAGAAGTAGTGACCTGTTGAATTTTCGATATGAAATTGTACAAAGAAAAGTTGTATAAATCAATTCAATGCATAAAACAATAGTTTACTAGAATTAAATGTTAAAAGGAAATATTATCAGTACAGATTTGTAATCTATTTCTTAAACTTAAGAAGTTACTTCAGAAAATTACTCAAGTGGAAGTAATGGCAAGGCAAAAGCTGAGACAGGAATTGACGACGGTTTTGGATGCAAACAATGATGTTTAGGTGAGCTGGCGAAGGTTTTGCCGCAAACGCAGTTGCAGTATTTAATCCGTTATTACTTCAATCTCAGTTCTTGTTCCAGCTGAGCATGCAGGTAATGTTCTTCATGGATGATTCACTTGTTTAGATGACGCTACATTCTGGCCCTGGTGCTAAATAAAACAGCCACTTTAGTTAACGCGGTCTTTGGTTAACTGCTACCAATTGCGAGAAATTTGATGTGATGTTTCTTCTACTGTGATTTCCTCTTTATGCGTTCAAAACATGCATGCCTCTGTGTCATAGAGAAGGACTGGGATAATTAGGTCTTGTGATAAAAATTTCTTGACAGCCTATTGCTCAATTTCTGCTCAGGTCAAAGAAAGAAATTCAAGATTCGTCGATGTTGTCCATCCCTCCTTTTTGCCACTTCTGGTCCAATAATTGCAAACGCGTCCGTTACAATTCGCCGCGCTCTGCCAATAATATAAATGACATGAAGGCATGCAAGTATGTAGTTACACAAAAATTTTGAAATATGGCACCTCTGGCAAGTATGGTGCAAATTGACTTGCGAGTTTGGAACACTTATCTAAAGTATAATGTTAAAGAAGTCACATGGCAACGCAACACTCGTTGAAACCCTTTTTTGACATCAAAGGTTTCGGTGAATTTTTTTTTTATCCTTACGGAGCGTTTTCTATTGTAATTCTGTATAGCTCGTCCTTAGAGATGTCATGTGCGGCGATAAAGAGTTGGAGAGTACCAATCTTAACTTCTTGACTGCTCTATAGGATTCTCCGTACTGTAAATATTTTGTTAAGACGTCTTACCGACTTACCTGTCCTAAAACTCCAGGGCCTAATCTGATCGTTGACAAATGGTATCAAGTGTCCACATAATACGGCGGACAAGATCTTCTACCTGATTATTAGGCTTCGTAGAAGTAGCATCTCCAGACAGATGTTGTTTTTCTAAATAACGATAAAGAGACTGCAGCCGAACACCTTACAACTCTGCTAAAATTACCTACTTCACGCTTTCTCCTGGTGCCATCTGGAAGACTCTCCGGAGATTGAGAAGTGAATTCGACATTCGCCACAAGCCAGCATAAGTGTCGTACAAACGAAGAGGAGAACTTCAGATCATAAACTTTTTTTTTGCATTAAGACTGAGCCCAGTAAGGTCTTAATAGGGGAATACTGGACAAAGGTTTTGAAATGACTGCTTGCCATTGTGTTACCTGAGTAAGCAGGATTGAAATTCTGCTGAAATGCTGCAAGCGCCACCGTCCCAAACCCGGCAGGTCTCAAGGAACTCTCGATGTCTCGTCACTGGTGTCGCTGGTGTAGTTCAAGATGTAACATTCCTTGTTAGAGCCGATCAGGCTGTGGCATAGGACGGGCCCCCGCCCAATTATCAAGGTTTCGCCCATCAATGACGTTGTCTAATAAAAAGCGGGGGCAGATTATTCTTACTGGTCTTATCGTAAACATCTTCAGATTACAGCCTCTGACTGGTTGCTACGATTTGACCAGTTACAAGTTGCCGGTCATAGGTCTTGTTGGCGGCTTGACCACCGGTAGTCCATACCAGGACTTAAATCACGGTACCATGGGAGTCAGGAGACCCTCGGATTTCGGTCCGGGCCTGACTTGTTAGAGGTAGTCCCCCTTGTGAGAGCGTCATGGTGGCTGTGGTTTAAACCCAAATCGCGGGTATGGGTTTCCTTTTTGGTTTAGCCCATTGTAGAGTTGCAAATAAAGTACTGGGTGCTGCGACCCTAAGAGCAGCAAAAGATTTTAGGCCGGCCTCGACTCATACCAAGGGTGGAACTTGTGCCTCCAACACAAGTTCTGCTTTGGTATAATATATAAGCGAAGTATTAGTATATATAAAGCGAATATTATTAGCGATGGCAAGGCGTATCCTTGCTCCCTATGGATGTATGGGCATCTCGTAAACATAAGGTCTTATGACAGGTGGTTTACGTTAAAAATCCAGGTACGTTCTGTGGCATAGCACTGCATAAGGGCCTATGTTAATCCGCGCATGGCCTCACTGCTAGCATAGACAACCATGGGATCCTGAGGCTACTACACATCAGAACGTCGATAACGACTTTGAGCTGGGGTCCAAAAAAATTAAAAGCACGTAGCAGCAGAATGCACTGCCTCGAAACAGATGTCACCGACGACCCAATTGGCAACTGCATACCACTCACTGGAAGTGTACCTTAAAGCACTGGTGGAAATGGATGGTAAGAGGCGTTCCTCAATAACGCCCTTTACGACCTGTCGGCAATTGAGATGCACGACGGCCAAGCCAAGGAGGTTCTCCGGAAAAATAACTGCTCACAGACGTCCCCATGGCTAAAAATTGCAGTAGACCCCTAAAGAAAACAGAAATCTAACGGCGAAATCCCGAATTCAAAACGGACACAAGAACCAACTTTAGCCGATAGGAACAGTTCACCTCGGAGAAAAGCACGTCTTCACAAACGTGGTTAGGCCGACAAAGCCGAAACTGAAAAAGCTGCTAAAGTCCGTATCGATAAGCAAGTTGTAGGCAAAAATAATAACACGGCATGATCGAAGGTGATTCATGGAGGGGAAGCGAAAAAACAAAAAATATCCAACACGAAGAATACTCGACCAGATGCAATAGTGGTGGCTAAGAAAGGTGAAATCTCATATGCCAACATCCTGCGCAAAGTCAGGCAGATCCAAAACTTTTTACTCTCGGTTAATCCGTAACTATGGTCAGACGGACAAGGTGAAGCCCTTGGTAACGAAGTAGAATAAACAGGATTATGAGTTTCTTCAGAAGATTAGCGTTTATTGGTTAGAAAGAGGCCTTCTGCAGTAGATTAGGGATCATTGCGAAGGTTTTAAACAACGATATCCCTTACTTTCATCGTTTATTTTCTATGGAACCCTGAACTAAGGTTTCACTCATCGGATACGCTTCCGTCAAATGTCAAGCTGGTACATACTAGCTTTTCTCTTACAGTCTTAAATAAAAAATTGCTCTTCGATGGAGATAACCTTTGTTGTTTTCAACGTAAAATTCTTCGAATGAATTTTGGCTCTGTATGCATTGATGGGTTTTGGAAGAAAAGAGAGAGAGAGCGAGAGAAAAGCAAGATCTGGTTAGAAAAGTGCACATTAGTCGTCTTAAATGACTCAGTAGAAGAACATCTCGCCTTAAGTTGAGTGGACAAGTGGAATGGAACGCGCAACAAATGTCAGTGGACCAAACGCCGTACTAACCAGAAAACTTTATGTATAAATTGCTCTCATTTCAGCAAATTCTAGCACTTTGAGTATAATTTTAATTAATTTAATTTAATTTAATTTAATTTAATTTAATTTAATTTAATTTTGGTGGGGGCGAAAGCCCCCATTTATTCGGCTTAATACAAGCTATAACTTAAAATTAAACTTAAACTAAAACTTAAAACTAAGGCTGGTTATTCTGGTGAAGGAGAACCGATTTGAGGTAGGAAGTGGTGCGGTGGAAGTCAAAGACGCTAGGGTTTGAATTAATTTTTCGTAGCATGCGGGAGATTGGTTCGTTCGCGCCGTAGGTGGTGTGGTGGGTTGGGAGATAGAAGAGACGAGGGGTACGTAGATTACGAGGGTTAGTGTTGAGGAAAATAGAATTGTGAAGGGACGTGCATTCAACCTGACCTGAAAGAAGTCGATGAATGAAGAGAAAGTCGGCTGCATCTCGGCGTTCCTCAAGGGTGTTTAGGTTAATAAGGTTGAGACGGTTTTGATAGAGGGGCAGAGTAAAAGAATCATCCCAGGGCAAACCTCGAAGAGCGAATCGAAGAAAACGGCGCTGGATGCTTTCGATTCTCGAGATATGAACGCGCTGATATGGGGACCATACTTGACTGGCGTACTCAAGGAGGGGACGAACAAAGGTAATATAGAGGGACCTGGTCACGTATGGGTGACTTTTTTGGACCATCGTTTTACAAAACCTAGTGCAGAATTGGCTTTAAGGATTATCCCATCCATATGCAAACGGAAGTTGAGCTCCCTATCACACAAAATGCCGAGGTCGCGAAGAGATTCAACGGAGGAGATAGGTTGGTTGTGGAGAAGGTAGAGTCGGGGAGGAGATTTGAGCCGCTTATGTGAAAAGGTGATGGATTGGCATTTGGTGATATTAAGTTCCAAACAATTTTTGAGGCACCAGATCGAAAAACTATCAAGGTCTTGTTGAAGAAGGAAGGAGTCATGGGGAGAGGAAATGGTTTTGAAAAATTTGGTATCGTCGGCGTAAAGGGAGACGGACGAGTATTTAATGATCCTATCGAGATCATTTATGGTTAATATAAAGAGAAGGGGACCGAGATGGCTACCTTGAGGAACTCCAGAGGTGGCCAAAAATGGAGCGGAGTGGGCTGACCTAAAACGAACACTGTAAAAACGGTTTTCGAGGTAAGAGGATATCCATTTTAACAGTATGGGTTCAAAGCCGAGGGCAGACAATTTGAAGAGTATTAATCGATGAGAGATTTTATCGAAGGCTTTGCTAAAATCGGTTGCAACTACATCGACTTCGTTGCCGTTCTCTAGGGCAGAGATGGTAAAGGATACGAATTCAACGAGATTTGTGGTGGTTGACCTACCCTTTAGGAAGCCGTGTTGTCTAGGGGAAATAAGTGATTTGCATTGGAAACTTAGAGCTTCATACAAAATACTTTCGAGGAGTTTGGGTATATGGGAGAGTTTAGCGATTGGACGATAGTTTGTTATTTCGTTCTTTGATCCCTTTTTGTGGATTGGGGTTATAAAGGAGGTTTTCCAAACCTGAGGAAATTCTCCTTGTGAAAGGGATAGACGAAAGAGATCAGAAAGGGCAAGGGAAAGAGACGAAGAACATTTTTTAAGAAATATGGCAGGGATGCCATCTGGACCGGGTGTAAATTCGTCATTGAGTTGGTGTAATTTATTTTCGATATAGGAGGGGTCCAAGATATGAGAGAGAAGTGGGCCGTTGGAGAAGTTCAGTAGGTAACGAAAATAGGATGGATCTGGTACAAAGGAGTCGTTGGTAAAGGATTGTTTAAAGAAGCTGGCAAATAAGTTGGCAATCGTGAGTGGATCGGTTGATGACTTGTTGTTGAAAGAGAGGGAAGGAGGGTAACCATCGGACTTTCTTTTGTAGTTAACAAATTGGTAAAAGGACTTAGGGTCATTTATAAGGTTGACTTGCGCATTGTTAAGGTAACGCTGGTAAAGGGAATCGTAAAGTTCGGTGAAATGAAGATAAGCACCAAGATAGTTGGAATAGTCGGACAAGGATCTGGTACGCAGGAAAACAGCCCATAACTTATTTCTCTTGTTTCGTAAGAAACGAAGCTTGCGATTATACCAGGGAGGACTAGTAGATGATGTTTTAAGGCGGGAAAACGGAACGTAAAGGCTGAAAGAATTAAATATTTCTTTATAAGAAATGGATAAGGCATCATTTACGCTTACGTTGTGAAAGTTAAAGGGGGATCTGCTAAGATAGTCACTGATTTTGTGAAAGTTTGCTTTGTGAAAGTCGTAGGATGAGATAGCACAAGTCTTGGTAGTTCACTTACAGTGCATTTGTGATGGGTTTAAGGGATTGTAGTGAAGTATGACATCTAAGTTAGCTCATCTATAGCTCCAATCCATCAGGCGCATAGAAATGCTTACGACATGTATTTTGCAACCCAAAACAACAAATAAAGGAATACAACCTTGGGCTGGGAATGCGAGGCGGCCAAGAGAAGATCGTTTGCCTTTCTAAGGTCCTTGAGGACCAAAAACGCGAAATGTATGTACCAGGCCTTTTGGGAGATGTCAAAAACGCTTAACGGTGCTTGCGAATGATATCAAAGTTAAACCACCCATTTTAGCCGAATACTTAGAAAAGCTGCTACAAAAAATCCACCGCAAAATCAAAATCATATGCAATGTGCGCTACCTCACATCGAAGTAAACTGTTTAGGTGGACTTCTAAATTTTCAGAATGTCATCAGAGTTATAACTAGAGGCTCCAGGAGAAGATCTTAAAAAATGTGACTGATACCTTCCTGCAGAAGCTTACGAAAGCGAATGATTTTATTTTCAGTACTAGCGAGGTGCCATCATCTTTCAAGAAAAATATAATTTACCCGATATTCAAGAAAGGAGACCCAAATGAACCAAGCGATCACAAAGGCATATCTTTCTTAAATGCGACCACCAATATTTTTACAGTAATTATATTGGAACGCCTAACAAACTGGATACGTGAAAATAACCTACTTAATGACTTTCAAGCTAGCTTCTGCAAAGATTATTCCACAGTCGACAACATCTTACCAACAGGGCAAAAAAAACTGTATGCCTTCTTCGCTAATTTTAAGGCGGCTTTTAACTGCATCGACAGAAGGGCCCTGTTCTTTAAACTAAGCAATCTGGGAGTTTCGACAAAAGTACTAAGAGTGCTACAAATAATGTACTAAGATAACACCACAGCGGTCTGGGATGGGAATATTTTACCTAACTAGTTTCAGAGTAAGTCTGGAGTTAAGCAAGGATGTCTACTGAGCCCTCTTCTGTTCTTAATCCTCTTGGACGATCTCGTTGCATATCTCCCAGAGAAAATATTCCTCGATGGATTAGGTATAAACGTCTTGCTCTACGCTGACGATACGTAATACTCGCGGAAACTCAAAGCATGCTACAAATCTTGGTAAATAGACTGCAACAATAATGGTAAATTTGGAATTTACAACTTAACACCAAAAGTTATGATTTTTCGAAACGGATGGGCACGCTACGCAGTGCATGGAAATGAAGAACTGGCGAAAGTCAGAGAATATAAATACCTGGGAGTACTGATCACCCCACAGTTATCTTTTAGAAAGCACCTTCAAGAGGATTAAAAGAATGAAAAAGAGCAATCAATTGTAAGGAGGCTTGGGAAAAAAGAAAATAGCGACGATTGTAAGGTATAAAGTATCTGAAGCAGTCGTAAGGTCAATTTTGTGCTATGCGGGACAAGTGTGGGGGATCGGACAGTCTAAGGAGGTTGAACGACTCTTAAGATACTTCCTAAAAAAATGTTCCGAGTGTCAGAAAATGCGCTAAACTACATGGACCTACATGGAAACTGGGTTGTCATCGTTCCATGTGTTTACGTTTACACTACACTTCTTTTTTGTTTTGAAAATTCTATCACAAGCAAATCATCGTCTTCCCCATAAAATTATTATGCACCTCAAAAAGCGGAGCATCCACTTCTCTGTCGAATTGACTGGGCTGTGAGCATAGTTTACTCTTACACGATATACACGTAAACAAAACAAACTTTGGAAATGCGGTGCAGGAACTTTTAATCAAGATCGAAGGATCATCGTGGGATGGAAGTGATGCATGTACACTGTGCAAGCGTAGACAAGAGAAGCCGTCATTCATTTCATTGGAGCCAGCACAACGCCGAGTTTAATTTGAACATCTTTATATGGAAAAAACACTCTCCGTTTGGACGATGTTTTTCGCGTTCTAAATGGAGAAAACTCGGCTATACAGTTTAAATTTATAAAATCTACTCTAAAATACCGGCTGCAAATTATAAACCAAGCTTTTTAGAAAAATATTGATTTATTAATTCTACAATTTCAAAACTCTCTCTACTCGTCTGACGGCAAAAGGCAAAGCTTATCATTGTAAACCTTGTAACAACTTAATTCTTGTTTGCGTAATGAAGTTACACAACTACTAGATGCACTTGTGACTCTTTGTTCGAAAGCCCAAGGAGACCGCAATCCACTAGTGCATTTTGAATGGGCTTCAGTTAGTCTTCTCAAAACTGAGCTAAAAGTCGTCACCCTCCGTTTATCCAAAAACCCTAGGTCATCCTGGATAGCAAACTTCCTCATATGAAGCTTCTAATGTTTTTTAGTGAAATCAAAATAACTAAACACGCAATGATTTACGAGTCACTGCTGCTTTCCAAACTCTGCTCTAGAAGCACAGGTGATCTCCCTCTTCTTGATATTCAAATTCATTGGCTACACTCTAAAAGCCATGTTCTGGATACAACGCGCTCTAGAGATTTGATGAACTGCTGCGTCGACTCTATTTAACTCTCGCTCGCTAGAATTCCAAGGCGACTTTGCCTTCACATTTGACACAATCTAAATCAGGGGAGGGATCTAGTTGGACTTTCAAGGATGGCTCCACCTCTTGTCGAAAATGGACGAACAAAAGAAAAATCTGAACGAACAAAAGAATAGCCTCGAACAAAAAATGGACGAACAGAAGAAAGGCATTGAACAAAAATTCGACGAACAAAAGAATAGTCTAGAACAAAAATTGGAAGAACAAAATAACATTCTACAGCAAAAATTCAAAGAAATTGATGACAAATTTGAAAGAATAGAGACGAATGTTGACGAAAAATTCAAACAAATGGACAGCAAAGTTGAGCAACTAGCAAAAGAACTCGACACAGTACGAAAACAGAAAGCCCGAGAATGTTCTTTAAGTGGTCCAAGGAGAAAGAGTTGAAGCCTCTCTCATTCGATGGCCAGATCTCATTTTCTATTTATAAGAAGCAGTTTGAAATGGCTGCCTGAACGGAAGACTGGGACAATGACCTTGCACGGTCCACCAGCAGAAAGTATAAAGATTATGTGACTTTAGTACAGGAGGTTTACAAGGTCCAATTGCAAAGCTGAACGCAGCAACGACGAGAAACACTACAGCTCCAATTGCAAAGCCGAACGCAGCAACGACGAGAAACACTGCAGCTCCAAACAGACGTGATTAGACTGGCACATTTCTCATATACCACTGCAGGCCAGGAAATTATCGACGAAATGGCAAAGGACGAATTTTTATCAGGGGAATTGCAGATTCGAAGCTATAGTCAGCAGTAAGGATGGCTGGGAAAAGAACTTTGCCTGAAGCACTTGCCTTCGCTCTGATGATGGAAACAGCTAATCAGGCTTAAAAGGGAACAGATTTCGTCAGGGAAGTAGCATGAATGCTTCTGCGCAAAACTTAGTGTCGAGGAACGAGATACTCCACGGAATAGACGAAGAATGCGCTTCTGGAACTGAAAGAAAGTAGGACATCTTCAAAGGCAGTGTAAAGAACCTCATTGCGGAAACAAGCAAATAGAAGAAGAAACCGACAGGAACAGCTATCAAGAGGTGGGTGGGTGGTAGGCACTTTATCACTCATCTTTCTACGACGACAGAGAAATTCGATCAGAGAAAACATATAAGGAGTACATTGAAGTTTTCAATAATATTGATTTGATTGTTTGAGTTTCCATCACGCAAACAGCCATTGATTAATCTAAAAGTTTTTGAAAGTGGACTGATAGTTTTAATTCAATTCTACTGAGGTGGAGCTTGTCAATAGGACTATGTTTGCATTTCGAAAAATACGGATTTCTAGGAGTACCTAAAAAGGCGACTCTAACTTGCATACATTGCATTGTGAAATTTTGTTTTCCCACAAGTTCAATTGGCATGAATTTGGATCAGAAGGAGTTACCTAAAGCCCCTGCAATACAAAGATCTTTCTTCTCTTAACAATAGAATATAAATGTCTTTTTATTCAAAAAAAAAAATAATAATAATAAAAATAATTTACTTTGTACATGAACTTAAACATAAAAAAGCAATAAATTCTGCAAAAAGTACAACTTTTTAACTAATCTAATAATTTAAAGCTTTGTTATGAGGGAATGGACGGATTTGAGTTAAACAATCACAAACTCAATTGCTACACTACGCCAAAGTGAACGACTTTAATGGACGAACCGCTTTTTGTTTCCTCTTGTGAACTATTATCCTTCGCTGATGGTTTAGGTGTTCTTGGCAGAGCTTCTTCTATAAAAAAGAAAAAAAGAAAGTAAATTGTATGAATTGAGGATCTGGGGTTAAATGAATCAAGAACTAACCTGGTAAAGGATCGAAATCCTTTAGGTAGTCATCATTTGGATGACAAAGAGGCAAGCTATCGGCTAATTCCTTTTTTGGATTCGTCAAATTTCGCGTTCGTGTGTAACCGTTTCGCTTCGGGGGTAGAGGTTTCTCCTTTCGTGGGATTTCCTTAAATTACAAATTAATCAAGTTACATTGGAAAAGCAATTCAAAAGTGAAAGGAAACCTACTGGAACTACAGCAACTTGCACTGTATCAGAGAATTTTACTTTATTCTTCTCTGCGGGGTCCTTTTTGGGCGGCAGCGTTCCGTTTATCGCATTTGTATTGGGCGCATTCGAGTTTGGCATTGAACTTGACCCATTCGATAGAATCGAAGCTGTTGGCTTTCGAATCGGCAAACGGGCAGGCAATTCATCGATTGGGGTGAACAGCGTTGTGGGTGGTATTGTCCCTGATACAAGTGGATGTTGATAGAATTTCGGATGAAACAGTTGGCTGTCGGACGACGGAACGCGAGTTGAATTTAAGTCCGCAGCAGCTGGGGTATGGGTAGAGGCACGTGGAAGAATGTTATGAGATGTTGATGGCATATACGGGTGGGTTGGTGCATTATTAATCGTTGGTATGCCTAGTGTTTGATCTGGCACTTGCGTCCAACTGGGAGGTTCGGTGTTTTCGTTGGGAGCAGCAATTTGCAAATGACGTAGGTCAGGCAGTGGAGGAACAGGTTGGCTTACCCTTCCAAAGTTCGATACATTCGGTCGATTCATGAAGGGCTCATCCAACCTGAAGTTGTGCGTTGGTGAAGCTTCATTGGGAGAATATGACTCTACACTCCTATATTCGAGGTTGTTCTCTGCAGCTTGTGCGTTTCGTATGAGAGTGGCAGCTTTGCTAGTACAGGGTACATCTGGATCAATCATTTTCAATTCGGGCTTCTGCGTGCCCCACCGGTTGGGTTGCATAAATTGCAAAAATTCCGGATCGCGGGGCATTGTTGACGCCCGACTTTTATGCGCTTTATTTGATTCATTTTGAGCTTGTTCAGATTCGTATTGTTTTTGGGTATGAGCTAGTGTTACTGATCGGCTTGTGCTTGGGACAGCAGCATCTGCAGACATTGAGATTCTTAATTCAGGCTTTGGAATGTTTATTCGAATGTTCTCCGCATTGAAAATTTTCGACTTAAACGACGGCAATGGTGGAACGTAATTTTTAAGAGTACTAACCGCCTTTTCGTGTTTCCATTGACCCATAACACGATGACTGCTTAGGCCTGGTTGATTGCTATTTTGGCCATTGCTCTCTGAGTAAGACGATTCGGAATTAGATAATTCTGAATCACTACTTCCTGAGCAGCTTTCTTCGAAAAGAATTTCTGCTTGCGCATAGGCTTCTTGGGAAAGTTCAATCAAGTCGGGATTTGTGCGCGTTGCATTGTAAAGATCCATAAACAGGTCATAATCCTCAATGTCTTGGGCTACTTCAAATGCCTCCGGGAAAAGGTTGTTTCTAGAAGACAAAGAATGTCAAATCAATCGGCGCAAGGAGTATACAGTACTTACCGTAAGAGAAAGAAGAAAAATCGCCGTTTGATGTCATAGACCTGGTCACCGAATTCATCTTTTGTTTCTTCACTTAAGCCATCCGTAAAGGTTTTCAATGCTTTGGTTAGCAGCTCCATTCGCTGGCGCTTAAGATCCTGTGTGAACACAAAATTTGCCACTTTATGAAGAGACAACAGACACATTGCCCCGTATGTTTCCCAATTCATCGCTTGCAGTAAGTTTACAGCTTTTTCTAGATTACTCAACGATATGTACCTGTCCAAGACGACGTCTGCTGTAAGTCCAGAATTGTGAAAGTCTCCTGCCATTCCTGCACCGCAGATAAATCTCAGGCAGGCTAAGGGTCCATTGTCAAAGGTAAGCAGTAGAAAACAATCGGTTTGTGCATAGGGGAACGGAAAGTTTTGCAGTTCTGGCTTTCGACTAAAACTCATGTTGAGCAGCATCGGTTGAATGGTAAAATAGTGTGACAGGTCTAGAAGATTTAGGGGAGTATCGTCATCACTTATCAACTGATTGGCTATAGGTTGCAGAGCTATATCGAAACATTGGAACTGAGCTCGATCGTTAGCCACCATTATGAGACTGGAGTCGGCATGCCAGCTGCATTCTGTTGGAATCTGAAAAAATTGAAAGAATCAACTGAGAGACGACTCCTGAGATTGGTGTGCTCTATCTTACAATTTCAATCTTTGGAAGAAATCGGTTTGTTTGCTTTACCAAATCATGTATGCACACGTAACGATCTACTGTTCCGAGAAACAGTTTCTCCTGATCTGGGCTAAATTCGAAGCAACAGATTTGTGTACCCATCATGATCGACGTTATGAGAGCTCTCTGCATTTTGCCTTCGCCCAACTCGTAAGAACATACTTCCGCACTGACCTCTCCCTTTCTGGAAACCTTTTCTTCAATGATGAAAATTTGGTTTTCACTCGAACGCAGGAAGTCCACACGAAGTGGATCGTTCTCCGACCAACAATACGACATTAGTTCCATCTGCGCACTAGAAGGAAAGGTTTTTTTTTATCAATTTTTTCTGACACGACAGACTAATTAGAAAAATCACTTTTTCAATTTGAACACATGTATGTTTGCTCGATCCTGATCCCTGACCGTAGGCCGCCAAGGAAACACTTCATTCTGTGAGCTTTTCGTCCAAATTGCAATCAAATCGCCACTCGGATTCACAGCCAATTTCCTTGGCAGTTTTCTCTCCGACGTTCCGGGGATAAGAACATGAAATATCTTCGGATCCATATTCATAATTTTCTCCGGCACAGCCGGTCGCATATTTGGCTTCTGTAAGTGCAAAACTGTCACCTGGTTCGTATTGTACGCCAGAACGATGTGTTGGCGTGTGAAAATTGCTGTGTGCAGTGGAAAAAAAGAAGGAAAATCGCAACGAATTAGGTGAACAAAAGAAAATAGTAAAAGAAATCACAAAAAAACAGTTTTTCCCACCATCAGTGATCACGTCAGCAGCTAATTTTCCAATGAGGTACTTGTCGTAGGCCATGCAAAGGATGTCTCCTACATAGATATCCACCGAAATATGAACAATCACACCGTTTACAAACAGAATTAACAACACAGATCCACTACGCCACTCTGAATGGATGATTTTCTGGGTTTGTAACAACTCGTCCAGCTTCTTGACGTTGTCTTTGAGGCGCGAAGTTTTATGATTTTTCAGAAGCACTTGACAGTCCCGACTTTCGGCGTATTCACGTTTCGCCTGTTGGAGTATATTATTTGGATCAATGTCGCGACTTCGGATGTACTTGAACGCTCCATAGTCGGTGTCTTTGATCCGGATTTCATCTCGACTTGTCCAGAAGTGACATTCACTGAGCAGGGTTAACATTGTGTATGGAGTGGAGTTTATGATGGTTTTATTGCACAATTAGTTAGAGGGGTGGGTAAATAAAAGGTGCATTACTTAAAATTAAATGAAAACGAACTAAAAATAAAGAAAAAATAAATCTAAAACGTAAAATTGACGTTGACACGAAACGAAAACGAAAATAAAAACAATTATGACATTCTACTGCTGTTTCTGAATAAGACCGTGGGAAAGTGGAGCGCTTCGCGCATTTGAAGGAGTGTCAAATGAGATGTGGATTGTAGTAATAAAAACTCCAGATACAATTGTGGATGTTGTTTTGTTAAAAGGAACACGGAAGTTAAATGAGTTTCCTCTTTCGTTTGAAATAAAAGAAAACTATTTTAAAATTAACAAAATCAAAATTACGTCGCTTTGAACAAATGCACTTTTACTAAGTCTGCGAAATCACATAGTCCGGTGAGCAAAACTTTACACTAAAATGGGCAAACTTTGTTGCTCCGATCGGTGGTATGATTAACTTTTGAAGGTCCACTAGCGGCTACCCAGAAAAGATATTAAACCAAATAAGTTCACCTGGGCCTCAACCAACAACCCTTTCCATCCGGTAGATGCGGTCGTTCTCTGCTCCGTTGTCTCTCGGGGTTAGATTCGAAGACCTTTTGACCTGGAGTTGTGGTGTTCATCTCAGACGTTGGATCTATAGACAGCTGACTAAATCGATGTCATTGTAAAGCCGCACAGTTCGGGGTTGAATCTTCTCTTACATTCCTTATCAAAACAAACGCGACCAATAATCACACACAGTAGTATCTTTCTCTCGAAACCGCAAAGTGCTTCTTCATCCGCAAGACGATCTAAGCCTCTGCGGTATAGAGCAGGACCTGGATGTAAAATTGGAAGCCTTTTACTGGTATGTAGTAGATGGAAGAAATATGTAGCATAATTATGCCATATGCCAATGGTTAATAAAAGAAAAGAAATATGTAATGCAAATTCGTCGAATTACCCAGATATCCAGGGAAACAAGGACTATTGACTAGACTAGATATGGAGTTTTAAGACACCAAAATCAGCGCACCCAATTAGTCCAATGATGTTTCAAGATTCGGAATAGTTACAATTGAGATAGCCTTCCTTTTCAATATACTCGTATCTACATACGTATATGTATATAAATAATCTACGTATTAGGCACGAACTTCGCAAGCATTTTTTAAATTTAATCAGACTATTCTACTTACAAACCCACGTCCCTCGTTCATATCTATTCTGTTGTTATAATAGTAGACAAGGACGTTGCCCTAAAGCGATCGATCGAGTTTACGTAAGCCTCACGCTTTAATGGTTATACTCGCAACCATATATTTGTATAATCACAGTGTTGATTGTAATTGTTAGCTGGTCAACAATAGTTTTTATACACAATATAAGCCAATCTAAGGGTTGAACAACTTTTTAACAGTCTCTCTTTACTATTCACATGTATAGGCACATGCTGGTCTACGGGTATACAGACAATTTCCATTAATTAACGCTAGACACATGCAATACAAGTGAATTAATTTTGCTTTAAGATTATTCAAGAAGCTTAACGAGACAATTTAATACGTACAGAAGTATACAAACAAACAGGATTTTATAACAAAAAAATTTCTGGTAGATTTCTAACAATACACATGTGAAAATTTATTGGAAACAGCGAATTGGTCGGCAAGCATAATAGTGTTTCAGATAGGAAATGAATGAGATATTTCCAATTCCAAAAGTTATCAGTTTATACAACCCCCACAATTGTTGACAACGCTTCTAATTGTTTTCTTTGCACACTTTATAATCCTTTCTAAATCTGCCTTCGAGTATATTGAAGTCTTTGATTGGAACTGCGCGTTCAGAAATATTACTGAAGATTTATCTATAGTTTTCAAAAAGACCATGGCAAGAAGTGTGTTGCAAGCACTTCTAAACCAATTTTGCTTAATGCTCGCTAACCTACTCACTTAAGTTTTGTTTCAGTTTTGTGGGTTCTGTAGTGTCTATTCGGCCTTCTCGCCATCGTGTGCCGTTTCTTGCAATGTGTCGTAGTCCCCGTAGATCTTTCCTAGTTTCCGTGATTCTTCTTCGACTGTTCGGCGTCATATACTCGTATTCCACAATTGACACGCTTTTCGATTTTGGGCTAGTTGGCGTCTTACTGAAGCCTTTCGAAGAGCTCCGTAATTCTGTGAGAGAATGAGTATACAATATCAGCTTAGTTGAGATGTCATTAACATCTCGCTTATTACAAAAAAAAAAAAAAAAATACAATCAATAGTAATCTTGCTTTACCCCACTTTGTACCTCAACTTCTTCAGACAGCCTTTCTCTATGCAGTACTGATATTTTGGCCCATTAGCAGCCATATTATTAATTAATCTGGAAATACGTTTCCTGAGCAAAATATCTCAAAATTACTCTCTGTCGACGCTTTGGCTAACAAATTTAACAAATATAATAACAGAAATAAGTGCCTCAATCCCATATGTCACTTTTATTAATATGACCGAAATAAACCCTGCCCCTTTTAGAAAGATATAAAGAAAGAGTTTTCCAATATAAAAAATAAATGAGATCCCCACTACCTTAACATTGGCATTTTTAAAGATATGGCTGATATCATAGCACATCCGTTGAGTAAAATTATCAACCAATCGTTTCGAGAAGGTGTTTTCCCCAACTCTTGTAAAGTGTCTCAATCACTCCGATTCCAAAAGTTAAAAAATCAATTAAATGTGAGGATTTCAGAGCAGTTAATGCCCTTCCTCTTTATGAGAAGGTACTCGAAAAAGTTGTTCACTTACAACTGGAATCATTTTTTGGCTTTCACAAACTGATAGTTGAAAATCTGTCGGGGTTTAGAAAACAGCATTCTTGTGAAGGTGCACGTAACATGGTCATACCAAATTGGAAACAACAGCTCGAAGCGAAAGCCGAAATAATATGTGTTTTTCTTGATCTGAAAAGAGCATTTGAGACGGTGGACAGAGAATTGTTATTTGAAAAACTAGAAAAATATGGAGTACGCGGAAACACAAAGGACTAAAATGAATAAATTATTATCTGAAGAAATTCTAATTAGTATTGGCGTACCGCAGGATTCCATTCTATGGACATTTTTCTTTAACGTCCATATCAATGACATCGGAAGTGTATAATAGTGAATACGCTTTGTTTGCAGATGATGGTCTACATATTTTATGTAAGTTGTAATAATTTACACGAAGGTATTTTAAAAATGCAACAGAATTTGGATAATCTTAACGTATGGCTCAAAACAAATAAGCTTAGGTTGAATGTTTCTAAAACAAAAATGATGGTAGTTAGCAACGAGGCAATAAGTTATAGTTCGATAAACTTTAGGATAGATAACGAAAGCCTTGAAATCGTTTCGGAAATTAAGTACCTGGGAATAGTGATAGACAACAAATTAAAATTCGGTAAATACATAGATTATATTGTGAAGAAAATATCTAAAAAAACAAATTTACTTAGAAGAATCCGTAAAAATATTTCAACAATAAGTGCAATAAACATTTTCAATTCAATAATAAAACCACATTTTGAATATTGCTCCTCAATCCTATTTTTGTGTAATCAAGACATGATTAACAAGCTTCAACTCCTTCAGAATAAGGCAAAGCGAACAATTTTAAAGTGCAATATTTATACACCTATCCGTTTCATGTTAAATGTGTTGATGAGGCTTAGTGTTAAACAACGAATTTTAATGAATGTTTTACTGTTCGTCTTTAAAATAAAAAGTAATCTAACACCTCATTATCAGTCATGATAAGTAAACTATGCAGGAAATGTTCAACCATTTACGTTGAGAAATAATCAAGACTTCCGCCTTTCTTTTGCAAGAACGAATACAGCTCAAAACACTTTATTCTACAAAGGAGTCTGACTTATCAACACTTTGCCGAATGAAATAAAATCAGAAAACAACTTCAACAGGCTTAAACGTTAAATCGTGAATTCTGTTAAACTTCAAAATTTATTGCGAGAATTAAATTCATGTTACTAAATTATTTATGTTATTTATATCCTTTTCTGTTTAACTTAGTTATTTATTAGACTATATTATATTTTAATACGTAATCATAAATCAAAAATTGTTATTATTATTATTGAACTTTGTAAAATTGATAGTTAAGAATACTATTGGGTCTATAACTTCGTGCGGTTTGTTAAGAGATGGCGTAACTTGTATTATTCCATTGGAACATGCGTTGGAAATTGTACGTCATTTCAGCATATGTCATTCATTTGAAGCGTAAACAACAATAATTTTTTTCACTCAAATATGTCGAACTTTGTGCCTGAAAAAGTGTTTTTGCGGGGAGTTTTTCTTCATTACTTTAATATTAAGAAAACTGCTGCCGTGGAAGTTTATGGTGAACATGCGCTAGCTGAGCGAACGTGCCAAAAGTGGTTTGCACGATTTAAAAGTGGTGATTTTGGCTTGGAAGACGATGAACGTCCTGGGCAGCCAAAAAAGTTTGAAGATGAAGAACTGGAAGCATTACTCTATGAAGATTGTTGCCAAACACAAGAAGAGCTCGCAAAATCTTTCCGTGTCACTCAAGCAGCCATTTCAAAACGTTTAAAAGCAGCTGGATATATTCAAAAGCAAGGAAATTGGGTTCCACATGAATTCAAGCCGAGAGACGTCGAAAGGCGGTTTTGCATGTCCGAAATGCTGCTGGAACGCCACAAATGGAAGTCATTTTTGCATCGGATTGTTACTGGTAATGAAAAATGGATCCATTACGATAACCCCAAGCGCAAAAAATCATATGTGAAACCCGGCCAACCAGCCAAATCAACGGCAAAGCCGAATATCCATGGCGCGAAGGTAATGCTCTGTATTTGGTGGGATCAGATGGGTGTGCTGTATTATGAGCTGCTAAAACCGGGTGAAACCATCAATGGACAACGCTACCGAACACAATTAATCCGTTTGAAGAGAGCAGTGGCCGAAAAACGCCCGGAATATGCGACCAGACACGAGGCAATAATTTTCCATCATGACAACGCTCGGCCCCACGTTGCTATTCTGGTTAAGAACTATTTGGAAAACAGTGGATGGGAAGTCTTACTCCACCCGCTTTATACTCCAGAGCTTGCACCTTCTGACTACCATTTGTTTCGGTCGATGCAGAGCGCCCTCACTGAAATACGGTTCACATCAGAGCAGAATATCAAAAATTGGCTTGATTCATTTTTGGCTGCCAAGTCGGCGCAGTTCTTTTGGGATGGGATCCACAAATTGCCAGAAAGATGGAAAAAAGTCATAGCTTCAGATGGGCAATACTTTGAATAATACTATTGTACATGTTTTTCTTAAATAAACGTCCAAATTTTGAAAAAAAAAACCGAACAGTATAAGTTATATACCCAATAAATAAAATAAAAAACAAACAACGTCTTTTAGAAGTCCATGAATAACAAGTGAAGCGGATCAGTATTCACTACACTTCAATATTTATTGATGACCTGCAGGATGATGATTTGGTCGACATAGGAGGATCTAGTGCGAAAACTAGCTTCCTCTGCCTCTACCTTAGACACTGCAAGAAACATACAAATACCACTCCTATTTACAATTATTTACTTACTTATGTAGTGCTATAGAGTGAACCAAGGCCTCAACTAACAACCCTACCCAGTTAGCCCAATCCCTAGCTAACTGCCTCCGGTTGCGCGCTCAAAGTCGGTTGAGGTCCCCTTCTGCTTGTGTGCGCCACCTAAGTTGAGGTCTTCCTCTACTGCTTTACTGCGTTGTCCCTTCCTCTACTGTGCTAGTAGTTGCACAGAATTTTGAATTTTTGTCTCCCTTATGAGTTGCACTGCATAATTCTTTCACATATGATGTTAAATACGTCAAACGACAGTGTGTCACTTCGTCTAAAACCTTTTTTGATATTAAAGGACATTGACGGATCAGCAATCGTTCTCCATCGTCATCCTCCACAGACGACGGACGAGATTGGGTAGGATTCCAAAAGTAGACATGGCTCTTTACATATACATAGCTCGTCTCTACATATAAATGCTGTCATATGCTGTTTAAAATCGATGAAAAGATGGTGGGTAGCGATTTAGACTTGTTGAGCTTTTTCCAGGATCTGCCGGAGTGTGAAAATTCGGTTGATTGTAGACTTTCCGGCCAATCAGGTTGTTGACGAATGGTTTTAGATGTTCGCAAAATATGGCAGTATTGAGGAGAACAAATGAGTTTGCGTATGCTCTCTACCAGGACAATTCCAGCAGTTTTGTTGGATTTAAGCTTAGTCATTACTATGTTGAGCTTCGTCGCCCTTATACAGTCTGCAAAAGAGGTTTTTCCATATTCTCAGCACCGGCTGTGACGTAACTCTATACAAGATTTTCTTCTTCATCTCTACAAGTTTCTGTACGTGTCTTTTTGCCTTGTAATACCTGTTGGTAATACTTCCGTACGTTGTTCCTGGAGTACAAACTTTCAATATCTTCGATCGCGTGCTTCTCGTGCTCCTTTTTCTTCTTTTGGATAAGTCGATGTTCTTCCCGTCTCTTTTGTTTGTAGAGCTCATGAGCGGCTCTCGTCCTCCCATTTGTACACTTCACGCAATTCCCTTTTTCAGGAAGCTTGACAATTGTTTCCGATCTCTCCCCACAAGCGGAAGGCGAAACTGTACTGCTGTTCTTGGAGCTGTTCGCAAAAGCTTCGTGGGAATACTGTCAAGTACTACTGACATGTTGTTTTTTAGTGCTTTAATCGTGGTGGTGTTTTCATCTTAACTCTGTCGAATACGCGAATAAGAACAGTAAAGAAATGTTCTTTCCAGCGTTTAATGAGGATCACCAGAAAAAGTAGAACGCTGAATAAGGCTTTTACTGTGTGTTGGCTAAAGTAATGACCTCTCAGCCTTTGGTTGATTCTGTAAACGTTCCCACTACCGTAACTACTCGTTGCTTCCTTCAGTACGCAGCACCTTGATGTCATTGCGCTCTGTTAATCACACGCTAGGTTGCACTTTTTCCATTTTCTATCAATATAGGGACTGCACCTCGTTGCTATCTACTGGTGGCGTTATTCAATGTGTGCTTTCAGCTGTTTATGCTCGTCAATCGTTCTTCAGATTTCCTCAGAAAATCTCATATTATGGGTTTTCCATTAAGGGCAGTCGAAGTTTATTTGAAAGAGTATTTGATTACAGTAGGTATGTATGGAATATGATATCGGGCAAATGGCCATCGAAGATTCACTATGCTCGGACTTGATATCATTGGTGGCATAGGTTTTGTAAACTTTTAAGGCATCAATCTTCTGCGGCCATGACATGCGAACTATGATTTGACGTAGCCCAATAAGAAAAAATCGTCGAAACCCGAGATAACGAAAGAATTCCTAAACGTCAAATCATGCTACGTTTAGGCATTGCAACACTACCTTTTCACTGCAATGCATCAATGCAGTTTGGAAATGCCATTTGCACACTTTCTCAGCTGTTGTTTTAATCTAATAAAATTGTAAAGATGAGTCAAGACAATATAAAATAACAAAAATCACTTACAAGCTCGGCGTAGCATCCATTCTGTATAATATTCAAACTGTTGTGATTAGATCTGTTTATGATGCAAAGGCTGCTTTTGTTTGCGCTGATTTTTCATCCGAAATCAAAGAGATTTGCGAAAAGCCAAGTTCTCCGGCGCGACGAGGAATTGACTACCTCGGGTTATTCCTGACACTCTTGTTCACTGTAGTAATGTTTTCTGTAGACCTCACGTTTCGACTACGTACGGGTGTTTTTTTTTTATTGTTTACTGAACCACCAAGCGACAAATAGCTCGAACTGAACACTAGTGTTGACAGTAAAATTTAATAATTTGCAAGCGTTGCCCAACACTGCACTTTTCCATGATAATGTTCCCAACATTCATTATTATAACCTCCAAATTTGGCAGCTGTAGTTCGAGGGCCCCAATCTGCATCTGATACTGAAATATTTTACCCAGCACTCTAATAATTTTGAAAGCCGGTGAGCGGCGAGCTGCTGATTGTTTCAATGCCTTCTAAAATACAGTTTCTTATTGCTTGACACCCGTAGTTCCTATGTATCATGTGAACCTTATCACTGGTTATACTAACGTTATTATGAGATCTTGGGATTCCAGCTGTGTATAGTCGGACTGAAACTTTCATAAGGTGGTGATCTTGTGCCATTCCTATATCTGTTCGTTGTCTATTCCTGAGGGAGACGGATTATAAGGCGGCGGCAGGAGACAAAATGTTCAATTGGGTTAGACGTTTCTTGACTGCCAATGAATATCCAGCCAAGAACTTAGTGGTAGATCTTGTCACCAAAAGAATAAAAAGAATATTACAGTGCCGTGTCGACCACCGCCGAGTGCACATGTCAACCAGTGCACTCGTGGATCTTTCCGAACTCGCAGTATTAAAAAAAAAAAGAGAAGAATGGACAAATGGGTTCCCACCACTCCCGCTCCGTAAGTCGTAAGTACTGTTGCTTGCACTCAGTCACTGCCATTGCTGTATTTGTCATGCGGCACGGGCAGTGGCTGAGTGTAGACAATAACTGTGCATCAGCGGGTTGTGAGTGAGAATTTTGTTGGTACACTGTTTTCTATTGTTGTAAGGGCATAACTTCTACAACAATTGGATTCGGTAAACCAACGTCAGAATTTTCATTTCGCAGCCTTGCTTAGCATCGTCGGTATCTGTGTTTTTTGTAAATGAGCGAAGACCAGACGTTGATAGTCATACCGCCAACACCCTGGATTTGTTTTTAATTTCACACGATGATAAGTACTCCGTTGATGTGCTCTCCCCTCTAGGCTCGTCGGACCATTGCGTCATATCAGCTAATTTCTCGTACACCGACCACCGGTATGGCAATACGAGAAAGCCAATTGGAGTGGACTTAACACCTTCTTTAGGAAATTTAACTGGTCGTTAGGTTTCCTCGATAACGACGTAGATGCCGCTGCTGATATGATCACTGATACTATTCTCTTCGTAATGAGATCCTTTATCCCTCATCGGATGAAGAGTATCAAACCAAAAGAAAAGGCATGGTACGACTCGAGCTGTAAAGAGGCTGTCAGGGTTAGAGAAGATTGTTTTTGCTTCTTCAAGAGCAATCCGACAGAGGAAAACCGAAAAAAGTTTAAACAAGCCAGGAATGACTGCAACGTCTTCCTCAAGCGTGTGAAATTTCAATACGAGAATAAGTTGAGGCAAAAACTACTATAATGTCCCAAAGGTAGTAAAAGCTAGTTAGCTCTTTGGACAAGGCCAATCTGCTTGCTGCACACTTTGCGGGCAGAAGATTGTGCTCTGTCTCCGCCTACACTTGAGTGCGTCGAATCTTAAAGATCTTAATATACATAAATGCGCTGGTCCAGATCGTATACCACCACTTCTTCTGAAGAAGTGTTCTTCCACGCTGGCAAAATCACTGAGTAAGCTTTTCCATCAATCCTACTCTTTAGGACTCTTTCTGAGAAGATAGAAAACAGCATTTGTCCACCCCGCCCCTAAGAAAGGCGAATCTTCCTCTCTCTCTTCCTACAGACCCATTGCACTTACTTCCCATCTTTCCAAGGTCATGGAAACGCTGATAAACTGTCAGCTAATGAAATATTTCGAGACACGAAAACTTCTTAATGACCGGCAATATGGTTTTCGTAGGAACAGGCCCACTGGTGATCTGATGGCATGTCTCACCGAAAAGTGGAACCAAAATGTACATTAGTCTGGCGAAAGCAAGATGGTTCCACTTCATATTTCTAAGGCATTTGACAGAGTTTGGTGTCAGGCTCTTTTGTCGAAAAAGTGTGCTTTTGGGATCGACGACTCTCTTCTTCAATGGATTAGAAATTACCTTTCGGAACGTTCAATTCGATTTGTCTTAGATGGTTTCAAATCTCATATTCACCAAATAAATGCTGGTGTGCCCCAGGGCTCCGTTTTGTCTCCGACACTCTTTTTAATTTTTATCAATGAAAAATATTTTTTAAAAAACCAAAAACATTGATTTTTTGCACAAAATAGTTTTATTAACATCTAAATTATTTTTCTACATAGTCTCCGTTTAAATCTATACATTTTTGGTAACGTGGGACGAGCTTTTGTATATCCTCCTTAAAAAATGGCACCGCCAGTGCGTTGAGGCATTAATTCACACCGTTCATAAGTTAGTCATTGCTTCCAAAATGACGAGATGCAATGGATGATTTCAATTTTGAGAAAAGGTGATAATCACTTTGTGCCAAATCAGGACCGTAGGGAAGGTGATCAAAAATATCCCAATTGAACTCCTCCCCTAAAGTTTTTGTGCATGCAGCAGTGTATGGTCGTGCGTTGTCATGCAGAAGCACCACACCTTTGGTAAGCATTCCTCGTCTTTTGTTCTGGATTGCTCTTCTCAACTTACGTAGAGTTTCACAGTAAACCGCTGCATTTATTGTGTTTCCAGGTTCCATAAACTCGGTTAACAATATGACTTTACTGTCCCAAAATGGTCATCATTTTTTGATAGGAAAAAGTTTGTTTGAATTTTTTTGGGACCCAACGGGCACAGAACTTGTGGTAACCCAAGTTTTCAGACACGATCCTTATAGAGTAGTTCGAGAAATTTCGGAAAATCTTGTCGCAAAATCTGAAATCGTAAAACGCAACAAATTGATCAACTTGTTGAACCACGTCTTGATTCATGATCGATTTGCGCCCTTCGCCTCCTTCATTATGCACATCTGTGCGTTCGTTTTTAAATTATCCACACCAATCACGTACCGAACCATCACTTATCACTGTATTGCCGTAAACAGCACATAACCGACTATGAATTTGAGCTGCGCCATTTCCTTCGGCTTGCAAAAAACGAATTACACTTCGTACCTCACAGGTGGCGGGAGATAAAATTGTATTCTCCATGTTAAAATGGCAACTATTGGAAAAATACTGAACGAAAACGGTCGAAACTTGGCATATTATTAGAGAATAATGTACTGGTTGCGACATGCAGAAACACGTCACCGAAGTGCACGTATGTAATGAATTGTAACACATCGGAGGCTGATTTTGGAATAGCCCTCGTATAAGGCATTCATCCGCCGAAAATTGGAGTACAATGCCCACATCTGGTCAGGTGCGCCTAAAACATCTCTGCATCTGCTAGACCGGATTCAAAACCGTGCGATAAAACTCATAGCTGATACCAATATCACTCAGGCAATGGACACCCTCGACCACCGACGAAATGTCTCGTGTCTCACTTTGTTTTATCGCTATTTCCACAACCAGTGCTCCATAGAAATAGCCAGTAGCATTTCGCCCTTCAAACCCTTAACCGTAACACACGTCTTGCTATGAATGTTCATCAAGCCCACTTTCGGACGTATTCTGAAATATCGTGATTCGTTCTTAAGCTTGTGGAATGCCCTGCCGAGCTCTCTATTTCCTAGTCATTATAACATTCAGACATATAAAACCATCATACATCGGTACCTATCCTTCTTTCCTCCCTAAATTTCCTTCGCCCGCGCTGTGTGCAAACAATTTTAGGGTACCTTAACCCCTTGAGCGCGCGCTAGTTTATAAAAAAAAAAATCAAAAGGGAAATTTCTAAATTTCAATTTTCAAATCAAAACAGAATGTGTACTTTTTTAAATATATCTTTATTCGATTTTTCTTCTAAATCTTTTTATGTTATTCATTAAAATATTCATAATAGCAATAGTAGAATGTATGTATTTAAAGAGGGAACATATAATTCAAAAATAAACAATTCTTTTCTTGGTTTTTTTTTTTTGTTTTTTGGTTCGACTTTTTTTCCTTTTTTAAAAGATTATATAACACTACGCTTGTAAATATCAATATTTGTTTTTATTTTGTTTTTTTATTCAGTAGGTAGGTAGTGTATTTTTTATTTTTATTTTTTGTTAAAAAAAGTAAAACTAAAATTCTATCTATTTACAAACATATACAACGATTTTTTAATTTAACTTTTTTTTTAACGTAGCAATTATATTCTTTATTCACTAATGTATACATACATAAAATATTATATTTTAAGTAATAATAAGAATAGCAGCCTTTTTCGTTTTTTTTTTGTTGCTTTCAAAACATTCTCTTTTCCTTTCTTTTCTTTTCTTTCTGTTATTCTCTTCACGTCTTCTTTTCTTTAATTTTGAAAATATTTCATAATAAATTGTTTCGAAATAGGAAAAAATTCTATCCATTTAAATATTTGTTATGATAGAGTAAAACTTGACTCTACACAAGAAAATAGTGTTTTAATCGTTAAAACACATTAACGAGGATTGTTGAAAAGTTAACACTCACACAAAAAAGATAAATACACAGTTTTTGTAGGAGTACTACTCGTACATAAACAAAAATAATAATGAAAGGTGCAAAATATAAAATGTATGTAGTTTGGATCACCTTTACGCGAAAAAAAAGTTCACAAAGTGATACAAAAATTTAATGAATAAAAATAGAACTATTCTTAAGCAAAAGACAGACAATATGAGCTTAAAAGTAAAATTACACAAAATTTTTTGTAAGATCCATAAGCTTCCTACAGATCTACAAGATCACAAATTATCGGTTTTTCGTCTGAAAGCATCGAGAACAAATACGATTAAAAGAATAATATTATTTTTTCGCAGTTCTAGAGTTGGTTTTGTTTTGTTTTTTTTTTTGTTTTGTTTTTGTTTTGTAAGTTAAGTGCGTTGGTTGCAATCGTAGCTACTACAGGTTTCGCTAGCATTTTCAATTTGTTAAATATATAGGGGGGAGAATGAAGCGTTGGGTAAATGGTTGGATGTAAAGGGTGGGTGGATAATTAGTACATGTTGAGTTGCACAGCAACTTTTACCAACCAGCATCGAGGAAGCCACTGTTGAAACGCCGGGTTAAAACATAAACGACGGCTTCGTATGTTGCCATCATAATCGCTGTATTTGGTATTTGCCGGACTAGTTGTGTGGCCAAGCCTCTGTAAAAAGAAAACAAATATTTATTCATAAACGTACTCAAAATAAAACAGTAATCAAAATTGCACTCGTATGGCCAAATGGCTTATTATGTCGACAGTGATATAGAGTGGTGCGAATAATTTTCCTTTACAACAAAGGTTAATCAGCTTGTTTATCGCTAATGTCACTATTAAATAAGTTTGATAGGTCACAAAGAGAGCTGACGCAGGAACAGCCCTACCGGGAGGAAAATTTTGATAATTATGAAGATAAGGCTTTGGTAGTAAATTTGAATTGCTTTGTTTTCTATGAATCGCTTGCAATGTATACCATAAACAGTGATATACTCCCAGCTTAGTGGGGAATCCGAATATTTATTTTTTATTTGATGAAAATTACTAAGCTTGCAAAGTGAAATGTTAGATAACTTTATACGAGTATATGTGGATTAAATAAACATTCGTTAATAGGGAACGAATACGAAAGGCTTATCTTTTGGACTGAGAAGATATTTCCTCGTAAGTGACATACAGGTGACAAGCTTCACAAAGGTTGCATCGTGGAAACACGGCAATATTTGTAAAATTCCTTCTTAACAAAAATAATTGTACATATACAATTATAGAAGATAAGCAGTGCCGTTCGTAAACCAAAAATAATGAAATTTGCAATGGATGGAATGCAAATCTGTTGTTTTCTTTAATAAGAATTCTCGCACAGTAAAGGCCCCGACCCATAGAATCCGACGATCCATTGCACCGTCGTTTTGAACTTACAGCTAAATAGAATACACGCATTCTTGTGGAAGGTGGCCCATAACCAACGGATAACTTTCTACTTTTCTAATACGTTGGCAGTTCACACATTCACGAATTGAAGCTCACGCATTCACAAATTGAGGATAACCGCTTTCATTGATGGAAGCACTGAGACAATGCAGAGAAACTGTCATAGCTTGAAAAGAAAACACTCTCAGCATAACATATAACAAAACGTCATCGGCTGTCGGATTCCATGGGTCGGCGCCTTAACACTCCTTTTGCTATCGCGCATGAGAAGGGAACAGCCGATTTTATGGAAGACGAGGTAAAATCAGCATTTGAATCGGATCACATTAGATTAGATATTATTACCCGGGAGGTGCGCCTTAGTACACTTATTAGCCTTGGGAGTTTTTTTTTTGTCGGGACAAGAGCACTCGCACACGAAACTAGTCTATTGTACCCCAAGTGTTGCGAATGGCACGCGCAATTAATTCGGGTTCCCATGCGCTCTCCGAGTAAGTACTAACTGCCTGCGCCCAACCAAGATTGATTTCAGAGAGTTCATGAAGCTGGATTTATAAATTAATTAGCAGTGATGTGTTCCGACTCAAAGTAAGGGTTGAATTAGAGACGGAAACGTGATCTGCTTAGATGGTTACAGTCTCACGGTTTACGTTTTGCACTTTTCTCGTCTTTGTTGCATATTTGACATATATTTTCGTGGGCTATTGCCGTCGTCATGAGATGTCATGATGTTTTGATTTTAGAGTGTTTCGATAGAAATTCGGTTACTCTGGGTATCTTCTAAGTATGACAGTTGTAGAAGTTGTTTTGTTCTTTTGAGTGATTTTTTGACTGACTAAAGGTAAAGTAAATGTTCTCGTTTGCGGTAGACCTCTGACACAGAGCCCTATAGCATGTATCTCAGCTAGGGATATGTTTTCGTAGTCGCTTCATATACTCCTGCACCAACTCCTTTTTATGTTTTAGATCTACTGTTGTACCACATTAGTGAAACTTTAATTAATAAAGGCATATTTGTTCTGTTCCTAGTAAAAAATGATTCCTGCCGAAGGCCGTAATGAGTTAGTTTGAATTAACCTCGTTCACTGAGATGAGCGTACATGCGTTTGCCATAGCTTCTATCTGAATGTGACGGTGAAAAGGAAGAGACTGTGACGTGTATTCGTTGTGCATGTCCAGGACAGCCTTTGCAATCCGTTGGGTCCGTTCTGTGTTGACCTGTTTTATAACAAGTCCATGGGGGATAGGTAACTACCGGTTTAGGAATTGACGTGCACATTTCCATTATCATTTTTGGAGTTAAGGCCTCAGTGTTTAGCATGTAGCCAATGTGGTGTGTAGCGACATCCTTGCTTTTTTCTATGGTTTTCTTGATATTAGTATTCCAGGTAATGATCAAGAGTTTTGTTTTAAAGATTTTTATAAGTGAGGAGATTGTGAATGGGGGAGTTTTGTAGTAGAACTGGAAATATTTGATCGTCTCCTGCGTTCAAATGAGTTGATGGTACATGTTGTTCTGTGTTCTCAAAATAGTTAATTTGCCATCAACTACTCCTATCTATTATATATGGTCTAAGGGTTCTGTTACCAAGAGTATTCTCTTAGCAAATCGGATGAGAAGTCACAGAAAAATATTTCTTTTGATAGCTTGCCATGATGCCTAACCATCATCAGACCTAAATTTCTAACAACTACCAAACGTTGTATGTAGCTGGTTGCATACAATAAAAATTTACAATCGAGTGCTAGACATTCGGCAGTGAACTATTATTAAATCAACCAGTCAGCTAGTTAAAAATTATTGAATAAGAATCTTTTTGTACTCGTAATTGTAAAATCTGATTTTGCGGAAAGTTTTCTTATTTAAATTTGAAGATCGAGGTTGACTGCCAAAGAGGTAGTTATAATGCATTTGTATATCACAAAGACTAACAGCGATCACCTCTATGGTATTTAATTTGTCAGTTTCGCAAACTGAAATGGCAATCTAAGTCAATAGGAATTGATTGTTTAAATGATTAAGTTTATGACAATGCCCATTTGATATAACATCATAGATCAGATCAGATAAAAAACAACTCTTGGTATTGCCGGATACGAAAACTTGGCACGTGACAATTAATGCCTGCTATTGAGTTTCTGAGTGTGCTTAGAGTTTAAGCTGAAGTTTTCTCGGCTTTTCTAACGCCATAAGCTTGGTGTGATTACATAAAAGCCGTTTAGTAGTTTCCACCTTGTGGAATAGATACTAAAACTGCTAATAAAATACTTAAAGCAATTCTGCTTTGAGCAGAATTGAGCAATTAGTCCTGTACTTACCTCATCCCAAAAGTTTCTGTAGTAAAAAAAACAGTAGTAGGAATTTAAATTTGATAAGATTTATTAATTAAGATTCGTAAACATTACAAAAAAAAAACTCTTGAACGACTCAAGACAAAAAAACAAAGCTAAAATACTCATATTGAGCGATATCAAGAACAAATTTTCAAATGAGATTCTAGTTTTACGGCTGAGTTATTCAAAAAAAAAGCAATCAGCATTTCAGTTGCAAATGCAGTGTTCTAGCAATTTTCACATAAACATTAAATGCAAACAAAGAACTAAAATAGTTTTAATGAAAGCAACCACGGATGGAGTAGAGAAAGGAATAAGTGAAGCCATCGCCCGGCAACAGGTTGAAGAATTCTGATGAGCTTCATTTCCATGTAGAATGATGGTTACAGAAACATGGGAAAATTAGAGCTAGCTTCCTACTTTATATTGCCAACATGAGATGATTGATATTTCCAAAGCTGAAAGAACACGAAAAGTCCTCAAGAATTCGTAATAGAGATTCTTTTTAAGTTCAGCTGTAGAAGGACTATACGAGTACATCCATAAATCGGTAATGAAGAATACTTAGAAGTGCCGGTGAAATGACATCGAGCCACCGTCGATCGTAAGCAATTGTATGAAAGAATTACATGCGAAAACTGCATTAAGCTTGAGTCCAACATATTTTAAATAAGGATAGGTGTGTGGTAAATAATGCAGCTGAGTGTAAATGTGGACGATGTTTTTAAGTTCGACTATGATGAATGACACATAGAAGATACAATTATTCTCTAGATGGGACAGAAAAGCCAACATCACGTCACATTGGGTTTTTGGGGAATGATGTAAGAACTATGTTGAAATTTATACTATGCAGAGGTAAAGTTTGAAAATGAAAGACTACAAAGAGCTATACAAAAAGCCGCACAGAGAAGCAGCCGACCAGAAGTTCATTGCCTGTATTAGAGCAGCGAAGGAGGACGTTTAATTAGAATTTATTAAGTTTTGGACTACTAGCCTTTATGAAACAAAGAAGGGGAACAAAATAGGCTTACTGTGGCTGAATTGCTCAAAGACCTATACGTTTTCAAGTTTTTAGTGCATTATTACTTCTAAGTCCGAACTTAATACAAAAACCTGTCTCCAATCTGCTGTGGGAGCAATATTTAAAGGGTTCTCCGAGACTACTAATAAAATATTTCATCAACCTTATTTATCAAGGGCAAATAAGGCAGGTTTTTTACGTGTATCCATAGAAGGAAGGTGTAATTCTCCATCATAGTTGAAATTGTCGATGGTTCATACGCACTGAGATGCAACAAAAAACACTTCAATTTTTCAAATTCACTGAAGAACGATTGCTTAGGGTCATTGCAACAGGCCTAAAACGACATGTACAAATTTTCAAATATAGAACTTCCATATAACAAACGATTCTTTCAAAATCATCCGCGAAATGACGTCTGATTTTCGATCCTTACACTTACGTATAGTTAGGTCTTCTGATTGCCTTTAACTGGGCTAAGCATTTATGACAAAAATAACAAGGTTAGCCTCAGAAAAGCAAGGCGAATGTTATTAAAAAAAAGGAGCACGAGGTTAGGTCTTCAGTATTTGCAAAATTATCCAAGAAAAAGTTTTGAAACGAAAAACACTTAAAAAAGACTTGAAGCGGCTCACCGCTACAAGTATATCGATTGCAACAAAATTATTTTTACTAACGAGACCTCATTTTTTTTTTAAGAAATCCTTTAAAAGTGAATGGTGAAACTGTCGTCCAACAAACATTGAAACATCCGGAAAAAGGGCATGTTTGTGGTTGTTTCTATGCGCGCCAGGATCCGATTAATTTTTGCCCTTTACCAGGAATTTCGATGGTTTAAGAAGAATCAAAACAGGATCGTTAGCATCCACTGAAATGTTGGTCAGATGTGGACACAAGGATTGAAAATACCGTAGTCGTCGTATCTGTCAGGGCTACAAAAAGTAGATGTCAATGTGTTTCTCAGTTCCCAGATGCTAATCCGGTTGAAGATGTTAACGCACTTATGAAGCAGAGGATCAAAGGGAAAGATGTTAGGACAATTGAAGAAAGAAATAGACAACAATTGCCGCAGGACTATGCAGATAAATTTGCTGTCCATAAAGGTCTGAGACAATAATTTGGTATGGATGATGGAGAGCAATGTTCAAAGCGTTTAAAGTCAAACGGCTGTTTTCTTTTAAACCACACGCTTTTGTCAAATAGACTGTAATAATGAATGGTGATGATCAAACAACCATGCCAATATGACCTTATATCTGGAAATAAGCGTTCAAATAAAAACAGCCGAGTGTCGAAGTAGGAGATAGACTTTACCTCATGTGGGAATTCACATTAGAAGAAGTAGTAAGAGACTAAATTTAAATGTACTGCTAACATATTTGCCCTTAGATCATGGCCATTTAATACGATTCTTGCTTTTTAACCTATTCTCATCATATTTCGTGGGATCGATTAATCTGCAGGATGATTAGCAACAAATCAATAACGAGTCTTCAAGCCAAAAAGGCCTACATATGCATGCATGTTGTTTACCCCATCGGTTCTATTGAAAAAAATGTTAAAAAAAAAAAGACAAATTCAAGAGTGCTATTTATTTATTATATATTGTCCACAATCTCTTTGTTACAAAATGCATACATAAATAAAATGATCATCCATTGAAAACATGTCCACAATCCACGCACTTCAAATTTTTCGAAGACGAAAATAAAACATTTTATAAGTTGTGCACGAATGTATGACGTGCTTTAGTCACTGTCTCAAATATTTCGAAAAATTTATGAACGATGGACTGCGAGCAGCGCACAGATTAAGAGGCGAACGAGATTTCATTGCAATGGATGGCATCAATAATTTTGCCTGCTATCTTTAAGAAGTTACAATAGACAAGAACCACGATCTTATCGTCTTAGTTTGATTTGCAATCAGATGTACAGAATTTGATTGTGATTTTTTTGTGTTGAAAAAAACCTTATCTAAAAGTAATTATTTAGAATTTAGTTAAGAACGCTCTTTTGCGTGTGTTTAGACTTCATGGTTGATTTTTTTTTAAATGCGCCATTCAATAAAGATTAGATCCTCTTGATTTTGTCGTTCGTTCTTTTTTTGGACAAATTAAGTTAGTTAACTCTAAGGTGCTGACGTTTTTATCTTTGGGCTTGTGGGGACCCAAGTGTATAAACAGAATTAAAACCACTCAAGGCCAATAAAAACAAACAAATTTATTTGCTTATTATGAGTTGTGGATGGAATGCTTTTTTTCAAAAAAAGAAAATATTTGGTAAGCAAAGTGACCAACATGTGTGGCATTTAATTTAATCTTTAAAGCAAATCTCTATGGAGTAATTTCCCCAGACATTTGTACATATAAGCATGGTACATTGATAATATTGCTTATACACGTAATTCTAATAAACATGATACACAAGAAAGAAAATTCTTCCTCCAAAATCAATTTAAAGTCAAAGAATTCGCGTTGTTTAAGGGTGCCAACTACGGAATAGGGTAGAAGACCCTCTCCCTAATCAACCCTAACGAATCAGTTTCCATCGAATTTGCATTCTACTAAAAGCCTAGGCATTCATTGCTCATTAATGGAGGTAAATCACTAGTAATTAACATGATTTCAGCGCATGATTTTACGTATGCGTGTATAAGTACACTATGTATTTAATTAGTTTTTGGAAGGTCGACGATTTAAGTAGCGAAAACGAAACAAAATTTTATTAGAGCGTAGGTTTGCTATTGCGTAGGACGTGAATGTCACAAAAACTTTACAACCCTTGTGGAATATCATTGTATGGGAAGAGAACTATGAGTCATAGAAGAAATTCATTGTAAAAACTGTTGGCTACATACTTCTCTAGAATTGCCAAATTGATAATAATGAATTCAAAAGGTCACAAGCAATGATATTATTATGAGAAGCACTGCATTGGTAAAATATGAACAATTGAGTAAAAATTGTGCAATGCAAACGAAATTCTTACCTATAGAGTCCAGCTCGGCCTTCCTCTTTCCATACAGTGTGCAATGTTTGCCAAAACTTATTGTATTTGTTACCCTCTTCCCTCAGTCTTGTCCTCGCTACTTCGTGTGGATATGCAATACACGAAGCAATTGTCTTTGATGTAGCTCCAGCAATCATAAATTCGAGAAAATCTCGTGATGTCTTCAAATCACCCGGATGATGTGAACCATGTAGTTCAACCTATAAAAGCACACAACACGAAGAGCATAGGGCAAATGAAAAAACAAAATACAAACAACATAAGAAAAAATTACAACAACATACCAATTTAGATTTAATAGCCTCATATATGACAAAATGTACAACTGTCTCGGAGATACCGACATAGCTAGCTGTGATACCCTTGTAGAAGCCCCTAACCCCACCTTGTGCGTAGATTCGTGCAATGCACTCTCGCACTGTCATCTGTACTTTCGCATTATAATCCAATTGTAGTCGTGTTTTAACAAACCAAATTGGATTTGTGGCTGAGGATGCAGCGAAGCCTGCACATGATGCGCTTAGTATGTGCACCATAGGTGAATCTGGTCTAATGAAACTGAAACAAAAGAAACACATAAAAATTACGCACAACAACCTCTATGAAAACAAGTAATCTTACAAACTTACCCTAAACTGTTTAACATAGACTTAGTCTGAGAGTAAGTGCAAAAGTAAATTGCGCGTGACGGAGCTACTCCGATGAGATTCGGCCCCAATCCCTTAAACAGGGCTCGTGGTCCTTCATTTTGTACTATATGCCTTTAAGAAAACATATAAACATTTAGCAACGAATTTGTTTGTTCAAAGTGGTTTTCACTTACTTAAGACACTGCACGATACTCATTCGTTTGGCTGTCGATGAGATACCACAGTGTGAGATGGCCATTATCTAAAAATCAATTTTATTTAGTTAGTACAGAGTTTGGTTAGAATGCGAGCATTACATGGAACACACAGGAACAGAAAAACAAACACAACTAAGGAATAAAATGTACTACCCTCCGGACACCCCCAATCACCTGTGGCTGCGGCCTTTTTCTTAGTATTGTCGTGCATAATTTTCTACGTTGTTCTGGTCTAAGAAGCGCTTCACTTTGATTCGTACATCCCGGTAACTCTGGTAATCTTGGTGGAGACACAAAAGACGATGAACTCTGTAGGCGGGTTTTAACAACTTCAAGTGGACATGTTAAAACAGCTCCAACTGTACCAGCAGTTCTGCAAAAACAAAAATATAAAATCATTTAATTGAATACACTCAAAATATTGGATAAACAACATTAGCTATGTGCATATATTGTTCTTTGCAATACAATGTTTAAATAGAGATTTTACAATAGACCGATGGCGTTACAGTATTACGTACTCAGAACTTGACTTCAGCGATATTTGTACGAATTCGTGTATTTCTGTCAGGATGCCAAATTCAAGCTAGAAAACAACAAAAGTCTCTACAGCTCTTGGCTGTGTACATAAAATTGAATAACGATGTTGGTCAACTGAAAGCTTAGACAAATGTTATCTAAGGACAATTGGTGACATTTTCTCAATGTAAGTATGGTACACGTCTGGGTTGAAGGAGAACATATCGCTGAACGATCGCAACCTTGAATGAGGAATGACTTTAATGTACAAAATTTAATGAGTAATGTGAAAAAATTACATTTCCGCTTTTGTTCCCAATTTAAATGCGAGGTGATTAGAAGAACAAATAGAATTTGAAATGCTTCAGATGGTTTATGAAATAAAAATGAGAAGTTGCACGCTGTTTTGTATGTTGTGTAATGGTTTCCGTGTCGATGAAATTATTATTAGTAAGATGAAACGAATTTCACAATAATTGTGGTTTTCGATCAGATGAACAGTGTCACATGTTTAGATTCCACAAAAGAGCCAGCCGAGATGTTTTTTGTAGCGATGATCGAAATAAACAAAAGCACATTAATAGGAATGCTTGATGTTCTGTTTCACATTTAATTTGTTTACATGAGATACACATTTGGACGTCCTACAATTTTATGGAAGATTGATTTAGAATTTCCTTATTTATTGTTAAAATAAGCCTTATGGCTTATTGTTAAAAGTTATTTAAGGTGAACTTTAACATCTTTCTTCTGACTTTGCGAACTTAAGAGATTACTAGACTATCGGAGCAAATTATCTGTCTTCATCCGTGGCACACGGTCAGCGTTTAAAAGTTTTAGTTGTCCAAACGATTTGAATATTATTTTCTTACCCTGCTGACGTATAGTAATTCTCGTTCATGTATACCATATGTTTGATTAGGCTTTGTCCTATGCGTCGGTCCAGTTTTTTTGATAACACGCAATTGTGCATTTTCTGGCGCAACCTTAGATTAAAGAACTGCGACAAGGATTCACAAATAGAATTCCTGACAAAACTGAATGGAAGTCATATAATCGGGGATCACCGTGATACACGATAAGTCAACGGTTCGTTCAGAATCAGTAACGACTATTGTGTTTTTCAAGCCGAATTTATAGCCCTTATTCAAGCTAGAAAAACCAATACAGAAAGAACAATATTATCGGGTGGACTAAGTAAATATAAAAGGCATGCATATGAGATATGCTATACTGGCTATGAGGTAATCTGTATACCGTAGGGAAGTTGACACTTTGCACTACTCATCTAATCTACTCATTTTGTTAAGCTCTATGCAATAAATTCATTGATAATGCGACTCTGAGTGGCATTGTCATTGGCTGACAAAAGAATGAGAATTTGTAGTAGTTATTTTTCGACGAGTTGCAAGAAGAAAGGATGTAATAGACCTAAACGTCGTCGGTCTAAGTGAGTAGTGCCTGATTAATAATAGGGTGCCTATCTACCTACTTATACCTCCAGACTGTGAATGTAATACACCCTTCGAGTCGATAAAAATATGGTTAGACCTTGCTTCAATTTCGTTGCTCAGGGCTTACCAAATCGTGGAGATTTGTTAATAATATGTCGGAGCATCTGGATGTTCTTCGATTGTGAGACTTTTAGATCTTAAGCCAGGAGACTGAATTTTTCTCTGCGTTAATTGGAATTGATAGTAGTCTCGGCCGCAACTCTGAGTCCCCATATCAAGCTATTTATGAATGCGCAGGTGCTCGAATTGCACTATAAATTATACGACTACATGATCCAGCAAGAGTCGATATTCGCCCTTTTAATTCCATTCCGAATACTGAATGCATGTATTACATCTTGCAAGATTGCTTGTTGTACGAATTCCAAGGCTGGTATAGTGAAAAATATTAGCTAAAATCGATGTGAAATCTGAATTTGAATTTTGAATAGGCTTCAATCAGTGGGTCGTTAAATTGTTCATTGAAAGGATCCGCAGTCTCGTTGGTAGAGATATTGGCTTATATGTATTCGAATAGTTTGATTTAGAGTTACAATCAAGTGATCGCTTATCGGTTTAATGATATGCCATTTGGATTCTAACATGGGAAAGTGGGAAAGAGTAATTTTCAGTTCATAGACAAATGAAAGACAGTTGAGAATGGCGGAGGAAGCCTCGAACTGCAATTGCCCATAATGGTAATACTCCACTCTTATGGGTTTCTTCGAAAGCGAACGCTGAAAATAGGACCATGCAAAAAAAAGCCAGTTTCTTTTAGCAGCTTCATACATTACTCTGATGAGATTTTCAAAGTAACCTTTTGATGTAGCGGGGCATATTACATTTTGTGGGATTTGAAGAAGACTTTTAATAATCTGGAACCAACATTTAGAACTATGTAAATATTTCTACCAGTCGGTGTCAATCTCTTTGACTCGATAGGGCTGGAATGTCTTTCATTTTTTACAGCAAAAACCTTGTAAAACGTGAGTATTTTAAATTTAGTTTGACCATATGGGAATTACTGTTGTTCATTGCTTGCGAATGTGGACATAGTCAGATTCACATAATAAACTGTTGATAAATCTATTTTGCGGTACAGCAAAAAGAGAAAGATATCACCGGAATCCTACTATCTCTGGTGCTAGGTCTCTTTTGAGTAACAAAAATGTTACTAACTTTTTAGAGACGTGGGGAAGCATTTGTTTGCTCTTATTACTCTCTGGAGAGTCATGCCATCTAATTTTAGACTTGTACTCGCGAGAATTTCGATTGCGAATACACGGACACAGGCAGCCGTAATGTCGTTCCCCGATGTTAATCTCAGTTTTCTGCTTCATTCAAAGATGGGTTCTAGAGATAAGAATACATACTCGTATGTGGTTATTTTTGACTTGGTATTGATATAGGAGACGGGTTTATTAACAATCTTGGACCTAGCTTTATATACCCTTTTAAAGGGTGACCAGATAAGAACGATAGGGAAAAAATTAAATAAAACAACAACGGTGTGAGATATAAAATTGATTGATTGGCTGCCTCGACTTCGCTGACAGTGCTTCAAGCGGTCGGCGCAATTTTTTATGACTCGGTCCAATATGTGCGGCGGGTTTCCGGCAAAAGCGTGTCGAAGCTGGCCTCGAGCTCGCCAAAAATGGTTGGCTTGTTAGCGTAGACTAAGGACTTGAGGTAGCCCCAGAGAAAATAATGGAGTATTGTCAAATCGCGTGATCGTGGCGATGAACGCTCGGCGTGAGATGACCCAGTTGCCAAATTTCTCCTTCACAACTTCGAGCGTTGTTTCGGTTGAATGGCATGTAGTGCCGTCTTGTGGGAACCACAGCTCGGATATATCGATGTTGTCGAGCTCTGACCATAGAAAGTCGGTTATAGAACGATATATGTGAGACCATTGACCGTAACGTTGTCTCCTTCCTCATTTCGAAAGAAGTAAGGTCCGATGATCCCGCCATGCCATAAACAGCGTCAAACAGTCAATCTTTGTGGATGCATTGCTGCTTGGCCGAACATTTGTGAATTGCGTTTGCTCCAATAATGGCAATTTTGCTTGTTGTCATAGCCGCTGAGCCAAAAATCGGCCTCGTCGAGCAGATGATTTTTTGGCCAAAATCCGGATCTCCGGCCAATATTTTTCAGCGCTCAATTAGCGAACTCACGGCATTGTCTATGGTCGTCCGGTTTCAATTCTTGCTTCAGCACAATCTTATACGGATGTAGGCCCCAATACAACCGCAAAATAAGCCGGGTGGACTCTCTGGCGATGCCCAATTCAGCTGATTCCCGACTCTTCTTCGATTCTTGCCGCTACGGCGGCTATGTTTTCTTCATTCCGCACCAATCTCTGTCTGGTTTGGAGCGTGTACTCACGCTCAAACTTTTCCATGGTGCGACGAATTGCCTGCGCACGGAAGCCATGATGACGACCGACCTCACGACGAAATTCACGTTGCGTATTTACAACTGAGGCGGAATTTCGATAATATTTTTTAATAATTTCCGCACGTTCGGCAAGCGTAAAATGATGCATGATGAAATGGTAAACCTTACTGAATATTTTGACAGATGGATGTCATTGGTAACTTTGACAATTGGGAAAATTATCAGTGCTATTTGGTGTGTAAGCGCTGTACAGCAGACACAATTCTTTGTTGTATTCTACACTCCGTTGAACAGAGGCAGGGAATCTTTCATTCAAAGTAATCAAGATTGTTTATCCGCTTTAGAGAGTGTCTATGCAAGATGCCTGTACGTCGAATAACAGGACAAACAAGGTCGAATAACAGACAGCACCTGGTTCATTGCCTAAAAGTCGTGGAAATGTGGTTAATGTTAAAATTGCATAAATTCTAGAAAACAAAATCCTGTTTTCCAATTAAATGTTCTAAATGGGGGATTTTATAAATTTATTTACCGGTGCCTCTATATGCTAATGAGACCCGACTGTAAAAATTCCACTAGGGGGTTTTTCACCTTTGATAAAAATGTTTTGAGCCTAATTCAAACCGCAGCTGGAAATACGAGTTCAAATGCAAGTAACGGTCAGATGAGAATAAAATGCAAATGCATCTTTTTAAAGCGTCAAACATCGCTCTGGTGTTTAAAAAGAATTATGGTGAACCAATCGATGAATTTTCATTCTCCCTACACCCTTCCGAACAGAACAAAGCATAAGACCCTTACCGAAGTAGGTATTGTGTAAGCTGAAATAAATCTATAGCGAACGTGATTTCCTCACTTAAATTGTAATCACGTACAAACAAGGTACATGTCTTTCCCACAAAAATATATATATATTTTTATTTTTTTTTGCAAACATCGCAATTTGCGATATTATTTTGAAATACGAGTAAACGTAAACACAACTATCCGCGAACGTACGAGCTGGTATGTGTAACACTTTAGTGCCTACGTGTTTACTTAGCATCAAGTACAAGTAAAATTCAAGCCGCCTCGTATGTATAGATTTAAAAATAGAACGAAAAAAAACCGCGCTAAAACTTGAACCATAAAGCACATGGATTGTGATAACGATTACCGGTCAGAAATGTACATAAACGAAAATTATAAAACAAAATTAAGAGATAGTCAGAAAATGTTGCGTTCAAATAACCAGTTTCGAGTGGATTTTGGAACAGCTTGACAGAGATAACCTTTAATGTAGCCAGTGATAATGAGAATAAAATCACGCTGGAATGTTATTAAGACTGCAGAGAGGAGAAACAATAAATTAAGTAAGCGAGGGTATTGTACTGTAATTAATTTCTTCCCCCTCAATACGAAGTGTGCTCAATAAAATCATACAATTAATTTAGTCTCGGCGATCCATGTACGTTACATGTACTCGTTTAGTGAGTATTTCCACTTGGAGCGCAATTTTATTCGTATTGCTTCAATATGTACTAGTATTTGAATGTTCATAGTGAACATGCATCCGTGCACTCAACATCGTCCGCGACTAGCGTGATTAAACTTTAAATAATCAGCAAACGGACGCATTACGTTGTTGTTTTGGTAACTTGTAAACGTTTGTACGAGTAGTTACGAATATGTTAAGAATTCGCAGTTTATACCATGAATGATGTACGCTTGATATTTGAATATGTTTAGTGCTCCATTTTTGATCTACTTTCAACATTATTGAAGATTAAATCGTTTAGAGCTTCAAATACCGAGCAAGAGTGTTGGAAACGAAACTGGTGTTTTAAGAACCTTAGTGAGCCAACAGAAGGGCTAATTTTTTTATAGTCATGTGGGTTTTTAAAATTAAAATTAATACGAGTATGTTGTGCTTCCTCTTTTGGCTTTAAAAACTGCTGCTATTCATTTAAGCATGGATCTTACTAGTATACTAACATGATTCGGTGCTCCCGGAAGTTAAGTTCTAGATTATCTACTCCACTGGGTTGAGATCTAGAGATTGCGTAAACCATAGAGGCAACACAATCAGAAGTTGCATACCACTATTAGTGTTAATAATTACATAGAGTCAATATAATTATTGTCTTCGAGTTTGATTCATCTGACTACAAGACATCCTCGTATTGGGTCGATTGCCGGAGCGCTCTTGCAAAGTACGAGTATGTACACAGTTGTGAGATATATGTTACTTTGGTGATTGCCACATTAAACGGAACCTGTACAGATGAGGATGCGGATTTATTTTTATGGGCAGACTTAGGCAAACAGTTTTCAGCTTCTAGGAATATCATCAGACAAGACGTGCTCTCATAGAGAAGAAGGATAACGTTACATACAACCTTCTCTATGACTTCAATGAGATATCTTAGGACGTTAAGATCTTTTAGACAATTTTATGACAAAACTAGAAAAATAGTTATTTTGCCGTCTTTGTCGGTATTATACCGAGTTGCGGCGAAGACTCGGATGCTGGTATCTCTGACCCCGCAAGAGTGGCCAAATAAAGGGTGAACGTGCGGAAATTATTAAATTACATATTTTGCGACTGGATTGGGGCCTACATCCGTATAAGATTATGCTGAAGCAAGAACTGAAACCGGACGACCATAGACAACGCCATGAGTTCACTAATTGGGGGCTGCAAATGTTGGCCGCAGATCCGGCCCAAAAATCATCTGCTCGGACGAGGTCCATTTTTGGCAGTTGCTATTATTGGAACAAACACAATCCATAAATGTTTGGCCAAGCATCAATGCATCCAACAGAGATTGACTGTTTGGTGCTGTTTACGGCATGGCGGAATCATCGGACCTTACTTCTTTCGAAATGAGGAAGGAGACATCGTTCCCGTCAATGGACTCACAAATAGAGCGATGTTAACCGACTTTCTGTGGCCAGGGCTCGATAACATCGATATATCCGAGCTGTGGTTCCAACAAGACGGCGCTACAAGCCATACAAGCGACACAACGCTCGAAGTTGTGAAGGAGAAATTTGGCGACTGGGTTATTGCACGGCGAGCGTTCATCAATTGACCGAAGCCTTCACGCGATTTGAAATCACTCGATTATTTTTCGTGCGGCTACGTTAAGTCCTAATCTACGTTAGCAAGCCAACCACTTTGGGCGAGCTCGGGGCCAACATTCGACACGCTATTGCCCGAATAACGCCGCACATATTGGATCGAGTGATCAAAAATTGGACCGAGCGCTTGAAGCACTGCCAATGAAGCCGAGACGGCCATTGACGGAATAACAACGGGTTCTTCATAAGAAATAGAAAATGTACTAGAAGAGGTTGATCAAGGGTATAGCAGGAATGTTGTTTCGAAGTTTAAATAGAAGGTTAAAACAACACAAAAAGGTCAAAGCCGTATAGAAGGCAGGCAAGGTTTAATTGTATGTACGAAGGTAGTCAGAGAAGTACGACCTGACGTATAAATGGAGGTTGTTGTTTAAAAGGAATGACAATTCTAGAAAATACCAACCTCATAAAGCTTAAATTTTAAGTTTGATGACGCTATGTTGTTTAGTATTGCTTCGGCAACCATCAATATTGAACGCTATCAATGAATTTTTAAATATGGAAAAAATTGGTCATCGTTATGTGATACAATATTTTCATTTCAAAGGCCTCAATCCAACCAACTTCAAAACGAAACTGGATTCTAATCTGATGGAGTCTGCTCCTTCGTTTACAATAAAATATTGAGTGGCAGGGTTTAAGCAAGGCTTTGCGAGTTGCCTAGACGAACATCGCAATGGTCGACCACCAAATGAAGTGAGTTCATCAGAAATGTTGAAAAAAATCCACAAAATGGTATTGGGTGACCGTCGATTGAAGTGCGTGAACTAGCAGATATGGTAGCCATTTCCAAAAGCACTGTACATCGCATGTTGACTGAAAAATTGGACATGAGAAAGCTGTGCGCAAGATGGGTGCCGCGATTATTCATAATGAAACAAAAACACCGTCGTGAGGATGTTTCAATCGAGTGTTTGGCGAAGTTTCACAGCAATAAAGGCGAGTTTTTGCGTCGATTCATAACCATGGATGAAACATGGGTCCATCACTTCACACCCGAGACGAAGGAACAGTAAAAACAATGGAATCAAAGGGGAAAATCAGCTTCAAAGAAGGCGAAGAAAGATAGATCTGCAGGCAAGCTCATGGCCTCAGTTTTTTGGGATGTGCGTGGGATAATTCTGTGATGAATGAAATCTCAGTATTGGTTGCGCACAACAAGAAGGCCGTCTATGCTTTTGAGTCAACAGTTTCATAGATAAAGCCTAAAAGATTCTGTTACAATGAATGTCTGAATCCTCTTTTTTAATCAACTTATCCGCTTTTAACAATGCGGTTTTAGGCGGCGAAAGATTTTTGAAATAAAAAAAAAAACCTGAATACATAGTTTCAGGTCGATACCCAGCAGATTTTTATCGATTTTAAGGTTCCTTATGACAAAGTTGATAGAGATGGGATATGCTCAGCTTCAGTCTCCCGATAAATCTCGTGTGTCAAATCAAATAAAAATGTTAAATCCATGATACTTCCTTAAAACCGACACAGACACTTTTGATGTATGACAAGGGCTAAGATAAGTCGACCGCTGTCAATCTCATTTCCCGAAAGTACTGTAAAAAAAATTCACACATCAAAGCAATTCAAAAACGACAGAACTGCGACATTTAATACAACTTACCAAGCTCGTTCCCTGTTCAAGGAACAAGAAACATAGGTTTGGTGGAACATTCACGGAATGAAAACAGCTTTCAATCTTTTAGACCCTTTATAGAAACTTGGCTATGAGGCTTTTCAGCTTAGGCGTAACGTTTTCCTGGGACCGAATAAACATCGTGATATTGTACATGAAAACCCGGACAACTGGCAGCTGGATCTATTGGGTTGTTCAAAAAGTCTTTGGGTTTTTTTTTTGTAATACAAGTTTATTTGTATCTGAGCGTGATATGTATCTCAAATGTTTGCAGCCGTTTTGTTGTTGACACTTAACATAAAACCAAAAAAAAAGTTGGCGCAATTTGATCGAGCTTTGTGCCTTTGTGGTTCGAACATGAAGAATTTTGAAGAGCATATTCGCCATATTTTGCTTTATTATTTCACAAGAGGAAAGAAAGCAACTGAGACAAAGGAAAAGTTGCATACAGTTTACGGTAGAAATGTCATCGAAAAACGCCAATCCCAGAACTGGTTCGCTCGATTCCGTGATGGGGATTTTTCAGTTGAAGCCGTTCACCGCTCTGATAGGCTTTCTGAGACTTCGACGGTAAAATCAAAGCATTGGTGCAAGCAAATAAGCATTCAACGGTTCAGGAGCTTGCTACCGCTCTAAAAGTGACCTTTGAACGTGTTCATGGCCATTTTAAATCGCTTGGCCTCGGAAAGAATTTCGATTTTTGGGTACCGGCTGAGTTGAAAGATTTTTATCTGACGAAGCGCATAAATGGCTGGGATTAACTCTACAACAATGCCAGCCGAAAAAAAAATTAGAGTCTTCTATGAGCTGCTTCCAAAGAACGAAACAATTAATTCCGATGTCCGCTGTGAGCAGCAAGACAATGCAAGACCACATACAAGTTTGGCCACTCGTCAAAAATTCTTGCGGCTTGTTTGGGATCTGTCACATCCACCGTATAGCCTAGATCTTGCGCCATTAGACTCTTACAAAACTCCTTGAATGGTAGAACGTTTGTTCCTGAAGACTTCATCAAACAGCACCTTGACAAGCTTCTTGCAGAGAAAGATAGGAAGTCTTATAAACCCGGTATTATGAAGTTGCCCGAGAGATGGCATTCGGAAACACGACCAATACATAATTGATTAATGTTCATTACGTATATTAAATAAACGCACCTGAAAATCAAATGAAAAAAACGCAATGACTATTCGAACAATCCAATATATTCAGAAAACAGTCTTTTCGGAATAGTTTGGCAAGAGAACACTACCTTACAGTCATTGATGAAAGGAAGACTTATGTCCATGCAATGACGAACCAGTTGTCTTGTTGGCATGATATATGTAGATCGTCTCAGTTATAAGAACATTCCAAACATGGAGGTAATATTTTGGTAAATTAAGTGCTACCTTCATGTTTGGATATCACCAAACAAGTGTGGGAGAAATTTAATATAAAGTTCCAAATCGCTTAGTATATTAAAATCGACCACCTGTTGTTTAATTAGAATTATAAATTATCAACAAGCAAGTTTGAAACTGAAGGCTCTTTCAACTACCCCCATAGATTCAGATGTCACTCTATAATATATGGTTCGCAATCCAAGACAAATACCGTGTCGGGTATACCCAGAAACCCCACTTGCTGTGCACTTAGTAAATCATAAAACCTTCAACGGCTTTCTGAGTTATAAACAACGCATAAAGTCTGCCAATGATTTATAATCAATAAATACGAACACAATCCTTATTTTTGTGAAATATTATTGCAACTCGATAAGGCAGTTCATATCAGCGTATCTAAATTGACAAAGCTGTAATATGAGAGTTCTTATTCAATCATGTGGAAATTGATGTTTGCAAACTATTAATGTGACACAATATCCATCCATCCACGGTAGAATAATAGAACGACAGGTTCATAATGCATAATTAATCGTCTCTTCAATTATCGATTACATAATGGTAGGAGGCGTGTCCTTTCAAAAATCCATACCTTACCGAGGTAGATTCGAAATGAATAAAGTTGTTTTTATCGAAATAGATAAAAAAAAAATTGCTTTCAGGATGTTGTCTTGAAATACTCGAAGAAATCATATAACAGCGATTTGACCTTCATGGTGTAGGGATTCATTTATATTTTCTTTCTTCGTGGCAACAACCCCAGTCTCTGGGAACCAAAGAATATAATTTCGTTATTTGCTGCTTAATGGCATGTCGGCTGGATATTTTATACTCCTTTAATTTAATGGCACATGCTGATACTCGTAGGTCCTAGGGTAGAACACTCCTATTGAGCCTGAAATGAACTTTAACATTTTGTTAAAGACTTGCCGTTAAGATGATATGGAAAGCTATTGTTTGATCGATAAGAACATACCATTAAGTTCAATTTGAGGAAGTAATGAGCTTATCGTTGCTGGAAAAAAAAATCATTATTTTCTTCTATATGTAGACAACATTATTAGGAGAACCTTGAGAATGATAGAGTTCTTGAAAATTATATTTTCTTTTGCAGTGTTTATTGATATTTCGAAAACATGCTGTAAGTATTGTAACTATCTGGCACGAGCTGAAAGATTTATTTTTGGATTCTGTTTGGCATTTATAAAAATGTATTTTTGAATGCAATCACCAAAAACTACATTCGTTATTTGTCACTCAAGTACATAGTATGACGTCAAGGAGAAAAATTGTACAAGTGTTAAATTTTTTAAAACGTTTCATTTGCAACTTGGGGGAACTGGTTGGCTAATGCAAGGCAATTTTCGTAAGAATAAAACGGTTTTTAGTGTTAACATATTAATATGAATGTCAATTCATATTCATACTCGTAACTCTGCAACTTTTATTGCTTTATAAAGTAGACATAGGGGAATTATTTATGGAATACAATATCTTCCAAGTGACCGATTTGGCTTTGCTTAGAGACCTATTCCTCTTCAAGAAATTTTTAATCACTCTTTCAGATAATTGGGATTCTATCTTGGTGATGGCCGCTTCAATGTTCGCTTTAAGAGTTGTAATTGTTTGCGGATGGTTGTCTTAGACCTTGCTTTTAACATAGTCCCAAAAAAAGAAATCTGATGGTGTTAAGTCGCACGATCTTGGCGTTCAATGGGTGCCTCCGAAAAGCGAAATAACACAACCAGGAAACTTCGTGCGTAATAACTGTATTCTTTCGCAACTTGTATTGCATCCCGTTGAAAGTATACTCGTAGGTCGTCCGTATCCATATCCTCGAGCTCCGGCCACAAAAAAATTGTTTATCACGTCTCGGTAGCGCGCTCCATTGACCGTAATGGTTTTTCCGGCCTCATTTTCGAAGAAGTACGAACCTTAGTTACATAGACCGCACCAAAAGTTACTCGTTCTAGGTGCACCGGCATCTACTTAATCATTCGTGGATTTTCGGTGCTGCAGATGCGACAATTTTTTTCATTAAGGTATTCGTAGCTGCTAATGTGGAAATCGACCTCACCCGAAACCACAATTTTCTTGCAAAAATCAGCATGCATGTTTTCCAGGACCTAATCCGTGAACGTATGGCGTTCTCTACATTTGGTGGTATCACCCGAGTTGGCAGAGTACTTGCTTTCACCAAACGGTTATTCTTTACAGAATCTTCGTTCAGAACGAGATTTTTCTTACCCACATACCGAAAGTTAACCAAACAGAGATCCAGAGTGTTAAGGAATGAAATTATTTCAGTTTCAGTACAGTTCTCCCACCATCCTATCATCTGATCCCGAGCAAGATGCTTGACGACAAAGAGAAACGATGTAAGAAGATCTTTCGTCTCCATTGCTGAAAATTTGTCATTCCACGGCATCTGAGTTCGATGAGTTACACTTATGGAGCGATTGTGTCCGTTTCGAAGGGCAATTTCGTTTTCATTGTTAATCGGTGTTGTCTCATTCGACCCACCATCAGATATGGAATTCAAACATGAGTCTGAATTACCATTTGTGATGACCTGCTCCGCTATGGCTGCCAAATAATTTCTATCCTTTATATTCATTGATGCTCGCAGCGAAATAGGATGTTCTACGTGAAGAGTCATTCGATTTTTGGCCCTTGGAGTGCTAGAGGAAGAAGTTACACCAAGTTCTTAAGAAAAGACATAACTATTACCTGACGAGATTCTTTGCACAGCCAGGGAACATATAACAAAGCAATTCTTCCTAGCTGTCCTCGATTTTGATGTCTGCCGTCTAGTTCATGCTTTGCCCGAAGGTTTTTGAAGATTCCCAATTCGTGACGTCTAACATTGGCCACCTCATTGAGACTGCTTTTCACTTCCTGTAACATCAGACCAGAGAGGAAATTCTCACTGCAGAAATCTTCAGAGAGCGTGAAATGATGCATCATCTCTGGTGGACGGTTCTTGGGATTCAGCAGAAATGGCAAATTCAATGGAACAAAGTGTTCATGCTTGCAGATGTCTTGAATGGAATGAGTTTGAAAACGAATCCTCGATCCATGTAAGTGAGACATCTGATTTATTCAACTGTTGTGTCTCTACAGAAAAATTTTTATACCTCGAGATCAAATATGGCACCAATACTTGGATCAGTGCTTCAATTTTTGCTGGAAACTCTTTCGGAAACCGCTCGTTTCGATGCATTCGTATCCTTTCCAGTATCCAATAAATGCTGAGCCATGCTCTTAACCACAATGTCAAAAAAATTCCAGAATACTTCATGAACTTATTGACAATCAGAAAGTCTGCGTTAGTTGGGTGTAGAATCGCTGGTAGATGGCGACACAGCTCTCCGTGTACTGTTCGCGTTTGACTGCCGACTCCTTTTCGACTGAAATTCGGCGCATAGAACACATATTTGGAGTAGGAGACTAGGAGTTCTTTTCGTCCTGCTTCTTCTATGATCAGGTGAATGATGTTAGTCAGGAGTCGAATAATGTTAAGACCAATCTCTTCACTTGTAGTATTTACCAGCAATGTGAATAGTTGATTGAGAACGTTTCTCAGGAATGTTATTAGTGAAGTTATGTGAATTCCATGGGCGGCGTTAAGTATCTTGCATGTTTCTAATTCGGCTGGTATTGCAGAAATCTTTCCGCTTTCGAGCTGCTTCTCTGCGTGGGCAAATTGATTATGTAAATGCTGATCACCTGTGAGGGCTGTTGAGGACGCTGGTTGTCAATCCATAATTTGAAGCTGTTATTTTAGTACGCAATTCAATTGTCGCTCAATCCATCACTGATGCCAGTCACTGTTTATTTCATGTCACAAAGCCATCGATATCTATTAAATCCCGCCAAATTGACTGTTGTCAAAAAGGCTTTTCATGTCAACAGCCCAAGGGATTACCGCTGAGATAAAAAATATTTAATAAAAGTTGTCATTGTTAATCTTTTCGTATTTGTAAAAAAATGTTAGTCACATACTCGTATTCTCTAATCTACCCATACATATTGCAATGTTTGAAAAACTTAATTCAAATTTAAATATTGATAACGATAGCACAATCGACATGGGAAAGTACGACGATGTTTTCAAAATATGTAGTTTAACATGACACAACTACGAGTACAAGTAATAATTGATTAATGTTACTATCTCGACATTGACACATTCTAATAATCATTGCGAACCTCTGATAAGTTCGTATTTTGAATTTTAGTTGATACGTATTATAAAACTGGAAAAAGTCGGTTTTGGGATATTTTTAGAAAAGTCATTAAGAATATGACATACATATATATTGGATTTACCATATTTAAATATGCTATTTACGGATATACACGATTGTGTAATATTTTTGAATAGATTTTTGGAGGACAAAATAACCGTCAAACAATTTAAAGAAAGAAGAAGGAGAAAAAAAAATTTACGAAAGACTCACCACAGTATTGTCCATTAGGTATATTCGAATACTGCTATACCAGCGGTCTGGAAGCAATTTTCGGAAATCATCTGCAAGTACCATCGATACGATACCATAGAGCATGTTGATAACCAGTTGATTGCTCTGAAAAGAAGTTTACAAAAAGTGAGGCTTGCAGAGGGAAACAAAACATTTGTTCAGTTTGAAAAGAGCAATACAGAAGATAACTGATATTTGAAAATAACATTTCTGGTTAAAGACAATATCTACATATTGATACTATAATAGTTGCTTGACTTTTAGACTGACATATTAATTTGGTTACTACATAGTTCGGCGCTGTGTATACATTAACCTATGTATATTCCTCAAGCTTGATGATCTTTTAACCAATGAGACGCATACTCATTAACGTGATACTAATTACATTTATTGAAGAGCTAATGTTGACATCTTTTTCTTTCTCAATCTCAGTTCAAAATTGACATTAATAAAAAAAGATATTGGATGAAAACAACCGCTTTAATCTGAGCCGTTTGCGGTGAGCATAAGTACAATAGCATAGCTGTGCTCCTTTAAGTGGATCCCTGATTCCTTACGTGTCCTAGTGATAGCACCATGAGCTATAATCTAAATTAAAATCATTAACTATAGTGTACATTGTGCAGGCCTCATGAATTTAAATCGTCCCTAGAGGAAAAAGAGACAACTCGCCGAGGCCATAGATTACTATAGAGCAAATATTACCGCAACCCAAGTATTGTGATAGGTTGGAGCGGATGAAAAACTACGGCGATTTCTACAAAGAAAGACGGTGATGCTTATTTGGATATGGATTTGCTATTGGAGGAAGGCTCAAGCAAAAAACATGAAGCTTTTGGAATATAACCGAACGCTTCATAACAACCCCCATCAAACCCAATTTCGGAAATATTAGTCTGATTTACAGTCATGTATTTCAGTTATTAAGCATAATTTTCATGCTAAGCCTTGAGGACTAGGAAAATGCTGAGCATACTCGATCCGAATTTTCTTTGCAGCGGAAGCAGACCTCCTTCGGCACATTTTCAGTGGGATAAAGTTTGTTTGCCATTCTTTCCGTCTTTTCGGCTTAGCAATGCCTTCCATGTATTTTGTTTTGCTATTATGAAAGAAATTATGCAAATAACTACAAGCTCTTACAACGCAAGTTGCTATTCAGTAAACTAAAATAAAATAATTCCTTGCGTAATTAATGATATTAACTAATTTTTAAAAATATTTCTTGGCATAGATAAACCTAATTCTGAGCTGTATAAGTTAAAAATTCTACAAGACCAAGAAATAGGCTCACGTTGACCATATCCCTAGTCCTGCCAAAAATTCTGTTAAACAATTTCCAGCGCTTGTCGTTCAAAACTTTTGCGGGAATAGAAACGTTAACGTTTTATTTAGAACACATGCACTGATCAGTGAAGAATACTAGTCAGCTTGGTTTCAGTTTGCAAATTATTAACATGGAGTGGGACGTTAAAGAGAATCGAGTCTGGCCAAATTTTCGAGTTACTAAAACCATTCGAAATATCGAGAATATTCGTTTGTCGGGCTATTGCTCGCTTCAGCGAATTGTCTGGAGCAGAGGACAGGCCAAGAAGTGGTCGCCCGCGCGTCGTCCGTACGAATGCGGAAGTAAAAGCAGTGTGTGAACGAATTCGGAGAAATCCCCTTAGGAAGCAGAAGATCATGTCCAAGGAGTTGGATATATCAACTAGATCCATGTCTAGGCTGATTGGGGATGATCTGCATATGAAAGCCTATCGTCAACTAAAAAAAATTAGGCTGGAAAGATGCAAGCGACTTTTGCAGTGGCACGCGGACAATGGCCATGAAAATATTTTGTTTACGGATGAGAAAATTTTTACCATGGAAGAAGTTTTCAACAAACAAAATGACAAAATTGATTGCATTTCATCTCAGGAAGCGAAGAAAGCGAAGTGTTCAACATGGACATCATCCCGTTTCCGTAATAGTTTGGTGGGGGCTCTCTCATCATGGTGTCGCATCCCTCCATTTCTGTGAAAAAGGCGTAAAAACTGGTGCATAGGTTTACCAAGAAGATGTGCTAGAGGGTGTTATGAAGCGTTTCACCAATACCATTTTCAATGGATACAGATCTGAATCCACTGGATTATGGTTTGTGGTCAGAATTGGAGAACATGGCCTGCAAGACTCCCCACAGAAATTTGGAAAGCCTTAAAACAGCATTAACTGGAGTAGCGTCCACGATCTCCATGGAAACCGTAGTTGCCGCTATAGCCCAATGGTCACACCGTTTGGAAGCTTGTGTTAAAGCAAAATGCAATCATTTCGAGTGAATCCAATTTTTGTGTTTAATAATCAATATTATGGTCTAATAAATGAAACAATTTTGAATACAATATGTTTACTGTTTTTTTTTTATAGCGTTTTATATTTCTAACAGAACGTATGACAGGACTAGGTAATGTACTATAAGAACTTTCAAAAAGTAGTGGTCTGGGCTTTAGGACTTTAGGAAGTAGCATATACATACATAAATTCAAACTACCAAGCAAACTCTCCCTATCGATTGTTGCCTCTTGATTAACATGACGTTGAACATTTTTCTTCTTGTTTCAAGTGACTGCATTCCAAGTAAAAGACATTTGGAACGATAAGAATGATGAACCTGAGCCAGTATTGCAAAATAAACGACGTAAAGCACATTTAAAAACATTTTTTTGACGTTTTCGATGCGACTAATATTTGAAATTGTGGCAGAACTCCAAACAACACATGCATACTCAACAACAGGACGAACTATGGAACAAAATAATGCCTTAATAGTATAGGGATCTTTGAAAACTGAGAAGTTCCTTTTAATAGAAAGTTGGCTTGGGCAACAAAGTAATTTATATGTATTGTAGATGAAATGTTAGATATCCATCGAAAATCACACCAAGATCTTTAAAACCGTCAACAACTCGTATCTGAGCATTATTTAGTAAATATTGTGGGACAATACAATGAAGAGTCCTGTTGCATGAGCTATGCAAGCGCATTTGTCGATGTTTAACAATAAATCGTTTAAGCTGCACCACTTGGTGAAGCAATTCAAATCTTTTTGCAGCATTAAACAATCATTTATTATTGATATTTTGGCAAAAAATATTATATCATCTGCATATACTAGGCAATAGCAATGTTTTAGCTGAGATCATTAATAAAAAGTAAGAATAGGGAAGGACCTAGATGGCTGCCTTCTGGAACACCGGAGAAAACAATGATTTCTTTCGAAAAATAGTCTCCGATTACAACAAATTGCTGTCTGCCATGTAAATAAGTTTTAAACCATTGCAGCAACGGACCATAAAAACCATATGCCTTCAGCTTCTCGAAAAAAAATTGTCAGGTTCACTCTACTAAATGCTTTCACAAAGTCTATGTAGATCACATGCACTTGTTTATGGTTTTCTAACGAATTTATACAGAAGTTAGTAAATTCCACTAAATTAGAAACAGATCATGTTGGTACTTGCTGACATGTTTGATAGTAAAAGTAAGTTTTTCTTTGACAAGGCTATCTAAAAGTTTTGGAATAATCGAAAGTTTAGTAATTGGTCTATTGTAACAACCAGATTTAAAGATATCTACCGTAGAAATCTTCCATTCGTCAGGAAAAAGTCCATCAGAAAGGGAATGATTAAATAAATCTGATAAGGGGGAACAAAGTAACAGTATTTTAGAACAATAGGAAAGAATCCCAGGATGTCTGGCTTTTTTATAGGTTTCAAATTACTTAAAGCTGTTTTAATTCCAATAAACAATTGATGGAAGGGATTTGACACAATTATGATTGATGGGAACTGAGCATGAAGAATTATAAATATTTTGGAAGTATTCAGCAAACATATCTGCAATACACTTAGGGTCACTAGACTGTAAGTCATTAAGATAAATTCATGTTGGAAGTCCAGTGCTTTTTCTTTTTGTGTTAATAAATTTCCAAAACGATTTTGAGCTATTTTTAAGACTGCCTTCGACAGAATGAATATGATTACTGTAGAAAAAATAAATTCTTTTCTGAGACGAGAAAAAAGAGCATAATCATCGTTAGAGCCGGATGTTTTAAACTTTTTATGAGCAGAACTCTTAGCATTTTTTAATTTGAGTAGCCTTTTGTTATACCAAGAGGGGTGTGAATTTCTGATGTATTTTTGCCCAGAAATTCATTTTGCCAATTAATATTGTTGAAATAGTCATTCATACGAGAGACTATTGGAAATAAATTGCTACGAGCTAATTGATTTATAAAAATTAAACAAATTATTCTAATGATAGGATTTGATACTACTAACATTTATAGCTGTATGATGTACAGAGTCCGACAATAAGGGACAACATTGTATAACTGATGCATTTAAATCGTTAGAGGTAAATACTAAATCTAATAATCTGTTAAGTGTATTAGGAACGTAATTTATTTGATTTAAATTCATAGCCAATAATGAATCAATTAAAATAATTTCAATGTCAGCCGATAGTGCACATATTTGCCATTAATGTAGAGTCATCAGTTTGTGAACAAATTATGTCACCACAGTTAAAATCACCAAGCACATATACATTATAATTCTCAAATTGAAGTAACGCGGCAACCCTTTCAATGTTCTCCATAAGCTTCTGGCAAGTAGCCAACGAACTTCTATTTCAGTCGGTCTGGACGCACCTATACAAAATTCAAGTCTTTAGGATTTGTAACGTTGTAGGCAGTATACAGTACCCACATTTCAACATCCATAAAGGGAGATTACTTCTGCAGAGTGTATAACGGCGATTATGGTCATAAAACCGCTGTCATGCAGAATGCACCATTCAGAGAGAATTCAGTTCCTAGAGGAAGTAAAGGCAGTAATATCCAAGCTTAAGACTAATAAAGGTACTGGCGTAGGCGGACCGCGAGTTTAGCTATCTAAAGAAGACCTAGTTGGAGGCACGTACTCATCGCAGCTCATCTGTAAGATATAATCAGAGGAAAGCATGGAATTGCACTGTCATTTGTCCGATCCACAAGAAACAAAAGACCATTTTGATTGCGCCAATTACACACGAATAAGCCTCCTAAAGATCATCCATGCCAGTGTGGTTTCTAGCCAGGCAAGTCCACCATCGTTCAAATCTACGGCAGATCTTGGAAAATATCCGGGAATTTCAGATCAACGCTCACTATCTATTTGCAGACCTCAAAGGCGCATATGACAGCGTGCATGGGCACAAGCTATAAAACGCCATGTCTATCGAGAATTCTCGGTACTCCATCAAGGTCTGTAATGAATTAACCGAAACCTTCAATGTCAAGAAAGGTTTTAGGCAAGTCAACGAGCTGTCTTGCATGAATTATATAAAACTCACTGGCACGACAAAATTGGCACAAAACAGGCACGATGCTTTTAAAGAAGGCACAATTTATGTAATTGGATGATCACAGCGAGCCGTCAATGAAAATTTCGCTAGTATTGAGCCGGAAGCGGCCAAAATAGGAAGACAAAAGAAGGTAGGTAGGAAGGTAGCTAAGTAGAGGTGGCGGTTCAGTATGAACCCAAGCGCGACAGTCAGACTGAGTTCAAATCGATATTATCCGAATCTAAGGATCCGGAACTGCGGGGTATCTTTAATTGAATTACCTCAACAATATAAACTCTTGGTCATAGTGCCATTTTAGAGAGTCGAATGACCAATGACTTAACAGGAAAGGCTCTTCTGACAAAAACAGCATTCACCTAAACACCATTCTTCCCTACTTCTTCTGCTAAATATCTTAACCCAGACGATGGAATAATGAAACCTAATGCTAGATAGGTCAGTTTGGACTACTGCAGCACTGTTAGATTATTAAAGACGGTTACTTAATCTGGAAAGATAAAACAGCATCTCATCAGACCGAAGAGATAATGCATTTTTAAACTCATCAATGTCATTACCGAGCACTGCATTCTATGTATGTAAAACATAAATAGACTTGGCTTGCAACAGGAACTTCTGTATCATAGAGCCCTAATTCAATAATAGTTATTTGCACTTACTAACATAAGAAACCCTTACAAAAGAAAATATTTTTCCATTAGACCAAATATCCTAAAATTTATATCAGAGTGGTTGGATCTCTGGATAGAGAAAGATTATCAACCTCCATCGCGTGCAGATCATATTGATTTGCCCACTGTTTGAAGGAAACAATCTAGCTAACAAACTAACTCAACCAAAGACGAAGGCCGCGACGAAAGATGACACGTTTGTGGTATGTTTGATTCTATAGTAAGCAAACAAAATTCAAAAAGCATAAAAAACGGACTGTCAACCATGTAAAACTTCACAAAAAGAACTACACAGCAGCTTCAGCAAGATGAAACAAATCAGTGTATGGGACACCAAATCCTTGCTGTTCGGGATCTTGTCTAAAGATTTCATTCAATTCAATCAGGCACCAAATGAATATTGCTGTATCACATAACCTTAGGCCATCTGTGAGTTGACTATAATGCGCCTCCGACAAAGTAGGTACAACATGATCGATATCAAGTTCAATAAAAATGGGATGACAGAAACAAAATCTGAAAAATTCAAGTTCGGCACCTTCGGTTCTTAATTTTATTTGTTCGGTTAGAATATTAGAACTAATTTAAATATTTAGAACCGCAATATTTACTGTAAAATATTCTAATATTGCGCATTAATATACTCGTAGTTAATTATTTGCTAAATTTATCCTTAAAAAAACTTACTACGCCACTACAACACGAAAAAATTGCGTTCTTTGACATTTCACGGAATTGTTCAATAGAGAAACGGTTAATTAATATCAAAAGCCCGCCAACACAAAGGCCCATCAATGAATTTGTGAAATACCATTGCAAAATACCAATTATCGCGCCATTTAATATACATAAAAATTAACACTTTCGTTTCACCAGATTTCATTTGTAGGATCTCCGACGATTTACGATCTGATAATCATCGTCGTGCAAAAGCCTTAAATAGCTATCCGACAATTTTAAGATCATTAATTTGATTATGTATATTGACACAATAACTAAAAAACAAATATTAGCGTCGAGGAGTAACCCATCTGCACGTCATCGGCATTAGAAGGCAATAACCCTTTAAGCAACAAGGGCAGTAGAAAAAAGGTGTTGTTTACTACTTTGTAAATGTATCTAAATACTTTGAAACGCACGCAAACTCGACACCTAACAAATCTAATTAGAGAATCATGTTTATTTTCCACTTCCCTTACTTTAGTAAGCAATTGTATCTTTGCGCTTAATTTGCAATATTTGTGTCAAGGGCAATAAATTGATAGTCGTTGAAATGTTTATTTATGTGAGTGATGACACACCTACAAATACTCGTACTCGTGCACGCGTTTTGGGGTTTAAATATTATTGTATTATTTCGGAAACGATCAAACTGTTGCTTGGCGTGACACGAGGAATATTTTTCAGCCTTGATGATATCAAGGTTCTCACCGGCTTCGATAGAATGTTCGATTTTATCTCTTTTTTTTTCCACTATCTTTTCCTATAAGTTCTACAACATGTGATGTGGTTCTATACCAAAAATAGATTTCAATTAAGATGAAGGCCAGTGACTTTGAATTTTTATGACCTACGACAAGCCGGGCCAACTAAAAATTAAATAAATATTTATTCCGCAAAGAGGACTAAATTGCCGGTTGATTAAATAGCCATGTGGAATTAGGTTGTAGATAATTATTTTTGCAAGGAAAATGTTGAGATTTCTATACTTTAGACGACATATTTATTGTAGTTTGGTAAAGGATAAATCAAAACAAATATTTTTCTTGGGAAACAAGAGTCAAAAATATCACAAATATTTTAACAATTAACGTTAGTCAAAAAATAGGAATATAGGCCAAATTATTAAGAACTCTTCTAATAAGTCGCATATTTTGATTTACGAGAGCTTGTCCTAGCCGTCTTAAACGGTGGTGGCATCAAAAATGTTTTTCATCTTTTTTTCGGAATACCGATTGGAATTGAACACAGATACGAGTATCTGGCATAATAGTCGACGAGCTAAACTCTGCGTTACTCTCAAACCCAAGTTACATTTCAATAAGACATCCGTGGGCGCGTCTGAATTTTCTTCCTTCCCAGACTCTCTTAGGATAGTTACGTTTATAAATAAGGTAAAGCAAACAAGACCTAGCTGGTTACCTTGCGGAATGTCAGAGGTTGATAGAAAGAACGCAAGAAATTAAGTTTTCTATTATACCAGGAAGGGAACACACATGATGTTTTATAGCGAGAAAGGGGAACAAAGATTTTTAATTGTAATTAATTTCTTACATAAAATTGACTTTCAATTTAAAGTTATAAATTAGCAAAAGTTCACCACTTAAGTAGTATTCGTATCAATTAAAAAGAATGCATTTGTCATTTATCAATTACTAGATATAATTGATCACGTTCTTACAAACGTGGTTTCAGAAGTAATTTATTTTTATTTAGAACAGCTCATTGTGTTGCTTCTAATTTCATGTGTTATGAAACAACGATAAATTGGCCGTACGAGTTTACGAGTACTCGTATGCTAATTAGGAAAATGCCCCACATGCTCTTAAAATAAAAGAAAACGAAGCGCATTCAAGCCAAGTAGGCATTTTAAAAATAGATTTATTATCTTAATTCGATGGGTTTTGCATTTATTTAAAATAAAGCCGACAAATCATTCTTGGTTTCATACAACAAATTAGAATTAACATTTATAGACAACATTTTATCTTCTTTTGAAAATGTTAAGCCTACATGTATGTAGTCTGGTATATTTACAATAGTTGTATATATTTCTCATGTGCTTTCATGAACCAGAGGATTTACTGAACCAAACTGTGATATTCGTTCAAGAACAACAAAACATAGCAAAGATATATAACGAGTATAGGTAATAGATCCATAGTATACTCTTCGTTATACAAGGTGGAGCCATAATTTTTGCAAATGGCGTCAAGTGTCATTGCGCTTTGACATTTATATTGGCGAAAGATAGAAAATTAGTTGACAATAAGCAATGGAGCAATATACACCTGAAGAACTCGGAATTATTGCTACCGCTTATTTGACCAATGATGTTGTTTTAGCGCAGCTTTAATTTCATTGTCATTTTCCTCGTCATCCTGCACCATGTGCGCGAGGGTTTGGCTGAGCGTTTCATGCAAACTGGATCCATTACAGATGTCGCAAGAAATGTCAGGCCCCGTATTGCTCCTTCGACCGAGAGAGTCCACAAACATCAGAAGCACCTATCTTTACTGCTTTGGAACTCGAAAATGGTCTGATTGTATCAGCTCTGCAGATCAGACTATCCTCTCTATGTCTAGTTCTCCTGGGCCTGGGAGCCTTTGCCACATCTCTGACATTGCCATGAAGCTCTACATAAGGTAAGGCATTAGAAATAACCTTTCAAGGGTTGTTACTGCAACTACTTGGTTCATATTGGAAATTATTTCAAGTTTTTCCTCTGAGCAATGTGAGGACCACATCGTACATCTCCTGATATTTAATAGCAATATAGCCTGGAACGATCCGAGATTGGATTTTTTTTTTTGTATATTGGATATGACTTTGTCATGCGCGTGTTCTGGGACAAACTCTATCTTTTAGTATGTATTTGTTTCAGCTGCACGCAGTGTTGTTTACTTCCATTTTATGCATGAGCCTGTATACACTGCGCTCCAAAACTCATAATGCAGATGAAACATTCTTAAAATAAAATTTTTTTACTATACCGGGTGTCCCCTAATTCGCCAACGATAATTTTGAAAATGATTCCTGATTCATATTCTAAGAAAAAAATCGTTCTTACTGTAAACAAAGTAAGTCTTTTTTTAAATCCTCTATAAATGATGTCAACATTGGAGATAGACCCTAATAGACCCTTGGCGAATTAGGGGACACCCTGGATAATATTCACAAAATTTTACTATTCATATACAAGTATAGTTTGCAGTGCAAAAAGTGCGTATAAATTAACCAATTCGTATTTTTCTCGGATGGTCGTTTAATTGTGTTGGCGGAGAAAATAGGACGTACTAAATGCTAAATATGCGGTGAAAACAGTAAAGCATAGAGGTGAAGGAGTTAATCTATGGGGTTGTATGTCAGCAGGATGTGTTGGAAACTTAAAAAATCTTTAACGGAATAGTGGATCAATTCATGTATATGCACACAATAACTCAAAGCATACAGCGCATAATATTCGAATGTGATCAAGCATCTTCTTAGCACTCTATCTCAAAACCCAGATTTGAACCCTATTGAGAATTTGTGGGATTAGGTTGAAAGACGACTAGGGACTCATGAAATAAGGACAAAATTACAACAAGGAGAGACGGTTCAGTTTGAGTGGAAAAGGATTCAATACTCTGTCACCGAAAATTTAGTCCACTGCATACCTAACCGACTAAGAGCGGTTCTTAAAATGAAAGGATACACTACAAAGTACATATTGATAATGTAAGTTACAGTTGCGGATATGGAAATCCGGGCAGTTGGGAAAAATGCTTTAAGTTGTATACTTTTATTATCTTGGGGCCGTTCTAAAAAAACTCCTCCAGCGTAAACAGCACACCATGGTGACTTTGAGTGGATGTAATGAAACTTCGCGCATTACTCGTGGATTTTCAGTGTCCCAGAACCGCAAATTTTGTTTGTTCACGTATCCACATAGGAGGAAATGGGCCTTGTCAATGTTCCAAAATCACTGACGAATTGTTCATCAAAAACATCGTGACGATTATTCCGCGTTCTTCAGGATTATAGCGTTCCATTGCTTATTCACATAAATTCTAATTCTGCTTGCTTCAAAAATGTCAAAACCGAACTGACATTCGACGCCATTTGCAAAATCTATGACACTTTCCAATAGGGGCATACATTATGGTCCACACAGAATTTAGAGTGAAAAAGGTGCAAATTATGGCAAATAAAAAGAAAATAATGTGAAAAAAAATTCATCAAAAAATTCGAGGTAACCAGGTTATTTGAAAGAAAAAGAAGAACGGGCTCCAGTAGAAAAATCAACAGCGCTGATGATCGTTAGTTAAAATGAATGAGCCAACAGGACCGATTTAAAACAGCTGAAGGGGGAAGTATACGTCGAAGTTGGGGATCAGGAGTCAGCTCACGGACTGTAAGACGAAGGCTTCTAGAATTCGGTTTGTGTGCAAGAAGGCTCGTTTTTAATCAAACAAATGCGCCAAAAACGTATCCAATCACAACGGATTGGAAAAATGTAATCTTCTCGGACAAGTCCAAATTTAACATCTTCGGATCCGACGGAATACAGTACGTCCGGCGAAGGACTGGAAACCGATTTAGTAAAGGATGTACTAGAACAACCGTAAAACATGGGGATGCTTTTCCTACCATGGTGTTGGACGACTGGTTCTAATAAATGGAACGGTGAACGTAGAAAAGTATAAAAAAAAAAATATTGAAAGAGAGAAAGCTACAATCATTAGAGCAACACTTTGCACATTCAGAAAAGGTGATTTTTCAAGATGATTATGCGCCTTGTCGCCGCGTGAAATTGGTAAGTTTCAGTTTTGTTATTATCCGTGAAATGTTGGCAATACAATCGTGAAGTTTTATTATTTTACCATTTCAGGTTAAACATTGTCTATCTGAAAAAGGGATTTAGGTATTTTAGTGGCTTGGGGACAGCCCCGACTTGAACCCGATGGAGAACTTTTGCTACCATAATAAAGGTGCAAGTAGCAAAGAAGAGACCACGAAAAATGGCTGTTGAAGTAAAACACAAATTTTAAGCCTTGATCTTTATTGGTCGGATATCGTTGATATCGGGCTAAAATTTCAAATGTGTCTCAATTCAATATTTCTACGTTTCTACGTTTAATTCCTCAGACTATGTATAATTGGATAAAAAAAAAAACTTCTAAGGTCAGGCCAAGGTCTTGGCTCTTGGTGTTGGACCATAATAGGTTCCACATTCATCCTTGGTGTTCCACATCCATCTCCCTGGTTGGCTGGCCTGCTTCAGGTTGGCAAGTAATGCCAGGTTCGTCAACAATAGCCGTGTTGGATGAATTAATTGAAAAAGTGTGGTAAGAGAAAATTCAACTGGATGCCTTGCAGAAGTTGGTTGCTTTAACCGAATAAAAGCGGTTATTAAAAAGAAGGAAGTACCACAAAGTACCAATAACCACCAATTTTGTAAAGTAACGACATTAGTTTCCTGCAATTAAAATCTTAAACTCGACAAATAACATAAACTATGATAAATTATAACGTATTTATTGAAGTAATTTGTTTTTTCAATAAAACTTGAGAAAATTTAAAATAATTCATTTTAGTTTATTTATTTATGGAACCTTTTTATTGCTATGCATTTCTAAAATGTATTTGAAGCAATACGTTTCCTAAGGACGAGTTCTGATTATTTGATAAGTCCCTAAAAATATTCCACTTAATGCAACTTTTTTATCCTGTCCGGATTGCTATGTCTGCAACTGTTGTTTTTCAGCTGTATGAAAACTTTTGCAACATAATTTTTTTTACGTAACATGTTGTAATATGTTTGAATATTTTTTTTTGCTTTGCAAATTTTTTTAAAGTTAGTTAGTTTTTCATGGTTAGAAATATAAAAGAATTGCAGCTGTACGATGATTTTTGGAAGGCAGTGTATCTGCGGATTCCTCTCTTGTCTCAACTGCTGTTTCTGTGCTCCTAACTGATTGCTCCCTTTTGGATGTTATCCTCTGAAAGCATAGGTTATTGTTTTGCTCGGTTCATATAGTGGATTACTGGGAAGAGTCCCACCTTGTGCCTTTGAGAAAAAAGAAATTAAGTCTCACTGATCGGAATGATGTTGTATCCTCCTTTTGCCAAAAACTATCCCAGAAGAAGTTGTAATTAGATTTCACTAAGCTTGTTCGTGTAATGTTTTATCGAACCTCTTTTGGGGTCAGATAAGAAGGACATATACTAGATGGAGTGAAAAGTGACCTCCTTGGGAATTAAAAAAAAAAATTTTTTTTAAATGTTTTTTTATATTATTCAATATAGTCCTCTTTTAGTTTGATACACTTATTCCAGCGATTTTCCAACTTCTTGATCCCGTCCGAAAAGTAATCATCCGTGGCGTCGATGATTTCCTCGCGTGAGCTGAATTTTTTATTGATCAGCCATCTTTTGAGGTTTGGGAAGAGATAATAGTCCGAGGGATTCAAATCCAGTTACCAATCGACGCCAAAAGACTTTCGAAGTGCTCTCGCGTTCGTGTTTTTGGTCATTCGCGTCACCCAGCGGCAGGATAACTTTTTCATATGCAGAATATTGCCCAAAATATGGCGTGTTCGCTCAGTACTAATCTTTGTGATATCTGCTAGTTGGCGCACCTTCACTTTCCGGTTAGCCAACACGATTTCATGTATTTTTTTGACATTGTCCTCTGTAACCGCATCGGAAGGCCTGCCGCTGCGGACTTGATCGGTAGTGGAGTTGCGGCCACCACGAAACTCCAGAAACCAATATTTAACGGTGTAATCTGACGGAGCATTAGCCTAATAATATTTATCCAACTTTTCTTTTGTTCCCTTCGCCGTTTTGCCTCTCAAAAAATAATGTTTTATGAGAGAACGAAAATCGTTCTGCCTTCACTGTTTCACTGTGAATTGCTTCGGCAACATGAAAATAATTTAATAATATCTTCAAATTCAATTTTACAATTTAGTTTTCCTTACAACGATGATACGAGTAATTTAAGATCCAACGCTGTTTTCGAAAGAAAAAAAGAAAACACTTTCCATGTAATTGAAACCACGCGTACGAGTAACATCGAAATGTAGTTGTCCCAAAACCAAAAAAAAAAAATGTGGGACACGAATATCAGGTATAACATCTCAGAGAAACACTACCAAAACAGATGATGTTTGTTACGAAAATGGAAAACACAAACAAGTTGAAAATGTGTGTGACGTGTTCATCGGCACGTACGCACTAGGTGTTTCCTGACCCGAAATAACAAACACTACTTCAAAGGGTGGTTGCTACGGTGAGTCTCAGAATCTACAAGGCTAACATTTTTTCTACCCCGCAAACGTGACTAAAAAAACATACAACGAACGAGTTTATTACTAAATTTTCCCCAGTTTTTTTGTTGTTTTTAATGCAAAAGACAATGAATATATTTTTAATCTTTTCTTTTATCAGACTAACCTACTTATCTCTTCCTACAACAATGCAAAAAATCTTAAGTGATAAAAAGATCATATTTTTTTTAATAGGAAAAAGTATCATAGATTGGGGTCAGGGCAAGGTCATATACTCGTAAGTTTTTTTTTCTAAAAATAGGAATGGAAAGAGCTATAAAAAGGAGGGAGGAACATACTTCAAATATGTAATTTCTCAAGCAGTCGGTGTTTTATGTGTTTTTTTTTTTACTTTATTGAAAATTCCATGGCAATGAAAAGGAAAGAAAATTTGATGACATGTGCATTTCAGTCCGATGACTACATAGAATGTCGTATCACGCTTTGGGCTCATGTATTGGAATCAAATTATTTATACACACTTAAAGTATCACGAAACTTTAAAGATGATAATCAGAAAGCATGATACCACGCCATTTTGGTTGCCAATTCTCCGCCTTGTCTCCAGATACAGCGGTAACAATGTTTTGTTGAATTTAGGGATCCCATTGAAATTAACACTCCAGCAGCCACACGTTTTTATATTTGGATTCATCCGAATCTGAAAGTTTGCATTCCCACCGATTTTTATTTGCTTTGCACAGACCCAATTTGTGTTACAGTTTGTTCACTTAAGCGATTTTTCGGTTCACGAATTTTGCAAAACAAATATTTGCTTAAATTCGAAATGTGGTAATAATACAAAGTTGGATTTTTTTTTCCTTTATTGCCGCTTTGGCTGACATCATTATACTCGTTCATATGACAAAACATCAGTCGTAATTTTGTAATTTTTTCAAAAAAAAAAAAAAAAAGTCATACGGAGTTACTCGTCGCTTCAACTTTTATTTATTTATTTATTTTTTCGAAGTATCTGGACTCGATACGCCGTTTGTACAACATTTTACTTACCTTCTCTAAAAAATTGATTCAAGTGCGCACTCTATTATAGAGCAGAGTGCGACATTTTTGTGGTCCTCTAGATATTTATTTTTATCGAAAACTTGAAACATGTTAATTTTAGTGTACACACTAAAAAAAAAATGAAAAATTTAAGTCCTTTTCTACCTCTCGGTGTAATACTGTATAATAGAAATGCGGAGCTACTAATGCCTTTATTGGATCGAACTGCTGTCATCAATTTTAGTTTTGGTTATCTAACATGTATGTGGCCATTTAACAGAAACTTCTGTAATGATATTTCAGGACTTTAAATAGCTTAAAAGAATATGCTAAACCAGAAGATAAATATCAATCTATTCGAAACCACTAGCATTGATTCCATGCGTTTTTTGTATATAGATTAATGAAAGTTATAGGCTTTTACTTCTTTCATACGGCAAGAGTAAGAGTTTTGTCAAAACCGAAAACGAGCCAAGGTCGATTTAATTTTTCCTGGTTATACAAACTGGAAAATTCTTACGAGTTCCTCTCAAATAATAGCAGACGAACTAACCACTATGTCAAATCATACGGGGATGGTCTGACAAAGTACTTCTTAATTTCTTTATAAAATTATTCTGTCATTACGATGTTTGCCACCGTCTCTTTTTCAATGTCCTGCCTAGACGTCGCAGTATCTTCAAAGGAAAAAAGAAACAACCTCCGATATTTGACTCGATTTAGGCCAATTGCTCCGCAAAAACGTCCGTTTAGTATCTTGTTTGAATCCTGCTTATGGATTGAAGCACACGTAGCAGCGATTGCGGAACTCCGAGTATTCTCTAATTAAGACCGAATATTTTGAATTTTGCGCCATATTTTTTTTTCGTTGGTCACACAGCGTTGTTGTTTGACAGTTGTCATGTATGAACATTGAAGTTTAGTCAGGGAGAATTACTCGGACGAACAACACATAGAAATTGTAAAAATCTACTACCGAAATGATATGACTTTTGCGGAGACGGTTTGAAGGTGTCGTGAATTTTTCGGTCACCAAAATGCAGCTTCTCGTCGTACAGAGAGTTCAGTTCAAACCCAGAAGAGACCTGTCCGTGTTCGTGCAGCAGAGTGTTGACCAGAATACTTACACCTCGATTCGCCACCGTTCTCAGCAATTGAGACATTCACGAAGCAGTTTACAGCGAATTTTGACCAAACATTTGCATTTGCATGCCTACAAGATTCAGTTGACACAACATTTGAAGCCAGTAGACCATGCGCTGAGCCGAATATTAGCAGAATGGATCTTACAGCAAGTGGTGGTGAATGGTGATTTTTAGAAGAAAACCATATTCTCCAATGAGGCGCATTGCGAAATCGATGGCCATGTCAGCAAACAGAATTGCTGCATTTGGGAAGCTGAGAATCCAGGAGTGATCCGTCAACGTCCCATGCATCCACCACGAGCCACTGTTTAGCGCGAATTTTGGACTGTTTTGGACTGTTTGAATCTCCAAGACATACCACCTTGATCAACAAGTTCTCGGAGGACACCACCGTGTGGCGCTCCCATTGTTCCGATTTGAGTTCTGTTTTTTTTTTTTGTTAAGTTGATAATTTCCCTGTTGACATTCCCTCTAAATCTTAGCGTCATAGCTTGACATTTGCAAAAGTTACGTAGCCAAGAGCACATCTATCTTTGTGTGTGTTGGTGATTTTTTACAATTTTAGAAATGGATTTAAATTTGCAACAACGAACTTGTATTAAATTTTGCGTAGAAAACGGATGTAATGGTGCGCGAACGTTGGAAATGTTGGAAAAGTGTTTCGGCAACGATTCTCTAAAGAAAACGGTCGTTTACCTGTGGCATGATTCAAAAGTGGTCGTGAGTCAATCGAAGATGATGAACGCATTAGCAGACCATCGGCATCGAAAACCAACGAAAACATTGATGAAGTAAAAGAAATGTTGGTCAACAACCGTAAACCAACCATCAGAGAGATAGCGGAGGACTTGAACATTGCCTATGGATCCGTCCAAGACATTTTAGTTAATGATTTGGGTTTCCGTCGTGTAGCAGCAAAGTTGGTGCCAAAAGACCTCAATTTCATGCAAAAAAGAGACCGTGTTGACGTCGCAAAAGAGATGATTTGCGAAGCTGAATCCGATCCTACATTCATTAAAAGGATTACTACTGGAGACGGGACGTGAGTTTATGAGTACGACACGCAATCCAGACATCAGGCAAGTGAATGGCGTTTACCAAATGAGCCGAGCCCAAAAAAACCACGTCGTTTCCAGTCAAAAAAGAAGGAAATGCTCACGGTTTTCATGAATTACAACGGCGTAGTGCATCATGAATTTCTGCCAGAAGGCCAGACAGTAAACAAAGAGTATTATTTGGGCGTTATGAGACGTTTGCGTGAAGCAACTCGCCGAAAGAGACCAGAATTGTGGGCACCATGATAACGCACCGTCGCACAGAGCCATCATTATTCGTAATTTTTTGACGAAAAATGCAACAAATACCATCCAACAGCCACCGAATTCACCTGATTTGGCTCCCTGTGGCTTCTTTCTGTTCAATCGAGTTAAAAAACCATTACGGGGAACGCGTTTCAGCAGCCGAGAGGAAGTAATGGAAAAATCGCAGGAAGCACTGCTGGACATACCGAAAACTGAATATGAAAAATGTTTCGAGGATTGGATCAAGCGCTATCATAAGTGTGTTGCAGTCGATGGGGATTATTTTATAGATTTAGGCGAATAAACTTGTATTTCAAATTTTCTGAATACATTCCCGGAACTTTTTGATCAAGGTAGTATGGTTACAACAGGACGGCGCAACCTACCACACAGCGGTCGAAACAATGGAATTGTTGAAGACGAAATTTGAAGGTAGAGTTATCTCGCGTCGCGGCGATGTGAATTGGCCGCCAAGATCATGCTAGTTGACGACATTGGACATCTTTGGTTTTTTTTTTTTTGTTTTTTTTGAAAGGAAAGGTGCCAATAGCCCAAGAATAATTCCTGAATTGAAAGACGAGATTCGACGCTTAATTGATAGAATGTCATCGAAAATTTCGGCAAAAGGACCAACGTGTGCCACCAGTCATGCATATATTCTTAATTTAAATAAAAATATCAGAGCTTTTCAAATAAACACTCCGTTTTTCTAAAATTTCAAAATAGATGGTCTTAATGGGCCACCCTTTATTTGAGCGGTCAGATTTGATATAGTGCTCGTATAAAGTGTACGGTTCTCACATACAGTGTGTTCCAGAAAAACGTGCGTTAAATTACTTCTACTTTTTTTTAATATACTCACACACACACATGTTTGTAGACAAATTATTTTCTGCATTTAATTGCTGAACGCGCACTGTATTCATTTCCTCAGTATATTTCCTTCGGCGGTATGACATCATTAAAAAAATGAGTGCGGCTTTTAAAAAAAACATTCCAAAAGTGTTTCCTTAGTAAGTCACCCAAAAGGATTGCAAATGAGTATTAAGTCGGCAGCGTGAAAATTTCCCAATCGTTGCTTTAAGTCTACCAGGAAATCGAAATCGCAATTTCGCAATGCTCCCAGATATCACGTAAAAATTCAATTGACCAAAAAATCAAAGTACGGCGGCTGTTCCATGCGCCATAGTAACAGACGTCTCGCTTTTGAAAAAAACAAATATTTTTGTTGAAGTGTCGTAAACAAGTTGACAAGATTGGATTAATGCCACAAAAGACTACGAAGATATTTTTGAAATTCAAATATTTTTAAAAAAACGCTATGTTTACCGAGATTATTTAGTCAAAAACGAATTGAAACGCCATAGACAGCTGGTTTGAAGAGGATTGTTCTAGATCGATTTCATCCCATTACACCCATTTAACATTTACCGTTCTGAAGAACAGAGTCAATCGAACCATTGTTGAGATACTCGTACAGCAGGAATTACCCAAAATTAAACCTAATCGATATTTTTGGATACGAAGCCGTGGGGTATTACTCGTAGCTGCATACATACGACTACACTACAGATAGGTTTATCTAATTGGGTGGTGGAAACCCATAAGTAAATTGTTATTCATGCGTCGCATTTTGTTGAAAACAATGAAAGTGAGACCACCACACGACCAATTAATTTTAAGATTTGGCAAAGTTAATTGGTCAACAATTTACATCGTAGGACTCTTTTCTCTGAGGTTATCCAATGATACGTGTCGATGCCAACCACTTTCACACTCTAGACGCTCCTAAGAACAGTATTTATCAACTTATGGCCAATATAATGTCCGAATTATGTATGTGGGTAGGGGATCGGTGTTGACCACTTCAATGATGTTTTAAAAAGCGATTGCGTTAGGTAAGACCTTTAAGTTTTTTACACAATCATATCGAGCATCAGAACTTGAGAAATAAAAACAACATAAATTCAAACTAACTTCCGGCCTTCAAATAAATGTTGCTAATAAATAGTCAAGCACACTTTCATTAGCATGAATAGAACAGAATTGATTAGAACTCCATTTGTACCAGCTACAACCAATTCTCCGGCGCAAAATGTAAATCTTGATATTTTTGGTAGATGTTAATTTATTGTTTTTAGTTAAATTCAAAACAACGCCACCGAAATGCCACATTTGTCAACAATTAGGCAGAAACACGATAAACAATTAGAAACGGAATTTGATGCCCCTTTTCACGCAAAATAAATTTTATTTACAACATCACTGTTTACAAGAAGTTTGCAATGATCCGTTGGCAACGTTCTAACGATTACAAAGTCCACATATTCTCTTGAATTAGAATACATTGCCATGGCTGCATTTAGCCATTACTCATTACTCCACCCAACTTGGCTAGATAATTTCACAAGTATACGAGTATTGAAAGGCTCTAAGTGAAATTCATGTTAAAAACGCAATAATAAAAGAATTCCTTTTAAAATAAATTTTTAATTCATATCGCACCACAGTTGTTTTGTTGTTCACTTCCTAAATTCTAAATTTGAATTTGATTTTGTAATTAACACGAAAGTGTTTCTTTTCAATGCAAACTAATAAACAAGTGAGTGGTAGATATTTTTGGCATAAGTGCACTTTTTAGGTGGATATTTGATTTTCAGACTAAATTGACAAGATTTAAGATATCGCCGGGGTTTATTTTATTTTTTATTTTTGGCCATCAATTCAAGACATCCGTTGCAGTTTACGAAAACGCCGTGACGTGTAATACAACATGTATTCCGATGGTACGATGTGAAAGTCTTAAAATATATTTGCTTACGCATTTTACTCTAAAAATACGAGTATGTCTTATTTCAGATGAAGATTTTTCACGAGTAACGCTCTTGAATACTTTACGTGGGAAGTGATTTGTTAGTACATGCGTACATATATGTATACATACTCGTATATGCTACTGAAAGTAAGATGAAAACATATTGGATTAAAAATTCGGGCCATTTTTTGTTATTACTGCCTCTGGAGTATTTTATATCCGTTCAAACGACTGTTATGGGTGTGCCATACCCACTGCATGTAATTGGTCTGGAAAAAAATGGACTGCGCCACTTGATAAATTGCTTGACATTCATATGACAGTCATGTCTTCGACAGTAGACGACCATGAAATATGAACAAAAATTCTGAGTCATCTAAGCTAAAAGCTTTCTAATTTACAACGTGAACAATTCAACAAATGTTTCTGATGAAAGTAATTGAAATGCATTTACATCAATTACGAAGTACTCGACGTTTATCCAATTTACGCAATTCATTTGCTTTTTGATTTTTCTTCGCAGTTATTCAGTCAATTCTCATTATTGAAGTAGAAAAAAACATTTTAATTTTTATTGCTTTTCATCTAGAATCATATTTACAACTAAAATGAATGATGTAAGTCCTTGGCAACCAGAAAAACGATAAAGTATGGGGTATTGAGAACACTGTCTGTGTAGTAGGTTCGAAGTTGAAAATTGCAAGATCTGCACGAATTTTGCAAGTTTTTCCTCGAATGAGCTAAGACTCCTCTCCTTGACGGTTCTGCGACAAGTACATACAATATCATACTCGTATGTAACTACATATATTTCGATCAAATCGTTCTTTTCCTTGCATTGAAAAATATTTCCTGACAAGGAATGACGGTTTCGACTTTTTTAAGCGCATTTACTGCAAACTCCGTCTTCGAATTATGATGTCTATAGGAACACAGTATGTTTCGTAGAAAATGATTTAAAAACTTTTGCAACTTTCTCAAGAGAGTGGCTGCAATTTTCTAGCTGCTGCACTCACATGGGTACTTATGTACTCGTATATAGGCCCATGGGATCAAAATCGTATTAGAATCTGCGTTGCCGGTATTGGAATACCCTATTTCCTCTATCAGGAATCATAAAATAACGTATAGTCTTTTCGACTTAATGCGTTGTCAACCTCATCATTTTGTGCATAGTAAACTCCTCTTACCTAGGATATTTTGCCACTTCCAAACGACGCACAGTGGGGCAATATATTAACAGTTGTTTAGCTTTATTTTTGTACATATATTGGTTTACTGATCATTTAATGAATATCACATATTAAAGTCCTAAAAATGATCGTTAAAGCATACAACCTTCAGCTTAAGGGGCTAGTACGTTTGTTTTTGCTCGCTGCCTACTCTGTACATCTGCTACATTGTACCTTCCAAACCGTTCATCTGCGATCAATTTCAAATTTCGCCACAATTATTTTAAAAACATATTTTTTTTTTTTATAATTTGCGCGCGCCTAAGGGGTTATGAATACTGTTGCCAGGGCGCGGGCTGAAAGATAGAAGGAGGAGAAAGGAAAGTTTGTGATGTAGTGGTTTGAAACTCAGGTGTGTTTGGTTTCGATATTGACTCTCCAGGGGTGGGAGTCCGAATAGGACGGAGAGATTTTCTTCACTCGGAATGGTGAGGTTGTGAATTTTAATGGTTGTTTTTGTGTTTGAAAACCCTACAACAGCCAAATCTACATGTCAGTGTTATGCCTACAGACGCAGATTTTTCTGACAGAGTTGCAATTACACAAATGAAAACTTGCTGTGGCTAGGATTCGAACCTTGATCTTCCGAGTGAGAAGCGATAGCTAGTACCACTACACCACCGCCACCGGGCACAATGAGTGATATAGACTTCAAATAACGTTTTAAAAAACATTTATAACTTCCGTCAAATCCCCAATTTGTTAGAGGGGAAACATTTTGTAAGTTTTCAGGCTTCTGGACCTTCCTGTAATTTAAATAATCGCTGAACAGTGTGGTCGAGTACATCTTGAAGCCTAATTCCAGCGTTTCTTGGGGTCACCTCCACTGCTGCTGCATTTGGTTAGCAACGGGTTTTTGGCTTGAACAATTTTGTATGACGGAAATACCGCTTTATTCTTGCTTCTTACTATATTATATTGATGTCTTGCTAGTTTAGCCTCCATCATTATTGCTAATCCTTCAATCTCCTTCTAAAGGCTGAGCCAACAGTTAGTGCGGAAGTTTTCATTAAATTAAACACAGATTTATTGTGAAATGGTAATTATGAATGGAATACAACATAGTTCATGTGATCCACCACTGCTTCTGTTGCAAGCGGCCATCCGAAGGTCAAAATTATCCCTGACTTTTTGAAGAATAAGTGGGTCAATGGCCGCAATTTCAGTTTGGATGCTATAGTTGAGATCCTGAATTATCACTTGGTTATTGGCATAGGCCTTACTCTTCAAATAACCCCACAGGAAGATATCTAAAAGTGTCAAATCGCATGACTTTTAACGCCAATCAACTTCTCCTCTAACCGAAATAACGCGATCATCAAATTTCGGGGGCAATAAATTGATTTATTGATGGCTTGTGTGGGCCATCCAGATCCAATTCATTCAATTTTGCAAAAAAAAATAGCCGGTAAAAATGTTGCGGTAACGTTCTCCATTCACTGTAACTGTCTCTTCAGCCTCATCTTCGAAAAGTACGGGGCAATGATGCTGCCAACCCATGATCCTCACCATACAGTGATTTTTCTGGGATTCATTGGTTTATCGTGAATCTCGTATGGTTTTTCCGGTCCCCTGAAACGACAATTTTGTTTATCTGCGTACCCATCCATTCAAAAATGGTCGTCATCGGAAATGATCAAATTCGATGACAAATTGTCCTGGCGATCCAACATCCAGTTAACAAATCGGTGACGTCGTAGATGGTCCAAAGGCTTCAATTGTTGTGTAATTTTGATTTTATAGGCGGGCAAATAAAGATTACCTTTTAAAATTGGCCGTAAAGTGCCATTAGTGAGACTCAATTGTTGACTTCGGCGACGAAGCACCCAGCAACAGAGATTGGGTTCAGATTTGGACCAACAACGAAAAGCGGGCAAAAAAAATTAATTTTTCTAACTTCAACACTTTTTCGGCGGAAAATAGCTAACGTTCATAGCTATCTATGAAAAGTCTTCACCCTCTGCCATTCGGGGTCGACGAAAAATCGTAGATTAAGAAGAATCCACAATCTTGTGCACAAGAATGGAAAGATGAATATTAGTGATTGGGGAGACTAGGTCTTGGTTCACACTGGACCGTTGTGCTGTTAAAAATAAGTTGCCAGTCGCTGCTTCTTTGGCCTAAGAATACAATTGGGTTAAAACCTTATAAAAAAAAAATACGAGACCGATTCGAAAAACCCCAGTACTGGCATCGTTCGTGGTATTAAATTCTGCGAGATATTTGTGGTCCGGTTTGGATTGACTTTGGCTTTGAAGAGGAGATAAAACAGCGAACTCTACAAGCTGTTCAGTGTCATCAACCCGTTCGGAAAAGTCCGCACGTTGAGGTCCAGGTAGCCCCGAGATCGTAGTAAGTAAGTGATAATAAAAAATCAGCGGAACGAGATCGGATAGTGGAAACAAAAAAAATATTCAAAGGTTCGGTTAATACGACAATCATGTGTCTGTCTACCCCTAATTCAGACAACGCATGACAAATTCGAAAAAAGGGCAGTTACGCAGATGAACATGTGTTAGCGGGTGCATTATAATGGATTAACTCAACAACAGTGTGCCGATCGACTTGCTTCGACTTTTGGTGATGAAGCACTATCCCGAGCCACCATGTTTCACTCGTTTTCCGAATTCAATCGTGGTCGTCGTTTGCTCCAAATTGGTTGTTGTGCTAGAAAACATCGACGGTATGCAGGAACTGATATTGCAAGATTAACAGGGTGTTGCTTTTGATGGCTTGATTCTGGAAATCAAAGAGGTTTACCGGTTTGTAGGGTTACATAGCATATTCTAGATGTGCACAGTCTAAGAGTAGGTCGAAAAGGAGAAAAAGATGTAATCGAAGAGGAAGGGCTGAAAGCAGCAAATCCAACTGAAACTGATCAGTCCCTCGTAGCCAATACGAAAAAAGGAACAAATGACCTTTATTTCCTTGTAATGGAATGCAGATAAGCTTACGCGTATACCAGAGGAGTTGAAAAAAAATCGGCAAATATGGATGTACCGATGTTTGCGGTTCTTCGATAAGTTAAAGTATCCGCAATGACGGCCATCGCCATAGTGGTTACCTTTGTCGATGAAGGAAAAACTGTGTTATTGTAAAGTAAGTTCAGCCAAGTCTTAACAGTCAATAGAATGAACGACAGACGGCTATGTATTCGGATTACCCTCATGTGGGGCACCTCAAGTTTTAGGACAACGTGATGATCGTTGGGCCAGTGAAATTTTTCTATATTGTCAGATAATGGGTAGAAGAAAACGGGCTTCAATTTTATGATTATATAACACCATACGTATGTATAACAAATTGCGAATCGCTGGACTACCAAAGAATTCTCAAAATGTTACCCACGCTCTAATATTAGTCGTCACTAAGTTGATTCAATTCGAATCAAATCCGTAGCGTCGTTCACTTGTGCACCAAATCACCTTGCCTGCGTTTTGACTGAAAACTGAACATGTTTCGTTGAATGCTTTGCGAGTCTCGTCCATTTAGAATGTTCAACTCAAGCTAATGTTGAAAAGCCTTATTCAACATGTTAACCTATTTGTGTGATATTGGCAACAATTGATGTACGTGTTGATACCCTTGTTCACTAGATGAAATATTGAACGTTTTGGCAATGCGTTGAGCGCATTTGACAGTTAACAGCTGCATAGCACTTTGATGTGGAAAGTGTTCTATTCATATGATGAGAAACACATCATCGTGTATCAATACCGTGCTTCTTTTCGCGCCGACACAAACATTTTGTTGCAGTCAACACAATTCACAACGAACGACTTCTACAGATAATGCACAGCATTTTGTTTTAAAATCTTTGCACCCTTATGTTCAATGAGGAACGTGAGCTAGTTTACAAGTGTTTACTTGTTGAGGAACGAACCCCATGCAATGGCTCGTTACGCGAGGTTAAGACCCTCGTTCATTAGAGCTATATAGGTACTCGTATGTTGAATCCGAAATTTTTGCATTGCGCACGTAGTAAACGAAAGACATAAGACAAGTCAATGTCCAAGCAATGGTCCATGTCAGGAGAGAACTATTTTTTAACGAATTTTCCCATTGCCGGCAACAAATTGTGTTGAGTCTATTCTCAAAACTGTGTATGGTCTAACTTAGTACAATAAGTACAGACGTGTATTCGTTTCACAGATGTTCCGTAAGATTATCTGTTACTAACGTCGGTCTTCGCAAAGGTTTAATATTTTTCACTAACTTCCTGAAAATATATTGAGACATAAGATATTTGAAATTTTTTCATGAGTTATTTTCCAATTGCCATAGAATGTAAAAAACCTATTTAATGCTGAGACCGTTGTTGAAATCAGTCTTCGGGATATATTGCTCATTCAGTCTGTAAATTTCTTTGTGTTAACATCATTGTAAGCATGTTTAACTGATTTTTGAAATGGAGGTATCGGAAAAGCATATTCGGCATATTTTATTGTGAAGCCAATAGAGAAATCCAGAAGGTGTATGGAGGGGGTGTTCTCAGTGAGTCCAAGTGTGGGCGTTGGTTTGCGAAGTTTATAAATTTTTATCTAAAGGATCTACCCCGTTGGGTAGACTACAACAGCTAGACGATGAGCTCCTGAAGGGTACCGCGAAAGAAATCCCACTATTACGATAAGCATAAGGACATCCATCGACACCTAACAAATATCGGAAAAGCCATAACGTTGTGAAAACTACCTATCGCAAAATAATCTTCAGCAAAGAATCGAAGATGGCACAACGCTTCTGTCGCGTCACAATCAAGAGCCGTTTTTGTACTGGATCGTTACCAGAGATGAAAAATGGGTTCCTTACAATAACATTAAACGTAGCCACCAATGGCTTAGTCCAGAACCCAGACCAGCACAACATTCCAGAGATGATTCTCACCCGATCATGATGTTACTGTCTGTATGGTCGGGTGCTGGGGAAATATTGCATTTTGAGCTGTTGCCTCATAATCAAACTATCACCGCAGAAGTCTACTATCGGCACTAGAGGAGAAACGGCCAAGTTTGGTTAATCGACCTGGGACCACCTGTACACAGTTACAGGAGTTTGGTTGGGAAAAAATTTTGCATTAGCCTTATTCTCCACATTTAGCACATTCAGATTTCCACCTGTTCCGTAGTCTGCTCAACTTCTTTGATGGAAACAATTTTAGAACTCTGTGTGATGTCCAAGAGGCTCTTGGGGTAATTTTTTCGGCGGCACTAAGAAGTTGACTGAGAGGTGGGCAGAATTGTTGTCTAATGAAGGAATTTACATTGACTACTAAATTATCACCATTTACCCCAGATTAACATGTTACAACCAGATATTTTCGAGCATAATTTCATTGACCGGCATTGGCATAATTTAAAATAGCGTCATATCTGTCTTCTTAAAAACGATAACAGAAATCTTAATTTAAAAAAAAATATCCCATTGACAACAATTTAAAATAATACGCTTAGGAATCACCTTTTCCAGCGTCATAAGTAACCTTGCGAAATCTTCCGAAGCCGGGTGATTTTGTTTTAATAGAAAAAAAGTCCCAAATTTGGAAGGCCACGTAAATTCCCATGTTGCAAAGTCATGGATCAGGAGTAATCTACCCCAAATTGGGAAAGATTACAGACAAAACATGCGCCTAATATCACCAGCCAAACGTTGATCACGTGAATTATTCCCATAGATTCGTCATTGACCTTTAATACGCGGTCTCCTTCTATGCTTCTCACGGTATTCTGCGAAAAGAATAGATTTGGACAATTTTTGTCAAATCTACAAAATTTCGAATCTATCAAGTGTGAAATTACGAACAAAGTTTATAGTCTCTCGCCTTATCAGAAATAGCGACATAAAAACGTCACTTCAGAGAACTCACGTATAAGAAAGAAAAATAAAACAAACCCGGACTAATGAGATAACCACACAGTATATGCGACAAGTAAAGTTGCAATATAATTTCAAAACAAATAAGCGAGCGCCATGGAATGCACAATGACGAGAAACACCATACAAAAACAAAACCAAGAAAAAGATTACAAAAACAAAACGAAAACAAATGCGAGTATATACGAGTATGTGTAAAAAAGAAACACAACATCTTCGACCAGTTTGCGGTTGTAGCTATTTTTAGAGTCGTTTGCGCTTAATAGATGTGACACTTGATTTGGCCGCACTGGTCAAATGCTGCCTATTTAAGTCGAATAGATACTGTGCTGAGCAAGCCCCAATCTCAGTCAACAAAACAATTTGTTGCATTTACACGAGTAAACAAGCAACAGATTTGTTTTTCTGGTGATTTGAATTGGAATTGGAATTGGAATTGGACAAGATGCAATCATCGTTGTCCAGATTAATTGGCCTTGGGGGGCAGTTGGTATTTAGTTGAGGCTCACCGAATCGAAATCATTTTCTAGACTCTGTTTAGTTCATGAGTTATGAATAATAACGCTCGTGGTTTCGATCCGGGTCCCACTCCCCAGTATGCATGTTGCTGACCTCAAGGAAAAACGAGCGTAGGTTGCGCGAAAACATGTTGGGACAATGACTCTGCCCAGAGGTGCTGGAGTAGATTCGAATTCAAATTATTAAAATATGTAAACATCGAGGGCAACAATATTGTTTCCTTCGTCTCGGTCTGGTTGGATTCAAGTGAATGGATGGGGCCGGTGATACTCGTATTTCGTTATTTGGATTTGTTGGTTCGAAAATAAATCGTCTGTCCAAAAATCATCCATTTAATTGAGAAATTTCTGTCTTTTTTTTTATAAGGTCAATTTATTTCTTTCGAAATTTGTTTACGTTTTCGAGCGAAGATTTCGTTGAGTCATCAGTTCAAACGGTCAACAACTATGTGCTGTGTTCTAATTAAAATCCAATATATCACTGAAAAGATCATAAATAAAAATATACCTACTCCTTTGTGGAATATTTCTGACCCATTTGAAGTAGATGGAATGCCACTTTCTCTTTGTCGTCTGATTATCTAATTTTTGATCAAATTTTCCATTGTTTTGAGAGATAAGATGCGATAATGCAGCGAGGTAGGCAAACAATATTTAAATGTAAACCTTAAAGTCTATAGAGAAGATAAAAATCGTCAGGAATTAGTTCCAAGGACAATCGGTGAACAGTGGAAAAGTAAGTTAAATTTACTCGCATTAAGGCTTTGCACTGCAAAATCGGTCATATGTGTAATACATACTCTTATCGCTTGTGCAAAAATAGAGCTAAACAGTTGTTTACGATGGTTTTAGAATCTTTGAAAAGTCAATGACATAGAATTCAGTGAATTGAAGTTAATATCTCACTTTCTAAAGCAGACTTCGATTTAACTGATCATATCGGAGAGGTAAGACCAACAGAATTGCACTTTGCTTGATGATATAGATCCGAAGTTTCAGACTAACTAACATACCATAGTGCTTTGTTTAGGCCTTGTTGAGGATTCTTTTTAGAATAATACGACGACTGTATGACAAAGCTCTACTATATTCCCGTTTCCTACTTTCTGCCGCATGGATTCCCAAAAGACAAGGAAGATTTTTAAATGTTTTTTTATATTGGGTCTACAAGTAAGTTTGCAGCGTTTGTCAGAGATGGCGCCACCAGTGGATCCCGGGCAGAAATATCAGACCCCATGTGTTTCATTTGTAGGTTTTGTATCTGTCAACAACTTTGCAGCGTTATATTTGAGCAGTTCTATCGGTGTCATACATTTTATCGAGCAAAATCATGGCAAGTTTCCAGCCAAATAAACGTCATTGGCGGGAAGCGCTGCTTTTATTCTTTAATATGAAGAAAAGTGCGGCTGAGGCCTATCGTTTGCTTTCGGAAACTTATGGGGCGGAATGTATTGGTGAATCGACGTGCCGCGAGTGGTTCAAACGGTTCAAAAGTGGTGATTTTGGAGTTGAAGACAAAGATCGCCCCAGAAAGCCGAAAAGTTTTGAAGACGAGGAATTGGACGCTCTACTGGATGAGGATCCGTGTCAGGTTCAAGAAGAACTTGCTGCATCATTGGGCGTCACGCAACAAGCCGTTTCCCTGCGCCTAAAAGCACTGGGATTCATTCAAATGGTTGGAAACTGGGTGCCGTACGAATTGAAGCCAAGAGACGTCGAACGGCGATTTTGCATGTCCGAAATGTTACTGCAGCAGTATAAAAATAAATCATTTTTGCATCGTATTGTCACTGGTGATGAGAAATGGATTTATTATGATAATCCTAAACGCAGAAAATCGTATACAAAGCCCGGCGAGCCGGAGAGTCGTATACTACGAACTGCTTCCGAGTGGTGAAACCATCAAAAGACCATTATATCGAACCCAACTAATTCGTTTGAAGCTGGCATTAAAAGAAAAACGGCCAGAATATGTCATCACGACAAAGCTCGGCCACATGTTGCGGTTTCGGTGAAAAACTATTTGGAAAATAGTGGATGGGAAATTCTGCCTCACCCGCCTTACAGTCCAGACTTGGAACCATCTGACTACCACTTGTTTCGTTCGATGCAGAACGCTGTTACGGGAATACGCTTCAGCTCACTAGAGGAAATCAAAAATTGGCTCGATACGTTCTTGGGCTCGAAAGACGACAAATTTTTTTGGTCCGGAATTCATAAATTGCCAGAAAGATGGGGGAAAGTTGTAGCTTCCGATGGACGATACATTGAATAAAGCATTGTAACTATGTTTTCATAATAAAACTTCAAATTTTGGAAAAAAAACGCTGGAAACTTACTTGTAGACCCAATATTATTCAATATAGTCCCCTTTTAGTTTGATACACTTATTCCAGCGATTTCCCAACTTCTTGATCCCGTCCGAAAACTAATTTTCCGGAAGGTCTGCAAAATACTCCTCCGTGGCGTCGATGATTTCCTCGCGTGAGCTGAATTTTTTTATTGATGAGCCATCTTTTGAGGTTTGGGAAGAGATAATAGTCCGAGGGATCCAAATCCAGCTACCAATCGACGCCAAAAGTCTGCCCGATTCCGCATCAGTAATTCCAAATACTCTTTCGAAGTGCTGTCGCGTTCGTGTTTTTTGTCAGGAGTGAGCATTCGCGGCACCCGGCAGCAGGATAAGTTTTTCATATGCAGAATATTGCCCAAAATATGGCGTGTGCGCTCAGTACTAATCTTTGTGGTATTTGATAGCTCGCGCACCTTCACTTTCCGGTCAGCCAACACCATTTCATATATTTTTTTGACATTGTCCTCTGTAACCGCATCGGAGGTCCTACCGCTGCGGACTTGATCGGTAGTGGAGTTGCGGCCACCACGAAACTCTCGAAACCAATATTTGACGGTGTAATCTGACGAAGCATTAGCCCTATAACATTTATCCAACTTTTCTTTTGTTTCCTTCGCCGTTTTGCTTTTCAAAAAATAATGTTTTATGAGAGAACGAAAATCGTTTTTGTCCATACTCAACATGATGCCAAACACGTCAACAACAATCAGCTGTCAAAACAAAACTAAAGACAGTATCGCACTGAAATTTGGCATGTCTGCCTAAATATGAACAGACTTCAAGGCACCATAAACTTTTTTGCAGTAGCAGCGCATTCTGGCGGTCAAGAAGGTCACTTTTCACTCCATCTAGCATTCTTTGTAAGCGCTTCAGCACCCACCACATCATCGCCGAGTACCTGTAGCCTGATGCGAGCTGCATCTCTCACAGAGATAGTGCTCCGCGGTGCCGTCATCACTTTCACCTCAAGCATCGCAGGATGTTGTGACACTTATGCCCAGCACATTTAAGTGCTTTGCAAGAGTGTAGGGCCCTGTCACGACGCCAGTAATCAACCTGCTGAGGGGGGTACTATGACATCTGCAGGTGTGCTCATATGTCTGTCAATGGAAGCCTTAACCGAGGACGCAGGCAGACCCAACGTTGGTTCGGGTTCTGAAAAATCCTCCTTTGAAACTTGTTTGGCAAGTTCATCGGCGATTTCATTCCCCGCATGTTAGAAGCGTTTCAAAAGAACCTATTTTGATCCGTTTGCATTGACATGATCATTAGAATTTTTTTTGTTTTTTTTTTGTTTAACGAAGTGTTATCGATTGCGTATTGGGCAATCGACGCTTCAGCATTTTGAAATTTCGTTTGTGAGGCTTCATGTTTTTCTGTATAAAGGCAACCACGACACGAGAAATTGTAACAACGACACGTATAAATTGGCGAACATAATGGCGTTTTTAACCAAAATCTATGAGCAGTTTTTGGCAATCGACAGGGTGATACATATAATTCAACTTTGTGGCTGTGAATGCGGCTTTTATAATGCGACTGAAGCTTGGATCAGTTAAGGTTAGATTTTCGGGTTGGTAAAGCGGCTTCTGCAAGACATTATGGCAAGAAGCCTTGAACTTTCCGCAGCAAGGAAATGGAGAGGTTCTATTCCAGGAACAATGTTCGGATATTTTAACAAAAAAACATTTTTGGCGGTATGTATTTTCAAAATAATGCAGTTTTGCCAACTACAGATCGCGACCATACAAAATATGGTCGAAATATTGATTTAACTTCATCAACTGTGAAGAGATTAATTGAAAAATTCAGGAAAACTGTAGTAATTAGTTATTTTTGACGCTCTGGCCGTCGTTCAACACAAAACATCGAACTGCTTGTTCATGAGAGTGTTGCTAAGAGTCCAGGGACATATATTTGCCACTGTAGTCAAGAATTGAATATTTTGAGAAGCTCCCTACAGCGCATTCTCACGATAGATTTGCATTTTCATCCATACAAAGTGTAATTGACTCATGAATTGTTGCCTGCTGAGTGCTGACTATGCACAGCGAAGAGAGTTCGTTGAATGGATTATGGAACAACAAGTGGATGTTGATTTACTAAAGAAAATCTTCTTCAGCGACGAGGCCCATTTTCATCTTGATGGCATTGTTAAGCGTCAAAATTTTCGAATTTGGGTTCAGGAAATTAATAAGTGATTGTTGCGAAAAAAGATGCAGCCACAGCGCGTCACTGCTTGATGCAGAGTTAGGGCTGGAGGGGTCATCGCATCATTCTTTTTTGAAAATGCGGCTGATTAGGCAACAGTTAATGGTGATCGCTTTCGCGATAATCCAGTATTTTGTGCATAAATTGCAAGATATGGATATGGACGACATGTGGTTTTAACAAGACGGTCCCACATGCTTGGTCGTGTTTAATTCCAAGATTTACGCCAATAAACCGACGCAAATGGGAAGGAGCAAATTGAGCGCTGTATCCACGAAATTCATCCAAATTTATGCAAAACTGTCATGGAAAATTTCGACAAAAGAGTGCGAGTATGCCAGCGAAGCCGTGGCGGCCATTTACCCGGTCTGCTATTTCGTACGTAACCCTATACTGTATACTTCACAAAAAATCAATAAAAATTCCACACTTTTTAATTAAAAACCCGCGTTTCTATCAAATTTACTTCTTGCGTGAGTTTTGAGGCACCCTTTATCACAAAATAAGCAATATGAATATGAGTGGCACTTTCTGCGGTCACACTAACAAGTCACCCTCCCAAAACTTATCTCAAAGGAAAGACTTAAGTTTCTTCCCTCGTGAAATCAAAACAACCCAACCTTCTCCTCTCAATAGTCTTTCAACTTTGATAACGAAATTATTGAAAATTCATCAAAAAACTTTAGATAACAAGTTTTGCTTTTTAAATTAAATTTTATCAGTGTCAGGTCAATATTGACTTATACTGGTATTATCGCCGCTCGATAAGACTGAGAAACCAAGCAAATAAAAAATGGAAGTATCTTGATCGAAGTTTTGGAATAAATTGTAATAGAAACCTACTCCATGTATCCTTGACTTTAGTGGCTGAAACATTATGTAAAATAGATAGTTCGGAAACCTTCTATGCAAAAGATGTAATTTACGTTTTTGTATGTTATGTACTTTGCATTAATTTAATTTACAGATATGAGAAGTGAATAAACTATCTAATGCCGGCATATACAGAGATAAGAAATATTAACTCACAGCTCTTTATGCTGGTCGGGTGTTTTAATTTCAAGGTAAAAAAAAAAGTTGGCAGAACCAATTTAATTAAGTTGTTCAACTGGTGTGTGAAGTAATTAGTTTACTATACAAAGTAACTACGAGGAGAATTGTTTTTATACTGTTACTGTGTTTGGAGTGCACTCAAAACAATTGGTAGTGCGTTGTTTGCTATTAATAAAGCTGTAATTACAATAGTTTTACTCAATAGCAACTGTAACTTATGCAACAAGTTCTCCTAGAACCGCAATCCTTATTGCAACAAAGCCAAAGAAATTTTATTTCCTTCTTTCCTGCAACCACAATTAGAGAAGGACCTTCACAAACTTTAAGTGCGCAGTTGGGGGCAGTTAGCTTGGTCGCTCAAGTATGCTGAGAAAACCAGTTGCTTGAGGACCAGGTTTATATTGGACTGTAGCGCCAGCATAGTAAGGCGTCTCATTTGTTTAAAGAAAACTGTTTTACTGAGAGCAAAGTCTGCAAGAATTAAAATGGGAGAAAGTAATGTTTTGTGGACTATGGCAGATGTTCTTTGAATTTCGCCTTGATTTGTACGACTTTTGACCAGACTTGGACCAATTCTGAAACTACTGATTCCAGAGATACTGATACAACAACGATTGTCTCTACAAAGGGGATAAAAAATCAAAACATGCTCAATCTGGACTTTAAACTGAAAATTTGGAGATGCAGTGCCTGGAGATTCACGTGTGCGGAACGGGTTTGGGAATGCATATTCTGTTTCAAATACAACACGCATTCCAACTCAATTCTACTGTGGAACAGAGTTTCAAATTGATTGGCTCCCTAAAGAGCTTAACGCTCTCAGCAGTTCTATGCTCAGGCATATAAAATTGATGTAGCTATACTGTCTTTCGGATCATGTCTAGACTTTGTTGACTCTCGTTGCACTAAAAATGGGCTTTCAGACAATTCTTTTAAAACTGAGGTTGTTCTCCTCACGGGAAGACACAAGTTGAGAGGCTTACTCCATCTAGTGCAAAAATGCGTTGCCACCCGTTATTCCACGAAGCTAGAAGCTGTCATCCCGGATATCGTGTCAATAAGCGAGTCGTCGAGTAGAAAAGCTCTTCGCAACTGGACCTTGCACTCCGACTTATGGACATCGACATCTGCTCCGGTAATACGAAGTATTTCCCTGAACTCGGGACAGGATTTGGCATGATTTGAAGCTACGAAAAGAATGTAGTCGCATCTTCAACTATGCCTTCAGAACTGATCTAACTGATGTGGCAGAGCAGGACTTCTCAAGACCTGAACCCTCGTTAGGATTACCTACGCCAATGGCAACGGCCTCCCTTACCATTTAAGTGTTTTATAAGTTGCATAACTCTCCAGGGTGTAAGCAGACCAAACTAAGTTCTCCAAAAAGTCAGAGGTCTTTCGGCTCTTCCTCTGCAGGCACTGTAGTAAGCTTACTGGGGTCTTAAAGGAGCACTACGTTCTTGCTAAAGATTTAGATATTTTCGGCATAAATGAAAAAAAAAAAAAAACGAAAACGACGACGCAGCCTTAGAACATTTCCTCTATGATTGTCTGGCTTAATGACTATAAACACTGTGAGACCTGGAGTGGTACGGTGACTACTCAAGATGTATTAACATGTCTTTGTAGTTTGAGTTATACCTCGAAGGTATGTTGTGCGGGAAAAACAGAAAATGCCGGCAATTTACATGATGTTCACCGAACAAAAACTAAACGTGGACGCCGTTGATCAACATTGCACTAGTGCCAAGTGCTAGTGTAAGACTCTTTATGTTCCTATCTGGTATCAGGTACTAAGTGCTGATATGGTGGCACCCGTTTAATCACCTAGTCACTGAAAAGATTAATCCAACGGCATCGATCATAGACAAAGAGCTGTTTAATCTACAGTAATAGCAGACGATCAAACCAAATGCGATAATGAATTGTCTCCGAGTGCTGAATGTTATTAATATTAAGATGACGAAGCTCTACTGGTTACCGGGCACGGCAGAGATAGTAGACAACAAGGTCAGATGGAGATTTTTTTGAAGCAACTTAGTAGAACAGGATACTTTCTTTCATAGAATAAGTTATTGATTCTCATGTTAGCAATTATCGGAACGGTTCAAACAAACGGCAAGTTTAATACAATGGTGAACTTCTCCCGCTCTGAAATAATTATAGCATCTATAGCTCCGCCTGTTGCAATATATGTAGACCTTTTGGAGGCATAAGAATCAATCTTTCTTTCTTGGAAAGCAGAGCACGACATCTGGGCCTAGGATTTGCCACCTAATACGAACGTAAGACGGATATTCACAGAGGAAGTGATCTGTTATCAGTCTCACATTAAGCGTCACAGGGGATGGCGTCATAGCGGCGTAGTGCCCCTAAGTGGAAAAGGAAAAGCCGGAGATTTCTTAGAAACTGCCCAACTTTCTTCAAAGAAGCCTTGTATTCTCGAACTAGCTTGGAAGTGGTAAAGAGGCTCAGTGAGGACTTAAGCGCAGCTAGGCTGTTGCTAGAGGCGTAGATACTTGGCCACTGAAACTGTTCTTTAGGATATATTCTTAGTCCATTTCCATTAGGATTTCGTATGTCACGTATAAATCTAGATAACACTTTTCGGTGAAAGCTCCCTTGCACTGCCAGAAAGCCGATATCGCCTTGGAAGTCTTCGACGCAACATGATTTGTCCACAGAAATTCACTGTCTAGGATGACACCCAAATAATTGGTTTGAGAAACAAATGGTGTGGCCTTTTAGCAATAGATGAGGCAAGCCAGTCAGCTTTTTTTTTATAATCTGCGCCCGCTCCAGGGATTTAAGTACCCTTAAAATGACTACACACAGAGCCCAGGCCAAAGAAATTTAGGGACGAAGAAAACGGAGGCACCGATGTACATGGATCTTAAATGTTTGCAAGTTATAACGACTAGGAAATAGTGGGCTTGGGAGAGTATTTCATAACTGTTTATCAGCGCTTCCTTGAACTTGGAAAGAAGGAACGTAAGTGCCATGGGTCATATTAACGACACAAAAAAGTCAAGAAAAGAGCTGACAGTGTCAAAATAACATGATTCAAAAAGAAACTTGTATTTGGGCCACCATGTGTTATCCTCACCAATGGAATTCGAAACCTTCAAGACAGGGTACAGAGTGCGTATCCACAGTCAAATTGAAGTCAAAATTGTAATCATTTGGCTCATCCCCCAGGAAAAGGTAATTTAGTTCATCAAGGTCAACTATGCATTTGTAGATCCGGTGCTGTTGGCGCAGATATCGATTTTACGTAAATTACTTCAGAGTTTGTTTGGGGCAAGCGCAATGTAGATTGATCAGTTACGCGCTACTTTGTACTCAGACCAAGTAACATTGGGAGGTCTACCTTTCCATCTGCTATATAATTTGTTTCCAATTTTCATAGAATTAACCACCTCAACCGTATGCCAAGGACATGCTCTGTTCAGGATTTAAGCCGTTTTTGTTGGAACACTTCGAACGAAAAGTTGTGTTAAAATACAATAGATTCCGCAAATTCGCCGGGGTTTTAATATATAGGCCAGACTCAGGCCAGCAAATGAAGATTATCTTCAGATTTGAATGCACCTGATCTAACGGTGACCAGATAGCAGTGAAAGTTTTTACAATTGTTATGTTTTAACAGCTGTTAAACTTACCAATGACATCCACCTCTCAAAATGTTCAGTAAGGTTTGCCATTTCATCGTGCATCGTTTTACAATTGCCGAACGAGCGCAAATTATTAAAAAATTACGCTACGTGAATTTCGTCGTGAGGTCGGTCGTCATCAAGGCTTCAGCGTGCTGCCAATTCGTCGCACCGTGGAAAAGTTTGAGTCTGAGTACGCTCTTTTGGATCTTAAGCCACTAACTACACAGAGACTGGTGCGAAATGAAGAAAACGTAGGCGCCGTAGCGGCCAGTATCGAAGAAAACCCAGAAATATCGATTCGGCGCCGATCAGCTGAATTGGGCATCGCCAAAGTCAACCCGGCTTATTCTGCGGTTGGATTTGGGCCTACATCCGTATAAGATTATGCTGTCGCAAAAATTGAAACCGGACGACCATAGACAACGCCGTGCGTTCGCTAATTGGGCGCTCCAAATGTTGGACGGAGATTCGGATTTTGGCCAAAAAATCATCTGCTCGGACGAGGCCCATTTTTGGCAATTGCTATTATTGCAACAAACACAATCCACAATTGCTCGGCCAAGCATCAATGCATCCACAAAGACTGACTGTTTGGTGCTGTTTATGGCATAGCGGAATCATTGGACCTTACTTCTTTCGAAATTAGGAAGGAGACACCGTTACCGTCAATGGCCTCAGGTATACAGCGATGTTAATAGACTTCCTGAGGTCAAAGCTCGACAACATCGATATATCCGAGCTGTGGTTCCAACAAAACGGCGCTACATGCCATACAAGCGACGCAACGCTCGAACTTGTGAGGGAGAAATTTGGCGACTGGGTCATCACACGGCGAGCGTTCATCAGTTGGCCATCGCGATCATGCGATTTGACACCACTCGATTATTTTCTCTGGGGCTACGTCAAGTCCTTAGTTTACGCTAACAGGCCAACCAGCTTCGGCGAGCTCGAGGCCAACATTCGACACGCAATTATCGGAATACGCCGCACATACTGGACCGACTCGTCAAAAATTAGATCGACCGCTTGAAGCACTGCCAGCGAAGTCGAGGCGGCCATTTGAATGATGCGCTATTCCACACATAATGGCATGAACGTAACTTCAAAATGAAGCCCATTTTACTTTTATATCTCACACCCTTGTTGTTATATTTAATTTTTTTTTCCTATTGTTCTTATCTGGTCACCCTTTATGTATATCGTCCCAGACGCCTTGAAGTCATTTAAGGACGCAACTGCGTATTTTACGCCGTTAAGCGTTACCATAATCAATGCCAGAGACCGGCAACGGCAGGTTGTATTACTTAGCCGTTCTCCAGAGAGTATCTGCTTTCGATTTAGTGTAGCTTTTATCGGACTTTCTGGGCGCTTCCTTCCTAAAAACACTGTTCAATTTACTGGTTTCACTGAGTGCTTGAGTCTTTTCGCAAGTCTTTATATGAGAAAAACTTGGAAATCCGGATCAGGCCCTTATAGGTTTTTAATGGTCCGAGTCGTCAACTCAATATATTTGGTGAGGGCATCGTTTAGGTTCGAACAGCTTCCTCTACCGAATTTAATGGATCTGCCATGAGTCTCTTTAAAGCGTGTTTGGTGGGGTTTTCTCTGTTGCCTTATCTTCACCAAGGTCAAAAATCAGGATTCAATTTGGAATTCGATGTTCCTATGGCTTAACAGCCTTCACACCTCACCTGTCGTAAAGTCTACTCAGTATTTTAAGAACCAAAGCAGTTAACACTATCCCACAATTTTTACGACACTAATAAGATAGACAATCATCAAGGGCAAACTTGCCTCGTAAAACTTTCACATAACCTCCCTAACCTAGCCCAACTTCGTAAACAGCACTCACAATATCACACCTATACGGCTAAACAAACAATATCCAATCCAACTGACTGAAATATGGTCGACCAGAGAACAATTAAAGCAAGAATCCCCTAAGCGTAGGCTCTGCTATAGAAGGTAACCCGATATCTGTTTGTATGCATGAAACGCAGTTGTAATCAAAGTGCGTGTTCAGGAAGATTGTCCGAAAGAGAGGGGAATGGCTTTTATTTAAATTAGAAGAAGGGCTACTTGCACCGAAAACGCATTTCTGACATGTTTTTCATTTTAGTTTTAATCGTTGATATGCAAAGAAGTGTAAAGAAAAGGAAAAAAGGATGTCAGGCCAATTTCTCACATTTAAAAATTAAAAATTGTCTGATTCAGGTGTCAAAAAGTCTTTCATCCCCATGAAAATGTAGGAAGTGCCGGGCAAAACGTCGCAACTACCATGTCTTTCTGAATAAGAAAGAAAAATTGTAAGGACTACCCTACCCATTCTTTCTTAAATGGTATTTCAGGCAGAGAATTTATTGATTAATAGCCCTGCAGAGCAGCACTACAGGTAACGAGTCATAAACAGGAACCAAGTGCAGAAAGAACGGGTCCATATATCCTCAAGTGCTAATGTGAATCTAACAAAACCAAAGCAAGCAAACTACCCGCGAATCGCGTATCCAATTTCAGTTGTTGTTGAATCGATCAACCACATTTTATGTTGTAAAGTGCAGCTGCAATGTTAAACCACAAAAGCTACTCCACACTCCACAGTAGCCGGCAAAATTAACACAAAAAAAAGCGACGAACAAAAATAAACTGAAACGAAAAGAAAGAAAACGAGCAAAACAAGCGGAAAAAGCGCTTTTGCGTGTTATTATTTACTCAGTCGAGATGTGTAGAGAAAAACCTGAAATTCCTGAACGCCAAACGAACCATAATCGCGAGAGGGAATAGCAAAAAAGAAAAAAAATGGAAACAAGAAAAAATAAATAAATAACGCAGAAAACTTGAATTGCATTCTGAGACGATTCATCGTGGATTTGACTCGACCCCAAAGGAGTTGTGCTGGAGGGAGATCGCAGCCGAAACCGAAGTCAAAGCCAGTTGTTGACCAGGCTTTTACTATGATCCCGGTGTCCACGCCTTTTCTATGAGTTCAACGATACAAGGCTAACTAACTGCGTCACTTCAATTACCCCACAGTGAGCAAGCAAGTACATACTCCATTTGCACTGATACTGTGCCAACGCCACCGACAGATACCGATACCGATTCCGATAGCTTGCTCGTTGCGGCTAGACGCATACGACATTCGCCAAGAATACTCCTAATCGCATGTCGTAAAACACAACATATCGCACTCGTGTGTACAGCCTGTTTTATCATAACTCTTTCCACATGCTCTGGGCCATAATTAAGTGTAAATGTAGCCAAATGGTGGAGCATTTTGGTTTTGGTTTCGGCTTTGGTTTTTACTTGATTCTTGTTTTTTTTTTTTTTTTTATTGAATTTTCTACCAAAGAGAGAAACAATGAGAGAGAGTATACAAACAAATGAACTTTTAGGAATGAGAATAAAACTTTCCACTTACCCGCCAGCGACCAAATGAATGACGGTATCGCGTTCTCTTTGGGTCATGTCTCAGCGGCTGGTTCTCGTTGCTCTGGCTGTGTTGTTCTATCTATTGGGTACAAAATTCTTTTCCTGATTTAAGTTCGCAATTTCTGATTGCCGATTTACATAAATAAATTCAATATGAAGTGTTGTGCATTAGAAATAGAATCGAATGATTTACGGTCACCACAAAACGAAAGAAAAACCAATTTGCTGTGGCATGTGGCTACATATTTTGTTTGCTAGCCTTCCTCGCGTTTGAATTTTTTTAACAATTTTTTTTTTTCACTTAAATCACTTCACAAATGGAAATCGATGAATGAACTTGGATTTTCGCATCAAAAATCCGGTATTTCCGTGCTCCTGGCTCGACCGACTTGAGGGAGTTTCACGAATTTTCTTCAAGATTTCCCCAGATTATGTAATTTTTCTTTTTCCCACACGAAATTCGGCTAAAACGTGAGAGTCGCGTGAGGTTTTGCTTGGAGTTTAGAGATTTTCCAAAGTAAATTGATTGATGTTTTCTTTTTTTTTAGTTAGAAATTAAAAGAACAAAAAAAAGAAACTAATTTGAACGCGGAGACCAATTCGAAAATGTCGTTCGATTCCTGCTCCGTAGGCCGATGAACGCTTGAAGTTTGTCGACGGATTTACTTGTTCTTTTTGGGGATAATAAAGGAAAATGTTTGGTTTTTGTTGAGAGAGATGAAATTAATTTGAGTTTTATCAGCGCACAATAAACAAAAGTTTTCACGAGAGAACGATTTTCTGCGTGTCGCTCGGTGCAATTACTTCTGTGAAATGTCGCGAGCCGCGAGGAAATTTTCGCCTTGTTTTGAGTTGTGGGAAAATGTCAAATTCTGATGGGTTGCTAGTATTGCCAGGTTGGAAAAATGTAAGCAGTTTGGGACAGGGTAGCTTTTTTGGGACAGCAAGTATTTTGATGAAACTTAATGAGTTTTTGCATATTTATGGTACGAATGTCAAATATGAGTGTGTATTTCTGATTTTATTGCTTTAGTTTTCAGTTCTTTATGTTTTTTTGACAGTCAGAGGGGATCGAATACAATTTTGTTGAAAAAGATTTTGTTTTTCATCGTGGTTGGTGTATATGGTGGGAAGTACCACAACACCAATGAAGGCGAGGCAATAGATGGCAGTGCAATCGTCGAAAAGACTATTTAAATTATAGAAGAAAGGGGTTGCCACTATCTTAAAATTCAATACAATTGTTTTATTGAATTTTTTCGAAATTATTTAAAATTGATTCTGGATTTACTTTGATGCTGCGTTCATGTCATTATGTGTAGAATAGCATATCATTCAAAAGGCCGCCTCGTTTTCGCTGGCTACAAGGGCTGGTCCAATTTTTGATAACTCAGTCCAACTTCTAGGCTCCTTCGAGCTCGAATGATGTTAGGCCATTACTCAAACTACCATTTAGATGTTTGCGGTTTACAAAACGAAGTACCCAGGCCATAGATCTTACGAGCCTGCAAAGAGATGAGAATCGTTTAAAATCGATAAAATTACTGCTTACGATGATTAGTGAATATTTTGTGCGCAGCTCTTCATCGTTGATGTTATCTTCCTTGGAGATAGGGATTTCACTGGGTGGCCACTCGCCTTCCTTTCTTGTTAGGAAGGATCGCACAACCAGCGTGAGTACGGTGTGAAGTCATCATTGCCGTTTGTCCTTGTAGCTTCGTCGGCAAGGTTTTCGTTGGTTGGCACCCATCTCCAGCTGGTTTGCTCAACGGATGGAACACCGACATAATGATGCTGAGAAGTTCCCTTTTTGTAGGCTTCCTTTTTCCCTCGATGACGTCTTTCTCAATGTGATGAAATGTCACAGACTGATTCCCAGCACATTCCAAGCACTTTCTCGGTTTCTAGGCTTCCTTTAGCGCTCAATAGCACAGCAGTATCGTTACCCTCTAAAGCTTTGATGACCTCCGGTGAATTCAAGCTGAAGTTTCTTAGCTCGAACACTGCGTCTTTATGTATTTCTCGTACTAGCTCTGATATTTCGATGGCTTGCTGTATTGATTCAAAACTATCCATGAAATCATCTACATAATGACGATCCGTGATAGCTTTGATAGCACGTGGGTGGTGACCCTGATGTTCGAGAGCGTTGATGGTTTTTATATGTTGAGCTACACGGGACGAGCATGCAGCTCCGAAAGTCATAGCTGTCATCTCGTACATTTCTGGAGGTCTACCTTCGTCACCGTCACGTTGGGCACATCTATCTTCTTGCCATATCAGGATTTGGTGGAACATTTCCTTAATGTCTCCACTTACGTCAACGGCTGGTGTTGTTGAGGTCTTTTCAATAGGTGAGAATTAAGCGAGATCCCATTTACTTCGGCTGCTGCGTCGAATACAAGGCGAAGTTTGGCTGGTTTGTTTGGGTTAATCACACCAAAATGTGGTAAATACCATGTCTTTGGCCCAACAGTAGCTGCTTCTGATGGCGGCAGCTTACGAGCGTAGTTCTTTCTTATGGAGTTTTCAATTATAGTTTTATAGGCCGTACCAAAACAATGGTCTCACTTCATCTTCCGTTCTATACCAATTAATCGCTTCACTGCCATTGGATAGCTATCAGGTAGCTCCACGTTATCGACTTTCCACAATAGTCCTGCTTGGAATCTCCCATTGATTCTTTTAGTTGTTGATTGAAGAATTTGTCTAGCTCGACAGTCGGCTTTGTTCTCAACTGGAGGTGATGGTCTGACTCCAAAGCTTTCGGTTTCAAAGTACTGCTCAACCAGTTTATGCAGTGGCTCCTTGCTGGACGTATAAGCTAACAGGCACGACTGCGTCGTTCGGGTGGCTTTTGCTGTTTGGCCGAATACAACCCATCCGAGCTCCGTGTTAGCAGCGTACACAAAGGACCATTTCCATTAATTAATCTTTGGCAGACCCAAGTGGCATTGGTCGAGACCGATTAGAAACTTAGGCTCTGCATTATAGTATGGCTGTAGTTTCAGATCTCCAAGGCGGCTTGTGGTGTTACGAAGATCGTTTTTAGGTAGACGAACGTTTGGCAATCCCTGAACGTTTCTATGGATATGCCTTGTCTTACTTGTTCCGCTAACATACAAATCAACCTGCATTGTAGGTTCCTGCGCTTGTCTCCCGCCAACTCATTGCATATCCAAATGGCACTTTTGACCTCGTAGCCCTAACTCCTTTACCATCTCAGCATCCAGCATAGTTATAGACGATCTTTCGTCTAAGAGTGCAAATGTATCGATTGCTTTATTAGGGCCATAGAGCGTGACCGGTAGTACACGAAAGAGCAGGTCCTTCACGGGCAAGTTAGTGGCGGCAGAGCTTTCTGAACAATGTCCTACAAGGAGAACAGCTTCCTTAGTGACCGCGCTAACACTTTGTTGTTGCGAACCAGCTGCGATGGTAACCGTCTCATGCAGCAGCGCGTGGTGTAGTCTCTGGCAACCATCAATAAAACATCGACTCTTTCTGCGGCAGTTGCGTATAGCATGTCCCATCCTAAGAGACGTAAAACACAAGCGGTGTTGTTTTGCTTTCGCACATCTCTCCGACACTGCTGCATCAATAAAAAGCTGGCACTCGATAACTTTATGCTGACTCTGGCATATAGGTCACTTAGGACTCGATCCACGTTGCTTCGCTGTGGCATGCAAAATTGGCATTCGTCGTTTCGGCTTTCTGGTGTCATCTCGGCATAGTGCGCAGTCGTTGACGTATAGAATCGTCGGGTATGGTTGGACTTGTATAGCGCGTCTAGCCCAATCCAGTTTCTTGCTCATTGGTAGCTTAGAGACTAGTTCTTCCAGTAGCGTTGGATTGCCTAAGTGCTGATGGCCGTTCATGGATTGTAGCAACACAACGAGTTTCTTGACCTTCGTGGCAAATGGAATTATCCGAGCGAGTGCGTTTTCATTAATTTGCACTATGTCACGTACCTGATTCAGCTGGCTACGTATGATCTGGTCTGGGCGTCCAAAACGAAAACGAAGCTGATCCACGATAGCATCCATATTGTCTGGGTGTATAAGTAAGCATTTCACAGTTTCTCGGGCTTCCCCTGGAAAGCACTTCTGTAACCGTTGGCTGTTCTCCAAGTTACTATTATTGTAGGCGATGGTTGACTGAACGAACGCACCATACAAAATTGGTCAATCCTCTGGATGGCCACTAAACACTGGCATGAAGTTTTCTTGGGGTCATGACGTGTGACGCGTATGCGTTTTTCGGCTGGCGAGCGGCACTGTAGGCTGAATTTGACGTTGGCACATATATAGTAGCTAAATCCACACCACCTGCAGTGGCACTGTTGCATGCATAGCTTGCTGGCGACATAGTTGTGAAACTCGTTGGTATACAAGTTGCTTGCTGTATACTAACCCCTTCGTATGGATGTTGGCTTTGTCGAGATATGCATGGCTGTTCTTGAAGGTCAGCCCAAGGACCAGCTAAAGATGAGGTAATTGTAGCTGCAGTTACTAGTGACAATGCAGTCTGGTATGTGCTTTGTACAGGTGCGAGTGAGACTACTAGTGGTGATGGGTTTCTTAGTGCCAGTTTTAGCACATGGAACTCGCTCTCGCTTAACCTCACTTTTGTTAACTCCAGCTGGTTTTCTAACGCTGAAATTTGCTGTGCATGGCAAACAAGACGTCGGCGTTGTTGGCGGTACTCAGTTGAAGGCTATCTGGAGCTGAAGTTACGATTCCAATCCTCGTATGTGCGTCTACTTGGGCGGTTGCGCTAAACTTTGCACTTGTGGTAGAACGTGATGGTGTTGCGGAGACGAAGTCCGTGGCAGTGGAGATGGTTCATGTAATAGGACATGTTGGAAATGCAGCAAGCGGAGCACCCACCCGTGCTGCGGCGGCGTCGAAGTCTCTATTAGAAGCACTCGTCGTGGACGATGTGGTAGTTGTTGTGCTGGCGGGCATTTCGGCCGAGGTGTCCTGTTGGATACGTGGGCTCCTTCGTGGCGATGTACGCTTCATTCGGAGTCTACGGCGGCTAGTGTGATGCCTTTGTCTGATGCGACAATGGTGGGAATGGTGACGGCGATGCAAGCGGTGATGATAGCGGCCATGATAAGCTTGCGGCAGTGCTAGCTGCGATGAAGTCTGAAATAAAGGCGGCAATGCAGACAGTAATGCTGGCGGCTGTAGCGGCAATGCAGACAGAAATGTAGGCGGCAATGGGGGTGCAGTGCAACGGCAATGATAACGGCAATGCTAGCGGCAACGAAGACTGTAATAAAGGCGGCAATGCAGGCGGCTATGATGGCGGCATCAATCGCAAGTATTGCGAAATAAAGTTGTTTGGAATTAAAGAGAACCGAAGGCTTGAAATGAACAATTGGCGTTATTGTTTAAGATGTTTATTTCTAAGAAATTACATTATTGGTATATATGTATATTTTACAAATGACAATTGCTTACCGCAGTTTGCACCTCCAGTCCCCTTGGGACAAAATTCTGTAATGTCAAAGTGCTCATAGAGACTGGAGATGGAAACTGTAGTTAGCCGCAGTAATATGTCGTACGCCATCTATGGGTGAATTCTACTTTGAGGTGCGTTCAGCAACAGTTACAATGATATAGAATACTACGAATTTCAGCGTATTTGGACAAATATGCAAATAGATAAACGACGAGATAGGCAACAACGCAAACTAAGAATTATCTCGTAGTTGACAGTCAACTTAGTCACATATTGTCCACTTTTTAATTATCAAAAGAAAAGAAAAGATTTTCAATGATTCGTTTGGTTGAAACTCCTTCTCCCTAAGTAAATTATCCACTACTGTCTCATCTACAGAAACCAATCTGGACAGCTATTCGTCCTTTAACAAGTTTGATGCGCTACCTGACTTGGTACACAGATTTGTGTACCTTTATCCTCATACTGGAATCGTTATTATGCACGATTCCAATATACACAATGTGGATGGCTTCGACATTCTGGACAGACAACACCCAAAGGACGATATATTAAGATCTTCGCTGCGGAAAACAACTTCACCCAGCTTGTAATATCAGATGCTAATAGCCATACCTCCAACACCCAGCACTTGTCGGCTTGCCGGACTACTATGCCAAATCAGGTAATTTCTCGTGCATTGACCAGGTATTTTGACGAACGATTCCTAAAAGCAATACAAGAAAGCCATTTTGATTGGGTTTAACATCTTCTTTAAGAATGTTAACTCGATAGCGACGTTGAATTTGTGTCCTTCGTCCTAGCAGCCTTAGAAAATGGCAAAGAAATCGATGTTATCGTTATCGATTTCAGTAAAGCTTTTGATAAGATATCCATCAACTGATTTTCTTTAAATTGTCTGCTCTAGGCTTTGAAGCTCTTCTAATAAAATGGATGTCTTCTTACCTGGTAAACCAATATTATAGTGGTCGGTTTAGATTCGCCCTTTCAGTTCCTTTCCTGGCCTAATCTGGGGCTCCACAAGGCTGCCATCTAAGTTCCGTTCTCTTCATTCTTACTATTAACGATCTTGAGAGGGTCATTAAAGACTCTTCACTCCGCCTTTACTCTGACAATACAAAGTTTTTTAAAGCTACTTCTTCTCTCCATGACTCAATTCTTCTTAAAGAAAACTTCGATCGGTTTTCAATCTACTGCCTCAAAAACTGTTTAGAACTTAATATGGCCAAATGCCAATCTATAACCTTCTCATGTAAATGGAAACCGTTTCCTTGTCGACTTTATTTTCTCTATGGTCAACCTATTCCCCTCATTCGATCTTTTCAAGGCCTTGGCATATTATTCGACGGGGAGCTTAATTTCCGTCCTTATATCGATAAGATGATCCTTAAAGCCAACTCATCACTTGGTTTTATTAACCGGTGGTCCACGGAATTCTCCAACTCTTACGTACCCAGATTTCTCTATGTTACCTTTGTTCGCTCCCTGCCTGAATATGCTTTCCCCGAGTTCTTGTTTCGCGAATCGAGAGTATCAAACGTCCATTCCTCCGATTCGCTCTCCATGGTCCGCCCTGAAATGACCTCCCTATCAGGACCGCCTCAAGCCTATCAATTTGAATTGCTTAGAATAATGTTGGAATATAGCTGGCATTCTTTTCATTCATCCACCGCTCTCAGGATCCATCGACTTCACATCCGCTTATAGCTCTGTTTCCTTGAACACCAACCCATGTAATCTACGTGGTCCTCGTCTCTCCTATCTATCGGCCCATCGCACTTCTTATGGTTCCAATGAACCAATCTCCCGCATGTTCCGGATGGTCAACTCAAACACCTCCGTTTTTGATTTCAACCTGAGCTCTCCTCGTCTCAAATACTATCTCCTCCACCATTCCCTTGATTCCTAGTTATTAGGCCTTTTTGTTAATTTTTAAGTCCCAGTATTAGGCTTGCATTATGTCATATAAATGGGGGTCTTAGTCCCCACTACAATTAGAATTTAATCAATTTTGTGTAAAGAGCAATGTTGCTGAGTAGCACCCTGATTGTGGATGCTGGCAAAAAGGGATGCGCCGTCTTGTCTCCACAAGTCCACACTATGGTGCATGTAGGTTGACTCAGTGCTTAACGCTCTCTCTATAGTCCTAACATTTATGCTCAAACATAAGCTGATGATGTGACTGTACTGTCTGTTGGATGATGTCTAGCTGTAAAGACTGTGCTTTTTATGAGAAGGAGGGAGCTGACTGGTCTAACTCATCTAGCGCGTAAAGGCATCACCATCAAATTCTTGAAAGAAGCAAATTAAACATGTTACTTCGAAAGCCTCTAACAGTGCAAAGGAGCTGTCGGCCAGACATGGGGCCATTTGGATCTACAGGGCTATGATAAAGCCATTTATATTTTTGCGTCGGAAAAACGTCACTGCTGCTTTAACCAGAATCTAAAGATAGGTCTGTTTCGGATGCATGGGGATTTCTTAAGTACGCGTGGCCCTGCTCTAGACGCATTGATGAATCTCACTTCTCTTGATACTTGTATTATGATTATGGACTGCATTCCCAAAGCAATTTTCTGTAGAAGTGGTATTGGTATAACTCGCACTGAAGCTTTCATGACATTGCGCACCGATTGTCTTTTGACTCGGACATGCCGTTTGACTCGGAATGGTTTCGGAAAGAATTTGAGTTGGGTCTTCACACGGCCCTGGTGTCTTTCTGGACGACGGAAACTTGATGGCAGCGTACTAGTTGCATTGTAAAGGATTGGTGGAGAGGGCAAAGCATTTGCCCATATTGCGGCAGCCAAACTGAGCCTAAAATCTAGCTAAACCCTTTTACGATTTCCAAGCCACTTTGAGAATGCAAAACCTCGCTGAATGCAGTCGGAAGGATAAATTCACTAAGTCTTGTCTGGGTCCTAGGTCAGCGGAGCACTACGTCTGTGGATGTCCGACCTAGACTTAAATTAGGCTGCAGGTACTCGGCTTTGAGGTTTAGGGTGCTGGTACTGTAGGCACTTTATTACCTTTCTTCGAAAGATGGACTACAATGGACCAGGTCTTTGGCTGAAATAGAAAGAGCTGTTAAGAGCGCAGCCCAAAATAAGGTAGTGTAAGTCTTTTTTTTAGAGGGTCGATTTTTAAACTGGCAACAATGTTTCTACAGATTGTCAATTTGACAGCTGAAAGTTGATTTGTGGTTAGTACATTTTGCCATTTTACGGTGAATAGATTAACGTCAAAATAACGCGTGCAAATTGTGCAAACTTATTTTGAAAACCATGGTTCGGTTCGCCAAACTCGTCGTGCACTACGTCCATTTTACGGTCGACGTAATCATCCATCTGAGCAAGTTATTCGGAACACGATGAATCGTTTTCGCACCACGTACACTGTAGTGGATAATACGCATCCCTAAGACGACAAAGTTATTGCCGTTGTGGAGCGCAATGTTGAGGAGAATCCGAATGAGTCGATTCGCCATCGTGCACAGCAATTGGAGCTATGCCCATCCACTTTGTGGATTTTACGGAAAGATTTTGGCTTAAAAGCATATAAGATCCAGCTTGTGCAAGAGTTGAAACCGTGTGACCATTATACGCGTCGTAGGTTCGGTGAATGAGCTGAAAACATGATTCAGCTTGATCCTCATTTTCAACGCAAAATTTTATTCTCCGATGCGGTTTTGGTTAAATGGATATGTAAACAAGCAAAATTGCCGAATTTGGAGTGGAGAAAACTCAGAAGCCTCTGTCGAGACGCCCGTACAACCATTAAAACTCACTGTTTGGTGTGCTTTATGGGCTGGTGTAATCATTGGCTCATATTTCTTTAAGAACGATGCCGGCCAGAATGTTACCGTCAATGGAGAGCGCTATAGAAACATGATTTCTGACTTCTTCGTTCCTCAGTTGAATGGCATTGACGTTACAGAGCTTTGGTTTCAACGAGATGGCGCAACATGCCACACGGCGCGCGACACCATCAATTTATTGCGGGAAAAATTTGCTGAGCGCATAATTTCGCGCAATGGACCTGTGAACTGGCCTCCACGATCCTGTGATCTCACACCTTTAGATTACAAAGCAATCTTATTAAACAAGACAATTTTAGTTACCTTTTCGAAAAACATGTTCCCTTAAGGAGCAAAATCATACTCCTCGGTTTGGTTTAATCAATCTAACCTTCAGCTTATTGAACAACATAACACTGCATATATTCGCTGGAAGCGACACAAACATGCTGTACACTATGAAATGTTTCGCTCTTTTCGTAATCTGGTAGTCACCAGTGTTAGAACCGCGAAAAAAAATTTTATGAAAATTCTTTGGATCCGGCAAAACAATTTGGGAAATGTCTCTGACAAAATTTAAGGCATCTGGGGTATGGGAGGCAACGTAATTGTATTCCTGGTGATGTTGATTGTAATTTACTAAACCTTACAAAATACGAATCCTGAATCTGAGGTAATGCCTCACAGTGTTAATGAGGAAAATGATGATAACTTTAACTTTATCTGTTTGACCGATTTAGATGTAGTTGAATTTATATTATCAGTTAAATCGAATGCAGTTGGATTAGACAAAATACATCTAAAGTTCCTCAAACTTATACTACCGTATAACACCATTATAATAACCTGTAAATATCCCCTTTTGTGGAAAAGAGCTAAAATAATCCCAGTTCCAAAAGCGCAGTCTGAGTTTAGACCTATTGCTATACTGTCGTTTTCATCGAAGGCTTTTGAGAAGTCTATATCAAAACAGATGAAAGGGTACTTAACTATTAAGAATCTTTTAAGTCAAGCACAGTCTGGTTTTCGTGGAAAAAGAAGTTGTAAAATAGCTCTACTACTAGTCGTAGAAGACATCCGAAAAGCATCTTGATTTGAATAGTCTTACCTTTCTGACTCTTTTGGACTTCTTTCAGGCATTCGATACGGTGGACCATTCGATGCTCTGCGAAAAGCTCATGAAAAATTTTGGATTTTCCTCCCTTGCGATAAAGCTTTTGCACTCATATCTATCCGAACGACAACAATGTGTAGCGATTGATAATAAAATGTCGTGTTTTCTATGTGTGATCAAGGGAGTGCCGCAGGGATCGATTCTTGGCCCCTTGTCATTCTTGTTGTATGTTAACGAACTTCCCCTATTGGTTAAGTATTGTGCGGTCCATATGTATGCAGATGATGTCCAAATCTATTTGAGCACATCACTTTCGCGTATTGAAAATGCCATAAACGACATGAATGCGGACTTAAACCGTATTCTGCAGTGGGCGGTAAAGTGCAAACTACCTGACACTTCATGTTTTCCAGCCTTAATATTGGGGCGGACGATAGAATACGTCCGTCCATACGGCTAGAAATCTGGAATTAGTTTCTAATGAGATTCTTACTTGGACCAATCATATATCAATAACTATTGGAAAGGTGTATGGCGGGCTCAGGTTACTATGGTCAACACAAAACTTGATACCTATAAAAACTTAGATGTTGCTCGTAAAAACCTTACTTCTACAAATTCTTTTCTACGGATGTGAAATTTTTTGCAACATAGATTTTAAGACCAAGACGAAGCTTAATGTGATATACAATAATTTAGCTAGATACGTTTTCAATATCAGATATTATGATCATATATCAACTTACTCCAAACAAATCATGGGAATCAACTTTGATAGTCTCCTAAATTATAGGGCGTTAAGTCTCTTGCATCAAATAATTAACACTCGTGAACCTGAATACCTATACCGCAAACTTAATTTTGCCACTTCCCAAAGAACTGTCGCGTTCTTAACAGTTTCTTTAGGAATTTTAACTTGTCGTTATGTTTCCTCGATAACGACGTGAATGCCGCTGCTGATATGATCACAGACACCATTTTCTTTGGAATGAGAAACTTTATCCCTCATCGGATGAAGAGTATCAAACCAAAAGAAAAGGCGTGGTACGACTTGAGCTGTAAAGAGGCTGTCAGGGTCAAAGAATTGTTTTTTCGGTCCTACAAGACCAGAACGTACCTGGATTTTTAACCTAAACCACCTGTCATAAGACCTTATGTTTACGAGATGCCCATACACCCATTGGGAGCAAAGCCTTGCCATCGCTAATAACTCGCTTAATATATATACTTATACCCGCTTATATATTATACCAAAGCAGAACTTGTGTTGGAGGCACAAGTTCCACCCTTGGTATGAGTCGAGGCCGACCTAAAACCTTTTGCTGCTCTTAGGGTCGCAGCACCCAGTACTTTATTTGCAACTCTACAATGGGCTAAACCAAAAAGGAAACCCGTACCCGCGATTTGGGTTTAAACCACAGCCAAAATGACGCTCCCACAAGGGGGCCTACCTCTAACAAGTCAGGCCCGGACCGAAATCCGGGGGGCTCCTGACTCCCATGGTACCATGATTTAAGTCCTGGTATGGACTACCGGTGGTCAAGCCGCCAACAAGACCTATGACCGGCAAATTGTAACTGGTCAAATCGTAGCAACCATTCATGCTATAATCTGAGGATGTTTTCGATAAGACCAGTTTAGAATAATCTGCCCCCGCTTTTTATTAGACAACGTCATTGATGGGCGAAGCCTTGATAATTGGGCGGGGCCCCCCTACAAGACCAACTCGATAGAGGAAAACCGAAAAAAGTTTAAACGAGCCAGAAATGACTGCAACGTCTTCCTCAAGCGTGTGAAATTCCAATACGGCCAAAAACTGAGGCAAACAATACTACAATATCCCAAAGGTTTATTGCCTTTGGTCGGTCGTCAAAAACATAAGAAATTCTGCCTCATCCTCCATCCCAACGCTCATATATAATGATATTACAGTTGTCAGCTCTTTGGACAAGGCCAATCTGCTTGCTGCACACTTTGCGGCCAGCTCAACACTCCCAGATTGTGCTTTGTCTCCGTCTACACTTGAGTGCGTCGAATCTTCAAGGGGACAAATCCACTTTCGCATCCGTGTAGTAGCAAGAGTTCTTAAAGATCTTAACATTCACAAATCCGCTGGTCAGGATGGTATATCTCCCCTCCTTCTGAAGAGATGTTCTTCTTCGCTGGCAAAACCACTGCATAAGCTTTTTCATCAATCCTACTCTTTAGGACTCTTTCCGATCAGATGAAAAACAGCATTTATCCAGCTCGTCCCTAAAAAAATCGAATTTTCCTCTCTCTCCTCCTACAGGTTCATTGCACTTTCCAAGTTCATGGAAACGTTGATAAACCGTCAGCTCATGATTTATCTGGGAACACGAAAACTTCTTAATGAGCGGCAGTACGGTTTTCGTAGCAACAGGTCCACTGGTGGTCTGATGGCATGTCCAACCGAAAAGTGGAACCAAAGCGTACATCAATCTGGCGAAAGCAGGAAGGTCGCACTTGATATTTCTAAGACATTTGACAGAGTTTGGCATCATGCTTCAATGGATTAGAAATTACCTTTCGTAACGTTCAATTCAAATTGTCCTGGATGCTTTCAAGTCTGATATTCACAAAATAAATGCTGCTGTGCCCCAGGGCTCCGTTCCGTCTCCGATACTCTTTTTAATTTTTATCAATGATCTCTTGTTTGCTACTTCTAATCCCGGACTCGCGTCCCTGCTCTTTAGTTGTAGAACGGGAACGCCAGCGCATGTTAAGCTCATTAAATTCCGATATCAACAGTATAACCAATTGGGGAACTATCAACAGAGTGGAATTTAATGCTTCCAAAACACAATGCTATCTGCTATCGTTAAAGCAAAATTTAAGCACCCAGCCATTATTCATGAATGGCACTGCATCGTTGAAACCGATAAACTTTCCATTCTCGGTATGTGTATCAGTGACAACTTACGTTGGAATGACCACATATTCGATGTCGTCAAAAAATGTCTAGGTGTCCTCAAGCGATGTAAGAAATATTTGACCACCTCTGATCTGGCCACAATACACAAGGCATTTATCCGCCCAAAACTGGAGTACAATGGTCAGGTGCTCCTAAAACATCTCTGCACCTGCTAGATAGGATTCAAAACCGTGAGATAACACTAATTGGTGATACTAATATCAGTCAATCGATTGACACCCTCGAACACCGACGTAATGTCTCCTGTCTCACTTTGTTTTATCGCTATTTCCACCACCAGTGCTCCATTGAAATCGCCAGTAGCATTCCGCCCATTCAAACTTTTAGCCGTAACACCCGCCTCGCTATGAATGCTCATCAGTATACCCTCAAGCCCACTTTCGAACGTACTCTAAAATATCGTGATTCATTCTTAAGCCATACAACTCGCTTATGGGATGCCCTGCCTAGCTCCTTATTTCCTAGTCAATATAACCTTCAAACATTTAAAACCAACGTTCACCGGTACCTCTCTTTCTATCCTCCCTGACTTTCCTTCGCCGGCGCTGTGTGCAAACATTTTAAGGGTACTTAAATCCCTTGAGCGGGAGCAAATTATAAAAAAAAAAAAATGTTGGACGATTTTGGAAGTCAACATTCGCCGCCGTGCTATTGCTGATATACGGCCCCAGTTGCTCGATAAAGTTGTCGAAAATTGGACTTCAGGATTGCGCTTCATTCGAGCTAGCTGTACGCATATACCCGATATCATATTTAAGAACTAATGGCATAAAATTGTTTATTAAAAAAAGCTAATATCATAGACACTCACACAGCTTCGAGCGTTTTATTTCATATTGAATTTGTATACCACTAAACAAAAAAATATCCTTTACTTACCGTATTTTTCGTTTTTAACGTTGTCCTGCATATTGGATTGCTAAACCAAGAATTAGAATATTTTTAAAAAAAATGTAGCCCTTCCCAATAGACGATGGTTTTCAAATAATATCACCGATGTTTTTATTGTTAATTCAGATTTACAATGTTTTGTACATAAAAATTTCAAATAATTCGACAATTTTAATTAAAAACACATTTTATCTTTAATTGAAATGTTACATAAATTTTCGTAAATTAATAATAAGCACTTACGAAAAGAATAATAAATTTGTTTTGTTGCTCTTACTAATTAGAATTTTTTCTTCTGAATTTTTTTTTGTTTTTTTTGTTTATATGTAGAATAATATTGCGAAAAACAAAAAAATAATAATTCTTCACTAACTGTCTGATTGTTTATTGTGTATAATTGTGTAAATATTGTTTTTGTTTTTGTTTATTTATTTCTATTTTGTTTTTTTTTTGAGAATAACTATTTTTTCGCAATTTTTTTTTTGTTTAAATTGTTTGGGAGATTTTATTTGCATTGTGTTTTCTACTGTAGAAGGGTTCTATTCAAATTCTGATTAATAAGTCGTTTCTATATATTCGATTTACAAGGATTAACAAAGGAGAAAAGGACAAATTAAAAGTGTGTTGCGTCAATATGCTGCATAGATGCTAAACTTACTTATGTATAAGTGTGTTTCTTAATTGTTTAATATGGTATTTTGAATTTTTGAATTTTTGAATTTTTGTTTTCCCCTTTATACATCTATAGACATTGAATGTTGCTCATTTAAATTTGTTTATTACGTTAATTTTGTTTTCGGTTTTTGTTTGATTTAGAAATTGATATATTGCTGTTCGGTATAATGGATTCCTTTTATTACTTATATGAATAATTAATTTTTATTTTAATAAAAAATAGAAAAAATTCTTTATAATCTAAATGCCACTGAATGTAAGTTAAATTAAGCGGTATAGCTTATGTTTCTTTTTTTTTTTATTCTGCTGTTGTTGTATGTTTTTATTATTTTTTTTTTTAATATATTTAGTGGAATGGAAAAATTTGTAAACCAACAGAAGGTACTGTAAAATGTTAGAGAAGTAAAGCTTTTCATTTAATTTTTTTTTTTTTTTTTAAGTACAATCAAAGGTTAATCATATTTACAATTGAATAATAATTAACTATGGTGTAGTAAATAATTAATTTTTTTTTGTTAAATTTCTTTATTTGTTTTTTAAATATTTTTCTAAAATATTTTCATAATTTGTTTTTTAAATGTTCTAGTTTAATTAAATCTTAATTAAGTTGTACCTAAATTGTATCATAAGGATGGAGATGTGATTATAGTGCAAATTCCATTGCTAAAATTTATTTAATTCTAATAATTATTATTTTTTCTTTTCTGTTTTTTCAATTGATTTTCATAATAATGGACCATTGAGAAATAATTTTTTATTTAATTTTTATAATGTATCTCGGCGTAGACGGTGAGCAAAAAAGTCATTGGAGTGCAAGCAAAAATTTCATTTATTTTTAAATCTAGGATTAATTTTAATTTTAAAAATAAAATCCGCATAAAATACGAAGCTAAATAGCTCTCGATGTTGTTTCTTAAGACGCGAATTGATTGATCACTGTGTCACCTATACTCTATGGAATTCGAAAAACGGGGAACAAAGAATATATTCTTCGGCCATTGTTTTTAGGCCTTAAAATCTACACAATTTACAGGGGTGTGGACTCTGTCGGAGAAGTAATCAATGACGTCGTAAAAATGTGACCATACGCAAATTGGTTAAGCTATGTTTCTGTTGCTTGAAAACCGGTGATGGGATTTATTATCAAGCGAGAACCTAATTTCAATGACCCCCAGGTATAGGTTTCTCTGATGTAGTTTGGATATTGAGAAAATCCGGTAGAGTTTGGGAAAATTTTGACTAGAGTTCTACGGTGATGCAATTCTGGAATTTAAGACAAGTTTTTCCCGTAGAGTCAGTGGTAATCTAGTCTACGTTTCTATATCACCTCTACACTCTATTCAACAGCGCATGGCTCTAAATGAGTTTATCTTCGTAAGTCAAAAGTAAAAAAATGTAATGGTCACATGGAAAGGTATCATTCAACGAGCGTATTTTGCGAATTCAACAGTCGCCATGAGTCACTGTATTCGAAGGGCAGTGAGTCTTTGGTCCGTGTAAGTGAGCAGATCTAGTCGTAGATGCCAAGGTTCAGATAAGAAGCGACAATGGTCAGAGCTGCCTCGAGACCGTTAACGTTAGCAGCGATGCCCGAACATGGGGCTCTAGTAGGAGACTAATTCACGCGACTTCGCGCAAATCGATAAGGAAGATGTCGGCTTACGGTAAAATTAAAAAAAATGACAGGACACGTTATATTGAAATGAAATTAAAGTTCCATACATATGAAATGCAGTGTGGAGTGCAGACGAAATTAATTCCCTTTTGAGAAAAATTTTCGAAAGGACAATATTGGAACGTTTTCGACTAGCAAGAAAGTTGGAAACATACATGACAATGTGTAAAAATAGAACATGCTTTGCTACTGCCTTGCCAGTCCGAGAGAATGACGCCAAAAACTTTCATATTGTATTATCAAACAACCATAGTGTGACGTGTGATTTTCCACTATTTTTTAACCAAGGAAGAGCACAGTGACTGCTGAATGCTCGAGGAGTTTCTGTTGCCGCAAAAGGCAAAACAGAACAACAGAGATTGTGAGAGACTTCATCTACTTGGGTTCTGCTTAAAATTCAAACAACGACACCACCGTACAGATTAGGGGACGAAACACTCTAGCCAATCGCAGATTTTTTGAACTACGGAGGCAGCTAAGAAATAAGTCAATCCTATGAACAATGAAGAAGGCACTGTGTAAGACCCTTATCGTCCCAATCCTACTATAAGGCACGAAAACATGGGCTTTATCGAAAACAAACGAAAATGTCATTCGAAAGTAAAGTTCATCGAGTGATTTTCAATCCCGTCTGTATAAACTATCATATAATTGTAGAAAAAGATATAACAGCAAACTGAAGTATAAAGCTACATTAAACTGGTTCGGACGGATAATAAGTGAATAAATCCCACTGCTTCGGTAAGGAATCTTTTCGAATCCATTCCGGAGGGATAATATGGTAAAGGAAGACCTCGTCTTAGGCGGTGCTCAAATGAAAAGGTAACTTGGTTCGCACCACCTAAAGCAATTCGGGCGGGATCATGTTGAATAAAGAGTTTTCCATTAATAAATATACATTTTGTTTTTTAAAATGTGAACGTACCATTAATGTTCTTTTGTGAGCTGTCATTACTATTTTGCTTGTCAATGTCATGTCATTTAGTCATGGTTCAGTACTCGAACGAGCAACGTTTACAAATTATTAAAATTTATTACCAAAATTCGGAGTCGGTGGCCTCAGCTTTAAGAGCGCTAACTCTAATTTTCGGTGGTTATAATCGCCCCACCCGACTTGTAATTCGTAATTCGGTGCAAAAATTTGAGTCAACATTTTCGCTGCTGATAAATATTCCGGTGACAGTCAGGGAAAGAAATGTAAGGAATGCTGAAAATATTAACGCCGTAAGTACATTTATTGATAGCGACTCAAATCAGTCCATTACATGCCGTTCGCAGGAATTGGGCATCACTCAAACAACATTGTGGCGAATTTTGCAAAAGGATATCGGCCTATATCCGTAAAACCAAATTGGCTCAAGAACTAAAGCCAGATGACTATTTGAAAAGTCGAACTTTCTCAAATTGGTCTCTGGAAATGGTTACAACCGATTCGGGATTACATCTTGAAATCATTTTCAGCGATGAAGCTCATTTCTGACTAAACGCCCTTGTCGACAAGCAAAATATGGGTTATCGGACCGCTACAAGCCCACATGTACTTCATGAGATCGCACTACTTCCACAAAAATTGACTGCTTGGTGTGGTTTTTATGCCGGGGCGTCAATAAACATTATTTTGTTCGTTGGTGATGATGGCTGCCACGCTACAGTTAATGAAAATCGGACATGTTGGAACGTTATTTTTGGCGTAATTGCGTGCACTCAACACTGGTAAGGGGTGCCAACAATCGAGTTATTCCAGTTGAAAACAAAAATGTATAGTCGCGTAAGGCCTAGATCGGGACTGAAGCGCCTCTTAAATTAAAGTGAGTGAGTCCAGAAATATAATGAACGGCTGACGGTCATATCATCTAATGGAAGAGGTGTCACTTGGTGGATTCTTCACAGTAACTGGATGTTACAGTCAGGATTCCAGATTTTGAGTCCATATTCGATCACATTAGACCACAATAAGGTTACATAACACTTAGAAAGTTCAATTGTTGAAGTCTAAAACGCTTGTAGGGCCAATATTGGATTGCGAGAACCTCTTTAGGGAAACTCAAGTGCCATTCTTTGCACTGTATTCTTAGACAGCTAGATAAGATACGAGTATTCACGAAAAACTGCCCAATAACAATTTTAGTTTGGGAGCGGATATAACCTCCGCTTTTTTTTTATTAAAGTTGTAGATTTTTAAGAAATGTTTTGAGACTTTGAGGCTGGAGAATCACTGAGTGTGGAAATATTTTAGTAAAATATCAGATCGGATATCAATCTCCAGATCGGGAAGACTATTTCTATCGAATGGTCGAAGCCTTAGGCATAAGCAAGATGAATTTTGTTGTCTTTTTGTTAAGTCTAATTAAGATATTATAGTTGCGTGATAAAAGGGTTCCAGATGATGATGGTGACGCCATGCACGTTAGGAAACTAATACATTGTCAAGATCAAAAGATGAGCCAGATTCTGATAATGTTCTGTGGAGCACGGTCTATAAACCGAATAAAAATATCAACTGCTTAGAAAATAAGGAAAGGCAAAGTATTGACTTCTACTGAAGACTTTTGACTAACATATATCGACATACTTTAAGCTATTAAACGCTTTCAACTTCACCTCTAGTTCAGGCAAACTAATGATTTCTTATCTTGTGGCTAGATCTTAGTTCGCAATGGCGTGTAGACGTTTCCCCAACTTTCTCTCAAGCATAAACGGAGTTCCGCAAGGCTGAATGTGGAGACTTTTATTGTTTTTAATGTACGTCAACGAGTCAAATGTCGTCAAACATCCCAAAATTCACATGTTTACTGCTACTGCACCGGTGCATCTTAACTGCCTTCTTGTCTCAATTGGCGATTACACGTCCAAAATGAAGGATGATTTGAAAAGTATACGAATATGGAGAAAGCCTTCACATTGACAAGCCACATTGATAGAAAGGTGGAAAAAGTGTAGGGAAGTCTTTAAGAGATTCGATTAAGTAACCAAGTAACGAGTAACCAAATTTAGTGCTGGAAAAAGCTCTGGTGCTTCTCAACATTCTATAATATTCCGAATTTTTCTGCAACCCTGAATGTGCATAAAGCGAACAGAAGAACTGCTCATAAGCACGTAAGGTATGTGGAGCAACTTCATAAAAAAATGTAGGAATAGTGCTCTTTGCGCGGTGCTTCAAAAGGCCGGCTCGACATAAATAAAATGCTGATGTTGCAGCGATGAGAAACAAATACAAGCCCTTCAAACTTAAGTACAGGAGAAATAGCGAAACGGAGCAAGTCCAGCTTAAATTAGACTATGAACGTTCCAAAAAACAGACAAAGAAACTGCTAGCTAGAATGCGTATAGTAGCAGCAGGGTTTCTGTATAGCGAATTTGAAGAGGTACACACAGAATCTGCAAGCAGCTGATATGAAATTGAAGACATGCAGCGTTGACGCACGGGTAAACAAGCTGACATTTCTTAGATTTAATCGCCAAAATAACATATAACGAGGAACAATACAGTTTTCAGTAAATAGAGAGAGTATGAGTCCATTTGGAAATGCAAACTTTGCGCAAATTGTACAAATCTTAATATTCGGAAATCCACATATGATAAAGCAAACGGTTCTAAAACGCGGTAGTTTAAATATTTTTGCCCAAATGTAGCAAAATAGTGTTGCGCGGCAAAAGGACGCTGGTTGGCTCCGAAGAATAAACGCGCGAAAAAGAAGAAAAGTGAGTGTAAGCAAATAAAAATAAGAACAAAGATACATAATATGTAAAATTTTAGAAATGCTAGATCTTAGACGCTTCAGCAGATAACCCCTTATTTCAATTCGTTTGAAATATGAAACGGATTTTAACTCAGAGGAAAAAGGAAGATACCATGTGGGGAAAGGTACGAGAAGAGACGCTTTAAATCAAGCCGGAGTTTCTTTATACAAAGGACGAAGTTTTTAGAAAATGGAACAATCTCCCATTGACATACGAGTATAAGCAGATTAAAGAAAGGAGTTCCAAAACGGGACGGGATGCAACAGAACGCTTTTCCATGAAGCTTAGACCCACCAAAAAATTTGTTGCTTTCTACTTTGCAAGGTACATATTGTATGAAGATAACTCTGACGCCGAAGTCGAAGAGGATTCGTTAGCCTCTATATCGAAGTCCCTGAGGAGCAAGCGCTTGAGAAGAACACCGAGGAGCAACGAAATTTTAGAATTCCACAAAAAAAGAGTCTGCTGAGAAACATAGTCGACATGAAGAGCAAATGAAGATTGAAAGGGAACGGATTAATAATCTGTGATAGCCGTTTGAATATAAACAGCGTCATCTATATTTGAATAGCAGCAGACTCAACAATTGGAGAATGGAAGATGGAAATTGAATTGTACCATTTTCCTATCTCGCCATACAGCAGCATCATATTGCAAGTACAAATTTGCCTGCAATATGATATTATAATACGAGTAGCTGTCAGCCTTGCATCCCATCCATAATACATCCAGCAACATATGGGAATGGATAACTTCTACGAACATGGAACTCGTCGATCTTCTTGTTAAAACTTCACTTCAGTTCTTGGCCACTTTATGAATCTATTTCGATATCTAGTTATAAACGTTATAACCTTGGCAACAATAGAATCCGATATATACAACCGTTAACTATTTTCTATAATGTAATGCAAAGCGGTGAACAAAAATGTAGACCACGTCTTCCAGGCCAAGCGTTTTCCAAAAAGGCTCCAAAATAGACTCAAGTTCCTATAAATGGATTATGACAAACAAATTAAAAGAAGAAAGGGTATGGAAAATATACAAGTTATCCCTGACTGAAAGGATGCTCTTTTCACTCTAAGATGGCAATAAAAAATGCCGTCCGAAAAACTGTTTATGATCCCAAAAAAGGCCAGATTTTTTGGTTTACGACGTTGCAAATTTTTATTATCTTGGAATTGTTTTCTGGAAATCCACGTTTTCCTAAACGTAAAATTATGCATAGCAGCCGTATGCTTCTGACGTTTCACCTGGTTTGCTTTGCAAAATTTGCCTTTTCGAATAGGCCGCGTTACTTAGTGAAACATTTCCGTGCAATACCATTCTCTATGCTATTGCGCACGATGGGAAACGGCAGATTTTATGGAAGCCGTGCAGTCGGACTTGATCACATACCTTCTGAGGTATGGGCGACAGTCGGAAATTTATGGATTGAATGCCCAACCAGTGAAGAGAGAACTTACTTGCTCCACTGTATAAAGGCAAAGGCGACACGAGAAATTGCAACAACTATCGATCGGTGAAACTAATGTCGTATACTATTAAAATATACGAAAGAGTTCTAGACAGCTGACATTTCATGTCTATGTCAATCAGCGCTGCTTTGCGGAAGTAATTAAAAACATGCGGATATTGATGTGGAAACATTGTGACATTTCGGGAGAATTTTCATTTGACAGAATTTATAGATATCTTATTTGTACGGCACTAAGATTTCAGAGTGCAGCCGAGTCTTATGTATGTTTCGGTTCTTGACATCTAGATGGCGGTTGTTGATTAAAAAAAAATACTATTGTCAAAAGTATCAACCTTATGGAGCTAAAACTTGAAGTTTGAAGACGCTGCGTTGATTAGTATTTGTTTGGCAGCCATCAGTAGTGAATTTGTAAACATGGAATAAATTAGATTCTACTTTGGGGGAGTAGGCTCTTTATTTACAACAAGAAATTATTGTGTGGCAGAGTTTGAATGATGCGGTATGAGCTGCCAAGAGCTCGCCAGAAATGGTTAAGAAATTGCACAAAATGGTATTGGATGACTAAAAGTGCACGAGTTACCAGACATAGTAGGCATTTCAAAAAGCGCTGTACATCGCTGAATATTTGGACACGAGAGAGCAAGATGGGTGCCGCGTTTGGAGAAAACACAACATCCTGAGGGCCTTTCAATTAAGTGTTTGGCGATATTCAACAGCAATAAAGCCGACTTTTGGCATCGGTGTGTAATCATGACTCCATCACTTCACATCTGAGATGAAGAAACAGTCAAAAAAATGGCTTGAAAGGGGATAACCGGCTCCAAAGAAGGCGAAGTTCCATCTCCTGGCAAGCTCATGGCGTCCGTTTTTTCGAATGCGCGTGGAGTAATGTTGATAGGTTATCTTCAAAAAGGGAAAGTGATGTTTCATCAGGGCAATGCAATTCTTCCTCAAGCATTCTATTTTTTCTTTCCAGACATCTAAAAACGGTTAGGTGGGAAAGGATTTGCCAAACAATGAAAAGGTGGAGTCTGTGGTTGATGGCTAATTTGAGGAGCTTAACGGTTCTCACTGTAAATAGGGTATCTAAGCTATTGAACGTCACTGGGAAAAGTGTAGGAGGTACTAGTGATGCGTGCACGATAATGTGAAAATGAAATTTCAATGCTTAACAGGAATAGCCGAAGAATTCGAAGTTTGAACACCAGCACACCAAGGCACTGTTCCAAGCTCGTTGCTCTTCAATGTGGTACAAGATTTTCTATTGACGGCACGACTTCTCCTCATTTCGCCGATGATAGCGCAGTGACGTGACAATCCATCAGGCAACTGTAAAGAATTGGATATGACTCTAGAACATAAAGGGTTATGAATCTGTCGAATTAATCCTGCTACCGTTTTTCCAAACCCGCAGATCCGGCACATGCTGAAGTGCTAACAATTTGCCCATGTCATTAACCACCAAGTCATCTTTGTCGCACATGGCGGTTTAAACGTTTTTTTTTTTATATTAGAAACGCCGCATAAACTTAAGGTTTGCTATACACAACTCACGATCATGTGGCTTAAACATATGCACGGCCTGAAAATATTACAAATGTCAGTAGGTGTTACGAAACGCGATCTAATAAGAAGTACTCGCATCCGTGAAAGTCTCCATATTAAGAAGCCTAAATTTGCGGTTGAGCAAATCGGCTGGTTTTGTCGTCATCGGAAAATTCGGTCGGTCCAGACACTTATAGAGACTCAAGTTAAAGCCGAATCTCGAGGGATTGTACGATTCCTGTGGCGTCGTAAAGTTCAGTAAAGCAGACCTCGGGTAGATTACCCGAAAAATAATAAAAAAAAATTATCTCGAAGAGTGTTCGACTTGAAAGTCTGCGTATTGTATTTTGAAAATCACACTTACTTTGCGGCACCACAGGAATCATAGTATTACCGAAGACGGAGAAAGAGGCCGATAGAAAAGCAACTGAATCACTCAAATGCAAAAACATCAGCAAACTCAGACCTCACAAACGATGTGATCCAAAATAGAGCGGCCTGTTCTAAGTTCGGAAATTTGGCCAAACCCACAAGTGGCTAAGTAGCAATATCTTGTCACAAGCGTAAACAACGGTTAATAAACAAAGAAGAAGAATAACCAAAGAATAAGATTTCGAACTTCGAAAAGACATTCAATCGAGGACTTATCTTGCTAGATGGGTAGGTGAAGTCTGGTCTTCATTATAAGGCGTAAATTTGAATGGAATACCGCAGGACTACATCTTATCACTTATGCTTTTTTTGTAATATAACAAAGATGTTCCAGATGAAAATTTAACTTACTTACGTACGAAGTTACTATCATTTCGAGATGCTTAATAGCAAACTCTACTTTTGCTAAAGAGAAGGCATTTCGTTCGACGAAGGGATTGTGAATGGCGTATGAGGAAATATGGCTTCAAAATTGTAACAATCAAATGGAGTTGCAAATGCACTCCAAATACTTTTCAACTTTCACCCAAATTCGTACCCCCTTCTCAACTTCTTTTTGTTGTTCTCTAATAATATTATTTATCTGTAATTTATTTTTTTTGTAATTTTTTTTTTAAATTTAGTACGAGTATAAAAGAAAAAATTCAGCAAAAAAGAAAACAAAACAATAAATCAAAGGGCTTAGAAAAACAGATTTTAACAAAATTTCGTATATCACATGTTGAGATCCGGCTCGGTTGGACTAATTGGTGACATTTCGACGCTGTCCAGCAGCGGAGTCTTCTCTTCACTACAGCTACTACTGTGCGGATCATCTGTTGCACGAGTTGTTGCGGAGCCAAATATCTTGGCGATATCACCAAAATGACGTCTTGGTGATTCTTCCGTTGAACTCGACATGTCATCTTCGTCGCCATGGGAATCGATGTAGTTGAGCGCATGATCCAGACTCTTAAAGACAGAATTTCTAGCGTTGCTGGGTAGAGGCGGCCCTGAAGGTAGCACGGCCATAGAGGTGGTCTTCTTTTTGGTCCTTGTCGTCGTTGTTGTTGTTGTTAGAGTAACTCGATTAATGGAGCATGTACTGAGACTTTTCAAAGATTTATTGTCATCATGGTGGAAGGTTTCATCTCCAGAGAAGCAGTCACCTCCTGTTGTGGTAATTGCTGTCTGTCTGAGTTTTGATAAACTGAACAGATGACGTTCTGAATGAGATTTACGACTGACAATTGGTATTGGCTGACCAATGTCACCTAAATCTTCACTCTTCGAACTGCAGTAGCGACGAAAAGTGGATCCACTGCTGCTAAATGATATCTCATTGACAGAACTACCTCGGTTCAGTCCGTGACGGGTGAATGATGATGATGACGAGGACGATAGAGGTGGTGAGGCTTCATAGTGATTGTCTCGTAGCGAAGATGGGGAAAGGCGCAACGGCGATGGCGAATGATTAGGTGACTCTAGCAGTGAGTCATTTGACTTGGCTATCCGATTCTTTCGAATTTACTATCCCGCCAGAGAGTGTGTCGGCTTTCACGCTGCTGTTGTTGATTACCACTTACGCTGGTTGAGTTTGATGGTGGTGGTGGTTCAACTGCAACCGTAACACTGCTGGTTGTCTTACTGATGCGACTGAAGGACGAATGTGTGAGCTTCTTGTACTTTTCGCTGTTGTTAATGTTTACCCTGTTTTCGGAGTTTGTACGGTTTTGTATTGGAATGAAAGCGCTATCGATGCGCCGCTCCTCCTCCAGCGATCGGAATGCCATACGATTGGCGTTCTTAAGATGTTTTGCCTGTTTACGATTTGGTGACATATCCTCGAAGGAGCATACCCTGTATTTCTGTGAGAACACTTCAATGGTGCCGGAACGTTTTGACGGCGAGGTGGTATAGATGGAGTTCTGATCATTGACCAGAATCTTCGGCGGGTCAAATTGAAGATTGGACGTGGACGCTGATGCGGTGATTTGGATTTTCGGTGAAAGGGTTACTGGGAATTGTTGTGGTCGAATGAAATGATTTGGACTGGTACACCCAATGGTAAAGGAGTTCTCTTCGATGGCAAGAAAATTGGGAGAACCTTCTCGGCATGGTGTCGAAATAGCTGAATCATTCGATTGACCATTAGTTGAGACAGTGGCCAATTCAAGGCAGGTTTCATTTCCCGCAGTTGTTGTGGCAATAATAACATCCTCAACGCCTTCATCAATAGGTGAAGTGATTGATTGAAAACTACTTAATCGGAAACTAGACGATCCTATAGACAGATCACCATCGGTCAATGACCCAAATGCTGAATCCTGTGAAGGGTTACTACGACCATATTTCAAGCATTTCAACGAGTACTCCAGGCGACGACTTTTCGAGTTCTTGTAGTTACACATGTCAGCGGTAAGTTGATTGAATGAGGTAGTGGCAGTGCCAAGTGTAACTTGACCTGATGTCGAAGACTCACCTACATCATCATTATAATAGTCTGCTGCTCCTCCAATAATGGTACTTCCACGGGATGTGGTTGCTGTGGAGCTCTCACTTGAACTACTTCCATCCATACTTGGATTACATTGTATCGGTGTTGCAACAATGCTAGCATTGATGGTAGAAGTGGTGGTTCTACAGAAACTTCCATTGATTAAGCCACTATTGTCATTCGAGCTGAGGTTATGTTCGCAAAAATGTGCAGGAAAATTAAGTGGATCATATTCTGAATGCGGATGAGCTTGCTGTTGGCGCTGCTGCTGTTGCTGCTGGTGATGGTGGTGGTTATGCTGCTGCTGTTGATGGTACTGCAGCTGATAGGGATGATGATAATTGCTATTGCCGGTAACAACAATTTCATCCAATAGGCCTTCTTCCGAATCGCTTGATATATCAAATGAGTCCATTGTCCTGCTGAATGTGTGTTGTAGCGGTTGCATGTAATCCAAATTTTATAACAAAAGGAAGACAAAAAAAAAACGGGGAAAAAAAAACAAGAGATACATGTTAGAGTTTATATTGTAGAGAGGTAAAGGATAAAGGATTGTTTTTGGTCTACTTTTTTGTTTCTGTTTTGTTTTTTTTTTTTTAATTCAATTAGCACAAAAGTGTTGTTGCAATAATTAATGTGTGGGTGTGCAAAGTCAACTGGGTATAATATAGTATTACACATGCTCTAAGGACTATCCACTATAATTGTGTGCTACCACAAATAAGTGTGGTTCATGCTGGGTTCGACATTACGGTCATGCTTTCCATACAACAGAGTGGAAGTCTACGAACAAATATAAGGGAAGGGACTTGGGAATTTGAAGTAGAAGAGGGTTTTACTGTGCGATTAAGATGTGTGTGTTACATACAAAAATGTGCAGTTTGTTTTTTCAAAGTTCAATTTATTACCATAATTAAAAATAAACATAGCGATACACCTAGAAATAAATTTATAAGTTCTAAGTCTAATTTTCCACCTGACTGACTATGTTAAACTTAATCGTCCTGTGTGTACTTTTGGGTACCAATTTCGTACCCAAGGATAGTGTGTATGTATACAAATCGTCCTTCTAAAAATTAATGGCAGAAAAGTTATCGACGAACGGCGCAGAAACGAAATCACAAAATAATTTTGCTTAACTCTAGTCAATTGATTCCCTATGGCGCGATAGAAAGTGGAATACTTCTAAGTATAGGATTAGAGAAGGTGTTCATACCTCCTTACAGGATTGACTACCGAATAAACACCTCATTCGAGATTTATGAGCATATACAGAGTGGATTGGTTTAATTTGACGCCTTTATCCAAGTGAATACCACAGGAAAATAAAGGAGTTCACCTACATATACCAAACGTAATAAGGATAATGGTATTCGGATCCTTTTGTGGAACTTTATAATCCGCTACAAATGTGCACAGTCAAAAAAATTAGTGGAGAAATACAATTATCACGTTTGAGGTTCAATGGAATGAGAAGACTATAAAAAAGATGAGGATGCCGGAAATATATTCAGCGATGTTATAAAGAGAAAACGCGAACATCGGGTGGCAATCCATTAAGGTCCCATGTTTTAAAAGAAACGAGCTCCTAGAAACTATTTTCCACGACCTGCATATACAGGGTGTCCCAGTTTAGCAATATAATCCTTTAAGGTAAGGTGACCATACGTCCCGCTTTCGAGCTTTGTGTCCCGCTGTCCCCAAAATGACCCCCTTTGAAAAAAAGGGCAACCCATATGTATGCATGTTTCGTTCATAACTTACAAACTAAGTATCCGTTCATAAAACAAAGTAGTGTCCCGACAGACGTCACGTATGAAAAGTGCCGTGCAGATTTCAGTGTTTCGCATGGTGCTGCTAGTGATATCGAGAAACATTTACTTTCCGAAAAATACAAACTATCCGATAATGCTGTCGCTTCAAGTTCATCGATGCTCAATTTCTTTAAGAAAACAGATTCACCATCTTCCAAGGATTTTGAAGTTGCTGCAGCAGAGGGTGCCTGGGCCTATCACACTATACAGGAGAATCATAGCTTTCGTTCGAACGATTGTGCGTCTAGTTTAATACAGACATGTTTCGAGCAAAAATTTAAGTGTGTCCGTACAAAATCCGAGGCTATTGTTGTGAATGTTCTAGCGCCTATGGCAATAAATGAATTAAAAGAACACCTTCCCTGTCTTAGTACGCTACTTTTTACCATACGAAGGAGTACAAGTAAAAGTTTTGGAGTTCCAAGAGCAACCAGGCGAACATCGGATACAATAGTTGATTATTTGAAACAAGTGTTGACAAAAAATGAACTAAAATCAAAAATGGTGGCATTTTGTGGAGATAATGCCAACTGTAATCTTGGAGGCAAAACTAGAAAAGGAGCTAATAATGTTTACGTGAAATTGAACACATATTTTGGAAGGACACTCGTAGGTATATTCTGTGGAGCTTACATAATCCACAATGCAATCAAAACTGCTGCAAATTGTCTACCTATTGATTTTGAATACATAATTGTGAAAATTTATTCATTTTTCTACATTTATAGCGTTCGTGTTGAAACACTTAAAGAATTCTGTAACGCCTCTGACACAGAATATAAGAAACTTCTTGGTTACAGTAAAACTAGGTGGCTTGCGTTGATGCCGATGCTAGAAAGAGTATTACAAATGTTTCAGCCTTTAAAAAGCTATTTTCTGAGCATTGATAAGTGCCCAAATATTTTAAAAGTTTTTTTTAACAATTCTAGCTCAGAATTATGGTTATTTTTTATGCACACTCAATCAGCTACGTTTCATCAAGCAGAACGTATCTGCAATAGACGCCGCGAATGAAATAAATCAGCTCATAAACAATTTAAGCCAAAAAGAAAATTCATGTTTACTTCCCCATGCCACCCATAATATAATGGCGAAGTTACAGGAAACTAGTGCTATCAATGAGGACAGCGTAAAAACTGCAGCAGCTCAATTTTACAAGACGAGTAAGGGATATTTAGAGCAGTGGTGTCAGTTTAACTCTGAAGTTGAAATTTTTTATCGGGCGAACCTAACGAAAGTCCCTTCTTGGGAGGAAGTTTAAAAAATGATAGACTTATTAATTAAACAGGGTTTTCCCAGCAGTACTCAAGATACAGGAGTTTTTGATGAGTTTTCACTCATTTTGAATTATGTTATTGGGTATACAAGTAAGTTTCCAGCGTTTGTCAGAGATGGCGCCACCAGTGGATCCCGGACAGAAATTTCAGACCCCATGTATTTTATTTGTAGGTTTTGTATCTGTCAACAACTTTGCAGCGTTATATTTGAGCAGTTCTATCGGTGTCGTACATTTTATCGAGCAAAATCATGGCAAGTTTACAGCCAAAAAAACGTCATTTGCGGGAAGCGCTGCTTTTATTCTTTAATATGAAGAAAAGTGCGGCTGAGGCCTATCGTTTGCTTTCGGAAACTTATGGGGCGGAATGTATTGGTGAATCGACGTGCCGTGAGTGGTTCAAACGGTTCAAAAGTGGTGATTTTGGAGTTGAAGACAAAGATCGCCCCGGAAAGCCGAAAAGTTTTGAAGACGAGGAATTAGACGCTTTACTGGATGAGGATCCATGTCAGATTCAAGAAGAACTTGCTGCATCATTGGGCGTCACGCAACAAGCCGTTTCTCTGCGCCTAAAAGCACTGGGATTCATTCAAAAGGTTGGAGACTGGGTGCCGTACGAATTGAAGCCAAGAGATGTCGAACGGCGATTTTGCATGTCCGAAATGTTACTGCAGCGGTATAAAAATAAATCATTTTTGCATCGTATTGTCACTGGTGATGAGAAATGGATTTATTATGATAATCCTAAACGCAGAAAATCTTATACAAATATTCACGTGAATAAGGTCATACTCTGCATATGGTGGGATCAAAAGGGTGTCGTATACTGCGAACTGCATCAAAGGACGATTATATTGAACCCAACTAATTAGTTTGAAGCGGGTATTAAAAGAAAAACGGCCAGAATATGAGACCAGGCATGAGTCCGTCATTTTTTATCACGACAACGCTCGGCCACATGTTGCGGTTTCGGTGAAAAACTATTTAGAAAATAGTGGATGGGAAATTCTGCCTCACCCGCCTTACAGTCCAGACTTGGCACCATCTGACTACCACTTGTTTCGTTCGATGTAGAACGCTCTTATGGGAATACGCTTCAGCTCAGTAGAGGAAATCAAAAATTGGCTCGATACGTTCTTGGGCTCGAAAGACGAGAAATTTTTTTGGTCCGGAATTCATAAATTGCCAGAAAGATGGGGGAAAGTTGTACGAGTAGCTTCCAATGGACGATACTTTGAATAAAGCATTGTAACTATGTTTTCATAATAAAATTTTAAATTTTGGAAAAAAAACGCTGGAAACTTACTTGTAGACCCAATATATAACAATTCAAAAAGTGACAAATTGGAACATCGATAAAATAAATGCTGAAAATCGTTGGGTGGAAGTATTTACCCACTTTCATGCTAAAGATATATCTCACGCGAATGTTTTTACAATTGTAGAGTACATTTTGTGTCTACCAGGTAGCAATGCCCCTGTTGAAAGAGTGTTTTCGCATATGAATAAGATATGGATCAGTGAAAAAAAACCAGTTGAGAGTCTCGACTTTGAAATTTATTCTTATAGTAAAGGGTAACATAAATAAATCATGTCGACAATTCCATGCATATTTGAAAACAAAACCTGGTATTTTAAAACAAATCTGCTCATCAGAAAAATATAAAGAAGCAACCCCCGCAACTGCCCAAGATTAATTTTATTTTTGTGTGTTAATTTTTAAACAAACATTAAAAATAAAACAAAAGAAATGTCTGATATTTAGGTTTAATTATGTTATATTTACTTTAGCTTTTAAACGCAAAAACAAAAATGAAAAAAAAAATCCTTTTTTGTTTTTATCCAATTCATGTGAAATAAACATTAATTTCCCATATTTTGAATAATTTATTTTAAAAAATAAAATAATAAAAAAAAAAGAAATAAACATTTGTCCCGCTTTGAGAAGAAAAAATTGTGGTCACCTTACTTCAAGGGCATATTCCCGAAGCTCCGCCGAACAAGAAATTGTATGGCAGGTGGGGGTCTATTCTCACTTCATTTCAAGTTACAACCTATCAAAGTGGGTGACCACTAATTTGGAGGTGTAACCACTTTAAACGCCATAATTACTAAACTAGTGTAGGTAAAAAAATAGTTTTGGACATTTTGGAAAGATAATTTAGTAGAGCATACAAGTTTTAAATAGTTTGGGTACATCTGTGCTGTAACAAAAAAGTTATGGCTCGTTAAACTCAAAATTATGAAAATTTGCTCTTTTTCTTAAAATTTTTACTTAATAAATATTCTGAAATTTTTATCCTTTCAAAATTTTCTAAAAATTATGTTAAGAATCTTTTTTACGTAAGATCAACAGATTTTGTGTTAAAAGCCATTTTTCGTCAAAGAAAAATCAAACAAAATTAAGTGAGAATAATAAACTAACGTAACTATGAGCAATATCAGTTAACAGTTAATTATCGAATATGAAATAAGAATAATTCAGCGTTAATCTTTTTTTTTCAATTTGACATTGTTCCAACTGATCTAAAATCGACATTTTGCTGTGTAAGTGAACAGCCGATTGATAAATTGATCTCCTCAAAATGTATTCAAAACGTGAATTCGCGGAAATAGTATTTGTATACGGGTTCTGCAATGGAAACGCTGCGTTGGCAAGATTGGAGTACCAACGACGATACCCAAATCGTAGAGCCCCATGCATCCAGCTATTCGCTGATACGTATCAGCACCTCGTTGATACCGGGTCAACTGCACCAAAAAAAAACAAGGACGCAGCGGTGGCAGAAGTTGAGGATGAGATTTTGCGTGCTGTGGATGTTCAGGCTTCAGTCAGCCTACTAGCTGTGTTGTTAGAATTTCCCAGAACCAGAATTCACAGGACTCTACAGAGAAATAGATTATACCCTTTCCATATTTTTTTTTTTTTTTTATAATCGGCGCGCGCTAAAGCGGTTTTCGTACCCTTAACATATTCGTACACAGCGCGGGCGAAGGAAATTTAGGGAGGAAGAAAAGACAGGTACCGATGTACATTGTTTTTAAATGTTTACAAGCTATAACGACCAGGAAACACAGAGGTCGGCAGGGCATTCCATAAGCGAGTTGTACGCCTTAGGAAAGAATCACGATGTTTTAGAGTACGTCCGAAAATGGGCTTGAGGGTATACTGATGAGCATTCACAGCGAGGCGGGTGTTACGGTTAAAAGTTTGAATGGGCGGAATGCTACTGGCGATTTCAATGGAGCACTGGTGGTGGAAATAGCGATAAAACAAAGTGAGACAGGAGACATTACGTCGATGTTCGAGGGTATCAATCGATTGACTGATATTAATATCACCAATTAGTTTTATCGCACGGTTTTGAATCCTATCTAGCAGGTGCAGAGATGTTTTAGGAGCACCTGACCAGATGTGGGCATTGTACTCCAGTTTTGGGCGGATAAATGCCTTGTGTATTGTGGCCAGATCAGAGGGGGTCAAATATTTCTTACATCGCTTGAGGACACCTAGACATTTCACTGCATTTTTGGCGACATCGAATATGTGGTCATTCCAACGTAAGTTGTCACTGATACACATACCGAGAATGGAAATTTTATCGGTTTCGACGATGCAAGTGCCATTCATGGATAATGGCTGGGTATTTGAATTTCGCTTTAATGACAGCAGACAGCATTGAGTTTTGGAAGTACGAGTATTAAATTCCACTCGGTTGATAGTTCCCCAATTGGTTATGCTGTTAACATCGGAATTTAATGAGCTTAGCATACGCTGCCGTTCCCGTTCTACAGCCGAAGAGCAGGGGCGTGAGTCCGGGAACAAATATGAAAAGCAGAGAGTACTGTCATCAGCAAAAGAATATATCGGATTAGAAGTAGCAGATAAGAGATCGTTGATGAAAATTATAAAGAGTATCGGAGACAAAACGGAGCCCTGGGGCACACCAGCTTTTATTTTTGAATATCAGACTTGAAACCTTCCACAACAACTTGAATTGAACGTTCCGAAAGGTAATTTCTAATCCATTGAAGAGGGGAGTCGTCGATCCCAAGAGTACGCATTTTCGACAAGAGAGCCTGATGCCAAACTCTGTCAAATGCCTTAGAAATGTCAAGTGCAACTATCTTGCTTTCGCCAGATTGATGCACGCTTTGGTTCCACTTTTCGGTGTGACATGCCATCAAATCACCAGTGGACCTGTTGATGAACAAATACAGAAATTAAACCCTTCGGTAGTGGACGTTGATGGCAAAACTGTCAGCGTTACTCACAAGCTGTTATTCACTATGGTGGATGGGAAAATGTGTAACGCATTAGCCAATAATACCTCCACTCAACGTTGCTTTATCTGTGGTGCAAGCTCTAAAGAATTCAATGATATAGAGAAGATGTTGTCAAAACCTCATAAACTCGATACTTTAGAGTTTGGTTTATCAATATTACATTACTGGATTAGAGTGTTTGAATGTCTGTTATATGTTGGATATAAACTGCCAATCAAAAAGTGGCAAAGCTCGAATACAAAATGAATTCAAAAATCGAATGGGGCTTAATGTTGATCAACCAAAACCAGGGTTTGGCAACGCAAATGATGACAACACTGCTCGGAGAGTTTTTAATAATACAAACCTCGTCTCCGAAATTTTGGGTGTTGACATAGTATTCATTGAAGAATTTCATGCAATTTTAGTGGCAATTTCAAGCGGATATTAAATAAACATTGAAAACTTCAAAAAATTCGGCCAAACACTTTGTAAGCATCTATCCGTGATTTTTTATGCCCCCCACTGTGCACAAACTCTTAATCCATGGATCAGATGTATCGGACAGCTATCTGAAGAAGCTCAGGAGGCGAGAAATAAAGATTTTAAGAAATATAGCGAAAGCTACTCCAGAAAATGTTCCCGGGAGAGGACTAATCAAGATGTTTTTAATTTGATTATTTGTGCAGTTGAAGGTGATGCATCTGATGGCAAATTTGAGAGCGACGATGATTCTTCATTACAAGAATCAATCTTTTAATTTAAATCTTGTCTAAATCCAGCACAGAAATTGTTTCCAGTTTTGAGGCAATTTTGCCCCACTGTGCACCGCCTCTTTGATACCGGGTCAAATGCACCAAAAAAAAAAAAGAGAAGGACGTTCAGACGCAGCGGTGGCAGAAGTTGGGGATGGGATTTTGCGTGATGTGGAAGTTCAGCCTTCAGTCAGCGTCCGTAGACTAGCTGTGCAGTTGGAACTTCTCAGAACCCGAATTTACAGGACTCTACAGAAAAATAGATTACACCCTTTCCATTTGATACCTTTACAGGATTTACTACCAGGTGATGCGCAAAGAAGGGTGGAACTTTGCCAATGGCTACTGCGCAAACAGGCAGAAGACGGGCAACTTCTCAAGAACATTCTGTGGACTGACGAAGCGCATTTCACAAGATATGGTGTTACAAACAACCATAATTTGCACCATTGTGGTCAGATTCCAATCCCCATTTAATACGCACAACATCCTTTCAAAGGTAAGAATTTAATTATTGTAAACAGCTTCTTCAAGATGATGAGAAGAGCGATGTTCTTTCAACAATTTAAAACACCTTGTCACAGTAGCAGCGGGGTAACCGTTCGTTCCTCAACCATACTTTTAACGACCGATGGATTGGTCGATTCCGCCTCAACCCTTGGCCACCCAGATCTGCTGACCTAACACCCATGGATTTTTTTTCGTCTGGGGTGTTATGGTACTATGGACTGGTAGAGCTCCAAGAAAATATTAGTGTCGCTTCAGAAGAGATGAAAATAATTTTGATGACCGTTAATCTGCCATCCGAAATGGTTAAACACGCCTGAAAATGTATTCAAATGGAAGGAAGGTATTGCGAACAATTGGTATAAACATTCCATAAAGAGGTCCTGCTCAGGACCACATAAAAATATCTAAGCGATTTTATGAGTAACTCAATAGGTACGCTTGTTTTCGGCTATTTTTGTTTGACGAAAAATGGCTTTTACTACAAAATCTGTTGATCGTGCGTAAAAAAGTTTTTAAACATAATTTTTAGGAAATTTTGTAAGGATAAAAATTTCATAAAATTTCAGAAAATTTATTAAGTGAAAATTTTAAGAAAAATGCATTTTAAGTAAAAAAATGGAACAGCAAATTTTCATAATTTTGAGTTTAACAAGCCATAACTTTTTTGTTACTACACAGATGTACCCAAACTATTGCACTACTAAATTATCTTTCCAAAATGTCCAAAACTATTTTTGTACCTGTACTAGTTTAGAAATTATAGCGTTTAAAGTGGTTACATCTCCAAATCTCCAATCACCCACTTTGATGGGCTGTAACTTGAAATGGAGTGAGAATAGACCCCACCTGCCATACAAGTTCTTGTTCGGCGGAACTTCGGGAATATTCCCTTAAAGGATTATACTGCTAAACTGGGACACCCTGTATATACAGCTCTTTTTTTTTGTTTTTTTAAATTAGCGCGCTCAAGGGGTTAAGGTATCCTTAAAATGTTTGCACACAGCGCGGGAGGAAATAAAGATAGGTACCGAAGTCCGTTGGTTTTAAATGTCTGAATATTATAATGACTAGGAAATAGAGACCTCAGCAAGGCATTCCACAAGCAAGTTGTTCGGTTTTGGAACGAAATGGGCTTGAGAGTATACTGAAGAGCAATCATAGCGAATCGGGTGTTCCGATTGAAGGCTTGAAGGGACGGACTGCTACTAGCGATTTCTATGGAGTACTGATGGTGTAAATAGCGATAAAACAAGGCGAGGCGAGACCTATGAGTCTTATCACATGGTTTGGAATCCCATTTAGCATTTGTAGACGTTTTCGGCGCACCTGACCAGATGTGTGCATTGTATTCCAATTTTGGGGGGACGAATGCCTTATATATCGAGGCCAGATCAGAAAGGGGAAAAGTATTTCTTACGTCGTTGGAGGAAGCAGCATTCTTGGCGACATCGAATATGTGGTCATTCCAAAGTAAGTCGTCATTGACACACATACCGAGAATGATTTCGACGATGTAAGTGCCATTCATGAATATTGACTGGATGTATAAATTTTGCTTTAACGACACCAGACAGCATTGTGTTTTGGAAGCATTGAATTCCACTCGGTTGATAGTTCCCCAATTGGTTATGCTGTTGATATCGGAATTTAATGAGCTTGACATATGCTGGCGTTCCCGTTCTACAGCCGAAGAGCAGGGACGTGGGTCCTGGAACGAATATGAAAAGCAGGGAGTACTGTCATCAGCAAATGAATATATTCGATTAGAAGTAGGAGACAAGAGATTGTTGATGAAAATTAGAAAGAGTGTCGGAGATAGAACGGAACCCTGGGGCACATTAGCATTTATTTTGTGAATATTAGACTTGAAACCGTCTAAGACAACTTGAATTGAACGTTCCGAGAGGTAGTTTCTAATCCATTGAAGAAGAGAGTCGTCGATCCCAAATGCATGCATTTCCGACAAAAGAGCCTGCTACCAAATTCTGTCACATACTTCATACTTCACATACATCAAGTGCAACTATCTTGCTTTCGCCAGATTGATGCCTTGGTTCCACTTGCCATGCCAATGGGCCTGTTGCTACGAAAACCGTACCGCAGATCAATAAGAAGTTTCCGTGTTTCGAGGTATTTTATGAGCTGACGATTTATCAGCGTTTAAATGACCTAGGAAAAAAGGGACGTAAGTGCAATGGGTCTGTAGGAGGAAAGAGAAGAAGATTCGCCTTTTTTAGGGACGCACTGCACAAATGCTGTTTTTCATCTGCTCGGAAAGAGTCCTAAAGAGTAGGATTGATGAAAAAGCTTACGCAGTGGTTTTGCCAGCGTGCAGGAACACCTCTTCAGAAGAAGGGGAGATATGCCAAGTGGACCAGCGGATGTATGTATGTTGAGACGTTTAAGAACTCCTGCGAAAGTAGATTCGTCCCATTGAAAATTCAACGGACTCAAGTGAAGGCGGAGACAAAGCACAATCTGGAAGTGTTGAGCTCGCCGTAAAGTGTGCAATAAGCAGATTGGCCTTGTCTAAAGAGCTGACAGCTGGAATGTCATTGTAAATGAGCGTTGGGATGGAGAATGGAGCAGAATTTCAGATGTTTTGACAAACGACCAACAGCTTTTACTACCTTTGGGACATTGTAGAATTTTTTGCTTCAACTTTAGCCCTGTTTTTAATATGTTACTTAAATGGTAAGCATTAACTTATTTGGCGAGACAGTTCATAAACACAGCGTTTACGACACTGTCTGTTTGGCAGTTAGTACAATTTTAAATTGTCACCATATGTATGTGGTTCGGCGACTAGTGAGTCGAAAGAGAGTGACATATCTTAGGTTACGTGGAAAATTTGGCTTTTAGAGTTAAGAGCTTATGCATCAAGAGTGAATCGACATCCTCGCGACGCTTTTCCAAAGATCTGAACTGATCTAGGACTGCATTATGCAATGGTCAACCAAGGAGACTGCGTAGACTGAGTCATAGAAATCGAGGTTGGACAACTTCGATTCTAAGAATATGTGTTTTATATCAAGAAAACTATATCTGGATACCATACTCAAAACCGGGGCTAACGAATGTGATGTTTAGAGGTTTCGTGACGCAGGGTGTCAGAGAATTCTTTAAACTTGCGTTTGATGAATACCAGTTCGAGAACCTCTTCGGATCACCTTGTAAGGGGTTGGAGTCAGAAAAAGTGTTTATGGATTTGCATATCATCAGGATAGACAGGTGTATGGGAATTATTTAAAATATCAGCAACATCATTGGATGGTCAGTCAAAATCAATATCAATGAACCAAGGTAACTGCCTTGTGGAACACTCAAATTTGGTTCAGTTAAACAATAACGACAATTGTCCAGGTTCTTTGAGGCAAGACTTATCCAAGAGATTAATTTCGATTGCAAACCAAATGGTTTGAGTTTGACAAGGATTAACTTGCTGACTCCTTTCCTTTATTCCAAGACACATTGTGTACCAACTAGAAACTCAATTAGGTTGTTACTCCTGGTTTTAAGAAATCCATTTGCAAGGATAAATTTGCAATGAAAAAGCATCACATCATAAAGATCTAGGGATGGAAAAATCATTAGACATTAGTGAAGTGCGGATCTGTTTGAGCCTAAAAAGACTTACTAAAGGAATTAGCACAAATGCTTGTTGGGTCTTCAGGTGACATATGGTATTGGGGAATTTTTTTTTCATATTCACAATGCGAATGAACGACATATTTTCAGCTCTCCCGGTATGTTAATAAGAAGAATTGCCGCATATAAGGAGAACCTCAAGTCATTCAGAAAAGACCTTTACATGAACAGAAATTCACTGCATGGCATGGTGTCCTTAGTCCATAATTTTTGAAAACGAAAATCAAATTGCACATACCAATCGATTATTTATGGCACGAAATTGATGATTTTTATCTGGAGGACATGTGGTTCCATTAGGATGCTGCCATGTGGCACAAGGCGAGTGACACAATGAAAGTTTCGCGTGACGGATTTGATGGCTGCATTATCCAAGGTTACGCCATTTAACACAACTGGCCTTGTTTTTGGGGCTACGTGTTTACATCGATCTATGCCGATCAACGTTGAAGGGCTTGCAAGTCATCATTCATCTAGGTACGAGTATAGCCAGGATACAGCTGCAAAAGCTATCCAAAAGTCATCGAACAAGTCATAAAAGTGAAAATATATTAGAACACAGGCTGGTTTCTGCAGGTTTAAGTTGCAAGGGCAAGCAATCTATCGTAGCTTGCAAGCAATCTATCCGAGCTTACAAGCAATGTGGGTTAGCAATCTACGGTACGTAACCAAAATACAAGGTGCGGCAAGATAACTTCCTTATTTTAAATGAGCTCTCTGAAGCTGATGAGAGTCCCAGGCTGCCGTGCGTGGTCTTAGGATCTTAAAGTTTTGTTAACTTGTATTGCAGTCGTCATCATGATGGAGTAATGAGCAGCGTGCGTTGGCCTTAGAGGCCAATTTTACCAACAGGCAGCCATTCGCTAGTTTCAAGCCCGAGCGCTTTCTGAAATCGCTTCAATATTGCGCCATTGGGTCCAGTCCCGGACCAGAAATCAATTCTTTTCTGGGTCAAGGAAACTGGTTCTGTGCCAAAAAAAAGGAACTGGACGAGCACGTTCCATCACAACTTTTTGATAACATCAAAGCAGTAAGAGTTGCAGTTTTGCGATCCCCGCGGCGTTCGGCGCACATTTATGGGTCTGCTTTTAATGAAATGAACTTAGGGGACATATGGTTTCAACTGGAAGGACCAACGGCCCATACCTCAATGGCATCGATGGCTATGTTTCGAGAGCACTTTCCATGGCGCCTCATCTCACTGAAGAGTGATTTGGAGTGGCCGACGCGTTCACCCGATTTGACCCCTTGTGACTTATTTTTATAGAGGTATTTGAAACCCGTGTCTATACCAACTCTGGATCACCTGAAAGTGCAATAAAGTCCAAATCGAAGTGGAAATAAAATCCAAACAACAAATACTCGTACGAGTGGCGGGAATTAGTTTTCAAATTTATTTTTGTATTGTAAATTTGTGAAAAAAAGGGTGCAGTTCGCACCCACTCAAAATCCTACAGTGACCCCAATCAGGAGGGTTGCAGTGGGGCAGCATACCCCCATACATATCCCACTGTTATATATAAACATATATATATTATATCCACAATGCATAAACACAGATGACAAAAGAACTGAGAGATAGTCATACTTCTAGAGAACAAGCTTTAGATGACTCTCTGTTCGTTTCAGCTGGGGACTAACTAAAAAAAATCAAAATAAATAGGATTCTCCAATTGATCTATTGAAAGCGGCACCAAAAGCGGTAAAGACGCAAGGTAAAAGTCAAGTTTTTGGGCTTGCAAATGTTCTTCCGACATTGACTCGAAGCAGTAAGATACAGATGCGACTTTCCCGGACTCCAAGATACCAAAGAAATGAGCTGTTATGTTGTCTGAAGCAAGAGACTTTGAAAACATTTTGTGGTCAAATCGGCCAAATCCAATACTGGCAGCTTCTAGCTCAGAATACAAGTGGTACTATGGTCAGCAAACCATCCGTGGTGGGGCAATTGAGAAATGCCAACAAGTGTATAGAGAGAAACAGGATCTGTTTAGAGCAGGGTTTATGAGGAGGATGAGACTGAATTGCAAATTCTCATCAGAATTATTGGGCTTATCAAAAAAAAGGAGGCCATGAAGATGAGCTATTGAAGAAAAACGGAAGTTTCGGTGAAAGTTAAACGGATTTATACCAAAACCGAACAGAAACGTTTCTAAATAGGAGTCTACTTGCATTTTCAAGCCGAAGGATAGTATACATAGAAATCATAATTTCTAAACTGGCAATGCAAACATACAATGATGTCAGAATATAAGGAGTGTATGGTGCTGACGAGATGAAAAATAGACACAGAAATTAGGGAATAACTGACTAAAAGAGCCTCCTAGCTAGCGTTTTTACTTTATAAGTAATAAATTTTCCTTATAAGCGAGATTTGGGAGAGGTTCTGCAATTACGTATTGTCGGTAGCACAATCAGCAAATCGACGGTCGAACTAATCAACCAAAATGAGTGCGCAATGGCGTACAATTTTCAACCCGTCTTATTTTGCGGTTGGATTTGGGCCTACATTCGTATAAGATTGTGCTGACGCAAGACTTGAAGCCGGACGACCATAGACAACGCAGTGAGTTGCCTAATTAGGAGCTGGAAATCTTGGTCGGAGATCTGGATTTTGGCCAAAAAATCATCTTCTCGGTCGAGGCCCATTTTTGGCTCAGCGGCTATGTCAACAAGCAAAATTACCGTTATCGGAGCGAACATAATCCACAAGTGTTCGACCAAGCATTGGCGGCATCTTCGGACCTTACTTCCATCGGGGCCCCCGCCCAATTATCAAGGCTTCGCCCATTAATGACGTTGTCTAATAAAAAGCGGGGGCAGAGCATATTACTGGTCTTATCGTAAACATCTTCAAATTACAGCCTCTGAATGGTTGCTACGATTTGACCAATTACATGTTGCCGGTCATAGGTCTTGTTGGCGGCTGGACCACCGGTAGTTCATACCAGGACTTAAATCACGGTACCATGGGAGTCAGGAGCCCCCCGGATTTCGGTCCGGGCCTGACTTGTTAGAGGTAGGCCCCCTTGTGGGAGCGTCATGGTGGCTGTGGTTTAAACCCCAATCGCGGGTACGGGTATTCCTTTGGTTTAGCCCATTGTAGAGTTGATAATAAAGTACTGCCTCCAACACAAGTTCTGCTTTGGTATTATATATAAGCGATTATTATAAGCGATGGCAAGGCGTATCCTTGCTCCCTATGGATATATGGGCATCTCGTAAACATAAGGTCTTAAATGACAGGTGGTTTACGTTAAAAATCCAGGAACGTTCTTACTTCCTTCGAAATGAGGAAGGATACACAGTTACCGTGAATGGTCTCAGATATAGAACGATGTTAATCGACTTTCTGCGGTCAAAACTCGACAACACCGATATATCTGAGGTTCCAACAAACCGGTTCTACAGGCCATACAAGCGACGCAACGCTCGAAGTTGTGAAGGTGAAATTTGCAGACTGGGTCATCTCACAGCGAGCGTTCATCAATTGACTGCCGCGATCATACGATTTGACCCCACTCGATTATTTTCTCTGGGGCTACGTCACGTCCTTAGTCTACTCTAACATGCCAACCACTTTGGACGAGCTCGAGGTCAACACTCGACACGCTATTGCCGGATAACGCCGCATATATTGGACCGACCGCTGCTTGAAGCACTATTAGCGAAGGCGAAGCGGCCATTTGAATGATGTGGTATTCCACACAATTTTGGCATGAACGTAGCTTCAAAATAAAGCCAGAACCAATTTAAAATCTCACACATTTGCTGTTTTCTCTGCCAGTAAGGCAGAGTCAAACTAATGCAGGAGCTAGGGGTTACGCTGGTCGGCGAGATACCAGTTATGGCAGAATAGCTATGGCGCTTGAGCCAATATTGAGGTACAGTAATGGAGTATAGTTATGGACATTCTACTGACTAAGCTGTTATATTTTTAGATTATTAAATAAAGGTATTAGTTCGCCAAGGGAAGTGAGGCAGGAATGGCGTGGAAATCATCGAGAGACTTACATCATTCTGTAGCAGAAGGCTTCGCAGCTACGAAGATGTTTTACAATATATCAGAAACCATTCAAATACCAGTCTTAGTCCACTAAGCTGAATTCTGCAATTACATTCTGGAAAGACACTTTATGAAAGACAACTTTATTGGCTGGATTCGATGGACGGATGATGCAATCACTAATTTCCACAATTTACATACCTGAGCACCACGTAAACCCCACTCCTTGCATAACGAAGCTTTTCAGCATAACTTCAACTTCAGTGGGAAGACATATTAGTTAACAAGCTGATAGGAGCTTATCGACTTCCGCCAAGATTTAATTCCAATATCTACCTGAGGATATTAGGTGATTCACTACCGGCAAAAAAGACATTGCGCACCACCAGGATGGCGCCCCGCACACTTTGGCCATGCAGTTAGGAAGGGATGCACCCATTTTATGGCCCCCAAGGTTTCCGGACTTGGCTCCAATGGACTTCAGGGACATTATTACTTATTAGAAATAATAACATTGGATGACTCGAACTATAGGCAGCTGCGAGATTCCGAGAACAATTGGAAACAATGGGCATTGTTAGAGCCTTTCAATGGTTTGCCCTTTCAACAATTGATATGATACAAAGTTTGATGAAAAAAAATTAAAATAAAAATGCGCAGTCAATATTTGTATCTTTCAATTTAATGGGTCGTATCTTGAAAACTACTAAGTTGAGATGAAATAACCTGATTTTTTGTCTGTTTTTCAGTACCAGGCACACGTTTGAAAGTTGTGGGAGATAACTAGATATTTAAAAAAAAAACATACAATCAAGGAACCTCCTCTTAAAGCATTCAACACATTATCCGGAAAACCCTGTGTCCTCGTAGATAGTTTTCCATACAGTTTTCTAATGATTGGGTAGAGTTATAAAAGTAGAATAAATCCAAAAGAAAGGACTCTCCTCCCACTTCTTATCAATTATGTGAGATTAGGAGCACGAAAGACATCAGATATTAAAATTGGGTTTAGCATAAGATATGCTAGATTTAAGATTTTCCGGTGCTCGGGTACAGGAGACACGATTTATACAATAACATAGGAAGTCGAAAAACACGCACAGTAATGAAATGCTACTAAAGGCAGTCAAAACAAACCTATAGGCATGGCCTACGGATAATCTGCTTGTTTTCAGAGAGCAACAAAATTTAAATTAACATCAAACTGCAATTCTGCTACGGTGGCCGTGGTGTAGTGGTACTAGCAATCGCTTCTCACTCGGAAGGTCAAGGTTCGAATCCTAGCCACGGCAAGTTTTCATTTGTGCAATTGGAACTCAGTCAGAAAAATCTGCGTGTGAAGGCATAACACTGACATGTAGATTTGGCTGTTGTATTGTAGGGTTTTCAAGCACAAAACAACCGTTAAAATTCACAATCTCACCATTCCGAGCGAAGAAAATCTCTCAGTCCTATTCGGACTCCCACCCCTGGGGAGTCAATATCGAAACCAAACACACCTCAGTTTCAAACCACTACATCACAAACTTTCCTTTCTCCTCCTTCTATCTTTCCGCCCGCGCCCTGGCAACAGTATAAGGGTATTCATAACCCAGATTCAGAATATCGTGTTCGTTTTACGATCGTTTGTGATTTGAATGCGACATGAAATGAAACACGTGCCGGCGAAAGCGGTCGATTTGATTGGCGAAAAATATCCCGACGAAAATCCATGCAGTGTGCGATACTTTCTATAAAGCGCGAACATATTCATGTTCTAATGTACATCCGTGCAGCAGAGGTACTGGATTTTGGACGTACTCTAAAATATCTTGATTCGTTCCCAAGACGTACAACTCGCTTATGGAATGTCCTGCCTAGCACCTTATTTCCTAGTCATGACAACCTTCAAACATTTAAAACCAACGTTCATCGGTACATCTGTTTCTTCCCTCCCTGATTTTCTTTCGCCCGCGCTGTGTGTAAGCATTTTAAGGATACCTTAACCCCTTGAGCATACCCCGGATTTTGAATCGTATCTAGTCAAAGCAGAAAGGTTATAGGGCGGACTAGACCAGATCTTGACAGTGTTTTCTAATCTTGGGCGGATAAATGACATATACAAGTAACATATATTGAAGCCAAAACTCAATGAGTAAAGAGCTACTTACATAGGCTGCAGAAACTTAGACAATTGTCAGAGTTTTTGCGATGTCGGGTACATGGTCATCACAACCTCGTCATTGGCAAATACCCCGAAAATGCAAATTTTCTCGGCTTCGAAGATACAAATACCATTCATGGATAAAGGTTGGGTTTCTAAATTTTGCTTTAACGGTATTTGACAGCACTGTGTTTCTGTATTTCGGAAGTATAATATTAAATTTCAATCGGATGGCAGTTCACCAATTAGTTATACTACTAGAGTCGGTTCCTCTGTCATTCCCGTTTTATATACTCGAAGACCAGAGACTTGAGTCCGGAAATATGAACATAATTAGCAGACAACAAATCATTAATGAAATTTAAAAATAGTGTCGGAAACAAAACAGAGCCCTGGGGCACACCAGCATTTTATTTTGTAAACACAAGACTTAAGACCGTTCGAAACGACTTAATTGGAACATTCCGCAAGGTAATTTCTAATTTACTGAAGAAGGGTTTCATCTATCTCAAGTGCAGAGATTTTCGACAAAAGAGTCTGATGTCGAATGATTGGGAATAATACGAGTATATCAACTGCAGCTATCTCAAATCATCAGTGGGCCGGTTGCTATAAAAACCGAACTGCCGGTTGGTGGTTTATTTAACGATTCCACGACTTTGGAAAAAAAAAGCGACATAAGTGCAATGTGTCTAAAGGGGGAGAAAGGTAAGAAGACTCACCATTTCTGACAAACGGGATGGACAAACGATATTTTTACTTTTCGAATGGATTCCTAAAGAGTGGGATGGCTGCAAAGTGTGCGACAAGCACATACAGTATTGTGCAAAACCTAAGCAACCATCTGATATCGATATTTCACAGTAAATTTTTTAAACTTTCTGCTATACTATTGGGTCTATAACTTAATTCGTGAGGTTTGCTAAGAGATGCCGTAACTTGTATTATTCCATTGGAACATGCGTTGGAAGGCTACTGTCATTGTACGTCATTTCAGTGTATGTCATTCATTTGAAGTGTAAACAACAATAATTTTTTTTCACTCAAATATGTCGAACTTCGTGCCTGAAAAAGTGTTTTTGCGGGGAGTTCTTCTTCATGAAGAAAACTGCTGCCGAAAGTCATCGTATTTTGGTGGAAGTTTATGGTGAACATGCGCTAGCTGAGCGAACGTGCCAAAAGTGGTTTGCACGATTTAAAAGTGGTGATTTTGGCTTGGAAGACGATGAACGTCCTGGGCAGCCAAAAAAGTTTGAAGATGAAGAACTGGAAGCATTACTCTATGAAGATTGTTGCCAAACACAAGAAGAGCTCGCAGAATCTTTGGGTGTCACTCAAGCAGCCATTTCAAAGCGTTTAAAAGCAGCTGGATATATTCAAAAGCAAGGAAATTGGGTTCATCATGAACTCAAGCTGAGAGACGTCGAAAGGCGGTTTTGCATGTCCGAAATGCTGCTGGAACGCCACAAAAGGAAGTCATTTTTGCATCGGATTGTTACTGGTGACGAAAAATGGATCCATTACGATAACCCCAAGCGCAAAAAGTCATATGTGAAATCTGGCCAACCAGCCAAATCAACGGCAAAGCCGAATATCCATGGAGCGAAGGTAATGCTCTGTATTTGGTGGGATCAGATGGGTGTGCTGTATATGAGCTGCTAAAACCGGGTGAAACCATCAACGGACAACGCTACCAAACACAATTAATCCGTTTGAAGAGAGCAGTGGCCGAAAAACGCACGGAATTATGCGACCAGACACAATGCAATAATTTTCCATCATGACAACGCTCGGCCCCACGTTGCTATTCCGGTTAAGAACTATTTGGAAAACAGTGGATGGGAAGTCTTACCCCACCCGCCTCATAGCCTAGCCCAGACCTTGCCCCTTCTGACTACCATTTGTTCCGGTCGATGCAGAACGCGCTCACTGAAATACGGTTCACATCAGAGCAGAATATCAAAAATTGGCTTGATTCATTCTTGGCTGCCAAGCCGGCGCAGTTCTTTTGGGATAGGATCCACAAATTGATAGAAAGATGGGAAAAAGTCATAGCTTCAGATGGGCAATACTTTGAATAATACTATTGTACATGTTTTTCTTAAATAAACGTTCAAATTTTGAAAAAATTTTTACGCGAAATTACCTTTCCAATGGTATAAGTATCATGCTAGTGGGTTGAGTAGAACGGTGTATAAGCGTACGACAGAAATGGTCAGCACGTATTTATATATAGTTTTCAAAATATACTCTTAAATACATCATTCGATATTCATTTGTTTTTATTTGGTGTGGTAGAAGGTTTAAAAAATTTACTGTGAAATGTTGATTTCAGATGGTTGGTTAGGTTTTGCACAACACTGTAAGCCTTATCCTAGCAGCTGGATTGTAATTATAAATAGGCACTGGAATGGAGTATGGGGAAAGATTTTAATATTTTTGAGGAACACAACAAGAGGACAATAATATGGTATTCTGACACATACGAGAGTCGTAGAAATTAAAGATGACAAAGGTACTCGTATAACGAAACTTTAAAACTTTTGATCAGCAATTATATATTGTGAATACACTTCTCGGATCCAAGTCAAAGATAATAAAGGAATGCTCCTAGAACTCATCATGTGGATTGTTTAATCCACTGTTGTTAGCAGATTTACAAATTTCAAATCCTCAGTTAAGTACTCGTACACCTTAACCTATTGCTTATTCCTGGTTAAAACTTTCGTAAACTTTAACATAAAGATAAAACGTAACAACGAACAAAATGAAAAATCAAAATTAAACTTATCGCCTTAGTTGGCAGTTAAAACTACGAGTACATATGTATGTATGTATGTATCTATATGCATCTATATAAAAGGAAAAAGGAAACGTGCTGGCAAAACTCTTAATACGTGTATTTATGTGCCGCAGCCAGACAGCGATAGAGCCATTCTCAGCTATTCAGCCATTCAGTCAGTTTAGCCAGCCTTTGGAAGCTTGTTATCATTACTTTTAGCCACATGTACGAGCATAGGTATATGTATAACGGTATATATGTAGATATAATATCATATAATACGTAATGCGATAATCCAAGTGATTTTGCGGGAATAAGTTTGGTAGCCTTATTTCAAATGTGTGTTAATACAATGTACCAGCAAATACATACATTACATCAAACTACTACCGTTACAGGAAGTTCATTTGAGCATCCTTTTAATGTTTTTTTTTGTTGTTTTGTTTCTGTTTCTGTTTCTGTTGCTGTTGCTGTTGCTGTTGTTTTTGTTTTTGTTTTTTTGTTTGTTTCTTTTGTACGGATACGGATACGGATACGGATACGATATAACTATTTACAAGTGAGATTAAGTTGTACAGGTTATTTGCTCTTTGATAGACTTACCCCTACGTGTGTCATTATCTTTCATTCTCTGTGTGTAGTGGGCACATTCAACACAATCCAGTTAAATCTTGTTTATTGGTTTTTGTTTATAATTTTTTTCTTTCTTTTTTTTTTAATTTTTTTTCTTATTCTGTTATTGTGGGAGGATGGGTGGGCGTGGTAATTAAATCAAACGAAACACTTCATAGGGTGCAGGCGAAAAACTGTTTTTTTTTTTTTTGTTCAGTTTACAAGTATTGTTTTTTATATATTTTTTTTTTTTTTTGACACGAATTACAATAAATAAAATGTAAATTATGTTATTCACAGGAAATAAATTTAATAAAAAAAAAAAAAAAACATAAATAAACAAATTTATAAGAATATGCATGCAAGAATTGGGGAGGTTGGGATGTTAATGAGACAAGTGATTAGAGAGACAGAGTTTTGAGAGAGTGAAAATCTAAATGAGTTTAAGGACTTGTGTGACAGACACACTTGTCACATAATTCAGTCGGTTGACATGGAAGACACGGAAACGAAAACGAAAACCAAAACGAAAACGTCAACAAAACATGGACATATATGAACATGAACATGAACATGAACACGAACACGAACACGAACACGAACACATACGAATAATAGAGTAGAGTAGATAGGAAAGAACTAGGATGTGAACGCTACCCTCTCGGTTCTATAAGTATGTAACGTACGGTTTTATTTTTTCTTTATTTTTTTTCTTTCTATTTTTCATTTCTTTTCAGGTAATTTCGTGTGAACAAAATGAACACAGAAACACGAGTAATGCAGGAAGTAAAACGTATAGGTGTTGGGAAGGGAGGGACGAATATGGAAAACAGGAAACACTTACCCAGGCCTTCTGTCGCGTGGTGTCGATGGCGGTGTGCATGGTGAGCTTGTTTCGCTAAATGAGCTGCCTAAGGATGCAGTTTGTCGCTTTTTTACGGCAAGCAGCAAATTAAGGGTTGATCTACTTAGGCTCGGTTTGATTGTCTGTAATGAAATTGAATAGGAAACGATTAGATTCTTTTTTTTTTTTGCTCCCTTCTTCTATTTTTACGAGTTGATTGTTTTTTGTTTTGAGGACTTAGGAGGGCTTTTATACTTACACTAAAGCATGGACCTCGTAATTCACGTAAGTCGATATTACGAAAGAGATCACATAGCACCAATTCCTCCACTGAAGGGCATTGACCTCCTGGCGGATCAAATATTAAGCCTAGGATTTCCAAGATCTAGAATAAAAAAAAATTGTTTCAATGTATCCTTTGTGTAATTGGAAAATAATTTGTATGGTCCTGGTGGATGGCAGGCATTAGTATAGATAAATGACGCTATGTTAGGCATACTTTATGCCGCGAAACACCCTCTGAAAATTTGTCTAAATATTGTGAGTCACTTACGCCAAGGAAAAGCAGATATCAGATTTTTTCCAGAAGTTTTTGTGCGATGGGTTCAATTCCCAGGCGCATTAGTGGGTTAACTATAATTAGATGTGTGATTGCTTTTCCTAATCACATTTCAGTATCAAATAAACAAACTCTCTGAGGACTGTTCTCAATAAAAAAAAATCTGAATCCCGGTCTGGAACAGAATACATAAGCGCTGATAGGACTTCTAGGGTTGAAGAGCAACTGGTGAGCCCAAGCATTAGCGAAGTCTTAAGCGTTTGCGTGACACTTTTAGATGAGCATAACGTGAGTAAAGAAACCCTTTGTTAGTCCAGGATCAAAAACAACCAATTAACCAGGCCTTCTTTGTCGAAGCCCGAACTTTGCAAAATAACACAGAGCTGTCACATCCTAGAACGACTTGGTAAGAAAGCGAAATCAGATTGTACCTCAATAGAAAGGAATTTCTTCTCCTGGCCCAAGCAGAACCTATGGACGGCCTAGGTCTTCTAGACGAATCTTGCCACCATAACACCTGTCGATAAGTAGAGACTCGAGTCGACCTGAGATATTATTAAGAATATGAAAATGGCCGCATATGCCTGCACGCTAACAATTTTGCACGAGATATCCAACGGTGGAAAGCTTTTTTATTGCGCTAAAAAACAGTTTCGTAGTTGAGGTTCTCAATATGTACGACTTCGATGAGTAAATCACCTATGACAAATGGCAAATTATAGAGTGCTGCTTATCAAAGGGACCTTGTCAGTGTTACAGAGTCTATTCAAAAAGTGTCGGAGCTAATTAAAAAAAAAAAACGAGTTAGGACAAACCTTTTTATTCCATTTTCAACTCTTGGAAAGCCGTCGAGATATCCTCTTCTGGAATGCTTCGTAGCACCCTTATCACATTTCGTTAAGAAGCTTCCACATCATCAAAACGCTTTTCTTTTATGGCGGCCTTCAGCTTAAGGAATAAAATAAAATGTCGAGTATAGTAGGTGAATGATCACAGCAACTGGTTTTTTTTTTTTTTAGAAATTTTCACAGCATCCTCTGGTCCTCGATTAACGTTGTTCGCAAATGTTTTTTTTTTTTTGACAAGATTATGCTTCCCCTCTATATCCTTCTGGGAGGAAGATGCTTTCATGGATTTCAAGTTAATCTATTGTTCACAGATGGATATGAAACCGACAGCGGGGTTGGTGGCGGTGTTTTCTCAGATAAGCTAAATCCAAGCCTCTAAAAACAGTTTTCCAAATCACTGTAGCCTATTCCAGACGGAAATTTTGGCAATTAAAGAAAAAGGTTGAAGAAAAACGCTATATCTGCAAAGGATATCCCCATCTTTTCGGATAGTCGGGCCGTTATCAAGTCCCTGGGCTCAGTCTCCTTCAATTCTAAAACCGCCCTTGAATCCCGATCATCTCTTACGGAAATGGCAGAGCAGTCCAACCTTCACCTTTGTTGGGTGCCGGGGCACAGACACATTCCAGGGAATTGCAGGGCCGACGAAATCCCCAATATTGGAGCCACTCTATCTATTCTACCGGAAAAGGGTAGCATAGGTATACCAGTCGCTACGTGCAAATTAATACTAAAGCTGTATGCCAATAGAGGAACAGACCTTAGGTGGACTGTTGGACCAATATGTCTAGCGACTAAACAGATCTGGCCAAAGCTAGATCCGGATCGCTATCTGATCCTGATCCATCTAAATAGGAAGCATCTCAGCGCCATCATAGGTGTCATCACTGCCTCATAGGTAAGCACGCAAGACGGCTTGGCGCCTTTACAAATTATTTCTGTAGGAGCTGCATGGATGAGGAGGGAGAGGAGAAAATATTCCACTTTCTCTGTACATGTCCAGCTCAGAGAAGAAAACTTCACTTAGGAGCTTTCTTCTACAATGACTCCAACGATCTAAAAAATATAGACGTAAACAGTCTCCTAAGCTCAAATTGGTTCCATGAGTAGGAGGATCACAGATCTACGTAGCATCACAATGGCACAACAGGCCTAAGTGGTTCGTCTTTCCAACCCCCACTTTTACCTACGTACCTCCAGAAATATTAAATTGTACATTTTAACAGTGGCTCATGCATTAAAAGACTGTGTGAGGTGCACGCGCTCAAAATTCTTGTCCGTAATGGAAGTAGAGGGACACTCTTCTCTTCTTTTCCATCTGTTAGACTCAAGACACCTGACTGAACAAATATGGTAATATATTGATCATCTTCACTCTATAGACTCCTTGAGAGCTATATTTATGATATTCCGCTGCTCAAAAAAGAACAGGATTCCACGCCTTATTTACCAGACCCAGATTACCCTATCTACACAAAATGAGGCTATGACGGAAGACTCATAGTCCCTCAATAAAATTTACCACAAAAGTCCTACTCTTTCCCTCTCCTCTCGGCCTCACTCATCCACATTCTTTTCCGAGGTTCTTCAAAATCATAGAAGGGTGATGGGTCAATCAGCCATTGGTCCATCCTCGTAGTATCTTGAAGGATCAACCACAGCAGGTAGGACGGACGGTCCGCTGAAGTAATTATTTGGAGGAAGCGCGAGACCAGCGTCCAACGTCGTAGTGAACAAGAGCTATTCACAAAGTTGTCGACTCTTGCCCTTGTGTTGTGTTGTCTTTCCTATCGGGTAGTTCCCTTAGCCTTAGAAGACATCTCCGCTCCACCATAGTCTCTCCTGCCCGATCCGCTTTTTGCCCCACCCATTCACTTTATGGCCGTTGTCTCCTTGGAGAAGTATATTAGCGGGAAGAATTGGTGGATTCTTGAACTCTGTCTTTCTGCTTCTATGCTTGTCGGAGGAGACAACCAATAGATACATGAGAAGAAGACACAGGAGTTTCGGTAGAGTGATGGACGGTCACAGCTCAACGCTGTACGTCAAGAGCCAGATTGACGATCTGGAACCCTCTGCGTATAATAAATATATAAAGCCACAGAACCAGGTGGATTGCCACAGACGCTCTATTGGTCGACGCACGGTCAACACCTTAAAAAAAAATTAAAAAAATTAAATGAAATAAAATTGTAACAAAAAAAAGTTGTTGTAAAGAACTGACCCCTAGTTGCGCGCCCCTCGCCGGGATGTCTTCGTTTAGTTTTTCATCGGGCAGCACTCCAGATGTAGAATTCCCCCTCCTCTGCCCGTCTCATGATTAGTTCCTTGTTTCGTCCTCACTGTACGCCACCCGATCACTATCAGAAACGGATAATGATTAGGATGTATAATGCGAGTAGGCCATACATATATTGTTGGTAAATTATCTTCTTCCTTTTTTTATCTTTTGGGAAGGACTGGTGTTGCATTCAGACTGAATGCAACCCCAATGAACGATCGTAAAGGGAAATATTAGCTCGGTCCAAAGGAATATCCCAACTTTGGAGGAAATTTCCCCAGATTTGGGAAATAAGAAAGAAACACGAATGTGTGGGTGTGTGAGGGAGTGGTAACAACGGAGGTCCAATGCACGGTGGCACACTTCAGCAAATTTGCAGAGCTCTGCCCACAAAGACCAAAATTGGCCCGTTGCACTCATCTGAACGGATGTATGAATGTGTACATAGGTGAGACCTACAGTTTCAGCTAATATCGGTGGGATAGGGTTAATCACTTCTTGGTTGACCATCAAAAAGTAAAGAACAAAAAAACTTTTAACAAAAGAAAAGCAAAATAAAAGGAAGAGAAAATAAAAGAAAAAAGTACGAGAGTCTTTGACAAAAGGATAGGATATACCAAAAGCGAGGAGGAAACACAGACGAAGTCAGGACTGACGGGACAGGCAGAAGCACAGGAAGTAGCATTATTTATTCGAGACACTTTCACCTCGCGTTACCCTGGCGAATCCTTTTTATAAAAAAAAAAGTAAAAAAAAAAAAAAAATTTTGCGACCGATCCGTATCGGGTCCGCAACTAGCGGTCCAATCTTAGTTGTACCTTCAGTACCACTGTATGAAGTACAGTTTGTGATTGCCGCCTACTGGCTTTTACGATCTACATATTGTTTTGCCAACCCTCCGCAAATAAAGCGTTCTTTTATAAAGTGACAAAAAGTTTATAGTCTATTTTTTTTAACAGAATATTGTGCGGTAACCCTCTGCGATTTGTTTGCTGCATTCGGTTTTGCACTTCCATTTAAGGCAAAAAGTGCATGGCGCCTAACATTTATTATTCTTTGTATTGTTAATTCGTGAGGTTTTTTTTTCAAAATTTGAACGTTTATTTAAGAAAAACATGTACAATATTATTATTCAAAGTATTGACCATCTGTAGCTATGACTTTTTCCCATCTTTCTATCAATTTGTGGATCCTATCCCAAAAGAACTGCGCCGGCTTGGCAGCCAAGAATGAATCAAGCCAATTTTTGATATTCTGCTCTGATGTGAACCGTATTTGAGTGAGGGCGTTCTGCATCGACCGGAACAAATGGTAGTCAGAAGGGGCAAGGTCTGGGCTAGGCTATGAGGCGGGTGGGGTAAGACTTCCCATCCACTGTTTTCCAAATAGTTCTTAACCGGAATAGCAACGTGGGGCCGAGCGTTGTCATGATGGAAAATTATTGCCTCGTGTTTGGTCGCATATTCCGGGCGTTTTTCGGCCACTGCTCTCTTCAAACGGATTAATTGTGTTCGTTAGCATTGTCCATTGATGGTTTCACCCGGTTTTAGCAGCTCATAATACAGCACACCTATCTGATCCCCCCAAATACAGAGCATTACCTCCGCGTTTTGCCGTTGATTTGGCTGGTTGGCCAGATTTCACATATGATTTTTTGCGCTTGGGTTGTCGTAATGGATCCATTTTTCATCACCAGTAACAATCCGATGCAAAAATGACTTCCTTTTGTGGCGTTCCAACAGCATTTCGGACATGCAAAACCGCCTTTCGACATCTCTCAGCTTAAGTTCATGTGGAACCTAATTTCCTTGCTTTTGAATATATCCAGCTGCTTTTAAACGTTTTGAAATGGCTGATTGAGTGACACCCAAAGATTCTGCGAGCTCTTCTTGTGTTTGGCAACAATCTTCATAGAGTAATGCTTCCAGTTCTTCATCTTCAAACTTTTTTGGCTGCCCAGGACGTTCATCGTTCGCTCAGCTAGCGCAAGTTCACCATAAACTTCCACCAAAATACGATGACTTTCGGCAGCAGTTTTTTTCATATTAAAGTAATGAAGAAGAACTCCCCGCAAAAACACTTTTTCAGGCACAAAGTTCGACATATTTGAGTGAAAAAAAATTATTGTTGTTTAAGATTCAAATGAATGACATATACTGAAATGACGTACAATGACAGTAGCCTTCCAACGCATGTTCCAACGGAATAATAACAATGGAATAATACAAGTTACGCCATCTCTTAGCAACGACTTAACGAATGAAGTTATAGACCCAATACCATTAAGTGTTTCTTGGAAATATCTACTTCCCTGAACCCACCCCAGCTGAGCAGTCACTTGGTTCAGCAAACAATTTGCTGTCATTGCAAATTTCCCCCCAGGGCATTTTTTTTTCTTCGATAACCAAGTGACAGATCGTCACACAGATCTTAGCCACCAATCATGTTGTTCGGTTTTTTTTTGTTGTAGCATGCATTCGGTTTTCGCTTTTTTCTTGTGTTTTTTTTTTATTTTGCCGGCAGCCCGGCAATTGAAACTACCTAGATAATTTACTTTAGATCGGGGAAATTGTGCAACAAAGTGAAGCCCGAATGAACGCCCTGTGCTACCAGGAGGAGGTTTCCCAGAGCCCAGATAGTAAATGTTTGAGGATATAAAAAACCCTAGACTTTTGTAATCTGGAAATTTTCTAGGCTTCTGTCATTAAACAAAGCCATTCTGTGGGTATTTAGCCATAAAGATACGCCTAACATTAAAAGAATTGTATATTACAAGGACAAGGACTGCGTGTAGTCGAGAAAATAATCAATTCCAATTTTATTGCATCAAAAACATTTATTTTTCACAGGTTAAATTGATATAGAACTCAACTTACGCTTGTTAGTGTTAGAGTTGTAAACTTTAACTTCTTTATTCCTGTGATTCAGCTGGATTCTCAGCCTTGATCTGTTGGATTAGACGTACAACATTTCTCAAATCTTTACGAAGGATTTCTGGCATTTCAGACAATTTCTTATCACTCGTAGTGTAATCATAAATACGATTTAAATCCTCAGCAATAAGTGCAAGCATTTGCGTATTATGAGCCAATCCTGGCAAATGTTCCCTCACTTTTTGGCGACACTCGAAAATTTCTTTGAATTTCATGCATGGGATTTCAATGCACTTATCAATTTGAGCTATTATCGGATCAATCAATTCCATCAAAGTAGGAGCGATTTTTTGTGCTTCTTCCACCAAATGTTCACCCTGTGTATAAATATTGTCCATCATGTCGCTCAAGGTCTGCGTATTGCGATTGAGGTACTCATCTATCAGCTCATTGACTTTAGCTGACCATTTGCTTTCATCAACTTCACGATAGATATTCAAATTATCGAATATCGTGTCGAATTGGTTCTGCATATTTCCAAGGAAATAAGTATATCGGTTGGTAGCTGTAGCAATATTGCCAGCAATCATTGTTAGATAATTTATAGTTTGGTAAATCCTTGAGAGGAATCCGAAGGAAATCCCATATTTTGGAGCAAATCGGACGAAGGCACCTGCCTTGAAGGCCACTCGATCCAGATCGGTTGGATTATGTAATTGCGAAACCATTTCGCTGGTAAGATTGTTTACATCCTTCGAAAAAGACCTAACTTCGGATATCGCCACTTGATCGTCGGCGTTGACATGGTTAAGGGTAACCACCAAGCATATAGCTCCGATGATAGCAAGAATTTTCATCTTTCAAAAAAACTTAGAAAAACAACAGAGGGAAAATATCGAAACGACTTGACTGGTTTAACTAATTTTGAAATGGATCTGCACAATTCTTTTATAGTATCTCACATGTATTGATTACTTGGTGTTATCGCTGTTAAGTAAGAGCTCGAGATAAGTGGTTGTAACTATGAATTTGTTATCGATGAGCGATGATTCAGAATGAAGAAGTGCAGCAGGTAATGCACGTCGAAATTAATTGAACTTCACGCCCTTGTTAGTTGTGTTGATTTTAACAAGTCCTTGTGGTTTAATCTTTAGTTTAAAAACAAAATACAAATCTTCAAGTTGCACTTGTAAAAGCAAGATCTTTCCAACGATTACTCAACAGGTTTAGGTTTTCTAGAGATTTCCAGTGGTTTTTGACTTTGTTGGGACTTACTCATTCAAGGTTTGCGGTGATTAATCAACATTTTGAAAATGAATTGCTAGAGTTATTAAACGACTTTGCGAGACGCCTCTTCAGATTAAATTAAATGTTGGCGGAAAATTTCTCCTGCTATCTTCTATATTTCTTGCTGATCGATAAACGCCCTTCAGAATGACCAGACCCATGAGTCACTTAAAACCAATTCTCGCTTTAATACTGGTGACTTGCTTATTTACTTAGGTTGTGCTACATTCCGTGGTGGACTAGGATGTTAGCTAACATGCCTCTCCAGATAGTGCCGTCTTTGGGTGAGGTCTCTTCCCACTTGCGGCCCCGACTAAAATGAGTTCGTCCTCTACTGGGTTAGAGTTGAAATTTTCCGGGCCGGGATAGGATGACTTAACAATCTAAGTCGGATTATCCGAACAAGGTCGGCATCGCTGTACAGCCTATACTGTTCGCTGTCTCCTCCATTCTTCATTGATGCAAGCAGGACTGAAAATTACCAGAAGAATTTTTCTTTCGAAGCGCCTGAACGCATTTTTATTCACTTTCGTGAGTGTCTAAGCTTCTGCGCCACAGGGCAGGATCGGAGCCGAGTTAGATAAAGTCTCTTACTATCTATCGTAGCGTTTTGCCCTAGCCATCGATATTACGTGTCCCTCTTTTTTAACAGCATATACTTCGATTCAACCGCTAAACTCTTCTGCTTCAATAGTCGAAAACACTCTATTGACAGCTCTCTTTTGGAAGATGAAGCCTCGGGAGTTGACTTGTAAGTTTCGCGCAGTTCTTTCAAGAACGATGCTAAAAGTCCTTTTCCGGTATTGAAGGCCTCGGCTTGGACATTACCGACCTTCACGGAGCAGTCTGCATTCTCCATCGTCATCCCGCAGGAAAGAAAAAGGAAAACCAAAACTAGACATAGCTCTGTGTATATAGTTTGTTTCTGTAGTTGCTGTCAAATGTTGCTTTCAAATCAATGAAAAGGCTTACTTTTGAGTTCTTTCCAAGATCTGCCACAATGTGAAAGTTTGATTTATGGTGCACTTTCCTCGCCTTAAATTACATTGATAGGAACCGATCAAGCTCAGGCAGGCAGGATTTCACATGCGATATTGAAGAGACTTTTTGCCCGTAGTTGACGTAATTCAGCAGATTTCCTTTAGGATCGGACAAATAGTTTCCACGTCAAACTGCATGTGGAGACATAGTACAATCTGGAAGCAAATCAGGCTAAGACCAAATGACTGACAGTTGTAGTACTGATATACTTCTTAACCAGAAAAGGTCTCTTATTTAGCAAAGACCAAATCAGAATCTTTCTAGCGATTCTATCAGGACACTAAAGTAACACATATAAGGTAACATGCCAAAAGTCGATGTCGTCAAAAATGCTGCGAAATATCGAGGTTTGTTCAAGTGATATAAAAAATACCGTTTACACCGTTTGGTCAGGGCTCAATATGCCTGGAATTAATTCGCCCATATTTGGTGAGATCCTCCTAAGACCCCTCTGCACTTGCTTGATAGAATTCAAACTCGTGCTATAGAATTCATAGGTGAATTCTTCAACCGCTCCGCATGAATATTTTCGGACGTACTCTAAAATCTGGTGATTCAATAAGTCCGTGACTTTTTGAATTTCTGACCTCTTTACTGAAACAGCAACACTGCTCCTGTCAACAGGTATCTGTCAGTTGACTCCTGTCAAAATTTAAACTTGCTGCGTCAGTTAGTTTGTGTTTGACAGCTATTTTTATCAGACTACTCACTAATTTGAGGAGAAAATGAAAAAAAGTGAATTTCGTGTGCTTATGAAGCATTATTTCTTGCGAAAAAAAACCATTACCGAGACCAAGGCTAAGCTTGATAAATACTATGGGGACTCTGCACCATCGATTTCAATGGTAAAAAAGTGGTTTACTGAATTTCGTTGTGGCCGTACAAGCACTGAAGATGCCGAACGTCCTGGACGCCCAGTTGAGGTCTCTACACCCGAAACAATCGAAAAAATTCACGATATGGTGTTGGCCGACCGAAGATTGAAGGTGCGAGAGATTGTGGAAGCCGTAGGGATCTCGCATGGCTCAGTGGTTTCAATTTTGAATGATCACTTGGGCATGAGAAAGCTTTCCGCAAGATGGGTGCCGCGTTTGCTCACAGTCGACCACAAACGCAATCGTGTAACAACTTCACAGGAAGGTTTGGCGTTGTTTAATCGCAATATGGAGGAGTTTTTGCGCCGTTTTGTAACCGTGGACGAAACATGGATCCATCACAACACACCAGAGAACAAACAACAGTCAAAACAGTGGGTTTCTAAGGGTGAATCGGCGCCAAAGAAGGCCAAGGTGGGTTTGTCAGCCAATAAAGTTATGGCGACTGTTTTTTGGGATGCACGCGGGATAATCCACATTGACTACCTTCAAAAGGGAAGAACAATCAATGGGGAATATTATGCCAACTTATTGGACCGATTCAATGACGATTTGAAAAAAAACGACCTCATTTGGCCAAGAAAAAAGTTCTTTTCCACCAAGACAATGCAAGGGTGCACACATGTGCAGTTGCCATGGCAAAAATCCATGAATTGGGCTATGAATTGCTCCCTCATCTACCCTATTCTCCAGGTTTGGCTCCGAGCGACTACTTCTTGTTCCCAAACCTGAAGAAATGGCTTGGTGGAAAAAGATTTGACTCCAATGATGAAGTCATCTCGCAAACAAAGGCCTATTTTGAGGACCTCGACAAATCATTTTTTTTGGAAGGGATAAAAAAAATTGGAGAAGCGTTGGACAAAGTGTATAGAGCTCAAGGGAGACTACGTTGAAAAATAAAATTATCTTTTTATCAAAAAATCTGTTTTAATCCGAAAGTCACGGACTTATTGACCCGCCCTCGTATTACCACCATTCAGTAAGTGCAATGGGATGGGGCGGACATAACTAGGATGAAAAACTGTGATATAAGCTATTGTGAAAAGAAACGGCGCTTATCCGTATGCGAATATGCCATATGCGGCATATTAAATCCGGAAGTCCTGAGCCTCCCATACGTTGTCGAACGTTTCATGACAATCCGCAATAAGCTTAAATTTGGAAGACAAGGACGACGCAACCAAAGAATGCTTCTACGAGCTTCTCAAAAAGACGTATGAGCAATGTCTTAATTACTTATGAATGAATATCTTGCTAGGCGATTTTATGGCAAGGATTCCTATGTTTGGTAGGCCAGGCAAGTAAGCATAGCCCTATATGACACCACCTCTGGCAAAGGACTTAGGCATGACGAAACGTCACAGCACACGGTTTCTTTATCTTAATAAACACAAGGGGACATGGCGGTCTCAGGATTATAAAATTGATCATTTTGCATTAGACGAAAGGCATGCCTCCAGTATTCTAGACGTCCGAACGTTCCGGCCAGCCAACATCGACTCGGATCACTACCTTTTTAGAACCAAGAAAAACTTCGCCGAACGCGTATCCAACATCAAGTACCGAAGACCAATCGCAACGCTGCCAGCATGCTATCAGAGACGTCGCCTCTGATATGTTGGGTTTCGCCTGACCACCACCAGGAAATCCCTGGTTTGACGAAGAATGCCGAAGAACACATGCAGCTAAACAAGAAACCTACAAAGAGGGACTGCAACGAAAGGCGCTGAGCTATACGAGCAGAAGAGAGGGGAAGAACATCGATTTCTCCAGAAGAAGAAGAGAAGCGCAAGATCGAAGGTATTGAGAAGTTGTAATATACTCATTAATAACGTACAGAAGAAGTTTTACCAACAGGTGAAAAGAACGTGTCAATGCCAGAAAACCCGTACAGAAGCATGTAGAGATGAGGAAAGAAACCTTATTGTAGCACAGTCCGTGCTTTTTCTGCAGATTGTATAATGGCGAAGTAGCCCCACATCCCGCCATCAGGCCAACCAGACCATTCAACTTAGACGATGATAGCCAAAACTTCCGTCCACCTGACAAAAACGAAGTAAGGATATGTGGCAACATCTAAGCTAAAATTCAACAAATCTACTGGATCTGACGGTGTATCGACAGAGGTGTTCCAAGCTGCTGGAAATGACTTTGTGGTGAGCCTACACCAACTCATTTCTCAAATATGGTCAAAATAGTGTAGGTCTGATGAATGAAATACCTGCATCGTTTGCACGATCCACATCACATACAAGGTCTTATTTGCCATACTGTGTGAACGTCTGAAACTCTTTGTCGACAACCTTATTGGCATGTGGTTTCAAGTCGAGTGTAGTTTTAAACCAGGAAAGTCCACAACGAGCAAATCTTCGCACTCCGACAGATCCTGGAAAAGTCTATTGAAGTCAAAATTCATACCCAACACCTTTTCATCGATTTTAAGGCCGCATTTAGACAAACGTATGTGCAGAATGACGATTGAGAACGCTCACTGCTCCGCCAAAGTCGGTAACGACTTGACAGAGACCTTTGTCGTTAAAAAAAGTTCTAGACAAGGTGACTGACAGCGTGTGACTTCGGGTCGAACACTGGAGGCACCACCTTTCAAAATTCTGTGGAACTACTAGTGCACATTGCTAAAATGGGTTTAGGTGAATGAGGGCAAAAAAAGTATATGCTGTCAACAGGAAGAGGCACACAACATCGACTAATTGCACAGAACGTCAGAGCCGACAGCTATAATTTCGAGGTGGTAAAGGATTTTGTCTACCTTGGTTCTGCTATAAATTTTGCTAACACCTCAGCAGAAACAAAATAAAGAATCATTGCTGCCAATCGCTGTTTCTTTGGGCTAAGGAGGCAATTGAGTAGTAAGGCTCTATCCCGGAAAACTAAGGAAATCTATATAAGACCTTGATTATCCCAGTCTTACTTTTATGGCGCAGAAACATAGACCCTATTGAAAGCGGATGAAGATATCCTCAGTCGCTTCGAGAGAAAACATTCGGTCCCATTTGAGTTGAAGGGCCTTGGAGGAGAAGATTCAACGACGAACTATACGATGCATCAGTCGCCTGAGATGGCCGGAAAGGCACCAATGCTCCGGCCCTCGGAGGCTGTGTATTTAACCCGAAGGGACAGCGCAATAGTGGCGCGTACAAGTAAAAGGGGACATCAACCGACTTGGACTGCGCAACTGGAGGCAGTCTTTTAAAGACCGGACTAACTGGAGAGGCTTGTTAGTAGAGGCTCAGGTTCACTCCGAACTGTAGCACTACTTAAGTAAGTTTGTAGCTTGAACGCAGGTGTCGTCACCCGGCGTTATTTTTTTTAAAAATGGGACCGGAGTGCGCGTTAAGTTAATGGAGACCGATGAAGGAAGATGGCCAAAGAAAACCTGTTTCTGACGATCTGACGTTGTTTGATTATTTTCTTTGAATGTATGCGAAATCTCGTTTACGTTTACGTGGTTAAACCAGCAATGGTTGTAGCTTTATTTCATATTGGGGGTATTCAGCCCAAAATGTCGTGTCATTTTATTTAGATTTATTTTCCCGGCCTTATTTAAAAAAAGGAAAAAGAGCTTTTATTAGGATGTCATCTAACCTTGGTTATACAATATACATATTTTCGATGTAGTGGTAGAGCTCGTTTAAATTTCTTTTGGCGTTGGCCTCATAATTTCGAAAAAAATATTTCTCTAACCCTTGGATAGGATTGTGTTTGTGACTATAACAGCATTTACATCCTTGTCGTCATCAATTAAATTGTTCAACCAGTTCATAAGGGAGGTACGATTTAGTTCATTCCATTAGCCTTTGAGTAAATTAGAAATTCATGTGAGAAGACTAGAATGGATAGCACAGCCAAAATATGTCTGGTGTAGTGGTTTTGTCCATCAGTAAAATATCTCCAGTGATGGCTTTCACCATTTACAATGTGCAACACCCAGCAAGGGCTGCAATTTGTAGGTGGAAATATCGAGTGAAAATTCATCTCCAAGAAACCACAAATGGTAAAAACCGAGGACAGCGATTTATCCTGAAATAAATTTCCATCCGCTCTTTAACCTTTCACAAAAAGATGCCAGAAGGGACTAACGGTGGGCTTGTTAAGTAGCAGTCAGAAGGGGACTATAAAATTAGGGTTTTCCCAGTCCCAGGATGTGAGAATATTAATGGAATTGAATAGGTCAAATGGTTAGGATTTGCTTCATGAGCCCTTTTACTCGTACAATTGGCATGCAAATCAACAATTAAAACGAGTTTGTTGGCGTGTTGGTTCAGTGGGTTAAAGTCATGGATTATAGCACCAATGGAATAGGGAGAGTTTGCAGTGGTTCTTAGAATTGTTCATCTGTCTTCAGGAGCTCATTTTTATAAATGACAAACCCAAACTCAATTATACTTGCTAACAAAGATATCAGGAAAGTATGATCACATTTTCTCAAAGGAGTAACTACGTTACGAGTACATTCACTTATTCCATGAGCTTACAAGGATCTCTCTACAAAATTAATTAAAACGAAAAACATCCACCGCAATCTGTTGACTATCTTTTTATTTTATCAATTTTTTGTTTCTGGTTTTAATCTTACCTGCGGATAATGTTCCAAATCCATTTCAAGCACTCGCATGGACGGTTTTGGTGTGGTCATCTCTTGGCCAGTGCACATCTCATAAAGCAAATGACCGAAACAAATGATGTCCACATTCTCGATGTCAGTGGTCGAACGTGACCACATAATCGCATTGATGCGGGAGCTTACTCCTAGCAGGCCATTCTCGAGGCCGGAAAGTCTGTAATAAAAGAAAATATCCAACATCAACACCACAACTATGTACATGATTTCAAACCTCCAGGGGGGAGTCAGCAAAAATTGAAAAAAAAAAAACCAAAAATAGGAAGAAAACTAGAAAACTAAATCTAAAACTACGTAGCAACATCAAAAGCTGCACACATAGTCCAAGTGGAAAACAAAATTCATTTCCTCTAACACATCCTTTGAAGGGCTCTCCAATGATGGGATTTTTTGTTTTGCCCACCACTGAACACTACTAACCGAAACTTCCCTCTGCTGTGTTATCCATTTATTCTGGTTCCTTGCAAGCATCATGGAAACTCGTTCATTCGTGTAAACGAGAAATAAAAACGAGTTTTTCTATTTACAATTTTTTCTCTGCATTTTTGAGGTTTTTTTTTTTGCCAGTGGCGAACCACCCGAGGTTCGACCTTTCGGAATGCTGGCTATTAAAATTGTGCCAGGAGGAACTACGAGTGTGTATTCTTGTGGCGTGCTCACATCTGCATAACTTCCGCTTCCTTTGATCGCATGAGAGCTCAATTTATGTGTTCGCGTAACTAAAAACAGAAGGGCCGAAAGGACGTCTGTGGACGACTCCACTACGTAGTTATGAGTATGTGTACATATGCGATGCAATCTCGTCTTGTAAGTATCTGTCATGGAGCAGCAGCATCATCAAGCTCAGAGCGTTTAGTGCTTTAGGATTTCAGGGGTTTGATGTCAGCAGGGTAATTATGCATCCATTAGCATATTAATTAACTTCTCCATTGTGGTTGGCTGGTCAGAGTATGAAATTCAAAGAAGGACAAGCCTGAGTTTAGGTGAAATAATAATGCGAGCAATGATGGTGCCTGGGATGATGAAAGGATATCCATGGTGGAAACTTTATTGGCTGAAGGCTGAATCCATTGGGTTACATTTGCTCCGTTTTATTTTTTATGAACTAGTTGGGTGGCATAAATGTGGGTTTCGGTTTGTAAAGTTAAGTTTAGTTGGGAAAAGTCAAAAAAAAATTAATTTTACTGATTTGGTTGTAGGTAGGTTGTTGTTTTTTTTTTTTTGAAATATGTTGCCAGCCTTTCAAGAAGAATGGAAAATTGCAGGTACACTAAGGGTGACATTAGAGTGCTAACTACTCGTATTTCAGAGCAAATGTGAAGGTAGGGCTAAGCGAAACATCACGAAATACTATCACCAAACCATTTAATCACTTAATCATCATATGCAATCGTATTAGTTTTGGCGCGATATTTGAAGAGCTGTGAATCACTGGTTCGTATGAATTGCGCTTTTGCAATCACTCAATATTCGACGATTAAGTTATGGAAAGATCAAGAAACTGATCTGATCGTAGGTGCAATGTTTCGGACGAGAAGGTTCAACGGGAGCATAAGCGTCAGCAGAACGTAAGCAAAACGTCAGCAAAACTAAACGCTAGAACCACCAATCCAAGACGAAGTTGAGTGAAATCCACCAGAATCAGTAAGGGAAAAAAATAATAAAGACTGTTCCTCAGCAACCCTAAACAACGTCATTAAATAGTAGGCACGCCTAGTGCTCATGCTAAATTTTGTTCACGACCACAACACCACTCAGCCGCCGCGTTGAAGAGTGAGTGTTAGATTTTATTTTCGATATGAGAGTTGTCTGAAAAGTTTTCGACCGAACAACGATACAAGTCTCCTTGTAACTCTACACACTTCTCCCAGCGATGCTCCCATCTCTCTAACCCGTCCAAATAGTACTTGGCGTTTTTCTCTGCAAAATAATTATTCACGAAGGTGATTGCCTCCTCATTTGACGAAAATCTCTGTCCTCCGAGCGCAGTTTTTAGATGAGGGAACAAAAAGAAGTCGCTTGGGGCTAGATCTGGTTAATAAGGTGGATGGTCAAGCAGTTCAAACCATAATTCATGGATTTTCGCCATGGCAACCGCTGAGGTGTGAGACTGCGCGTTGTCTTGGTGAAACAGGATTTTCTTTTTCTGCAAATGTGGCCGTTTTTCCGCAATTTCTACCTTCAACTTGGCAAGTAATGATGCGTAGTATGCTCCTGTAATGGTTTTTCCTTTTTGAAGATAATCGATTAAGATAACTCCTTTACTATCCCAAAAAACAGTCGCCATCACTTTCCCAGCCGAAACACCAGTTTTTTTCTTTTTTTGGAGCCGACTCGCCCTTTGCTGGCTTTGTTTTGACTGAATTTTTGTTTCGGCCGTATCATTGTGTATCCAAGTTTCATCTACAGTAATTAATCGGCGCCAAAACTCGAATTTATTGCGCCTAAACTGTGCCAACAGAGCGTTGGAAATGTTCATTCGAACACGTTTTTGGTCGAACGTAAGCAAACGCGGCAGCCAACGCGCGGACAGCTTTCTCATGCCTAAATCTTGATTTAATATGTAACAAACACGTTCTTTGGGCATTTTCATAATCTCTACTATCTGTCTCACTTTAATTCGGCGGTCGTCTAACACCATTTGGTGAACTTTAGCAATGTTATCGTCAGTGGTTGCAGTTTTTGGACGTCCCGAACGTTCATCATCTCCCAAGCTCTTACGACAACGTTTAAATTCAGCTGGCCAAAATTTCACTGTGGTAAATGATGGTGAAGAGTCCCCATACACAGAGTCCAACTCATTTTTGATTTGCGTAGGCGTATTGCCTTTCAAAAACAAGAATTTAATAGCAGCTCGATACTCAATCTTTTCCATTTTCACAAAAAACACTCACATCGACTCACTCAAAGGACTCGTATCAACTAAAAACTGCGCGTCCAAAATGACTGAAACTTCGGTAAGTAACTGTCCAAAGATGCACAACTAGCATTCACTAGCTTTTATTGACGAGTGCCGCTATCTTTACGCTATTACGTTCGTACAGAACGTGAAATGAGATCCCAACTTTCTCAACACAGTAATCACTGATGATGAGTCTTGGGTTAATGGGTACGACCTAGAAACTAAGTTCCAGTCATCACAACGGAAGCCTCCCCGAGGCCCAAAAAATCAATGCAGGTCCGCAGCAATGAGAAAGTCATGCTGGCCGCCTTTAAGCCCCACATGGTACTACTATCACCTAGGAGTGGGTTGTGCGTCACCTTTGTGATGCATGGAGACGTAAACCCAAATGGTAGTTGGCAAGTTCATCACGATAAGATCGTTCCTCACCCATGATTCGGAGATTCTTAACCAAAAAAAAAAAACACACATCTGCGGTTGGCCAACGTTCTTAATCATCTGACCTCACTCCCTGCGACTTCTTGTTTTTCTACAAGATGAAAATGGCTTTTAAAGGAAACAGATTTCAGACGGGGTAAATAATCATACAGATTGTGACGGAGCATCTGCGCACCATACCAAAAGAGGCCTTCCAGCGTTGCTTCCAGCAGTGGTAGAACTGTGTGCGAGAAGTGTGTTGCATTATATACGAGTATAGCAAATGTTGGTTTTATGAATAATAGTCGGACACTGTTTGAATAGACCTCGTATTGACGGATGATCGACGAGTTTCTGTTGACCCACCTGCAGGTGTTTTCCCGGTATAACTATAAAAGGCTATTTCTTCAAGAGTCTAGATGGAGAAGCTGAGACCAGTATAGGGATAAGTATAATTTCAGATTTGCCGGACCTAGCACCATGATACTTATTTTTGTGGGGCTTCAGATCCTGCTGGAAAATATCCCACATTAAGTTGCGCCCATTGTAAGCACCCGGCTGCAAGAATGTATTGAGAGAAACGAGTGTGGTTTAGACGATATTGTTTTTAGAAAATAAAATTCGCATCGATAAGCCCTTGTAAATTGTACTTAAGTAGAAACGTAGGATTCATCAAGACTCAGTCTTAGAGATTCACGAATACATAGTGAGATAGTGAGGACAAAAATGTTGAAGAAAGCGGCAAGAAAGCAGTAACGCGGTAGACTAAGAGTTTGCTGACGTTTACGCATTTGAACGATCGGATTTTTATTTTTTTCGGGTACTTCCTCGAAACTTGGCTGGAACTTGAGCGCCTATTGCTTTTTAACCAGATTTTCCGATGACTTTCGTTTAATATGGCAAAACCAGCTGCTTGGCTAAACCTATCCATGTTCTGATGGACTTGCTGATATTCGTACTTGTTTCATATCCGTTGTTCAAATTTTTCCTTTGTCCTTCTCGTGAATTGTCCAACAATGCGATGTCTATTCTAAAAGTGAACGACTGACCTTAAGTATTGATTTTGTTCATCCTTCGTTATGATGGGTCCTTCTAAATAGATGCCAGGAGCTGGGTTTGCTGCTTCAGCAATACGTATGGTATATTAGGGCCTAGTACGAGTGATTAACAACCTGTTCTCTTCCAGCGCCTTTATTAAGGATTGTCTGAAAGGCAATCAACTCTATTATCGATGAAAATAATAGAAATCGTTCCGGACTTAATAATGTACTGTTCCAACTACTTACTCTAGTAAGCACAATTCAATCTCTTTAGAGAGTTGGATTTTAGTTTCGTGCAAAGCTGCATTGCATCGAAGGACGAGAGTTGTTCGTGAGCTCTACTATCACAAAATAAGTGAAGAACACAGGGTTCTCTGAAAGAAAAGGAAACAACACGAGAAACACCCTATCGAGGAAATGGAGAGATGTTACTTTAGGAATCACATTCGAAAATTTTATTAGAGAATAAAACAAACATGCGAGGGCTACAAATCCAGAAGGGAGGCCTGCCAAGATGAACAGCTTTACAACGCCATGCTTAGTATTGACATCTCTGCCAAACTCAACAGGCTGTGAAGGATGATTATGGAGAATTCCCGCTGTTCATAAAGATCAATAACGAATTAGCTAAGACCTTTAATGTCAAGAAAGATTTTAGACAGGGCGAAGCTATGCGATGTGACTTTTTTAACTTGAGTATGCTGACAAGATTATTGTGATTGGGCGAATACAACGAGCCGATAATGAATTGAGAGGGAAGCGGCCAAAATGAGTCTGAGGCTAAACGCAGGCGAAAAAAAGTACATACGACGCACACCACTGGAGCTTGGCTAGTACGTCTCGATTGTCAGTTATAACTTTGTAGCAGTTCAGTAGTAAAGTAAAATGTAGCAACGATATCAGTCCCAAAATGAGACGCAGAATTACCCTTGCCAATCGCTGTTTTTTTTGGGTTCGGGGGCAATTTTGTAATAGCACCGTTTCTCGTAAGACCAAACTGGCTTTAACAAGACCCTTCTCATCCCTGTCCTGTTGAACGGTGCAGAGGCTTAGAAAGCGGATGAAGAACCACTTGGCCATTTCGGTGAAAGATACTGCGTATGATTTTCGGTCCTGCTGGTACAGATGTGAAATAGAGGACCATGAACTATATGTAACAACGGTCCTCGACCATGTTGAGCGAATGGACGCCACAACTCAGGCCAATAAAATATATAGTGTTGCAAAATTGAATCGCAACCAACTTCAGGAGGCTATAACTTCCAAAACAGTTGGTAGAACTGCGTCAATATTTTGCTTAATGAGAGTTGGTATCACCGTTTATAACCGTGCAGAAGCGTCTCAGTTTCGTGGAATTTCTTTTTTCGTAATAGAATGCAAGCATTTGAGTGAAAAGTCACAAGTTTTTCGTATCTCAAACTATAGCAAGTGCTGGCAGCATTGCAAAACGTTATGCTGATGGTCGGAAAAAAACTGCATCATCGCTAGAGGTGGTTCAGAAAGGCTCGAATTGAACGAAATTCTCGACGGAGTGGCATGAAAATGGCTGCAGAGATGAAGATACTAATCTAATCGATGCTCAATAAAAAGTGAGGTTCGGCAGAGCAAAGGAGCTGTTGCGTTTATACAAACGTGGCCAGTTGCCGAATGTTGAGTTCGTGAATTTAACCGAAACGTCAGACAAAAATTTGAACCTTCTATTGGCCACCAGAAGTCAAGCACCATCGTTTGTCATAGTTTAGTAGGCACCTGTGACGGCCGATGGAAGTTCGCGGCTTGTGTTTTTAGACCCTGGAGTCAAGGTGAATGGGACTGTTTACCGCGAAAGCATTTTAGAAGGTGCTTTGGCCTTTGGCTACACTTCGGGAATGTACGTTCCAACAAAACTCACCAGCACACAAAGCACACGTCAACCACATCCCTTGCTCCATTTCATCGACACAATGGTCTCCACAGTCACTATATGAAATTCCACTTAACTTTTGCATACCATATAAAATATATCAAAGTGTGGATGCGTTCAAGAAAGTCCTTCTTCGAGTAGCGTGCACTCGTGCTGCGGACAACTCGTTTGTCGATCGGCTCAAGACCATAGTTCTAAAGACATAATTTTTTTTCTTGAACTTCAATAAAATTCGATTCCAAATAAAAAAAATACAGCGTTTTGAAATTTTGGACCATCCGTAGAGTCTTTGAGTTTAACCCCGATGGACGACGGAGTAGCAGACAGTGTGGGACTGGAGGTAACTGGCGAGAGATCGTGCTAGCTGGAGAGGCATCTAAGCAACTAGTCCGGGGAAAGACTTTTCTCTCTTTGAGTACATCTTAGCGCCGTCCGTTTACGATCTCTGTGAACTCTATTGAAGACTTTTTTCAAGACATGCAAACCCTTCGATGCATCGCAATACTTTTGCACCATTGTCAGTAAACTTTAAATCACGTCCTCTGTCGACTCGTCTCCCCTAAAGCCGCATTGACTGTTGCGGAGTTAAATATTGTAGTATTGAATTGGCTGTATAGAACTCCCTCGTATAGTATTAAACATTAATTTCACCGATCGGTAGTTGTTGCAATTTTTCGTGTCGCCTTTGCCTTTATACATCTGAATTCGTTAGATATACGTCGGAAAGCATTTAAATCAAAGATTTTCGTTGGCTCCTAATACTTTGGAAGTTATGTGATCCCGTTTAACTGCATCACTCAGTCCATTCTCGTTATTACTGCTAGGAAGTGTCTCAGATTGACTTCAATTTATTTTGGTGATTGCGTCTCTCATATGTCTCATTTTTGCAGTGTTCATAGTCTAAATTTCAACGGGCTTTATCGCCCGTTCCTTGCCGTTCATTGCCGCCATTTTCTTCTCACGACGTCTCATTATTTATGTGAAGCCGGTCTTTGAAACACCAAACAAAGTTTTTTCACTACTCGTACATGTTTCTGAGAAACTGTTCCGGATACCTTACGTGCTGAGTCCTTTCCCTTGAGTTGTGCATTTTGAAACCATTCAGGCAAATTAAGCGTCCCTGGTATATTTCCGAGTTAACATCTATTTTCTCGACTGATACTATTATAGCTTGTGTTGGTTTTCCATTCTGTCAACAGAGGTCTTTGCTGACTTGCTAGTGGTTCGCCTAAGATCACCTTAGAATCTTTCACTCGTCGCTAGTACCTGAGGTGGTACTCTATCTAGGTTTAGTGTCCACTGTTGCAATACGTAATTAAGTGCTGTTCAGTAAAAAATGTTTTTGTATAGATACAACAGACCGTCTGATTTGCATAAGCTTAATTTATCAACCCTTTTTGAGTTGCTTGTTCCGAAATTATTTCCGGCATGGTCATCTTCTTTTTTGTAGTTTGATTGGCCGATTTCTTTTTTTGATGTTTTATTCAAAAGCTTGTTGAATTCCCTTTAAAAATATTATTTACTTTTCCGGTTGCTAATTGCTTGATTACGGTAGCTAGGTGCATCCAATACTCCAAGCTTCATTTATTGATCGATAATTTCGGAACATTTACGACCTTGTCTAAAAGTTCGTCTGCCAATATAATATAGGTAGCAACTCGTATTTTGTTCCTTCTGTAAAAGTACGTTTTGTACGCATTGGCTTGCAAGTTAATGCGGTGGGTCCTCTTCCAAGAATTTCGCCACCTGGTTTCTTGGACAGATGCTAAATTCATTTTGCAATGTCGTAAAACGTTTTCTAGTTTGAAACTTTTATCCGGCATTGTGCCGAAGTTGCATGCCTTCGGAAAATCGTCGAGTTCTGGCACCAATACCACCTTGATCAAGGAATAACCACCGTGTGGCGCTCCCATTGTTCCGATTTGAGTTCTGTTTCTTTTGTTAAGTTGGTAAATCTGTTGTTGACATTCCCTCTAAATATTAGCGTCATTGCTTGACATTTGCAAAAGTTACGTAGCCAAGAGTACATCTATCTCTGTGTGTGTTGGCGATTTTTTACAATTTTAGAAATGGATTTAAATTTGCAACAACGAACTTGTACTCGTATTAAGTTTTGCGTAAAAAACGGATTTAATGGTGCGCGAACGTTGGAAATGTTGGAAAAGTGTTTCGGCAACGATTCTCTAAAGAAAACGGTCGTTTACTAATGGCACGAGCTGTTCAAAAGTGGTCATGAGTCAATCGAAGATGATGAACGCAGTGGCAGACCATCGACATCGAAAACCAACGAAAACATTGATGAAGTAAAAGAAATGTTGGTCAATAACCGCAAACCAACGATCACAGAGATAGCGGAGGACTTAAACCTTGCCTATGGATCCGTCCAAGACATTTTGGTTAATGATTTGGGTTTCCGCCGTGTAGCAGCAAAGTTGGTGCCAAAAGACCTCAATTTCATGCAAAAAAGAGACCGTGTTGACGTCGCAAAAGAGATGATTTGCGAAGCTGAATCCGATCCCACATTCATCAAAAGAATCATTACTGGAGACGAGACGTGGGTTTATGAGTACAACACGCAATTCAGACATCAGGCAAGTGAATGGCGTTCACCAAATGAGCCGAGACCAAAAAAACCACGTCGTTTTCAGTCAGAAAAGAAGGCAATGCTCACGGTTTTCATGGATTACAACGGTGTAGTGCGTCATGAATTTTTGCCAGAAGGCCAGACAGTAAACAAAGAGTAAGGGTATGGTATTATTTGGGCATTATGAGACGTTTGCGTGAAGCAATTCGCCGAAAGAGATCAGAATTGTGGGCAGAAAACTTGTAGATTTTACACCATGATAACGTACCGTCGCACAGTGCCATCATTATTCGTAATTTTCTGACGAAAAATGCAACAAATACGAGTACCATCCAACAGCCACCGAATTCACCTGATTTGGCTCCCTGTGACTTCTTTCTGTTCAGTCGAGTTAAAAAACCACTACGGGGAACGCGTTTTAGCAGCCGAGAGGAAGTAATGGAAAAATCGCAGGAAGCACTGATGGACACACGGAAAACCGAATTTAAAAAATGTTTCGAGGATTGGATCAAGCGCTGGCATAAGTGTGTTGTAGTCGATGAGGATTGTGCCAGCGGGGTAGTTTGTTCATGAATGCAGCAACGTCACATATATTTGTTTTTCCTTTTGCCCCGAAAGAAGTCCGCAAAAGTCGAACCACTAAAAAAGTAAAATTTTAAGACCCCTACGGTTGACCCTTGGTGCTAGAGTGGCTTAATACGGCTAAAGTACTCGTAGTAGTGTAATCGTCTTTAACAAGAAATAAGGGAACGAACTGCGAAATAATTCAGTAAGACATTGCAGGGTAGTCCAATATGCGCCGATGTATTGGGAAAAAAACCCGAAAGGAGTATTCAGTATATAAAAAGGCTAACAGGAACTTTTGATATTTGATTTTCATAACTGCGGGATGCTAATCAGTAAATATGTTACACCTACGTTGTAGCCTAAAAAGTTTTTGATATGTCATAGAGAAGAGAGGTTAGCCAATACCCATCAAGAAGTTGGTGACGTCAGAAATATTATTTACTTATTCAGCTTTTCGGAGTTCGTCCCTAATTTAATTTAGAACCTCTTGAGTAGTACACCACCTACACCATGTATAGTAGGGTGGACCAAATAACCAGTTCAGCTAGCAAGATCCAGGACCTATCTCGCTATATAATTGTAAAGCCGTTTGGTTAACACTTAAGTCTGCACTTGACTACAGCACAATTTATGCAATCTCTATCACTTTCTCCAATGCTGAAAATAGGTTTTTTATTTTTTTTTTTCATTCGATTTCATCCCATTAACCGAAACAGAAAACATTTTTTTTATTATCCTGTCTAAGTAATTGAGATAAGTTTATTGCTTCAAGCAACAATATCACTTTATTATGCACTTCCAACCGATGTCACATCCTCGGGAATAACTATTCATCATCCGGCTCTATGTTTGCTTTCCAGAGTAAGGATCCAGCAAATAATGATGACTTCTCTTGAAAGCACACAGACAGAATCCCACACAGTAACTACCATCAAGGAGCAGAACAATAAAAATTCAACAAAAGCATTCCAATTGAAAACGCTCATCTGCCTGTGTGTTGGGGTATGCGTCCCATTCAAGGAAAATAAAAAAAAAAAATTGAAAAAAAAAAAAATAATAAAACTTAACTATTTCTCCATTGTACATTCCACCCCGATATCCTAAATGCTGCGAGTCTCCCTAATGCATTCTCCGTTCCGCACAAATCCTTTTGTCCCATTCTTCAGTGCTAAAAACTTTTCTAATTTGGCGCGTGCCTCAATTTCGAAATTGCAATCCAATTCCATTGTAAAAGGAAAATGCAATACATAATGCAAAATATAAAATATGAGATACGAGGAGAAGATAAAAACAAAAGTAGAAAATGCATTTCACACCTTAAAAATAGCTTCCACCAGATCTCTCCCACTGGCATTGGATAAGGCAGGAGATAAAATCTCATATTCATGGTTCATTGCCCACAAAAATCCAATTTATCTTTCAACTCGTTCTGCAGTAAATAAAACTTTCTCCTTCATAAATCCTTGTGGGATGGGCAAGGGATATGGTATACCGAAATAGCAAAGAGAAACAACCTTCGCATGGTGGCAATCCCAAACGCCATGGGGCACCATGAAAGAAAACAAACACTGAAAAGGACTTGTCCTGCGACAAAGGACTGGGCCTCAAGGTGTCTCTCTATTCGCATCTCAATATTATGCAAATTTACACCCTGTCTCGACATACCATATGTACCACCACCACCGACGACCTATTATAAATTTCCTTTAGTTGTCGGCATAGCCAGAAAGGAGAAAAAAAACAAAAAAAAACAAAAAGCGAGCAACAAGAAGAAAAACAAGAAGCTGCATCTAGAGAAGTCCTTTGTATAAATAGACTTACCTGGCGGCACCGTTCTGGAGGATTACATTACCGCTATGCAAATGACCATGCAGTGGGAAACCTCGTTCTTTGAGGAAAAACAAAGCTTCCAGAATTTGACGACCCAATCTTTGCACTTGAGTTGCTGGCAAACCATTTGGCTTACGGGTATATTTGCGGTTCCATGGTTCATTCCATTGCGCCTACAAAGGATAATTCGATTAGATGTACATATAAATTCAAACCAACACACACGATTATGTTTGCATGATGTAAAGAAAATTTCAGTTGACTTACTTTGTAAATGAGATCCTTGAGGCTGCCACGTGAATTGAACGGCGTCACCAGGCAAGCATAGTTAATTGAACCGGTACGTAAAAAACCTAAATCTAGAACAGGATAGATGTACGGATGATGAAGGGAACCAAGTAGCTCCATTAATATTCCCTTTGGACTCTCGCATGGCGGCAGTTCATCTAAGGCAACACAGTCTAGAGGTAACGGAAGTAAGGTCATAAGACGGTCAGTTCGAACCTATTTTCAAAAAAGAGCAAAGTAAATCGTGTCACTAAGGTATACAAAATAATCCTAAACGGTATGGAGTACTTACCGAAGAATCATTGATCAGAAACCAATTCTTCGAGTGACGAGAACCAATCTCGTCTAAATGGGCAATCACTTCGTAGCGCCCATTTGAATTTTGTACCCATTCTCGACATGCGTTCAGTGCTCGATCTCTGAATGCCCGTTCCCGTGGACTTCGATCAGTTACACCAGTGCCACTGTCCAAGGCTGAGTACTGATACTTAAGGTTCGGCCTATAAGTAAAAGTTCGAAAGGTTTTTGGTTAAAATTTTGTCAAATTCTTCGTACGAATTGGACACACTTGGGTGGATGGTAGAAGATGTGCTAAAATAGGATATCACAGACTACCAAGGAAGAAGACTTAAATACTTGACAAACCAATGTAGATATAATGGATTTACTGCATAAGCAAATTCAAAATGATGAGATACAATAAGCCTTAGCCTAGGCCAAGCCTAATCTGCTACATTTCAAAATATCTATTTAAGTTATATGTATTATGAATGATGATGCTGACGATACTTACTTACTTACTTAGGTTTACTGTGGAGCCCACAGTTCGGGGTGAATCTGGGACTCAACAAAGAAGCCTCTCCAGTTAGCCCTATTCTGAAGTAAGTCCCTCCAGTTGCGCTTCTTAGTCGGTTGAGGTCCTTCCTTCCCTGATTAGATCCGAAAACTCTCCAGCCCGAGCATTGGTGTCCATTCGCTCTGTACATTTCAGCCATCTCAGATGACTGATGCGCAGTTTTCTGACGAGATGGATGTCACCGTACAGCTCATAAACTTCGCTGTTGAATCTTGTCCTCTGAAGACGTCCCGCAAACGGGACCGAATAGTTTACTAAGAATTTTTCTCTCGACACGACCGAGGATATTTTCATCCGCGGGCAATAGAGTCCATACATCGCAGACGTATGTCATGAGATGTCTGGAGCATTCGACACGTCAGTGAGCTTCAAGGCTGAATTTACCAACATAAGCCTAATATACGCTCATGCCCGCTCATGACAAGGACGACAACACTAAAGAATCTTTTTTCAAGCTCTTCGACAAGACATATATATTAGCAAAGTTCTATGTATGGCTGAAGCTCTATAAAGTAAAACTGGGATGTTCAAAGTCTTATATAGAGTCTCCTTAGTTGTTCAGGATAGGGCCTTACTAATTAGCTGCCGCGATAGGCTAAAGTGATTTCTCGTTTTACTTCTACTGAGATGTTGTTGGCAGAATGGATTGCAGAGCCAAGGCAAGCAAAGTCCCTTACTACCTCGAAGTTATAGCTGTCGACTATTACGTTCTGTCTAATTCCTCGATGTTTTGTGCCTTTTCGTGTTGACAGTATATACTTGGTTTAGGATTCCGTACAACTTTTTCAATGATGATGTTAAAGAAGTCATATGACAGCGCGTCACCTTGCATGGAAACTTTTTTGAGCTCGAATATCTCAGTTGGGTCGTTACCGCGAACGTTCTCAATCATCATTCTGCACAGACGGGCGAATTTGACAGGGATGCCAAAGCTAGACATGGCTCTATACATATAGCTCGTCTCTATAAATGCTTTCATATGCAGCCTTAAAATCGATGAAAAGATGGAGGATATCGATTTGAACTTCTAGAGTTTTTTCCAGAATCTGCCGGAATGTGAATGTTTGGTCGATTGTGGATTTTACTAGTTTGAAGTCGTACGAATACGTACGCAGATAGGGTTTTGTTTGCGACTTTGCCTCTATAGCTGGCTCATCTGAGGGTCTCCTTTTTTGTGGATCGGGCAAACAATGCTGGGATTTCATATATCAGGCATACATTCCTCTGACTAGATCTGACAACTGAGTTGGTAGAGCTGCTAATTTCCAGCAGATTTGAATACCTCGGCCGGTAAGCCCTCAGTTCCAGCTAATTTGTTGGATTTCAGCTTAGATATTTCTGTCCTTACTTTATTTTGGTCAAGTGGACGAAAATTTGGTTATCATCGTCTAAGTTCAATCGTCTATTCTGCCTAGTGGCGGGATGTTGGACTTCTTCGCCGTTATATAGTACAGTCTGCAGAAAGAGTTTTCCCATATTTTCAGCACTGATTGTGAATCTACTACAAGGTTTCCGTCCTCATGTCTACAGACTTCTGTGCTGGTCTTCTTGCCTTGGCACCTTCTTTTTACCTGCTGGAAAAACTTCCACGCATTAGTCGTCGAGTACAACTTCTCAATATTTTTGATCGAGCGATGTTCTTCCCGTCTCTCTGCTCGCTTTATACGCTTCTTGTTTAGCTGCATGTGCTTGGCGGCATATCTTCATCAAACCATAGATTTCTTGGTGGTGGTGGAGGGAAATCCAGCACATCGGTTCCAACGTCTCTGGAGAATACTGGAGACATGGCTTATGTCGATTGTAAAATGACCTATTTGGTCTAGCTTTTCATGATCCTTATGTTTATTGAGATAAAGAACCCGTGTGCTTGTTATAGTGACGTTTTGTTCCGCCTATGTCCTTTATCAGACGTGCTGTCATATAGGGCTACGCTTACCAACTGCCCTACCGAACATGTCCTCCATTCCTAGCCTTGCGATTAAATCGTCTAGTACAATATTCATAAGTACTTAAGATATTGCTCATACGTTTTCTGAGGAGCTTGTAGAAACATCCTTTGGTGGCAACTACTTTCTTTTCGTGGTGGCATGAGTACATGTTAGGTTTATGTTAGCGAGTAGAGCCTGGATGCGGATTGTCATAAGATGAACGTGTGACAAGCTCAAGATTTCTGGTGGAAGTTTGCCTCGTATGACCGATTTTTCCCGTCTCTATAGCAATCACCATAGTAGATATCAAACGTTTTTCATTCTCCTGATCGTCTCATTGCATCGATTTTCCTAGTTGGAGATGATAGGTGATATCTGCGCGATAGCAGTCAAGGGCTTCTGCTAATTGTTCGGGACAACGTAGACTGTTAAGAGTTCGAACATTCCACATGACGATCCGAAACCCGTTGTTCTTTAATTGTTTGACAGGGTCTTCAACAGTGGATCCGTTACTATCCAATGTTATTAGCTGGCTCGTCATAATTTTTTTATATCTTCCATATAGAGTCGTGAGCTTTATGACGACGTAAGCCGAAATTGAAATTCTGGTTGAGCACGCACTTGTAATTTGAGTATGTATTACTAAGTAAGGATTTACTTATGTTGTCACCAGGGGCTACTACTGGCAGGTTGGCTTGGTCTACATTAACTGAATTTGACATTGACGTTGTCAAAAAGGCTAGAATGCAAAGGCATTGATCGCAATGACATGTTGAGACAATGTAGACCACCGTTCCGGCCCGGAATATCAGCGAATTGGTTCTGCAGGGATAATGCAGTAACGGAAGTCCTTGCTTTAGGTGTTTGTTAAAGCAGAGGTGCACACTGGATTAAAGCGTCACCTAAAGTTGGTAAGATGGACAGAATTCCCGAATTACGCACATTTTAAGGGCACTAAGCAAGTGTATTAGGGCAAGTAGCGACAGTAAGTATTAGAAAACAATCAGAAGTACCTCTTCTGATTTTTCATAAGCTGACCGAACACAATTGCTCGGTGACGATACTGCTGGGATGGTGTTCGGAAATAGATATAAAAGAAGAAGGAACAAAGCTGGAACCGAAGTTTGCAAAAACGGATGAAACGCATTAGAAACGCAGTAGGCGCGGAACATTTAAAATAATCAATACTGAAGACCGGTAGTTAACGTATTGGAACTATAACTTAATTCGTGCGATTTGCTAAGAGATGGCGTAACTTGTATTATTTCATTGTTATTATTCCGTTGGAACATGCGTTGGAAAGCTACTGTCATTGTACGTCATTTCAGTATATGTCATTCATTTGAATCTTAAACAACAATAATTTTTTTTCACTCAAATATGTCGAACTTTGTGCCTGAAAAAGTGTTTTTGCGGGGAGTTCTTCTTCATTACTTTAATATGAAGAAAACTGCTGCCGAAAGTCATCGTATTTTGGTGGAAGTTTATGGTGAACATGCGCTAGCTGAGCGAACGTGCCAAAAGTGGTTTGCACGATTTAAAAGTGGTGATTTTGGCTTGGAAGACGATGAACGTCCTGGGCAGCCAAAAAAGTTTGAAGATGAAGAGCTTGAAGCATTACTCTATGAAGATTGTTGCCAAACACAAGAAGAGCTCGCAGAATCTTTGGGTGTCACTCAAGCAGCCATTTCAAAATGTTTAAAAGCAGCTGGATATATTCAAAAGCAAGGAAATTGGGTTCCACATGAACTCAAGTTGAGAGACGTCGAAAGGCGGTCTTGCATGTCCGAAATGCTGCTGGAACGCCACAAAAGGAAGTCATTTTTGCATCGGATTGTTACTGGTGACGAAAAATGGATCCATTACACAACCCCAAGCGCAAAAAGTCATATGTGAAATCTGGCCAACCAGCCAAATCAACGGCAAAGCCGAATATCCATGGAGCGAAGGTAATGCTCTGTATTTGGTGGGATCAGATGGGTGTGCTGTATATGAGCTGCTAAAACCGGGTGAAACCATCAATGGACAACGCTACCGAACACAATTAATCCGTTTGAAGACAGCAGTGTCCGAAAAACGCCCGGAATATGCGACCAGACACAAGGCAATAATTTTCCATCATGACAACGCTCGGCCCCACGTTGCTATTCCGGTTAAGAACTATTTGGAAAACAGTGGATGGGAAGTCTTACTCCACCCGCCTTATAGCCCAGACCTTGCCACTTCTGACTACCATTTGTTCCGGTCGATGCAGAACGCCCTCACTGAAATACGGTTCACATCAGAGCAGAATATCAAAAATTGGCTTGATTCATTCTTGGCTGCCAAGCCGACGCAGTTCTTTTGGGATGGGATCCACAAATTGCCAGAAAGATTGGAAAAAGTCATAGCTTCAGATGGGCAGTACTTTGAATAATACGAGTACTATTGTACATGTTTTTCTTAAATAAACGTTCAAATTTTGGAAAAAAAACCGCACGAGTTAAGTTAAATATCAAATATACTACAATCTAGCGCTGGTAAATAGGATGCGTCTACCCGCTATCTTGCAATGCTCATGACGTTGATAATAGAAATCACAGGGCTGTCAGTTGAGCATTTGTGAAAAATTGTGTATTGGTAAAATAATTTGTCTACATTGAAGACAAGCCGAGAATAACTCTTGTATACCGAGGTTTCTCTAGACTAAAAAGGGAACTGAGCAGCAAATGCTTATCTCGAACAGTGAAGAGGACGCTAATCAAGCCTCGCATACCTGTCATTCGACGGAAATGTATGAAAACGCTCTTGGTTACTTTGAAGGGATCTCTATCCGATATTCGGCTCTGCCTGAGTTGACGGTAATAGTGATATGGATCTGGCGAGAGAATTCGGGGGGCAGCACCTTAAAACAGACCTCAATTAATTCGTCATGGTAGCTCTAAAAAAAAAAAATGTCACCCTAGAAAGCTAAGCGAAAGAAGTGAAACTTCACGAAGCTCGGTAAATATAGGTTGCTAAAATGAGGATGCTCAACCTAGATTATAAGTATTGAAAACAAAAAACTATTCTTTGAAGAAGTCATTTTTCACTATTGAGGAATTTTTATTATTAAAGTAAGCTCATACAATAGTATTACCTAAGCTTGATTAGTAATAAATGCTGCACGACTTATGACGTTGCTTATCTTGTTGGCGTTGACAAACAAAAGTCAAGCCAAGCCAAATTTTGTTGCTAAGCTGAAGTTTTCCGTTCCGTTTTGATGATGCTTTTAGTGGTGTTACCAAGTAATGTCTAGTTAGGTATTATACTTTGACGTTGGTAACAATAATGATGCTAGTGTTGTTACTATCAACGTAACGTGCATTGTGCACTCACCCACGACATCCCCTTTACTCATGGCTCATTCCATCCGAGTTAGTGCCCCACTACGCGCTTTTTGTTCCCTTCTCCGAGTCTGTCGCCTTTTCGTTCCTCTCCCATGTTTCACACTGCTCGAGCTGCCCGACCCATTTCCTGTCGCTTTTTCCTTTTATCGAGATGAGTCGTTAGGAGAGTTTGAAGTGGAATAACTTTAGTGGATAGGTAGGAGCACCAGTGGTGCAGATTACGTTACATCGTGAAGCAACGAACGCTTTATCCTTGTTGGATAATGTTAGCGACATTTACGAGTATTATCTCACGGTCTTGAATGCCACCAACTGGGTGCAAAGGAGACTACGGATCCATTTCAGCGGAGTTCGGAAAAAATTTCTTTATTTCGCTTTTTCGTTTCATCGCAGTTTGGAATTATCGCTCAACGAGTTATAAAAAGTTTCACTTCAACCTATAAAGCTAGGCCCAACATCACTCCGGTCTGTAAGCTACCATCAAAAGCGCAGGGAAATGAAATGAGCTCGAACCTTACAAATCTATGAAGTCAAAACGTTATTGTATTGGAAGTCGAAAACGTAGGCGACTCCAATCAAATCACGGTCAAGATCATGAACCATATACCATATATATTGCGAAAATCAGGCGAAGAAGCGAAGGAGCTGAAAGATGAGTTCACTAAATATTTTTGGGGCACAATGTCATGTTGGAATGGTAGAAACTGAGATCGCCGAGAAACTTGATTGATGAGGCTCCGAGGAATTCATCTTAGATGATAAACCTGCGTTACCTTCTTTCTCGGCCAGGGCTTTTGTTAATAGTTGGGTTTCTCGAGGGTACAACTATAAAGGTAGACTCTCCGGATTATCGGAAGATCAAACAAATGGTTCCTGATGCCTCTGAGAAGTCAGCACCCACTTTTCTGTCTCTCACCGTAGAGAACTGCGGACTGATGGAAGCATCCCAATGCAACGCTTTGACGATATTGTACAGCAGATAATTTCTTATACAATTGTATTCCCCAACCACTATGTAATAGCACCTGGTGTTATGGCTGCTGATTGTATCAGCCATTTATCGGTAAGTGTATTATTCAGCTTGAGTGCTTTATTCAAACGCATCCGAGATAGTAGGGCTCCGATGACACTCTTTCTTAATTTTCTGTATCCAAAAATTAAACCGACTGGTTAACAAATTTACAAAACTGCCAATGAATCTTCCAGGCTGCTAAAAGGCTTTTTCAAATCCTATCAGAGGAAAAGTATAGTGCTGGCGAACGAAAGTCCGTTTTAGATTGCCGGTCATCAGAGATAACTTTCTTTCATTAGAAAACTCCGATTTCTAATCGACTCCAATACAAGTTTCAATGCAGTTTTAATTACTGTGGTTCACATCCTTCCCTTCACACATTCAGCGTTAGTATGGACATACAGCTTTCATTTATTAGATTTAAATTGGCTAAGAAGATTTTATGGCATATGCGATCCTTATGACTGTTGAGAAATCATTTGCACACCATATAAGCAAATAATGTGATTAATTTACAGGATGTCTTGAATAGACCACAAATAGTAAGCGCTCGCTGAATTGATGAAATAAAACCGAAGATCTTGGATTCACTTAACTCGGGACGCTTTATAAACCTCTTCTGTTTCATTGTATAAAAGCAAAAACGTCACGAAAAACCGTAACAACATCAAAATACGATTTTGTAAGCATTGCAAACTTATATGCCAGTTCTATACATTCAACACCGCAGTATAAAAAGATTTGGTGGAGACTGGGCGGCTTTTTGCGAGCCAGGTCGAAGTCAGAGTCTATCGATAAGGATAGAAGTCATCGCGATGCGATTTGGATTTGGAGAAAATATTCGATGGAGTGTTGAGATATATGTCAAAAGAAATAAAATCACTAGGCATAACTGAAGATTTCGAACTTAAGGTCTGTGTAAATCAAGATAGTGTTCAAAGTTCTTATTTATTTACTAAGATTGTGCTAAAGACCGGAGTGGACCTGGTCTTCAATAAGTAAAACTCTCTAATGGGTGTGGCTTTTGGCCAACCACTTCCAGTTGCTTGAGGCACTCCAATATGGTTGTGGATGTCGCATAAAGCGAGGTATTCTTGTATTGCTTCATCCCTCCGCGTAGGAATTAATGCTCTTGGACCGGAACGTTAGTTCTCAAGTATGGTATTAACGAAGTCTAAACCCTTTTTTGACATCAAAAGTCTCACTAAGACTACGAGTACGTCCTAATTTTTTGGAATAGTGAGCATTCTCCATCATCATTGTGCACAAGATGATGAGTTTGCCAGGGATGTCGAAACCAGATATGATGCTATAGGTACTGTCATATGTGGTTCTGAAATTGTCTAATTAGTGATATGTATGGATCTATACTTCTTGAGTTTCTTTTCTAGAGTCTAATGATACATTCATACTTGGGTAAGCCGGTATGCTCGTTACGAAGATATTCCTTTATGTTAAGCTTCAAATCGAGCTGGTGTCATGGTTTTTTCTGTGGGAGTAAGCTGATTTTAGATGATCCTTCCTATGGTTTGGTCCACAACTTGTATTAAAAGGCTTAGTACATCCAATCAAGTATGGATTTTGTATACATAGAGATTTTGAAACTTTGCCTCACTGCAAATTTGAAATTACGACCCTGTCCTGGCAAGTTGTTGATTCATTTTGTCAGTAAATCGGAAATCTACAGCTGAACTAAGTTCCTATTTCCCGGTAAAGGACCTTATAATCCTATATAAACGTAAACTTCATGAATATTAATCAGCTGAAGATATCCATGTTGAGGTTTAAAAACTGAAACCAATCTCCTCAGTTCCAACCCCGTTTACTCAATTCATTTCTAGGAAGTCAAGTTCAAATGGGAATTCTTGCGAAAAGGTGTTACCTCATAACCAGGAGCATAACTTTTATTATACTCCCCCAGATGGGAATTTAATGAGTTTCCTGACATCTATCCCCGTGTACCCTTGGTGGCACCGCTTAATAACAATTAGTGGCGTTCCTAGAAATTATTGTCATGGTAATTCTTCACCAATTCAACCACATCCCACATATGTATGTCGCACTTATAGTCACATTATTAGCAAAACAACGATTTGCGAGAAAAGGGTGTACATCTACGAGTACGAGGAAAACGAAACTTCTAAGTAGTCCGGATATGCACACGAAAATGTACCTCAATACAATTATTCGTATATTTGTGAGCTAATTTAATTTTCATTCTAAAGATCCTTTGTGTTTGTCTAGTTGTGGTGGGCGAAATAGTGGCAGGGGATCCTTTAGCTATTCATAGGAGTGGTATTTGAGGTGTACCGCCAATCAGTCTGCTGATGCACCATTACCACAATTCCCGGATATTGTTCTTAAGATTGGCAATTATTTTTCAGAAAATTACATTACACATTTTGAAAAGGGAAATACGGTTTAAGCCGATTATATTCGTAGCTCAGTAACTCAAGTGCAGAGTGACGGAGATAAAGACAATTAGGTGTTGATGGAAAAGTGTGGTAGTTTCGTAGGATTACTTGGAATTGCTTCCAGGAAATCCATATTATTGCTTCGACTGGGAGAGGTGTACTTTTAGAAGAAGGACTAAGTCTACTTGTAGTGAGATGTTGTATAGAGAAATAAACAATGCAGTTGTGGATTTAGTACTTAAAGGATTTCGCTTACAGAATGAATAAGGAATCAACTAATTTAATTTTGGAAAAGATAGCTTGAATTTAGAACTTAAACGAAATCCATTTTTAATCTTAGAGCCAAATGCCTCTTTCATTGGCTTTTATACGTATCCCTCCACTTGTATTCTCAGAGTGCAGAGTGGAGGTTTAGTCCTTTTATCTGGCAGTTCCCTTTTTACTGAGGAGATCCTTTTCGAGCTAGCTCTTCGCGACAGCGCTTCACTAGCCATTGATGGCAGTCTGGCTGTCAATATATAGTAATATCCTCGTGGGATATTAGCTTTATTGGCGCAGAAGCGACTGTTTCTGCTACAGTCGATATCTCAGCCTGGAAGATACTGCTGTAGTTCGGTAGACGTTGTATGCATCGTAAAGTCAATTCCTCTCTCCATCGCTGATCTATCCGTGAAAATGGATATCGAGTCTTGTAGCATTTGGTTCCTGTCCCATTCCTCTCTGCATGGGAAAATACATGCAAATGGTATTTCAAAGTCATGATGGGGTATTACATATACGAGTATAGCCTATATTGGAGTATAAACCCAGTTCACTTGTAAGAATTGAGTAGTGGCCATTCTGGTTTGATGTCTACCCATTAAGCGCTTTTCACTGTAGATTCTTGTATATATACCATATAGATCTAGGGGCAAGAGAAAAAGTATATTTTTCTCGTTTACATGGCTAGAGTCGTGCTTATACGGGTACATACAATCCTCTGTACTTTTGTCATTAACCTAATTTTGTTCGTGGATTACCACCATACTAAGCTACCGTAGGTTAAGATGAGTCTGACCATAGCTGTGTGCATGCATACAATAGTATTGGGACTAGGTCCTAATTTTCTCCCAAATATAGGGCTGCAAGCGAAGAAGGCGATTGTTGCTTTCTTTACACGTTCTTCAACATTGAGCTTGCAACTCAGTTTACTTCTAGTACGATACCTACAATAGGCATTTAGCACTGTGAGATAGTCGGAAGGACAAATTGTGGTACTATCCATTTATGTATGAATTGAATAAGGTCTGTTTTTTGCGTATTAATTTCCAGCACACAGAGCTTGGCCCAGTCTTCAAGGATTCTAAAGGCATGGTCTAGAATTTCACGGATCTTGGGCAGGATATTGCCGTGACCATAAGAAACACATCATCCGAGTGTGTAGGGGCTTTTATTCCTTCCCCTTTTAGATTCAGAAGTGTTTCATTAACTAGTATGGAAGACGTGATATCACTCCTTCTTGAGGGGTGCCCCTTGAAGTGGTGACCCTCAATACGGTGTTACCTAGTATTGTAGAATGAACTCCTGCATTTCATAAATTTCTACTTACTAGATGGAGTGAAAAGTGACCTCCTTGACCGCCAGAATGCGCTGCTACTGCAAAAAAGGTTACAGTGCCTTGAAGTCCGTTCATATTTAGGCAGACATGCCAAATTTCAGTGCGATACTGTCTTTAGTTATGTTTTGACAGCTGATTGTTGTTGACGTGTTTGGCATCATGTTGAGTATGGACAAAAACGATTTTCGTTCTCTCATAAAACATTATTTTTTGAGAGGCAAAACGGCGAAGGAAACAAAAGAAAAGTTGGATAAATATTATGGGGCTAATGCTCCGTCAGATTACACCGTCAAATATTGGTTTCGAGAGTTTCGTGGTGGCCGCAACTCCCCTACCAATCAAGTCCGCAGCGGCAGGCCCTCCGATGCGGTTACAGAGGACAATGTCAAAAAAATGCATGAAATGGTGTTGGCTGACCGGAAAGTGAAGGTGCGCGAGCTAGCAGATACCACAACGATTAGTACTGAGCGCACACGCCATATTTTGGGCAATATTCTGCATATGAAAAAGTTATCCTGCCTCTGGGTGCCGCGAACGCTCACTTTTGACCAAAAACACGAACGCGAGAGCACTTCGAAAGAGTGTTTGGACTTGCTGATGTGGAATCGGGCGGACTTTTGGCGTCGATTGGTAACTGGATTAGGACTATTATCTCTTCCCAAACCTCAAAAGATGGCTCATCAATAAAAAATTCAGCTCATGCGAGGATATCATCGACGCCACGGAGGAGTATTTTGCAGACCTTCCGGAAAATTACTTTTCTGACGGGATCAAGAAGTTGAAAAATCGCTGGAATAAGTGTATCAAACTAAAAGGGGACTATATTGAATAAAATAAAAAAAACATTTAATAAAAAATAAAAATTAATTCCCAAGGCGGTCACTTTTCACTCCATCTAGTATAGTGGGAATGTTGAAGGCCCCTTCGATGTCAAGGAAGATTATTAATGTGTGCTCTTTCTCCTAAAGACTTTTTTCAATCGTGCTGATAATTTCATGTACAGGGTGACTTACTCGAGCTATAACTTTTTAAAATGCTATAATTTTTTTATTTTTTGATAAATTTTATTGTGCCAAAGCAAAAAATGTTGGAAAATACATCAATTTTCAAATTGTATCAGTAGTTTTCAATATATCCAACTTTGGCGCGAATAATGGCCTTGGGACGACCGAAGAAAGCATCGCACGCTGCACGCAAGTGGCTCTCCGGTATTTTGGCCCATTCCCTGCGAAGTGCTTGTTTGAGGTGGTCCAAGCTTTGGTATTTTTTAGTGCCAACCTTCGCCTTCAAAATACCCCAGACAGAGAAATCCAACGGATTTGCATCCCGAGAATTTGCAATCCATTGTATCGAAGAAATGAAGTGTGGAACACTGTTTTTTAACTAATCTTGGTTAACGCGCGCTTTGTGATACGGTGCCGAGTCTTGTTGAAATGTCAACGGTCTCCGACCGAAATGATTGTTTGCCCAAGGCATCAATACTGCCTCTAAGACAGTTTCACGGTACGATCGCATTAATTTTGACGCCACGGTCCAAAAATACGAGCGGAGAGCGACCATCGGTGGTTATGGCGGCCCAAACTATCACCATCGGTGCTGCCTGCTTTCTGGTGGCCGTCCGAAGGTGTAAACTCGGTCATTTTGTTTGTTGACATATTGTTGATAACAAATGGCGACTCATCGGAAAAAACTAAATTCGGCAACTCACCACTTTCCTGCAAGCGTAGCAACTCCTTTGCTCTTTCGACTCTAACTTTTTTCTGTTGCGGTGTAAGATCGTGTGCATTTTGGAACATCAATGGCTTGAGCCCAAGCTCATTTTATAGTATGTGTTGCATCCGTTCCAACGATATATTGAGCTCACGAGCCATTTTTCTTCGCTCAATTCGAGCCTTCACTTTCCGAACCATTTCTGCCGATGTTGCTGTTTTTTATGACCACCTCCATGGCGTTTTTCAACGCTGCCAGTCTCACAGTAACGAGCTATGGTTCGAGACACAAATGATTTATTCACGTTGAGGTGCTGGAGGGCTCTAACGATAGCTACTTGTGGTTTTCCAGCCAAATATAAAGCAATCACACTATCACGTTCCAATTCCATCGCGGATAAACATTTTTCAACACAACTGAGACACAAATTGTTTAAAAGGCTTGTAAATAATGTGTCAAGATTCGAGCTCACTATCAGATACAGTGTGGAAATTATAGCCGTCTGAAGTTGGTTGCAGTTCGAGTCATTCAGGGTGTAGAGCCGTTTTCGTGCCTTCACCTTTTGTATTAGCATGCTGGTTTTCGGCAAAGTCTTCTGGGTGCCGATTATTACGAATGATTAGAACTTCTATTAAGAAAAGGGTTCTTCAGAAATAGAACTGAATTCAAATGTAATCACTTGATACCAGAATGGAACGAGGGGAGGCAATGCGAAATCATTCGTACTAAGTACATTTCCATCTTCATAGACAGCATACGACATTGCAGCAGGGGTCTTCTCCTTTACACCTATATACTGCACCATCTACTAAGCCAAATTATAATTATAAATCAATCATCAGGCCGCTTGACCCAGGTCGGACACGTTGGGTATTGCAATAGAAATAGACAAGCAACCAGCGATCAAATCTTTATCGGGGCTAAAAGACTGCCGGCGTCACAAAACCACACTCTGTTGGGTTCTAAAACATTCGTGCATCCTATAAAATTGTTCCACTGATGAACTGGTCAGACTCGGATCTGTAGCAACAAGTGTTGCCTGTGCAACATATGGAGCATCGGTATGGTACGACAGAGTTATGACTGTTGATGGTCGAAAGCGGATCCTGGCTTGCCAAAGAGTCGCCTTGCTTGGCTGTTTACCGGTGTGCCACACTGTCTCCACAGAGGCAATGCAGGTCTTGCTGGGAGTGCCACCTCTGGATCTGGAAGTGATACGTCGTGGTATTGCTTTCAAGATCAGAAAAGGTCTCCCTCTAAATGAGCGCGATTGGGTTTCCCCGGAAGAAGTGGATGGCCTATCCCTGAAGCAGCGTAAAACCTTGCTACACGCAAGTTCTATCTAGATGGCAATCTAGATGGGATGCTAGCGAAAATGGTAGGGTTACTTATGGCTTCCTAAGGGATGTGCTAACCATGAGAATTTTTCCTGAACGGAATTTTAACCTCAGCCTGGGCTTTTTGTTGACCGGGCATGGCTCTCTCAATGCATTCTTGCATAAGAGGGGGCTTAGCGAGGTTGCGAGCTGCTCATGTGGAGCTACCTATGAGGACTGGCTTCATGTCCTATGTGAGTGTCCCAATTACGCTGACATAAGGAACTTGCAAGCTATGGGCATCACCTTTAATGGTGAGACCTACGATGTCAGTGGAATTATCACTGATACCGTACGGTTTGAAAGAACCCGTAGTTTTGCAAAAGATGTATTCAATAGAAGGCAGCTAGCGGGAAGTTTTTAGATTTTGAATTGTTGCAAGGCCGCCAGTCCTGGGCAGTGAGGTGCCCAACTGGAAGTAACCTCAAGGTTGCGAAGCTCGACCGGAAGCTATATTCTGGTACCACGGGAGGTCAGGAGCCCCCGGAACTATGGTTCCGGCCTGACCTAGGAGTTGGCCCCCTTGTGGGAGTATCGTGGTGGCTGTAGGTTTAAACCCAAAATCGCGGGGAGAATGGACCGAATGGATCTTGGACATCTCATGGCTTAGGATGTGTGTAGTTTACTACGACCTGTGCTAAACCATGGGATTGCTATGGAACCAATTGGTCTGCTCGATGTGGAGTTGCATTGCAACCGGGTGCCATGACCCACAGAATGGCTGAGGTATTAGATAGGCCTCGACCCTTCACCAAAGGGGAAGTTCGTGCTTTACACACGACTTCGAATCTGGTACTGGTGGTAGTACTTGTACTACCCGAAGGGCGCTTATCAACGCATTATTTTGATATCTTGTGCGAAGACGCACCGTAGGCTTAAGCCCTCACGGCAGGTACCTACGTAAAACACAAGAGACATCTGTAGCAACAAGTAATAGGCAGTTTGACAACGTTAAACCACCGAAGTCCAATATCAAACAAATGACACACTTACAAGAGCTTTTTAAGAACTGCCATAAATGGACTCACGAGGATAGATGGGAAATAGTGAGACTTGTATGGCCCAGACTCGAATCAAATAATCAAGGGTCCTGCTCAGTTTTAAAAATAGACATATGTTATACTCAAACTCACAAATATAATAACGGGATGGAGAGAGAAAACTGACTAGATTTAAAAAATATATGCCGTCGTGGACTTATGGTACCTGAATACGTTCTGCTCTATGCAAAAGACAAAGATATTCTCGGAACTTGTACATTAGTGAAACCTAGCCTTAATATACTCTTACTTCTACGTTGCTAGACTGGAAGCTGACAAAAATACATATTGGCTGGCATCGGCATATTTTTGCCACGACTATGTGGGCCTTCTCTCTGGCGACAACCTACAAAGGATGGTCTTGGAAGCTGAACGGCAAAAACTGGTCTCATTATCGAATGTGATGCTATCACATCACACGATATGGAGCAGTACCGACACTAACGATACAGGTGAGTCACTTTTTCATTATACTATAAGTCCTAACCTCATTGTTTGCAACATTGGTGTAGAGCCCATTTTCATAACAAAAAATCGACAGGAACTGTTGGCTGTTCCCCTTGCCTACGACAACATCATTCAAACAATAACGAACTGGATGGTATCATCTGAACATTCTTTTTCAGATCACAGATACATCCAATTCCAGCACTCCGGAGTTTTCAGAAAACTGATTGGCCAAAATACGGAGGAACACTACTAAAACTACTCTCCTCTGAACTCTTAAATCCCCCATGTAACACTAATGAGCTTGATAAGAAAGTCAAGAATTTTACCCTGGCTCTCAATTAGGCAACCGCTGTTTCCTGCAGTCATATTCAAGATAGAGACAAGGAGAAGCCGCACTGATGGGCATCAGCATTAGGACCGCCTAGAAACGTTTGCAGGAAACTTAAGAGATAAGGAATCCTTCAAGATATATAAAAAGGAACTGGGGAAAATAAAGCGGTAATCCTGGAGGTCTTTCTGTGAAAAAATGACAGAAACGTGTGAGGCTTAAAAAAATCCTCTCTACAAATCCTATAATGCCTAGCTGTTTGAAAAAAAAGCTGATGGGTTTGGACAACCTCAAGTGATGAATCACTTCTAGACACACACTTTCCAGATAGCATCCTATTCATGACTAGTAACAACATTTGAAGGAAGCAGTCACAACTAAAATTCACCTTCTAATTACAAGTGACAAGCTACTCTGGCGCTGCAGGTTTTAAACCGTACGAGTCTGCTGGGCTAGACGGTATAATACCTGCCGAGCTACAAAGATCCTCAGATATCATCTTGCCAACGCTAGAGAATATCTTGAAGAGCTGCGTAGAAATGATCCACATTCCTTTGCCATGGAGAGAAGTTAATGCAGTTTTCGTTCTCAAAGCTGGAAAATGCCCTCAAGTTGCCCCAAAGGACCTCAGAGCTGTAAGTCTATCATCTTTCTTTCTGAGAACTCTAGAACAACTGAGTGATATCCATATGCGATCTAGAAGAATGCATGACTTTTGTCTACGACTCAACGTGCCTACTGTAAAGGGAAGCCGGTAAAAACGTCTCTAGATTCCCTGGATAGCCACATCAAACAATCCCTGTATTATAGAAAGTATACAATGGTCGCATTTCTGGACATAGAAGGTGCCTTTAATCCGCGCTCACAACTGCACTGCCAACTCTGAAGGTAGATGATTCATTTGGGGAGTTGATCAGTCTTACTGCTACATAGCAGAATTAACGGCTCTAAATTGAGTGAGGCTTCTGCTAAAAAATGCGCCAACAGTGGGACGTAATTTCACCCCTTAGTGATTATTGAACTGCTGATATTCCTGAAAGCGGGTAGTTGTCTATGCAGGTGACATTACAATAGCCGTCTCAATGGAGCATCTCAACACCATTCAGGAACTATTGCTGCAAAATCTTAACAGATTAACCAGTTGGGCGGATGGCTATAGATTGGGAGTAAACCCCCACAAAACCGATTTTGTCTTTTTTTCAAGGAAATATACAATTCTAATCATAGTCCCTCCCTTAACGACGGTACCAGGAACTAAACTGGAAACCTAATATCCAAGAAAGAGTAAAGAAAGCTTAATTGTCTTGCAAAAAAGCCACTGGGGTCAAATGGGGCCTTCAACCTCGCCTGGCTCTCTCGGTTATAAAACCGATACTCACCTGCAGGGTGGTTGTCTGGTGGAGCCGTAAACAATGCGTTCAACTGCAGCAAAGTAAGTGAAGTCCAAAGAACAGCATATCTGTGCGTAAGCGGATCCTTACGTACTCCGCGAAACTGGATATTTTCTTTCACTTGAAACCCCTTGATATTATTAGTGGCAAGTGATTGCTATTGCAGCCATTCGCCCTCAAGCGACTACTCAGTGGAGAAATGAACTATATTGACTACATTCTTCCCCAATATTGGTTTGATAAAAGATTTTTATGTAAACATACCCTCTTGATCCTTCTGGGAGGAATATGCTATCATGGACGACAAGTCAACCCATTTCTGTACGGATGGACCCATGACTGATAGCGGAGTTGGTGGCGGTGTTTTCCCAGATAAGCTTAATCTACGCCTCTCTTTCTGCCTTCCAAATCACTGTAGCGTTGTTCTAGATGGAAATTTTGGCCATTAAAAAGTCGTTATGGCTGGAGAAAAACGTGATATCTGCGAAGGATATCTGCATCTTTTCGGATAGTCAGACCCGTTCTCACAAGATTCTAAAACCGCTCTTGATTGCCGATCATGTCCCAAGGGGATGGCATAGCAGTTCAACATTCACCTATGTCGGGTGTTGGGCCACAGAGGTATTCTAGAAAATTGTATAGGCGACGAACTCGTCTAAATTGGAACCACTCTAACTATCCTACCTGAGAAGGGTATAATCGGTATGCAAACTAATACTACAGCTGGATGCTACTAGAAGGACAAACCTTTTGTGGACTGTCAACAGGTCTAGTAACCAAACAAATTTGGCCAAAACCGAATCTGAATCGCTCTAAGAGTTTGATCTTTCAAAATAGGAAACATCGCAGCGCTATCATATGTAGGTGTCATCACTAGAAGAGGCATACATGCGCAGCTCTCTACCAAAGACCAAATGTCCACTTAGGAGCTTTCTTCTACAATGACTTACGCGATCTAAACAATATATTGGACCTAGACGTACAGTCTCCTACACTTTGTCAGAAGCTCAAATTGGTTCTTAGAGTAAGAAGATCACAGATCCACGTGGCATTACAAAGGCCTAAGCTGGTTGGCTTTTCCAACGGCCACTATTACGTTTTAGGGTTAGGGTACATGTATGTTAGTTACAGCTCGAGGGAAGGGAAGAATAACAAATAAGAGTATTTCTTTTGTATCCTGCCTATTTCTGCCTGAAGAAGGCGCCGGTGATCTAAATTCTCATTGACTGAAACTCTGTTTAAGTCGCTTTTTCAGAAATTAACGAAATATCCCAGAACCAAAAAACATTAAATACTGCAAAAATCAACGTCAAGGAAAACATAATTGAATCCGCTCTAATTTCCTTCCTCTAACCTTAATCCGATTATAATAACTCGTGCTCTAGAAATTTAAAAACACAAAATATCCCCAAAGTTCCCTCCATTTTCTCTAATGAACTCAAACTGCACCTTCTCACCATGTGCTCATTATTTATGTTATTCAGCTCAACATCGACTTAATTAATCCACAAGGTGCACTGAAATATCTCACCGATGGTAATTGCTAAACCCGAAGATGTACTCGTACTTAGCCAAGCTATTTCACTACGAAACACCATTGAAATCACTCCATCAGGCACATAACCTCAATTCATCGGCTGATATCTTTGTGTGCTCGTATTTCAAAGGAACTGTAGATACTCATGCCACCTATACATATAAATGATCCGCATATCAAATAGGTGGCACATTCTCGACTCAGCATAAAATCAATTCCAAAAGGTCTATATACTCGTAGAAGTTGTTATCCGTCTCACCGTTGCATACGGGCTTCCAAAATTTATACCATAAACTCCGACCACAGGCTTGGTTTTGCAATCCATGCAGAAGGCAGATCCTACTCCCTGCCAACCGCCTAACGTGCTGGATGCCAAAGCTATTGCTGGTTATCTGCTCGAATGCAGGTATGAAGCTTCACCCCGAATTTCATGCACAGACCATTCCATATGAATGGAACTTGTTTCTGGCATGGTTCGGTAGGTAGCAATCCCAGGGTAGGGTGTGTGAGTAGAATCCCACAAGAAAGGTAACTAAAAATCAATTAAACCGCATGAATGCTATGTGAATGAGGAAGAATGAATAGAATGAGCATGTAAATCTCAAGGATTCCCTTCCATTGATATTCTTCAAGGAACAGAAAGTAAAAGAGTAAAAACTACTCATATAGGCGAAATGACAAAAAACAAAAACAAAATGTTTCGTATACGCCGTAGTGTCCTAGCCCGGAGGGATATAATGTTGCTGATTGCTTCCTTAGAGGAAACTGGTTATGTGAGCCCAGTAAGATTGTCATCTTATGCAATATCGTTACACAAAAGGACACGACAATAACAGATTGCCACAAACGTACTCGTACACCCAAGAAGTCAACTTATCCGCAACCTTGGCGGAGAATGGAGATGCATCTTTCTAAGAATACACTTCTTGAAGGAGAAGCTACTTTAACATTTCAAAAAAAAAGTTGACATGGTACTTCTTCAAAAGTTCTGTTTACTGTTGCCAATTAGTAGACAAAAGTACATGTGGCAAAATAGACCATCACATGGTACGTAGGTTATGTACGAGCTCTCTTCAGAGGTAAATTGCTTCAGGTGTAGTCTCTGCCATACTTCTAGATACTTACTCAGCAGTTGATGTAGGAGCAGTTGGAACACTTCCTTAAAACTATTTTGATGCCTATGGTGCCTCAAGGCTCTCGACCGTGAATATGGGAGTATTTTCGTTCGTCAAGTGTCAACATCAGGGACGAAATTTGACATTTTCAAAAAATAAATCCTTGACATTCTCAAGATACTGTTCCCCCCCCCTTGATCAACTGAAAGCAGATGCTGACAGAGCTTAATTAAAGTTTTTTTTTTGAAGGAACTCATTAGATAATTGAGTTAATTTTAGGGACACTTGAAGAGTAGTGCAAACTTTTCGGAAAGTTGATTGATGTTTGTAATTTTAGTCCCAGCCAGACAGACAACAATCTTTAAATTACACTTCATGGCATTTCCAATAAAGTTGGAAAGGAGTAGTCACATAAAAGTTGGCAGAAACAAAAACGTCTACTCGTACAACCATTAAGGAGCAACTGAAAATGTTGATGTTGCAACCAAAGAATGGAAAATGCCTTTGTACTCAGCATAACCAATATGGGTAGTTAACGTGTGTGTTTTTACATCGGAGCAAGTGTCAACCTAGCAGATGGATACTAAATATAACTTTGGAAAGACTGGCCTTAGCAAAATACTTCTTTCTTTGGCTCTGTGAAGAACTGAAACAGAATGTGCAGAATTTCTTTTACTTCTTGCCACAAATACTTGTATAGTCTTTTGTGCTAGAAAGGAAATACCTCTCGGCTGTTAAGAGGCATTTCCCGAAGCGGTGGAAGGAAAGTGTCTGGTAGTTCCTAGCAAAAAATGGAGGCATAATCAATGTATTGCAAGATGAGGCCCTATTGTCATGCAAAATCCAAGAATTGTCTGTCCACTATTGAGGCCTCTCTTGCGAATTGTTCACGTCTCATAACGCCTGCATAATACTCCTGGTTGATAGTCTACCTTCAGGAGGAAATTTATAATGTATAACACCATTATGGTCTATGAAAATAGTGAGCATCGCCTTCTTTTTTGACGTGGATTCTATTGTTTCGGCTCATTTGGAGCAAACAATTTACTAGCTCTTGTTTGCGTGTCGTACTCATAAGCCTTAGTCCCGTCACCAGTAATGGTATGTTTGATGAATGCTTGATCGGAATCGATGTCCCTTGCAATATTAAAGCCATTTAGCATCAGCTTTGTAGCGACAGGTCTTAAACGCAATTGGTGGGTTCAAATGCAGTTAACGGATCTAATCGAGAACGTGGTCGTCTCTGGTAACCCTCTGATGGGCAATTTAGGGCTTACGAACAGTAAATTTTTGTTTTCGTCGACGTGTTGTCGTTGTTGATCGTTTACCACTGTTTTATTTCGAGCAAAGTTGCAAAAACACTTTTTCAATATTACCAATGTTTTTGTGCCACCCATTTCATTTTTAACACAAAATTTAATGACAATTCCTTACACTGATTTTGTATCCATTTGAAAAATCGCTGAGAAGAAAAAAAATGGATATAACACAACGCTGGAGGCCTACGTGGAGATTGAACGGGACAGCAGCGCAACAATCAAGTTTATAGCGATGTGCTTGCCGTACTTCCCAGTGGTGGTCGCCGATAGCCTAAAAAGGCAAGGACATGCCTAGTGTCCTTATGCAGTCATAGGGCTCACAACCCTATGTGGCCTTCGATAGAAAAGGATTCACTGTATACGACCTTTGTAGATATTTAAAGGACAATGGCCTTCGGACCTGCACGTGGAATGTCGGGAACTTTAACAAGACATGTGCAGCCAAACAATTAGCAGAGGCCCTCGACCGCTATCGCGCAGATATCACCGCCGTCCAGGAAATGCTGTGATATATACGCGTACTATGTTTGATTGCTTTAATGAAAAGGAACAGCGCTTATTTGTGAGCGAGCATCTTGTAAAAATTCGCATCGGCTAAATTCGCTAACGTAAGGTAATATGGGTGCTAATATGCACAATGCCCCTACAGAAGACAAGGACTACGCTACCAAAGAATGTTTCTACGAGCTCATCGACAAGACCTCTATACCATATACACGATGGGTCATGGCGGTCTCCGGATCATCAAATGCAAAATCAAATTAATCATTTTGCGATAGACGTAAGGCATGCATGTTAAGTGGAAAAGATGATATCCGCCAAGTGGCTGCCGCCAGTGCCGCACATTTGTGTCCGTTTTATCGCATTTTCCATGACTTTCCGCAAGATTTCCGGTGATAACTGTTCGCAATCCTGTCAAATATTCTCCTTAAGGGCTGCGACTGTCCGAGGCTTGTTGGCACAAACCCGCGACTTCAAGTAGCCCCAAAGAAAGAAGTCTGGGATGGTTAAATCGGGCCATGCCAAATCGCCAAAACGGTAGATTACGCGACCAGGAAACCCTTTGTTTACAATATCCATTGTGGCTTGTGCTATGTGTGCGGTTGCACCGTCTTGTTGGAACCACATACCAAGCCCCGCTTATCCAATTCCGGCAGTTAGAAGTCATTTATTATGGCCCTGTAGCGTTCGACAGTAAAAGTGACCGTATTGCCGATGGCGTCCTCCTCCCACGTGAACACGTGCATCACACGCGGACTTTCAGTGCCCCAGAAACGATTTTGCTTATTGACATAACCGCTTAAGTGGAAATGCGCCTCGTCGCTCATGATGATTTTTGACACAAAATCGTTCTCTTCGTTGTTGAGATTGAGGATGGCTTTACGGTAATTCACACGCGACTGACGGTCAGGAGGCATTAAGTGATGCACTGTTCGCACTTTATACGGTAACATGTGTAAGTCTTTCACTAAAATTCGCTGTAGCGTCCGTGTGGTAATGCCCAATTGCATGGCCCATTGTCTGGTTGATGTTTCTTCGTTCTCAGCGGCATCGGCAGCCACAGTAGTGATATTATCGGCCGAACGACCAGTCCGCTGGCGGCTACGCAGTGCATGGTCTCATGTGATTTCACTCTATTCGAGTCGAGTAGCTAAGCGCCGGAATATTTGTCCAGTTGGCGCGACGCGATTAGGAAATTGACGTCGAAATGGACATCGATACAATTACTCCACGCTCTTGCAGAGTATAGCTCTCCATTGCTTGACTGTTTCTATACTGCACCCGTCTAGTTCACAAATGTCAAATATGATTGACGTACGACGCTATTTGCAAAAAATATATACCATCTTCCGTTAGGGTGATTAATTTTGCGACACCTTGCTATTCAACCTAGACGATGGCAGTCCGAACTTTCGTCCACCTGACAAGATCCTGGAAAAAACTCAAGAAGTCCAAATCAATACCCAACATCTCTTGATCCATGTTAAGGCCGTATATGACAGCATCTATAGAGACGAGCTATATAGAGCCATTTCTAGTTTTGTCACCCCTGCCAAACTTGTCCGTCTGGGCAGAATGATGTTTTGAGAACGCTCACTGCTCCGTCAAGTCGGTAACGACTTATCCGAGACCTTTGAAGTCAAAAAAGGTTTTAGACAATGTGACACGCTGCCATGTGACTCCTTTAACATCATACTTGAAGGAATAGTGTGGAACTCACAAGCGAACACTATAGGTACAATCTTTCAAAAGTCTGTGCAACTACTAGCGTACGCCGATGATATAGACATACCTGACAGAGCTCAGCCGACTGTCACTGTATGGAAACGGAAAATAGGTTTAGCGGTAAATAAGGGAAAAACTAAGTATACCATATGCTGCCAACAAGAAGGGACACACGACATTGACAAATTGGACAGAATATCACGGTCGACAGCTATAATTTCGAGGTAGTAAAGGATTTTGTCTATCTTGGCTCTGCTATAAATTCTACCAACCCTCAGCAGAAGTAAAGTGAAGAGTTACTCTTGCCAATAGCCTTTGAATAGTAGGACCTATACCTAGAAGCTAAGGAGACTCTATACCATATAGGACATTTATCATCCCAGACCTACTTTATGGCGCTGAAGTATGGATCCTATTGAAAATGGATGGAGATATCCTCAGTCATTTCGAGAAAAAAATTCTTCGAAAAATGTGACGGGGTTTGGAGAAGAAGTCTCAACGACGAACTGTACAAGCTGTACAGCGACATAGAATGGACAGCAATGCTCCGGTTCACAGAGCCTTCGAATCTAACCCGGAGGTAGAAGAAGACCTCAATGTAGCTGGCGCGCACAAGAGAAGCTGACCTCAACCGACTTAGAGTGCGGAGCGTGTTGTTGAAAGTTGTATCCAGAGGTTTTATTAAGGCGGTAGCTAGGGGTGCAATATAGGGGTTAATTCCCTAAAAGAAAAAACAGTTTAGAGATAGCCAACAGCCTTACATTTGGTGGGATATAATGTTGACGGCCCCAGCAGCTTCTAAGGACAACAAATACTACGTGGCATCGAACAACTCGCGGAAACTCTAGACTGCTTTAAAACAAGATATTCCCGTAATTCAAGAGGTGCGATAGGACGGGCCGAACAAAAAGCCAATAAAAAACTACATCGACTGCTACAAAGAAGGAAAACGATGCTTATGTAGGTTTACTATTCGAGGGAATCACGGACAAAAAGTTTTAAGTTTTCGGCATACTCGTATAAGGGGACAACTTATAACATACTAAGTTATCATCAGTTCGGAATGTAAGCCTGATTTACCTTCATATCACTGCGCAGAATGAAGATGACAGTGTCAAAGACATATGTATTCTATAACCTCCTATTTCAAATATATTCTAGGTGCCTCTATGTGCTATTACACCAAAGCCTGGGCCTTTCAGCGGCCATCAAAAAACACAGCCTGCATAACATCGTGTCCGGCAATGGATTCATATTATAGAATTTTCAACGGGGCATGACTTTTTAGTAGTCCTCATGTGGTCCCCACATCTCAACATCTATAAAGGAATTGGGCATCCCAAGATAAATCAACTGTCAACTAGATTAATGATATTACGATCAGTATTAGGCACTCCTTAATAATTCTGGATATCCGAACTTTCCGAGGAGCCAACATAGGCTCGGATCATTACTCTGTTGCAGCCAGGCTACGAATGCGGATATCTCGGACAAAACGGAGTCATTGCAAAACTGCAATGGCAAAAGACCACCAGAACCTTTGCCGATGGCTTTCCCTTGGAGCCTTCTTAAAATCGTAGCCCCCATACACAAACCGTAGAACCCAAATGGTAGCTGGTTACAAAGAAATCTCTGGTCTGACAATGAATGCATGTGACTGCCTAGGTGAGGCCAAAAAATTTGTGTATAAAGCTGGGTTCACAGAAGGAGGAGTGCTACTCGTAAGCCCTACGAGCAGGAAACAAGGCAAGAGCGCAGGATTTTCGGAAAGAAAACGTAAGAACACGAGAAGTGCGCGATCGATGTTGGAGAAATGAAAGTTTTACCCAGGCTACAAAGAATATGAATATTCTGCATACTGGCAGAATGAACCATTCACCCTGGATGAAGACGTCAGAAAATTTCATTCCTCTGTCCAATGAAGTGAAGGCAGCAATCGAAGCTAAAGTTCAGTAGAACTTCTAGCGAAGACTGACTGCCTGCTATGCTTTTTAAACCAGTTAGAGATGACATGGTTGGCAAGAATATGCAACATCTATAAGATATGGTCAGCGGAAAGTATGCTCGGAGGATGGAGTCTTACCGACGTTTGTCCGATCCACAAGAAGGGAAACTCATTTGACTGTGCCAACTATAGAAGAATAAGTCTCCCAAACATCGCCGATAAGATCTTTTCTGCCGTATTATGTGAGCACCTGACATCATTCATAAACAGTAGGGTTGCCCAACATCAGTTCGTTTTCAGGCCAGTAATGTCCACGATCGATCAAATATTCACAGTGTGGCAAATATGACAAAAGGCCAGACAATTCCAGATCAACATTCATCATATATTTCCGACTTCAAGCTGCGTGTGATTGCATCCATACTTCCAACCTCGGGTTGCGCGGTATGACAATGGGGAATTCTCACTGCTTCATTAAGGTCAGTAATAAATTAACCAAGACCTTTAATGTGAAGAAAGGTTTTAGACAAGTCATGTAAATTTCTTAACATCACCCTAGACGAAATCGTGCAAAACACACTGGCCAACAAACGTCTTCGCAATTACTTACGTACGTGGATGACATTATGACATGACATGTGATGCCCGAATACAGCAAGACGTCAATGGAGCTTTCGTGAGTATTGAATCGGAAGTAAACGAGGGCAAAACCAAGCACATTCTGTCACCAGAAAAGGACGCACAGCAACGCCGTAACAACTTCGAAGTAGCTAAGGACGTCGGCTACATTACATTCGCAGTTACAGTAGTAACAATACCAGCGTAGAAATTAGACGCAGCATTACTCTTGCCGTAATGTCGCTGTTTCTGCGGGCTCTGGAGGCGATTGAGAAACAGAGCCCTGTCTCGTAAGACTAAACTGGCTTTAGAAATTACCCTAATCGTGCCGATCATGCTTTATGACGCATAGGTTGCAACTTTGTCGAAACTGTATAAGGAACCACTTGGCCATTTTGGAGAAAGATACGGCATGTGATTGTTGGTCCCGATTGCAGTGACCGGAAATGGAGGAGGAAATTCAACCCACAACTCTAAGAATTATATACCTACAGAACCAACGTCTGAGATGACTGTGCCCTGTTGGAGCGAATGGATACCACTGCTCCTGCCCAAAGAGTCTTCGAGCGCAACCTCGACCGCGCCACAAAGGTTACATCTATGGTTACGCACGGAAGCAGAAAGAGACCACAATCAACTTGTAGTACGAGACTGCAGGCAATGAAGTGACTTGTTGATTAAAGTGCAGGTTCACCTATGACTGTAGTAGAGCCACTTTAGTAAGTAAGTAAGTTTTTACACATAGATCAACAAAATTCTAATAATACAGGGTGAATGACTCTAACTCCAACTTTTTAAAATGCTATAATTTTTTTATTTTTTGATAAATTTTATTGTGCCAAAGTAAAAAATGTTGGAAAATACATCAATTTTCAAATTGTATCAGTAGTTTTCAATATGTTCACGTTTGGCGCGAATAATGGCCTTGAGACGACCGAAGAAAGCATCGCACGCTGCACGCAAGTGTCTCTGCGGTATCTTGGCCCATTCCCAGCGTAGAGCTTGTTTGAGGTGGTCCAAACTTTGGTATTTTTTAGTGCCAACCTTCGCCTTCAAAATACCCCAGACAGAGAAATCCAACGGATTTGCATCCGGAGAATTTGCAATCCATTGTGTCGAAGAAATGAAGTATGGAACATTGCTTTTTAACCAATCTTGATTGACGCACGCTTTGTGAGACGGTGCCGAGTCTTGTTGAAATGTCCACGGTCTCCGACTGAAATGATTGTTTGTCCAAGGCTTCAATACTGCCTCTAAGACAGTTTCACGGTATACGATCGCATTCATTTTGACACCACGGTCCAAAAATACGAGCGGAGAGCGACCATCTGTGGTTATGGCGGCCCAAACCATCACCATCGGTGCTGCCTGCTTTGTATTAGCCGTTCGAAGGTGTAAATTTTCGAAGGACCTCTCTGGCAAGTAAGCTCGGTCATTTTGTTTGTTGACATATTGCTCGACAACAAATGGCGACTCATGGGGAAAAACCAAATTCGGCAACTCACCACTTTCCTGCAAGCGTAGCAACTCCTTCGCTCTTTCGACTCTAACTTTTTTCTGTTGCGGTGTAAGATCGTGTGCTTTTTGGAACTTTAATGGCTTGAGGCCAAGCTCATTTTTCAGTATGTGTTGCATCCGTTCCAACGATATGTTGAGCTCACGAGCCATTTTTCTTCCACTTCGACTCGGATTTCGCTCAATTCGAGCCTTCACTTTCCGAACCATTTCTGCCGATGTTGCTGTTTTTTATGACCACCTCCATGGCGTTTTGCAACGCTGCAAAATGAGCTACGGTTCGAGACACAAATGATTTATTCACGTTGAGGTGCTGGAGGGCTCTAACGATAGCTACTTGTGGTTTTCCAGCCAAATATAAAGCAATCACAATTCAAACGTGAGAATTCCATCGCGGATAAAAATTTTTTAACACAACTGAGAGGCAAATCGTTTAAAAGGCTTGTAAATAATAAAATTATCTGTTATGTGTCAAAATTTGAGCTCACTGTCATGAACGGTTTGGAAATTATAGCAGTCTGAAGTTGGTTGCAGTTCGAGTCATTCAGGGTGTAGATTAAAACAGTCAGTACAAGCTACTGATATCTAGGCAGTATCCACCCTTATTCTCCACACTTTTAGTAATATGCTAAGGCTCCTAGATGTTGTCCAACTATTTAAAATTGAAAAACGTTCACGGATTTTTGATGGTTGTTTTTTTTTTCATATTTATGACCCTTCCTCCTCTCGTTAAGCTTGTAATCTTTTTGAATCAAACAGGGCTGACTACAAAGGGCCACAATAATAATATACCTAAGACATTTTTCGCGGACTTTAAAGGTGTATTAAATTTTTCCCAATTTTTAAAAATTTTGAAATATAAAACAAGTAAAATATTTAATTTTGAACTTGTAATAATTAAAAGTAAAACCATCAATGGTGAGTTGGAATTAAATTTTGATATCTGATCCGTTTCCCTAAATCCAAAAGTGATTATTAATTGATGTATTGTAGATATTACATTAATCTATTGTAACAAATAGAAATTCCAAAATTTCGGCTTTATTGAATTTAACAAAAAGAATTAATCACTTATCCTATTAAATTTAAAAAAAAATGGAGAAATTGTTGTGTTTGGTGTGCGGAATTTAAAAAAAAGTTCCGTTCCCATTTTGTATATTAGACATATGTAAGAGTATTTTATAAAATATTTAATTTGTCAGTAGTCAAGATTCATATATTTTATTCAGTAAAGAGTTTAGAAACAATGATATAAAAAAATATTTATAAATAAAAAGAGGAGAAAATTTGAAATACTTAAATATTGAGATGTAGAGAGAAATTATTAAAAAATATATTTTCATAAAATAAGTTTCCATAGAATAGGTGTATGGGTTTAGTTAGATAAAATGAAATAAAAACTACATGAATGATAAATATAAAAAGATACATAAAAAGCAAGTGTTGAGTAGCATATTTGGTAAGTGCAAAATACAAACACTCTAACATGCAACATTAATTTAATAAGATTTTTAAAAATCTTTTTAAGCATTATGAGGTTATTACGGAAGAAAATATTATTATTGTAATTATTGTATATTTAATAATTGTTATTATACACTACCGTTGGAACAAATACACACATTCATATGAAAATCCAAGCACTAAGAAGCAAACTAGTAATTTATAGGAGTCTTAAACAAAATAAAACTTTTTTTCACTTAAGGTTTTGTTTTTTGTTTTTTTTTTTTTTTGTTTTGATACGAAGAGATACACAACAAGTTAATCTACAATAAAAAGAATAATAAATTATTATGTAACTGTTTAAATGGACACAAAAGTAGTACATATATTTAAATGTAATTTGGAAATGAAAAAGAAAAAAAAATGTTGTTAAACATTTAAACATTAAGCAACCTTGTTGTTAGCACTGATTCTATTGTATCTCTACTTCCAGTATCCGCTGGCATCGATTTGCTAAAAAATAATTTAGCTAGATTGTCTAACCTCGCGCTAACTAGTGGCGATTTTTCCGAATGCTCTGATTGATCTGAATTATCCTGGTCGGAACTGGCCGAACGATGGCTATAATTTAAAAAAAAAAAAATTACCATTATTCTTTTTTTTCTCACATTTTTCTTTTTTTAACTATTTTACTAAAAATAAAATTACATAAAACATTTAAAAAAAAACTTTTAACTCTTTGAGAAAATGACCAAAAATTAAATAATTTGCAGCGGACAACTGGTCAATATTTAATTTTTAAGTTTTCTTTGGCCAGCATCTAAACACATATTAACATAAATATTTTAACATTTCAAGAAAACAGAATTTTATTAAGAAAAAATATGCGACAACAATTAAAACATATCAATATAATAAATTATAGAAAAAACTGTAATTTTCTGTTTGTTTTTTAACCAATTTAAAACATTTCAGTCAACCAGAAGGTCTATCAAAAAGTAATAGCAAAAGCATGTACAATTATTATTTTTTTATACAAATACATATGTACAGAGTATGTGGAATAAAAGCTCTAATGTCTACATTTTCAACTAAATATTAACTAATTTAATATTTGTTTATACAATATATATAGAATTTTTGTTTTTTCAAACATTTTTCATCTTACCCCAAAAAAATACGAGGTAGAATATCTCCGAGGGAAATAATTGATGACTTTACATTATTATTCTCCTTTTCTTTTTCTCTGTTTTTACTAAATATAATTATAATTAAAATTTACAATATAATAAATGTGTACGAAAAAATGTGGAAATTGTTTTATAAAAAAAAATAAAAAAAAATATTTATATTTGTGATCAGAGTTTTTAATTTTAATGTTTTTTATTTTCATTTATTTTTATTTTTAAATGAGAAGGCTTAAATTCAGAATCCAGCTAAAATAGGCTGTTAGAAGCTTTAAAAATCGTATATCAGGTAGGTACTTACTTTGAAAGCTTGAAATCAAAAAAACAATCTAATTATTCCCATTGGAGAGTAGTAAAAGGCACCAGAAGACCTAAAGCCTCTGCGCCGTCAATCAAAAAAGAAAAACAACGATTTGCGCAGTGAGAAAAATAAGAAGCGGACACCTTCGTCGTGCTTCTGGAAGAGACCTTTAGGCCGTTCGATGGTCAGGCGCTCAACAGTAGCTGACAATTCGTCGCCTTAGTGACACAAAAACGTATGTCTATTTGCTAGTTTTTAGGAGAGACGATTTTGTGATTTTTTTTACTACTCGTATGTACATATTTTTCATTTTTATGAGTTCAATGAATACTTTTGTAAAATTAACTTTTAAAAATTTACTTCACTTAGAGGTACAATTTTTTCCCACAATATATAGAATGCCATATTTTAAGAAAGGTGTCATACCCAGTCCAAAATCATAAAAAATGTAGTTACGTTCTTGTGTCACTAGGACGACGAATTATGCAATAACAAATGCCAAGTTGGCGGAACTCAAAAAGCGCTCCAAGTTACGTCCTAAGCCTGGTATTATGACTTGAAATTCAAAGAACAACGGGTTTCGAATTTAAGTCTATATAATATGCTGACAACGTATCTCGAGAATAGACTTATCCATGTCAATTAAAATACATTTTAGACGGCCGAGAGCACTCTCCTCGAATTCGCTCTACCCACCGTGCAATAGAAATCTGTCAAACGAGGAGATTGACAGATATCTAAGACTAATGGACGAGACAATCAAACGAACTATGGACAAAACGATACCACGGTATCAACACACTGATAACGAAGACTTATTCCGCAACGTAATCATTGACGCACTGCACCGGCATAAAAGTAGACTGCTGTCAAGACTAAAAACCTTGTACAGACAGTTCACTGACAGACATAACCCGGAGATCATGACATTGAAGTCGTCGATTAAAAACCTCCAAACATTAATAAAGGAAAATTACAGAAATTCTGTAAGTTTGTATTGGAACAACAAAATTCGGGCTGTAAACACCAGCAACCCGAATATGTTCCCGCAAATAAATAAAATATTTCGGAGAAATAATCAGAACGACCTTCCATGTCTTAGAATCGCCCGAACGACGAGCAACGAACAAATACTTGTAGCAGCAGGCATTGATCCAAATGAGGCCGTTGATGATGACAACTTCTTTGTGGTCGAGGATCCACAGGAGAAGGTAGAGGCTATAGGAGCGACTTTCCAGGAAGTATACAAGGCAAATGACATCATTGGCCCGAACCACCACCTGGAGAGTCGAGTCCTTGTGCACAATTTCTGCCTTCGAAATGAAATTGTGAATTGGCGATTCGAGAACTCGGGTTTCACCCAGTTCAGTGACGAGAATATGGCAAACAATGTCATCACCAACGAAAGGGTATTACCACCGTTCATTTCGAAGGAAGAGCTCCAAACGATTTTCGAATCACTTAGAAGTAAGAAATCAGTGGGAACCGATGAAATACCGAACATTGTGCTTCGACATCTCCCACTAGAAGCGGTGAACATTTATACCACCCTGTTTAATAATGCAATGAATAATGCACATTATCCAGCGCATTGGAAAACTGCGGTGGTACACCCCATTCCCAAAAGGAATAAAGATACATCCAATCCGGCGAATCTCCGCTCGATCAGTTTTCTTCCAAACATCAGTAAAGTTTTCGAGAAGGTGATCAATAGAGTCCTGACTAAGTGGGTTGAGGACAAACATATAGTTCCGGATAATCAATTCGGTTTCAAGGCGGGGCATGATATCATTCATGCTGCGTCTAAACTGGTTTCTGATATCCAATGGAACAAAGGCAAGAAACAGTGCACTGGTGCCTGCCTGATTGACTTGGAAAAAGCCTTCGATACCGTATGGTTAGAAGGGCTCTTTTTCAAGCTGGAGAGGTTGGGCATTAGTAAGCCACTTCTGTATATTCTTTTTGATATGCTCTCCAGTAGACAGTTCATCGTGAAGAATGGCGATGTGACCTCTGCTGGAACATTTAAGATTAAAAACGATCTGCAACAAGGTGCGGTAAATTCGCCGGTCCTATTCAACATTTACACAAGTGATCTGATAGGTTCACTTCACCATGCCATAGCGTACGCAGACGACTTAATCGCGTACAGATCAGGTCCAAAGATTGAGGTCATTAATACACTTTTGCAACGCGACTTCGACAAAATTAAACAATATTGCGATGACTGGAAGTTGAAAATCAACTTTCAGAAGTCGGAAACCATTCTGTTTAAGACGCCTTTGTCTGGGGCCTCTAGGGATACCAGAAAGAAATGGCGAAAGTTCTCTATCGTCGGACAACATGGACAGCCACTTGCTTGTCGAAATGTAGTCAGATACCTTGGGATCTGGCTAGATCAATATCTGTATTTTAACAAACATATAGATATTGCTCTGGCCAGAGCCAAAGGTGCTTTTGCCCTTACAAAGGGACTGTTTTATAACAGCCAACTCGATGCGAGGGTGAAGGTGATCTGTTACATGGCCCTTATCAGGCCCATGCTTGTATTTGGATGTCCCGTGTGGTTCAACGTGAGAGCAAGTTTATTGGAAAAGATTCGGGTGTTTGAGAGGGCTTGCCTTAGGACTTGTCTTCAGTTATACAGAACACCAGAGTCTGAGTACATAAAATTCTATCGCAATGAGATCTTGTACAATAGGGCGAACCTAATAAGAGTGGACAATTTTGTTGTTAAGTTGACTCGAAGGCACATTGCAAGAGCAATGACATCGTCGAACAACCTGATCTCTGGGGCTTACTACCCTAATTATATGTATCACGAAAGAGTTCGCTTTGACGGCTATGTTCCTCCAGAAGCGTTCCTCTACCTAGATAGCAAAGGTCTGATCCAGGACAGATTGGCGGTGCCACTAATCTTCCACGTTGCTCGAAAAGCTGCGGAAAGGCGACTTAACTAAGACAGAGACGTCGCACACGGCAGTGCGGAGCGTCCTCGGTTCAGTAGGGCAGTAGGAAGTCGCGACATGAGGGATGTTGCTTGGCAGCACCAACAATCTTGGTGGCGTGTTGAAGAAGAGGATGCGTCGTCGTCGAATTCCTCCAGCAATAGATAGCTTCACGTGAAGCAAAGTGGGTCAGCCTAATTTCTTTTTTTTTAGCCATGGCCGGCTTCCATAGTTTTAGGTAAGTTTAAGTTAGTTTTTTAAGAAAAAAAATATAAAAAAAAAAAACAAAAAAAAAAAAAGTATATATATGTGCATATATTTATATATTAAGTATATATATATTATGTATATATATATGTATTTATATGTGTATGTTATGTATTAGGTGTAAGTAGGTTAAGTAGATTAAGATTTATTCTTAGGTAGTTTGTAAGTGTTAGTCTTAAGTTTAATAATAAAGTAAAAAAAAAATCATGTTACTAAGTTTTTGCTAAAAAAAGTTTTCTTAGTTTTAATAATGAATAGAGATAGTACAAACATGTAACGTAAGATTCGTCGAAAGACATAATTTAAGTGTTAGGTTTAATTTAGAGTGTCCGCATGGGGCCAGTAAGTTAGAATAAGAATATTTGTAAGTTAATTAAGCTAATTTTTAAGCGTTTTTTTGTCTAGCATGTAAGAATTAATTAATGAATGAAAATAAAAATGCATATAAACTGAAACTGACATTTTAGACGGCATACCGCAAGGAAGTGTTCTCGGTCCGCGTCTATATCTTGTATATACTCGTGATATACTTCAAGAAGGGAGTATCGTGCTACGTTTGCTGATGACATAGCTAAACTAGGCGCTGGTAAAAACATTCATACTACCTAGTCCTGCCAAAAATTCTGTTACACAAATTCCAGCGCTTATCGTTCAAAACTTCTTGCGGGAATAGAACCGTTAACTTTTTTTTCAGAACACATGCACTGATCTGTGAAGAATACTAGTCAGAGTGGTTTCAGTTTGCAAACTATTAACATGGAGTGGGGCGTCAAAGAGAATCGAGTCGCGGTAATAGCGTTGCATAAGTGCGGAAAGATTGCTGGCAAAATTAATCGAGTGGCTAAAACCATTCAAAATATCGAAAATATTCGTTTATCGGACTATTGCTCGCTTCAGCGAATTGTCTGGAGCAGAGGACAGGCCAAGAAGTGGTCGCTCGCGCGTCGTCCGTACGAATGCGGAAGTAAAGGCTGTGTGTGAACGAATTCGGAGAAATCCCCTTAGGAAGCACAAGATCATGTCCAAGGAGTTGGATATATCAACCAGATCCATATTTAGGCTAATTCGGGATGATCTGCATACGAAAGCCTATCGTCGGTCCACGGATCATGTTCTAACTCCTCAACTAAAAAAATTAGGCTGGAAAGATGCAAGCGACTTTTGCAGTGGCATGCAGACAATAGCCATGAAAACATTCTGTTTACGGATGAGAAAATTTCTACCATGGAAGAAGTTTTCAATAAACAAAATGACAAAATTTATGCCACTTCATCTAAGGAAGGAAAAGTTTTTCCAAAGGTTCAACGTGGACATTATCCCGCTTCCGTAATTGTTTGGGGGGGGGGGGGGGGGTCTCTCTCCATGGTGCCACATCCCTCCATTTCTATGAAAAAAGCGTAAAAACTGGTGCAAAGGTTTACCAAGAAGATGTTCTAGAGGGTGTTGTGAAGGGTTTTACCAATACCATTTTCAATGGATACAAATGGATCTTCCAATAGGACTCTGCTCCAGCACACAAAGCCAAACCACGCAGGAGTGGCTCAGAGTCAATATTCCTGGCTCTATAGCGGCATAAGATTGGCCGTCGGGGATTCCAGATCTGAATCCACTGGATTATGGTTTGTGGTCAGAATTGGATAACATGGTCTGCAAGACTCCCCGCAGAAATTTGGAAAGCCTTGAAACAGTATTAACCAGAGTAACGTCCACGATCTCCATGGAAACCGTACGTGACGCTATAGCCCAATGGCCACACCGTTTGGAAGCTTGTGTTAAAGCAAGAGGCAGTCATTTCGAGTAAATGAAACAATTTTGAATACAATATGTTTACCGGTTTTATTTTGTTATAGCGTTTTATATTTCTAAGAGAACTTATATCAGGACTAGGTACAAAGTTGCCTTAATAATGTAAATGAATGGACAAAGGCCTGGCAAATTGCGCTTAATGAAACCAAAACTGATTACATTCACTTGTAGACAAGGTTGTCTTCCTTCATAAACTGCATCTGTATTCCATTTACAAAGGAAGCTAAATACATCGGAATGACCCTCGACGCAAAGTAGATATCTAAGTTCATTAGGCGGGCACTTAAAGGACTTCGTGGTGAATATGCTTTGATATAAATCTAATAGTTGGGCAAAATGAGATCTTCAAGTAACACTAAAATAAACACGAATGTATGGCATACAAAATTCGGCTGTGTATTTGGTCCGAAACAATTGCACGTCCTGACGTGCAATATGAGACATTTTCCGGTGTCTAAACAGACTTAAATACACCAAATAATTTCCTCTTTTGAACGATGAAGTCTACGGTCAGGAAAGCACAGCTCAGATATTGTATATTCAGAGGTTAAGTCCAATTATAAAAGATTTTCCAAGACTTCAACCGGGTCTTGGATTAGAAATGGTAGTCTAAGGATGAGGTTACAGACACGGGTCTAACCAACCTATACATCTGGATCATCAAGATGGAAGCTGTGTGCGTAGCATAGTTATAACCTCTATAACCTCTTGGCGTAAATGACGTACAATGCTGGCCAATATCATAATATACTGTACGTTGTACCCTCACAGAGGAAAAATACGACACTAGTAAGGAATATTTCTACAAGTTCCTCACCGAAGCCTACGAGCAATGCCTAATCTTTAAAATCGTTTTGCGTGCCGATCGCATTCCGCAAATTCGGCAAATTCTAAGAAACCAGCTTCAAGTGCTGAAGGCTAGTGACATTGCTGCCAAGACGCGATCGGGAATGCCACAACTTATGTCGTGAACTGTACAAGCAATACAACTCGCCTGCAAAGCGGTGTTACCTAAAAGTATGGGAACAGGTCAAGAGTATTACAAGCGGAAAAGGGGGCAGAAAAATCGTCCAATCTGGAGGCATAAAACCAAAAATACTCAGGTATAATGGGAAGAAATTTTACCAAAAGGTAGTAAACGTGTTAAGGTAACAAAACCTAATCTGTGCTGATGATATGGAAAAATTATTTTAAATAGCACTGTTGGCTAGAATGAGTCTCCTAAGGAAACGATGAAAAGGTGAACAATTTCCATTCCATCACGGAGAATTCAGATGAAATGCACGAAGAGCCATTACATTCCCTCAAAGTGACTGGTGCGGTATTTGCAGTCAAAAAGGGATTGGCCCTTATTTTTTTGAGGACGCAGACGGCACCATCGTAACGGTGAGTTGTGAGCGCTGCAAACGATGTTTTTTTGCCTGAAGTTGCTGAGTTGGGTCACGAGTATTGTTGGTTCCAGCAGGATGGAGAAACCGCTCACACACCACAGGCAACGATGGCGATTTTGAATCACAAATTTCCAGGCCGCGTGATATCCCATTTTGCTAATTTGAACTGGCCGGCCCGATTGCTAAATCTGATGGCACCAGACTTCCTACTTTGGGGCCTTTTGAAATCGCGCATTTACAACAACAAACCATAAACTTTGCAAGTTTTGAAAGCCAACATTGAAAAAGAAATCATTAATTTGGAGCCAGATGTTTTGCGAGCAACAATTCAAAATGCCGTAAAACCAGCACAAATGTGCAACAACTCAGGGGTGGTCATTTAGCCGACATTATTTATTCAACTTAATGCCATCAATTTTAAGTATTCAAATAAACTTCTGGTGAAAACAAAGCCCAATTTATTTCATTTCTAACAAAATGGCAGCGAATTCACCTTATGACATTACTTTCGCCCATCCTTGTACAAAGGTGTTTAAAAAAGAGGTGTAGGCTTTGTTTTTTCAATAAAAATAACAATTGTTGGGATGTCTTTGAAACCCTTATTGTTTTATAAAGTAAACAGATGGGGATTACTAATGGAACACAATTTCTTCCAACTGACCGCCTCGCAGACCCTCATCCTTTTCTCCAAGTTTTCAGTCAGTCATTCGCAATATCTATCTCGGCGATGGCGGCTTTAATGTTCACTTTCAGAATTGGAATTGTTTGCAGATAGTTGGCGTAGACCTCGGTTTTAGCATAGCTCTAAAGAAAGAAGTCTAATAGTTTTAAGTCGCCCGATATTGGCGGCCAATTACGCGAAATTACGTATCCAGAAAACTCCGTGCGCAATAAGTCGATAGGCTCGTGACTTATATGACACGTAGCACCATCCTGTCTATTTTCAGCAGACCCTCCGTATTCTATTCCACAAAAAATTGGTTGCCATGTGTCGGTAATGCGCTCTATTGACCATAATGGCTTGTCCGGTCTCATTTTAGAAAAAGTACGGCCCTATGAAAACTTCGGTCCATAAATCGGACCAGGCAGTTACTCCTTCTGGGTGCTTTGGTATCCCCTAGATCAATGTGGAAACGGGCCTCATCCGAAAACATGACTTTCTGGCAAAAATTAATGTAAGCATGCATGCTTTCCAAGACCCAATCCGATAACGTACAGTGCTGCTGGTGGTCGGCCGCCTTCAGGTCTTGCGCCAAATCTTTCACCAAAATTCGGTGCAGTGTTGCCATGGAGAGGTCAAGCTCCCGAGAACGGTGACGTATGTCTAGCTCATTTTCTGCACTTTCCTTTACTGCGACGATATTTTCCATTGAACGTCCAGGGCAAACACGTTTCGGCGCCTTAACATCTTGTACTGAATCCGTCTCTTGGAAGTTTTTGATTATGTTGAGAACACATGTTGCGAACACATGTTGCGAACACATGTTGCGAACACATGTCTTGGAAATCACATGATTACGTGCAAAATTGACACGAATTTTTCGCATAGTGAAATTTCGTAACAAAACTCAACGATTTCTATTTTTTCTTAAACTGTGCAGCGTTCCATGGTAAGTTTCACATCAGCTGTAAAATAATATGCCTGTCAAACAAAAGGGCGCTTAAGGGATTTTGTGTATTTTTAACCCTCCAATAGGCGAGAAGGTCCCTGGGGACTTTAGAATTTTTTGAGTGTCCACAAATCGTTTTATGCATGTGCTAGAAACAAGGCGGACATATTGGATTGGTAATTATAGTGACATCAATATTAGACAATGACAGACACAGGTAGTGATGTTGATAAATAACCGCATGTGCTACTAACTAATGACAGAAGGGGAAATGCATGCAGTAGATGAGAGATATGCTTCAAAGATATGCTGCATTTTGAGGAAAGCGATTAATGAAAACGATGTTGATCTGTTCAAATGTGATGATGACGCTGATCTGACAAATCATCCAGAAGGTGCTATTTATGTGCACGATGTTGAAAGCGAAGTGAATGATGATGAGATAGAAAAGCTTCGTGAATAAGCTGCTACTGCCAGTTCTGCCCGCCATCGGGCTAAGACTGATGTTGCCCGTTTTGTTTCTAAAAATGACACGAAATGGTACAAAGATCTACCAACGAGTGATAACATTCACCTCATAATATTGTCGATTACACAAGAAGCAATCCAGGGCCATAAAAGGACATGATCGTGATCTATTTACAATCTTTCCTAATCACCGAGGATATGGCACATATCATCATACGAGAAACAAATCGCAAAGCCAAACAGATACATGACTGTTACATGGAAAGAAGAATATCCACCTAAGTAGAAAAAAATGCAAACTGTTGCCTCTGAAAGAGTTTGATGCTTTTTTGGCTATAATTTTGTATGCTGAGATGAGTAAATCAAACAGCCAGTCTGCTAAGGAACTATAGGACCTGAAACATGCTCCCATATATATATGTACTAAGTTGCTTTACGTAGAATTGCTTTGTATCCATTAAAAAATTCATTCGCAGAGATTACTCACCAGGAAAATAGCTGATATTGATGATTTGTGGCTTATGGTGCAAACTAATTTGGCAGCAACTTACAATCCGCACCATTCAGTGACCGTGGACGAACAAATATTTCCTTATCGAGGACGACAACTTTTCACATTCCGTCTAAACCAGCCAAATAGGGAATACAGGTGTAGTGATTGTATGATTCGAAGACCTATTATCCCCTCAAGGATATGCCTTATATTGGAAAGATGCCAGACAAGAAGTACGAGTTCAATCAAAACCAATTATATTTCGATTGGCTGAAGAATACCTTGATGCCAGCCGAAAAATGTACGCCGACAATTTTTTCTCAACGTTGGATATGGCAGTAATATTGATGAGACGAGAAACTGCCTATGTTTGAATGGTACGCTTAAACAAAACACCCGTTCCACCCGAGTATCGTGTCTTGTTAACTCCTCATTATTTGGTTTCTACGACGGCAAAGTTTCATTGTGCTCACATGTTCCTAAGGAAAACAATTCGGTGCTGCTGTTAGCTACTATTCATTACACTTGTGATGTAGATAATGTAAAGGATATTCTGGATTACTATGCTCATAAATCTGTGGTGGATACAATGGATCAAATACTAGGTACTTATTCATGCAAAGGTTCAACAAATCGCTGGTCGCTTGCAATGTTCTACAACATGATTGATATTGCTGCATTGGCCGCATTCACAATTTACGATGAAATGAATCCAGTCCTAAAATCAGACAAACGACGATCGTTTTTGAAATTATTGACGAGACAATTAGCAATTTCAAACACTGAAGAACGAGCCATCTGCCCTCGTATAACCTGCTATCCAAACTATGAACTGCTGTGGATGCATGGTCTTTTCGTGCTTCGTTCACGGGTTTTGGAAAAGGAAATACGAGTATCATATAACAGCGAACTCTACGGGTTGTTTGAAATGAAATGTTTGCTACAAGACGTAGCTTCAGCTCTACGAATCCTTTCAACATCCATCGGGATGAGGAATTTATGCTCTACAAGAGAGGCGAGAGTAAACATCCTAAGGGTGCTCGGGCTGAATTGGACAGCCTTACCTAATTGAAGCTGCACTTGGTGTGAAAGTTGAGAATTTTTTCGAAGGCCTTTAAGATGAGGAATGACAGACTGAGATCCTTTGAGAGAGCACGTGGGATTTTACTTAATTTTTTCACGAAAACTAAGTTCATCTTAGTTCAGGTACTGGGTATTACTCGTATACCGAGAGCTAAACAGGTTTTTAGAATGCACAGCGGAATGTTTTTAATGTCCTTAAAAGCCCTTCTGTAGATGTGCAGGTAGGGAAATTGCAATTCATTTCTGTTGCACATCAGATTGGCAGCTACAAAATGTAAATTTGCGATTTTCTCAGAAATGTTGTCCAGGTTGATCTGACGTGATTCTCAATAGTGCAGATAGAAATATTAGTCTTCATAAGCTGATCCAAGACTTTTTCGTCAGAGTCATCTTAGGTACCGCCAGGCTGCATAAGCGCACTCCAGATTATTGGTCATTTGGGCAGAACTTCTCGCAGCCTCTAAGATTTACATGTTCTGCAATTCTTTCACAGAAACTACGCCAAAAGACACATTTGGCTTTTCTTGCTTTTCGTTTGTAAGGTGTTATGGCGGACCTTGCTAGTTTCTCAGTGACAAATTGATTTGGATAATGGTGGAGTTAATTATGAGCTTGACCCTACCACCCACTGTCTCCTGCAAAATTGCTGTTTAAACGCAAAAGAGTCCTCCTTGGAACCTAAAAGGACTGTTCAGTCGAAAAATAGAGCTAAGGCAATTTAAAGTCATTGGACATGCCACAGAAAGTGAAGAGATTAACACAAAATGTAACTACTCGAATTGGACCTTCCAAGAAAAAGACGGGGACACCACAAAAAATCAACAATAGGTGATCAAATGGTTACAGAGCTGAGTCTGATTTGTTTTAAAAGACGACTTACTAGATGGAGTGCAAAGTGACCTCCTTGGGAATTAAATTTTTTATTTTTTTTAAATGTTGTTTTATATTATTCAATATAGTCCTCTTTTAGTTTGATACACTTATTCCAGCGATTTTCCGACTTCTTGATCCCGTCCGAAAAGTAATTTTCCGGAATGTCTGCAAAATACTCCAAAATACTCCCCCGTGGCTTCGATGATTTCCTCGAGTGAGCTGAATTTTTTATTGATGAGCCATCTTTTGAGGTTTGGTAAGAGATAAGAGTCCGAAGGATCCAAATCCAGTTACCAATCGACGCCAAAAATCCGCCCGATTCCGCATCAACAAGTTCAAACACTCTTTCGAAGTGCTCTCGCGTTCGTGTTTTTGGTCATTCGCGGCACCCAGCGGCAGGATAACTTTTTCATATGAGAATATTGCCCAAAATATGGCGTGTGGGCTCAGTACTGATCTTTGTGGTATCTGCTAACTCGCGCACCTTCACTTTCAGGTCAGCCAATACCATTTCACGTATTTTTTTGACATTGTCCTTTGTAACCGCATCGGAGGGCCTGCCGCTGCGGACTTGATTGGTAGGGGAGTTGCGGCCACCACGAAACTCTCGAAACCAATATTTGACAGTGTAATCTGACGGAGCATTAGCCCCACAATATTTATCCAACTTTTCTTTTGTTTCCTTCGCCGTTTTGCCTCTCAAAAAATAATGTTTTATGAGAGAACGAAAATCGTTTTTGTCCATACTCAACATGATGCCAAACACGTCAACAACAATCAGCTGTCAAAACATAACTAAAGACAGTATCGCACTGAAATTTGGCATGTCTGCCTAAATATGAGCGGACTTCAAGGCACCATAACCTTTTTTGCAATAGCAGCGCATTCTGGCGGTCAAGGATGTCACTTTTCACTCCATCCAAAATATAATGACAGAAAGGAAGTAATCTCTACATATGTTGTACAATTTTCCTAAAATCCCTTACTGCTCAAGCAGCACCGAGCCTCAGCAGTTTATTCTTCTAAATGCTTATTCTTTGAAGCCCAAGTCCACTCCAGGACTATACAAATACAAGTTTGTAAAATAGCGACTGATGTAATTTTTTTTGCAGACAAACCGGCAAAGATAGTAGGATACCTTTCAATATTTTGATCACAAATATAAATATTTTTAGAAATTATAAATATTCTTAACAGTATATGTAACAAGTAACATTTGAATTTATTTAACAAAAAAAAAAAAAATGTTAAAACTTAATAAAAATACTTTTAAACATTTTCTTCAAGTGTTTATATGAATAGGAACTCTTTCGAACAACACTTTCATACAAATCAGTTGTAATACCTTTGCTCATTACCTTCTTTTGATTGACCTTTGGCTTAAGAAATTACAACAACAATATAATATTGTCAAGTACCCACCGACTGAATAAATGTCTTCGATTAGCCGCCGACAGCTGTGAGGCATCAAATTCAATTGCCGAATTACTTCGTTTAAGTCCGTTCATTCTCTTCTTTCTATAAAAGTCTTTCATCTTTCTTTGGTTTCGTCAAGGATCAAAGTGAAAAAAAAAAAAAAAAAAAAAATTGTATAAAGAATTGATTGAGGGAAAACAAGGACACACTTACTTATTCGTGGTATATGTTTGACAGAAGCGATCATGGCCCGTGGTGCTGTTCTGTGATCCGCTTTCGGCATTGTGTTTCCTTTGATTGAACTTAAACATGGCAAAGGACTTTTTCGCACTGGCTACCTCACAAACGCGGAAGATGATCTTGCGGCTACTCTTGAAAACCGTATTCAAGGTCTTATACACTAGAATGGACACCGATTTCGGATTCGATTGTGTCGATGGTGGTATTGAAGCTGGTGCTGTTGTGATCGGTACTGATATTGGTGTATGAAGTTGAGGATTGCATTGGAGTGCATTAGCTTGCAGGGGCTGATAGAACAGCTCCTTGGGCTTAATAGTTTGCTGTGATATAATTCGATTTTCTCCCTGGAACTGCTGGTGGTGCTGATGCTGGTGCTGGTGCTGTGGCTGTAGCTGAGACTGCGGCTCCGCCTGCTGGGGATGGTGCTCGTGCTGGTGGTGATTTTGGTGCTGTAATTGCTGGCCAGTGGTGTCCTTTAAGACAGACAGACACACACATAAACGTAACAGAAAGGAAAATGTGGAGAAAAAACAAAAAAAAAAAAACAAAATGAAAGTAAAAACTCATGAAATAACAATTCAAAAAAGAAAAATGGAAATCAAAATGTTTTGCTTTATTTTTTGTTTTCAAAGCGTAACGTGTGGAACGTTTTGTTTTTTTTTTTTTTTTATTTCATGATTAAGGACACATTTAATTCTGCATTGCATAGAGTTATGTGTGTAATTTGTGATCAACTTTCAGCCTTAAGTCGTTCTAAATATAAAAAAAAAAAAACCAAAATTTCAAAATAATTTAAATAAATAAATAAATACAAAAAACGCTTGCAGCAATTTCTACAGTTTTTTTTTTTGCTGTATGCTGTTTCTATGGTTTTTCTTGTTGTGTAATAATTTTTTGTTTTTATTATTTGCTATCACAAAAGCAGAGAAATATATATATTTATACAATAATTCATTTTTCAACATGCTGAGCAGCCAATAAAAGAAAAGAACAATTTTTTTGTTTGCATCTGAACAGAAAATAAAAACACGAAACTGAATGATTTGATTTTTTTTTTTGTTTTTTGTTTTTGGAATGGTAAAAATAATTTGCATTGTTGCATTGTGGATTGCCAATTAAAAGAAATTTTTAAAAGAAATTGTGAAATGAAAAATTAAGTGAATTTATAAATTTTGGGATTTTTTATTGGAATTTTGTTTTGTTATGTAACATATTAAATTTATTTTTATTTTTGTTTTAGCATTTTATTATTTTCTGTGGTATGTGATGGCAAAATGGTCAATTGCTACCTACCGACGAGGACGGTGTATTTGCTACACTCCAATTGTTGATTCTTATATGAAGTTTGCTTAAAATAATTTCAATGGTTTGAATAACTCTTTCTTTTTAAAAACAAATGAAAAAATTATAAATAAATTAAATTAAAATGTTAATTTAAAGTAAAGTTTTTTATTTTGTTATAATTTTGTAATTTAAATTTATGTACACTCAGAGAAGGAAAGTAGGCTTGAACAGGATTGATACTTACTTACTTAGATGGAACTATAGTCTAAGAAGGGTCTGGGTCTCAACTATAATAATAAAATTCGCCAGTTAGCCCGCTGCATAAGTGGCTTACTGCTTTCATTTATGCACTCCTAAATAGTTAACCTTCCATTTGCGTTCGATACCTAAGTTGGCTTTCTCGTCGTGCATACGGGTAAGAAACAAGGGCTCTTTGGGCTGAAGTCTTAATATTTATCCGTTCTTTATATTACAGCCATCTCAGGTCAAGGATGAAAGTAGGTTGATGTCGTCGTACACCTAGTATCATTCGTGGTTATATCTTCACAACCCCTAAAAATTACTCGAAGAATCTTGCGTTCAAATGGAAATCTTCATTAGCCTGACATTAGCAGTACTGGAATCATAAGTCTTTTAGAGTCTCTAGACAAGATCTTGTTACTCAATTGCCTCCTCAGGGCAATTAACAAGAGTAACTCTTCATTTGACCCCAGACGACGTGTCAGTATCAGAGTTAATAGTGAAGGTGAAGTAGATGAAATCTCCAACGATTTCAACATTATAGCTGCCTTTTGTACATCCTTCCTTGTGGACAGCTTAAACTTGGTTTTGCTCTCATTTCCAGCTTCAGTACTTGCAAGTGCACTAGCGACAGTTTTGATGTCAATGAGTCAGTGTATTATGCACAGGTTTGTGCAAACTTTTTTTGACAGCAAAGTTTGTGGTAAGATTGCTTTCGAACATTTTGGAGGGGCGTGCATCATTCTGCCCAATCTGACGCATTTAGAAGGAATGCCAAAACTAGAAATACATCCAGGTAACGCGTCGCTTAGATGCTGTCATATGTGGCCTTGATGAAGAGGCCATCAATGGTCTGCCATTCAGATTAAAGAAATTGATGTCTCTATAGTTGTTTTTCTTGCGGAGCAGCAAACTATCCTGAATCTCTATTCATCAGGCATTGTTTGCTACGACCATATCATGTAAATTAGTGGTGGTGTATGATCCCTACGAAATAATCTTCCGCAGTTTGAAGTAGCTTGGCAGGTAGGACGTCCAGTCTGTCAAGCCTTGTTATGGTTAAGTTTAGATATTGCGATCTTTGCTTCATTTTGCTCGGTTGGGCGAAAGTTTTGGTTTCCTAGCACATCAGTGGGTCGTACCTGTCGTTTTAAAGGTGACAGATATTTTCCCAAATTCTAATTACTAATTGTGACTCCACTTTTAAATTTCGTTCCTCATTTTAAGAGCACAGGAGTAGCACATTTCTATTTTCTCGACCACTCGCTTCTGATGCTGTTTTTTTTTTATCGCCCGGAGAAGACAATGCTCTTTCCCCATCCTTTGGTTGTGAGATTCAATCGACGATTTTGTTTCTTTTATACGGCGTCGCTTCACAAGCGAGATGTCTTGCTACATGTGCTTGCCAGCGCTCTTCACTAAACGAGTGGTTTCGTTGGGGTAGTGCGTTGTCAATCAGCACAAAAGGTGCGGCATTTTGGATGGATTCTTGCCAAAAGTGTTACCGATCTTCAGGATTTAATGGAGTTGACGGCGTGTTGTTTCATCTCTTTACTGCATTTCTTCGTTGTTGCATATCTATGGTGGTCGCTCAGTACGTTGGGACGGCCTGAGCCGATCGCAGTATGAGCAATTTGGTTGACTGTTTTATGATCAGGATATGACTTTAGTAGGTTGTTCCTCCAAGTATACTATCAGAGATTACTTGCAACGTCTTCCACCTCATAATTATTACATCGCTTGTAGGTTTTACGTAGGTGCTCATAGAAATAGTTTTTGGCGGCATCGTCCATATCTTCTTTGGGGGGTGAACGCATATTAGGCTGATGTTGGCGAAACTAGCCTTGCTGCGGATCATTAAAATGTGTACACTCCATGCTGAGAGTTCAAGTAATTTTGTCTTCTTTTTCGTTTATAGCAATTTTTTCTTCCTCCCCTTTTGGGGTCTATCTCACCGCACTTCCTGAATGGGGGTGATATTTGTTTTATATCGGTTTAGGGCCTCCTCTAGTTGTTCAACTGTGGTCTTTTCAAGGTCTAAATATTAAGAGAAAACTCCCTGTCATAACTATATCAACCCACTGAATCCAGAATCCAGAATCCATTCCAGAAATTCCGAATATTTGTAGTAGCTCATATAAGGAATCCGCCGACTCCACCATTGATTCTGTCAAGTGGATGGGTCCATGGTACGTCCTTCATATAGGCACGTTTGATGTCATTTCTTGCTCAACACTGGCACTTATAAGCTAAAAAAATCAATCCCTGTCGAAGTCACTGGCTATCACTAGAATTTATTTTACTTTTTTCCAAGGTAATCCTGGTTGACACCGCTTATCTTATGCTATCATACCCAGGCACCGATTATGAATAGTATTATTCATAGTATGACTTTAGTATTATTCATAATATATATTTTGTTGTTATTGTAGGGATTTGGTAAAAATGTGAAGAAAACTCAATTGGTAACAATATTTAGCATTTTTCTTATAAGTAAATTTATATTTGTAAATCGTTAATATCGCTCATTGCTAGTAACATCTTGTTGTCGTAGAGGGGACTGCATAGCTCACATAATTTCAAAATTGCTGAATAGGGAATTGATACGAACAATGAGAGAGAGAGTTTTCAAGAGGTACATATGAACGACTGGAAGCGATGTTAAACAAATTTTGACAACAATACTTTGCTTACCTATTGTTAAAAAAAACGTTGCTTACCTATTGTTAAAAAAATCAGCGGTACGGTACCACTAACTTATTAAAAGACAAAGTCAATCCCGCCCACTGTTTGCTTGTTCTGCGAATTGGGAGAGAAAGCAAGACGAACATCGACTTTTCATCTTTTTATTTAGTATTTATTTTAAATGGATTATACCTGCATTTAGAAAAAAATCGCATATAAACATCGCTGTGTTGATATTGTTAAAGAACCTTTAAAATACAACATTAAGAAAAAGTATAGGTTTTTTTTGGTCTCAATAAGTTTCGTCTACTATCCCTAAGGAAGCTTGGAGTCATGTTACATGTTTCTTTTAGTTCCTGCATTGCTATAGCGTTATTTGCAAAGCCATGGTGATTTACGGATCATAATACTCTTTTACAGGTCACTCTATTTTGAATACCATCATCAGAACCGGCAGTGTTCTTGCGCTTTGGACATTGCTGAAACTTAAGTAACGTCTTACGGCCTCCTTCCTTCACATTTAATTTAGTTCGCTCTTTATTATCTTCACCTGCTGAGCCCTAGTGGATCTGGAGGGCAGCCATGGTTCCAGCAGCCAAATTACTTCGAGTGCCTACCTTTCGGAAACATTTACATTCATCTAACAGGCGGTCGCTCTACTCTTAAGGAAAAGTATCAGACGGCCGGTCTTATAAAAGCTTGAACACACAAGCACTTCGGCCGGTTCGGAGACTCCACAAAAAGTAAGCTGTTGTTGCAGTTTATCAGATGGATGAACGAATCGTAAGAGGCATCATACGACAGGACGGTTGAAAGTCTTCGAAGCGTGCGAAAGAATGATCTGTTTGTAGTCAGATACTCTAAAATGGTAATGACAGCCAGAAAAAGTTCAAGCCTGGGTAGTACATCCCGATTTAAGACAAAATAAAATGTCCTAAAACCAATGTGGGCGTGCCGACAGCCAGTTAATTACTTACATCATACTAGCCCAACAACATTGAAAGCTAGGTTCGATAAGTGAGGAATCCTTTTTCGTAAGAGAACTCAGCCTAGCAGAAAAGCCAGACGACAAAAAATACGTACCGTCTACCGTATACTGGAAACACCATCGCCATACGTAAGTAACACTGTGATTTCACAATCATAACTGATGACTGGAAACTCTCTGCTGCATATATTTTTTGAAGTTGGCCGAACCCGACCAAGCTTATTTCTTTCATCCAACTTCAAACAATTGCTGACGTATGAAAGAAGTTTGAAATTGATACTCACAACCTGTTTTTTGATTTTGACAGTCTCGTCAAATACGTGCAGGATAATAATTGACCGGAAGCCAATAATGATTTTTAGGAATTAGGCACGCTGCTGAACTAGAGATTTTGGTGGTTGAACTTAAAATACGCCAACAGCAGCCAAGAACATAAATTGCCAATCCTTCCAGGCTAAGAGGTTAAGAGTTCTTGAGGGGGTAAATTACATGGCCATGACAAAACCCTACACTTATGAAAGCAAAGGACAAATAGCCGGTCTTCAACATGTCACACGAACCCGAACAGCTAGAGAAGGCTCTTGGCTGCTCTTAGGCTAATATAACCGTCACCCAGGAAACAGATTGGTACGGCAATACTTTGACAGGATTTGATACTGAAAGAACATCGGCTTTTAGAAGCCAGTTATCGAGAAAATGGAGATGAAACAAGTTTCGAAAGTCTGATCAAAAGGTAAAAAGGACGTACGAAGCCAACAAGACTCTAATAGAAATCTGTAGAGGTGAGCAAGGGAATTTATTACAGCCTATGGTAAGGACTTATAAAAAGCGCTTTGCCAGACTGTCAGGTAAGAAGATTTAGCCAAGATTTCCGTCCACCAAAATGAAGAAAAGATATCAATATATAAACTTAGCTGTTACAAGATCGGACGGCCTACCTGAGGCACTACTTAAGGCATCAGGAGATGACTTTATGGACGGAATCCACCACAACTTGTTTCAAAGATTTGGACAGAGGAAGGTATCCAACTGGACACCCACTTTCCAGGTAGCTTCCTATTCACGGCCAGTAACATCCTTAGCAAGACTACTGTAGTCACGACTAAAATTCACGGTCTGATTGATTACAACAGACAAGCTATTCTGGGCGCTGCATAGCTTCAAGCGATAGAAGTCTGTTGGTCTGGACGGTATAATATTTGCGGAGCTACAAAGGTCTTCAGATATCATCCTGGCAACGCTAGAGAATGTCATGAGGAGCTGCGTAGAAATGATCCACATTCAATTATCATGGAGAGCAGTTAATGTAGTTTCATTCCTAAACCCGGAAAATGCTCTCACGTTGTCCGGAAGGGACATCTTTCCTTTCACTCTAGAACTGATTGATATACCATATATTCACGATCTAGTATTTATCCACGACTTTTATCTATGGCGCAACATGCCTACTGCAAAGGAAAGTCTGTGGAAACGGCTCTACATTCACTGACTAGACATATCGAGGGATCCTAACATTATAGAGAGTACACAGTACTTGACGTAGAAGGTGCCATTAACAACGTCGAAACATCTGCAATCATAACTGCACTGCCAACTGTGAAGGTAGATCACTCACTTGGGAATTCGTGCTAAATAGCATGATAAACAATTCTAAACTGTGTTAGGCTTCCGCTAAAAGATGTGTAAGCAGAGGCACCCCGTGTCCTATCACCCCTCCTCTGGAACTTAGTGGTCAAATAACTGCTGATATACCTGGAAGCTGGTAGTAGCAGAGTGGTTGCCTATGCGGATGACGTTGCTACGAGTATAGCTGTCTATAGACCCGAACTAAACAACTGGCGTCAATGGCCTCATGAGCTTCGTCAGAATCTCAAATTGGTATCACAGATCCACGTGACATCCCAATGGTGCAATCCAAGTGGGTTGGCTTCACCAACAGCCACTCTTGCCTAACCTAACCTAAGGTATGCGTGATGAATGGAGACTCAGTATCGTTTGCTGATCCACAAGAAAGGAGACCCTCAAACAAAGTAAGGATGCACCAGTCTCCTTAACATTGAATACAAAATCCTTTCGGCGTTGCTTTAGCCAAGATAGGTTCACTATTGGCTCAATATTCACAATATGGTAGACTCCAGAGGATATCAAAGAACTCCAGATCGATACTCACATCCTCTTAATCGATGTTAAAACCTCAAATAAAATAAAAAAAAATGGTGGCGCGATAGTCCCTGGCGGATCGAGCCTTAGTTGCTCACTTTGATTTCGTTAAAATTTTGTGAGCGGTATTCTTGAGGGAATCTTCGATCTTTGCCCACTCCGAACGCAGGAAGAATGAGAGAAGACTTCACTTTCGGAGTTTACCACTGCCGTCGACAACAGAAAAGATAGTTTGAAAGCCAGAGTCATACGTTAATCATATTTGACATATGTGAACTAGACAGCTGCAGTATACAAACAGTTGAGCAATGGAGCGCTATACTCCGCAAGAGCGTAGAATAATTGTGACGATGTTTTTGACCAATAATCGGTCGGTAATGTTAGTGCAGCGTGAATTTCGACGTCGATTTTCTAATTGTGTCGACTTGAACAGAGTGACCATGAATGCCGTCGCCGCCACCGTACTGGTCGTTCAGCCGAGAATAACGCGGCTGTAGCTGCCGATGTCGCTGAGAACGAAGAAACATTAACCAGACCAGACGGGCCACGCAATTGGACTTACACATGTCCCCGTACAAAGTGCAAACAGCGTATCAGTTAATGCCTCCTGACCGTCAGTCGAGTGTGAATTACTGTAAAGCCACCCTCAATCTCAACAACGAAGAGAACGATTTTGTGTCGAAAATCATCATGAGAGACGAGGCGCATTTCCACTTAAGCGGTTACGTCAATAAGCAAAATCTTCGTTTCTGGGGCACTGAAAATCTGCTTGTGATGCACGAAGAGCTATTACATCCACTCAAAGCCACTGTGTGGTGCGGCGTTCACCCGAGAGGAGCAATTGGGCCGTATTTTTTTGAAGACGCCATCGGCAATACAGTCACTGTTACTGGCGAATGCTACAGGGCCATGATAAATGACTTCTTACTGCCGGGTTTGGTGAACATGTGGTTTCAACGAGATGGTGGAACCACACACAGCATAAGCCACAATGGATATTGTGAAGGAAGCGTTTATTGGTCGCGTAATCTCCCGTTTTGGCGATTTGGCATGGCCATAAACATTGCCCGATTTAACCATCCCAGACTACTTGAAGTCGCGTGTTTATGCTAACAAGCCTCAGACAATCGCATCCCTTAAGGAAAATATTCGGCAGGAATGCGAACAGTTATCACCGGAAATCTTGCGGAAAGTCATGGAAAATGCTATTAAATGGGCACAAATGTGTATCAACACTGACGGCAGCCACTTGGTGGATATCACCTTTTCCAGTTAACAAAAACAATTGTAAAGGTCAACATCATCCAAAATCATTTTTTTTTTATTTAGTGAAAAAGTAATTCAAAAACAAAATTGGATGATTAATTTTGCGCCACCTTGTATAAAGAGTCACCTCTAGTTTTTTCAGAAATATGGTACGGAACGCTTCTTGGATTTTAGGATTTTTGTTGGGAAAAAGGAGCAAAACCAAGTACGAGTACGTATATTTGGCCAAGCGACATGACATGAACCTTCTACAAGATGATGAAGATATATCTGGCAGTTTTGAATGCAAGATCTTGTTTGGCATAGTTTACGAGCTGTGCAGTCAAAGAGTGCGCATGGACTGAGATGGCTGCGATTTGTAGAGCGAATGTATATCTACGCTCCGACCCAAAGGTATTCCTAACCGGAAAACAGACAACTCGGTTGAATAAAACCTCGTCAAGTTATTTGAAAGTTGGATATCTATGTATTCCCAGCGGAGAAGTGCCAACGTTGATTTAGAGAACCACTATTAGCTATGTTTCTGGTTTTCTGGTAATAGATACCACAGACGTATTTAATATTTTAAACAGTTCATTTCTTTTGTGAAGCCATAATCCCGTCTAGCGCGCTTCGATCTTAAGCAAACAACTCCATCGATTGAGTTAAAGCTCTGAACATCCTCCCTAAAATTAGCTCCTTCACATCTTTCAAAAATATCTTTCAAAAAAATGGAAAAGGAGATAGAATGTAATTTTAAATATTACCCAAAGAGATCTCTTCAGTATCATTAAGGCAACTTGATAAACACTCACACATCATTAGGAATATTGAAAAGGAAGGAACTTTCATCGAAACATGCTCTCTGATACATAGCCGATACCAATCGGGAGGAAAACGATGATTCTCCGATTATTTGTCCTGGGAATCCGTCGACGTGATCAGAATTTCAATTTCATCAGAAATTTCAGATTGGAAAACGATTTTACAGATTTTATTTATTTTTCGATTCAATAGTTTGTCATATCAAGCACAATCGGTGTGACCAGGCGCACAGATACGAGTAATTGTAGGTAAATCACAATCACAGCTCATATCCTGTGCACAGATTCTGCCTTGGAAATTGTTCGTTAGCGAACAGAAAATATGAAATGATACAGAGATACTACTTACATATATACAAGTAGAGTTTGTTTGATTTTCTACGTGCCTATAGATACTCGTACATACATACAGGCAATATTGTGATGGAAACGGTTCCAGGATAATTAATTACCGGAGCCGTTGGTGGCAGTGGATAATTTCATTGGGAAAACTTGTATTGTACACAGAATTTAAAATTTATCTTCTAAGTGGAGCGGAAAAATACTTGTAATTAAAAGCATTCCGTTGGGCTGGGGGTTCCATGCCTAGGACTCCCCTTTAGAAGTCCCAAGGGAGGAGGTAGTGTCGTCTAGGTTTCTGATTTTTAATATTCAATTATTGAAGTAATTCAATTGACTTACGTAGCTGGATTGAAATCAGTAGTTGAAAGGGATGCCGATGATGAGATATTTTTATTAGGAAATTGAAAATTACTTAACAGAAAATTTGATTTAAAATATTTTGTATGTACGAGTATGTATATTTATCAGAGGATGCATTGTTCGAAGGGATGCCCTTACAAAAAGGTCAGACGGACTGTATACTCTGGGATTTCATCTAGCATTTCGGTGATTTAAGAAATCTGTACTTGCGCCCCACACGTATGTCCTTTGATTTTATTCATTGTAATTAGCTCAAAACAAAAATCTGAGGAAAGGAATGATAATTGATATTTTCCAACAAAATTAAGGACCTACGACCTTTGAAAATATAATTGCAGTAACTTTAAGTTCCTTTCATCTGCCTCTAGGTGGTACTGGCAATAGCGACCGTAGTCTTCTCTTGCAGGTGAGACACGGAATTTAGAGGCCGCCACCGCTATACCTAAAAAAAAAAACAGTCGACAGTCGCTGGTATGATATATGAGTGATACTTCTGATGGCTTCTGTGGCTTTTTCTACGACACATTTGGTAGATTGTGCTGTTTTTGTTTTTTTTTATAATTTGCGAGCGTTCAAGGGATTATTTTTTTTAGTACCCTTAAAATGTTTGCACACAGCGCCGACGGAGGATGGAAAGAGAGGTACCGGTGAACGTTGGTTTCAAATGTTTGAAGGTTATAATGACTAGGAAATAAAGGCCAAAGCAAGGCATTCCATAAGCGAGTTGTACGGCTAAGCAGCGAATCACGATATTTTAGAGTACCTCCGAAAGTGGGCTTCAGTGTATACTGATGAGTATTCATAGCGAGACGGGTGTTATGGTTAAGGGTTTGAAGAGGCGGAACGCTACTGGCGATTTCTATGGAGCACTGGTGGTGAAAGTAGCGATACAACAAGATGAGACAGGCGACATTACGCCGTTGTTCGAGAGTACCAAGTGACTGTGTAATACTGGCATCACCTATGAGTTTTATCGCACGATTTTGGATCCAATCTAGCAAGTGCAAAATGGTCTTAGGGGCACCCGACCAGATGTGGGCATTGTACTCCAATTTCGGGCGGATAAACGTTTATATATTGAGGCCACATCAGAGGGGGTAAAATATTTCTTACATCTTTTGCGGAATTTTGCAGCATTTTTGACGACACGGAATATGTTGTCATTCCAGCGTAAGTTGTCATTGACACACATACCGAGAATGGAAGGTTTATCGGTTTTGACGATATAAGTGCCATTCATGGAAAATGGCTGGGTATTTGAATTTCGCTTTAATGACAGCAGACAGCATTGAGTTTTGGAAGGATTAAATTCCACTCGGTTGATAGTTCCCCAGTTGGTTATGCTGTTAATATCGGAATTTAATGAGCTTAGCATACGCTGCCGCTCCCGTTCTATAGCCGCAGAGCAGGGGCGTGAGTCCGGGAACGAATATGAGAAGCAGAGAGTGCTGTCATCAGCAAAGGAATAAATTGGATTAGAAGTAGCAGATAAGAGATCGTTGATGAAGATTAAAAAGATTGTCGGAGACAGAACGGAGCCCTGGGGCACACCAGCATTTATTTTGTGAATATCAGACTTGAAACCGTCCAAGACAACTTGAATTGAACGTTCCGAAAGGTAATTTCTAATCCATTGAAGAAGAGAGTCAGCGATCCCTAGAGCACGCATTTTCGACAAAAGAGCCTGATGCCAAACTCTGTCAAATGCCTTAGAAATATCAAGTGCAACTATCTTGCTTTCACCAGAATGTTGTACGCTTTGGTTCCACTTTTCGGTGAGACATGCATCAGATCACCAGTGGACCTGTTGCTACGAAAACCGTACTGCCGCTCATTAAGAAGTTTTCGTGTTCCCAGATAAATCATGAGCTGATGGTTTATCAGCGTTTCCATGAACTTGGAAAGTGCAATGAACCTGTAGGAGGAGAGAGAGGAAAATTCGCTTTTTTTAGGGACGGGCTGGATAAATGCTGTTTTTCATCTGATCGGAAAGAGTCCTAAAGAGTAGGATTGATGAAAAAGCTTATGCAGTGGTTTTGTCAGCGAGGAAGAACATCTCTTCAGAAGGAGAGGAGATATACCATCTTGACCAGCGGATTTGTGAATGTTAAGATCTTTAAGAACTCTTGCTACTACACGGATGCGAAAGTGGATTTGTTCCCTTGAAGATTCGACGCACTCAAGTGTAGACGGAGACAAAGCACAATCTGGGAGTGTTAAGTTAGCCGCAGCAAGGCCTTGTCCAAAGAGCTGACCCCTGGAATGTCATTGTAAATGAGCGTTGGGATGGAGGATGAGGCAGAATTTCTAATATTTTTGACGAACGACCAAAAGTTTTTACTACCTTTGGGACATTGTAGTATTTTTTGCCTCAGTCTATGGTCGTATTGGAATTTTAACGCTTGAGAAAGACGTTGCAGTCATTTCCGGCTCGTTTAAACTTTTTTCGACTTTTCGCAGTTGGGCTGGACTTGAAGGACCGAAAAAACATTTCTCTAACCCTGACAACCCCTTTACAGCTCGAGTCGTACCATGCCTTTTCTTTTGGTTTGATACTCTTCATCCGATGAGGGATAAAGTTTCTCATTCCAAAGAGAATGGTGTGTGTGATCATATCAGCAGCGACACCCACGTCATTATCGAGGAAACATAACGATCAGTTAACATTCCTAAAGAAGCTGTTACAACCTCTCCAGTTGGCTTTCTCGTATTGCCATATGGTTCTTTTAGGAATCTTGGTCGGTGTACGAGAAATTAGCTGCTATGACACAATGGTCCGACGATCCTAGAGAGGAGAGCACATCAACTTATCAGGGTGAGAAGTTAAAAACAAGTCCAGGGTGTTAGCGGTATGACTATCAACGTCTGGTATTCGTGTTGGGTCAAGTTATTTTCCGCAGCGAAGATCTCAACACACCGTCCCTCGGGTGCTGTCTGTCCAGAATGTCCAAGCCACTCAAAATTGTGTACATTGAAATCGACCGTATCAGTATGAGGATACAAGGATACAATTCTCTGAATAGAGTCAGACAGCCCATCAAACTCGTTAAAAGTCGAATTGCTGTCCAGTTTGGGGCTTCTGTAAATAAAGCAGTAGTGGTTAATTTGCTTACGGAGATGGAATCTTAACTACATGAAATTGAATTCCGAATTGGAACAGGGACCACATTGTGGTGGAATTTGGTAAGCTACGTCACTACGCACATAAATGGCGAGACCGCGGTGGGGAAAGAATAGTGGCATTAGTTCGCAGCCTGGTAGCTTCAGATCAGAGTGATCTGAGAGGTGTGGGCGGGGATCTACCTGTGTTTCACTAAATGCCAAAACAGCTGGTCTGTATTTACAGACGTATACGTACGCAGAAAAGTGATTACTTTTTAGCCCGCGTACATTCGCAATATGCAGTCTAAATTCCCGAGTCACTGTACAGATAGACAAACACAAAAAACACAAACACCGGCGTTACTAAGCGCAGAGTAGTAAGAAGTACAAATTCAGAGTTGGTTTACCGAATCAAATTGTTGCAGGTGTTATGCCCTTACAACAATAGGAAAGAGCACACCAACTTGTGGAGAGAATACCGAATTGGTTGTCAGTTACTAAATAAACAAAAGTGATGAAGGGCCTCGTCAGCGATTGTACTCTGACGATTGTACGAGAAACTGCAAGAAGTAAACTCTGAACTGTCACCATCAACGAGTCGTAGTGAAGAAGCTGTAGGGTGTGCTGGGTAAAAAACAGGATAATTGGAGACGCTGTTTCATTTCATTTCATTACGTGGTCGAACCTGCGAAGGTTAAATACAAACCGAGCAATCGAATTAAAAGCCACATTGGGCTTTCCGGATGAGATCGAAACCATATCCGAGAACAGTTCGCATCCATAAGTTAAAATTAACACTAGGAGAGTCCTAGCTAACATCATCTCAATTGCAGTTGGAAGAAAGTGGCAACTTACTGAAAGGCCGCGTAAAGAAGCATATATTCTAGATAAAGTGCTGTTAATATGATCACCCCAAGATAAATTGCTACTGAAGATCATGGGGTTCAACATCCGTTTATTTTGTGAAGCCCAATTAGTGATTGCATTAATTTTGGAAATGTCATCCTCGACAAGTTCTAAAGGAAAGCTATAATACAACTGAACGTCATTGGCATATATGGTCTATGAAAACTACAATGGGACAATACAGACATGGAAAAAAGAAGAGGACCAAGAATTTATCCCTGTGGAACTCCAATGCTCACAGGACGGAAAGACGACAACTGACGATTAAAAGAGACAGCTTGTTTACGATTGCTGATATAGGACTGAATAAATTTATTGCTGGAGTTTGAAAAATTGAAAAAAGTTGCAAGTTTACTACATAAAATTGACGGAATAACTGAGTCAAAAGCTTTGGAGAAATCCAAAAGCGTTACTATTGATAATTTGTCCTCATCGATAGCTTGTCGAACATCATCAGATACCTTTAACAATGCAGTAAAACAACTGTGTCCGGATCTAAAGCCCGACTGAAACGGGCTTTGGATAAAACTTGCAGGGCTGCAATAGGCCGGTATTCATTCGCCTTTTCCTTTTTTTGAATAGGGATGATTTTGGCAGTTTTCCATTGATTTGGATAGTTGGTTGTCATAATAATATAATTAAAAATATGGGTGATGCGGGTAAAATTATTTTTATTAAGTCAGGGTGGATATCATCTAATCCAATACATTCTGACTTTATATATCCTTCCAATGAATTCAAGGATAGACTGTATGGGAGGGTATTTATTTGATTAGAGTCAGCATTAGCACATCACCCTTGACTACACAAGACTTTTTACTCAAACCAATCCGACGTATTTTATTCCACAAAAACGTTGAGGACTTATTGAAGCTAAACTGGTTGAATTTAGCACGTCTTATCTTCTGGCATGACACTGCGGATGGAATTGGACATCCAGGGTTGGTCTCTGGGCCTAATACGACGAGTTCTTAGTGGAACAAATTTTTCAAAAAGATATTGAATATTGGAGTTTAGAATGCTTACTTGTTCATTCGTATCAGGAACCATGTTGCAACTGCAAGTGCTGAAAGTACACCCCGTACCAGGTACAACAAAAATAAATAGACCGGCAGAAGTCACATCAATTGAGACAGATCAATCTCTGATAGGCGTAGCTACTTTACTTTCTTCTGTATTGACCCAGCCATTCCTTGTGTTGATTACACTTCCACTTAAAATCGTTGCCAAGAATAAACCACGAACTTCAGGCTGCAAAAATCATAGTTTAAATAGACAGTAATCAGCTGAAGAGGTTGAGACCGCCGGGCTTAGATTCATCATGAAACCGGTGGCGGAACCAGCAATGCCTGGAGTTCGGGTGAACGAAAATTAGAATTCGTAGGTAGCACTGTAACCCGGTGTGGTCTTGGACCCTCAATCTATCTCCATTTTGCGTATTTTGATTAATCAGCTCCAGTTGCGCACACCAAGTTGGCTGAGTTCAGTGAACCGCCGAGGGTTTCTTCCATCGCGTTGTCCCAGAGATGGATTAAAAGATCATGATTTAGAGCGGTGGTATTCACTTACTCCATGTGTCTACGAGCCATTATGGAGAGGGTTTCGGAAATGACACGAAGGTCTATCGAAGCAACGATTAGCATTTTCTCCGCTCAAGATTAAATTCGTTCTTCTGTAGAATTGGAACGATTAGGGTTTACACAGTGTCTGCTTCGTTATTCGTGAAGGCCCTTACTTTTCAGTTGCTTTTCTAGTTAAAAAAAACAGCGATTGGCAAAGATCATTCTTCGCTTGAGCCCAACCATGGTGTTTGATTTTTTTGAATTTTTAGCAGAGACCAGGTAAACAAACTCTTCAAAATCCTTTTGTGGCAAGCAGTACAAGCTGCTAATGCTGATGACCTTTCTTACCGATAGTGTACGCGTATACTTCATCTTCATCTATCAGTGGAAGCTCTCTGCATTTTTCCAATAATGATAATGTCGTCTGCATATGCTAGCAGTTGTGTACAGCATTTTGAACTATTGTGACTCTGGTAATGACTTAAGAGTTTCAATTAGTTCTATCAACCGATGAGGACCTATCAGATTGTTGATATAGGGTTTTAAGCCTATGGTACGATATGGTACGATACATAAAACCTTTCATTCAATATTCAGGAGACTGATTCCTCCACAGTTGACGCAGTTAAGTGCATCTCCTTCTTGAGATTCTGACAAACGATGCTAATACGACGAATGTATGCTCCTTACCATTTCAGCCCCCGTAGCTCAGTAAGTAGTCCATCTGACTCTGCGGCCTTATTGGATTTTAGTTTAGTTATCGCTATCCACCCTCTTCTTAGTCGAGCCTACGAAGTTGTTGTGGATCATTATCCGTGTTGAATAGTTCATTCCACATAAACATCTGGAGCAGTAAGTAAGCCAAGTTTTTAGCACCAACAGTGACTCTAGCTTAACGTTAACATTCTTATGCCTGCATGCTTCAGTTCGGTATTTGTAGCCTTGACGAGTCCTTTTCATATTTTTTTAAGAGCTTTGTGAATTTATTTCTGCAAAACTTCTTATCCATGGTCTCGATCGGGCATTTCTCTGGCTCTTTCTAAGAAGCCAATGGTCCTCCCATCTCCTTAAGTTCGTTAGCAGGAGAATGGAGGCTTTCTAGATGCACTGATCAAACTCCTTTCCCTCAATATTCGTTTCATGGATTGCATCTCAAGGCCATCTTTCAATTATAAAGAACTGTTATCTGGTACAACTTGCATTGAAGTTTCGATAGCTTTGCGCACTTGCATTATCAAATCTTGTATGGTGGCCGCTGACAATCAAGTAGGTGGATCAATACAGAAGCCTTCGTCGACTCTATGCCGTAACTGTTTATTGTGGGGGAAGAAGTGTATGCCAGAGCTCAGAAACCTATCGCTACCAAATCTGACAAGGTGGTGAACGCAGCCTCTAAACAAGGGAGATTCACGGTCCGAGCTCTGCCTGACGTGTATAGCAAGAAGGTTCAAAAGCACCATCAGCCCTCTACATCTAAGGCAGCCGCAGAAGAACCAAGTAAAGGCGAACCAATGCCATCTACAAATACTCGTACATATTGACACCATTTTTGACAAGGGACTATCTTGACGCAACGCTATCTCACTGGTTGCGGCTGCTCAAACAGTTTCCATCCAAAATGTCCTGTTGGACAAAATAATAGGCAATAAAACCAGCCTTCTTGAGTTCTGCCTACAAGGCAGACATTTTGTCTTGAGAAAACGATTGCGGAATGGGTTAAACTGACCATTGTAAATGTGTGACCGTAGGAAGTTTCTACATTGTAGGTCACAGAGGAGTTCAAAATTACTCACTCATGAGTTACGGTGAAATAAAGGCCTCGATGTAGGACTTTGGCGCTTTCTAAAAGTAAGGAGAAGGGCTCCTCCTCCTCCTCGTCCTATCCGTGAACTAACAATTTTCCTTTCGCTGGAAGAGACGAGGCGCAGGATCAGCTACCATTTTCGCCAGATTATCTTGAGTATGAAGGCTGCTAAAACCAGTGCTAACTCTCCCAATGTCTCCAGCACCAACACACGCCCATAAACTGGGGTTGCTACAAGTTAATCTCCAAAAGGCTAAATCAGCAACGGCGGAGTTTAGCAGAAGGTTTTAATGGCATTTTCTAGAATCGTTGAGACACCAGAAATGCATGTTTTTTTGTTCCACATAGCCGTCGATATGAAAATGTGATTCGCCACTGAATAGTTTGTTTCCAAGGGTTCTTACCGCTCGAAGACCTTGCAGCATTGATCTTGCGTAGGTTTGCGAAAATCTTACTTTCGTTGGGCCCCTATACGATTTATTGCTTTTTCAAAATAACAAAAAAACCTGCTCTGTTAGATTTTTGATTCCAGTAAAGAAGCAGGTTCTTACGTCACTGTTGGCATTGACGGTCCCGGAAGAGTTCTGTTGATATTTGACCCTTCATGTCTGAACCTTTACACCTAAGACTAGGTCAGTTGCATTCTCGGTCCACCATGTTATTGTCGAATGTTAAAGTGAAAACCCACTCGTGCTTATTTTACCTCCAAGTGGTAATCATCGGATGCAGGTCGATGCCCATCTGGACTGGACTTGCGAAACTTATAAACGGGACAGTGAATGAATTCCCCAGATGGAATCAACGGTGAAGTAAAACCCCGAAATAAAGAAAATAAGACCTTATTCGGTCTACTCCGACATATTTGAAGCTCAGGCCTGTAAGGATTTCCGGGACTAAGTAAGGCTTTTGGGAAAAAAGCTGGTTGCGGATGAGCCCTCAATGAGCCAACAGCAGCGTTCACATCCCTGAACGGGTTACAGACTTCAGTCTGCCCTACCCCTCTTCCTAGGGGTACCTATTGGAATTGGCTTTCCAGGTTAGGGATTGTGTTGCCGTGGTAACTCGCCATCCCGTTATCCAAGAAATGCGGACAAAAAGAGGACGAAAACTGCTACAGCTACATACTATGGCGATTGTTATCGACATCAAAAGCAGTGCCTATTAGCATATGTATTCGCTGTTAGAGGCAGACTTAGACAATAAGTCTTGAGTTTCCGGCATGTTAACGAGCGTCTCGTAACAATTCGTATTTAGCATAAATTTGTCAACATTAGCCTAATATGCGCGCACGACCCCTCACAAGACTGAGAGCAGTGCCCTAGCAATTACATTAAAATTGTCCTTGGAAAGTATAGCCTGGACGACACCACCCCAGATATTGGATTTGGATTAATCGACCTTGCGGTGGGGCGAAACACTGTCGTAGCTTCTGCGCGGTTCCCGCATCACCATATTCACAAGAGGGCTCGGCGAACTCCTGATCAATCAACCGTCAACCAGATTGACCATATTGTGACCGACAAAATGGCAGTCCTCGAGTATATGGATGTCCGAACCTTCGGAGGGGCCAACATTGATCTGCAACAGAACTCCAAATCTCTTTCCGATCGATTCTCCCTTAATCTCTTATGAGGTCCTTTGCCGCCAACATCAAGTATCAAAGACCAGTGGCAACATTGTCAAAATGCCATCAAAAATGACGGCTCTGAAGTGTCGGGTTTCACTCGGTCACCACAAGAAATCCGCTGATTTGGCGACAAATGCCGGCAAGCACATGCAACTAAGCCAGATGCATACAAAGAGGTGCTGCATAGAAAGACTAGAGCTGCTAACGAGCTCTACGAGCAGAAGAGAAGAATCGCGATTTCTCTTAAGAAGAACGCTATCGGGGAAATTGAGAGATGCTACTTTAGGAATGAGATTCGGGAATTCTAGCAAAAGGTAAAACAAACATGCCACGTTCAAAATCCCCGAACCGAAGCCTGTAGAGACGCACAATGGAACGTAGTAGCGGAGACGCAGTCGATCTTGAGGATTTGGAAAGAGCATTTCGGTAGACTGTATAACTGCGATGACAAACCAAATACTGCTGTCAGGTAGAATGAGCCTTTCAATCTGGAAGATGTAGATGAACAATTCCGTCCACCCGACCTAGATGAATTGATGGCCTGACTGCCGAGCTCTTCAAAGACGCAGCTCTTGACTTTGTAAGGTGAATAGAGCAACTCATCTGTAAGATGTGGTTGGACGAAGGTATGCCCACTGAATGGAACCTCAGCATTGTTTGTCCGATCCTCAAGAAAGGAAACACTCTGAACTGAACAAGATCCTATCTGCCATATTGTGTGAATGCCTGAAGCCGTTCGTTAACAACCAGATTGGTCCATATCAGTGTGGCTTTAGGACCGGAAAGTCCGCCATCGACCAAATACGAGTATTCATACTACGGCAGATCTTGGAAAAAACCCATGAGCTCGATACACACGATTTATTTTCAATTTTAAGGCCGTGCATGACAGCATCTATACAAACGAACTATACCGACCAGTGTCTAATTTTGGCATCTCGGACAGAACGTCACCCTCAATAGATATAACTTTGAGGAAGTTAAGAACTTTGTCTACACCCAGGCTCTGCGAAGAATAACTCCAATCACTCTTTCTTTGGGATAATAAGGCAGTTGACTAGCAAAGCCCTCTCGAGAACAACAAAAGTGACCTTATTTGAGACCTTAATAATCGCAGTCCCGCTGTATGGAACAGAGGCATGAATTTTGTCAAGAATGGATGTGGGTCCTCTCGGCTGCCTTGAGAGGAAAATTCTTCGATGATTTTCGGTCCCGTCCGCATAGACGGTGAGTTAAGGAGGAGGTGCAACCACAAACTGAAAGGGCTGAACAGCGACATCGAGTTAGCCAGGAGAGTGAGGGTGTAATGACTGAGATGGCTGGATCATGTAGCGCGGCTAGACAGTAATGCTCCCGTCGGAAAAGTCTCCGAATCCGCCTCCGAGGGACAGTGCTGTAGAGAAAGACCGCGACTTAAGTGGCACACTCAAGTGTGATAGGGAACCTTAACCACCTTAGGGTGCGAAACTGCAGGCAGCTGGATGGAGACACTTTTTGGTTGAGGCCCAGGTCCACCCCGGATTGTAGCGTCACCTTAAGTACGTACGTAAGAACAAACACTCCGTGCTCGAACCAGTGGTTTATTGCTTTTCATATATTGTGCGACCGCGAACTCATGGTTCACTTTCCACCAGTGACTTGGGCTGAATCCTACATACGTCAAACAGTCCTTAACACGATAACCTCATATTGCTGGTTATTGATTAGGTACAATTTTAACTAGAAAATTTTCAACTGACTACCCAGTCACACATCAGTGACAGTCGGGCAAATTCAAATATATCATAAAAGGGAAAACACACTCTTTGAAAAAAATAAGCATTCGCATGTGATAGCTCTGAATTAAAGTTTCCTACCACGTTCAGTTTAGAGAAGGCCAGTATCTCCGAATTATGTTGGAAATGTAGGCCAGGTGTACGGTGACTGTCACTACAATCGCAAATACTTCCACCCTTCATTTATAGTAGCTTATTAGTGTTAGGGTTGTGCTTGCCCTTGTTTAACTAATGGGGAGCAAAGTATGGGGTTACTATCCTCTAAAATAGAACCGGAGTCCCATCCTTAATTAATTTTGGAACCATCCGTGATGATTTGATTACATTATTTTTCCGGATCATATTCTGGTCAAAGTCAGTCGAGAATCAACTTCTCATTTACGCTGTGACAGGGACAATGATGTCATTAGTTCAAACGGTGTATCCATAAGACCATAGTCAAAGCACAGTGTTGTCCCAAAGCTCATCAATCGAAAAAAGGTTTTCAGAGGCAATTTGTGATATATGATGTCAAGTGAACGAAGATTAATCATTCTACTTAAAACCGTCACGGGCGAAAAAGGCCATTTTGAAGCCGAAATAAACCATTATTAGAGACACCCAAGCCAATTCCGTTAAATACCCGACTCAGATAAATAAATCACCCTTTTTACTTGTCCTTTCCTTCATAGTGGAATATACGTTTTGCCTATGGGAGAACTCTAAGAACATACCGATGAATGAAGAGCTCTGTAAGATATTCCACAAATAAATTATATGGCTTAGGAAGGAATCACGGTATTTCAAAGTTCGTCGAAAGATGGGATTAAAGATAAGCTGAAGAGGACTTGTATCATGACGGCTGTTACGATTGAAGACTTGACGTGCCATCAAATCATGAGCGAATTTGGTGCTATCAGAATCATGCTGCCAGTCATTGGGAAGTATTCGTATCCGGAGATATTTCATTACCTTGAATGTGCAATAGGCTGGTGGAAATGAAACGAGAAGATTCATCTTTTTTTAGGAAGGAGACTAGAGATATAAATTGATTTACATGATGATTGGACCATAGAGAGTTGGAAAAGAAAAAGGAAAAACATTTTTAAAAACTCTTTCTGGGGACATAGCTAGTGTGACAATACTTGCGCTAACGGATTCAGGCAATCGACTTTCAAGCAGTGCAAGTTTTAGCTTCTCCTCATTAAATAAGGCACATCCTGGCCAAGTAACTCCTAACCGAATCGATTGACCACATTAGATCGGATGAAAATATCCTGTTGGTCGCAGAGCTATATTAATACTGTGACGAAGTTCGACGCCGAAAAGCTGAATATAAGAGATTACCACAGCCTCTACGAATCGAGTATCCGTTCAACTCTGAAGAAGTCCTTCGTCATTAGCATCAAATGGCGTAGACCAACGTCAATAATGCAAGCAATTTATAATAGAAGTCTCAAAAAGTATCCTGTAACCCCTAGTTGTGAGCAAGCCAATAGTGCGCTGGAATAGGTGTGATTATATAGAGCGGTTGACACAAAAGGGACACCCTACTGCAGGAATGAGATTCAAAAATAGTGCCAACGGGTAACGAAAACATGCCGAGGCCGTAAAACCTCGAGGACTAGCAGTCGGTGGTAAGGAAGTAGATATTTCAGATTTGCAGGCTATTGATCGGTGATGCTGGCACATATACTGCTGCTTTTCACTGCATATCCGATCTTTCAGAGGCCGCAAGCAGAGAGGACTGACGATGGTTTTCAAACCATGAAAAGTCATGGAAGGGGTTACAACAAATATGATTTTGGAAGGCTCGGCCGAGGCTACAAACGCTTTACGTAGGATTGCAAGGTGCTACACAAAGCGACGAGACGAGAGTTGGGTTGGTCTTGGACATGGGGTTATAGACTGTCATCTTAAGGGTGGTATTTGGCGCCGCTGCGGACAGGAGGCCCATAAAGCCGCCTGCTGCAAAGGAGCTATGCAGTGTAAAAACTGCACTACAAAAGGACGACGGGCATCGGCCGAGTGCCTTTTGTATGCGGTTGCGCTCGCTAGGATGTCTAGGAATTCAATATGGGGCTTAAAGTTGTTCAACTAAATTGTCAGGGCGCTTATGAAGTAGGGGTTGGTTTAGGAGTTGGAATGTGTAGACAGGGCTGCAGTGTTGCATTTGTTCAGTAGCCCTATACGTCCAATGGATGTATAAGGAGTTTGCCCGCAGAAATGCGAGCCGTCCCTGATACCAGAGATAGCGCCGCAATTACATATAGTCAGGAACGTTAACTTAGTTTGCTTAGACATACACTCCACTCAATGGGGTTAATACTCGTATATGAGCATAGAAGGGACGTTCAGCAGGATCTTTCTTGCCAGCGTTAACTGAAAATTCTATGAAGACATCGATTCATACATGGAGTACGAGTATATGGAGAGAGATCTTTCCTTAGCCGGGAATAACCCCTTAATCATTAATGAGCCCTCTCTGTTGTGGTTTAGCAAGACTACTACGCAATCGTCTGGTAGCCGAATACAACAGCATGGAGATGTGCTTAGTGGGTGGGTTATCGCTAATGACGTCCTTGTCATCAACAAACCAAGTGAACCTTTGATGTGGCAGGTGTTGGTAGAAGTGATATTGATATCACTTTTGCTAATGAGACTGCACTTGCTGCGTTTAGTTTTAGGTGGTGCGTTCAGTGATCACAACTGAATTCAAGTTGAAGGTTCAAGGTGAGGAAAGGAAATTCTGAAGGGAGGTGGTGTGCGCGAATCGTCGATTCGAAAGTATTTTATTTCGCGCCTGTATACTTGAGAAGGTAACTTCGTTATGTCTTCCGGAGTATGGGAGCTATGACGTCTATCGACAGATCGCACAGAAGATGATCTCCTTACGAGAAGCCGAAAGGCTTACCGATGAGGAGTGAAATGGTGGAATCGTGATCTGACAGGTAGGAGAGAGCGGTGCGAAAACTGAGGAATAAATTCCAACGTGTTCAAGCTGTCAATGCTGAGAAAAGTTGGATCAGCTGAGCTCTGCATAACGGCGGTGCCTCGCTAAGTGTAGGCTAATGACAGTCAGTGCAAAGGAATCCGAATGGAGGAATTTTGTTTCAGACAATAGTTACGTCCCCTGAGGCAAGTTGTATAAAATTTAAAAAATACTAAAAGGACTGCTGATATTCAAGGCATCCGTGTGAATGATACTTTGTTGTTCACATGGAGCGATTACCTGAGTGCCTTACTTGGTGAGTTCTTTCCCAGAGAGGAACGTGCTGAGGCTTCCTCTTTTGAGGAGCCTCCGGTTCCTCCTGAGCTAATGGCTGCCAAAGTCGAGAATGTTGTCTCACTTTTTCGTTCCAGGAGATCTTCTGGAGCAGATGGTATGATCGGTGGTGATGGTGGAATCCATCTGGAAGGCTATTCCCGAATACCTGCTTAGCATGTACAGCAAGTTCATTGCCCGAAGCTACTCGTATTTCCCTTCGAAGATCTAGGATCAGACCTAGCCTTATCGGGGCATCAGTCCACTTCCGGTGCTTGGTAAACTACTGGAAAGGTTCATGGTGGAAAGACTCTCGGAAAAGATAGCCGCGTCGGTTCCTTTGGTCCAACTTGGCTTCAAAAAAGGTCACTTGTTAAAGACTGCGCCCAGAATAGCAGTGCCAAGCTTGTTGTAGGCGTCTTTATTGATTTTAGGGGCGCCTTAGACAATTTAAATTGGCAAAGTATTCTAACTAGGTTGCGCGAGCTGAACTGCCGGCAAATCGGCTTATGCGAAAGATATTTTTCTGGCAAGCGCGCCTTTTTAGAATCTAATCATGATAGGGTTAGTGTACATGTAGAGCGGGGTTGCCCTCAGGGATCCATTTGTGTTCGATTTATATGGAACCTTATGATGGATCTACTGCTGTCCCAATTATCAGACCACTGCAGATATTGCGCTTACGCTGATGATCCGCTTCTCCTTCTGGAACTGAACTGGTGCTGAACTTGACAGAATATAAACGAAAGTATTGCCAATTGTCGCCAGATGGAGGGAAAGACAATGGTGCTTCCGTTGGGCTCCCTCAATACCGCTGAGTGGTGCGAGCCTTAGATATGTTACTAAGGTCATAACGATAGGTGAGCGGATGATTTTCCTACCACACCTAACCCAGCAAAACGAACGACTGCTGAGTGTAGTGGGCCAGGTAAGGCGCATTCTACGGAATGACCGGGGAGTCACCAGATGACCAGATGTGGCAGATTGCTCACGTGGAGCTCATCTTAAGGATTGGATGCATATTCTGTGCTTATATCCAGCCTACTCAGCGGTATTCTCATTGACTGCGTGAAATTCGAAAGAATTCGTAGCTTCGCAAATGAGATTTTTCGTCGCAGACGGTATAGGTAGTTAGCTGGTGGCATAATATTTCATTAAAGGCCGGCAGCCCTGGGCTGTAAGGTGCCTGATTAGAAGAGACCGGAAACTATATTCTGGTACCACGAGAGGTCAGGGGAACCCGGACTTTCCAACACTCTCTCATGGTAGAAGGACTATGACAATATCACGAGTGCATGAGGAAACTCTTAGCTATTTCGAGTTGGAAATACTTCCTGTTATCTTTGGCGGCAAAAGAAAGGACGTTTGCGTTGACGGTGAGCTTACGACAAACTGTACGTCAGTATCAGAATTTGAACATAACTCAACACAACACATTTCAGCTTGAATCCATACCAGAGCAACAAAACAGTAGCGGAAAACCGCTAACTGGCGCACTACATAAAATTATATGTAGACCACCAATTCTGCTGAGTATTTTTACTGGTAGCATGTCATTGGCATACATACCGAAACCTGGGCGAATAGTCAAGAGCTTCAAACCTACTGACTACGTCAGACTTGCCTCCTTTATGTTGTAGAGCATGGTCACCACTGTCGCAAAATTGAAACATGGCTACTAAAGCGGGAAATCTTGCAAGAGGGCTCTTCAAAATCTGGAAACGGGCAGATTGAAGGCGCACTCGAAAAAAGGGAATACGCTCTGGGCATTTTCATCGACATTAAAAGTGCTTCCGCACATGTAGAGAGTAATCCAACAAAAGATGTCATTTTAAATTTCGCACCATTACTGAATTATCAAAATTCAACCATCATTACCGTGACTTTTGGTAAGCAAAAATCAGGAGGTTATTAAAGATGGACTCATACATACTCGCACAACGTCCTGGAATAGTGAGAATTCATTACAAAAACGGTGAAAATATGCCGGAAACGGTTCGTCAAGTTCGTGCTGCTTTTGGTCGTCATAAAGCGTCTTTTCGCAGAGCTATAGTGACTTTATTCAGTAAATTTTAACGTCTTGGACAGGTTAGTTATGTGAAGACTCCAACTCGTTTTCGTACGATAAGGTCAGTTGAAAATATCACCTCTGTAGCTGAGAGTGCGACTGAAAACCCAGGAGTGTCCAATTCTGCGGAAACGCGATGAAAAATTTCATCAAAAGAATGACTTTTTATAGCCAAATATTGTAGTACGTTACTAATTTCACTTTAAACATAAATAAAAACATCACTACTTTTCATACAAATGTTGCATTTTTCTATCAATTTAAAATGACACCTCTTGTTGGATGACCCAATAAATGACATAATAATGCAATCAGTTGGATCCTGTCCACCTATTGTCTGCTCTAAACGAAGACAACCCTAGGCGTAATCGACGCCTGATGCTCTAGAAATAACTAATAAATTTAATCCACAAACAATCCTCTTTAAATTGAAGTTGTTCCCTTTACAAGAAGCACGAAACTGACTGGTTTAATTCATCTGGTACTTAGAAGTTTCACCATACAATTCTTCTTGGCTATCATCCTGGATAGCTAACTTTTTTGGACTGAGCATATTACGTCGAAAGTCTTTAAGACGGTTTCGGCCCTCTGCCAGTGTAATAGCGTTTTCAGCAAGTCATGGTGCTTGTCACGGATGAGAGTCTATCTGATTTATTCGGCTACCATAAAGCAAATTATATCGGTTGTCTGGTGGAAAAAGCTTTCAGGAAAATATGTCACTGCTACTTTCACCAGAGTCCAACTAAATCTGTCTCTGCTGCATAAGGACTCTGCTCTAGACGCACTGGTGAATCTCCTTTCCTTTGATGTTCATATCATGGGCCGTACTCTCAAAGCCATTTTCTGTTTAAAGAGAAGGGGTCCATGGTATAACATGCCCTGACGCTCTGATGATATTGCAACCCAACTGCCTTTTGACTCTGGTCTTATGTACATGCCGTCTGATGCAATAACAGCAGAACTCCTGTTACGGAAAAAATGCGAAATCGTCTTTCCCTGTATCCGGAAATGGTGTCGGAAAGAATTTGCAGCAGGAAAAGAATGCAAGAACGCTGGTGTCTTTCTTTAAAACAACAATTTTAAATGTACTCCTCCTTAGGAAACTTGCGTCTGATGTCAACGAGATAGACTGTGGGGAAACGGTGGAAGTAGCGAAGCATCTGCGTTTGTAGCGACAGCCAAGCTGCGCTTAAAGCCTTACAATACTCTCTCACGACTTCTAAGTTAATTCGTTAATTCAAGAATACAAGACTTCAGTGAGTCTTGCTAGGGTTCCCCTATAAACTCATCAGGCTTAGAGGAGAGTTTTTCAAAACATAAACCTGCGTTAGGACTGCCCGCGTCCTCTGTTAGGGCTTCCATTGACTGTTACGCTTCATGTGAACATAACTGCAGATAGCGGCAGACCAACCGATGCATCCCGACGTCTCTAAAAAGTCAGCGGCTTTTCTGCTGGAGGAAGTTTACTGCCGTCGAGACAGGACTTTACGCTTTTTCTAAGTACTTAAGTGTGGTGGGCATAATCGGCACAACGTTCTGTGATTCTTGTTGTGAAAGTGACAATGGCACCGAGGGGTACCACCTGTCAGTGTACGGCCTACGCTCGCATTCGGCTGCAGGTTGGTACTGATACTGGAGGCACTTTATCACTGAAACGCATTCCCATCTTTCGTCGAAAGACTGACAAATTTCAGTACGAGTAAAGAACAAAGTGGACAATGGATCAGTTTTTTGACTGAGTGCCCTGTTTCTCCAAAAAAAGCAACCGATTGGAGAAGTCCGTAGCTTGAGGCCTTAAAATAGTTTAATTTTGCAACCCACTTCTGTTATAAAATATGAAAAACAATATCTAAATGCCTTTCACTTGATCGCTGCTCAACAATGCTTAGATTTAATTGCAAATTAACATTTAATCACCTGAAATTATTCACTATGTAACCGCCCAACTCAACGGTCTAAAATGAAAACCACCAATTTTCGGAGCAGAAATATCCAGAATACTCGTATCACATTCAATCGTTCGTATGAGTTTGCCACTACTTTTGTCATCCACTTTCGAATTGATTTCATTTAACCAGCATATTATTGGAAAACATTTCGCATGTACTCGTATGTTAGGTACACTCTTTTTTCAATTAAATTTAAATTTGATTTGTGTTTGAAAAACGTGATCACACAATCTGTCAACGATTTACGAAGCTTTCGTATTTTATTTATCACTCCGGCATTTATTTCCGATGCACCAACTGTATCCCAACCAATGTGTATCTAGTTCTATGAACCGAAATTAATTAGTCAACTAATTAGATTGAACTCTAAACTTAAAGATACAATTATAAAAATTGATTGAAAATTAGTGAATTTTTTTTTTTTGAAAACATAAAAACCGACTACAACCTACTTCAACCGAATGTACTGACAAACTGTGAAAACATTGTCCATTTTTAAGTGGATTATAAAAAATTGATTTTCCTTAGGGTTTTGTCCTTAGTCTTCGTTTTGTGCATTTTTAATTCTTTAACCTCATTTATGCATTCATTGACAGTCCGTCAATGGCTGGATTCAAGTGCAATTTTACACGAACTATGTATCTATTGATTGTTTCAGTTGTCTTTTGTTAAAAAAAAGAAATCCAATATCCACAAGTATTACACAAAAGAGAAGAGAAAAAAGAATTTTAGCATTTTTAACATCAAACAGACCGAAGATACGAGTATGTAGTATGGAACAACAAAAAGGGAAAACATACGTTTTGGTTTTCGATTTTCCTTCTTAACGAAAGCTGTTAATAACGTTAGTAGGTTTACGGTTGCTTAGTTTATAACAAATGGCTTGTAAGTGCTTATCACATCGTGTACTTAGCCTACGAAAATATCTTTAGTCACATAATCCAATTAAGAATTGGCAATTTAAGCCAAGTAGATACCTTTATTTCCTATGTGCGACCATGACATGTTTTTGTGTTCTGGCGTATCCCTGAACCCCTATCTCTTCATAAGTTTTGTTCAATTTTCAATATTTGGCTTTGCCGTGTATAAGGCTTTAAGAATTGGATTGACTGGGTATGGCAATTCCTTTTTACTTTCGTACGAGTAAAAATAGATGCATGACTAGAGTGTTGTGTCCCAACGATGCCTGAACTATCTACTTTTATCAGTCAAGTTTAGTCTCGAAAAGCCCAATCCATTTCAAATTGTTCGTGATATAATCTTCCGGTTATTCAAAGCTTCGATTCAATTTCATTAGAAAAATGTAGGTATACTCGGTTCAAGTCCAGACATTCTGTACAAGCACAGTAGGGCGTTGAATCTAGTTAGTCTCTGGTTACAGAGGGCAAATCCTCGATTCTTTCTACTTTTAATTCACAATACATGACTTATATCAAGCCATAAGGACTACATAATTCCCCAATTGGAGAACCGATGCTGATTGATCTTGAAAAGAAGTACAATTACAATACTACTGCTCTCAGCCTTTAACTTAAAATAGGTTTTACTGCTCTGCCAGAGTCTATTCTTAGAATTTCATTGAATATGCATCTAAAAACTTAAAGTCATCTAGGGCAAAGGGCAGCCCTCTTCCAGTTAATGAAGAAGCTATCGCCCCTCACAGTATAGAATAGGTTGGCCCAGATATCATAAAGCTGAAAACAACAATTGCTCCGACTGTGGTAGTCTACCAGCGGAGCTTTTTAAATATGAAGCTGATGATCGGGTTGGGTGCATACACCAAACCATCAAGCAGATTTGGGGGATAATCGGTAACACGTATCGAAAAACCGCATTGCTTAGTAAATAACATCCAGAGAATGCACCGTTTTTATTGGATATCGATAATGAATATAGCTCTTACAGAAGGACAATACTCATTTTCGCATACGTGTTGCGGATTGTCAAAAGGATTAGGAACTGGATTCCGGTCTCCATAAAATCGTATGGATTATCTATCTTTTGCTGATGAAATTGATCTCATTCTTAATGGAAAACAACATAAAGAACCTATCAAATGTTTAAGCCCGTTCATTGATGAGTCCAAGTTAAAGGTAGGAGGCCGGCTGAAGAATGCGAACACTCCAGATGAGCAGAAACATGCATTTCTTCTTCCAAAGAAGTCGAACTTTCTATCAATAGTTAGGGATGTACATACCACCTTGATCAAGTTCCCGAGCTCCCATTGTTCCGATTTGAGTTCTGTTAAGTTATGTTGGTAAATCTGTTGTTGACATTCCCTCTAAATATTAGCGTCATTGCTTGACATTTGCAAAAGTAACGTACCCAAGTGTACATCTATCTCTGTGTGTGTTGGCGATTTTTTACAATTCAAGAAATGGATTTAAATTTGCAACAATGAACTTGTACTCGTATTAAATTTTGCGTAAAAAACGAATTTAATGGTGTGCGAACGTTGGAAATATTGGAAAAGTGTTTCGGCAACAATTCTCTAAAGCTCTAAAGAAAACGGTCGTTTACTAGTGGCACGAGCGGTTCAAAAGTGGTCATGAGTTAATCGAAGATGATGAACGCAGTGGCAGACCATCGACATCGAAAACCGACGAAAATATTGATGAAGTACTCGTAAAAGAAATGTTGGTCAATAACCGCAAATTAATCATCAGAGAGATAGCGGAGGTCTTAAACATTGCCTATGGATCCGTCCAAGACATTTTGGTTAATGATTTGGGTTTCCGTCGTGTAGCAGCAAAGTTGGTGCCAAAAGACCTCAATTTCATGCAAGGCGGCGTCGCAAAAGAGATGATTTGCGAGGCTGAATCCGATCCCACATTCATCAAAAGGATCATTACTGGAGACGAGACGTGGGTTTATCAGTACGACACGCAATCCAGATATCAGGCAAGTGAATGGCGTTCACCAAATGGGCCGAGACCAAAAAAACCACGTCGTTTTCAGTCAAAAAAGAAGGCAATGCTCACGGTTTTCATGTATTACAACGGTGTAGTGCATCATGAATTTTTCCCAAAAGGCCAGACAGTAAACGAAGAGTATTATTTGGGCGTTATGAGACGTTTGCGTGAAGCAATTCGCCGAAAGAGACCAGAATTGTGGGCAGAAAACTCGTGGATTTTGCACCACGGTAACGCACCGTCGCGGTCGCACAGTTTCATCATGATTCGTAATTTTTTAACGAAAAATGCAACAAATACCATCCAACAGCCATCGAATTCACCTGATTTAGCTCCCTGTGACTTCTTTCTGTTCAATCGAGTGAAGAAACCACTACGGGGAACACGTTTCAGCAGCCGAGAGGAAGAAATGGAAAAATCGCAGGAAGCACTGATGGACATACCGAAAACCGAATATAAAAAATGTTGCGAGGATTGGATCAAGCGCTGGCATAAGTGTGTTGCAGTCGATGGGGATTACTTTGAAGGGGACAATATATATTTATGTATTTTTAATTTTCTGAATATATTCCGGGTGATATGTAAGATTAAATTTTCATGCAGAATCCTGGCCTCTTGTTGCACTAATTAGATAACGATTCTGCATCGTCAATGAAAGAGATATTGCTAGAAAAGTCATCTAAAGTGCATACCTTGTACTAAATACCATCCGAAGCAACTTAAGCAGGTTATGGGTGATCTACCTGCTGAAAGACTTATTTCGTCCCTTTCCATAGGATTAGTTGCAATGTTCCCTATAAGACGTACATGGCAGTTTTCGTCTGCTTTTCTCCAAAGACTTTCCTCCATCTGAAGCCGTATCAGATTGCGGCTTTAAAGCGCATGACCGTCGAGGTCTGTCAACGCTACAAATTTTGTGGGAGCCGACTCAAAACTTGAAGAATTCCGCAAAATGTTGTTTCAAAAAAATTACTTCAAATCATTCTAGTGGCAGTGCTAATATTCGTTTTAGTCCACCGAGGACTCCACATTTTGGTGGGCCGTCAAGATTGCAAACTGACATTTGAAGAGCTTTCAACGGCACTGGTCGAAATCAAAGGCATGATGAATTCCTGGTCAATATCTTCGCTATCGATCCCAACGATTTTGAAGATTTGGCTCCCGGATACCTTCTGATTGGAGCAGCGCTAAAAGTAATTCCCGAAGCACCAGATAAACGCTGTCATTTTTGGAAGTTGTGGTCAATCCAATAGGTCAATGAACTTCAACAACGGTCAAAGTGGTCAACCCCTCAACAAAATCTGGAAGCTGACGCAGTGTTCATTGTCCATGAGGATAACCTTCTTTCCCAGAAATAGTTAACTGACAGAATCATCAGAACCATTCCCGGTAATGCTGCCAAGGTGAGAGTGGCTGACATCCGGACGACAAAAGGCGTTATAAGACCTTTCAAAGCGAATGGAATTTTGGAGCACGTCGTCGGCATCATACATCCACGATATATTTAAATTGTTACCTAATCTTGAGTTGTTAATTTTTAAATTGAAATGATAAATTTTGAATTCTTAGAAATCTTCATTGTACTAAATTTCGTTAATTTTTGAATTTGGCGCCTACGAGTTTCGAGAGGCCTTATTTTTGATAAAAACCAATAAAAGCTAAGTCTTAGCTCTCTTTAAACTCGCTTTTTTTCATTACTCATTGTCCGTGGCGTATAAAAATCTTAGTTCGCTTTACCGCGTTCTTATACAACCAGAAAAGGCCCACAGAACCCACAATTCCCGTATTGTTTTGGTGTGGATTTCTCTACGAAATAAAGAAAATATTGCTGATCGTACAGGTCCTATGCTCTATATGCTCCATATTTAACAAAGGCGATCCTGTGAAATGTAAGAACTATCGAAATGTATTGCTATTTAATGACGTAAGAAGATTCTATCCAACATACTGTGTGAATGTCTCTGCAATACAATAATTGGCATGTGTTAGTGTAGCTTTCTGCCTGGCAGATCATGACCCACAAAATTTTCACACTAATATACACACAATATTCACTTGGAAAACAATTCCTCCGAACTTGCACGGGATTCGGCAATGAGATGCACTGTGATGTAGTTTCTTCAATTCATGGAAGCCACTATTCAAGAAAACTGTCCTGATGTTCAGATGCGGAGACGACATCATCGACATCATTGCTCGCTCTCAAAGAACCGCCATAAGAGCTTTTACGACATTTGAAGAAGTTGATGAGGACAAATCCAAGTCCACGCTGTCAATAACCGAAAAAGCATCTGTCCACCGCCTAGAACGAAACGTTACTATTGACAATAGGAATTTTAAAGTGGTCAAGAAGTCTATCTACGAGTATGCACCTTGAAGTAACCATCATTTTCACGAATGACACTGTAGAGGACTTTTGGCGAAGACTAACCCTAGGAGACCGCTACTACATCGGTTTGGCGAAATAAATGAACTCAAGACTCCTTACTCGTAGGACGAAATGCATGTTCTACAAAACATTGATTCTGGTAGTTCTGCTATATGGAATCCAGGAAGCAGGGCAGATATTGAATACTTTCGCCCTGTATGGGAGGAGAGCGAACGGAGGAGGAGATACAACCGCAAACTCTAAGATCTGTATCAAGATTTGTATGTATCCCAAATTCGTCGACTATATATACAATATTTGGTCGGCTTCATTGAGCGAATGGACAAAAATTCTCCAGAAAAGAGGATCTTCGAATCACGGTGCACAGGTTGGAGACGATAAGGAAGGCAGAGCAGCGTTTGCTTTACTTATCAGGTTATCGCGGATGTCAAAGCACTGGAAATAGCTTATCTCGGGTCGAAGAGACAAGGCTTCCTTCTCTGAGGTAGAGGGCTCCCGACTCATGTCTCAAGTATCAATGAACGCTTGTTCCTTCGAAATCAATTGCTTAGAATTGTCAGTCTTTTTAGTGCTTTATATTTTTGATAACTCGGGAATTCGGAGTGAATATAAGCGACCTAAGAAGAAGTAGTTGATTTGTCGTCTAATGAAATACGGGTATAACTACGCTCAGACCCTTCGGAGGGTAGTAGTAGTTCTATTATTGTATTCTCATTGCGGTCCCGCCATAGGTGTGTGGTGATGTAACTTACCAACATCCACAACTATGCGATCTTTGTTCAAATACATTTATTCCAATACAAATCTATCAGCAAAATATTCAATAGGGCTTTATTTACAGAGTTTGATGTACTACCTGACTTTACGCTCGTACTTTTGAATATATGTATCTCTACGTTTCTGGGTGGTTCCGACATTTTCGACAGACAACATGGAAGAGACGCTGTGTTGAAATCTTCGCTGCTTGTCATACCTTGGACTTGTTTTTAATTTCTCACCCTGAAAAGTGTTGTACGTCCTGTCTATGCTCTCCTTTCTAGGCTCGCCGGGCCACTGTGTCATATCATCTAATTTCTCATACACTGACTCAGAGAAAACATTTCTAGGTAATACGTGAAAGCCAGAAGTGGAATTTTAACTGGTCGTTATGTTTCCTCAACATCGACGAGAATTACAAGGCTGGTACGATCACAGACAATACTTTCTTGGATAGGTATATGTTAAGACCTCTTATCCCTCATCGGATAAAGAGTGTCTAACCAAAAGAATCTTAGTACAACACAAGCTGTAAAGAGGCTGGGAGAATCTTAAAAGAGCACTGAATGACCGCAACGCTTTTCTTAAGCCTGTAAAACTCATTTACGATCAAAAACTGGGGCAAAAAATACAATGTCTCAAAAGTATTAAAAACTTTTCACCTTTAGTCAAATCATCAGAAATTCTATTTCAAATTCTTTGGACAAAGCAAATTTGCTTGCTGAAAACTTTGCTGCTAGTTCCACTCTTCCAGATTGTGTGATATTTCCGCCTACATTTGAGCTCGTCAAATCATTAATGGGACGAATGCACTTTCGCAATCGTCTACATATTAACTAAATTATTGTACTTGAGGACTAATGTACAAAAATCCACGCATATGAGTATACTTCCTCTTCGTCTGAAGAGGTACGAGTATTCTTCCACGCTGGCAAAATCACTGCTTAGACTTTTTCATCGATTGCTCTACCTACTCCACATACGACCCTTCATTCCAAGGCCATGGTAATGGATATAAAAAGCCATGTCATGAAAACTTTTAAAACACGATGATAAGCAGTACGGCTTTCGTAGCAACAGGTGGACTGATGATTTGATGACATGCCTCACTGAGCAGAGGAATCATGGTCTACAGTAACAAAGCAAGATAGTTTCGATTCATATTTCAGGAGCATTTGATAGAGATTGGCGACAGGTCCTTTTGCCGAAAATAGGTTCACTTATGATTGATGAGTCTCTTCTTCAATGGATAAGAAATTACCGTTTCGAATGTTCAATTCAAATTATAATATTTTCGGTGGTTTCAAGTATGAAATGCAGGTGTATCCAACGGCTATATTCTGTCTCCGACACTGTTCTTAACTTTCATTAATAATCGTTTACCTGCTATTTCTGGTGCTGTATATTCCGTTGATAACGACAGTCCTTTCTGCTTTTAATATTCGTTCTTGAACTCACGTCGAAAATTTTTGACCGTAAACCGGGAAAGACAGCACCCACAGAGTGGGTTAGAAACTCCCGCCCATTGTGAATGAATGACACTTACATCATAGCAAATGAACATCGTGTGTCTCTTAGCATGATGCTGCGAAATGTTTAGGTTTGTTCTTTTGATATGGTCACAATACATATCATAATTGGAATACAGGACCTCTCTGTACTTGTTAGATAGCCTTCAAAACCGGCGATAAAAATCATAGAGGATGCCAATAGACACCTTGGAATACCTTTAAGCACTATTTTCACCACTAATGCTCTGACGAAATCGGCAGTAGTGTTGCGCTCCTTCAAACGTTTAACCGTAACACCTATATCGAACGTGTTGAACGCTTATAAGTTAATTGTCAAGTTCACTTTCGGATGTACTCTGAAATAATGTGAATCTTCCCCAAGCTGTGCAACTCGCTTATGGAATGCCCTGCCGAACTCATTATTTCCCTGCCATTATAAACTTCATACATTCAAAACCAACGTAGATCGGCATCTCTCCTTTCTTCTTGTTCTTTGGTATAACTCGTACTGAAGTTTCGAAATCTCTGCACACCGACCCTTCCATGTTCAAATAATCAATTTAAGAGGGAAACGTAATGTACTCGTATATTTCTGTATCCAACTTTTGCCCGAGGAGTACTGTATGAGGAAAAATTAATGTTAAAAGTCTGAGATACTCATATATCGAAAGGTATATCACAATAGAAGAAACTCTGCTTATTGAACTTGAGTGAACAGTTCCTTATTACCGCAACAAATAGTAAATTTATCTTATGAGCCTATTTGTAAGGCCCAGGACATATAGGAGTAGGTCGTAACTATTAATTAAAAAAATATAAATAGAATCATTAAAGAATTGTGTTATTCACTCGTATCTAGCAACAACTATGTACATACAGTTTTTTAAAGTTAGAAATGTGTTATTCTACAATTCTTATCAAGAGTTTTTAACTACAAATCCCTTGGTACAGCAATTCATTCAATTTAATCATTTATTTCAAAAATCAATTTGAGTATCATTTCATTTATTAATTTTCAAAAAGATAAATTGACAACGGGTAAGAGGTCAATAGGGTTGACAACAATTTTAATGGAATAATTTTGTAACACCTTTTATACGATTTCAAAAACGGCATACCTGCATTTTCGTATCCAATACGATATTACCGCAATTGCTCCCAATATTATCGCTCCAAGCGCACACCAAAATGCAGTCTGAAACACAAAGATACATTTTCGAAATCAATTTATTGTTAATTGTTAGTCCAATCACATGCTAGTTATTTATGATTTGGTCTCCAATCAATTTAATATTCTATTTCAAATAAATATTGGTTAATGGAATTTTCAAAAAGTTTTACGCGAACTCAAACTCAACTCAATGCATGAAAATTAGCAAACAAAAAAGTATCTACATGGTATTGTAATTGATTTGTAAGTCATCAATAATTGACAAAGGATGGAAGAAGGGAATTATCTGGTGGTTTTAAAAATTGTATAAACACAGTTTCGAACCGATGCATATGCTTACTTACGAGCATTGCCTCTCTGGATGCATAAAATAAATCAGGATGAGAAATGAACTTGGTTTATTGGGTTGTTCGAGCTTTGGCAATTAATCTTTAATTCCATTGCTACTCGTATAAATTTTGAAAATATTATTGACTTAATTTCTCTGGGATGCTTGTAGTTTTTGTCGAGAACCGCCTTTTTTCGAAAATGTTACTCCTTTTTCTGCAAGCCGCGCTATGGCGATGCATTTATTAAAGTTTGCCTTACTACTCGTAGCTACACTAGAGCATTACTCATGGAAGCTGAACAACTTAATGCAGAGTATTTGTAACTTGTGGTTCAAAAATTCGCAGATTTTAATGAGAAAAATGTAGATTCGTTAGATCTTGGTAATTATTTATAAGGTAAATTGTGTTAATTTTTTGGGCGCGGATATAATTGAACTGTCATGTAATATACACTCAGCGAAATTTAATTAGGCAGATGCACTTTTGTCCAGAAAATGTGTTCGTTTATTATTTGAACATTTATGTTTAATTTTGTTCTTTTGCTTTTGGTTTGTGTTCCACCCTTGATATGGGTCGAAGCCGATCTAAAACTTGTTATTGTTCTTTGGGTTACAGCACCCAGTACTTATTGCAACTCTACATTGGGTCAAACCAACAAGAAAACCCTTCCCGCGACTTTGGGTTTAAACCACAGCCACCACGACGCTCCCACAAGGGGCTACCTTAACAAGTCAGGCCCGGACCAAGATCTGGGGGGCTCCTGACTCCCATAGTATCGTGATTTAAGTGCTGGTAGAAACTATCGGTGGTCCTGTCGCCAACAAGACCTATGACCGGCAACCTATAAGTGGTCAAATCGTAGCAACCTTCGGTGGCGCTTTTTATTAGACAACGTCATTAATGGGCGAAGCCTAGACAATGAGATCAGCATTCGAAAGAGATATCGACATCTACATCGATAGCCAGGCCGCACTCAAGACCGCTATGTTGATTGATTCCACCAACGTCAACTCTGATAATGTCAGGGACTATCGCACAGTACTTAAGGCACTATGCAATCAGAACCGGTTAAGACTATGCTGGGTGCCAGGACACTATGGTATTAAAGGAAATGACCAAGCGGATAAGCTTGCAAGAAAAGGAGGGCTACTTGACAATAGTGAGGTTGTCAATATCAAACTACTAACAAACTACAAACTAGATGGGGCACTATCGAGGAAAAAATCACAAAGACTGGCAACCTAAGGTGGTCAGGTCTTGAAGGACACAGGGTATCCAAAGCTCTCTAACCGCCTTTTGACGGCAAAAGATCCAGGAAATTAATAAAATTAAATAAGACACGGATAAGCTTAGGACAATATTAAGGAATTCTGATAGTACACTGTCCCCTGCAGAAACACACAAAGAGACTCAAATTGTCAGATACGGATGTTTGCAGATTCTGCGGTGATTCTGCAAGTTGTGGAGGACATAACACGCATACTGTGCGAATGCGAGGCAATGGGAAATAGGGAAATAGGGAAATACTTTTTCGAAAACCTAGAGGAACTAAACGGCACGAACTGCAAAGATCTTCTTGGCAAAGAAATTACTTACGTTTTTGAAGACAAATTCAACTGTTTCCACAGGGATCGCGATTAGCCCGTTTTGCTGCCTGGTGCCTATTTGATGGCATATCCATCATACCCATGTTTAACCTAACCTAAAAGTGACCATGTTTTTGGTTGTTTTTTGAAAACACCTATAAACGGATTTGCAGGTGTTAACTTCGATCAGCACATTTCTAATCACTGTAGGACTGGGATGTTATAAATAGCAGCTTTTTCTTTGCAAAAATAACAGGCCATGAGCTCTTCAAAAGTATAAGCTTCCTTAACAACTCAAGCTCATGTGGCGATGATGGCATTTAAAATCTCACCCTTAAAAAAAATAGCACTGAATGTAGTAGACATCCTTGCCCATTTTTTAATCTTTGCATTTTCACCGCAATAAGCTAAAGTGTGCCCAAGTAATACCTCTTTTCAAAAAGGGTAGTAGAAGTGACAACAATAAATACAGGGCGACTGCATTACTGTCCACAATTTCCAAAATTTTTGAAAAGCTAAGGGATGACCAGATAAGAACGAAAAGAAATTTAAATAAAACAACAACGGTGTGAGATACAAAATTAATACGCGCCTTATTTTGAAGCTTCAAATCGCATGATAGCCGCCAGCCGCCAGATTACTCCTCCACAATTTCGAGAGTTGCGTTGCTTGTATGGCATGTAGTATCAATCGCGGTAACGGTAACGGTCTCCTTCCAAAAATGGGTCTCATCCGAGATTATGATTTTTTGGCCAAAATCCGGATCTTCGGCCAACATTTCCAGCGCCCAATTGATGAACTCACCGTGGTGTCTATGGTCGTCCAGTTTCAATACTTGCGTCAGCACAATCTTATATGGAGGCCCAAATCCAACCTCAAAATAAGTCGGGTTGACTCTCTGGCGATGTCCCATCCAGCTGATCGGCGCCGAATTGACATTTTTGGGCATTCTCCGATACTGACCGCTACGGCGGCTATGCTTTTCTCATGTCGCACCAATCTCTGCCTGGCTTAAGATCCAAAAGAGTGTTCTTATGCTTAAGTTTTTCCACTGTGCGATGAATTGCCTGTACACTGAACCCATGTTGACGACCGACCTCAACATGAAATTCCCATTGCTCACTTATAACTGAACCAGAATTATTTTTTTAATAATTTCCGCACGTTCGGGAAGCGTAAAATGATGCATGATGAAATGGCAAACCTTATTGAATATTTTGACAGCTGAATGCCATTGGTAACCTTGCCAGCTGCTGAAATATAACAATTGGAAAACTATCATTGCTATCCGGTCATTCGGGCTCAGAGAAGTTGAAGTTTTGTTCTTTTATATACAAACCTGTAGATGAGAAAAAATGTTGTGCTGGACTCTTCGTGGATATAACCAAGGCGAAACATAGAATTCTCCTAAATAAATTGTATTGTGCAGGTTTTCGTGGCTTTATACATAATTAGTTTGAGTTCTACTTGATAAATGGAACCTAACAAGTTAAGACAAATGATTTTGTAAGCAGCCTAAACACGTTGAGTCTAGGTATGCCACAGGGTTCAGTTCTTGGTCCAATACTGTTTCTAGTTTATATGAGATTACTTTTTCGACAGAGATTTGTAGGAAAAGTTAGCGCCTTTGTTGATGATCTAGGCATTGCATATCGCTCAAATAGTGCTCTCAACCTAAATGCTGGCATAAATTACGACGTTCATCTTCTACAACTTTGGTTTGCGGAACATGAGCTAGTTGTCAGCAGTAAAACTAAATTGATGAACTTCAGCCTTAGTACTTATGTATAGGATAGATGAATTTGATATCTACTTTCTTGTAAAAAAATTGTGCAAGTTCCAACATTTTTAATTGCGTTTCAATAATTTTAAATAATCACTCGTCCTGTGTCCTGAATTGTTTTACAATTGAAGTAGTAGACCACTTTACAAATTTAGATTTTACCTTTGACCAACACCTGAGTTAGTTTGAACATAGTTTAAATTTAAAGCAATATTCACGATCTGCTGTTGGAACACGCTTTTTGTAGTCTTTGGCTACTTCAGTCATACTAAGGCTTCCAATGGTGAATTTCTTTTTCTGCACAGTTCGCAGCTTCATCTCCTTGGATAGTCGAGCTCTGGATTTGGCTGCAACAAGGAAGTGGTCCGAGTCGATGTTGGCCAGATACGTGCCACGCCTAGGGCTATTTATCACCGTATTATGAGCTGTTGGCAAAATCGATTAGCTGGAAGCTGTTGTCTGTAGTAGTGTCACGGATGCTATGCTTTCCGACTAATCCGCGAAAATGTTTTCCATTACAATTTTGGTATTGAAGCCTCGATTACAATTTTGACATCTTATTCTGGCTGGTTCTATAGGCCCCGTTTAGGAGGTCATGGAACCCTCTTTGATAGTGTCTGGCTTGGGGCGTATCACAGCCAGGCGATCGGCTATCGGTTTAAAGTCAATTATCATTGACCGTAGCCTAACATGTACAATCTTTGCGCAATTCTTCCATTTTTGCCTAACTAATCCGGTCTATCGAATCTCCTGGATCGCGGTAATATCTGGCTTGTACCGCATAAGGACAGATTAAATTTGTTTAGCCGTAATGGGTGTGTATATTGTATGTGCGTTCCAGGTGCATACTCTGAGTTCGTAGTCCGTAAGCTTTCCAGGTCGTGATCTTAACTGAGAGGAGTCGTTGGCATCCGAGGCTGGTTTTTCCCTCATAACTAACTATTTTTTACATAGTTGGGAAGTTACCCCGGCGGCACTACCCCCAACCTGGAGGGTCAGTTCCGTTGTGAAAACTCCTAAGACAAGGGGCCGGTTAGGTCGACATCAGTAACGCACTTCGAGGATGTGAGACCTGCTGTTAGTCCATTAAGGGCTCATCCACCATCATCTCTTTTTCAAGAACCTGTCTTATTCTTGGAGATCTTTATTGACCTGAACTCCAAAATGCCGAATCAGCCGAGATAAAGTCTAATTTTTTCTTCAATTTGAAGCTGTGGCGTCACCGTTGATTCCGTCTAGGAAACTCGTCCGCTGTCCTGTTTATGGTGCTGCCACTTTGTCTTTTGCTCAACACACGCGCTTATAAGTTTAGCAAGTCGAATCCAGATGAACAACAATTACTTGGAGATAACAACATTGGGCATCACTAGCTTGTTGCCCGTCAGCGTCAACCCTACTTCTACAGCATCTTTTTTAAGCTCAAACAGTCCAAATAAAATCAGCAATTGCATCAATTTTATTCGACTAGATCATCAGAAAACATCTCAATTCTTCATTTCTTTTTTAGGCATTCAAATATAGAAAAACAAATGACTATTACTTTGCCTTTTATTCAATTTACCATTCAATTTCGCCAGTCATAAAGCAAACAAAATCAACTGAAAAACCAGAGAAGGAAAAATGAGTTACACTGCCACCACACCGGTCTTTCGCATTTCAATTTTCTCCTCAAGTAAGCAACCCAATTGAATTTTCAATTCATCCTTATCCATTTCAACATTTTACTCAGATTCTGTCATTCAATACAAACACCACTGACACTTTTATATAATTTATCTCCACTCGATTCCAAAAAAAAAAAAAAGAAAAAATAAATCGAAAGGACTAAAATAAAATTGAAAGGATTTTTTGGAAAACAATTGAAAAATTGCCCACAAAGGAACTTGTGACATCCAGCAGATGTACTCGCATGGATGGAGATAACTCTTTCTGGTTTAGTTACCCAACTTTCCTGTCTATGAATGGAGGTGATCCTATTTTTTATTTTTTTTTATATTTTTCCCGATGTCATCCTCTGCTATTTTTTCGACTCTCATGCAGTAATTGAAAGGAAGTCATATTTTTAAAATTTTTTTTATTTTTCGAAAAGCGTCTGGCTGAGTGCCAATATTCATAAAGTGACACCCAGACGGGGGAACAAATTGAAGAAGTTCCGCAAATTGTTTCCAATAATTTCCAAATGAGCCACCATCAGGATTGTTACCGCCACCAAGGTGACTCGATGAGTACTCGTAAAAATTCCATTTTTTTTTTGGAGTGTCTCAGTCGTGCATGGGTTGCCCCTTGTACGGATTGTCTTCTACAGATTGCCTTCTGTGGGTTACTTTCTATGGGTTGCCTTCTTGGGGTTTATCTGAATTAAGTTCGACCTCGTGGAGGATAGTCATCGATTGGATGAAATACAGATACTTTTTCCGGCTTGAAAGGATGTGGTCGTATAATGGTAAATTTATGTTGGCGCAATTTTTTTATAAGGACTTCATAACACAACAACTGACAGTACACGTGACAGTAGGGGGATATATCGACATTTGGGTATCCTCCGAGCCACGTCCGGAAAGACATGGCGGCATGAGTCCTAATTCTTTTTGTATTTTTTGTTTTGTTTACAAGTTACGACATTTTATGCTGTTGTTTGTATTTGGCATTCCAAGATGCAAATCTACCTACGAGGAATTTATTTTTATTTGTACGAGATACAGATATTTTTTTTTCTGTCTTTTTCAAGAGCAATATCTCGTTTGAAAATAAACATTTTGGAAAGAGATACACGTACTTCAAGTGCGTCATGAGGTAGAAACGGAGATAAATTTCTTGGCTGAATTACAAAATATTTTTTACCCCAAGTGCTAGTAAAGAATGAGAATATATGTGTGTGCATATGTTTGTATACACTCGTAAAAATACGAAAAAGTACTCACTATCCAGTAATGTGTTCCGGAATTTCTATAGTCCACTTGCATCTCACTGTAACTATCGTCACAGGTTTATTCTGAAAAATAAGAAAAAAAAAGTTAGAAAATGATAAAATTTATTTTCGGGTCATGGGCGGTATGATCATTAAAAACAAATCAATTTTCTCAAAAAAAAAAAAAAAAAAGAAAGAAAGGAAGGTCATGAGCAGGCAGGAAATTTCCCGTATCTGATGTATTTTGGACAATATTTTCCTCCTGCCAGGAATGTCCAAATTTTATTCCAAAAGTCGTGCTTTTATTTCTTCTAGTTGTTTTGAATTTCAATTTATCCTGCGCCTGTGTCTGATTCCTTCTCATCTGATAATTATAAACTGACCTCTGTAACATCCATTTTAGCCATGAAAGATTAGGCCTTGACTTGACTGTCAGAATTCCTAAAGAATACAGTTATGGGCAAAAATACGACATGACATCATGCCATTTTGGAATGCAGCACGATTTCCAAAAATAAAATTCAGTGAGGGAGCTCTACAGATAAGGATATGAATTTTAATTGCACAATCTCAGATGTAATGGCTGGAATATTTAATTGTTTTCGTTTTAAAATTCAAAACTGCTGGATACTGAATGCTTTGGGTGTTGAAAAAAATCTAGGTTTTCGAGGAAAGTTCAAGTTAAATCCCTCTGTTGTACAATGCAAAGTTAAGTAAATACCCTCCCATGTCATTGAGGAGTATTTCTGCCTTGAATCAGTGTCTTTCTCTACAGGAGATTCCATTCTAGACTTAATTTATTTATTGTATTTCGTCGGGATTATGGTGCCCGTTCCTTGGCTTCTATGAAATCTTAATCAACTATGGAGATGCGAGGTTGTAACCCCAGAGAATTCCCTCGGTCGTAATGGTTCTTGTTCGTGTTCATCAAATTTCAGTTTTTTCAAAGTTGTGTTAAGAGTCGCGTCCGATGCTTGTGTCGGGGCGCTAGAGAAGAGATGCGATGCAAGGGAACAAAATAGTTCAAAGGAGGGTTTTATAACCTCAGCAAGCCTGCCCACGCATTGAAAGTGTCCAGGAGCACATGTGAAAGGAAGGGCCTCATTCGTTGCGATGTCCCCGCTTTTCTCTTCAAGGTGATCCGATAACAGGATGGGGACCAATTCCTCCATGAAGGGCGGTTTCAGATTAGATCGGGCCGACTGAGCCAGCTAACCTACTGGCACCAGACTGTTTAGCCGTACCCTTTTTCTAGAGGTTTTATTAACGACCTGGCATTTTAGGCTGGGAGTGCGCGTTGAGGTAACTTATCCACCATGCAAAACAAAATTCAGAGACAACTCGGATATGGGCGGATATAATATTGATAACCTCAGCAAATGAATTTCGGATTTGCACATGGAATGCTAATAGCCCACGTGCCGCCAAAAAATTCGCGAAGACTGCTACAAGACAGATATTCCCACAATCCAGGAAGTGCATTGGGATGGACCGGACAAAAAGCGGACGAAAAGCTGCTACAAAGAAGTAAGACGGCGCTTATTTGGATTTGGATTCGCTATACGAGGGAGACCTAAGCAAAAACTCTTAGGCATTTAAGCGAATGCCTCATAATAACCAGCTTCGATGTCAAATTTGGAAATATAAACCTGATTTCCGCTCATGTCCCTACAGAGAATTACGATAAAGACGAATTCTATGAACTCCTATACCGAACATATGCTCGGTGTCCCAGTCATGACACCAAAATAGTGCTAGGAGATCTTAATGCAGGACTGGGTATCGGAAAACATAGTCTGCATAACACCACATCCGACAAAAGGTTCAAGCTTTTAGAATTTACAACGCCGCGAAATCTTTTCATATATTAATATTTATAAAGGGACTTGGCTGTCTGCCGCCCCCTCAACATCCTGGATGTCCGAACTGTCTGAGGGGTTAATATCAGCTCAGATTAATACCTTGCTGCTGTAGGATATCCCAGGCACAAAGTAGCCTGGTTAGATCACCAAAGTTGGATGATGGAAAGGTGTAATATCAGGACGCAGCTACAGTCTTTGCCAATCACGCCATGTCTAGTTTTGAGAATTCCATCAAGGTCGACCGAGAACTTCGGTATCAGCAAAGGTTTGGGATAAAGTGACGCACTGTCATGAGACTTTTTTAATATCATTCTGCGGAATTCACAAGCCAACGCCCAAGATACAATCTTTCAAAAGTGCTATCACAAAAAGGGCTTAGCTGTAAATAATAGGAAAACCAAATGTAACCTGTCCACAGGAATGAACGCATTTCGATAAATCGACATATCGGGCAGAACGTCACAATAGACAGTATACTAGGGTTGTCCGACCGCAACGTAAAGATAGAGGCACTCGTCAATAAAAGTTAGTGAATGCTAGTTGTGCATCTTTTAACAGTAACTTACCGAAGTTTCAGTCATTTTGAACGAGCAGTTTTTAGTTGATACGAGTCCTTTGAGTGAGTCGATGTGAGTGTTTTTTGTGAAAATGGAAAAGATTGAGTATCGAGCTGCTATTAAATTCTTGTTTTTGAAAGGCAATAGACCTACGCAAATCAAAAATGAGTTAGACTCTGTATATGGGGACTCTGCACCATCATTTACCACAGCGAAATTTTGCGCAGCTGAATTTAAACGTGGCCGTAAGAGCTTGGGAGATGATGAACGTTCGGGACATCCGAAAACTGCAACCACTGACGATAACATTGCTAAAGTTCACCAAATGGTGTTAGACGACCGCCGGATTAAAGTGAGAGAGATAGTAGAGGTTATGAAAATGTCCAAAGAACGTGTTTGTTACATATTAAATCAAGATTTAGGCATGAGAAAGCTGTTCGCGCGTAGGGTGCTGCGTTTGCTTACATTAGACCAAAAACGTGTTCGAGTGAACATTTCCAACGCTCTGTTGGCGCAGTTCAGGCGCGATAAATCCGAGTTTTGGCGCCGATTAATTACTGTAGATGAAACTTGGATACACCATTATACGCCCGAAACAAAAATTCAGTCAAAACAGTGGACTGCAAAGGGCGAGCCGGCTCCAAAAAAAGCAAAAACTGTTTTTTTCGGCTGGGAAAGTCATCACTTTCCCTGTTTTTTGGGATAGTAAAGGAGTTATCTTAATCGATTATCTTCAAAAAGAAAAAACCATTACAGGAGCATACTACGCATCATTACTTGTCAAGCTGAAGGCAGAAATTGCGGAAAAACGGATAAATTTGCAGAAAAAGAAAATCCTGTTTCACCAAGAAAGACAACACGCCGTCTCACACCTCAGCGGTTGCCATGGCGAAAATCCATGAATTACGGTTTGAACTGCTTGAACTGCATGACCATCCGCCTTATTCACCAGATCTAGCTGCAAGCGACTTCTTTTTGTTCCCTCATCTAAAACCTGCGCTCGGAGGACAGAGATTTCCGTCAAATGAGGAGGCAATCACCTCGTGAACAATTATTTTGCAGAGAAAAACGCCACGTACTATTTGGACGGGTTAGACAGATGAGAGCATTGCTAACAGAAGTGTGTAGAGTTACAAGGGGACTATGTAGAAAAATGAAAAAAAATTTGAGAAAAAATGTCTTGTATCATTGTTCGGTCGGAAACTTTTCAGCAACCCTGGCGAGGCTTTGAGTTAGCTAGGCATTTTGTCTATTTCGGCTCCGCTCCGGAATCAAGCAAAGAGTTACAAGTGGCAATCGTTGTTTCTTTAGTTTCAGAAGGTAATTGGGTCAAGAACCATTAAGAAAATTCTATATAAGACGCTTAACATCTCATTCCAGTTCTACGACACAAACGTTAGCGAGCGCAGAAGAAAATATCCTGGTCGTCTTGAACTCAAAATTGCTCACATGATTTATCGTTCCGTTTGCGTTAACGAGTTCGGAGAAGGCGATATAGAGACTTCTACAGAGTGACATCGACAGCTTGTACATGTGACCGGATTGAAAGGAAGAAGAATCCCGAAGGAGTAAAGTAATGAGTAAGAAACTTCTGTAAGATAGCGTACGAGATAGGAACGAGACCTCAACCATCTTGGAGTGCATAATTGGAAGCAGTTGAACAAACACTGCGCAGGAGAGGTTTATTGGTTGTGACTCAAGTCTATCCCAGATATCCTCTTACTGTGTGTCGGTCAAATTGTCTTGGTTATTCATTATTCAGGCTTCATCCTCATTTTTTATGTGGCTCTGGAGTTTGAACCGTTGCACCCTTTACCTTCAGTTATTGTATGCGAATTAATGTTCTTTCTTTGCCCACCTGCCGCGTCTATGTAAAGTTCCTAAACCTAGCTAGTTTTACTATTAGAAAATCCTGTTTTGGATTCTGGCTCGTTACTCCTTCTTATTTTCCTTCCGCAAATCTTTTGATAGGAAGAAGATATTTTCTAGCACCCGTATGCTCCGTAATCAGGAATACCATATGCCTCAGGATAACAAATTAAATCTCTTTAAATGTCAGCTTAACTCTACCTTCCCGAAAGACACCAGCAAGTCGTTTTGAAGATGGATCCAGTCGTAATAAGAACTAAAAATACTTCGAACAACATAAAAGTCAACTACCGCATTAGGGAGCATCATATGGATTAAGGGATTATGATGTTAATTAATTCGGTTACGAGTTTAATTTGTCTTTATACCTCAACAGTTCTGTTACACCATTCTAATCCCCTCGTCCCAATACTCCTATAACCAATTTATTAGTCATTTTCGATTAAGAGATTTACTTTTCGAGCACCACTGTACCAGTGTAATGTTAAATGGCTCGTGTAACCTTTAACCTTTTGGTCGATTGTACAGCTCATGATATCTTTTTAATTTTCCAATTGCCTCGAGAGTACACTCCACAGAACAGAGGCTGGATTTGCTTCTTCTCTCGTCCTGGGTTGGGATTTCCCCACACATTCAAACTAACAGAGCACCACAGGAAGAAAGTCTTAAAAGGTTATTTGAATTGTGACCTTTTTCCACTGTAACGAGATATGGTGAAACAAAAAAAAAAACCCTTTTTCCAACACTATTTTGGATCCTGCGCTATATCCTGTATCGGAATTTTGTGTTTATTTAGGCAAATCTAATTCGTTTTTGTTTTCTTATTTACTGTTGTTGGTTTTGGGAAATTTCTTAAGAAAATTGTGCCTTGATAATGCTGCAGGCAAGGACGATTTTTCATGAGAAAACAAAATAACCGGATGTTAAACCATTCACCTGCATGTGCTCTTAAGAAGAGTCCTTCTGAAACTGACATCTGCAATTGGGCATTTTCCCTTAAAGGCCCTTGAGTTTGATTCTTCCTTTTTGCTCTCTAATTCATATGACATGCACGCCAAAAAAGTTATACGAGTAGTATCCCATTTCAATTGCGTGCTTCTGAATCGATCGGATTTCGTTGTCTTTATCCTGGTGCTCATTTAGTGGTTTGGAAGACAAAGCAATCAACTATGAGTACGTTAAATTTGGTTTGGATGTTATCCTGCGGAAGAAATCCGCCCACACTATTTCCGCAATTAGGTTAAAACTGATACCATCTACACTTCCTTATTTGAATTTTGTTGACGTCAACGTGGGCTTAAAATTTATTTCATTTTTGCTGAAGGAAAGACACATTTTTGGGTTTGGAAGAAGTTTTAGATGTTATGGAGAACGTGTGACATAGACGGATTAACGAGCAAAGTTTTGCCATGTCTGAAAATTATGAAATCTCTTTTCTACTCGTACAATGCTCTGTGTTGGTTCAGCTTAAGAAGTTTGAATGTTTTGGATTTTGTACATATTTTATTAAGAAATTTAAAAACTTGATTTACGAGTGACTTATGCAAAACAACTTTTGAAATCCTTTCCAGACTGAATGGTAGTCACATTATTTGAATGCTTTGTATCAAGTCAAACTTTATGAGAAGTCGAATGAATTCCTGGGCCAAACAAGTTAGTGATGTACTCGTATATGGTGCTTGTGTTCTATTAAAGCCATTGTCCCTATGAAATAACATGTATCTGAACCTTGATTAATTGAAGTTCCGACCAGCATTTCAAAAGTAACCACCGTACTTTTTTTTTATCGGAACAGAGCAGTTAGACGAAGAAATAGTGGTTTGCACTCCTTGTTTGATCCTATTACTGAAACTTCTCTGCCTTTTGTAGATAGATGAGTAACTACTGCCTTCGAGTCAAGAAATAATAGTCGATCTGTCGGAAATCCAAGTCCAAGTTGTCCAAGGACAACAATTTTGTTACCAGTGACAAGGTGCACAGCCAAAGTGACCGCAAGTCATCAAAAAAGGGCAAGTCCTCTGGTACTATCTGAAAGAGCAGGTAGAGTAAGGCCGTCTTGACCCTCAGCTAGATTGCTAAGATTGTCGAAAAACAACCTAAGGAAATCCCTAGGAAACCAATGTTTGAAGGTTCAGAAGCCTTGCAACCCAATGGACGATGTGGTAGTCATCAAGGTTGAGGAGCCCGAAAAATAGCCAAATGCTTCGGCTGTCAGTAAATGAGGAATCCCTCACGCAGCTGTAGAAAACCGATTTCAGGCTCAGGATCGGCGTACGATTCGCCAAGCTGTAGATCTTTAGACCAACTGAGGATGACTATCTCGACATGATCGTCGACGACGACAAGCTGGAAGTTGATCCGGTTGATCCCATTCAGCTAATACAAGTACAATACTATGTTCAGTGCCAGACAATTCAATCTCCAGGACTCGAAAAGTACCCATGAGAATTTGCATGTCATCCAAGGGCCTTGGGTCAGTGGATAAAATATTCGAGAACTCCACGATAACAAATACAACCTTTTCTACAAAAAGGATACCGGTAAGCCAAAAATCTTCTCACTAATTAAAGCTTTAGTATGTCTATCTCAGCACAAATGACAACACAAAATACTCGTTTAAGTAGTGGGTATAGTCAAACAATATCTCTATATAGCCTCTGCGCATACTGCCCACGACAAACCATCGCCCCAGACGAGGCTCAGCACATGGTGTCGCACGTTCACGTGAAGAAAGAATTTCTCCTTTTGGGATGTGATGCCAACGCAAGATACTCATTATGGGAGAGCAGTGAAATCAATGAACCTGGTGTGCCTTTATTTGATTTTCTTATGACCTCTAATCGTAATGTGTGAAATGTGCGCAACACTCCAACCTTCTCTTTTCCAAGCTCGGTAAACTTTTGGGGATGAGAACAAGTACTCGAAATTACACCAAGTACCAATATCTCCAAATATCCAATCTTAAATCCTTTGCAGACTATAGATGGATACTCTTCAACGTGAGTCCCTCAGTAGAAACCCCTGTCCCTTTTAGAAACCCTAAGCGAACGGACTGGAAGAAATTGAGTGAGTTCTTAAACCCCAAACCTAGGAGCATCCCCGATCCTAATATTGATTCAATTGAAGCTTTGAAAACAAAGGTGAGGACTTTAGAAGAAGCTATGGAAATAGCCTTCTAGACATCGCGTCCTGTCCAAATTAGCAAGAAAACTCTCCCACCTAGGTGGAAGGAAATCTTTGCGTTCGAAGAAAACTGATCAGAAACATCTTCAATATATGCTACAAATATGAAGTCTTACAAGGACTGCCTTCAGACCTAAAAAAAAAGCAATAAGAAAGGCTAAGTCACAAGCTTTGGCAGAGCACTGCCATTCCATTGACATTTTCAAGGGTTCAGCTAAGAAAAATTCTGTTACTTTAATCCGACATTCATCAAGCAATCATTTATCGTTTTGACAAAACCCTTTTTGAAGGAATTATCGGAGATTTCTGGCATAAAATTCTGCAACATTATTAATTTTCTGAACTCCACAGGATGGATCTGAAAACTACACTTTAGCAACACCCTTCAACATCCAGGTCACGTGAGTTTGGTATCAAAATGCCGTACTAGTGTATCTGGTAGGACCTTACTAGATAACTACTTCTGCCTATAGCAACATACCTACGCACAGCGTACTTAGATGTTAAGCAAAAGCTAAGTGCTCCAGTCTACAGATCAAATGACACCTAATTGTAAATGGAAGCACTTACCGAAGACTGAGGCAGTCCTAATCCAGGTGTGGGTGCAGAAACACTTTCGTCTGAGCCTTGCCATGCATATTCATCGGGATTTTATTTCACGTGACCTGGGACCCAAACTAGTCTTAGCGAGTTCAGGTTTCCATCTGCGTTCAGTGAAGTCTTCATTTACGGACTAGAGTGGAGGCCGCGAGAGTGTTCTGTGCAGCTTGGCTGTCACTACAGGTGCAGGTGCTTTTTCCCCTGCATAGATTCTTCACAATACAGTTCATTGCCATCAGTTTTACATATATATCCCCTTGGAAGGTAGACGCAAGTCTGTCATAATGAAGAGTGAAATCCAACGTTGTTATTCTCCAGGAAGATACCAATGTAGCATCCTAAATCGGTTTTTGGAGCTAATTCCTTTCCTGGCACAGAGCCTGACCGAAACTATTTCGTATTTTTCGGCAACAGGGGATGTGGTGTATAAATGTGATGCAATAGACGGCATGTTAATGAGACCAGTGTCAAAAGACAGTCGGTTGTTGTTACACCAAAGACCACTTCCCATTAAATGGAAGATAACTTTAAAGGTGCAGCTCATGATGTAAATATCTGTGGATCTAGAGCAGAGGCAGGCGTGCTAGGAAAACTAAAAACGCTTATGCAGTCTTGAACGTGATGAAAGCTTGTTCCAACAGACAACCGATGCATAGGGTATTATTGACCTTATCAAAGCCGTGTAGATCCAAAGGACCGTCCTCTGTGACTGGCTGCGTGTCTTGCCGATAAATTCTTTGCATTGCCAGAAAGCCGATAGCCGCAGTTGACCTTTTTGACTGACATACTAAGTCGAAAGAAGTTTGTTATCGACGATGTCACCCATATACTTAGCTTCGTTGGAAGAAATGATGGTGATGATGATCACTCAGCTTTCAGTCTGTACCAATAGTCGATCATATTTCCAACAGGCAGAAAGTACAGCTATCGTACATTATCAATGAGTCCACCAACATCATTGGTAATAAATCTTAACTTTTGTTTACATCATAGAACAATTGAGTATACGCTGCGTCAAGAGAAGCGTCAAAACGTTTGGGGCATTTAACGAAACCACTATCCCGCATCATGGACGACGTTATTTTCTCGAAAAATGATTCAAAACTATTGTGCGAGTTTTATCGAGGAATTGGTCTGAAGTTAATTGTCAGGCTTCTAGGCCAAACAATATCCACTAACAAGCCAATTCTGCTTGGGCTCACAATGAGGAAACCTTCAGCAATGGCTCAAAAACAACGCTCTGGTGTTCATATACCCGGATGATTGGCTGTCAAGAGTGCACCCCATAGGACTAAAAGCTATGGTCATTATAGGAATCATGGTCAGTTCTGCTTGTTATCAAAATATTGAGTCCTTTAAGCAAGGTCTTGTCCGGCAGTGTATTTTTTTTTTTGATGCATGTAGTACTAGCTGCGGTCGATAACTGTTTAGATCGTTTCAATTAGATCTTGAACGCGTTATAGCTGTTAAATGACGCAATAAATAAAATGAAAATAATTACTCATTCTAGTCTGGTAAAAATTTTTACTGTCACCATTCACTCGGTTCCACAATTTATGACCCTCTCACTCGTTTTATAATATATCATCTACCGACCCATATACTATTGCCAACTATTTTGAAACCTTTTTGAAACAATGATTTGTAGACAACTTGTTCGTACCTGACTCCATATATTTCAAGCACCTTCCTAATTTCTCGATTGGCCCCTCTCTCTCTCTCAATATTTTGATCCTACCCTTTTCGAAGAAAAGTTACAGAAACTCAATGAGGAAATTTTATCCGGGCTAGACTGGATTCCTGCAATATTTCTCAAAAAGTGTGCCTCCAATCTTTCGCACACACGTTCCTCCTTATTTAATCTATCCCTCACAAAAGGAAAATCCCCCCCAATTTGGAAGACCTGTTTCATAATGCCGGTCCACAAGGGATCAAAGAATGAAGTAACTAACTATAGTCCCATTGCTAAGCTTTCCCTAAAATATTGGAAAGTTTTTTACTTATATCAGCCAGTCAGCATGGATTTCCGAAAGGTAGATCAAGAATTCGTATCCTTTGCGCTTTTAGACTTAGAAAATGGCAACGAAATCGATGTTTTTTCTACAGACTTTGCTAAGGCCTTCGATAAAATATCTCATCAATTGATCATATTCAAATTATCTTCCCTCGGTTTTCACCCCATATTATCTGGAAAACCGTTATTTGAGGTCAGCCTTCTCAACTCCGTTTTTAACCACTTCTGGTGTCCCACAAGGCAGCCATCTAAGTCCCCTTCTTTTCATTTTAGCCAAAAAACGATATTTATTAATCCAAACACTGTCCGCTATCGATTTACGTCGACGACACTAAGTTCTCCAAAACTATTGCTTCACTCCAAGAAGACATCGATGGGTTTTCCACTTGCTGTTTAAAAAATTGCTTAGAGCTTAATATCTCCAAATGTCAATCTATGACTTTGTCACGTAAGTTCAATCAATCTCATAATTGACTTTAATTTCTGCATGGCCAATCTATACCCCAAGTTCAATCCCTTCGTGACCTTGGAATGTTATATGATAGAGAGTTATACTTCCGTTCGCATATTGTTGAGATAATCCTTAAAGCCAACTCATCACTTGGTTTTATCAATCGATGGTCTAAAGAATTCTGCAACCCCTATGTGACAAGTTCACTTTACATTACCCTTGTTCGGCCCCTTCTCGAATATGCCAGAAAAGTGTGGTCCCCCTTTCAGCGAGTTCATATATCCCGAATCTAGAACATCTCAAGTCGTTTCCTTCGATTTGCTCTTCGAAGACTACCCAGGCTTCCTAACCTGGGTACCCTCGAAAAATGCAGAGACGAAGCTGACATTCTCTTCATTCATCAACTGCTCTCTGGTTTTGTTGATTGCGCCTCTGGTGTTGTTCGTTGCAATACTAACCCTCGTAATTTACGATATCCTGGTCTCTTCTATATTCCAACCCATCGCACCTCTTATAGTTCCAACGAACCAATCTCCAGCATGCCAACTCAAACCTTCTTCCCACCTTTGATCTTAGCCTGAGCACTCCTCGTCTCAAATTTGATCTCCTCCAACATTCCCTTAGTTCTTAACCCTTAATCCTTGTTAAATCCTGAAGAATAGAACCTACTCGTACTTCCAATCAAAATCCTGGATCCAACTTAAAAGTTAAACTCTTTTCGTTTCTATTTTGTTGGTCTGTTTGAGTTCGCTATCATGTTCGAGTAGCACCGTCAGGAAAAGTTGTTATTCTGCGAAGAGGTACTCGTAGTATGTACGTCCCATTTTTTTTTTATTGTACAGAGGTTTAGGTATAGATTCAAGGACGCCTTGCGGCTGATCAGCTTTTAAGTAATTGATTAGCCACCCATTTCGGTTTTACTCCGGAACCTAAGGAGAAACTGCTGCTGAGACAACAAAATCAGGTATGGATCTCAAAAAGTACTTACCGGCTCAAGCTCTACAATTTTCTAATGCCAATAGCACCGCGATTTCCGTCCGACATCCTATCTAACTATGCTGCCTAACCATGCTGCCTGGACTCTTCAAAGTATTTTTCCTATTCAAACTTTATTCCATGCCTGCCGCATGAGACCGTATTTGTGTATCCGCCAGCAAAAGGGAGAGCTATAGCAAATACAAAGTACAGGTCCATTATACTGTTGCAGATGGTATCTTTTCCGCCACATTGTCCTGAATGGTAAATAACTCCCTAAGCCTAAAAATATGACTATTGCTCTTCACAACAAAATGAATACGCATTGGTTTCTGGTGGAACTAGAGCAAAATACTTTGCATCTGTTTCAGAAGCCCTGGAAAAGATTATCCTCCGCCGAACAAGAAAAATAAATTGCTCCCATCTTTCGCATAATTTTTCAATAAAAACCGATTGAAGCACTCTTGCAGAATTTTTCATTTATTGCTTATGGGCGGTTCGAAGGATGAGTGCAAAAAGCGTAAACTTTTCCAATGAGTCATTTTAGCAGAAGAACGAATGAACGTTTTTTTTGCTTTGTTGTTGTTGAAAGTTCTAGAAGCTGTTAAAATTAATCGACTGTTTGGCAAGCCCTTGAATTAACTTTTGAATGAATTCGATTTTTCAAATGGCCAGGATAACTGAAAAGGAATAAAGGATTGCTTTTTCTTGTTTCTTTTTTCGGTGATTCTTTACAAATTTTCTTTTTGCGCGTTCACAATTTGTTTTGAATTTGCTGAATGGATCCGGTGGGAATGGAAAACAGGCTTTGTCACATTCAAGATGACGTCAATGGAAGGAAACGTGAAGCGATTTTCGATGTTTTCGAATGCGAATTATCCCGATGTAGGTGTGCATGAATAGACTATATTTAGAAGCATGTAATTTTGAATAATTAATCGTTTAAAACGGTAATGGCGATGGGCTTGGCGAAAGGAAAAGGTTTATAATTTGCCTCTGACTTTTTAGAAAACGTCTTTTGATAGTTGGATAAATATAGGTGTTCACATGTACTCGCTTTCAGGCACTAATTTAACATTTGAAAATTATTTTCGGCTGATTTAAAACGAGTAGCACTTGGAGACTTTTGTTTTTCAGTTAAGACGTGGTTTCAGAACTAAGGAAATCAGATTCTGATAGTCTGAATTGATCGCAAACTATACTACTTACGTAGGTTCGGTGTTCCTTGTCGTCTCGAACCTGAGGGCTGAGATTCGAAGATTCTCTTAGCTGGAGCATTGTTGTCCATTCGCTCGATGTGGCCGAGCCAATGTAGTCGACGTATTTTGGCTTTTTGGACTACATCCACATCTTGGTATAGCTCATAGAGTTTACGGTTGTATCTTCTCCTCCATTTGCCCTCCTCGCACACAGGGCCAGAAATCCGTCGAAAAATTTTTCTTTCGAAGGAGTCCAGAATTAGCTCTCCCTTCCTGCTTATCGTCCAGCACTCGGCGCCATACAGTAGAACTGTAGAACTGGCAGGATAAGGGTTTTGTATAGCGTACATTTCGTCCTTCGAGTAAGAAGTTTTGAACCCAATTGCTTTGCCAAACCGAAGTAGCAGCGGTTTCCTATGGTAATTCTTCGTCGGATCTCCACTAGGGTGCCATTCGTGGAGTTCATGTTTACTCCGAGGTAGATGAACTCCTTAACTACCTCGAAATTGTTGCTATCAATAGTGACGTTTTGTCCTAGGCGGTGGACAAATGATTCTTTGTTTGTTGATAGCATGTACTTGATCTTGTCCTTGTCCAAAGAATTTCGCCTGTTGTTCAATCACCGTGAAAGCCTCTATCACTTAACGCTGCGAGCGCCCGATGATATCAATATCGTCCGCATATCCCAGGAGCTGGACGGATTTGTTGAAGATAGTGCCTTCCGTGTTGACACCTGCCCTGCGTACTATCTGCTCTAGGACGAGATTGGAGAAATCACATGATAGCGCATAACCTTGCCGAAATCCGGTGTATGTTTGAAATAGTTCGGAGGATCTACTTCCAAACTGCACGTTACAGTGCGTGTTTTCCAGTGTCTCGCTACACAACTGGATCAGTTTTGCCGGGATCCCGAATTCGGCCATCGCCATATAAAGCTCCTGACGATTAATGCTATCATATGCGGCCTTGAAGTCGATGAAAAGGTGGTGAGCCTCGACTTGAAATTCGTTGGTCTTTTCAAGGATTTGTCTCAGTGTGAAAATTTGGTCTATAGTCGATCTGCCGGGATGAAAGCCACACTGGTACGTGCCGATTAGTGCATTGCAGAACGGTTTGAGACGTTCACATAGTACATTGGATAGGATCTTATATGCGATATTAAGCAGGGATATGGCACGATAGTTCTTGCAAGACATAGGATCGCCCTTTTTGTAGATGGGGCATATGGAGCTGATAGTCCAGTCGTCGGGCATGCCTTCTTCCACCCATACTTGGATGATGATTTGGTGTATGCGCCCTACCAAAACATCGCCACCTTATTTGAAGAGCTCGGCTGGTAAACCATCATAGCCTGCAGCCTTGTTGTTCTTAAGCTTTTTTATAGCTTATATACTGGGTGGTGCAACTGGTTCTTCATTGACTGGACGTGGGTTCTCTTCTTGCCCTATCACTCTCTCTACATGATGCCCATTTAGCAGCTGCTGGAAATGCTGCTTAAACACAGCTACTATTCCCTGTGCTTCGGTGACTAGGTTTCCTTCGGTGTTTCAAAGACCTTGTGTTCTGGTTTTGAAGCCAGCAGCCAGTTGCGTGGCTTTCTTATAAAACCTCCGGATGTTGTTTCGATCACGAGACTCTTTGATCTCCCTGAGCTGGGATGCTGCGTAGGCACTCTTTTTTCTACGCAGGATCTTCTTCTCTTCCCTCCTCCTGGCTTGATACTCTTCCCTTGCTGCCCTTGTTTTACGCTGCAGCATTTTCTTGTGTGCATCTTCTGTCACCTTTTTCCTGTAAACGCATTAATCATCATACCACGGGCTCTTTCTATGGGCTGGCTGGTACCCTAAGATGGTTTCGGCCACCTCTTTGATGATGTCGCGATACTGGCACCACTGATGGTTGGCGTCTGTGGTAGGTGAGTGCACAGTCGAGAGTTTCTCACTCAGGCGCTCTCTGTAGTCTCTGGCTACTCCAGGTGTGTCAAGGCGTCCAACGTTGAATTTCTTTTTCTAGCCGGTTCGCAGTTTCTTCTCGTTGGACAGTCGAGCTCTGAATTTAGCCGTAACAAGGAAGTGGTCAGAGTCAACATTTGCCTCTCGGAATGTGAGCACGTCGAGGATGTTGGATGCGTGCCTCGCATCAATTAGCACATGGTCGATTTGGTTGGCGTTTTGACCGCCTGGAGAGAGTCAGGTTGCTGTGTGGATCCTTAACCTTGGAAAGGTTAAGTGCTACTTATCACCGTGTTACGAGCTGCTGTAAAATCATTTAGTCGGTAGCCGTTGTCTGTTGTCGTTTCGTGGATTTTGTGCTTACCAACTAACCCGCCAAAGATGTTTTCCTTTCCGACTTTAGCATTGAAGTCGCCGAGTACATCTTTGACATCATACTCCGGACAGGCTCCATCCAGGAGCTCATAGAACTCCTCCTTGATGGGTTCTTCTTATGTGCTTATGTTTGGAAGGTAGATTTGCTGCGGATCACAGACAGGCGGTCACTTATCGGCTTGAAGTCAATTACTTTTGACCTGAGCCGATTTGACACGACGAATCCGCATCCTAATACGTGCAATCTTTTATGACAGCTGATAGCTGTCTATAGCTCGACTTTAAAAGGTTCGTCTCTTTTTTTTAAACTGAAAATGTCGGCTTTGTCATCACTACGTGGCCAGTGAGATGAGATAAATGTTAAACTGCTGCTGCTTATAGTTCAGAGTTTATTATAATTTACTCGTACTCGTAACATTAATAAGGCACTAATAGTGGTGTTCGAGAAAGCATGTCTGGGTAATAGAACACCTAAAACATCTAAAAAAAAAGGGTAGGAAACTCAATAACAGGGCGAAGCTATTCAGAGGTGACAGTACATGGAATGAGTACTACGAATGCAAGAAACAATTCAAGTACCTAGTTAGAAAGTCAAAAAGGGCTTAATGGCAGAAGTACTGCGAATCTATCGCGGTAACAGACGAGGCTTCGAGGTTACGCAAAATGCTTTCCAAGGAAGCGGGCGTTCCTAGCTACCTCAAGATAAATGACGGAACCTGGGCTGAAAATAGCTAAATGGGTCTGGCACCGATAGTGGAAACCTACTTTCCTGGATACACATTATCAGATGAACCTGACATGCTACGGCACACTGAGAACATAATTCTCTCTCTCTCTCCGTAGAGGAAATAGGTATTCTTATTAATAGGAAAAAATTACGGTGGGCAATTCAGTCGTTTAAGTCATATAAATCTCCCGGTCCGGATGGTATTCTACCGATTATGCAACAGAAAGCACCGGAGGTAGCAATCCAAAAAAAAAATATGGAAATTCTTAGACATAGTCTAAAAGTAGGATACATACCAATGGCTTAGAGGGAAGTTAAGATGGTTTTTATACATAAAGCTGACATATAACAGCAAACGATTTCAGACCAATAAGTCTGTCATCATTTATGCTTAAAATAGTAGAGCGATTATTGGAGATTCATATTAGGAACAGATGCAGTAATGGCTATTTAAATTATGAACGGCAAATCTGTAGAAACCGTCCTACACGAGGTGGTGGGGAGAATAGAGAAAAGTCTACACTTCAGCAAGTTTGCGATAGTGGCCTTCCTCGATATAGAAGGAGCCTTCAATAACGTGGAGTACACCACCATTAAAAGCACTCTAGTAGAATGTCCGTAACCAGGGGAACTCTTCAGAATCATATCGACACTCCTGTGGATGCCAGTTATCAATGACATCCTTAAAAAACTTAGTACAATGGGTATAAGTGCCATGGAATACGCAGGATGACATGGCCATAATAGTGCAGGGAAAATACTTTTAGCGATATTATGGAGGTTGCCCTTAAGATGATAAGTACTTGGGCAAAAAGCTATGGTCTCAATGCCAACACGGAACTGGTTCTTTCTACCAGAAAGTACAAGATAGCGCATTTCAGACTCCCAAAACTCAACGGAGTGGAATTGTCTCTCTCGGACAGCGCTAGGAATCTGGGTGTGATTCTGTACAAAAAAGTGGATTGGAATCTTAAAGAACAGTGAGAACAATTTGGGGCTTAAACCCTGCTATGATGTATTGGTTGTATACGGTGGAGGTAAGACCCATACCGACATATTGCGCACTAGTATGGTGGTAAGCAACAAACAAGAAAACGGTCTACGGAAAATTAGCGGCGGTTTAAAGAAAGGCTTCCATAGCCATTACAGGTGCGCTCCGTTCCACCCTTACGGCATAATTGGACACCTTTCTGCGCCAAACACGGCTTGATTTACAGATCAAAAACTTGCTAGCAACAGTGCGATACGATTCACCAACTTGGCTCACTTCAAGGACAGTAGTTTCGGACACTTCATGGTCCTAGTGGAGCTACTTCTAGGTAATTCAATTCTAACTGATGAAATTCCTTCCTTGGTCAACTTCGACATTCCGTATGATATAATACCATACACCCGGAGAGGGACGATTGGCCAAAAAAGTTGAAGAATCAGGTCAAATGAAATTGCAATTTCCACAGATGGCTCGAAAACAGAGGGAGGATCAGGTCTTCTCTTCAGAAGACCCAGAGTTATAAGTGTCTGTAAGACTACCGGATGCAAGCAGCGTCTTCCAATCAGAGCTCTGGCTGTCCTCAGGGTGGCTGAGTCAGAAGAAATATCGCTGTCTGCATCGATATCCAAGCCGCACTTAAGGCAATGGAATTGACCAACATCAATTCTGATATACTCAGGTGCTGTCGCACAATGCTCAAAGCATTATGCAGTCAGAACCAGGTAAGGCTGTGCTGGGTGCCAGGACACTGCGGTACAGAGCGAAATGAACAAGCAGACAAGCTTGTTAGAAGAGAATGGCTACTCGATAATAGTAAAGTTCCCAACATCAAACCCCCACTTTGCATAGTATGGGGAATTATCGAGGAAAAAATCACAAAAACTGCTAACCTAAGGTAGTCAAGTCTTGAAGGACATAGGGTATCCAAGGCTCTCTGGCCACTTTTTGACGGGTAAAATATCTAGGGAGTTAATAAAATTGAACAGGGATAAGCTTAGGACAGTAATAGGAATCCTGACAGGACACTGTCTCCTGCCGCAACACACAAAGAGACTCAAATTGTCAGATACGGATATTTGCAGATTCTGCGGTGATCTTCAAGCTGTTGAGGACATACCACACATACTGTGCGAATGCGAGGCGATATCCCGTAGTCGAAGGAAATTTTTAGGGAAATACTTTTTCGAAAACCAAGAGGAACTAAACGCCATGAATTTCAAAGACCTTCTTGGCTTTTACAAAGAAATCGAATGTTTCACCAGGGAGATTGTTTAAGTTTTTGCCATTTGATGATAAATTCAACTGTGTTCACAGGAATCGTGGTGGGCCCGTTTTGATGCCTGGTGTCTGTGTGATGAGTTATTCATCATTCCGGTATTTTAACCTACCCTCACCTACGTAACGTGGCGCTACAGCCTGGATTGGACCTGGGCCTCAGCCAACAAGCCTCTGCACCTAGCTTGATCTTTAGCTAGGTACCTCCAGTTTCACACGCCAAGTTGGTTGAGGTCCCTTTCCACTTGCGTGCGCCACCTAAGTCGCGGTCTTCTTTTACTGCGCTGTGTCTTGGGGATTATAACATTTTTCGAACCGGAGCATTAGTGTCAATGCACTCTACATGACCCAGCCACCCCAATTATCTAACCTTCACTCTTCTGGACAAGTTTATGTTGCTGTACAGTCTGCACAGCTAATCGTTGTGTCTCCTCGTGCACTCACGCGCCATGCAGACGTAACCGAAAATCACCCGAAGAATTTTCCTCTCAAAGCAGCCAAAAGCACCCTCATCCATTTTTGATAAAGTCCATGCCTCTGCGAGAAGGACTGGGATTATTAAGGTCTTATATAGGATCGGTCATGGTGCTCGAGCCAGTTCTTTGCTAGTCAATTGCCTTTGATCTCAAAGTTATATCTGTCGAGGGTGACCTCCTCTCCAGGACATCGGTGTTGGGTGTCTTTTCTAGTTGACAGAATATACTTGGTCTTGCCTTCATTAGCTCGTCTTTGGTTCTTTACCACCACGCTTCCTTATTTATGTGGAGCCGGCATTGAGCAGAGTTTTTGCACTACTCTTACACTTTTTTTTAAGTTATTCCACAAATCTTGCACGTTTAGTTCTTCCTCTTAGTTCATGGCAATTTGGGACAGTACTCCCAAACTTATTAGCTCTAGGTCTATTTCCTTATCTCAGTTGTATCAGTTTTATATTTTTGGACCGAGGTCGTCGGTTTTTCTCTGGTTTCTTCACGAAAAATTCTGTCAGGAAAAGACGGTGCGAATTTGCTATTGGTTCTCCCAAGATCACTTAAGAATCTTCTACTTGCCGTTTCGGGTTATTCCAGCGTAGATGGTAATCTATATAAGTTTGGTGTCCTCTGTTGCAGTATTAATTAATAATTAGCTTATTGAGGTAGTTAGACCGTATGATTTGCATGAGCTTAGCGTATTTTATTGTGTTTAGTTACTTGATCCGAAACCGTCTTCTGCATGGAATTTTTCGCGCTCATAGTTAGATTCCCGGCGCGTTCGTCTAACTTCATACCGGTTAATTTTCCTCCCTCAAAGTTCTTTTAAGTGCTCACCGAAATCGTTGCAGGTTACTTGTATAATTGGATATGAGTTGCATTACCATTAGTCGACCACTAATTGTTGATATGTTTACGATCTTATCTAAGATAATTGCAGCTTCGGTCCGGTAGGACTCACTCAAAGGGCTCAGAAACCACTCATGTGATTAAAATGTGCAGATTCCAGGATGGTGATTCAGAAGTGACTGGTATTCATTGCAAGATCAAAGGCAAAGGACATGATCGGAGATCAAAAACTAGCTCTCGATACCATGAGGACAGATTTTAATTGTAGTCCTTCTTCAACTGAGTTGAAGAATGCCTTCGATCATTGTGATGCACAGTACAGATAAAATGGATTAAATCGGTTTCAGATACAAGAATAGGATAGAACTTGGAAGCAATTAAGCCCCATTTGAGATGGTTTCTATCAATTTCTGGATAATGCATCCAAGATGATTCCAATTATGGCAATACCATCAATAACCCCAAAATCATACCAACTATTCCTAGTTCACTAATTGCAATTACAAAAGCAACACTAATCACTGTGTTTCATGGACTAAAACAGCCACAGAATCTGTACATATGCACATATCTCAGCTCAGCACCATTAAGTAATAAACGCCATCTGGGCACGCCACATTGCAATAAAATATCCCGATGATATCCTTCAGTCAAATTGCTTCGAAAATCGATAAATCTCACCATGTAAATTATGATCGTTAATTTGTGCCCACAAACAGCGTTTATTCTCTTTGTATCTTAATACCGTCAATGGGAAACAACTACATCCCAAAACTTTTGCAATGCAGACGTATAGCTGTACAAACGGACATATGTGTGCACTCCTGGGAGTACATTTCACAGCTTTAAGCATTTTCAACCACCGAAACCGCAAATATATCATCAAGACACCCTGCTGCTGAGGGTGCTCTTTTTCGAATCATGAAAACGAAATCAACACCCAATTTCGCCCTTGTATCCTTGTATCCTTGTATTTACAATAGGTTTTGAAACTTCACTTTCGATTGCATGTGAAGAGTTCATTACATGGTTTCATACTCAAAACTTGTGGATTGTGCACTTCAGTGATTCGAAATAAACAATTTGAGTTGGAAAATCTTTGAATTTTCTCTCTCCGTATCCATATGTCGGGGTTGTCAATGCTGATATCCTTGTTTCATTCACAGACACGAATATAGTGGGTGTTGCAAGGTGTAGGTAGTTTATGCTTTCAAATTGGTTAGAAATTGATACGGCTTAGATTTGTTGTTCAGTTAAAATTATCCTTATAGCCTGAATATAATTTGACTAGTTTCGAGCAGTGCGTAACTTTTCAAAGGTTAAAGCGAATACTGTTTGAAAGCTATGGTCTTGAACATGATAATGACATTTAAGGCAAATTTTCTCTGTGTTCAGGCCGACCAGGGTCGAACTTCTCTGGTTACGGACCTTGAAGCGATAGTGTCCAGTACTTGCACCGTTTCCAAAGTAATTTTTCTCAGCTGCTCAAAAATTCTCTAAATTTTGTCAGCAATCTGAAGCTGCACATGGTGTAGATTGCCGGAAGTAAATACAATATTGAAAAAGGAATTACCCGGGAATGTAACAAGCAATACTGGTTATAATGAGAAGTCCGCAAATGCATACCAAGGTGTTGGGTGTGGTAAATACGTGGATGGGTGACCACATGGGAATTCGGTACTCCGCGTGCTGTTGACAAAACGCCACATGGGCATAGTACCCCGGCGTTAAATTCCGGACCTTACAAATTAAATTTGTATCGTTCCCTTGATGATAAAATAAAATAAATAAATACCAAAGGTGGGGTAGTACTGAAACTTAGTGTAGAGGTGAGTCTATCTTTGTAGTCATCAACACATGTAGGTGCTAGTCCTGCTTTCATTCCTAGAAACCGCCAAGTGGTTCCTGCCGTCACTTTTGTCTCAATTAATCTTTTAACATCGATACCCTACCGGCAGGCTTCGGATGAACCGCCCTACCTGCGCATCGCTACCTAAATTTCACAAGCAAGCGCCTTCATCTACTACAATCATCGGAAGACGAACTGGGAGAATTAGAACAAGATCGCTCATACCTAACAGGCTGGATGCGGAAGCAACATTCTGATATTCCAATTAGGGCGAGTTCAATAACAAACTTTGTCTTTACCTCAACTTGCCCACAATATGGAAGCCATATGGCAACAACGCACATTGGTAGAACACTCTTCACGAACTGCAGAAATGTAACAGCATCGAACTCTCTAGGTCATAACGAGAATAAGAAACCTAAAGCATCCTTTAGAATCTATAAATGAGCAATAAAACGTACATATTGCCTGGTAGATTTCTACGAAAGGATGGCAAACACAAGTGAATCTTTCATACTATGCCAAATTCTTTTCATTCAAAACACCAAGAATTTCGAGCATTCTTAAGCATCTGGATAGTATATGCGGGGTAAGAGGAAGAATTTTAAAATCTTCTTATGAACAAAGCACTTCAGCAACTCACCCTAAGTCTATCTCCAGAAAATCGTCTCACCTACATGTCAACGAGAGCAACATCTGCGAGATGTATTTTGCAGCTTCGAAGGTTACATAGCTCCACTCAACACCTTTGGAACTCCCCAACTGGGCGTACTCTCTCCATTTATATGCAACGTAGTTTCTAATTCGAGAACGAAGGATGTGGAGTGGTAACTTAGGCAGACGACATCACCAACTTTCTATCTTGCAAACACCCACATACAGCCTATAACACTCGTCAGTATGCCTGTACGCCTTACTCACATCTTGGACACATATCTGTGGCCTTAGCGTAAATCTGGCCAAAACGAACGTCTTCTTTACAAGGAAAGTCAACATAATCTGAGTTTCTCAAGGAATGCCAGCTTTATCCTTTTTTTGTTCTATCGGAATAGAGCACTCGGACAAAGGTATAGTTTATTGTACAAGGAGTACGTTCTCTTTACTCAAATTGCTCAGTCTTTCTAAGAAAGGTGAGTAAGCGCTTCAGTGATAAAGCGCCCATGGTACCAGCACTCAATACTTCAGAGTCGAGGCTGCAGGTAGCCTGATAGCATGACCTAGAGAGTCATGCCATCCGCAGTTAAGTTTAATGTTAACTTCTACATTGGTTTTGGATCCATCAGTGAAGACCGTACCACATTCCTTCTTCAACTCGGATTTTGGGCGAAACCGTAGAGAAAGTCGATTTGGTTTTTTTTTCTCAAGAGGAGTTTTCATGTCGTTGCATTCGACGGCATACCCATAACGCCAAGCGAAGCACAGATGGAGCCTACAGTTGGAACGCTTTTCCCAACTCACCCTGTCAGGCCCCATTACACGACTCTGGCCCAACTACAGAAAATTACAGCTTTCAGAGGTAAAAACCCAACAAAACCGAAATGCCCCGGAACCAAAGGGATACCGACGGAAGTGCTGAAAGCGATTGCCCAAACTTACAATTAGCTACAGCTGAAGGTGTGCAACAGCTTTTTTAAGATACAACGCTTGGTGTTGCTCAGCAACGGCAAAGGAGACCTACATTCCCCATCTTTGCATGCTGGACACTGCAGGGAAACACCTAGAAAAGATGCTGAAACCACGGCTCACACATGCTGTACAAAGATTAAATGACATGTCCACGAGGCAGTATGGCTTCAGAAAGAGCCACTCAACGATCGGAGCTATCGGAGGAGTAGTAAAGGCTGCCAAAACCGCCCACCAGGGCAACCACTACTTAAATAAGATCGTACTGTTTCCAACTGGATGTGCGAAAAGCCTTCAATTTAACCAGGTGGAGCGATATACTGAACGCGCTCGTACACTCGTACTTTCAACCTCATACGAATGCTGAAGAACTACCTCGGAGACTTGGAGCTGATCTACAATACCACGGAAGGTCTTCGAAGAAAGGAAATCACTATCGGAGCAGCACCGAGATCGATCCTGGAATTATACGATGGCATACTTTGCATGGAGATTAAAGAAGATGCCTACCTCGTAGGGTACGCAGTCATCACCGTGGCGAACGTTCAAATGAAAGTGAACCTGGTTATGAGACAGGTGACTTCATGGATGGTTAACTTCCAAATCGGGCCCGAAGTTATAACAAGCAAGAATACTTGAACTGATTATTAATGCGAAACTCACTTTATGGCAGTAAATAAATTCCGTATCGGAACTAGCGTCGAAAGTCGCAATGTCACTAAGTAGACTGATGGTAAGCGTACGTAAAACTACTGCCAGCGAACGAAGGCTAATAATGCCAATCACAAACGCCATTCTTCCATTTTGTTATGAGATATGGGCAGACAAAGAAAGTACAGGAAGCAGATGGCAGCAGCGCAGAGACGCAGAGTTCTACGCGTGGCATGTGCATACTTAAGTGTGTCGGAACCAGCCGTCCTTATACATAGTCGCAGGAGTGGCCCCTATCGATCCGCCAGTGGTAGAAAGGACGAAAATTGCAGTGGAATCGACAATCGAGGAGGTAAATGAGCTCACGAAACGGCAGGGCATGAGTGTTGGTACTGGGAAAGTAGAGGACGATGGACTGCGACGCTGATCAAGGACGTGGTTAAATGGAATGGTCGGAAACACGACAAAGGAAACTACTACGTTACCCAGTTTCTCATCGGACACAGATATTTTAACGCCTTTCTTCACAAGATCGGTAAACAAACACTCCAGACTGCCAGTACTGGAACTCTGTAGTAGACGATACAAATTACACTTTTTTCGTTTGCAAGAGGTTGGAAGCCTAACAACGAGACCTGGAAAGTAGCATCAGCCCAATTATCCCAGAAAACATGGCGAAAAGATGCTGACATGCGATCAGACGCGTAGGCGCGCAAGGTCATCAGAGCTCCATTAAGTGCTAACCGAACACCACTACTGAGAGTGCAGTCAGCGCAGGGGAGGGAAACTCCGTGAAAGTTTTTTCTATTAGACAACCGACGTACGACGCAGAGGGTATAATAGGCCGTATCATAGCCGTGTAGATCCAAATATGCTCCTCGATGACAAGCCCCATGTCTTGCTGATAGCTACTTTTAATTGCCATAAGGCCGATAGAACCTTGGAGGTTTTCGACGCAACATATTTTGTCCAAACAAATTTGTTATGTAAGATGGTAGCAAACCAGTCAGCTTAGTCCTCAGATCAATCTCAGATTTGGGCTTTCGGTTAGCCCATTTCTAGTACAGCAATCGTCAAAAACGTCTAGAGCCACCCGCAATTTAGAGCAGTCACTAGGCATGACCTGCTGATCAGAGAGTTATCACTATTCAGATCCGTAAGGAGTGAGTCGACAGGGTGCCGTCTTGCGGACAACACTTGCTTACCTTGGCTATCACAAATTGGCTGCAGTCAGAATGCGACTTCAATTCTGCCCACCAGATTTTGAAGCGCACCCTCACAGGATCCTCCGCGTTGATAGCATGTTGCATCTTAGGCAGAGGATGCATTTGCAAAAGAATTTAGAGCACAGCAAGCTCAACCATTCTCTTCATGGCTCTTATTATGAAGGAAGTGAGACTAATATGTGCGAATCGAGCAACTTTTCCGAATTCCTGTATAAAGGCTACTCTCACTATTCGCATGTATGCCAGTGCCAGACTGGCAGTGAAGATTCTCCTCAGAGTTACCAGCACCTGGTCTATACCCTTTTGTAATACAAATATGTATATGCCGTCGATACCAAAGTAAGCAACAACATGTTAGATTCCATCACCACTACCGATGAGAGACACCAACTACGGCGTAACCTGCTAGGTACTAAGTCGTCATCATGGACGGCACGGAAGTCAAAAAGTTCTAGTTGCTTTCTATCTTGCTTTTGGTTTAATGCATACACAGCTAAATGTAGAGAAATCTATGGTAAGTTTACTTTAGCTGTCCTTCCCCAAGCAACCGACTTTCACCGAAATTGACTTCAGCTGGATTCCAGACTGGAACGAATGCAGACAATGCGAAGTCATCCTCAGTAAGTTAAATACTATTTTCACAGACAGCTACAAAACAGCCAAAACTCTTGACGCACTGGTTTTTTCTAGAGACCTCTATATATGCCAACTTTTCATCAGGAGGCTACTTTAAATATGATATAAGTATTCAGAGGTTAGAGGCTGCCGGTTATCTATGCAAGATGGTTTCACGGCACTCGGATATCCCATCGGAATTGTAGACAGCTTGACAGCGTTAAGCCAGCAAACAAATAGCAAATATTCAAGCAATCTCTAAGGCCATTCATAAGTAAACTCATTGGGATTACTCTAAGACATACTCGATTTCTTACAATCGAAGGAGCTGATCAATCTCTTTAGAAAGGATCTCTCTAAACTCATAAATAGAATCACAGTACATAGTTCCATTGGATAATATGCGAAACGGTTGAGTATTCCTCTCAACAATTTCTGCTGGAGCTGACCTACCTTGGAGCGGATCAGAATGCATACAGCCTTTGCTCTATGTAGATCACCAAGTTTATCAAGAAATACTACCAAAATGTTCCCGGAATGTATTCAGAAAATTGGAAATACAAGTTTATTCATCTAAATCTATATTGTCCCCTTCAGAGTAATCCCCATCGACTGCAACACACTTATGCCAGCGCTTGATGCAATCCTCGAAACATTTTTTATATTCGGTTTTCGGTATATCCACAGTGATTCCTGCGATTTTTCCATTACTTCCTCTCGGCTGCTGAAACGCGTTCCCCGTAGTGGTTCTTTAACTCGATTGAACAGAAAGAAGTCACAGGGAGCCAAATCAGGTGGATCCGGTGGCTGTTGGATGGTATTTGATGCATTTTTCGTAAAAAAATTACGAATAATGATGGCACTGTGCGACCGCGACGGTGTGTTACCATGGTGCAAAATCCACGAGTTTTCTGCCCACAATTCTGGTCTCTTTCGGCGAATTGCTTCACTCAAACGTCTCATAACGCCCAGATACTCGTAATACTCTTTGCTTACTGTCTGGCCTTCTGGCAAAAATTCATGATGCACTACACCGTTGTAATCCATGAAAACCGTGAGCATTGCCCTCTTTTTTGACTGAAAACAACGTGTTTTTTTTGGTCTCGGCTCATTTGGTGAACGCCATTCACTTGCCTGATGTCTGGATTGCGTCTTGTACTCATAAACCCACGTCTCGTCTCCAGTAATGATCCTTTTGATGTATGTGGGATCGGATTCAGCCTCGCAAATCATCTCTTTTGCGACGTCAACACGGTCTCTTTTTTGCATGAAATTGAGGTCTTTTGGCACCAACTTTGCTGCTACACGACGGAAACCCAAATCATTAACCAAAATGTCTTGAACGGATCCATAGGCTATCTCTCTGATGATTAATTTGCGGTTATTGACCAACATTTCTTTTACGAGTACTTCATCAATGTTTTCGTCGGTTTTCGATGTCGATGGTCTGCCACTGCGTTCATCATCTTCGATTGACTCACGACCACTTTTGGACCGCTCGTGCCACTAGTAAACGACCGTTTTCTTTAGAGTTTTAGAGAATCGTTGACAAAACACTTTTCCAACATTTCCAACGTTCGCGCACCATTAAATCAGTTTTTTACGCAAAATTTACGAGTAATACAAGTTGTTGTTGCAAATTGAAATCCATTTCTAAGATTGTAGAAAATCGCCAACACACACATAGATAGATGAACTCTTGGCTACGTAACTCTTGCAAATGTCAAGCTACGACGCTAAGATTTAAAGGGAATGTCAACAACAGATTTACCAACTTAACAAAAAAAAAAACAGAACTCAAATCGGAACAATGGGAGCGCCACATGGTGGTGTGGTGCAGGAACTTTTTGATCTAGGTGGTATCTTTGGTTCCTACATTCTTCCAGTGGTATATCAATAGAGCTACAACTAGTCTATTTAAATACACGTCAACGAAGACCACTCCAGCTTAACCTAACCTACATATGCTGCAACTCTTTGGTGGCTTAAAACGAAATAAAGACTAACATAAAAGGCTGGCTTAAGAAACTTGGAAGACCAGCTCGTGCAGAAGGCCTTCTACGATAGGAAATTTATAGTCCAGACATTTGACTTAAATAGAAGAGCTAAGACGAACTTATGGCGGCCACTGTAACATACGTCCTTCAAACCCACTTAGGTATCAAAACAGAGCCTGAATCGTTCGAGATACGAGTACGTATCATATAAACGCACGTGCATTCCATAGTACGAGTTAATTTTGCTTCAAATTCCAGAGCAACAGAACCACCGGAGGCAAATGGATGCGTTCCATTTGCATATGCAAAATCTAAACCCAAATGCACACGTTAGTTTATATATTGTAGGTATACCTTCATCCTTATGAAGTCAACCTTGTCTATGCATGCATTTCATTCGTAATGTTGATTGCAATTGCAATGGTGAAAATTTCCTCAAGGGGCATTTGCATCCCATTGCACATGTAATTTAGATGCACTTGATGTACTTGATGTGCATACTAGACCTAGAGTTAAAATGTAATTGCTCCTTGAGCGTCCCTCTACGAGGTATGCCATTCCTACAGCAAAGTACATACGAATAGAAGAACCGAAGGTAGCAAGTAGTATGTACTAGATAGAAGTAGAAGTACTACTGCGTACAGGATACCTGTACTAAATTATCATTCAAACGAGAAAGACTCCAGCAATTGGGTCGTCGAGGACACAACTGACACAATAGACTGAAGAGTAACAATAAAACTTGAGCTCTTTGACGTCTGCATGAAGAAGTTCAAGTGTGCAGTACGAATACCCATAGAACGAACTCACATTTCCCCTCTCCAAATGAGGTTGCTACGAGAGTATCTATTGCTACTGTACACTGTATACTCGTACTTATGACTATAATATCACATGCCATCTGCCCCATCGATGTGACATTTCCATTGTTAATGCTGGCGATGTTAAATTTTATATTGCAGTGCCATCCTTCCTACGATGGCACTTGCCACACTAAACTTTGGTGCATTCCATTTCACTTCACGATCGACTACCGCCTGATGTTATGGCGCAAAAAATTCCCTCATTTGCATGATTTATTTCATTTTATTGTTTGAATATTTTATTTATTTATGAACACCAACCTGAACATAGACCAGATGTGTGATTATTACGCAAGTGTTTCTGTTAAAAGTGTACAACACCAAAGGTCTTGTATAGGGACTTGCGTATACCATTTTTGTGTGCTTTCCAGTTCGTAGAACGTATGTATTAAATTCGTTCCCCATGGGGGCTATAGACAGACGTACATAGATTTCTTCTAGGTCTACAGATACCCTACTTCCTTGTATCCTACTTGTACTTCACATCAATAATAAATTTTTTAAGAATTCTCTCTATTGAGCTTACCCACTTCTTGGAATCATTTAAAAGCAGTGATTCAGGTCGAAAGTTTTTTTTGCCGAAGTTCTATAGAAATGCTGGTGGTACAGCAAATGGTATCAACATCATATGAGTAAGCTTCCCTAATTAATGAAGTATTTCATAGAAAAGTCTTACTTCTATCTAAGCTGATTCATTATTTCCGTCTTAGATCATATCGTAACAAATACGGTCATGCAGCTACATGTGTAACTTTAAGTGCCATTAACTTTTGTTCATATTCATTTGAAAGGTTATCTGGGTCTTCTCTATAAGAGCGCAGAACAATGTATTGTACTCGCATGAGGCTTACAAGGTCCTTCAGCTGTATTAATTCCCGTTTGGAGGAACTTACTTTCTATTTTTGTATCAAAGTAGCAGTGATAGCGAAACTGCTGATTGTTCTATAACTTGGAGCGCAACAATCAAGTTTGTACCGGAGTGCTTACCTCATCTTTCAGTGGTAGTCTGCAGTGCCAGGCCAGAAGCATTATACTGGCCTAATCCGTCATAGGGCTTACAACACGGTATACGGAAGGGATTTCAAATATATGAGGACCTCGGATAGAAATGGATTCATTGTTGGCAACAATAGCAAACGTTTAAAGGCAAACGACCTCCGGATTTGCAGTTCGGATCCTTAAAAGTCCACGTGCAGCAGAACAATTAGCGGAGGTCCTTGACTGCTATAACTCAGATATCACTCAAGTCCAGGAAAAGCGATGGGATGGCCCGAGCATAAGCAGGATGCAAAACTGTGGTATCTACTATGGTGACTGCTATAGCGAAAACAAACAGCGCTTATTTGGTAGCGGATTTGCCATATACGGCAGACTTACGCAAGGATTCTTGAGTTTCTGACACGGGAGTGAGCACCTTATGACAATCCGCATCAAGGCGGAATTCGGTAATATAAGCCTATAATATGCGCCCATACCTCCACGAAGAACAAGGACAAGAAGAGGATACCGAGCTGAACATAGACAAGTGCACTGTGCTGTGAAATTCGCTCCCCGCGTGGAGAAATAAAAGAAAAAAACGTCACTCTGCGGGGGAAAAAAATAAAAAAAACAACAACGCGCGAGTGCAGCGAAACCCCAATTAACATTCACTGTGCGGGCATCCCAACCTTCCTGCCCCTGGTTAAACTGTTGCTTGCACTCGGTAACTGCCGTTGCTAAAAAGTAATCACTTTTCTGCGTACGTCCACGTCTATAAATACAGACCAGCTGTTTTGGCATTTAGTGAAACACAGGTAGATCCCCGCCCACACCTCTCAGATCACTCTGATCTGAAGCTACCTGGCTACGAACTAGTGCCATTATTCTTCTCTCAACGCAATCTCGCCATTTACATGCGTAGTGATGTAGCTTACCAAACTCCACCACAATGTAGTCCCTGTTCCAATCTGGAATTCAATTCCATGTGGTTAAAATTCCATCTCCGTAAGCAAATTATCCACTACTGCTTTATTTACAGAAGCCCCAAACTGGACAGCAACTCGACTTTCCACGAGTTTGATGCGCTGTCTGACTCCATTCAAAGAATTGTATCCCTGTATCCTCGTACTGAAATCGTTATTAGGGGCGATTTCAATATACACAATTCTGGTTGACTTCGACATTCTGGACAGACAACACCCGAAGGACGGTGTATTGAGATCTTTGTTGCGGAAAATAACTTAACCCAGCTTGTAAATGAGCCCACACGAATACCAGACGTTGATAGTCATACCGCCGACATCCTGGACTTGTTTTTAACTTCTTACCCTGACAAATACAAGGTCAATGTGCTATTCCCTCTAGGCTCGTCGGACCACTGTGTCATATCAGCTAATTTCTCGTACAACCACCACACAGTTAGAGAAAAGATTCATAAAAGAACCGTATGGCAATACGAGAAAGCCAACTGGAGCGGTCTTAACAGCTTCTTTAGGAATTTTAACTGGTCCTTATGTTTTCTCGATAACGACGTGGATGCCGCTGCCGATATGATCACACACACCATTCTCTTTGGAATGAGAAACTGTATCCCTCATCGGATGAAGACTATCAAACCAAAAGAAAAGACATGGTACGACTCGAGCTGTAAAGAGCCTGTCAGGGTTAGAGAAATGTTTTTCCGGGCCTTCAAGACCAGCCCAACAGAGGAAAACGGAAAAAAGTTTAAACGAGTTAGAAATGACTGCAACGTCTTTCTCAAGCGTGTAAAATTCCAATACGACCAAAAAATGAGGCACAAAATACTACAATGCCCCAAAGGTAGTAAAAATTGTTGGTCGTTCGTCAAAAATATTAGAAATTCTGCCTCATCCTCCATCCCAAAACTCATTTACAATGACATTCCAGGTGTCAGCTCTTTGGACAAGGCCTTGCTGCGAACTTTGCGGCTAACTTAGCACTCCCAGATTGTGCCTTGTCTCCGATTACACTTGAGTGAGTCGAGTCTTCAATGGGAACACTCAACATTCGCACTCGTGCAGCAACAAGAGTTCTTAAAGATCTTAACATTCACAAAGCCGCTGGTCCAAATGATATATCTTCCCTCCTTCTGAAGTGGTCTTCTTCCTCGCTGGCAAAAACCACTGCGTAAACTTTTACATCAATCCTACTCCTTAGGACTCTTTCCCAGAAGATGGAAAACAGCATTTGTCCAGCCAGTCCTTAAAAAAGGCGAATCTTCTTCCCTCTCCTCCTACAGACCCATTGCACTTACGTCTCTTCTTTCTAAGATCATAAACGCTGATAAACCGTCAGCTAATGAAATATCTCGAAACACGAAAACTTCTTAATGACCGGCAGTACGGTTTTCGTAGCAACAGGTCCACTGGTGATCTGATGGCATGTCTCACCGAAAAGTGGAACCAAAGCATACATCAATCTGCCGAAAGCAAGACGGTTGCACTTGATATTTCTAAGGCATATGACAGAGTTTGGAATCAGGCTCTTTTGCCGAAAATATGTTGCATTTGGGATCGACGACCCTCTTCTTCAATGGATTAGGAATTAACATTTGGAACGTTCAATTCAAGTTGTCTTGGATGGTTTCAAGTCTGATATCCACAAAACAAATGCTGGTGTACCCCAGGGCTCCGTTCTGTCTCCGACACTCTTTTTAATCTTCATTAATGACCTCTTGTCAGCTACTTCTAATCCAATACTATATTCCTTTGCAGACGACAGTACACTCTGCTTTTCTTATTCGTTCCCGGACTCACGTCCTTGCTCTTCGGCTGTAGAACGGGAAGCAGCATATGTTAAGCTCATTAAAATCTGATATTACCAGCATAACTAATTGGGAAACCACTAACCAAGTAGAATTCAATGCTTCCAAAACACAATGCTGCCTTCTGTTATTAAAGCGAAATTTAAACACCCAGCCGTTATCCATGAATGGCACTTATATCATCGAAACCGATAGACTTTCCATTCTCAGTATGTGTGTCAATCAAAACTAACGTTGGAATGACCACATATTCGGTGTCGTCAAAAATGCTGCGAAATGTCTAGGTTTCCTCAAGCGATGTAAGAAATATTTCACCCTTTCTGATCTGGCCGCAATAAATAAGGCATTTATCCGCCCGAAATTGGAGTAAAATGCCCACATATGGTCGGGTGCGCCCAAAACATCTCTGCACCTGCTAGATAGGATCCAAAACCGTGCGATAAAACTCAAAGCTGATACCAATATCACTCAGGCAATGGACACCCTCGAACACCGAGGAAATGCCACGTGTCTCACTTTGTTTTATCGCTATTTCCACCACCAGTGCTCCATAGAAATCACCAGTAATTTTCCGCCCCTTCAAACCTTTAATCGTAACACACGTCTCGCTATAAATGATCATCAGTATACCCTCAAGCCCACTTTTGGACGTACTCTAAAATATCGGGATTCCTTCCTAAGCCGTACAACTCGCTTATGGCATGCCCTGTCTAGCTCGTTATTTCCTAGTCATTATAACCTTCAAACATTTAAAACCAACGTTCACTGGTACCTCTCTTTCTATCCTCCCTGTCTTTCCTTGGCCGCGCTGTGTGCAAACATTTTAAGGGTACTTAAATCCCTTGAGCGCTCGCAAATTATAAAAAAATAAAGAGGACGACACCACTAAAGACTGTTTAGAATGTTCCTATGTGCTTCTCGACAAGACATATGTATGTATGAGCAATGTCCGAAGTATGAACTTAAAATGGTACTAGGCGATTACTCCAAAATAAAAAAGGAGGACATCTTTGATAGGAAAATTGGTAAGTATAGCCTACATGACACCATGTCTGGCAACAGACTTAGGCTTAGTGACTTTGCGGAGGGCCGAAATATCACTTTAGCCAACACACGGTTCCGTCATCTCAACAAACACAGGGGACATGGCGGTCTCCGGATCATCAAACGCTAAATGAAATTGATAATTTTGCGATAGACGTAAAGCATACCTTCAGTATTCTGGACGTCCGAGAGTTCCACGCAAACAGCAGTGACTCTGATCACCACCTTGTTGCAGCTAAGGTGCGAATGCAGATTTCCCAAGTGCCACAGCAAAGAAGATCTACTATGAGAAGATATAGCATAGAAAAGCTGCAATCACAAGAGACCACCGAATGCGTATTCCGAAATCTTTCAACAACTGCTATGCATCAAGTATTGAAGACCAGCGGCAATGCTCCCAGCGCAACAGTAGAGACACCGCAACTGATATACTCGGTTCCACCCGATCACCACCAAGAATTCCCTGGTTTGATGAAGAATTCCAGCTAGCGCATTCAGCTAAACAAGCGGCTCTGCAACGTAGGACGAGAGTCGCTCGTGAGCTTTACGAATAGAAGAGACGGGAAAAATACCGGATTCTTCAGAAGAAGAAAAGAGAGCACGAGAAGCGCGATCGTATGGAAATTTTTTTTCTGCAGACTGTACAATGGTGAAGAAGCCCAACATTCCGCCGTCAGGCCGCATAGACCACTCAACTTAGACGATGATAGCCACAACTTCCATCACCTGCCAGAACGAAGTTATGATAGCAATATCTAAGCTAACATCCAACAAATTAACTGGTTCCGGTCCTACCGGCCGAGGCATTCAAAGCTGCTGTAAATGACTTTGTGGAGTGTATGCCTGATGAATGGAATCTCAGCATCGTATGTCCAATCCTCAGAAAAGGAGATTCCCTTAACTGCCAACTATGGGGGTACAAGTCTACTCAAAATCAGATATGAGATCTTATCTGCCATATTATGTGAACGTCTGGAACCCTTCGCCAACAACTTGGTTGGTGCCTATCAGTGCGGTTTCAGACTAAAAAAGCCGATCAAATCTTCACACTCCGGCAGATGCTGGAAAAGCTCAAGAAGTCCAAATCGATACCCACCATCTTTTCATCGCTTTTAAGGGCGCATATGACAGCATTTATAGAGGCGAGTTATACCATATAGAGCCATGTCTAGTTTTGGCATTCCAGCCAAGCTCGTCCGTATGTGCTGGATTACGATTGAGAACGCTCGCTGCTCCATCAAGTTCGGTAACGACTTAACCGAGACCTTTGATGTCAAAAAAGGTCTTGGACAAGGTGATACGCTGTCATGTGACTTTTTTGACATCATACTTGTAGAATTGTGCGGAACCTATAGTACAAGCGAACAATGGAGATACAATCTTTCAAAAGTCTGTGCAACTATTGTACTAGCGTACAAGGCGATGATATCGACTTAATAGGGAGAACTCAGCGGACTGTCACCGGTGCTTTGGCTAGCATTCAAATGGAAGCTGCCAAAATGAGCTCAGCGGTAATTAAGGGCAAAACTAATTACATGTCAGGGACACTCAACACTGACGAATTAGACAGAACATAATAATCGACAGCTATGTATAATTTCGAGATATTAAAGCCAAGGTAGACTCTGCTATGAATTCTGCCAACAACCGCTCAGCAGAAATAAAACGAAGAATCACTCTTGCCAATCGCTGTGTCTTTGGGCTAAGAAGACAATTGAGTAGTAAGGCCCTATCCGGAAAAACTAAGGAGACTCCATATAAGACCCAGTCGTATTTTATGTCGCTGAAGCATGGACTCTATCGAGAGAAATATCTCTCCAAATAGCCGGTCCCGTTTAACGGGCCTTGGAGGAGAAGATCCAACGACGAACTGTACAGCCACATCGACTTAGTCAGAAGAATGAAGGCCCAATGACAGAGGTGGCTGGGTCATGTAGAGCGGACGGACACCAATGCTGTGGCTCCAAATATCCTATAATCCATTCGTGGAAAACCGCAACTCAGATAGCGCACGCAAATGGAAGGGGACCTCAGCCAACTTGACATGCGAAACTGGAGGCAACTAGCTAAGGGTAGAACTGGCTGGAGACGCTTGTTGGTTGAGGCCCAGATCTACCCATGTAGCGCCGCATTAAGTAAGATAGTAACACTGTCCTTGATATCATGATATCTTGCCAACTACTTGGTAGTGACCCGAATCAGTGTTGGCGCCTCAAACCGATATTCCAATCTGTGGTAATGTCATGTATTCAATTTTTCATCTTTTTTTCAGAAGAGCCGGATAAGCCTTTTTGAATCCTCAGATGTGGTAAACGAGTACTGGTTACGTCAATGTTTCGTCCACTAGCATGTGTTCTTTTCCTATGTGATGCCGTTTAAGCTCTGTATGCTCAGAGCACTACCAAAGGTTCCCCCCTGTTCTGTTGTATAAATACCTCGGCCGTTGTTACCGTATGTTTACCAAATGGCTAGTTCCGAATAATCAATTCCAAGAGAATTGCAGGGCTTGATACACACTCATCGTAAGTTCACCAAAATGTTGCTATCCAACAGGTACCGCAAAGAGGTGATATTGTAATCTGAGCGATTTAAATTCGAAAGCAACCCTTTTAAATTGCAGATATCGGCGTTAGCCTCAATTGAAGCTATGTCTAAACTCTCGGAAGAGGGGGATCTTTCTTCTTTTTTTGATTGCCATTGTCCTTGCGATGATGTAGTATTATTGTCATAGACGTTGATTCAGAGAATGCTTTGTAGGTAAACAGATTTTTTGGGTCTGAATTTATTCTTTTATTTTTATTAATAACCGTTATTAGACGAAACTCTACTCGATGGTAATTCTATCAGCTCTTTGTACCATATTCTCTAGCTAAGATTCCTGATAATGGACGTTGTAAATGCTTCAAAATTGCAATAAAAAATGCTAGCTCGGCGCCGAGTCTGGGGCTTCATTACAGACAGGACACTAGGGCATTGCCATGTTAAGTACAAATTTCATCTTCGTATATTTTCTGTATGGAATACAATTGAGGGGAATGTAGTCCAAAAGCTAGTTAAATTGAGGACTAAGGAATTGAGGAGGACTTCTTCATCCTGAAGCTAAGCGTCAAGGTAGAAAATTTAATTGCTAACTGTGTGACGTGCATTCTAGCATCCAGGAAGTATGGTAAAGGTGAAGGCTTTTTGAAAAAAATTGATGGATCATTTGGGGCCATTACCAACAACCCATAAATCGTATAACTACCTTTTCGTAGTCGTCGATGCGTTCACCAAGTGCGTGTGGATTTACCCGGTTAAATCAACCAAAAGCGAAGAAGTCGTCAAGAAGCTGGAGAATCAAAGCGACGTGTTCGGGAACCCTCCTCGGATCGTGTCAGAAAGGGGAACAGCATTTACAGCAAACTTCTTCAAAGGTTTCTGTGAGCAGAAGAAGATAGTACATGTGCTCAATACCACAGGGGTTCCGCGAGAAAACGGGCAAGCGGAGCCCATAAACCGAGTTATTATCGAGGTATTGACTAAAACGTCCATAGATGGTACAAATACGTTAGCAATCTTCGAAGACACTTAACCCTACAGTGTCACGTAGCACAAAGAGAAAACCGTTCCAGTTCATGTTTGGGACCCCAGTGCGAAAGAAAGATGACTACGAACTACGATAGCTTTTAGAAGAAGCACTCGTCGATGACTTCGAAAACGACCGAGACAAAATGAAGAAGAACGCCAAGAATGAGATATTGAAGCTGCAAGAGTAAACCAGAAGACCTACAATCGGAGACATAAAGCTGGCAAGAAGTACAAACTTCACGACTTAGTGGCTATTCAAAGGACGCAATTTGGAGTGGGAATCAAGCTACATGCCAAGCTTTTGGGACCGTACGAGATAGTGAAGGTGAAGAGGAACGATCGATACGATGTGAAAAAATAAGAGAACATGAGGGACCGCACATCACTTACACTTCCGTAGACTACATGAAGCCCTGGGCGAACGAAAATGAGGATGATGAAGAGGAGGGTGAATCAGAGGGCGAGCGATTCGACTGAGGACATAGTCTTTGGTTTTCAACGTAAACCACCTGTCATCTAGATTTATGTTCACGGGATGCCCATACACCCATGGGAGCAAAAATACGCCTTGCCATCGCTCTTCGCCAATCGTTTGATACCAATTCGGAACTGTGTTGGAGGCACAAGTTCCACCCTTACTATGAATCGAGGCCGATCTAAAATCTCTTACTGCTCTTAGGGTCATAGCACCCAGTAATTATTTGCAACTCTACAATGGGTCAAACCAACAGGAAGACCCTTCCCGCGATTTGGGTTTAAACCACAGCCACCATGACGCTCCCACAAGGGGCCTACTTCAACAAGTCAGGCCCGGACCGAAATCCGGGGGGCTCCTGACCCCCATGGCACCGTGATTTAGGTCCTGGTAGGGACTTCAGGTGGTCTTGCCGCCAACAAGACCTATAACCGGCAACTTATAACTGGTCAAATCTATCAACCTTCGGAGGCGTCATCTGAAGATGTTTTCGATAAGACCAGCAATATGCTCTGCCCCCGGTTTTTATTAGACAACGTTATTGATGGGCGAAGCCTTGGTAATTGGGCGGGGGCGCTCGACTGAGGACAGTTGAATAATTCAAGGATGGCCGAGTGTGGGAGGATGAGTAAGCTGCCTCGAAAAGCACAAACAAACCACTAACCATCGATTCCAGCCTATGTTGGTCAGTGTTCTAAGTTCACTTAGTGTTTATGATTTACTTGATCGTTTGTGATCGATAATGGGTCGATTGCATAAACACCAATGCTCTGGCGGATGTCGTAATCAAAAGAACGGCGACAATGTTGCAGTGGAAGACAGTACTGCTGACAATAGGCATTCTGGCGACCGGGTCATTAGTGACCTTTTTATACAAGATGTGGAGCTGGTATAGGCTGCTCTTGGATACTATCAGAATATGGGACATGATATGACGATGATCAGCAAGGCGAGATGACGAGAAGAAGACAACCCTTAAATGAAGTCGGTCTGATGGCTGAAGTCAATTTTTATAGTTGTAATATTCAAGAAATAACCAAAATAAATTCCTCCATGAATGTTTATGCTGCAGTTACTTGAATATTTCATTGTCAACCAGAGAATCCAAGAAGACAGGTTGGAACATCCATTCTAAAGATTTCCACATGGACAGTAAAAGTGACTTAGAATACCATGTCTAGCTTTCAATAAAACCAATTTCGGCATCTTAGTTTGATTTGCATATGAGTTCCTATCCGAGTTGCAACGCATTTCCAATGTATCTCTGCCTACTTCCACCATATTAACAACCATCGAAATACCATCACGACGGTCTGGCCGCAATGTTTTTATTCGTAAAGGAAGCACCTGATCGTAAAAAGTTAGCTTCACAATGCATCCACTTTTCCTTAAATACACTTGTCTATGAAAGTTCCTTAATCTGCAATTTAAGTTGTCAGAATAAAAAATTTTTCCAGACGATTCTCTTCACGTGAAATGCTAATAAAGTAACAGGTACTTGTGTCACTAATTGCTCCTCACATTATCTCCACGTTGACAATTTGTCTGCACCATTTAAAAAAAAAAAAAACGAGAAGAAAAAGCAAATCTACTTCAAAGTAAACCATTAACCCCCAACGTCGGTAACACAACATGGCGCTCAACTTTCTGCCAAACTTTTTCTGAAAATTGTAATCAAACTTCGATATAGCCCCAAAGAGATATCCGTCTACGCGGACGTCACCTTAACAGACTGCCTCTAATACCTCAAACATAATTGTAACTAATGTCACCTTATCATAAATAAATTTGCATAATTTCGAATCGCAAAAATGTTTACGAGCGACGAGCAAAAAATAACAATTTTCATTCAACATCATCCCCGTTTACAGCTCACACGTGCGTGCTGTTTATTCTTACCTGATGTCGAGATTGTCTGATGAGTATCTATAACTGCCTACGTACACACATGGACAGCAGTAAAAATTCGCACGAGCAAATCTACGCAGCCCTTAGAACAAGAACAGCCCGAACCCACCCTAATGATGTTTTATTTGATAGAGGGAAGGAACAGGGAAAAAAAAGGAGAAAAATAATACTGAACCGAAAATACATGAATCACATGTTTACTAAGTCGGTGCTTACACTCATGTACCTTCAAATTTCATGAAATGAAACCATCACACTCATGGCGATTTTTAAATGTCCAGCGAAAACAAACTTCAAAAGGCCGGCTCCCCAAGCTGTGGAATTGTCCACTCAAGCATGGCTTTTGTGAGAGTTGTCAGTGGTGAAGGCAGGTGTTGGCTTAGTAAGAAAAAAATAATCAAAATATGATATGTCAAACAAACGAAACGAAAATGGTGTACTTGGCTTTTTGCACAAAACAAATCAACGTAACCATGCCCTGCGAAAAGACCTCCATCTCAAAACTGGGTTGAACGATTTTTCTAAAAGTTGGCCCGTCAGATGAGACAAAATGCTGCTTTTAGGTGGCGTTACAATTTTCTCGTTAGCATGAGAACTTTAAACGATATGTAAGTTTAGTACTTTTTTAGTACATTTTTTCGATTTTTTCCATTATAACTTTAGCGACCTAAAAAAAATATTCAATGTGGTCTTAAGATAGCATACTTACAGGAATATAGTCAACAATAGAAAACCGGTAATTTTAGTACTAGATTTAGGGCCATTAACCCTCATCCATATTCATTCTTTAAAAAGATTGTAAAGCATAGTTTTGTAATACACATTCGTTATTTAGTAACGACAAAAATCTGGCGATGTCCAGTGCTGCAACTATGAACACATCAGTTGTGCTTACTTTACCTGCTTCTTGTAGTCATCGGGTACCAACTGACCTTGTCCATATGGGGCTGACTTGTCATGATGTCGTCCTTATAAGGACGAATTTTGAGCAGAAGATAATAGGTTGTAACCTTCTATCAGAAATGACTGAAGACGGATAAGGAAGAACGACGGTTCGAATCTGCACGTGGAATGCTTGTACCTTTAACATGCCACGTGTATCTAAATTATTTATCCATTATGAAGAATGTCGGTTTTATTTTGATCCACTCTTTCGAACATTTGGGGCTCCATCCCACCAATTACGCGGTAAATGCTGGTTTCCGAGGCCTAAAAAGCTTATCGACATATACCATCATTTTACATAGCTTCACAGGAAATAGTCGAATGGCGTTAAATCGCACGATCTCGGTGGCAAATTCTCCGCATCATTTCGCGATAAAATATTGCCGAGACTTTACTAAGATAGCAAATAGCGCCATTCTGCTGGAATCACATATCGTTCTGATCAATGTTATCCATTTTTTCGAAGAAGTTGTCTCTGATCATTGCCCAGTAACCATTGACAATAAACCGAGCTTCGGGTTTCTTTTGAAAAAATAAGAACCGATGACGCCACCAGAGTGAACACCGCACCAAACAGTTGTTTGTGGGTGTAACTAAGTTTCATGGTTCACTTTGGGATTTGCCGCACTCTAGAAACGACAATTTCACCTGTTCATCAACCTACTGACCCAAAAGTGATTCCCGCCAACAATTTCAAGCCGCTCAAGAACTTAATCCGCGAACCTCTGTTGCCATGGCGTCGTGGTTTTGGGTCCGGCACCAGCTGGATCTTATACGGGCATAGGACAACATCTTTTTGCAAAAATTTCCATAAAGTGGACACAAACATTTGTGATCAACGCTGAGTTGACAATATCGGATATTCAACCATACAGCGGCTACTGCTTTTTCTCCACGCGCACTGCGATGACGCGTTGTCATATTATTTTGAAGTCGAAATAGCAAAAGAGAACGTCTTTCGTAGTACAGCGGGTAGATATAACCTACCCAGCATCACGTCTGGATTACAGACTTTGCGGGGCTGAATATCACTATAAATAGTGCGCGGTTTCTTCACCGCAATATCTTTTTTCTGTCAAAACAGAGCACTCACACAGCCAGAGAAATATTCTGTGATGAAATACCTACAGTACCGGCAACCACAACATCAGCGCCGAGTCAGAAAGTCCTCCTAAGTGTCATCATCACTTTCACAACAAGCATTGAAAGATGTTGTAGTACTTATACCCAGCACCCAGGGCGGAGACTGTCTTAACTGTCGGGTCTTGAGAGTCTATCCTCTGGGCCCTAACTAACAAGTTAATCGCCATTTCATTTCCCGTGATCTTATTGTTATCTGGAACACCACAAGACTCAAGTGAATCCAACCTTCTGCATGGGTTCAGTGAAGTCTCACAGTCCCGAACTATCTTGACATTAATGAGAGTGTGCAGCAAGGCTTTAAGCGCAGGTTGGCTTTCGCCTCCTCCACCGATTCTTCACAATATGGTTCATTGTCATTGGGATTGTGTATATCTCCGCTTAGAAGATAGACGCAGGAGTTCCTAACTGGGAGTGAAGTCTAACGTCGTCGTCTTCCAGAAGGACTCCAGCGCCGCATCCAAGATCGGTTTTAAAGTGATCCGTGAAAACCGGACTACATTTCCTTCCTGGCCCTGACTCTGGCCGAAACCGTTCATAGGCATAGAGAGAGTCGATTTCTTATTTTTCCAGCAAAGGGAGTTCTGGTGTCATTGCATCAGACGGCAAGCCCAGAGAGTTTTAAGAGCTCATCAAAGCTCTAGTGCGTGTTGTACCAACCAAAGTCAACTTCTTTTTAAACAGAAGATGGCTTTGAGGGTGTATCCCATTGGATTGAATATCAAGGCTGAAGGAGATTCATCAATGCATCTATGTAAGAGTGGAGCCAGGTGTTTTGGGCAAAGCTCTGGTAAAAGAAGCAATCACGTATTTTTGTGAGAGCTTATTTCACCAGATAACCGATGCCTGGGATATAATTGACCTTATCATAGCCGTGTAGATCCAATAGATCCTTCTGGGTGACAGGCCCTATGTCTTGCCGAGAGCTCCTTTGAACTGCCGGAAGGCCGACAGCGCCTTAAAGGCTTTCGATGTAACATGTTAAGTCAATCGAAGTCTATTATCCAGGATGACACCCAAATACTTAGTTTCCTTGGAGAATTGGATGGTGATGCTTTGGAGCACAAGATGGGTTAGACCAGGCAACATCGTAAAGAGAATAACTTCAATTTTAAAAGGGTTCATTGAAAGCCCATTTCTAGTGCACAAATCGTCGATCTATTCTAGGGTTGCTTGTGCTTTAGAGCAGACAACCGCTGGAAATGATCCAACAGATAACATAGTACAGCTACATGATCTGTATATACCTGAACGTAGACGTCAGATCTGTTGCGTGCGTTAACCAGTACCTACAAAGTAAGTATAATTCCGGCCAACTAATCACAAAATCGCCACCTAAACTGGTTTCTTTGCGATCGACTCTAGGCACTCCTCCAGTATTATAGATATCCGAACACATTTGTAGCAGTTAGTGTGGACTTGGATAGTGGTCTATCTGGTTGCAGTTAAGCTGTCCGTAGGTCTTATCATATATCAGACGCCACAATGACGAATCTTTCAACTAAGGGGATGAATATCAAGATTTCCACTTACGCGGTTAAAATGAATTCAAGATAGCAATACGAGCATAAACATAAAAATAAGCATACGAGTATGAGGGCTGTTAAACGGGGCAACCTACCTGGCGGGTGATTTAAGGCAGTGGGAAATGATTTTTTGGAGAGCAATCCAGGATATGGTCTGAAAAAAGTATGCCTAAAGCATGGATCAATAAGAAAGGAGACCGTCCAGACTTCGCTTTCTTAACATCGTACACAAGTTTATTCGGCAGAAATAAATCAATTTATCAACGATCTCATTGCCTTCCAACAGTGAGTCTTTAAGCTTGCTATGCCCATTAGGGGCACACTCTTGCAGATTCCAGAGAAAACCCAAGAAGTCCCGATTGACCATCTCTTAACCTTGTGTACAAGGCCGCATATTACAGCATCGATAGAGACGAGCTATATGTACAGGGCAATGTCTAATTTTGGCAAATTGATATGCAGAGTTAGAACCAATCATTCTTTTCCTGACCTAGGAAGGCAAGACATACTAAAGAGTCTCTATATAAGACAATTATCATCATAGTCTTGGTCTATGTTTCAGGAGCATGGATTTCAGCAAAGGCGGATGAAGATATCCTTTGTTATTTTGAAAGAAATGTTTCTCAAATAATTGTTGGTCCCATTTTTGTTGAAGGATTTTGGAGGTGGAGATATAACAGCGGACTCAGCGAGTTGTATTATGACATTGGCCTGCCCGGAAAAGAGCATCAGCCGCCTGATGTGGGCAGAATATCTAAAGTGAATTAATATTAACGTTATGGCCCGAAGAGTCCTTGAAACTGCTGCCCCTAGGTGGCTTGCATAAATAAAAAGAACCGAGGCTACATTGAAATGCCAAAAGGAGGTAGAAGGCCTTGTTAACTGGAGAGGTGGATTGGTTGTGGCCCTGATCCATCCTGAGCTGCAGTCACATCCAAGTAAATACAGTAAGTTTAGTACTACTACGGTTTCGTACCAATTCAATTTTTTTCTTAAAACCGGACTTTTGAATACAGTTTGAGTACACCAAAACAAATCCATGCGACAGTGTTTTGTCACTTATTTTTATTTTACGCATTTTTTTCCTTTTTCCGCAAAAGAGCTGTGAGAAAGGGCGTAGGTAACATGTGCCCAGGTGTTGTGCAACATTTAAAGGAGCTTACAAGCTAATTTAAATTCGAACATGCAATGAGGTTAACAGCCCCTTTTTCTATTTGAAGACCGAAGTGGATAACTGGAACTGGAGCCTCTTTGAATAATTAATTCTTATATTTAACCATTGTTTCGTTTTTTTTTTAAATAAATTTAACCTTTATCAATTAACCATTAGAGCAGTTAAAATGTCGGACTGGTATTGCATGCGAGATTTTTGTTTTTTCTTTTTTTAATTGTTCACCCTTCATGTGATTTAGCAACGGAAAATGGAAAGCAATATTGTTTTCGGAAGCAAAAGAGGAAATTGTATAAACGCCTTTTGTTGAAGGTTTCCTTTGAGAAAACATATTCCAAGGTTCAGCTGTAATGGGAAGGACCGAATTTAAGTTTTCCTACGCGTAACCTTCAGAAGAACTCTGAAGGGTGGTACCTTTATCACTCCCCAGTCGAGAATAATAATGCATGTAGGGAGAATTTTTTGGGAATTAAGGTTATGCCGAAGGGGGTGTTTGGATAATTTATGAGCATCTTGACTTTTGACATTTGTTATGACATTTAAAAGTCAAGTATATAGGAAAGATCTTTGGAGTTATGATTGCTGAAATTCGATTTTGAATCAAAAGTCGAATGGGGGGCGTAGTTTTATTTTTTTTTGTTTGGCTCAAAAGAAAAATAACCACGCAGGTTATATTGTAATAAACTGGTACCTATGAGGGGTAGTTCAAAGTTCTTTGAATTTTGTTCCACCAAACTCCATCAGTCTTAGCCGAAATTTGATATAATCACGGGCAAAGAAATATCAACAAGTTCGCAGAATGTCATTCGAGTATGAGAGTTTGGCAATGAGATTCGAGATAATTGAACGTTCGGCCCTTGAAAGCTGTCCCACGTGTTCAATGAGGAAGCAGGCTACAGTACTCTAGAAATACAAGGATATTAAATATCTACGGACGTCAACAGGTAAAATACGGCAGTTTAAAGATGAGAAATATCCATTTTTTTCCTCGTAATATGAAAAAAAGTCAAAGCTACTGAGCAAACTAACTAACTATTGACGCGCTTAGAAGGAATGAACAAAGATCACATCTGTGACCAAAGATTGGCTGGTAATCTTTAACTGAATATTGCCAACATTGTTTGGAAGGGAGTCATGTGAGCCGCGGAGAAACTAAAAATGATGCCAAGTTCTAAGGATTTAACTCCGAGGCGATATTACAATATGATGGAGAATCACCTTCACAGGTGAAGAAATGCAACGAAAGGCGGAACAGGTAAACCGAGATAGGAAGACTTGCAAAGTGCTAGATACATATGGTTCTCGTAAAGCACCAGGGGAGTCGGTATGTCAAGGCGCCCTAAAGATGTAGAGGCGATTCCGTCTTCGCGCACCCTTAAACGTGCGGCAAAAACCTCATATGCGATGTTAGTCCTAGCCAACAAAAGAAGGAGTAACAACATCGCCCACGATTACAGAAACAACAACAATAACAACAAGACAAGCAACAACAAGAGAAGGGGAAAAAATACCACCTACAAGTTGGGGCAAAAGTTATGCCATAATTTTTGGTTATAGTGTCAAGTGTCATTGTGTTTTGATATTCATCTTGTACACAGATAGAGAATTAGTTGGCAACAAGAAATCTAGCGATACACATCTGAAGAACGTGGAACCGGTCTGTTGTTATAACGCAGCGTGAATTTCGTCGTCCTGAGCATCTAGTACAAACTGGGTCCACTAGAGATATACCCAGAAGTCGCCGGTTCCGTGTTGCTCGTTTGACTTGTGGCCGACGACATTAGAGAAAATCCACAAATATCGACGAAACAACGATGCACACAATTTGGCATCAGCAGACGTTCATTGCGTCGAAAGATCTGAAGATGTTCCCTTATGAAGAGCATACCGTTCACCAATTTCTGTCTGATAACCGTCAAGTGAGGTTAACTTACTCCCATGCTCTGTTAAACCTGCTGCAAGAAGAGGATGATTTCGTATCCAAAATTATAATGAGTGATGAAGCCCATTTGTGGTCATGTGATTAAACAGAACTTTCATTTCTGGGGCACGGAGAATCCACATGAAATGCACGAAGAGCCATTGCGTCTTCTCAAAGTGACTGTTTGGTGCGGCATTTGAAGCGAAAAAGTGATTGTCCCTTAGTTTTTTGAGAACATGGACAGAACCACCGTAACTGTAATTGGTGAGCACTACAGACAGATGTTAAATGAGTTTTTTTTGCCTCAAGTTGCTGAACTGAGTCTCGAGCATTGTTGGTTCCAGCAGGATGGGGCAACCGCTCACACAGCTCGGTCAACGATGGAGATTTTGAATCACCAATTTCCAAGCCGTGTGATCTCCCGTTTTGGCGATTTGAACTGGCTGGCCAGATTGCCAAATCTGACGGTGCCAGAATTTTCCCTTCGGGGTTATTTTAAATCTCGTGTTTACCACAATAAATCACAAAGCTTGCACGTCTTGAAAGACAACATTGAAGAAGAAACCACCCATTTGGAGCCAGATGTTTTGAGAGAAATAATTCCAAATACCTGAAAATTTTTTTTTTCTTTTTATAAGTTAGCGCGCGCTCAAGGGGTTAAGGTATCCTTAAATTGTTTGCACACAGCGCGGGCGACTGAAATTAAGGAGGAAAGAAGGTTTGAAGGTTTGAAGGTTTGAAGGTTTGAAGGGGCGGAAAGTTACTGGCGATTTCTATGGAGCACTGGTGGTGGAAATAGCGATAAAACAAAGTGAGACACGAGAAATTTCGTCGGTGTTCGAGGGTGTCCATTGCCTGAGTGAAATTGGTATCAGCTATGAGTTTTATCCCACGGTTTTGAATCCGGTCTAGAAGATGCAGAGATGTTTTTGGAGCACCCGACCAGATGTTGGCATTGTACTCCAATTTTGGGCGGATGAATACCTTATATATTGAGGCCAGATCAGAAGGGGAAAAGTATTTCTTACATCGCTTGAGGAAACCTAGACATTTCTCAGCATTTCTGGTGACATCGAATATGTGGTCGTTCCAACGTAAGTTGTCACTGGCACACATACCGAGAATGGAAAGTTTATCGGTTTCGACGATACAAGTGCCATTCACGGATAATGGCTGGGTGTTTAAATTTCGCGTTAACGACAGCAGACAGCATTGGGTTTTGGAAGCATTAAATTCTACTTGTTAGTGGTTCCCCAATTGGTTATGCTGTTGATATCGGAATTTAATGAGCTTAACATATGCTGCCGTTCCTGTCCTACAGCCGAAGAGCAGGGACGTGAGTCCGAGAACGAATATGAAAAGCAGAGAGTACTGTCGTCAGCAAAGGAATATATTGGATTAGAAGTAGCAGACAAGAGATCGTTAATGAAGATTAAAAAGAGTGTCGGAGACAGAACGGAGCACTGGGGCACACCAGCATTTATTTTGTGAATATCAGACTTGAAACCATCCAAGACAACTTGAGTTGAACGTTCCGAAAGGTAACTTCTAATCCATTGAAGAAGAGAGTCATCGATCCCAAAAGCAAGCATTTCCGACAAAAGAGCCTGATGCCAAACTTTGTCATATGCCTTAGAAATATCAATTGCAACTATCAAAGTGTACATCACCCTTTGGTTCCACTTTTCGGTGAGACATGCCATCAGATCACCAGTGGACCTGTTGCTACGAAAACCATATTGCCGGTAATTGAGAAGTTTTCGTGTTTCTAGATATTTCATGAGATGACGGTTTATCAGCGTTTCCATGACCTTAGAAAGAAGGGACGTAAGTGCAATGGGTCTGTAGGAGGAGAGAGAAGAAGATTCGCCTTTTTTAGGGACGGGCTGGACAAATGCTGTTTTCCAGTGGTTTTGCCAACGTGGAAGAACACCTCTTCAGAAGAAGGGTAGATATACCATCTGGATCAGTGGATTTGTGAGTGTTAAGATCTTTAAGTACTCTTGCTACTATTAGTTTTAGTTTTAAATGCATTTTTATTTTCTAAATCATTAACTCTTACATACTAACAAAAAATGCTTAAATGCTAGCTTAAAATTACTTAACAAACTTATACTAACTTACTGGCCCCACACAGGCACTCTAAGCTACTCTAAATTCTTATATCTGTGTCTTTCGACTTTGTTTACATTTTATTTATTAATACTTATTTTCTATGCTTAAGGCTAAGAAAAGAATTTAACAAAAAACTTAGCATATGGACATAATTTTGTATTTTTTATAAAAACTTAACATTTAGCTTAAAATAAACCTTAGTCTACCTAACCTACCTACACAATACACACATATATACACATAGACACTATTCACAATGACATACATATGCTAGTATATACCTATGTATATACTAATATATATATGTATTCCTTAAATGCTAACCTAAACCTATGCAAGTTGGCCATCGCTATTTACAGAACAAATAGACTGGTCAGCTCTGCCTCATTAGTGAGGCTGGTCTGTAATTGACGGAAACGACGACATAACATCTTCTCCATCATTCAACCACCAGAAATGCTGGTGCTGCTGAACGACATCCCTCTTATCGCGATTCCCCACCGCCCTACTGAACCTGAGACGATCCACACTGCCGTGTGCGACGTCTCTGTTGTAGTTGAGTCGCCTGTCCCCAGCTTTCCGAGCGACATGGAAGATTAACGGGACCGCTGATCTATCCTGGATCAACCCTATCTGATCTAGGTAGAGGAATGCTTCCGGTGGAACGTAGCCGTCAGAGCGCACTCTCTCGTGGTAAAGGTAGTTGGGGTAGTAAGCCCCATATATCAGGTTATTCGTCGAGTTCATTGCTCTTGCAATGTGCCTTCGAGTCAGCTTAATTACGAAGTTGTCCACTCGTATTAGGTTCGCCCTGTTGTAAAGGACCTCATTACGATAAAATTTTTTGTACTCCGACTCTGGTGTTCTGTACAAGCGAAGGCAAGCCCTAAGGCAAGCCCTCTCAAACACCCGAATCTTTTCCATTAAGCTTGCTCGCACATTGAACCACACGGGACAACCAAATACCAGCATGGGCCTGATAAGGGCCATGTAGCAGATTACCTTTACCCTCGCATGGAGTTGGCTGCTATAAAACAGTCTCTTTGTAAGGGCAAAAGCTCCTTTGGCTCTGGCCAGAGCAGCATCTACATTTTTATCAAAATACAGAAACCGATCTAGCCAGATACCAAGGTATCTGACTACATTCCGACAGGCAAGAGGCTGTCCGCGTTGTCCAATGATCGAGAACTTACGCCAATTTTTCCTGGTATCCCTAGAGGCTCCAGACAACGGCGTCCTAAAGAGAATGGTTTCCGACTTCTGAAAGTTGATTTTCAACTTCCAGTCATCGCAAAATCGTCTTATCTTATCGAAGTCACGCTGCAAGAGAGTATTAATGACCTCGATTTTTGGACCTGCTCTGTACGCTATCAAATCGTCTGCGTACGCAATAGTATGGGGAAGTGAACCTATCAAGTCGCTTGTATAAATGTTGAATAGGATCGGCGAATTGACCGCGCCTTGCTGAAGACCATTTTTAATTTGAAATATTCCAACAGAAGTCACATCGCCATTTTTCACGATGAACTGTCTGTTGGTTAGCATATTATAAAGAATGTACAAGAGTGGTTTACTGATCCCCAGCCTAGTCAGCTTATAAAAAAGACCCTCTAACCATACGGTGTCGAACGCCTTCTCCAAGTCAACAAGGCAGGCACCAGTACATTGGTTTTTGCCTTTATTCCATTGGATATCGGACACCAGTTTAGACGCGGCATGTGAGATATCATGTCCCGCCTTAAAACCGAATTGATTATCCGGAACTATATTTTTGTCCTCAACCCACCTAGACAGAGCTCTATTGATTGCTTTTTCAAACACCTTACTGATATTCGGAAGAAGGCTTATCGACCGGAGATTCGCCGGATTGGATATATCCTTTCCCTTTTTGGGGATAGGTTGCACCACCGCCGTTTTCCAATGCGCTGGATAATGTGCATTATTCATTGCATTATTAAACAGGGTGGTGTAAATGTCCACCGCTTCTAGAGGAAGATGTCGAAGCACGATGTTCGGAATACCATCGGTCCCCACTGATTTCTTAGCCCTGATTGTGTCGAAGATCTCACGGAGCTCTTCCATCGAAATGAACGGGGGTAGATCACCCTCTCTGGTAATGACATTGTTTGCCATATTTTCTTCGCTGAACCGAGTAAAACCAGAGCCCTGGGATCTCCAGTTCTCTATTTCATTTCGAATGTAGAAGTTTTTCACCAAGACGCGACTGTCCAGGTCATAATTAGGGCCACTCTTGCTACTATATGAGTGCGAAAGTGGATTTGTTCCATTGAAGATTCGATGCACTCAAGTGTAGGCGGAGACAGAGCACAATTTGGGAGTGTTGAGCTGGAGGCAAAGTGTGCGGCATTGATGTATTGTATTGTACATCAACTCAGAAGGTGGTTATTTGACCGACATCAGCTTTTTAACTTAATGTAATCAATTCTACACCTTCAAGTAAACTTTTTCATAAGAACAGAATGCAATTTTTTTCATTTCTGTTAAAATTGCAGCCAATTCACATTATGACACTACTTTTGCCCGACCTTGTACAATGGATTTTGCGGCAGGTCGAGACATTGTGGTAGCTCGTTCGCGCTTTGATCATTTCAATATTCTCAATGGGGCTTGGAGAACATCAAATCAATCAACCGTCAACCAAATTGACTTCACTCGTAGCCATATTGCGGTGTCGGATATTCTGAACATCTCAAGGAAAAGCAAAGACTGTGAGGAAATTTGACGTCAGATGGCTGAAATCGCAGAAAATCCCCATAAGTCTTGTGAGCCTCCAAAGACAAATAAGTGAACAACAGAATAAGATGACCACAGTAGTTATTGGGGATATGGAAGAGTTTTCCGGTTTCTATGGCCTGTAGAACGGATTGCAATGTAAAATAGCGACAATGATCAAAGTCGACGGGCTGTCATGCATATTCTTCTTTTAGAAAATTGTAAAAACTCACATGCCAAGCCAAGAGGTACATTCCTTCAAAAGCCTATTCAATTATAATACTAGCATTTGCCGACATCAGTTAATGGAAGCTATACGAGGTATATACATACTCTACGAACAGATATAGCTTTGAAGAAGACTCAGGTAGACCGGACATGTGGAAAGGAACTGAAGTCAGTTAGCTTTCCCTCGAGCTGTTGGTTGAAGCCCAGCTCCACCGTTGACATGTGTCCAAAGTAGGCGTTCAGTAACGAATCTATGTTAATAGCTTGCGCTGTAATTTTCTTGTCCGGATGCATCTCGGTATTTGCTGAAAGTTTGAAGAAACCACCTCCACCACCTCCACCAATCTCTTTATATCATTTTTGTACGTGTATTAAACATTTTAGTGGCGAAAAATGTTTGAAAACTTTTCACCACCACTGTCCAAATAGCCAATAACATTTTCTGCCATACCAAATGCTTGTACTAGAAGGTGTTTGAATTTCAAATGAGCAACTGCTTTCGATAAATACAGCCAACAAGTTGTTGAACACACACCACTTAAGACAACCATTTGACTTTTAATATTGAGTGGTTGCAGACAACACCGAAGCAGCAGATTCCTTTTATACAAGGACCTCTCTTAAATAATAGGTCCACCCCTCGTATTCGATCATCAGGGACACACGGATGACGAAATAAGAAAATTCCATGAAGGGTAATTGTCGATGGGGGTTGCATTTTTGTTTTTTTTTTTCTTAAATCTGATTCAGGACCACCAGGCACTAAACTGACTGACTGACTTTCAGACTGGAGCTCATCACTGTGACCTTTCGTTCTAATCTAAAACGAATTCGTTTTACTTTCTTTTTTGTTTTCTAAATTTTTACCAGAGCTATACTCGTATCTAGGAATATTCTTTCCAAAAATAAAACCCGATTAAATTTGTATGTCGTTCATTTTAGGACTTCCAATTGTCCTTTCCATTTTTAGTGAATTGTGCGACTTTAACATTTGAAAATGCTTTTCCATGAACCTCTCCTTCGGGATGATGGAGACTTGAATAGAGCACTTCCGTTTGACCTTTAAATTTAAGGAAGATTTCAATTTGTGAGGGTTGATGGTTGTTGGAAGTAGGCATTTCCATGTGGGCTGAAACTGAAGACTAAGCACTTGACCAGATAATGGCTTTCAGCATTGTACTTGTAATTCAGAAATAAGGACACGAGATAAAGTCGTGGGTGAATGGGAATCATTGTATTGGCTGTAAATATTTATTTTCCTTTGAGATACGTAAATTATTCCAATGTGAAGTGAATAGTTTCCATTTCTACAGAGTTTGCCTTGAGCATTTAAATGGAAATTTATACATGCGTACATGCGTACACGCACCCATACAAAGTAAGTAATGGCCTTGGACGGACTTTAGATAAACGAACAAATATGTAGATAAAAGCTTTGAGAGTACGAGTTAGTCTTTTGTTACTGAAATTGGGGAGATTGTCTACTCGTAAAGGCAAGCCTAGATACGAGCATGTACATATTTATGAAGTGAGTTTGAAAATTCAGCAGATGGTACAAGTCTGATGTGGAACAAAGCCTTTTGAGATGAAGTAAATGAATCTAATTGATTGGAATATCCTGGGAGGAAGTTGTGAAAAGACTAGTTGTGAGCTTATTTCTGCATGCCGGAAGATCACATGCTATTTCTTTAGTTTGCCCGTCATCATAAATTCGTAATCTATTACGGCCCGAATGCAAAATAACTGGTATTTGTTGCAGCATGCCCTGGTACTTTTTATTTATTGAAGGCGACCTACCATAGATGCAAAGGATTGATTTATCCAAATTAGTCACTATACTCGTAAACTTTTAGTTCATGCTGCTCGTGGCGCCTGGCGTAGCATTATGTTCTGGTGCGGAGGAAGCCCCTCATTTATTCGACTTAATAACGGGTGGCCAGATAGAAATGATCGTTTTTCTAAATGCTATGTTTCAGTAGTATTCAGCAAGGTTTGCCATTTCATCACGTAAATACGCTTCATGGTTTCAGTGTGCAGGCAATTCGCCGGACCGTGGAAAAGTCTAGGCGTGATCACACGCCGGATCCGGATTTTGGCCAAAAAATCATCTTCTCGGACGAGGTCCATTTTTGGCTCAGCGGCAATGTCAATAAGCAAAAATTGTCGTTATTCGAGCAAAGAGCAAGTGTTCGGCCAAGCATCAATGCCTCCACAAAGATTGACTGTTTAGTGTGGTTTATGGCATGGCGGCATCACCGGACCTTATTTCTTTAGAAATGAGGAAGGAGACACCATTACCGTCAATGGTGTCAGGTATAAAGCGATGTTAACCGAATTTCTGTAGTCAGAGCTCGACAACATCGATATATCCGAGCTGTGGTTCCAACAAGACCAAGCTACATGCCATACTAGCGACGCAAAACTCGAAATTGTAAAGGAACAATTTGGCGGCTGGGTCATCTCACGGCGAGCATTCATCAATTGGCCGCCGCTGCCATGCGATTTGACACCACTCGATTATTTTCTCTAGGGCTTCGTTAAGTTCTTGACGAAATCTACGCTAACAAGCCAACTACTTTGCATGAGCCCGAGGATAACATTCGACACGCTATTACCAGAATAACGCCGCACATATTGGACCGAGTCATCAAAAATTGTACCGACCGCTTAAAGCACTACCAGCGAAACCGAGGCGGCCATTTAAATGATATGCTATTCCACACACAAAGGCATGAACGTAGCTTCAAGATAAAGCTGGAATCAATTTTGTGCCTCACACCGTTGTGGTTTTATTTACATTTTTTTTCCTAACTAACTTAAATTAAACTTAAACTTAAAACTAAGGTTGTTTGGAGTAGTGAGGGCGTCGGATTTGAGGCAGGGAGTGGTAGGATTTGAATTGATCCTTCGTAGCACATGCGAGATTGGTTCGTTCGAGCCATAGGAGATATGGTTGGTAGACAGAAGTAACGAGGGTTACGTAGATTGCACTCGTAATTGCGCTGAGGAAAATAGGGACGCGCATTCAACGTGACCTGAAAGAGGTCGATGGGTGAAGAGAAAGTCGGCTGCATCTCTGCGTTCCTCAAGGGTGTTTCAGTTAATAAGGTTCAGACGGTTTTGATAGAGGGGCAGAATAAGAGGGTTGTCCCAGGGCATACCTCCGAGAGCAAATCGAAGAATATGGCGCTGGTTACTTTTCATTCTCGAGATATGAACACGTTGATATGGGGATCACACTTGACAGGGGTACTCTAGGAGGGGGCGAACAAAGCTAATGGGTTGGTGAAATCTTTGGACCACCGTTTTACAAAACTTAGTGCAGAGTTGTCTTTAAGGATTATCTCATCCATATATAAACGGAAGCTGAGCTCCTTGTCACACAAAATGCCGAGGTCGCAAAGTGATTGAACGGAGAAAATAGGCTGGTTGTGGAGAAGGTAGAGTCGGGGAGGAGATTGATGCCGCTTATGTGAAAAGCTGATGGATTGGCATTTGGCGATATTAAGTTTCAAACAATTTTTGTGGCACCTGATCGAAAAACTATCAAAGTCTTGCTGGAGGAGTCAAGGGGAGAGGAAATGGTGTTGAAAAATTTCACATAGACGGCATAAAGGGAGACAGACGAGTATTTGATAATCCCATCGAGATCATTTATGGTTAATATAAAAAGAAGAGAACCTAGATGGCTGCCTTGAGGAGCTCCAGAGGTGGCTAAAAAAGAAGCCGAGTGGGCTGACCTAAAACGAACACTGTAAAAACGGTTTTCCAGGTAAGAGGGTATCCATTTTAACAGTATGGGTTCAAAGCCGAGGGCAAATAATTTGAAGAATATTAATCGATGAAAGATTTTAGCGAAGGCCTTGCTAAAATCGGTTATTACTACATAAACCATGTTGTCTAGAGGAAATAAGTGATTTGTATTGGAAGCTTAGAAGTTCATTCAAAATACTTTCGAAGAGTTTGGTTATATGGGAGAGTTTAGCTATAGGACGATAGTTGGTTATTTCATTCTTTGATCCTTTTTTGTGGATCGGGGTTATGAAGGAGGTTTTCTAAGCTTGAGGACAATCTCCTTATGAAAGGGTTAGACGAAAGAGACTTACTTACTACTAAGGGCAAGGGAAAGAGAGGAGGATCATTTTTGAAGAAATATGGAGACCATCTGGACGGCTTATAACAAACATTCTTTTTAAATAAAACTTACTAGGAATTCCATTCAAACCGGTATTTGCGTCTTCCTCATCCTAAAATTTAACAAGTTGTCTTTCCCACTCCTTTAGCACTATTTTCTTATTTCCCGTACGGTTTTTATCCACTGTCTCCTTAATACGATTTTTCAAACTGATGAGTTTCTTTTTTATTAGTTTAACTGTCAGCTTTTGTTTTGTTTTTAAATTAAATTCAACTGGTAAGAGATCGAAAGCTAATTCTTTTTTTTTTCTAAAAATAATCGCGCTTCTTTTTAATAAATTTACAAAAAATCTTATTTTCAAATATTTCTTCTCTAACGAAAAGGTCCTATTAGAACTCATTTTGAACTAACTTGAAATTTGCTCTACGTATTAACCCTTTTAACCCCAACGTTGAACGAGACCAACTTCACTTATTTATCGCTTGGATGTGAGTAGATCTGATTGATTTTGCGGTAAATTTTAGTACATACCAACAGGTTAATATTTTCGAAAGGGGAATCAAAGCAAGCCGCGGAAATCTTACAACAATCGTTACAGAAACAGCGTCTTGCAGTGTAATTGAGAATGCCAATGAAAAAATTGATTTTAAATCCCTTATGTGGAGATCTAGACAATTTGAAGTTCCGGACAGTGCTTGGGAAGATCTTTAAGGTCAACTTCGCCCTTATAAATGCAAGTGAAGCCACTTTCCAAGGAAAATCTATTCTCTTCCAGATGCAGTGCACATTTTGGTGTATTTACAGTGTGTTCAACAAAAACGTGCGTATAAAAACCCAATGACAAATTCCAGAATTCTATTAAATTATTTTTTATATTAAAATGAATTGCGCACTTATATTAATAGGACGTCCAGTCACTATTATTAATCATACTAGCTTGACATCGCCTAATGCAACTTATACTTAATTTTTCTTCATATTTCAAGCTTAGGCCTCTCCAAATTTGCTTCAAGACCTGCGCAAATTATTCTATTGGCAATTTTTTTTCCTTAAGCCTCTGCTTCATTAAAGACCACACATTTTCGATTGAATTCACATCAGGAATTTGAGACGGCCAATTTAATATTTCTATACGATTTTCCTATTTCCAACGCATGCAGATATTTTGGAATGTAATCCTCATTCAAAATTCTGTTTTAATGTTTGGTTCATACAGAAATTCCGCAGATTTTAGCAGACTCTTCTGCTATAATTTTACCATGCATTGCTCATCGATGTTCTGTGTGGATACTATTCCGAACCCATTGGTCAGGAAGCTGGATGTTCTACGGTGCGTTGCAGTAATCTTTCGTCTTTTTTTGTTCAGGCCTTCTTTCAATAATTATAAACAAAAAAGATGACTCATCTGTAAACATGATGTTGGTCCAATCGCGGTCTAAATACTGCGTTGCTCAACTTAGCCTGACCAACCTTTTTGGATCAGTAGCGGTTTAAGTTTCGTACTCGTGTTTTTGATACTATGTAGATTCTGCCAAACGGCGTCATATTGTATTGATGCATACTTTAAATCCTGTTGTTGACAATTTGGACAATTTCTCTTTTGCATTCCTCAGACTAATTGTGAGATTTTTCCGAAACCATTCACAAATTACTTTATTGTCTTTACTGGACGTGCTTGCTTTGGTCCTTCTACCTGAGCCATCACCGACATTACCGCATTCCATATACTTCTTTATCCATTTTCTCACAAATGCATCTGATGTTTTTAAATATTTCGGTGCAGACTTAATACTCATTTGCGGCCCTTTTGGGTGAGTTACTAAGGAAAAACTTTTGAAAAGCTTTTTAAAAGACGCACTCATGCTGATGCTATATCGCCGAAGTATGGAACTAATACTGAGGAAATGAAAACGCACGATCGGTAATTAAATACATGTATGTGTGAGTAAAAAAAAAGAGGTAATTCAACGCACGCTTTTCTGGAACACACGTATTTAAAAAAATAATATTTAGATATGTTGTGAAACATAAACGGCGTGTGCTATTCCCCTCTCTGTCCCAAACTTTCACTAAAATCCCTCTCCGTTCAAATATATGTACTAACTCCGTTCCATTCTCTCTTCCTTAAACTACATTATTCCACCGCAACCAAAGCTCCTTTGGCGTAGTCCTAATTATAATTAAGGAAAAGCTGCAACATGGATAACAACTCCAAATAATGACGTCTTTAATTACATTTTACATTTCCGTCTACAATCATACTAAAAATCCCTTCCTTAAACCCTTTACCCATTTCTTTAAACAAAAAAAAAAAAGGACTAAACGGATGACTATCCCGACCTAGAAAGTTGTAAAACAATTTTCAAAGAAACTTGAGAACAAATCTAATTCAATTACTATGACCTAATTCGCCATCCGTAGTCCGGAGATACCCCAGAGGGGTAACCCTGGTGACGTGATTAAAACTGAACAAATACATTAAAATTAACTTTATATATCCGCATGGGTTCTCTGTGCCGAAAGTCGTCGGCCATCACAAAAAGGGACACCAAACAATTCAATTTGTCGAACATGAATATGAAAATTAATCCTCTTTGAGGCAAAGCCCAACTGCTCAACAGGTGAGGTGGATTCGGGCACACCATGAATAATGGAGCTGGAAGGTAGCTCCTGTCTTCTTTTCGAATCACTATATATTTTTCTTTTTCTCTATTCTTTTCTGATACACGTCCTAGATTCGGAAGTATGTATACATCAACATTAAAATGAAAAGTGGATGGAAAACAGATCCGTTCCGTGAATTTTATTTTCTCCTGAACACAATCTGTGTGGCGCTCAAGGCCCTAAGGGAGACACACACACGAGTACTGGGCGGGGCTGAAAAAAAAAAAACCGAAGAAAGGTAAGCATGATGAAAGGTAGTTTCTTAAAATGTTTTGAGGGGAATTATGTGATGCTTCAAACGTTGTTCTTAATTTCATTTTAATTATAAAGATGCTTTGAAGTTCAATTTAGAAATATGGAGAAATAAATACAAATAAAACTAAACTCGCTCACTTTTACACTGGCGTAGTGATGAAACGTTTAGGACCAACCGGTGTTCGCCCATCCACTACAGAGAAAACGAACGGGTCCTGTAAACGCTAGTTTCTTCACAGTAAAAAAGCTTTTTGAGCAAGTGAAATTTGAGACCTGTGCAAACATTATGCCCTGATATATGGTATTGATAGCTTTAGGACTGGCTTCCAGTGGGTGTTACTCTATTCAACTACTTCAATTACGAGTAGCTCAGAAAAAGCTACATCATTTCGAAAGTCCTAAAACAACTATTCGAATTGTACCCGTAAGTGTTTGGACATATCTTGTTGACCTAATCGGTTGTAATATGCATCTCAGAACTAAGCAGTCTTTCGGGGGGAAAAAATAGATCAAACTGTGAGCAATTAACACTGATATTGATCTGCAAATCATACGTCGCCTTTTGCCTCACAAAAGCATTGGATAAGATTGACAAATTTGTTGATGACCCATGCAAACGTCACAAGAATAACGATATTCGCTTTTCGTGTCCGGTGACCAAATACCAGAGTAGGAAAGGAGGGCGACTTTACTAGCGCTTTGAACACACTTAGCCTTCGTGATATTGCACCCGGCCACTTACACTGATTGATACTTTGCAAGTAGACGGAAGCACGCGTTTCTCGGATTGAAGGACCCACAAGGACGCATGGCGGTCTCCTCACAAAACACGACAAGTATGATTGATCATATTACGATAGAGGGAAAGTTTTCTAGAGGAGTTACCATCGACTCGGACTACTATCAAGAAGTAACCAAGGTACAAACGCGGTTGTCCAAAACAGTACAGCGAAATGAACATGCCATGAGTAGGTTTACCGATGCCTACAATCACATGAAATCGTGTGTACATCAAAAGTATCTCTCGCCTCAAGTGCGAAAAATCAGTGGCAATGCGTCAAGGAGCTCATCAGAAGTGCCACCCGTGATGTGTAAGTTTTTATAAGGCGACCACCATCAAGAGACATCATAGTTCGTCGATGAATGCCGAGGAATATTTCTAGTGCACGCGAGGACGAGTGTTGATTTAAGAACTGCTGTTGAGACGTACCAGCAGTGGAAAAAAATCCAACACAAAACAGACGAAGTTCGAAAAACTGCAGGAATGAGGTTCGGAAATTTGTTACAGAAGGTAGAAAGAATAGTAGGACATGTTAGGGCTACAAACCTTGAACCGAAGCCTGCATGAACGATCACGCGAGAGTCGTTATACCGATGTAATAAATGCAGAGAATTTGAAAAAAAAAAAAACACTTTTCAGACCGTCAAGCGAAGAAGACGACGAAAATATCGCAGTCAAACAGGACACACCTTTCAACCCGGACGAAGACCGTGGAAACGGTCATTCATTTGACAAAAACGCACAGAGGATAGCAATATTCAAACTCAAATGCAACAAGTGAATGTTACTTCATCATCGTCTGTCCGGCCCTAAAAAAAAGATCCCTTGATCTGGATCAGCTATCGGTGCATAATCAAAGTAGTTTTAGACCTAGTAAGTCGGAGATCCACTCTGCGGCAGATCTTGAAAAAGACTCAAAATTATCAAATCGGTGCTCTCCTCCCCCCCATCGATTCAAAGGTTGCTTAAGATAGGGTCTATCTGGACGAGCTATACAGTCTCGCAATTTATAATACGCATTGAGGCATTTGTGTGTGTTGTGACATGAGCAGGAAGGATAAGTCTGAGCAAGGCGTGACAGAACGTCTCTTGTATTTTATGTGAACACTTATAATACGAGTAGAATGACTTAATTTCACGGGGTGCTCATATATCCCTGTGGGCCAGGACACGCCTGACAAGTGTTCTTTGATACCAATTGGGAACCTGTGTTGGAATCAATAGGTTCCACACTTGGCCTGAGTCGAGGCCGGATTAAAACTTCCTGCAGATCTTATGGTCATGGCATACAGTACATGTTACAACTCTACATCGCGTCAACCAACTTGCGGAAGACCCTTCCTGCGGCCTTAGGTTTAAACCACAACCACAATGACACTCCTACTAGGAGCCTACCTCTTTCAAGCCGCGACCGGATCGAAGTCTGGTACGGATTACCAATAGTCCTGCCATCCAACAGGACATTACGACCGGTCGCTTGTAACTGGTCAAATTCTTGTAACCTTCAGCGGGGTTAAAATCTGAAAACCATTACGATAAGACTAGTTTCAGCAATTTTCCTATTGGTTACAAGTTTCAATCGGAAATTGTGTCCGAAATTGGCCTATGTTTAGGTGGTTTTAATTCCACAGAATTCCCAAATAGGAAAAAGGATACGCCTTGCCATCGTTCTCCGTCAATCTATTGTTACCTGAGCTGAACTTGTGCTGGAGCTACATAGCATAGATAGGACATATAAAGCGCATGGGCGACAGTACTTCACCCCGAAGATTCTGCGAGTCCTTAAGGAAACACAGGGATTGACATATGATTATCATAGATCTGACGAGGTTTCAATTACAACAACGGAGTCTCTTGTTTACATATATTGACAACTCTAAAATTAAAGAAAAAGTACCTTGAACATAGTTGTGATATGTGTTAACATCCTCATAGAAGAGAAACATGACATGACCAAAGAATGGCTCCAAGACGTCACCATGACATCAAAATGTTATCGACATCAGGGGCAATGCCAGAAAAAATAATATAAAACACCTGAGTAGGACGCCACTATATGTGAGGGACACAGCTGGGACTTAAATCAGTTTGTTGATTAAGCTTTATCATAGATGAGCATGTTTTCTAGGAGCCATGCGAACTTGGCCCACAGCAGGTGTGGTGACTGTGATCGAACCCACTCAAAATTATGAAAAAAAGTAGCACTAAGGTATGCGGTAATACTCATTCGCTTCCCGCTGAGCGAGAAAGGAAAGTAGACAATTAAGTCGCACTTGTTTTTGCGTTAAATCAGAAAGTTTCGAAGGCAATGGGAATGTGTCAGCTCCTGCCAGGCAGAGTTCTTTCCTTTATGTAATTAAGCACTCCAGAAGATAGACATAGAAGATGCCGCCATCACTAGATTTAAAGATCGTCAAGCATTTAAAGAATGCATTCAAAGAATGCGAGCGCCACTCAAAGGGTAGTCAAAGGGTAGTCAACCGGGATCCTAGGATCGAATCTGGTGGGAACTAGGCAATAGATACTACCTTGGTCAAAAACGAATTTAGTCAGAAAATTAAAAATACAAGTTTATTCATCTAAATCTATATTGTCCCCTTCAAAGTAATCCCCATCGACTGCAACACACTTATGCCAGCGCTTGATCCAATCCTCGCAACATTTTTTATATTCGGTTTTCGGTATGTCCATCAGTGCTTCCTGCGATTTTTCCATTTCGATTTCGATTGAACAGAAAGAAGTCACAGTGAGCCAAATCAGGTGAATTCGGTGGCTGTTGAATGGTATTTGTTGCATTTTTCGTCAAAAAATTACGAATAATGATGGCACTATGCCACGGTGCGTTATCATCGTGCAAAATCCACGAGTTTTCTGCCCACAATTCTGGTCTCTTCCGGCGAATTGCTTCACGCAAACGTCTCATAACGCCCAAATAATACTCTTTGTTTACTGTCTGGCCTTCTGGCAAAAATTCATGATGCACTACACCGTTGTAATCCATGAAAACCGTAAGCATTGCCTTCTTTTTTGACTGAAAACGACGTGGTTTTTTTGGTCTCGGCTCATTTGGCGAACGCCATTCACTTGCCTGATGTCTGGATTGCGTGTTGTACTCAACTCATAAACCAACGTCTCGTCTCCAGTAATGACCCTTTTGATGAATATGGGATCGGATTCATCCCCGCAAATTATCTCTTTTGCGACGTCAACACGGTCTTTTTTTTGCATGAAATTGAGGTCTTTTGGCACCAATTTTGATGCTACACGACGGAAACCCAAATCATTAACTAAAATGTCTTGGACGGATCCATAGGCAATGTTCAAGACCTCCGCTATCTCTCTGATGATTAATTTGCGGTTATTGACCAACATTTCTTTTACTCGTACTTCATCAATGTTTTCGTCGGTTTTCGATGTCGATGGTCTGCCACTGCGTTCATCATCTCCGATTAACTCATGACCACTTTTGAACCGCTCGTGCCACTAGTAAACGACCGTTTTCTTTAGAGCTTTAGAGAATTGTTGCCGAAACACTTTTTCAATATTTCCAACGTTCGCACACCATTAAATCCGTTTTTTACGCAAAATTGAATACTCGTACAAGTTCGTTGTTGCAAATTTAAATCCATTTCTAAAATTGTAAAAAATCGCCAACACACACAGAGTTAGATGTACTCTTGGCTACGTAACTTTTGCAAATGTCAAGCTATGACGGTAAGAGGGAATATCAACAATAGATTGGCCAACTTAACAAAACAAACAGAACTCAAATCGGAACAATGGGAGCGCCACACGGTGGTGTCCTCCGGGAACTTTTTGATCAAGGTGGTATATCCCAAACACTGAACACCTGACGCAATAAATGGTTACGAGGGTTTAGTTCTAGTGGAGGGACAAAGGCCAAGTTGATGCAAACTACAATCAATGGGTAAATTGGGGTCCTTTTCAACACAAGCTTCCGCAGCGGCTTCTGAACGCACTATCCTCATTCTTGTCGGTGTACTCATACAGTAGCGTGAACTGGGTGCGTAATTTATCGATAATTCGATGAATAGTACGTTCACAAGGCCGATGATGTCTGACCTAAATTTTAGGAAGTGCTCTATAAGTGTCGCGAACACAGCTTCGTTTTGAGAAATAAATTTCAAGGATATGAAATCGTTGTCGTGTCTACACTCACTCCATATGTAATGAAAATTAAAGAAGCTTGTCAACTTAATGTGACAGCTAATTTGATAACGTTTGAGAAAAAAATCACAAACATCAACGCGACGACATGGAAAGAAATTTTTCCGTAAGAATTTGAGGAACCCATTTGTCGAGCTTTGAGATTGAACCGAGGCGTTTCAAATGATCATGAACGGTCGATCTCACGATCTCTTAACGATCTCACGAGTTGTTATTCGTCTTTATTGCGTCTTCATCAGCTTCAACTGGCCCTCCAGAAAGTGGTGCATCGTCGACATCAAAATTACCGGATCGAAATTTTGCAAGCCTTCAGTCAATACCTTTTAGATCGTAAAAAAGGAGAATATGCCGAAAATGCTGCTGTTCACTTTCCGTATTTGATAGAGCACCATCCAAAAACTACTGCGTAGAATCAATCGAGCTTTTTCACAAGCAATCCTTTCTATATCAGCTGTCGAAATATATAATGATTATGCCGCTTAGGTGTGAAGTTGGCTGCACACAAACACAGACAATTAAGTCCTCTGTTGGGAAAAAACGAAATCACTTTCCGAACAACCCAATAAATGGTGACCAGAGAAGAATGATACGAAAAAAAAAAATTAAATGAAACACCAACGGTGTGAGATATACTTAAAATTGATTCTGGCATTATTTTGAAAAGCTACGTTCATACCATTATGCATGGAATAGCACACCGTTCAAATGGCCGCCTTGGCTTCTCTGGCAACGCTTCAAGCGATGGGCCCAATTTCTGATGACTCGGTCCAATATGTGCGGCGTTATTCCGGCAATAGCGTATCGAATGTTGGCTTTCAGCTCGTCCAGAGTGGTTGACTCGTTAGCGTAGACTAAGTACTCGACGTAGCCCCAGAATAAATAATCGATTAGTGTCAAATCGCATGACGGCAGCGGACAATTGATGAAGGCTCGCCGTGAGATGACCCATTCGCCAAATTTTTCCTTCACAACTTCGAGCATTGTGTCGCTTGTATGGCATGCAGCGCCGTATTGTTGGAACCGCAGTTCGGATTATCGGTGTTGTCGAGCTCTGGCCACTGTAAGTCGGTTACCATCGCTCTATACCTGAGACCATTGACGGTAACGATGTCTCCTTCCTCATTTCAAAAGAAATAAGGTTCGATGATGCCGCCATGCTATAAACCGCACCAAACATCAATGCATTGATACTTGACCAAACACTTGTGGATTGTGTTCACTGCAATGATGGCAATTTTACTTGTTGACGTAGCCGCTGGGTCAAAAATGGGCCTCGTCGGAGAAGTTGACTTTTTGACCAAAATCCGGATATACGGCCAATATTTCCAGCGCTCAATTAGCGAACTCACGGTGTTGTCTATGATCGTCCGGCTTCAATTCCTGCATCATTATAATATTATATGGGTGTAAGCCCACATCCGACCGCGAAATAAGATGGGTTGACTCTATGGCGATGCCTAATTCAGCTGATGGACGATTCGACATTTGTGGGTCTTCTTTGATACTGGCCGCTACAGTGGCAATGTTTTTTTCATTTCACACCAATCTCTGTGTGGTTGGTGGCTTTCAATTTAAAAAGATTGTATTTACCCTCAAACTGCGATGGATTGCCATGATGACGACCGACCTTACGACGAAATTCACGTTGGGCATTTACAACTGAGCCGGAATTTCGATAATATTTTTTAATAATTTCCACACGTTCGGCAACCGTAAAATGTTGCACGATGAAATGGCAAAGCTTATTGAATATTTTGACAGCTGAACGTCATTAGTAGCTTTGACAGCTGCTGAAACATAACACTAGGAAAAACTATCATTGCTATCTGGTCCCACTTTATGATTTTTAATAAGCTTCCACTTTTTATTGAAACAATTTTAAGTCTTCAGTCCTTCCGTAGAAAAGTCAAAGACTGGTCTGTCTTACGAAATATATCATAAGTGTCAGCGCGAATAAATGTTGTGAAGTTGTATTTATATTATCATGAGGATTGTTACTTTTATCTCATTTATCTGAATTTTAACAATCCTGTTGTCTTGAATATTTATAAAATTTTAAGAATTTTTATGACTGACAACTATGACATATTTGCGCTATTATTAAGAAACTTTGTTAACCTTCGAAAAATCGACTTTACACAATTTTTAACCTGTGCTAAGAAATGTAAAAAAATTTGCATAGATTCGGACATGATTTCTCGCCAATTTGTCGAATACTTTTCGAATCAGAAACGAATGGTAGATCGCTTTCCGCGCTTTCGAACAACGGGTAGCAACCTGCCACATGCACTGAATAACAGAAAATGATGGGGAAGAGGATACATCCTGAGAAGTTACTCATGCACACTGCCACTTCAAAAATGAAGAAAGCAAGGATAAGTCATAAGTATAGAACCAATTGCCAGCGAGCCCTACGAAGCTATACCCATCGGAACTTCTCGAGGAGATTGGTCTAAATTTGAAACGATATGAATTGCACCAAATGCACATACAAATACTGCTCTAATGTAGCTTACAACTTATATAGATAAATGCATGATATAGGTAACAAGCTTATTCCAGAACACTAAACACATACAAAAAGACTGCATGCAGTAAGGGTGCTATTTCGCGCTTCTCATTTAAAAATACCTTTCATTGTGTTCAGCCCGTATAAACCATATATCTGATATTTGCTGGGTACATAAAGTACAAGTATCGCCCTACTAAACACCCAAGTTTCAAATGCTTCTTCTACTCGTATCTAAGCACCCCTAAGTGTTTGAACGATTCAATGTTATAAATGCATGCACGAGGTTAATTCATACGTTAAACTGCCCCATTTACCTGAACTTCAAACTTTACTCTAACCGACCTTCAGCTGTGTAAGGCTACCGCTGATTGAAAAAATCCATCATTTCTAGACCCTCCGAGCTCTTCGTATTGCAACCTTTGACTCAAAACCAATATTTTCTTCCCGGATGCAGCATAAAGGACGGCAAACATTGAAGACCTTTTTACACGCCCCATTCCATCCCATCAATCTGTATGTGGACTTGTTAGCTGCACAGCAGACCATTTATGGACGGAGAGTCAAAGTAAACATTGCACAAAAATTCTATGGAAATGCAAATGGTTTCAATGTTCGAAACACAAAAACGGACGGTCTTTCTTGTTTTGGAAATATTTTTTTTTGTTTCCTTTTGAGCGGAAATATGCTTAAAAGCCGAAATGGAATTTTTAAAAGGTTCATTTGTTGTGATCTTTATGTGTACGAGTATATTTTATTTAAGGGTGAGTGCACACTTGTGACAAGGTCTCTGCTTTTTTAAAAGAGTGATGTAGGACTGACACAAAAACAGAAAACTTTTATTGTCACCTCTCTTTGTTTTCTGAAAATAAGTATCTAAATGTCATGTTTAAGTATGTTTAGAAGCAGTAGAGCCCACCATTTGAGAAAAAATATGGAGGTCCTAAGATGACGGATCAAAAGACTAAATAAAATTCTCGTGAAGAGCAGATACCTCTGTATTTAATGTCGTATTTCTTGCCAAAGGACCTCTATTATATTGTTCAAATCCACCTTGCGAAGAAGAAGGACGCGGTGATCATGAAGAATTTGATGTCAGAAATGTTTGCTTTTGAACCGCGCTTTGGGTTAGGTGAGCTCCTACTTATTTACTACCCGCCTATCTTCTATGAAGTAGATATCGGTCTGGTTCTCAACAAAGATTGCTAAGACCAATAAACTTAACGGCTAGGACTGGTCTTTTTCTTGTTTTATTTGTCGCTGAAATATTTTGGATCATCTTGTTACTGAGTGCAAGAGTTTGCTAGGTTATTCGCATTAGAGTGATCCATTTACTTTGCTTTCGATCTCTTCTTTTGAACCACCCAGTGGATTCTCAATAGGAATAATATCAGAATGGTTTTCAGGAAAATTAGGCAACCGGCAGCCGGCTTCAAGCCGGTAAAGGAGACTCTTCGAAACAGTAAAGGAATGCTTGTCACCGAAGGGCAGGTAATAGTAAATATGATAAAGCAGCACTTTCAGCACCTTAATGGGCATTAGGTAGGGAGCAACAGGGCAGAACGTCTCATGATTTTTAACGTAAGCCACCTGTCATGTAGACCTTATGTTTACGGGATGCCCATACATCCATAGGGAGCAAGGATACGCCTTGCCATCGCTCTGCGTCAATTCTTTGATACCAATTCGGAACTGTGTTGGAGGCACAAGTTCCACCCTTGGTATGAGTCGAGGCCGACCTAAAACCTCTTACTGTTCTTAGGGTCACAGCACCCAGTACTTATTTGCTACTCTACAATGGGTCAAACCAAAACGAAAACCCTTCCCGTGATTTGGGTTTAAACCACAGCCACCATGACGCTCCCACAAGGGGGCCTACCTCAACACGTCAGGCCCGGACCGAAATCCGGGGGGGCTCCTGACTCCCATGGTACCGTGATTTAAGTCCTGGTGTGGACTACCGGTGGTCAAGCCGCCAACAACACCTATGTCCGGCAACTTGTTACTGGTCAAATCGTAGCAACCTTCAGAGGCGTTGTCAGAAGATGTTTCCGATAAGACCAGTAATATTCTCTGCCCCCGCTTTTTATTAGACAACGTCATTGATGGGCGAAGCCTTGATAATTGGGCGGGGGCCCGAGTCACAGGGCAAGAAGAAAACCCGCCTCCGGTCAAAGGTTGGCTCAGCTATCAAATAACTGAAAATCAAATTCAGGATTCCGACAAAATTGATCCAGCCACTGAAAACGAACCAATCCAAGCGTATACTGGATTTCGGTAAGGAGATGCATTGTCATGTGATTTCTTCAATCTAGTGACTGAACAGACAGTGGAGCAGGTGTTAAGATGGAAGTATTCTCTTCAAGAAATCTATCCAGCTCCTGTGATACGAGTACGTGGAAGACATCGAGTTCATCGGTTGTTTCCAGCTCGCCGTCATAGAGGCTTTTGCGGCAATTGGAGAACAGGCGAAATGATTTGGTCTTGAAGTAAGTAAGGACAAAATCAAGTACATGCTGTCAAGAAACAAAAAAGCTCTGTCACTGTTGACAATAATAACTTCAAAGCGGTTAAGGACTTAATCTACCTTGGTGTAAATAGCAACTCCCCAAATGACACCCTAGTGCAGATTCGGCGCAGGGTAACTCTATGAAACAGCTTCTACTTCTACAACTTCTTACTCGTAGGACGAAATGCATGCTCTACAAAACGTTGATTCTCGTAGTTCTGCTATATGAAGCCCAGTGCTGGATGATAAGCAGGAAACCAGAGCAAATATTTAACACTTTCATTTAGTTCCATATGTGAGAAGGTCGAATGGAAGGCAAGATACAACCGCGAACTCTATGAGCTGAATCAGTATTTGGTCCAAAAAGCTAAAACACATCGACAACAATGACTTTGGCACATCGAGCAAATGGACAATAATGCCACAGCGAAGAGAATTTTCGAATCACAGATTAGAGACGATAAGTAAGACCGAACATCCGTTTGAAGGCTCAAGCTATCGTGGATGCCATAGGGCTTGGCCTGGAGAACTGCAAACAGCGTTCCAGGAATCGAAAAGAGAGGGGATTGTTGCCATGTCTCCAGCAAAGACTGTTCACGGTTCGGCAACCCGCTCTGAAATTTAAAAGATTTTTCATCCTGGCTGTCAACAAAGACTGCTAACACTAAAAGTTGAAAGGAAACGAAGGACTATCCGCGTCTTTTAAAGTCGGTTTATTAAGTCGGCTGACCCTACTAATTGAGTAGATAGTTCCCTCTAGAGTTCCTTTTGAGTTTGGCGTTGAAATCTATACCGGTAATGAAATATTCCTCCGATTCGAATCATAAGAGAGTTCCAAGCTCTGAGATAAATATAGCGAATTGAGTAGCTTCCGGTGCGTAGACATGCATTCCTTAAAATCGCGGGCTTTTTCTAATAAATATCGTAAAAGCAAGGCGGTGCTTGGCATGTATTCGGGTCAGATTCTTATTTCGATTTTATATTTTCATTGGCTCATCAGCTAACCAAAGCATAATCTGTAACAGTGTAACTCTTCGTTCAATCCCTATCAGTGAATTTACACTCAACACGAGAAAATTAGAGCTCGATCTGGCAGTAACGTGCAGATCTGATCAATCCGTAGCCAGTATTTGACGCTGAAGCTAGTTATCTGCTCCGATAGCATAGTCAATTATGGGCCTGCGTGGCGATTGATCGGGAAACTGCTATGTATCCTATAGCTTGGATTGCTCCAGCAACGTAACGATCAAGTTCGTAGTGAAGTGCTTGCCTTACCTATAAGTGGTAGTCGCGGGAAACTAAAATGACTAAAATTGCAAGCGCATGACCAGGCAGTAGAATAATACTGTCCAACGGCGTCATAGAGCTTATAACCATATACGGAAGAGATTAACAAGATGTGGCGAACCAACTAATGGCCTCGGATAAAAATGGACCCAATGTTGACGACCCTAGCAAACGTTTAAAGGACAACGACCTTCAGATTTACACGCGAAATGTTCGGGCCCTTAACATTCGACTGATATCGCGCAAATATCACCGCCATCCAAGAAGCGCAATGTAATGGCCGGACATAAGCAGGATGGAAAATAGTAATATACTCGTATACTATGTCGATTGCTATAGGGAAAAGAAATAGCGCTTATTCGGGTGCGGATTTGCCGTATGCGGCAGATTTAATTAAGAAGTCTTAAGCTTCCAGCACATAATCGAGCATTTCATGATAATCCGGATCAAGGCTAAATTCGTTAACATAAGCCTAATATGCGCCCCCTACGAAAGAAAAGGACAACGCCATCCAAAAATATTTTTACGAGCTCCTCGACAATATACTCGTATTTGAGCATTAAGCAATGTCTGAAGTATGAAAGTACGGAAAGGTGGACATTTTTGGTGGGACAGTTGATAAGCATATCCTGCACGACAACATGTCTGGTAAATAGATTTAGGATTGCTGACTTTGCGGAGGGACGAAATATCTCTATAGCAAGCATACGGTTTCCTCATCTAATATGCCCAAGGGGCATGTCCCCTTGATCATTAAACATTAAATCAAATTGATAATTTTACGATAGACAAAAGGCATGCCTCCGGACATTCTGGGCAGACAACATTGACTCGGATCACCACCTTACTGCAACCAAGATGCAAATGCGGATTTCTCAAGCGCCACAGTAAATACTACTGTGAGAGGATATAACATAGAAAATCTGCAATCGAACGCGTATCCCGACTACTCCTATGCCGCCAGCATCAAATGCCGAAGACCAGTGGCAACGCTGTCAACGTGTCCTTAGAGACGCCGCAATTATTGTGCTGGGTTTTACCCGACCACCACCAAGAAATCCCTGTTTCGATGAAGAATACGGGCAAGTATTGAGAGATTGTACTCCAGAAATAACGTACGGAAGTAGAGATGGAGAAGGAGACCTTGTAGTGGCGTCACATTCGGTGTTGAGAATATAGAGAAACTTTTTCTTCAGACTCCATAACGGCGAAGAAGCCCAACACGCACCCGTAGGGCAGAATAGACCATTCAACTTCCGACGATGATGGCCATAACTTCCGTCCACTTGACTAGAACAGAGTAATGATAGCCAATATCTAAGCTAACATCCAACACATCAGCGGGATCTGACGGCTTACCGGCCGAGGTATTCAAAGCTGATGGAAATGACTTTGTGGAGAGCATCCACCAACTCATTTATCAGATCTGGGCAGTAGAGTGTATTATTATTATTGGCCCGGGTCTACCCCGGACAACTTTATTAAGCTTATTAACAAGCAAAAACTTAAAGCTAGACCTAAAACTAACAAAGATATTCTTAACCTAATGAGGCGAGGAGAAATGGTGGACGACGGAGATGTTAAGGGAGTGGCATATTGAGCAGTGCTTTTTTTATTTCGTGTTTACTGTTTTACTGTTATGTAGGTCGAAGACTTCGGCGTAGTTGTTCGTTATACGCAACATTCTAGATATGGGTTCAAAGTGACCGTAGTTGGTGCGGTAAGTTCTTATCAGGAAGAGTGGGACAGATCGTAGATTACGGGAATTGGGAGTGAATGCCATATTTTGCGTTATTCTCGAGCACTCGATGTTTCCAGTCAGTAACTGGTGGATAAAAAGTACATCAGCGACTTCACGACGTTTTTTTAGGGTATGCATGCTAATTAGTTTTAGCCTATTTTCATAGGGTGTAATCCATAGGGGTTGGCCCAGGGTAGACCACGAAGTGCGAAACGGATAAACCTGCGTTGGACTGCTTCTATTCTTTGAATAAGGATTAGTTTATAGGGTGACCAAACTTGGCTGCAATATTTGAGAAAAGACCTTACAAAAGTAATGTACAGGGACTTTGTAACGTAAGGGTTGGAAAATTCTTTTGACTAGCGTTTGATAAAACCAAGTGCAGAGTTAGCTTTATTTATAATACTGTCAATATGTGATTCGATATTCAATTCTCTGTCACAAATTATTCCTAGATCCCGTACTTGGGTAGTGGAAGGAATAGGCTCATCGCAGATGAAGTAGTTTCTTGGAGGGGGAGGTAGACGTTTGCGAGAATAGGTTATCGCTTGGCATTTGCTGACATTAAGCTCCAAAAAGTTTTGCTTGCACCATACCGAAAACTTATTTAAGTCATCTTGCAGGCAATGGGAGTCAGAAGGCAATGAAATGACTTTGGAAATTCTCATGTCATCAGCGAAAATAGAAAGTTTACAATTCGATAAAATGAGATTTATGTAGTTAATCGTTAGCATAAAGATGATTGGCCCAAGGTGACTACCCCGAGGGACACCAGATGTTGCTTTAATGGGGTCGGATATTGAAGATCTGAAGATGACCCTGTATTCTCGGTCTTCTAAATAGGATTTGGTCCATGCCACAAAATGAGGGGAAAAGGCAAGTTTTTTTAGTTTAAAAATGATAAGTTGGTGAGAAATTTTATCGAATGCCTTGCTGAAATCAGTGGAAATTGAATCGACTTCATCACCGTCTTCTAAGCATGAAGCGTCCTAGAGACGTGTACGCCTGATGAATGGAATTTTAGCTCCATATGGCCGATTCGCAAAAAAGGAGACCAACTCAACTGCGCCAACTATAGGCGTATAAGTCTATTCAACATCAGATACAAGATCTTATCTGCCATATTGGGTGAAAGCCTGAAATCCTTCGCCAACTACCTGGTTGGTCCCTATCAATGCGGTTTCAGAACAAAAAAGTCTACAATCGATCAAATCTTCACACTCCGGCAGATCCTGGAAAAGCTCAAGTAGTCCAAATCGATACCCACTATCTTTTCATCGATTTTACGGGCGCATAAGACAACATTTATAGAGACGAGCTTGTTTTAGCATCCCAGCCAAGCTCGTCCGTATGTGCAGGATTACGATTGAGAACGCTCGCTGCTCCATCAAGTTCGGTAACGACTTAACGGAGGTCTTTGATGTTAAAAGAGGTGACTCCTTTAACATAATACTTCAAAGAATTGTGCGGCACTGAACACTGGAGGTACAATCTTTCAAAAGTCTGTGCAACTGCTAGCCTATGTTACGCTCATGATATCGACTTAATAAGGAGAACTCAGCGGACTGTCACCGGTGCTTTCGCTAGCATTCAAACGGAAGCTGCCAAAATGGGCTCAGCGGTAATTAAGGGTAAAACTAAGTATATGTCAGGGACACTGGACAGAACATTAGAATCGGTGGCTATCATTTCGAGGTAGTAAAGCCAAGATATGTAGAGTCTGCTATGAATACTGCCAACAACCCCTCAACAGAAATAAAACGAAAAATCATCCTTGCCAATCGCTCTGTCTTTGGGCTTACAAGGTAATTGAGTAGTAAGGCCCTATCCGGAAAAACAAATGAGACTTTATACAAGACTCAATCGTACTTTATGGCGCTGAAGCATGGACTCTATCGAAAGCGCATAAATATAGTATATCCCCAGTAGTTTCGAGAGAAAAATCCTTCAAAAAATATTGGGTCTCGTTTGCATTGACGGGCTTTGGAGGAGAAGATTCAACGGCTAACTATACGAGCTGTACAGTGACATCGACTACAGTCAGAAAACTGCGTATCAGTCAACAATGCTTCGGCCGACGAGTCTTCGAATCTATCCCAGAAGGACAACGCGGTAGAGGAAGACCTTACTTTCGGTGGCGCGCACAAGCAGAAGGGAACCTCAACCGATTTGGAATGCGTAACTGGATGCGGTCAGCTAAAGAGCAGACTAGCTGGAGAGGCTTGTTAGTTGAGGACCAGGTAAGATAGTTAGCACAGTTAATCTCAGATTGAATCGCTGTCTAAGTTAACATTAGGAGGCTTTAAAACCTACATTCAGGTTCTACATGCTACGAGTAGCCGTTTGCTAAACTGAACTTAAGCTGAACTGGCCTGCTTATTGAATCTGATCCTATTTTGAGCTAGAGCCCGCCCTACGTTGAATCATTCATGAGTAACTTAGAATCACTTTTGAAAAGTGAAAATCGTGCCTTAAAAATTGAAACCACTACACTCTCTGCCAGTTGTACGCGTACTGCGGCATTCAACTGTGTTGCCAATGCTGTCATCGATCGAAAAATATCGTCAAAAAAAAGCAAGGACTCAAACTCATAAACATTAATGACACTACGCAAGTTGCCAGCGACGGCAAGCTCTCGAATAAACGTGTTCTCTTACAAAGAAATCAATAATAACAACCACTATTGACGTGTCCACTAACACCCACGGCATTCAAAGGAGAAAGGATTTTCCTTCGCTTGCATTCCTGCCACCTCTAACGTTACAGAATAAATATGTAATCAGTTTAATTCATACAATAATTTTCGTCCATTAGTCAAATGCCTGAAATCGCAATGCCTATTTATTAAAATGATTAGCCAGATACTCCATCAATCACCTAGGAGTTCCACATATGACTCGCTCGTGTGGTTAGTGGCCGGTGGTCGGAGGTCTGGGACCGGACTCACGGCTGCCTTCAGTTTTGTATTTACATCAACACAGGCGGGTTTTGTGGGTGTCCCCAAAATGACATCTAAAAGTTTTGTTTCATGTTCCGTAACTGGAAATGGCCATGCGCATGTTAGTAAACTCTTACGTCCTGTTGCTGACGGTGTTTGCAGCAGCGACAACGACAACAACGATGAATTCAAGGTCCTATCGTGCCCGCATTAAAAGTCATTAAAGAAAAATTCCAACTTCCTTGTATTAGGCCAACATGCGATATTTCCAGATAAGGCCGCCAAACCGGAAGCTTCTAATTAGTAAAGGAAGTGGGCCGAAATTCTGCTTCCGATGTCTTTGTCGTGTATTTTTTTCAGACAAACAACGTCCACAATGTCCGAGGATGGTGTCCTTAGGTGTGAACAATGCCTGGATTAAGTTGTATCAGTAGACGACAGGCTTGCCAGTTAGTTCGACGAACAGGAACAGTATCTGCCATTCGTAAACGAAGCAAACAATATGGCAGTTAGTTATGATTACCCAACGACATTGTTAGTCGCTGTTGTTGTAGGATCCCATTTGCCTTGATGTGGTGTTGATGATGATGACGGCCATCATAATAATGATGATGATGGAGCTTTGAAAGACTTTTTTTTTTTTTATGGATCCTTGGCATTGTCATTATTTAAGGTTATTTATTGAAGGTGCATGTCGTGCTTTTGAAAAGGATTATGAACATCCGTGCAGGCATTGTGGGTATGCCTACGCGTATCTAGAGTTTTTTTGTTTAAAAAAAAAAGCTCTCCAGAGCTGTACAGTGTACACGCAATTGGCGATGAATGTAATTGGTAAATTAATGCCCCCATTAGGTGTGCGATATTTAATTAGGGATTTACAACGGATCAAAGGTAGTCACGGAACCATAATTTATATTTACGCGTTGGGTGGATGCGGCTGGAACTGATACTCGTATCCTCGTATCCATATGAGGAACGCACTCGTATTTAAATTGACTTTCAGTTTGTCATGGTATTGTTAGTGCTGTGGTCAATTACAGTGTTTTATTACATTTTTGTTGATATCCTGCAGCGAGGACATCTATCCTCTGTGTGTTGTTTGTAAAGGCTATTAAATGACTGATGTCATTAGTCTTCCATTTTAGTGCCTACACTGTATGATGTCGTCTGGCTATTTGATGGCCTTTCAAAAATTTGTGGCTTTCGGTAAGGACTTGGCGTTGAGTGAGGGCGGTTGCTACAATTTATTCGAATGGCAACACATAAGGCGAAGTGAGTGGAGTTCTGCGAAAGATAAACTGTGAGTCATTCATCTTTGTGAAAGAATCAAGTGTGATTTCTGTCGTATTTAGTTGTCGAAATTGATGGATTTCAACTTGTTCAACTTGAATTAATTTGCGGGAATTGCTTTTGTGGAGCGACAATTTTGTATGTAGTCAAAGATTGAGGGTAGGTAAAAATAATAGCGTGGATTTGTGAGACCGGATTAATGGGCTAAAATCCTGCAGGTCATATTTGGAAGTACTTGACGAGGTTGGGGACTTAATTCCATGATATATATTCCCTGACATGTAAAAATATTATCAATTATGTACTGTGAAGATATTATTCTCATATATGGATTCCCCCCTAGTGCTACTTTTGGTCATACTTAACCAGTATATGTTGCGAGTGCATAATGGATAGGATCCGGTTACAAAAGATTATACACACCCAGAAGCGAATGCGATGTGGTAAACTGGATCCGACTTAGTTAATTAGGGCCAACTCCCCGCCAGTTTGAATGATACTATTGTTGACAACCCATGCTATTTAAAAAACAAACGAGTTTCGACACTACCTAGCCAGAGTTTTTAACAAATCTAATGAGATCTATCAGTTTGGCTTTACTGACGTCCTCAAGTTCTCCAAGAAGTCTGTACGTCTGGCATTTGACACGGTGTATATTGTGGTCAGGGCAGTCGTACAGCAGGTGTGTAATAGTCTCTATTTCCTCTTTTTTCTATAATTAGCGCGGGCTCAAGTGGTTATTAGTGCCATTAAAATGTTTAAACACAGCGCTTGCGAAAGAAATTTAGGAAGAAAAAAAAGAGAGGTACCGATGTGGGTTGGTTTTAAATGTTTGGTGATTACAATGGCTGAAAAATAAAGAGCTTGGCATGGCATTCCATATGCAAATTGTGCGGTTCACGATATTTTTAGACAGTGAGGGCATACTGGATAGGATTTATAGGGAAACGAGTGTTACGGTTGAAGTTTTGAAGGGATGCAATGACACAAGCACTAGTACAGCACTGGTGGTGAAAATAGCGATAGAAAAAGGTGAGGCAACAGACTTAACGTAGGTTTTCCAGCATGTCAATTGACTGTGCAATATTGCCACCACTTATGATTTTCATTGCACGGATTTGAATCTCATCTAGCAAGCGCAAAGAGGTCTTGTGGGCACCTGATCAGATGTGGATATATTGTACTCTAATTTAGGGTGGATAAATGCTACATCAGAGGGGCTAACTATTTCTTACATTGCTTGGGGAAACCTAGACATTTCGCAGCATTTTTGCCGACATCGAATATGTGGTCATTCCCATGTAAGTTGTTGTTGACACACATGCCGAAAATGGAAAAATTCACGGATAATGGCTGAGTGTTTAAATTTCGCTTTAACGACAGTAGACAGTATTGTGTTTTGGAATCATTATATTCTACTCTGTTATTGGTTCCCCAATTAGTTATGCTGGTAATATCAGAATATAATGAGTTTAACATACGCTGCCGTTCCCGTTCTACAACCGAAGAGCCCGGACGTGAGTCCAGGAACGAATATGAAAAGCAGAGAGTACTGTCGTCAGCAAAGGAATATATTGGATTAGAAGTAGCAGACAACAGATCGTTGATGAAAATTAAAAAGAGTGTCGGAGACAGAACGGAGCCCTGGGGTACACCAGCATTTGTTTTGTGGATATCAGACTCGAAACCATCTAAGATAATTTGAATTTGACGTTCCAAAAGTTAATTCCTAATCCATTGAAGAAGAGGGTCGTTGATCCCAAATGCAACATATTTTCGGCAAAAGAGCCTGATTCCAAACTCTGTCATATGCCTTAGAAATAACAAGTGCAACTATCTTGCCCTCGCCAAGTTGATGCACGCTTTGGTTCCATTTTACGGTGAGACATGCCATTAAATCACCAGTGGACCTGTTGCTACGAAATCCGTACTGCCCGTCATAGAGAAGTTTTCGTGTTTCGAGATATTTCATGAGCTGACGGTTTATCAGCGTTTCCATGACTTTGGAAAGAAGGGACGTAAGTGCAATGGGTCTGAAAAAGGAAAGAAAAGAAGATTTGCTTTTTTTAAGGTCGGGCTGGGCAAGTGGTGTTTTCCATCTGCTCGAAAAGAGTCTTAAAAGTAGGATTAATGAAAAAGTTTACGCAGTTGTTTTGCCAGCGTGGCCGTGGCTCAAATGGTAGTGGACTGGCTTCCAAATCGGAAGGTTCGGTGTTCGAATCCGAGCCTCGCCCGAAAGACAAATCATCCATTTTTCAGTTAACGAAAATCAGATAAGACGAGTAGTTGACTAGAAATTAACATCAAGCCAACTTCCACTAAGAATTTAGTTCCACATTAAATGTTGAATGCCACCCATGGAGCGAAATAACCACTGAGCCCAAACATCTTTCTTTCCCTCACTATCTCATTTTCCAAAAAAACTTAACACATTCTGAGGCATTATAAGTGTATTCATACCAACTTGAGTGTTTAGTTCTTTTTTTAAAAAAATAACTCCTCTAAAGAAGAAAGGGAGCTATACCATCTGGACCAGCTATTTATGTAAGTACTCTTGCTACTGCATACCCAAGTATAGGCTGCGACAAAGAACAATCTGGGAGTGTTGTTGGGATGAAAGATGAGGCAGAATTTCTAATGTTTTTGACGAACGACCAATAATTTTTACTGCCTTTGGGACATTGCAGTATTTTTTGCCTCAGGTTTTAGTCGTATTTAAATTTCACACGCTTAAATAAGACTTTCAGCCTTTCCTAACTCGTTTGAACTTTTTCCAGTTTCCCTCTGTAGGTTCGCTACTATAGGACCGAAAAAACGTTTCTTTAACCCTGATAGTCTCTTTACAGCTTGAATCGTACCACGACTTGTCTTTTGGTTTGATACTCTTCATACAATGAGGGATAGAGTATCTCATTTCATGTCGGTGATAGTGTCAATAGCGGCATCTACGTCGTTATCGAGGACATATGACGACCAGTTAAAAATCCTAAACAAGCTGTTAAGTCCGCTCCAATTGGCTTTCTCGTATTGCCATACGGTGCCTTTAGGAATCTTTTCTCTTACTGTGTGGTGGGTTTATAAGAAATGAGCTGATATGACACAAAGGTCCGACGAGCCTAGAGGGGAAAGCACATCAACAGTATACTTATCAGGGTGAGTAGTTAAAAAAAAAGTCCAGTGTGCTGGTACTCGTAGTATTTGTGTCTGGTATTTGTGAGGGCTCATTTACAAGCTGGGTCAAATAGTTTTCCGCAGCGGAGATCTCATCACACCGTCCTTCGAGTGTTTCCTGTCCAAAATGTCGAAGCCTGGAAATCATGCAGTATGTTAGGGAATTCAACTCACTTCATAATTAGTTTTAATGAACAATTCTAGGAGGATATGTTTCTACAGTGTTCAGCTACATTTGTGCCTCCATTTTTGAGCATCGGAAAGAGAATTGCCATATAAAAGCCTTGAGGTAGGACATCAGAGGATATAATTTCATCACACACATTTGCTAGTAATAGAAGTGCGCCCTGTATTAAGCCCTTATAAAATTCAACTGTTATTCCATTAACGCCGAGGTTTGTTTAATTTTGGCTTTGCGATTGTTGCTGGTACATACTTCGTCCAAGTGTATGAGACAGTCCAAATAGTCATTGACTATGAGAGGAGGAGAGCCAAAAAGATTCGGGGAGCTATTGTTCACAGGGTTAAGAAGGTTACAGAAATACACCTTAAGAATATTAGAATGTAATTGAACACCAGTTGAGAAAGACCGGCTAACCAAAAACATTTGAATTTCTTGCAGTGGAGGCCCCTTCCAGTTTGGAAAGATATTTATTTCTGTTACGCAAGCAGATGCGCTTGAAAAGTTTATTAGCTTCCTGTCCAAGTTAAATTCCCGATCCTTTAAAAGTTTGAAAGGTTTTTCCCCAGCTTGTCCGCATTCCTGATTACACCATTTATTTTTAGGAGCTAGTCTTTGTCCAAGAGATTTTTTGGAGCTGATTTGGCTATGGTGTTGTCCAGTTCTTTAAGCTTACTTCCGTATTTTATACTTATTTCACGATCTTTTCGAATTAATTTTCGTAGCAGCTTTAGTTTGGTTTCACTAACATTCGGCCTAGAACCATTCAATTTAAAAAGCACTTCGACTGGCATGTGATCAGAAAAGGCTTATAATCCAATTTAAGATATTTTAAAGTCACCATAACATCCCTGGAAACTAAGCTTTAGTCGCTCATCGTCGATGAGCGCTCTTTTCAATTTTCGCGTTATAATTGCCTGCAATGATTTCAACCACATAAGTAGCCACGCTTAAGTTCAAGGATTACGTGCACGATTTTTTTCGTGACATCAACTGCATTTGTTATCCGAAATCATCTCTTGTTGCAGTGTCTTGACGAGCCTGACAAATTCTTACTGAAATCAACTACAAATATGAGTAAGATGCAGAGGATTTAGTCACCGCTGATTCAGTCACGCGAATTCATCTGTTATACATCCTGCGGGCTGATCGCTTCCTACAGAAGATAATAGTGTTGCTACAATATTTTCTCCAACCCATTACTCGGGCCTATAAATTGCTGGCTACCACGAGGAGTTGAAAGCTAAAATTTTGAGTTGCATAGATTTTAGCTAAACACGGCAATTTAAGGGGTATCCCTACAAAACTTTTTGGACATGCATTTACTGAAAAGTGGACTCAAATAAAGGGTACTGCACCAAAAGTTCTCCGTGATATTGGGCGACTACAGTGTCATTTAATGCAAAAAGGAGCAACTAGTAGGTGCAAAACACGAAATAGCAACCACTTTACCTCAAATATCTACAAGTTATTTGGTTAAATTTACATAACGATACTCGTAGCTACGAACGATCGAAGATTGCCTTGCGAAGGCAGCTTTATCGATGAAGTTTTGGGTGGGAATCATCGGTGATTTTAAATTATTCCATTTACTCGTGTATTACGTACAAAAAAGAGTATGTCTTCTGTTATCTAGTTTCAAGCCATTAAAATAAGAACGCTGTAGATGGTTATATTGATCATTTTACTTTGTAGAGCGGCTTGTACTCTTCCGTGATTTAAAAAAAAAAAACTAAAATTATATGTACTCACTTAAACACAACTAAAATGTCCTTGCATTCGATTATCGCTTACCTAAAATAGAAAGGAAATTTTGTTAAAAGATTTTCTAGAGTTTAGCATACATACTCGTATGTATGTTTACGAGTATATATTGTATATACTTAAGGATGTCTATTCCTTTTGAGTATATCATAAATCGAAAGAAATGTTAAACTTGATTAACTGTCATTAAAGAAGTTCACAGTGGTATAACATGCTCCTGGATCATGTTACAAATCACCATGCGAATACGTGGATAGCTAAGGGGCAGGTCTGTAACTTGATCTGATAATAATGTATCAGGACTTTTATATTTATGACTTAATAGGTTTACAGGAATTCATTCTGACATTCACACATTCGAGAGCATATCTTATGGAATCACGAATCGTTTAGGTTGTTGTAATCGCAAAAGTATTAGCGGATAGTATCTGTCAACAGTGTCCAAGGTCCGCATTGAGGATTATTTTTTTCCTATCGAAACAGAGAACTCAGGCAAAGAAATAGTCCATTGTACTCCTTGAATGCAACTTATCAGTCTTTCAAAGAAAGATGAGTATCAGTACCCTTCACAAAAGGCAGACATTTACAGAGGTGGTCCCCCTAAATCACATCATCACTTTCACAGCAAACGAAGAAGGTCGTGCCACTTATGCCTAACACACTCTGGTGGTAAGCAAAAGGGTGGTGCCCATGACGACGCCAGTAATCAGTAATCAGTTTGCAGTTTTTATTACTGAGGGACAAGTTATTGCTGATCTCTTAGAGACTTTGGGAAGCATTAATTTGGTCTCCATACAACCTGGAGAGTCATTACAATCAGTTATGCTCATATCAAATCAAAACTGTCAATGGAAGTCCTAGCCGAGGGTTCTGAGAGACTCTCCTCTGGGCCATGCCAATTTCTTCGTTTCCCGTCATCACATTATGATCTGGGACTCACACAAGACTCAGTGAATTAAGCCTTCCTACTGCGTTTAGTGAAGACATCTTTTTTTCTTTAATTCGAGCACGCTCAAAGGGTTAAGGTACCCTTAAAATGCTTGCACACAGCGCCGGCGAAGGAAAGCTAGGGAGGAATGAAAGATGTACCGATGTACGTTCGTTTTGACTGTTTAAAGTTATAATGGTAAGGAAATAAAGAGCGCGGCAGGGCATTTCATAAATGAGATGTACGGCTTAGGAAGGAATCACGATGAGCATCCATAGCGAAACGGGTGTTACCGTTAAAGGTTTGAAGGGGCGGAATACTACTGGCAATTTTAATGGAGCACTGGTAGTGAAAATAGCTATAGAGCAAGATGAGACAGGAGACATTTCGTCGATGTTCAAGGTTGTCAATTGACTGTGTTATATTAGTCTTATCGGAAGGATTTGAATCCTATCTAACAGGCGCAGAGAGGTGTTAGGAGCACCTCACCATATATGGGCATTGTGCTCCAATTTCGGGCGGATAAATGCCTTTTATATTGAGGCCAGATCAGAGGGGGTTAAATATTTCTTATATCGCTTGAGGAAACCTAGACATTTCCCAGTATTTTTGGCGACATCGAATATGTGGTCATTCCAACATAGCTTGTCAGTGACACACATACCGAGAATGGAAAGTTTGTCCCTTTCAACGAAGCAAGTACAATTCATGGATGATGGCTACGTTTTTGGATTTCGCTTTAAAGACAGCAGACAGGATTGTGTTTCGGAAGCATTGAATTCCACTCTGTTGATTGTTCCCCAATTGGTGATGCAGTTGATATCGGAATTTAATGAGTTTAGCATACGTTGCCGTTCCTCGGGGGTCGGGGAATAAATATGAAAAGCAGAGAGTACCATCGTCAGCAATTGGATTAGAAGTAGCCAACAAAAGATCATTAATGAAGATTAAAAAGAGTGTCGGAGGCAGAACAGAGCCCTGAGGCACACCAGCATTTATTTTGTGAATATCTGACTTGAAACCATCCAAGACAACTTGAATTGAACGTTCCGAAAAATAATTTCTAATCCATTGAAGAAGAAAGTCGTCGATCCCAAAAGCACGCATTTTCGACAAAAGAGCCTGATGCCAAACTCACCAGATCAGTGAACGCTTTGTTTCCACTTTTCGGTGAGAATATGATTAAATAACCAGTGGACCTGTTGCTCCGAAATCCGTGCTGCCCGTTATTGAGAAGTTTTCGTGTTTCGAGATATTTCATGAGCTGACGGTTTATCAACGTTTCCATGATCTTGGAGAGAAGGGACGTAAGTGCAATGGATCTGTAGGAGTAGAAAGAAGAAGATCCGCCTTTTTTAGGGACGGGGTGGGCAAATGCTATTTCCTATCTTCTCGAAAAGAATTTTAAAAGTAGGATTGATGAAAAGGCTCACGCAGTTGTTTTGCCAGAGTGGTAAAACATCTCTTGAGAAGAAGAGCGACATGTATTCCCGAACTAGCTTAGAAGCCATGGGAGGGTTCAGCAGGGCTTTAAGCGCAGATTGGTTGTTTATACATATGAAAATGCTTCGTCCCCTCCACCGATTCTTCCAAATATATTTCGTTGCCATCAGGAGTGCCTATATCTCTGAAATAAGCCTTGAGGGACACCGGCACTTATTTTTTGAACATCAGACTTGAAACCGCACCGCACGCAACTTATAAAAGTTAGTTTTCAATTTATTGGCGAAGGGCTTTAATGAATTTTCAACAAGAAGGATGCCAAATTCTGTCAAACGTTTTAGGAGTATAAGGTGCAACATTCCTTCTAGCAGCCGATTGGTTGGAGACTTTGATGTCAATTTTCGATGAAACATGTTCTCATATGAAGATTTTATGGCCTGTTTCCCAGAAATTTCGTGCCCGAATAATCTTTTAGCATTTTAATGACATTGGCATAGAGGAATGGATTTGCAATATAAGAGTGTTGATGAACACTTCTACGGAACAAAAAAAAGGAAATATCATCTGGACAAGCAGGTTTATCAAGACCTTTGATTGGGACAAAAACAGCGAGAACCCATGATGATATGGCAGGGTAACCAGGCGGCTCTTACATATATCAGGAGAATCAGCAGTCAGAATAAACACACACATACACTTAAGGCCAAAAGTTGGAAGCCACCATAGACAACTGATTTCATTCATGCATGGAGATTGAATTTTATGAATTACATTAGGGTTTTTTACATAAATATTCCACCTGAACAATAACACCCAACACACTAAGATAATAAAAGTCGAACCTAACACCCACGTTTTCGAACAGTGGGTGTTTTGTTTACAAATGTGTGAAAACCCGCTTTTGTGGTTTATTGAGAAGTTTTTTAGGTTTCTCATAATTATTAAATTTTACGACTTTTGGTTGTTGATTCAGCTCTTGTTTATGACTCTTTACATAAAAAGCGTTGTCAAATCCCAAAATCTGTCGACCCTGATGGAAGGGTCTTTCAAAAAAAAAAACAAAAAAACATTTTGAAGTCATATGAGTTTATTTGAGATTATTCGCCTCTTGAGCACAGAATCGGGAAACGATCTGCAATAATCACCTTTGTTAAAGAATGCAAATGGTAGAGGGAAGTTGCTTTACAGTTGAAGGTATCAAGGTGGTGTCCTGAGGATAAACTAAGGTCAGGACCGCCGAGAGCTAAACTAAGACTAAACACGAGAATCGGCTAATAATCACAACCAGCAAACGAATTGGATAAAAAACAGCCCCCAGAAGACGGGTCGAAATAAATCAAACACGGAATAAACCCTTGACCTTGGAAACGATCATACGAAGATTAAGACACGCTGAAAATATTTGAGCCAGTTGCTGTTCGAAAACCCCCGTTGAGACCAAAAAACCAAGCAATAAAGGTTAGAATGAGTCAAAAACCATAAAGCCTGGACGGAAGAAGAGCTTTATGGAGCGATGAATCCAAATTCGAAGCATTTGGCACAAGACAGAGTGTTTTCGCTCAACTCAGCGTTGAACAAAAGATGATATCAGGCTGTGTGATTCCTACCGTCAAGCATGGAGGCGATTCTATTATGGTTTCCCCTCAAGTGGAGTGAGAGATCTTGTTCGAGTGGTGAATAAGGAAGCATACAGGGCAATATTGGAAGAAAACGCTGTGACCTCTGGACTAAAATTAATTGTTGAAGGATTCGTATTTCAGCAGGACAACGACAGGTGAAATGAAGAAATCTTAGAAGCCATCATATGGCTGGCACAGTCAACAGATTGAAAGCCGGGATCAATGCAGATAAATGTCTGCCAAACAGAATCTGCTTTGTGGAATATACTATTGGTCTGCTGGGGCAATATACTATAGGCAACATCTCAAAAACTGATAGATAGAATGCCAAAAGTTATGGAAAATAGAATATAAAGGGTCTTTCATTAAGCGCTTCCTATCTTTAAATTTAAATAAAACAAAGTGTGTGTAAGATATCATCGAAACTTTTTATTTGTTTAAAAGGCCTATCGATGCCATTATGTGTGGAATGTAACATTGTTCAAATGTCTGCCGTGGCTTCTCTGGGTGGCGTCCATCCTAAATGTCCAATTTTACATGACTCTGTCGCATAAATCAGGCTGAATTTGACCGATGGCGTGGGCTGGCGTGGGTTATGTTGGTTTTGAGGGTCGCTGTGGTTTGTGGCTTATTTGCATAGACCTGCGACTTCAGAAAACCCCACAGTCTAACGGGGTCAAATCGTACGATCTCGGCGGCCAGTTCACATCACCTCCACGTGAGATGATAATGCCTTCGAATCGTTCGTGTAGAATTTCCAACGCTGCGTGGGCTGTGTAGGATGCCGTCCTTTTGAAACCACATGTCGTTGGCATCCATATCAACCAATTCAGGCCAAAAGAAGTTGACAATCATCGACTTATAGATCTCGCCGTGGATGATAGTGGCCTGGCTAATGTCGTTCTCAAAGAAATATTGGCCGATGATCCCGCCAGCCCAAAATCCACACCAAACAGGAACCTTTTCAGAATGCATTGGACGCTCTTGGATTTCATGTGGATTCGTATCGTCCCAAATTCGACAATTTTGTTTGTTGATCATTCCAGACCATTCGTCGAGAAATGGGCCTCATCGCTGAAGATGATTTGTCGATGCAAATTAGGGTCAGTTTCCAACTGCTCCAGAGTCCATTCAGCGAACACACGTCGTTGTCCCAAGTCACGACGCAAAATTAGCCAAGTTGTGGTCTGCGAAAGGCCGAGTTCTTGTGAGGGACGTGAAATCGACTGCCTCGGATTCTCCTGCGCTACCTCACGGACAGCGGCGATGTTTTCGGCAGATCTTGCGTTTAGTCGACGTACGGGTGTTGGTTTATCATTTACAGAACCAGTGGACTCAAATTTATCCACCACACTGCGAATAGTCCTCTCGGTAGGACGATTATTGCGAATGTAAAATGGGCGAAGTTTTCAGCTGAAGAACTTTGTGCCTTGCGACGACTTAACAAATACTCAAACAGGCTTGACCACACAGGGCCATTGACCGTATAGTTAGGAATCGTCTACAAAGCAGCGGACTACCTCTAGATAACAATATTGTCAAGAAAAATCATGCTAATTTCCCCGTAGATGTATATAAAATCGCGCTCTATAGAGCCTAACACATTTAGTTAAGAAACCAAGGAGGAAGCATTTCGTAAGTTCCGGCCGGCCTGCTTGAAAATCGCATTCACACTAGAACAAACACCTTCTGTGTACTAGATAAATATCTTTATTAAGTGTAGAAGTAAATGTGTCCTAAGAATTTGGCAGCTATCACAGGACGTGCAGTGCCACAAAAAATTTAAGCCTGAATCCCTAAGATATGTCTTCATTAAAGCTGAGACATATTCACCCTACCAGAATTCCCCCATCTCAAAATCCCATTTTCCTGAATGTTCAGTGTTTATCGGACAATGTAGGATAATGTTCCATATCTTACCCCTGGTTTCGACAGTTCATATCTCTTCATACACCCCCGCCAAAAGAGTGTACTTAAAGTTGTTAAGACTTTAAGGGCGATCATATAACACATCACACAAATTTCTCCCTTCCACGTATACAGATACGTGTATGGTACGAGTATATGTAAATATGAATTTATCTATATCTGTGTCATATTGTGTTTTCAAATGACTACGACAAAAAGCACATGGAAACCACAAAGAGCTTACTCTATTAATATTATCATCACCACCCCATTTAATGTCGTTACTGTTTGGCAGAACCCACCGTGAAGCCACCACCGGCATAAAGAAAGCATAAAGGACGATGTACGAGTAAAAATAACAAAAAAGAAAAAAAAAAGGAAAATAAAAGGAATTTTCCCATTCCCGTCATCGTAGTAAAGTAGAGTAGAGGGTGCCAACGCTAAGCAAAAGTTTTTTTTTTTTTCAGTTTTTTTCTTTCTTCAAAACAACAGGGAAGAAGGAAGACATCGAAAAATTACCCAGCGAGGGGTGACAATTTACTTGAGAAACCCAAGGGTGGAAGGACTTTGCTCGTCATATTTGGACTACTTTGTCATTCACATATGCACATCACACGGCTAATTGATTTAGATTGTTGTTAAGGACTCAATATTTCATTGTCGAATGATGCAGAGGCGCTGGTAGAAAAGTGCATGGAACTACGAATGAAATGAGGTGTGGTTAATCTGGGGTAACAAGTGGTTTGGCTGGAAAGATCGATTCGTACATCAAATGAAACATGAAGCAGCCATTATAGAAGCTACTCGTAAATTGGAAAGAGGAGTTGAGGAAATTCCTTTAAAATAAGGAGAGAGAAGCCACGCTCATATTATTTCTAACCCAAACATATTGGCAATAACATTTATTTTGATTTAAAAACAGACTCCTTGTCCAACTTCCGATACGTTAGGTTTACATTCGGTATTCAGTTTAGTTGAAAAATCGCCAGCACGCAACGAATACTCAAAGGATATCAAATCGCTTTCAATAATGTGACAACGAGTAAAAAGCTGACAACAGCCTGCGAATGTAGATAGAAAATATGCTCAAAAATAATCAGATCCTAGCCTAACTTAGGGGCTCTCAAGCCAAAAGTTCAGTGTGCAAAATACATTCCATGGAGGAGTTCTCTCACCACTGCTTCCGATCAACATCCTGGGTAACAAAGAGTGTCTATGCGACTGATATATACTGCGATTGGTATTTTGAGTAAGTTTCCCAATAGTATAAGAATCGAATGGGATCCGCTCCGATAAGTTACCATAGTAAGTGTTTTCCGCAAAATGATATAAAATTCCACTTAAACTTGGTAACAGAATTTTGGTGGGGGCTAACGCCCACATTTATTTGGCTTAATTCAAGCTTAAAAACCTAGGACTTAAGAACTAAAATACAAAATATTTAATTAGGGTTCCAAAGCTAGGGATGGTGAAGGAGATCGAATTTGAGGGAAAGTGTGCTGCGATTAAAATCGAAAACGAAAAGGTTGGAGTTACATTACGCAGCATACGGGATATTGGATCGTTAGAGCCACATGTGGTGCGGTCGGTTGGTAGGCAACGTAGATTTCGAGGGTTAGTGTTAAAGAAAATGGAGTTGTAAAGAGACATGCAATCGACGGAGCCTGAGAGGAGTCGGTGAATGAAAAGAATGTCTGCTGCGTCCCTTCGTTCCTCAAGGGTATTTAGGTTAATGAGTTTGAGACGGTCTCGATAGGGAGGTAAGATTAGAGGATCGTTCGAAGGTAGACCTCGAAGAGCAAATCGAAGAAAACGACGCTGGATCCTCTCAATTCGGGTTACATAAACTCGTTGAAAGGGACACCATGCTTGGATAGCGTACTTGAGAAGGGGGCGAACGTAAGTGATGTATACTGATCTGGTTACTTACGGGTTACAGAATTCCTTGGACCATCTTTTAACGAACCCAAGCGATTAGTTTGCTTTAGTAATTATCTCATCGATATGCGAGCAGATATTGAGCTCCCTGTCGCATAATATAGGTTGGCCGTGGAGAACATAAGTTCTGGGAGTAGACTTGTTGCACTTACGTGAAAAAGTAATCGATTGACACTTGGTGACATTGAGTTCTAAGCAGTTCTTGATGCACTAGGTGGAAAAACTATTTAGATCTATTTGAACGAGGCTGGAGTCGTATTGTGAGGAAGTGGGTTTAAAAAATTTGGTATAGTCAGCATACAGAGAAAGTGCTGAGTGGTGAATGATCATTTCAAGATCGTTAATAGTTAGGATGAAGAGAAGTGGGCCTAAGTGACTGCCTTGAGGAAAACCTCAAGTGGCCAAGAAAGGGGACGATAAGACAGACCTGAAACGAACACTATAAAAACGATTATCCAGGTAATAAGATATCCATTTAATGGGTCCAAAGCCCAGGACGGACAATTTGAACAGGATTACTTTATGAGAAAGCCTTACTAAAATTAGTTGTTATAATGTCAACTTCTTTACCACTTTCTAAGGCTGATAGAACAGAGGACACGAACTCGACGAGATTAGTGGTAATTGATCTACATTTTAGAAAGCCGTGTTGATTAGGGGAAATAAGGGATTTACACTGGAAGTTTAAGGCTTCGTACAAAATGCTTTCGAGGAGTTTAGGTATATGTGAGAGTTTAGCTATGGGGCGGTAATTAGTGACAATGCTCTTTAATCCGTTTCTGTGTATCGGTGTTATGAAAGAAGACTTCCATATCTGAGGAAATTCACCTTGAAAGAGCGATAATCGGAAGAGATTTGCAAGGGCAATACTTTTTAAGAAATATGGATGGAAGACCATCTGGGCCGGGTAAGTATTCATCGTTAAGTTGTTGTAATTTGTTTTCTATTTCTGTATGGACAAAACTTTGGGAAATAGAGGGGCCAATGGGGAAGTTAAGTAGGTATTTGAAATAAGAGGGATCCGGTACGAAGGAATTATCGGCAAAAGATTGCTTAAAAAATGTAGCAAAATAGTTGGCAAAATAGAATACGGATCGGTTGATGATATGTTTTCGTATGAGTGGGATGGAGGTAAACCGTCTGATTTTTTTTTGTAGTTAACGAATTGGTAGAAGGACTTACGATCGTTTATAAGCCTTAATTGCGCACTATCAAGGTTTCGCGGGTTTCGGTATGACCCGAGATAGTTTGAATAGTCAGCAAAAGGGTTGGATCGGAGGAAAACTGCCCATAATTGGTTTCTATTGTTACGTAAAAAGCGAGGTTTACGATTGTACCACGGGGGGCTCGTAGAAAGGGTCTTATTGCGCGAAAAGGGGACATAGAGAGAAATAGATTTGAATAATTCTCTGTAGAAATTAGAGAGAGCACTTTTAAGGGTCATATTGGCGAAATCAAAAGAACATTTACTAAGATAAGCGTTAATTTTGCGGAAATTCGCTTTATGAAAGTCGTAAGAAGAGGCAGCTTCAGAATGCTGAAATTCGCAGCCAATTTAGGTGGAGACTAAATATTCAGTACCGTATAGCAAATGCGGCCATTGCCATCAAGTTAGGTAGGTAGGTAAAAGACGCTGTTGGAAAGACCAACCATCTTAGGCCAACTGGCCCGTTGTGATGCCACGTGGATCTATAATCATCTTACTCGTGGAACTTATTTGAGCTCATGACGAATCGTAGAAGACTGCTAATATCTATACTCTTTAGATCGTTTAAGTCAAGCTCCTAAGTAAACTTTTATTCTTCTCTGGGCGAGAGCTGGAGACATGTACAGAGTAGGAGGAGGATTGTCTTCTCTTCCTCCTCGTCCTTGCAGCTTCTAAAGAAATCGTTTGTAAAAGCGCCAGGCCTTGCTTACCTATAAGGCAGTGTCCAGTGATAACACCTATCATGATGCTAAGATGTTTCCTATTTAGAAGGATCAGACTCTCAGAGTGATTCGGATCTAGCTTTGGCCAGATCTCTTTAGTCGCTAGACATGTTGGTGCAACAGTACACCTAAGGTCTGTTCCTCTATTGGCATCCAGCTTTAGTATTAATTTGCATGTAGCGATTGGTGTACTGATACTACCCCTTTTCCGGTAGAATAGGTAGAGTGGTTCCAATTTTGGCGAGTTCGCCGGCCCTACAATTGGAATATCTCAGTGGGCCGGTACCCAACAAACGTGAAGGTTGAACTGCTCCGCAATCTCCGTAAGAGATGAACGGCATTCAAGGGCGGTTTTAGAATTTAATGAGACTGAGTCCAGGGACTCCGCGAGACTATTCGAAAAGATGCGGATATCCTTTGCAAATATTACGTTTTTCCTCAGCCAGGACAGAGCTTCTTTAATCGGCAAATTTTCTGCTTGGAACACGCTACAGTGATTTGGAAGACAGAAAAAGAGGCTTAGATTTAGCTGGTCTGAGAAAACACCACCACCAACCCCGCTATCGGTTATAGATCCATCTATGTAAAAGTGGGTTGACTTGCCACCTAACATACATACACATGTACGAAAGCCATAAGTGTGCGATGGGGTCTTTAACCAAAAATAGCGCACTGGCTGTCAGGCCCATTTTGCTGTACAGAATAGTGGCTTGGTGTGAGATGAAACGTAATATAAAGTGTGTAGAGTTCATCAAAATATCAACCAGCTTGGAATAAAGTCGATGTTTGACGCATTTCTTTCGTCCTAATGGTTGGATACCATTGTTGTTAATAATGACATTTAACGATTGCATGACATTCAGGAGATGGTTACCTTTCACATTACTTGATTCGTAACAACGATAAGTCCCCTGTTTATGGCATCATGGTGATTAGTGAGTTCTGCTAATGAATGGTTAAGAAAAAAGTAGACGGAGCTATTCTCCGTTGATTTGAAATCTTATGAATGCAATTATCACCTTTTAGATCGAAGGCATGCATCTGGATAGAAACATTATTTTCAATTTGAATCATTCAAACTGTCGTTAACAACAGAGGAGGCCATATACTACTATGACGCAGATATCGACGTCAACTGTGATATACAATATGATGATTGTTACAGAGAAAAGAAATATCGCCTATTCGGATGCGGGTTTTCCATATGCAGCAGACTTAGGCAAGAAGTTTTCAGCTTAAGACGCGTGAGCTAGCGTCTTATGACAGTCCACATTAGGGGTAAACTCACTAACATAAGGGTAATATGCGCGTATGCTCCTACAGAAGACAACGACGCCGCCACCAAAGAATGTTAGCAACATAGCCTACACGGCCCCACGTCTGGCTATGCACTTAGGCTATTGACTTTGCGGCGGGACTAAATATCACTATACATGCACACGGTTTCCTCATCATGTCAGACGTGCCTCCAGTATTGTGTGGGTACGAACCTTCCGAGAAGCCAACATTGACTCGGATCACCGCTTTATTGCAGGCAGGTACGAATGTAGATTTCCCCAGCGCCACAACAAAGAAGAACTACTGTGACAAAATATAACGTAGAAAACCTGCAATCGCAATATTTACCGAACGAGTGTCTCGAAATCTCTCAACAACTCCTTTGCCACCAGCATCAAGTACCGAAGAGCAGCGGCAACGCTGTCACCGTGCCATCCGAGATGCCGCAAGAGATATTTCGGGTTTCGCCTATTTATCACCACGAAATTCCTGGTTTGATGAAGAATGTCAGCAAGCGCATGCAGCTAAACAAGAAGCGAACAAAATAGTGCTGCTCCGAAGAACGAGAGCAGTTGTAGGCTCTATGAGCAAAAGAGCTTGGAAGAGGAGCAGTTTCTCCAGACGAAGAAAAAGAGCAAGAGAAGCGCGTAATCGAGGATATTGAGAGCTTCTAGTCGAGATTTACAGAAACCCGTAGAGATGAAGAAGGAAACCTTGTAGAGTCCCAGTCGGTGCTGAGAATTTATAAAAATTTCTTCTGCAGACTATGTAATGACGATGAATACCAACTTCCACTGTCAGGCAAAATAGACCCTTGAACTTAGACGATGATAGCTAAAACTTCCGCCCTCCTGACCAAAACGCTAAGCTTACGAGTAAATCCAACAAAACTGCTGGAGGTGACTTTGTGGAGAACATCTACCAACTCATTTCTCTGACCTGGTCAGAAGAGTGTATACATGATGAATGGAATGCCCGATCTACGGAAAAGGAGACCACTCCAACTACGCCAACTATACAGGCATAAGTCTCCTCAACATCGCATACAAGATCTTTTCTCCTCCCATATTGTGTGAACGTCCGAAACCCTTCGTCAGTAAACTTATTGACTCCTATCAGTATGGCTATAGGCCACGAAAGTCTGCAATCGACCAAATCTTCACACTGCTGCAGATACTGGAAAAACTCAAGAAGTCCAAATCGGTAAACACCATCTTTTCATCCATGTTAAGGCCGTATATAACAGCATTTATAGCGACGAGCTACATACTAGAGTCATATCTGGTTGTGGCGTCGTAGGGAAACTCGTCCCACTGGGCAGAGTGAAGTCAAGGTCGGCAACGAATTAACAAAGATTTTTGGTGTCAAAAAAGGTTTCAGCCTAGTGACGCGCTGTCATGTGATTTCTTAAGCATCACACTTGACAGAGACCCTCAAGTGAATACAGTCACAATCTTTCAAAAGTCTGTGCAACTACTAGAGTACGCCGATGATATGGGCATAATTGGGAGAGCTCAGCGAGCTATTACCGGTGCGTTCGCTAGTATTGCCGAAATGGGCTTAGCGGCAAAACCAGGTATATGCTGTCAACGAGAAGGGACACAGAACACCAACGAATTTGACGGAAGGTCGCAGTCTAGAGCTATAATTTCGATGTAGAAAGGGATTTTCTCCACCTTGGCTCTGCTATGAATTCCGCCAACAACACCTTAGCGGAAATAAAACGAAAAATCACTCTTGCCAATCGCTGTTTCTTTGGGCTAAAAAGGTAGTAAGGTCCTATCCCGAAAGAGGAGACACTATAGAATACCTCGGTCATTCCAGTTCTACTTTATGGGGCAGAAATATGGATGGAAGTGGTGTAGTGGTACTAGCAATCGCTTCTCACTCGGAGGGTCAAGGTTCGAATCCTAGCCACAACAAGTTTTCATTTGTGTAATTGAAACTCAGTCAGAAAAATCTGCGTATGAAGGCATAACACTGACATGTAGATTTGGCTGTTGTAGGGTTTTCAAACACAAAAACAACCGTTAAAATTCACAACCTCACCATTCCGAGTGAAGAAAAATCTCTCCGTCCTATTCGGACTCCCACCCATGGAGAGTTAATATCGAAACCAAGCACACCTGAGTTTCAAACCACTACATCACAAACTTTCCTTTCTCCTTCTTCTATCTTTCCGCCCGCGCCCTGGCAACAGTATAATGGTATTCATAACCCCTTAGGCGCGCGTAAATTATAAAAAAAAAAAAAAACAAATGGACCTTATGGGAAGCGTATGAAGATATCCTCAGTCGTTTCGAAAGAAAAATCGTTGGAAATATATTCGGTCACGTTTGCGTTGAAGGGCTTCGGAAGAGAAGATTCAACGACAACATACACTGACGTCGATCTAGACACAAAACTGTGCATCAGTCGCCTGAAATGGCTAGGACATATAGAGCGAATGGACACCAATTCTTCGGCCCGCAGGGACTTCGAATCTATCCCAGAGGGTCATCGCAATGGGAGAAGATCTAAGTAAAAGGCGACCTCGGCCTACGGGTAATGTGCAAATGGAGGCAGTTAGTTAAGAATCAGGCTAACTGGAAAGGCTTATTAGTTGAGGCTCAGTTCACCCCGAACTGTAGCACCACCTACAGTACAATAAGTCTGTTTTCTCGCTTTTGGAGTTTTCTTTCTTAGAGATAAATTTTCCTTTGACATCCAATTTTCACCTACGAGAACTGTAGGCCTGAATGATTCCAGTTCTGGCTCCATATAAAGCTTGTGTGCAGGAAAAGCCATTATTAAATCTATTTTTGCTGGTGGACGCCGATGTTTTAGGCTCATGGACTGTGATTACTGCTCTATCGTCCATCGTGCGAAGGGAATTCTACATATTACAAATGTTCAACGCAATAAACACATAATGAACTGCGGCCTTGAGATTTTCATGGGATTCAGTTGTGAAAGTTCTACGAGTATCAATCTATTTCTACCTACCATACACTTTCGTTTCCTTTTTAGCTGACTTTAAGACGCTGTCCCTTTAGAACGTGTTTCATTTGAAGGCCGTTTATTCTACTTGATGTTCTAATATAAGACTTTGGAAGACGAATTTTAATCCATCGCCTGACTTATTTGACGGGATTTCAACTTAACAGGCTAAACTTTTCCAACGTTTTGAAAAGCGAACAAAAGATATCATTAGATTTGAAGGATTTGAAGATACAGAGCTAATCTCGGGTTAAGGTCTAAGCAGGATTTTGGTTGGAGCTGCGGTCGCAATCGAGAAGACAATGAATGAATTGAGATCTAAGCACATGTATTCGGTTAGTGATGGTTTCAAAGTCTCACTTGGGTCCGTTTTGAAACTTAAGAATTGTTGAATCAGTAACGACAAAGGAGCCCCAGGGAACATGCATATGCTAGCAGTTTGACAAATTTTCAAAAGACTGCTCCTCTTGCATTTAGCCATCAACTTGAAGAAGTGTTACGACAATGCATCGGCTTGTCTTCAACTATTTCTTACCATTAAAGTAGAGGAACAGACAAGTGACCTTACTGGTCTTCATTTTACCAAAATTTGACATTTATTTGTACAGCTCCTCCTGCAGACGAGTGAATTGAAAGTCAATCACGAGACTTTGGATATGGATTTCCAACTGGTGAGTATGTTACAAATTCCCGCAGTGTACTGATTAGGTATGATAGTTGGCTAACAACGATCTAAAATGCTGCACTACCATTCAGGAAGTTGCCGAAGAAACTCTAGACCACCAGCCACCGTTATGTATCGCAGGAGTAATATCAAGATGCGACAAAAAGCAAAAGCCTGGCTATAATCTACAGACCAGGAACTCAGGCCTTTCGAAATACTGAGGGTAATCTTGTCACCAACCCGCAGGCAATTGTGGATGTATTTAAGCAGCATTTCCAGCAGCGGCTCGATGGGCATGACCAATAGAGAGTGATAGAGTGTGAAGAGAACTCAACACCAGTCGATGAAGTAGTTCTCCCACCGAGTTTAGAAGAAGTCAGTACAGCCATTAAAAAGCTGAAGAACAATAAGGCCGCGGGCTCGTATGAATTGCCGTCAGAGCTATTCAAAGCTAGTGGCGATCTTTTGATAAGGGGCATACACCAGATCATCTGAAAAGTATGGGAGGACGAAAGCATGCCCGACGACTGGACTATCAGCTCTATCTGCCCCATCTTCAAGAAAGGCGATCCTATGTCTTGTGAGAACTAATGAGGCATATCCCTGCTTAACGTGGCCTACAAGACCCTATTCAGCGTACTGTGTGAATGATTGCCGACACTCATCTGCATCTACTAGTATGGCTTCGGGTCCAGCAAATCGACGATAGACCAAATCTTCAAACTGCAGCAAACCCTGGAAAAGACAAACGAACGAGTTACAAGACGATACTCACCATCTTTTCATCGAATTCAAAGCCGCATACGACAGCATTCATCGCACTGAATTGTGTAATGCGATGGCCGAATTCGGGATCCGGAGAAAATTCGCAATGCACGGTGCAGCTTGGAAATAAAACCTCCGAATTATTCCAAACATGCACCGGAGACGCGTTGTTGTGTGATTTCTTTAGTCTTGTGCTAGAGCAGATAGTGTGAAAGGCCGGCATAAACTGAGAAGTCACTATATTTAACAAATCCATCCAGCTACATGGCTATGCAGACGATTATCGCCCGTTTCAAGCGTACCATTATTGAGGCTTTTACTGCTATAGAAGAACAAACCAAACGACTTGGGCTCATGATGAATGAGGATAAAATAAAGTACATGCTGTCTACAGGACAGAACCTAACAATCGGAAGCTGTAATTTTGAGGTAGTGAAAGAGTTTATCTACATCCACAAATGACACCCTGGTGGATATTCGATGAAGAATAACCTTTAGCAACTGCTGCTAGTTCAGTTTGTCCACACGAATAAGGTTCAAACTCCTAACTCGTAGGTCCAAAATCATGCTCTACAAAACCTTGATCTTGCTAATCTTACTTTATGGGGTTGAATCTTGAAGGATAAGCAAGACAGCGGAGTGTATTTTAGGATCCTTCGAAAGAAAAATTCTATGTCGAATATTTGGCCCTCTCTGCGAGGAGGGCGAATGGAGGAGAAATTATAACCGCGAACTCTACGAGCTGTATAAAGACGTGAATGTAGTCCGGAAGGCAAAAGTCCGTTGACTGCACTGGTTCGGTCACATCGAGCGAATGGGCGAGAATGCTCCAGCTAAGAGAATCTTCGAATCTCAGGTATCTGGTTCACTAAGAAAATGAAGACCGAACCTCCGGTTTAAAGATGAAGTAATCGCGGACGCCAGAAGCCTTGGTCTAGTAAACTGGAAGTAACGTGCCAGGGACCGTGAAGAATGGAAAGCGGCATTATCTCAGGCTCAGACCCTCCAAGGGTCGCTGGCCGGATAAGTAAGTAAGTTGGGTAGAGTCTTAAAGATTGAGAGCATTGGAGCAGCCTAGTAACTGGACATAGTTTAATCTCTATGTCATGGAATCTGGCTTAATAAGATGATTTTGGCTATGGAGACTCTCGGAGATTGTCTAGCAATGTATTCAATTTGAATCTTCAAAAAATTTCTTGGTTTTGCCTGTCTTTAACAAACATATCGGTTTCCAGAGCTGCAGTGGTATAAGGTTCTATTTAAAGCTGTTTCCTGAAAACTCTTCAGTGCACGCAGAGAATGTTGCTATACTGAGCATTTTTAGGTCCCTTTGGCGATTAAATTTTCTTAATCGTAACAAACTCAAGAATTAACTCTGATTGAAGCAATTTAAAAAAGTTGTTCCTACTTTCTGTAGAAGTATCCATTTTTACCTTGTTTTCCCGGAACCATTCTAAGAATTCTCCAAGCACTCGCCCTCGCAAAAGCCAATTTTCCTCCTGCACTTTCTTTTTTGTTTTTCCCATCCTACTAAAAGGTCTATATATAGGCACACTTGAACATATGAAAACATGTTTAAATATATATGCACATATGTATACGTTTCCTCCTCGAAATTATCATAAATATTTCGCCTTTTATGCGAAAAACTTATTGCTGTACATGTTCACAACATTTGTACATTTTCATAATTAAAATTGAAAAAGAAGAGAGAAAATAAATCCGAAAATATAAGGAAAAAGGAAAACGGGAAAATATCTGACTCCCGGCAAAATAACATCGTTTCAATGCTAACCAAGGCTTCCAAGTCTAACATATATGAATGGGACTACAACAAGGCACACATAAAGCTGTGAGTTAAATCATTTAAAAGCCCAACACAGCATACTTGTCAGAGAACCAACCAACTAACACACAATCGTCCTGGCAGTGTCCTTCTTTAGTTGTAAATTACTTTAGCTCACGAAGTCAGAGATAAAAAGCGAAAAAACAAAAAAAAAAAACAAAAAAAATTTAAAATAAAAGGCGAAGTGAAATGAAAATTATGATAGAGGACGCCAGCCAGAGCGGCCCCCCTCAAACAAGCTCAATTTACGTCCCACCAGTCGACCGTACACGGATTTACATTTTTTTTGTTTGACTTTGGCTTTGATTCTCTGATTCCAGAATAAAAGACTCGTAGGATAGATGGCAAGGACACGGATGTGTTAGACATGGAGAAACCCATCCATGGACTTCACGTCATATTATGATCCACTTGTGTAAAACGCTCTTCGAATTAAGGGTGGAACCACATCGCATAAATTTAACACACGCGTACATTACGACAGACCTAAGCTCGTACATAGGCACTAATATGTATGACGTGTGTGCCGTGCTTACTAATTCTAATTACACTTGCGTAGGCTGTAAGCTATCGCGTTATGAGCACTGATGAGGTCGTAAAAGCAAAAACGAAAAACGAAAAAGTTTAAAATTCATAATTTACTTGCACTGTATGAGGACTTGTGCGTCGTACAAAGGACTGTATGAGGGAAATTTAAATAACGGTAGCTAATTTACAATAACTCAGGTGGAAGTAGATTGAGTGCTTTAATTTTTCAACTTTGTCAACTAACAAGCACATTAGACCTTTCTAGGGATTTGTTGGCATCACTAAAGACCAAAACAATTCGGAATACTTAATGTCAACTATATATTGTACATACATACATACATATGTTATTGTCAAAAATGCCAACTTATTTTCAGGGCCAAAATGGCTGACAACGTGGCTAACCATGATACAATAGTTTTAGGCTTTGTAGAATCAGAATTTCTCGAAGGATACTGGTCTCACTAAATATCTCCGTGGCAGCCGAAAATCCTGCATAGCACTACTAAGTCCCACCCAACGCCGTTGCACCATCTCGGAATTTTTTCAAAAGTAGCAAAGTTGGAGAATAACATAAATAGCAAGTTTGCTGAGCCGTTAACCAGGAAAAGGTGCGTTTTGTCTGTGGCAAAGCGATCAGCAATTGTATGAAGATTGAGCCGACAGAAACGCGTACAGCTGCGTTGAATATTGACTAATAATTTGTTGGTGATTTCGGATTGATCTAGAATGCCAGGATACCTATGCGTTAAGATCCTTATCAGCTCTTGGGACGAAGTAACGAACAAATTGACTGTTTGTATTTTTTTGGTTTATCGATTTTGATGAGTCGTGGATTCAGAGTGGATACAAAAATTGTATGCAAACTACGAAGTTAATGCTTGTCTACATATATCCACGTCCATAAATACAGACCAGCTGCTTTGGCACTTAATGAAACCGAACCATGGCCAGATACCCAGGAGCACTCTGATCGGAAACTACTTAGATGCAAACCAATACAAAATTCCACTTCATGTGGTCGAAATTGCATCTCCGTAAGCAAGTTATCCATTTTGTTTTATTCAGAGAAGCCCTAAACTGGACAGAAATGCGCTGTCTGAGTCCATTCTAAGCATTGAATGCCTACATCCTCGTCAATCGTTATTGTGGGGATTCAAAGTTCCGAAAACTCTTGAAGGACGGCATGTCTTAACATCTTTGCTGCTGAGAACAACTTAACCAAGTTTCTCAAGTTGTTAAGAACAAAAGTCCAGACGAAAACCTGAATTAAACACAACCAGGACTTGTTTTAAATTAATTATCCTGATATGCTCACCATTGATGTGCTCTTTTCTCTAAGCTCGTAGGATGACTGTGTCACATCAGCTATTGTATGTATTTTCTCACCCACAGCTAGAAAACCGATTCCTAAAGGAACCATATGGCAATATGAGAAGGCAAATTGGAACCGAACGAACACCTTCTTTAGGAAATTTAACTAGCAGTTGTGTTTGATATGATCACAACCATTGTTCTCTATGCAATTAGATCTTTTGGCCCTAATCGGAAAACGGTATCAAACCAAAAGAACAGAAGTGATATGACTGGTACTGCGAAGATGCGGTCAGGGTTAAAGAACCATTTTTTCGGTTTCACAAGGTCAATCCTATAGAGAACACACCGAAACAAATTTAAATGAACTGGGAATGACTGTACCGCCATTCTTAAACAAGCGCAGTTTTAGTACGACCAACTGCAGGGTCCGAAGCGGAAATTGTTTTTAGTTCGTCGAAAACATAGAAAATTCTGCCACATTCTCCAACCCAATGCTCATTTATAGTATCATTCCGGCTGCCACCTCTTTGGACAAGTTCAATCTGCTTGCTAAGCCCTTCGCAGCCGGGACAATGTTTCCATGTACCTGCTATCACTTGATCACGTCGGATCTTCGATTAAAACAGTCTTGAATACTTCCACACTCTTGTATGTAGTATCAAGAATACTTAAAGGTCGCAATCTACTTGTACAAAAATTCACTGTTCCAGATGGTATATCTCCCGTTCTTTTAAAGTGGTGTTTTAATATGCTGGCCAACCCACTGCGTAAACATTTTCTTCAATTCAAGTCCTTAAGTCTTTTTTCGGGCATTTCTCCAGCCCGTCACCGAAAGAGGTGATTCTTGTTCCTCCTCCTCCTATAAACCCATTGAACTAATGTCCCTTTTTTCCAGTCATGGATGCGCTGATAAGCCCACAGCTTATAAAATATCTAGAGACATGAAAATCTCCCAATGGCCGGTTATAGCAACTGTTGATTTGTTGAATTTCAATTGTTTTGGGAGTTTTCCAGTCTGATATCGACAAAATAAATGTAAGTATGCCGCAGAGTTCCACTCTGTTTCTGACACTATTTCGTTAATTATCGTCGCTTTAAGGGGTTAGGCTATTCTAGAGGCGGTAAAAATAGGCTTTTTTGTGATTTCTTTTTTTTTTAAGAAAAATATAAAATATTGTAAATCAAGTTTAGCAAGGTAGCGGTTTATTGTAAATATGTTTAACTGTATAACGTAATTTTTATAGAATAATTTATTTAAATATGACGGCTGTGCTGCGTTTCTCAGATGGCCTCTCTTTCTTGAAAGTTACCAACAGCTCCTGTAAATTTTGAATTATGGTGAGTCACTAAATTTTTTTTTATTGTTCATGACAGCAGGTAGAGAAATACGTAGGATTTTTTTGATGTGTTGATTTTTGTCCGAATGGTGCACTCCCAAAATCAAACTTGCAAAATTCGGAGAAAAATCGCCAGAAAATTGTTAGTAACAAATGAACTATGCCATATAACGTACTTATTTAGACAATATATTTTTAAAGAACTAGTTAAAATTTGAAGTGAATTGGTTGAAAATTGTTCAAGCTATGGATTCGGCCAACTTGGCAAATGTAAATAAACGCGTTTAAAATTTTAAGTCATAGAAAGTCTTGAAAAATTTTGCAATACCTTTAATCAGCGATGGCTATACTACATAATTGGCCTTCTAGATTAGTGTCCTGCTCTTCCATTCCCTTTTGATTGAATTGTAATGCCATCCTCCACTCTTTTGTAGCTTCAGACAGCGATCTTTGTGCAAGCCTTATGTGCTCTTTATCAATCTCCAAGCACATTTCGTAGGGTCCGATTTCTAAATCCATTGCTTTCATTATGTGCAAAATTGAAACAAGACCGTCATTGTACACGCAAACTGCAATATCCATAGCTACACAGTCCACACAGTCGAATTAAAACTTTCATTACAGTTTTGAGTATAACCGCCGATGCATCGAATAAGAAGATAGTCTCTGGTTGATTCTTCGTAGACTGGCTTGATAGGTTCATACAATTCAATTGGAAGAGCTGGCTTATGATTGTACTCAGTCAAACTATTTGTAGCTCTAGTCTTTTGCCATTAGCACCATTAATCTTCTCCGATCGGACATTTATAGTCTTGCGGTTTTGCATCAGCAGATAATTTATGATCGAGTGTAGCCCATATACTGTTTCTCATGTTTTTAACTGAATCACAGTTTCTACGAATGGCTAACCCATAGTAAATAGAGAGTTCGTCTATTATTGTATTGGGTCTACAAGTAAGTTTCCAGCGTCTGTCAGAGATGGCGCCACCAGTGGATCCCGGGCAGAAATGTCAGACCCCATGTGTTTTATTTGTAGGTTTTGTATCTGTCAACAACTTTGCAGCGTTATATTTGAGCAGTTCTATCAGTGTCGTACATTTTATCGAGCAAAATCATGGCAAGTTTCCAGGCAAATAAACGTCATTTGCGGGAAGCGCTGCTTTTATTCTTTAATATGAAGAAAAGTGCGGCCGAGGCCTATCGTTTGCTTTCGAAAACTTATGGGGCGGAATGTATTGGTGAATCGACGTGCCGCGAGTGGTTCAAACGGTTAAAAAGTGGTGATTTTGGAGTTGAAGACAAAGATCGCCCCGGAAAGCCGAAAAGTTGTGAAGACGAGGAATTGGACGCTTTACTGGATGAGGATCCGTGTCAGATTCAAGAAGAACTTGCTGCATCATTGGGCGTCACGCAACAAGCCGTTTCCCTGCGCCTAAAAGCACTGGGATTCATTCAAAATTTTGGAAACTGGGTGCCGTACGAATTGAAGCCAAGAGACGTCGAACGGCGATTTTGCATGTCCGAAATGTTACTGCAGCGGTATAAAAATAAATCATTTTTGCATCGTATTGTCACTGGTGATGAGAAATGGATTTATTATGACAATCCTAAACGCAGAAAATCGTATACAAAGCCCGGCGAGCCCGCCCAATCGACGCCGAAACGAAATATTCACGTGAATAAGGTCATGCATATGGTGGGATCAAAAGGGTGTCGTATACTACAAACTGCTTCCGAGTGGTGAAACCATCAAAGGACCATTATATCGAACCCAACTAATTCATTTTAAGCGGGCACTAAAAGAAAAACGGCCAGAATATGAGACCAAGCATGAGTCCGTCATTTTTCATCACGACAACGCTCGGCCACATGTTGCGGTTTCGGTGAAAAACTATTTGGAAAATAGTGGATGGGAAATTCTGCCTCACCCGCCTTACAGTCCAGACTTGGCACCTTCTGACTACCACTTGTTTCGTTCGATGCAGAACGCTGTTACGGGAATACGCTTCAGCTCAGTAGAGGAAATCAAAAATTGGCTCGATACGTTCTTGGGCTCGAAAGACGAGAAATTTTTTTGGTCCGAAATTCATAAATTGCCAGAAAGATGGGGGAAAGTTGTAGCTTCCGATGGACGATACTTTGAATAAAGCATTGTAACTATGTTTTCATAATAAAACTTCAAATTTTGGGAAAAAACGCTGGAAACTTACTTGTAGACCCAATAGTTTTCCCGTCAATTTGCCCCTTCCACCGAGACCTTTTGTATTATTTTTCAAATTACCCATTTCATTTTGAACGTGATCTATACACTCGTTCTTGAGTATTGTGACATTCTCATAGAGCTTAGCATCAGTAATGCCATTAAAAGCCTAAGAATCACCGTCACCAATATAATGGGTGTACAATATTTTACCTGGTGCAAAGTTTCGGATCGCTTAAACATCTCAACAACTTCATCGACCTCCGTTTTTTCCGCTGATCCATCGTGATTCACATCGCACTTATCTTTATGATTCTGTGCCCATTCCGTATGTTCTTCGGTATCTTCTTTATTCTTCCTGTACTCATACGCCTTACAGTATTTTGATTTCACTGCGCAGTCTATAATTTTTGCACTGTAATTCCCAATAAGAGTCACTAAGCCAAACAAGGACGTAAACCCAGGTTTTCTCCTCGAATCATCGCCTGATACCATAATCCCATTTTCTCCTTTTTCAATAGAAATAGTTATCTCATCTTTCGTTGCCTTCATCATACTGTTTTTGAAAACTAGTTTAGTTGCAGTTGAAATACTTTTGACAACCTTTTTATTCCGTGCAAACGAATTCCAAGTAATCGCAGGGAAATTACAATTCTGCGGTTTATTGCATAGCCTTTTCCAATAAATGGACTACTAGGTATCTCAGTATACATTTTGAATCAGAATCCGCGCTTACCACTTTCCCTAAATTTCACTTGCGATTTGCACACTTTACAAACGACAACGTTTGAAATAATTGAAAAAACTGCAATAAAGTTTACCATACAACCAAAACCTGGATTCACTTCAATATCGTACATATATTCCGACGGCTTAAATTTTCTGGTGGATGTACTAACATTCATTTCATTTGGTGCCTCTAACTCGTGTGGATTCGGAGGTCTTCTTCCAGATATTTTCAGTCTCTTGCTGTACCTTTCTTTTACACCCTTTTGACCACAATTTGCACAATTAGATAAAAAACACTGTTCGAAAATGACTGAAACGGACGAAAACATCTGCCGTGTACCGACTCTAGTCCTCTAAAATACCCTCCTTCGTTGCGGTCATAAAAAGCTCGCTGCCTACTTGGCGGCCTTGTACCACACTTTGAAAAACAAGTACTTCGAGATATTTCCCGGCCATAATCTTTTGGGATCATAGAAAGCAGTAAACAAAAATCGATTTTCTGAAAATCGTAGAGTGGTCTAACCCCTTAAAACATGTCTGCTTATCGTTGCAAAAAAAAGGGGGCCGACTGTAGCAATGAAGAGGGACATCATTTTAAAAGTAAAATATAGACAGACTTCAGGATCCCGTAGTGTGACAACAATTGTTTGGGAGCGGAAAACAAATACTTCAATGCAGAGACATGCCGGTAAGTACCCGTAAAATAACAGTACATAGCAATCGCCAGACACCTGAAAGGCGGCCATAGACCATATTGAATTTAAATTACTGGCTGAATCCACCTCAATTGTGGAGAAATCCGAACTTGAAACCCTGTACCAGCGAAAAAGGAAGGGATCTCAACAAATTGCAAGTAATGACAAGCATAATCCCGTAAAAACACTGGCTGAACCAGAAGCGGCCAGTGGGCCCAAACTCAAGTAAGCCATCCCCAGCAATGAATTCTAGAATACGCACCGGGCTTCCTCGTAACAGGTAGATGGAAAGTGAGAACCAGAGAGGAATAGAAACAAAAAAAAAACAATTTAAACTCAACTCTCAAACAGGCCAACTCTCGCTAAGGATGTTCCAACGTCCATCACATGAGCCCTTTAAGGATCATTGTATCAGAGAATGTAGAGTGTAGACCCCTTTTTATGAAGGTGGGAAGTGTGGCTAATGCACAGTGGTAAAATTTTCAAGGAATACAAAGTCTGAAGCAGGATTAAATAGGGCTGCATAGTTTCATCCCTGCTATTTTTTGTGGTCATCAGCGACGTGATACATACACTGGCGATCACTAGGATGAGGCCATACATTTTGCAATCGATTTTCACTCGTTATCCTGTTTGAAATTTTGTACCCGCAAACTTTTACTACCTCTGAACAGGTACATATTTTCTGAATAGGAAGTTATAAAATTAAAGGGTAAATAAGAAACGACCGTTGGAATTTCCCAAGATCAAACACTGAACTTCTTGAAAAGCGAATAAAAAGATGCGCCACTAGGATGAAGCCACATGCAAAATCTGCGAAAGACATTAATAATGAGTACGACCGCCATTTTTCGATAGGACCTCTATAAGACGGTTTGGAATAGAATCATATAGTTTTTTTTTTAAATAATCGAGAGAAATTTGGGCCCAGGCATCACGAACATCTTCGATTTAAGTGTCCTTGTCTTCAAATTGTCTGCGGCTTTCATACATTTTACGAGATAACCATGCCCAAACATTTTCGATTATGTTTAAGTCAGGTGAATAGGGCGGCCGTGGCAAAAGTTTCACGTCTTCTGATTGAATCCAACTTCTAACTACCCTGGAAGTGTGGATGGGGGCATTGGCTTGTTGCAATATCCAAGGCAGGGGTCCGAAAATGTTTTTCACTCTTGGAAATGACCGTTCCAGCAAACATTTATAGTTGTTTCCGTTCATTGTTGTGGACAAAAACTCCAACTGGATTGTGCCATAGTGAGTAATAGCTCCCCACACTATTACCCCTGATGTACGGCTGTTGTGTCTTGCCAAAATAAGCTCCTCCTTTCTTAGATCATGGAAATCAAAGTTGTAAACATCAGGGTTGTCAAGGTTATACTTTTTTTCATCAGAAAAGACAACGCGTTTCCATTCACTGCTCTAAGCGACATGTTCTTCTGCAAAATTCATTCGATGCTCCTTGTGTTTTTGCCTCAAAACTGGTTTCTTTTTAACTTTGTCGTATTATCATTCGGACCGTTACTATGCTGGCTGATACTTCGCTTTTGTCCCTTATTTTAGTCGCTGGTAGAGTAGAATTTGAGGCACGTCGTAGAATTAACCGCTTTTCTCGCAATGTTGTTACTTCTGCCGTACTTCGTTTTTGATTTTTTCCCAAAGTTTTGTGGATCCGCAAGATAACTGTTTACAATGGCCTTACTTCTTTTAAGCCTCCTTGCAATTTCTCGGCCTGAGATTCCTAACTCATTGAAATCATCTATTTTTCCTCTTTCTGTCGCTGTCAAAGTTTTTCCGGAACCCATTTTTTTTAAACTAAATAAAAACAGTTCTTTTCAACGCTATTTTAAATATTCTTAACAAAACTTTGAAAAAAATCGCTGATGTGAACTCCTGCAACGAAGTATTCGCAATGGCTTCATCCTAGTGGCGCATCTTTTTTTTATATGCGTTTCAATAAGTTCAGTGTTTCTTGGTGTCTTGGGAAATTGCAACGGTCGTTTCTTATTTACCCTTTAACTTTATGACTTCCTGTTGAGAAAATATGTACCTGTCCAGAGGTAGTAAAGGTTTGCGGGTACAAAATTTGAAACGAATGAAAATGTATGGCCTCATCTTAGTGATCGCCAGTGTATATTCTGCATTGTCGAAAAAAAGCCAAAGGATAGGAGAATTACATCATGCTTAAAATTTCTTGGCTATTCTGAGGATATCTGCTTATGATCGGCCGAATTAAGGACTTATCAACTGGCTCACAAACTGGGAACAAAGGCAAACAAAATAACACGAGTACGAGTATATACGGCTACGACAAAAGCTCTGTTAATTTTAAATTGTAACGCTCAACTAATTTTTTTATCGGGGAACAGACTCAGAAAAGTGAAAGCTGCTTGTACGTCCTGTTTATTATCGAGGATCTAGACGAGTAATGCTTTCAGCGTGAAAACAAAGCTGCAGCTGCTCCGGCTCAAAGGAGAAAAAAAGCTATTGTGCGGATGTAACCAACGTTGCGAAACCTTGTGAATAGCTGTCTACGTATAATGCGGCAGGTTTAATGGCAGAATCGTATCCTGAACAAATACTTTCTAACAAGTAGGCGCTAGAGGCTACGGATTTTATCATATGAAGCACTAAGCGGCAGTGGATCAATTGCATTTCACAGCGTGAAGACAATTCCGCAACATAGTTCCATAAACCATTTTTAATAATTCAATTCAGTCCAAACTCACTTCCTGTTACTATTGTTAGAAAAAACCCTGTTTAACTTCAAGACATTCAAGGTATTTACCAGTTGGGAAATCACATCAGCCGGCAATCAACTTCTGAGTCTTACAATACAAATGATCGACGTTGGTATGTGTTAAACAACAAATGAGGCTATTATTGTACATATGTACGAGTAGATGCAATAAATTGATTTTTGTTTGGTATACTCATAAAATGTCTTCGAGTTTCCAGGCGCTAATTGCGTATACCAAGGTACACACGAGGGTGTATCAAATATAATAGGACTCGTATTTTAAAAAAAATTCTAACTGTATATAAAAAACGCTTACAAATATATATTAGTTCATAACATACTCTCCCGCCGTAGAAACACATTTTTCACAGGAGCTTTTTTGTTGCATTATCATGAAAACTTTTCCACTGCTTCGTTGTCGTTGAAACGCTAGATTCCAAGCGTCTTTTTGAGGGATCCAAAAGGTGATAGTCGCAAGGTGATAAGTCAGTGCTATATGGTGGATGGATGTACCAACAGCTCTCACCCTAATGCATTCAATCTTTGCATCGTGATACAAAGTAGCGTTAGTCGCATGTGGCCTGGCCTTGTCATGCAGAAGAATGACACTTCTGGCCAATTGCTTTGAAATGACAATTTTGCGGCATCCAGTAATTCACAATAATATTGTGCATTAACTTCGCATCGATCCTGGAAAAAACCAACGTGAAAAGTACATTTTCGAACAAAAAAAAACGTTTGCCATTAACTTTTTGACTGACAACCGCGTCTTTGCCTCCGCCGCTTTTTCTCCACTCCATACTCGCCTATTTTGACTCAAACATATAGTGGCGCGCCCAAGTTTCGTCGCAGGTGACGATATGATTTAAAAGGGACTCATCTTCTTGCTGGAATCGGTTGAAGAGTCGCTGCGAAGCCTTCAATCACTGTCGCTTATGATCCTCCGATAACAGACATGGAACCCTTCCAGCGGTCTCTTTGTAGAATCCCAAGGCATCACGGCAGATATCCACTTCCTCAATGATTTCGAGGGGAGTTATGCGCCTATTTTGCTCTATAAGATTTCGGACCGCCTCAATGTTGGCCTCGGTCATAGTCACCCATGGGGGGATATCGTAGCTCTCGTTCTCGACCTTTTCAGGCGCTCCAGAGAATTCAAGAAACACACAGGTTCTTAACAGGGTGTAGTCTCCGAAGACCGACAGGAGAAAGTCGAGTTGCTTTTGCTAGGCGCTTATTTCGAAACCGAAACAGAACTTACGTAAACCACTTCTACCAGCGCAATAAAATCCATAATTGGCGATCTGAGGACAAGAGTTTCTTCATATTCCATGAAGAAAACGCGGCAAAGATGAGCTCCTTTGCATCTTAGAGTCAGGAAGAACAGAAAGCGGTCGGTAGACGGTAGTAGACGGTATCCCAAACGTCACTACTATTTAGGAGTACGCAGAATAATGAATATAATCCAACACATTGGAAAATAGCAGTGGTACACCCTATCCCAAAAACGGATAAAATTAGGACCAACCCTGCTAATCTTCGGTCAATTAGTCTACTTCCGGGCATTAGCAAGACATCCGAAAATGTAGTCAATAGAGCTCTGTTGAAATGGGTGGAGGATAACAATATCATCCTGGATAATCAGTTTGCTTTTAGGGTGAGGCATGATACATACATACAAATGAAAGAACCAATGCGCGGGTGCTTGTCTCATTGACTGGGAAAAGGCCTTGGGTTAGAGGAGCTTTTCAACAGGCTAACCAGAATGGATATGCGGAAACCTCTATTATAGATAATTTACAATATGCTAATGGAGAGGAAGTTCTTTGTCAAATGTGGCAAAGTGATTTAGAGTAAAGTTTTTAACATTAAAAGAGAGTTTGATTATTTCTCCCACACCGTTGAAAATTTACATTAGTTATCTAATATGTAGATACTTACCCTCAATCAGGCTATAGTGTACGCATATGATTTGTTGGCGTACAGATCAGGCCCAAAGATTGAAGTCATCAACATTCTTCATATAAGTTTAAGGAGCACTACGATTATTGGAAATTAAAAATTAATCTTACTTCGAACTCCATTGAGAAAGACCTCTTGGGATACCAGAAATAGCTGATGACATTTGTCCTTCATTGTACAGCATGGACTACCACCGTCAGCGAGAACCGCAGTTAGGTATCTCGGTATTTGGTTTGATAAACATTTGTATTCTGATGAACAGATATGTAGATGGTTGTCGGGCTGGGGCCAAGGATTTAGCTTTGACAAGAAGACTGTTTCAAAGAAGTCAATATCTATATCTGGATTTTTTTTTATATACATATGTACGAATATATTAATTAGCGCATTACTCAAGGGGTTAGTAGTACCTTTATAGCGCCGAAGGTATTTCTCCATATTGACGCCAAGGGGTAATGCAAAGAAGGGATGGTATTCCGGTTTTATACCATCGCCACCGCGGTCCCAATGCTCAAGAGCAAGGGAATATCCTTTTAACTCTCCAATTGCGGACAGGTAGCAGTACACCGAATACTAGTGACTATCATGTACGGGTGCCTGCTAGACGACGCTAGACGACCCCGTTCAAGTTTCAGCGCTGAATATGCACCATAGTTACGACTGCCAGGCGCCCGAAAACGCTATCGAGAAAGGGTGACCACACGGAGCAGAATAAAACGAATGCGAAAGAAAAGCTGCCTGGATTGTAGTTAAGTTAAGTTAAGAAGCATAGGTAACTTAAGTTTTAAATAAAATTGGAAAAAAGATAAAATATCTAAGTTTTTTTACCAACAATTACAAAAACATATAAGTAAATATGTTGGTATTATAAGTCCTAGGATGGATTTAAGGTCGAAGTGTTAGTAGTATTAATACTGGCTCAGTTTGAGCCAGTTAGTTAAATTTAGAAACCAACCGACACTGTCAAATTAAATTTAAACATTTTGTCTAGTACTTAAGTTAACATATAGAAAGAAATAATGAAAATTAATTCAAAGGAAAAAAACGGGTGTTGCAGACGCATTGTGCCTGTAATCGCCGCAAAATTTCGGTTGCGTTCACCTCCTCCTTGACCAAAAAATTAATGATAACTGGCTGATCCACACAAAAATTGCAAACAATTTGGTGGGTGATGAAACAAACATAAATTATCGCATCGCTTGAACCATCGCCGCAGTATTCACATCAGAAAATAATTCAAGAAAACTCTTGTTCGAATAGTAGAGGGTAGTATCGTCAGTAAAGGCCATGGTTTTGCCCTTAAAAGGTTGGATAAATAACGAGTTAACATATATTGTATATGAAACAAAATCGGCCCCAGGACTGAGCCTTGAGGAGCACCTACTCAATACCATTTTGTGAACTTAGAACATTATTTATTTTCAGAACTTAATTGCGGCCACTTAAGAAATAAGAAGAAAATCAGCAATGCATATGTAAATTCTCAGTTACCGCGTTAAATAGTTTGTTTAACAACAATGTATGGTTCACCATACCAAAAGCTTTAATGATAGCAATAAATAATATAGACGGAACTTGTGAAGAATTTAGACAGTCGTTAGTTTTAGCAACGCATTTTCAGAGTATCTCACGGTTCTAAACCCAAACAGCCAAACAGTCACTAAAAAATTGACTTCTATCTAAAAAGAAGAATACTCTAGCTTTAATGCCTATCTCAAAAACTTTTCAAAAAAAACTGATAAATGGGAAATGGGATTTAATATCAACTTGCTAAATTTACGCAGTCCGCATATATAACGCATCGCTGAATGAAGGGCTAGTCGCAATTTTTTTAAAAAAATAAAACATCCGGCCCACTAAACACTACCGATGTAGGCCTACAATAATGGGAAGAAATAAAAGTCTTAGTAATTTCAATTTTGTAGGGGTTGGAGTAGATGCAGATGTTATTAACTATTAGTCAGATGTCAAAATGCTGAGGTGAAAGTGACAGTAAATTGGTCACATCTTGGAATGCGAAGACAAAGTCATTTCAAAGTACACCGTGCAATGGAATCCACTTATCCAAAAAACGAGTGGGCTGGAGAAAAATGGTCGGGAAAAATTCAGATCTATATGAAAGTTTTATTGAGGCCATATGTCCCACAAGTCAGAGCAAATTAAATCATGTACACCCTAAGCTTAGATAATGTTGCTCTCAAGATGTACTAAAGAGCTATGTGTCCGGAAGCAGGGTATCCAACTCATCTACTCATCTTGCCAGAACTGTCATTACCTTTAGATAAGAGCTCTGTACCGTCTTTTTATTGTTTGATTAAAAGCTCGCCTTTCACAAACGATTCCTACATGATCAAATGTACAAGTCGCTAAAAGTCAGTACTCAGACTACCAATGATATGGGATCAGTGATCTTTCCATTTTCAGTTACTTCCTGTACAAATTTGTGTTGCTAAGCACTTTTAGCACTCCTATCCGTAATAGACAAATTAATGAAAATGGGGCCTAAGAAATCCAAAATAATGATCCACAAATGTAGCACTCTTCACAAATCGATAGGCTGCAAATAGTTTCAGTCTTAAAGATCAACAGCAACCATACTTCTTACATTCGCCAATCGAATGAAGTTACCAGAGCCTTAGGTTGTAGGTTAATACCTTCACATCAACCTTTTCCAGGTCAAGTACTCCTCTGGACTTTTTAAGAAAATCAGTCCAGTGTATATTTGATACACCCTCGTATGTTATATTGCAAAAGAGATGAAACCTGCTGCTGCTAACGCTGAAGCATGTTGTACGATCTAACTTCTTTCGCGATAAGAACTGTGAAAAAATGAGTGAGGAAGACTGCTCTGCAATGCATCAAACACTTTCTTAACTTGTCGAGGTATAAACTGCTATTTCTCAGCTATTAGGCATGATTCAGACAGACAGTTTAGCTACATCATCTCCACAGGCCTGAGCATAAACGCCAGAGCTATTGGGACATGGACATGCACCATTGCAGAGGGAGAGGTCTCCGCCTTGAACGCAAACCCTGTTTATCCCCACCATCACATATTGACTGCAATCAGAAGTCGCAATCAGGGTTCTATTCAACAGCATTGCTTTAATCCACAAAACTAATAATTCATTCACGCCGTGTTGTCTGGCCTAGTTAAACATTCCATCAATCCATCAAATGTCGCCTTGTCGAAGTTACTCTAAATGTCAATAAAAATGCTCACCAGATCTTGCCGTTTTGCGCCCATAAAGCTCAACCATTCTTTCCATGTTCTTTTAGAAAGAAGGGAATGAGAATTAGGCTATTAGCGAATGAGTATTTTGCCAGTTTTTTGGTGAAGATATATGTACGAGTATATGGAAATGAAGACTGTCTTCAGAGTTGGGAGCCGCTGGTCTACATATTTTTTTGGAGGTAAACTGGATATACCATATGCCATTGGTAGTTGCCGGCTTGTAACTATCAAAGAAAGCAATAGCACATTTTATACGACCGATTATGTAACGGAAGCTGCAGGTGAATATCTCTGTGAATATCTAATTTCAGTTCCAAGTGGTGCGGTCTGCGCCGTGAAAAAGAACAGTGGTTGACTTATGGACCAACGACTCTGATCCGTTAAACCCCCGAAATCAACCATAATGCCTGACAGATACATCATACTGTATCCGAACTTCGGATAACGAGCAAGGACAATGATAGGATTGTGAACCGTTCGAACTTTACTGGACCCATAAAATGAAGGTCGATAAAATTTGATCATGAGCTCATGAGTTGTAAAATTGACATCCAGCAACTGAACAATATAAGATGGCAAGACTTGGGAATATGCAATTTCCTAACACAAAACAGTAGTCTAGTGTTGGTCCTACCTCATTACATAAACCTTAGTACACCAAGGCCTTATATCTAGAAAGCCCATGAATAGTCGAATACCGCCAGCCGTATACCAGAGTAGAGTATCCAAGATAGGCACTGACGATAGCGTGGTTTATCATGTAATGGCTAAGCACAGCCTCGAATTTTCAAATGACAATAGCTTAGTGCTACGGAAATTCACTGTTGCTTGACAGAGGAGTCATACTACATGGGTATGTGAAACTATCTGGAGACGAATCGACGAGCGTACACAACTTTCAACTCGAATTGTGGTGTCTTCGGTAGTAGGGAGAGGAGATCTTGATACCAAATATCGCATTAAGTGGCACGGAATGCAGCATAGTATGAGATGTGACACAAACAGAGGATGCAGCTAGTAGATGCGATAGCAAGACTATCAACAGCACTATTAATTAGCTAATGGGCGGCCAAGCATGAGGTTGATAAGCAATTTTCCATGATGCTTAGATGTTTAGACGTGACTAGGAAACTTGCAACTCATCTTAAAAGAAGGGCCAACGTAAGTTCTAGTTTTTTGGGATAGGACCTCAGATCCATAAGTCTGGCACACTTCTTGCAATATACAATACCATTGAGAGAAACTTCGATCCACACGTCAAATGTAGTCTTAAAGCATGCCTAACAATAAGTAAATCGGTTGAGACTATACTCCATCTTACGACCAATTAAAAAATCACTATCCCTCAAAAAGAATACAATGGTGGCGTTCTTTGATCATCAACACCGTTAAAGAAATGAACATTAAGTATTTCGTCCCTGGTTTGTGCCACTTCATTCTCAACAGTAGAGTTATAAACGCAAACTTTATTCTCTGTTTCAAAAGAAAGAAACCTCACAGAGGATCACCTCAAGGGAATGTACTCTGACCCCTCCTATGAAACCTAGTACTCAATGGGCTGCGAAAGAAATTAGAGGACCCTGAATGTGCTGTGGAAGTTTGCGCAGAGGGCATCAAATTTTATGTGTCAGGTAAATACCTACCGGAACTTCCTAACATTTTCTGATATCCCTTAGGCATACCCAATTTTTGAAACGTGCATAGCTATGATTTTAACAAAAACCGGCCGAAACAAAGCTGGTACTCTGCAGAAGAAAAATGTACAAACCCAAGCTAAATAGCACACCTCTGAATCGAGAACATATAACAATCCTCGATCCTACCAGCGTACTTCTTGGCTCAGCTTGAATCCAATAACTGGGTCTGATATTCTAATATATGATATTTCCGTCAGTACAGCTGATCCCAGACATAGCTACGCCCTATTGTGTTACTCAGCTCACTTGCAGCTTAAGTGGTAAGATTCTGTTGTAAACTGGTTCTGATTAGCTTACCAGAGAAATTATTCTCGAGCATGAGACGAAGAATGTCTTTGAAGGTGCCACCAAATTTTCCAAGTGCTTAGAATGTACCTGATGTGCCCATTTAAGGATTTGGAACAGTCTGCTGGCATCTGTAAGTTTTGATGAGAGGCACTTTGTTGGTAAGGACTGCAGTCATCCTTCAGGCGTTCCTCGTTCCACCATAAATCACGAAATTTGAAGAAATTTTTACAGGCAGTGAAATAGCTTTCTCTACATTCTGTCTTGGTATGATCGAGCCTTGACGAATTTGCCAAGTTAGCGTTGAGTATTACGGGTTCCATACTTTTTTTTGCTTTCCATATTCGACTATGTCATACACATTACACAGAGTTTTGTGAAACCAATCTTCTCAGAGCTCTGCACTTTTCAATTACTTCCTGTCACGGGAAACATGACATCAAGTATCATCCATACGTAAATCCCCAACAGACTCTATGCAAATCCCTTCCACATTACCAATACTGAAAATTAATTAGCAAAACATGTCGGTCCATATTTTACTGTCACGTTAAATTGCGATGCCCTTGTGAAAAATTGCTGCAGCTTTCAATTCGGATACGAATGTCTGCAACAAATGTTCGCCAGTACCAATTCTCACATGGGAATATGGTATTTTTCCAGCAACATGGAAGCGATTCCTCCCGCAGCTCGTGGATTTTTGAAACAGTTTTCATTTCTGAATAATCAAATATTTATATTTAAGCATTCGTATACGTAATTGACTACAAAGTTTTTGGGGTGAGGGAATTCCATGAATATTTTACTCAAAAAGTCAAACTGCAACATAGCAAGCGACTTATGCTAATTTGCCAGTAGTTCTAGTGCATCCCTAGGGGGCAGAGACAAAATAAAAGCAAATTGTCGAAATGGAAAGTCACCAAGACGCAGAAAAAGGGTATTTCAATGTTTAACCCAGTTTAGAGACACTCTTATCGATTGTTTTGACTAATAATCTATTTATTGTATTAGGCACAGCTTTTCTCTCCCATTCTGCTGTCGCAAATGGCTGAAATCCTGATAACTCATTCTATTCTAATGACTCGAAACAACCTATTTCTACGACAACAAACAGGCATTTTCGTTGTCAATTTATTATCAGAAACTATCTACCTAACTACGCCCTAACACGCACCGAACCTATTCTGAAACCCTCAATAAAATTCAATACAAAAATTTCTAACCCAATCAGCTTGGTCATGGAACTGCCTAAATTATGATACCGGATGACGAGGCGAATTCCTTTCTTTTAGCTGACAAAACTCTTTGGTGCTACCCCGAAATGCCACAACCAAAGAAATAAACGAACAAAAAGTCCATGAGTGACCCATTTGATACTCAGTTAAACCCAATCAATTTAGCCTATCTGTATCTACTGACGTCACAGGCTTAAATAAATTAATAAAATGACTTTCGAAAAACTTCACAATACTGAAACGACACATGCCAGCTAAGCATACATACGAGTAGAACACGTCACCTTCAAGTCTGCTATGCCGGCACACGAACGAACGACGACGAATCGAAGGATATGGTGTATAGTAACTCTTTGACCTTAGGGTTGAATTTTCGAAAATGTTATCGAACAGGATTTGCTAGCTCACATTTACGTACGTACACCTTGTTCTCATATTTCCTTTGTCAATATTTAAAGAGGCTCATATGCGTCGTGTGTACATGTACACAATCTCCAAAGCATTTCTGAATCTGACAGATACTCGTACCCATTCGACGAGTATTCGTGTGTAGTATGTCTACTTATTGTCGGTTTACGAATTACCATCGACGCGAGTTTGGATCGCATGTTATGGCTTTTAAATATCACAGAGAGGAAGTCCTTCATCTGCCATCGAACCCCAACCATTCATGTTCATATGGATGACTACTCGTACGCGATGTGAAATTTAAGGATCATCCATGTCAGAGACACTGTACATACATAGACATGGATACTTTAACAATTTAACATTTAACACACTAGCAGACTTGGGTTAAAGTGTTGTTAATGTTATTACAGCCTCAGTTAGATGTGTCAGTAGGTTAAAATCGACTAAGGACACATGTGAAGCATTGGAAGTAAACTCAATGAGCCGAAGGCTGGACATTGGTTTTGTTGGCTCTCTTCCTTTTGTCTTGTGCCCCAATCGAAGTACTCGTACAGTATGTAGTAATCGATAATATTGATTGCAGTTTAAGTACAAGTATCTATTGTAGTACGAGTATGTCGTATGGAAACCCTCGACATGCGTTTATGCATGATTTGTTTTTCCACTCTAGACCTATAAATAGATGCCCGACTAGGGGTGTCTGGAGTATAGGAACATGAACCAGGGTTGCTGTTGGGAAGGAACTCAGAATTGGACGAGAAACTATTGTAGTGTTACAAGCAAATATGGACTTTGCATTTTCTGAAGAAAAGCAAATGAAGAAGGGCGCAGAGAATGTCCGAGTGTAAAATTGAATAAAAAAACGTTAATATTCAATTTTGTTAATTAGATGGGGATTTCATCTGTCGACCGCTTCTTTCAAGCCATTCTTACAGCCGGACTTTTACATTCGCTAATATCACAGAGAAACTACAAGTGGAACGTCGGCACCTTAACGGCAAACATTTTCCGTGGAACCATATTGTTGAAATTGCGTTCTATTGTTGTACCTGGGACATTGATGAAGTCCCAGATTATTGGATAGTACTCATTCTTTCTCCCCGGCTAAAAAGCAATGGCCAACTTTCCCTCAAAGAGGGAGAATGGGATTATCCACCGTTCCCAAAGCGTTGAAAAGATCCTCCAAGCGGTAGAGATCGTTGGAGAAAAAACATGGCGATTCCCAAATGACACGAGATTAAAAGCGTCAAAATCCCTCCAGAGCCTTCTAATGTCACATCTCTGAGGTTTTTTAGCGAACTCCTAAAAGACGCAATAACGATCGCGGTGATCGATAAAAGCAACGCCAATGGACCAATTACACCTGAATGGTAGCAGTTGGTGAAGTTAAAGCTTTCGAGTAGATTCTTGGCCCATCACAAGCGATCCTGGCTAGTACCAAAGCCACGTCAAGTTTATTGCTTGTACCGACCAATGCTATCTCGATCTTTATGCAAAAGCCGTGGGTGGATTAAGAGAGGTCTGGCCAGGTGCAAAGTTCGAGGTTATGGCTAAGGAGGATATCCCTAGCAGAACTAGAATCTGCACCTGTATCCCAGCTGACCCCTCCTCCTCAGAAGAGATTTTGAAGATCATTAGGCTCAGTTACCTGACATCTCTGACTCATGTCTAGAAAGTCGCGAAACTGGAAGCAACAAGGGGCTCTTATAGATGCGTGCTAATTGTGATCAATAAGGAATTCCTTATTCCTCTGGCACAGATTAAAGGCATGATAGTTCGGATTCGAGTCTATGACTCTGAGGGTTTACAAAAATAATGAGTTGGAGGCTGTTGAGCAACCTCCTCTTCTTTCAACAATACAGCCCCAAATCTTGGAGTATCGATCTGCTTTTCTGAAATGGACAGCGACGACTCCACTCTGATACCGTGTCGGAATTGGGAACCCCCGGTGAATCAAAGAGTTCGCTTATAATCAAAGGATGAAGATGTGCTTTTGGGCACATTTTCAGTATCGGTGGACTTAAATGACACCGTGTTGGGTGCTTCTCTGGTTGATCAAGGCAATGATGAAATGGTTCCTCCAGCTTAACTTATATCACTTCAAAAAGGCCTCGGCCGCACTCAGTCTGCGTCTATCCACAGACGCAGAAGACATCATCTTAATCCAGGAACCATGGATTGTAGAAGCCATGGTTCGTGGACTTGGGACACCTGAATATGTTCCGCTCCGTTCAGGAATTATCGCCCTCAAGTTGTCCCAAAGGACTTCTGACCTATTAGTCTATCATCTTTATTTCTGAAAACTCTAGAACGACTGATTGATATCCATATACGATGTAGAAGAATCCACGACTTTTGTCAACGACTCAACATGCCTGCTGTAAAGGAAAGTCAATAGAAACGGCTTTAAATTCCCTGGATAGCCATATCAAACAATCCCTCATTATAGAGAGCACACAATGGTCGCGTTTCTGGACATAGAAGATGCTTTTAATTCGCACTCATAATTGCGCTGTCAACTCTGAAGGTAGATGACTTACTTGGGGAGTTGATCAGTTCTGAGCTAAATAGCAGGATTATCAATTTCAAACTGAGCGGAGCTTCTGTTAGAAAATATGTTAACAGAGGTACATCCCAAGGTCACCCCTTCTCTGGAACTTAAAGGTCAATGAACAGCTGCATCGTTGCCTCAGGAAAACATCTCAATATAATTAAAGAACGCTTACATCAAAATCTTAACTGATTAACTCATTGGGCGGGTCGCTGTTGTTTGGGAGTCAGCCCCATAAAATTGTTCTTGCCCACTTTCCAAGGAAATATAAAATCCTAATCATAGGAACTCTCTCAATCGATACAGCGAAATATCTGGGGCTTAGTTTTGACAGGAAAAGCTGGAAACCTAATATTCAAGAAGTAGAGAAAGCTACAGTAGAATTATTCTCCTGAGAAAAAACCATTAGAAGCAAATGGGGCCTTCAACTTCGCGTTATCAACTGGCTATACCTCTCGGTTATGCACGGCATGTTTGTTTGTTTCACTTCACAGTTCTCGATATTTTCAACAAGCGAGTGGTTGCTAATGAACTATTCGCCTTAAAGCGACTGCACGTTGAACAAATAAATTAATTGGTCACTCTAATATTCTTAATACACTAGGAACCCCCCAGGGAACCCCACCAGGGAACCCCACCAGGGAACCCCACCAGGGAACCCCACCAGGGAACCCCACCAGGGAACCCCACCAGGGAACCCCACCAGGGAACCCCACCAGGGAACACTGACGTGAAAGACCCCTAAGGTCCTTATCCTCCTATGGACGAACAAGCATGGACGAAAATGCTCTGCATAAACGGAATTTGAAGAAAAAGATATAATAACAACTATATAGGCAACAAAGCGACATTGACCTGGTTGGAGGGGTTACAATTCGTTGGCTTCAATGGCTAGTTTATTAAGAATCCATATTGAAGAAATAACACAGTGAACGAAGTTCTGTCTTATGGTGCTTCAGCGGAAAGACACCCAACTAACTTCGTCTGCACAGCTGGAGATATTTTGCGCAAGGTCGTGTTAAATGGGGGAAGCTGTTGGTTGAGGGTCAGGTTTGTCCAGCATACCGCCTAAAATAAAGTGAACTATGTAATCGATGAAACTTTTAAAAATAACGTGAACTGTTACTTACAATTTTATAAGACGCCGCAATATTTCTTGTCGATTTACGCAGAGTTCCGCTTAATTTCATCTCGAACTTGAGTCTCTATTCTGGTTCCAAAAGGGATTCTGTTGACCATTGTCCCTTATTTTTGCTGTTATGACCAGATCAGTTTGGACCATCACTTAATCTTCGAATATTGAATAGGATGGAAAAAGTAGGGAGTACTCGATCCACGGATTCACCCTGCTTCATCCCGATTCATGGTATCACCAGTGACTCATGGCGACTGTTCAATCTCCAAAACATGCATGTCGATTGCCAATTTTTGAGCAGTTACAACTTTAACTTGCATATTTTCCTCTACACAACCTTTGGAAGGCTCTGTCAGAAGGAGATCTCATTCGATCACGATCACGTGACGGGTGTTATGACTATGACTTATGACTTTCGGAGATCTAACAAGGCTTAAACCTGCTAAGAGCATAAACACTGTAAAAATTATAAAGGAAATCTCAAATTGAGGCATATTCCCTCTATATGGAGGGGATGTAAAGGTTATCTTCATATCAATGCCGTAGATCTAAAATGTATACCGGTCCAAATGGTTCATGCCTTATCTGTTTAATATGCTTTCATGCCCATAAGACATTTGAGAGGGTAATAACCATTCAATAGAAAGAAAAATCAGTAGAGATGGTCCTTCCCTCACTTGTGGTTACTATAGACAAATTTAAGTATAAAAGTAAATGCAGCTCTTAATGTCACTGGATGCTTCGGCTAAGGTGCTCAGAGGCTTAGTGAAACATGATAAGCTAAAGTGCAATTTGAAAAATTATTGGTCTTCTAAGGAATCAATGATAAATGATCAATGAAATAATCAAGATCATTGACAAAGGGAAATGTAAGGCTTATCCGAGTGACAGAGTGATTGCAGTTTCGAGCATATGCCTTTCATGGTCGACTTACAAATAAGACCTTGGGATATGTGCAGCCTAAAGGAAGCTCGTGATATGCACAAGATATTTGTGGACTACGTCAAATATCCTAGAATAATTTTAAACAGGAGGCTTCAACCAACCAACAAAAAAAGTCAACCATTTTTCTCTCCTCGTGTAAGCGGATATTGCGTCTTCAGGCAAAAGGATCTGCCCAAGTGGTCAGCATAGAATAACCCTCCAAATATGATCTGAAAAACATGCTGCACTTATTGACATATCCGAAAAAACTAACAAAAAAAAGCAACATTAATGCCCGAGAGAATCACCACAATTAATCATGGGCAAGGACAGTCAGTCCGGAACCGTACTATGTAGGATGTGATCAATTAGACCAACGATTGTGATGTTACTTTTGTATAGAAATATAATTCACAGAGGGATCCACTGGGAATGTGCAATTGAAATGTACACCGATAGGTCAAAGATGACTCAGGGTATAAAGGCGGAAATATTTTCTCACTGACGAACATTGCAAAATTAAGTTAATGGAGGTGCATCCTGTGCAGAGATATTCTTGGCAATTCCAAATCGGATGAACTGAAAATGAACAAAATAAATAATAAACAAATAGACAAAGTTCACGAGTGCTTACTTTTTCGAGAAGCGCAGGTAAATGACAATAAGAACAGATTTTACGCTCAACAGCTACAATCGCAACTGTTTGTATCTGAACATGTGTATAAATGTACAAATTGAGGAAACCATAAAACAAAACAAGAAAAAGAACATATGTACATACCATATATCTCATTATATGAGATACGAAGAAGAACGGTTTCATAGCTCCATATGCTAGATAAGTGCTATACCTAGTTAGGGTAGGGTAGCTTTATGTTGCAAAATTGTGTATAAATAGCTTAGGGATTTTTTTAAAATAATTTATGCCCCAACTCAACAAGTTGTATTTATTTATACAGCACCAAACCCCCAGAGCATTTGCTAAGCGCGTATCCCCCAACCTTTCGTATGTCCTATACAACCTACATTTGCTGCTGAGGACCACTGGTATCAACGTCAAAAATATTTTAGAAACGTCGAAAAAGTATTAATATGAGCAGGAACAATGTTCAGAAGTTTTTAAGAAAAATAAAAATAACTGTCAAGCCAACAGAACCCGAACACAACCTGTAGAGTTGAGCAAGGAAATTTAGTATTGCAGTAATTAGTGCTGAAGATATAGAGGATGACAGGGTGAGTTAGGTCGAATGATTTATACAACCCCAGCGATGGAAGCCAGGATTATACATAGATTATCCGACCAAAATGAAGTAAGGATGGCAATATCTAACTTTAAGTGTAAAACAGTTGCTGAACTGCCTCAGGGAGAAAAAGAAAGAGCATTAGAAGAAATTGAGAGATGCTACTTCTGGAATGAGATTCAGTTCAGAAGTACCAAAAGGTTAAAAACACATGGAACGGACACAAACCCCGACCCGAAGCCCGTAGAGACGAACAAGGGGACATAGTAGCATAGTAGCAGTGGATGCTGATAATTTGGAAAGAGCAGTTTCTATAGACTGTATAACGGCGATGACGAATCAAATACCACTGGCAGGCAGAATGTATTAGATGCGCAACTAAGTTATCGCTGTTTTTTTTTTTGATAAAAATGTTACTTATTGTGAAAAATTATTACAAATGAGTTTTAGTTTAGTTTAGTTTTAAATGCATTTTTATTTTCTAAATCATTAACTCTTACATACTAACAAAAAATGCTTAAATGCTAGCTTAAAATTACTTAACAAACTTATACTAACTTACTGGCCCCACACAGGCACTCTAAGCTACTCTAAACTCTTATATATATGTCTTTCGACTTTGTTTACATTTTATTTATTAATACTTATGAGTCATACAAAGTATTGCCCTTAGCTAGCTACAACTTGTCCCCATCTTTCTGGCAGAGCTCAAATACTGTTACGGTAAAAGTGTTCTTCTTTTGAGGCCATCCACGAATCAAGCCATTTTATGATGTCTTCATATGAGTGGAACTGCTGATCAGCCAGACCATGTGCCATCGAACGGAACGAGTAATAATCGGACGGCGCAATATCCGGGGAATATGGCGGGTGGGGCAGGACTTCCCATTTGAGCGTTTCCACGTAGGTTTTAACATGAGGCCGAACGTTGTCATGCTGTAGAATCACTTTTTCGTGACCCTGTATTTCGTATTGTGGTCGTTTTTCGGGCAATGCTCACCTCAATTGCATCAACTGAAGTCGACACTGGTCCCCAATGATGGTTTCGCTGGGTTTCAGCAGTTCATAATAAATATTAGGTGCGCAACTAGCAATAGATGGCTCCAGTAGTAAGTGCTGCTCGATTTTGACATATCCAAAACGTCATGAACCAAGCTTAGACATAGGTAAACAAACCGTTTTGACATACGAGTATTAGTGATTTTTTGCCAAATAATCGTCATTTGCGGGAAGTGTTGATTTTCTTCTTTCATTCGAAGAAAACGGCGGCTGTGATTGGTTCCATCGCTTTAAAGACGGTGATTTCGATATTGACGACCGTCCGTGTGAAGGAAGGCCAAAATCTTTAGATGACGCTTAATTGGAGGCATTGCTCGATGAAGATCCGAGCCAAACGCAAGAAGAGCTTGCTTCAGCATTAGGAGTTACCCGCTAAGCCATTTCCAAGCGACTGCATGCGGTGGGAATGATTCAAAAATAAGGAATTTTGGTTCCTTATGATTTGGAGGCAAAGGATGTTGATCATCGTTTTTTCGCCAGTGAACAACTGCTCCAGCGGCAAAAAAGGAAGAGTTTTTTTCATCGCATCGTGACGGGTGATGTAAAATGAACTCATTGCAGCAACTCAAAGAGAATAAAGTCATGAGGACTGCCCGGTCATGCTTCTACGTCGTCTGCTCGGCCGAATATTCACGCTGCGAAGGTTATGCTTAGTTGCACACATAATGCCTTTCAAGCTGGACCATGTAGGTTAACAATGCGGTCCACCCGACCTGGATGAAGCGAATATAGCCATATCTAAGTTTAAACAAACCTAGTCTGTCAAATATGGTCTGACAAAAATAAAGAGACTCTGTGAACTGCACCAACTACAGAGGCATCAGTCTCCTTACCAATGGACCAATTGGGTGGATGGAAAGGTTGGCAATTATTAATCATAGTTGCATTTGCTCGATCCATAAGATAAGATATTGTTTAAACCACGCTAGCTATAGAGGTATCGGTCTCCCTATTATCGCTTACAAGATCTCGTCTGCTGTTTTGTGTGAATGCCAATGAAACCATGAGTCAATATCCTAATATATACTTTCGATACTGTTTTAGCTCTATCAATTGGTATCCCTCTATAAAGATCAAAAGCATTGCGACCTAAATAATTTTTGACAAGATGATTGAGAACTAGACCCTATGAGTGATTTTTGGTCCCATTTGCGTTAATGGGTTTAACAGGAAGAGGTAACCAGCAAACTCTTCAAGTTATACAGCAAGATTCACCTAGTCAGAAAACCGACCATTAATTACCTGAGATGAGGAGGACATGTAGAGCGAAATGTCTTGACACTGAGCAGAATAAAGCCGCTCGATTCCGATTAGTTAGAAAGCCTACGCAGACAAGGGCTTTATTTTTTAGAACCCTGTTGGGTTTGGCTGCCTGATTTTGAACGACAGAAAGAAGAATCACCATCATTCAGTGGCACCAGCAAATGCAGCGAGTGGGGAAAAATAGGCTTTAATGCCAAAGCAAGCAAATTTAGTATGACGTTGTTCTAGCCATACATAATGTTGGTATGGTGAACGTTTTGTTGATTTTTTCAACCGTCTTGTCATCTACGAAAGCTAAACCATTTTGAACACTAAGCTATCCTGGAAGGTAGAAACCTTGTGACTGAAAACCAGGCTCCCAAAATCAATAAAGTTGAATGCGGAACTGCTCCAACTTACAAAGGGTGTCCCAAAATTCATGAAAGAAGTAAATTTGATAGGAAATACAGGTTTTTCATTAAAAATTTTATTTGATGCATTTTTATTGATGCACAAAATATGCGGTACGGCCTTTCTTGCACGTACGTAAGTTTTTGTCGAAATTTTCCATGACAGCTTTGCATAAGGGTGGCTAAATTTCATTGATACAGCGCTCAATTTGTTCCTTGAAGGCGCGGGTGGTCGTGGGCTTGTTCTCATATAGCTTATACTTCAAAAAACCTCAGTGAAAATATTCAAACGGTCTTGAATCGCATGATCTGGGCGGCCGATTTTGATCACCAAAACGGGAAAACGCACGAGCAGGAAATGACTCATACAGTAATTTAATTTTTTTTTTTTGGGCGTGTGTCCTGTGGCACCGTCTTGTTGAACCACATGTCGTCCATATCCATATCTTGCAATTTAGGCACAAAAAACTGGATTATCACGTCGCGAGAGCGTGCGTCATTAATTCCTACTTCCTGCTCCGATGGTCCGATGAAGCCTCCAGCCCAAAATCTGTACCAAACAGTGACACGTTGTGGATGCATTTGTCCCTCGCAATCCCTCATGTATTTTCTAAATCCAAAATTCGAGAATTTTTACGATTAACCAGGCCTTCAAGATGAAACAGAGCCTTATCTCTGAAGGTGATTGCGTTTGAAAAAAAAAATCAGCTTCCATTTGCTGTTGTTCCAATCTTTCGTGAGAAAGTTTCCCGGAATGTCCAATTCTTGAGCACGGTGCGGAATTGATGTCGCTGGATTCTCAGCAAAACTCTCACGAACTACTTCGATGTTTTGTGTTGAACGACTTGTTGAAGGACGACCAGAGTGTCTAATAGATCTAGTCTCCCCGAAGTTTTGAATTAATCTCTTCATGAAGTTAAATCACTATCCCGCCCGTATTTTGTACGAAAATTGTGAACTGTACTCATAGCTGCAACGTGAAAATGCATCGTTCTTTCATGTACCGCTCCATTTTTAATAATCCTGAACTATCAGCTGTATCGCTATCTTTCTTTCCGTTGGCAACACTTCACCACACTTGGCTGAATTTTGAGAAACTCTTTATAAATCTAAGTATCTCCGTATTTAACACTCCAACTGTGACGCAATAGATGTATCTTAACAAATAGGGGTGTTTCAAATGTCACAGGAAGGCCTTCTTTCTTTTGGTATTTTTGAACCTGAACACTAGATAGCTGAAGAATGGGCGGCTGAAAGTTAGATCTCTGCAGTGGTAAAACTTTATCTATGAAAGTCCTTTGTATAGTCAGGTGATTTTATCATTTTTGCAGACTACGGCCACTTCCTGTTGCCATGTAGTGAAGGTATCTACGAGTCTCTAGAATTATTGGCGTGCGTTTTAACCGATTGATGCCACTCACTACGTAACCGAGATCATGAGAACTATACAGCTATTTTTCGTAAAATGTATCACATCAGTCAATCTATGTATCTATCCAGATATATTGTAGATATCTGCTGCACATAAGATCAATATTTGAAAAGTTTTAAGAAAGTGTGGAGTATTACCCTTAATAACAAGTCTGAAGCGAATTACATGCCAAAAAAAGCGATCAAAGTTCGCTGATTATTTAATAGCTCTCAACAACTCAACTGTCCAATGTCCATTAAAGTGGCATTATGGCAACACTGCTTGCTTCCTTGCATTGCTTCATTGTACGAGCATACGAATGGGAGTGGAAAAGAATTTAAATTCATTTGAAAGGAAACAAACAAAATGTGAGAGAAGAATAAAAATAAATGACAAATCACCTGTCATTAGCCGACAGTGATTACAGTTCACCTACGGTAAATCAATCCTTCTCATTGCCATGGGGTAGTCATGTCGTCATGTGTGTTCGGACACACCAACACACGGCAGTGTCGACCTTACCTGACCAAAGTGCTGAATGAAGGACATGATGGACCGACCCATGATGTTTGTTGCTTTCTTGTTAATTGTGAGCTATTTTTCCCTGTTTTTTTTTTTTTTTTTTTTTTTTTTTTTTTTTTTTTTTTTTTTTTAACTACTACTCTTTACGTCAATCGAACGGGGGAGGCAATCCTGTGCAGGGCGAGCCTCGAATTGCATTTATTTAACCAAGGAGAAGAAGAAATCCTGAGAACGTATGTATGTTTGAATGTGGTACGTAATGAACAAGTGTGTAAATAATTCAGAAGCATCCTGATTCCGTATGTAAATTGGTTGGATAACACATTGTTACATGGCTACTTGGGTGAGTGTTTATATGAATATATGCATGTACGTTTGTACTAAGGGTGTAGGGGTGAATGGACATATGTGTGTTGCTATTAATAGGACTGGGTCATGGATACCGGATAATCGAGTGGTGCTTCTGGTCAAGATTTCGTTTTAGAATGGAAAAGGATTTCTTATACAAATGCTGGTATGAGATATTTACAATTGGCAAGCTATTGTCGGGGTCTACTTGAGGGCTACAAAGGGATTTGATTTAAAAATCGGACTCCTTAAGACATTTTTTGTGTAAACGTCTTTTTTATTAACTTGCTTAAGTGAAACTTTAGTTTGAGATAAAATCAGGCCTTAGCCAACAAGCTACTTCAGTTAACCCGTTTCTTAGGTAAATGGCAAAAAGCTTGTACACTAAGTTAGTTGAGGGCCTTTAAGTTTACGAGCAGGACTTGAAGCAAGTTTCTCTATTGCGTGCTCGTCGAAGTTCTTGTAGTCATTGAATTTTTTTCTCCAGTTACCATCAAGGCAGCCTGATCGTATATTTTCTGAATTATTACTTTTTATGAAGCGACGGAGAACTACCTTCGTTCGGTGGTGATAGATTCGATCTTGAAGTTTCTAAGAGCACGACTGGTATGAATAAGGTCTTCTCTACAATCTTAATTCAGGGTAGCGCACGACTGATAGAGCTACTCCGATACATTTCGAACTCCATCAGTCTATAAGGTTTCCGAGATTTCATCAGAGTCTTAGGAAAGAAATACTAGGGGTAAACCCTAATGGGCAATGGTATCATATTCCCTTAGGGGTTACTGGCACTGGTCTACTGAGCCCCAAAAGTTCAACAGACACTGAACTGCATTCTTCAGCGTAGAACGACAATGACAAACATAAATGCACGGGGAAATCAGTGCCTTGTGATCATCAATACTATGACACCAAGCACCCTGAAGGGGCTAACATAAAGGTGGTAACAAAAAACTACAGCAACAAGGAAAGAGTACCAAATCAGATACTGTGAAGTAGAAAGAGTGATAGATTAGGAAGAAAACCATCCTCAACTAATCCATTTTCGTACGCCAAAGTTTGCGCATCAACTAAGGGACTAAGGAACTATAAGGTTACTGCCTCTGATATTTTGCATACCAGCTTACTTAAAGTCAGACTTGATGATTTAGCCGAAAGCATGGACTGAAGCATTAGGCGAAAGTGTCCCATCTATGAGGAAGACCAGTCTATGTATTCCAGGAGCCAAATACATATGCATGAAATGCTAGTCATCGTACTAAAATTTTAGGTAACCCATCTGTATCTCAATTATCGGAAAATACCGGAGTAGCTTCTGCCGCGTAATGCAATCATTATACCTAGAAAAATCTTCGAAAAGATCTCTTTCATCGACTTAAACCCCGCATATAAATATTCGCATTCATTGCTTGTGGTTATAAAAAGAAAAAAGCTAAATTTCTTCATTCTGTTATAGCAGAGCATTCAAGCAAAGAACTAGTCCTATGTACTCTCGGAATATTTCCTTAACGCAGTTCTTTAATATTTTGTGATGATTAATCGCTTCAGTGATTAAATGCGTTCATATCAGTGTCCAGCATCTGCAATACATCAATTTCTAGTACATGCAGAACGCCGGTCATTTACAGAGGAAGTGCTCTGCGGTACCCTCATCGTTCTCATAGCAAAGAGTTGATGTCAGTTAGGCCTAGCAGAACAGGAAATCCTTACTGAGGGCGCAAGCAGTTGATTCAGGTCCGGAAAATGTCTTCGAGGCTGGCGAAATAAGGTCTCATTTTTTGCGAACCCATTGTGACAAGTCTCGGTGAATTTAGCGTTCAGATCTAAAAAAAAGCGTTGCATCCCGAACTATCCCAGAGGTGGCGAGAAGGTTCAGCAAAGCACATTTCGGCAGCCGCTAAGACACAGATGCATCTGTTGCATCCGTTGCTCACAATATAATCTTCTCATACCTCATTACCTCATTAGCTTAAAACCTAAAATGACACCGGCGTATTCCGGACCGGATCTGGAACATAAGTAAAGATTCGACATCACCCTTTTACTGACTTAGCTTCTGGTCAAAGCTAGTCCTGAGTACAGAGAAAGTCGTTTTCGTATTACAGCAACAACTGGAGTCCCGCTCTCACTACCTCAGCCGATATGGTCAAAACCGAACTTTTATGTACGTTACACCGATAATCATTTATATTTAAGCAGATCATAAGGTTCATCATGTAGCCGATGCTATGAATTTTGAAGGGAAGGAGATTCATCCAGAGCAGAGCCAACTGAGAATAAATGGCCAAGACAAGTAGACCTGTGGAGTCTTGTGAAAGCCGTACATCACTACTGCATGAAAGCCTTTAACATCGAGCAACTGACGTACAGGATAGACTTGTTCCTATCACAGACGTGTAGATTTAAGAAATCCTCTTTGAAAACAGCCACGTGCCTTGCTGAAAGACAACATGTTTAGTCCAAAGAAATTTTCTAATCAGTATCACACCCAGGATGAAACAACGAAACCACATATACCACCGATGCCAGTTGACTTAAGCCTTTATCTCACAACCGATGACAAGTCCCAACTACTGCGGATCTAGTTTTGAAATTATTTTTTGGTGATCGAGTTCAGACTTTCTGAGCATTTTCATTCTTTTGATTTATCTCTTTTGGAAACGTTGACCAACCAGATAGTATCACAGACAGAACAAGTCTTCATAGACACTGTTTGAAGTCCAAAAATATTATTCGTTTAACGAGATGCAGTTGCTGCCGATCAGCATTACGCCATGGATCAGGCGAGAGTTGCAGCAGATTTTCTGGCTGGAAACGGCAGACTAAAACATTTGGTTCTGATCAGCGTACACTACTTTCTGTTTTCTTCTTAGCTTCCTAGCTTAGGCGGTATTTCGACATATTTGCCAAGTTCCTCTTACCCACTGCACTGATTTCTCCCAGATTCGTCTTCTTCACTAAAGTCGAAATCTTGGATCTGTCTTAACATGTAAACCGGATCAGACATTAAAATGTCCAATAGTACAGCTGGTTTAATTCTTACAGCACCTTTTGAATATGGTGAAGTCGATTACTTGCCACCTTACTTTGTTGGCTGGAAGCGGACATCGGTTATAAGCAAGTTAGACGAAAGTATGAAATCCAGGAGATGATTGTCTCTTACGTTGCACTTGCTAGTGCCCCAAAAGCGTTCTGTACATCAGCGTCGCAACATATCATATGTTTCATCTTCTTCGCATAAAAGTGTTCAATGAGTATGACTGATGCCGCTTTAGGTGACTATAGCTCGAATTGAAAGGAAGTAAGCTACCGCAAAGCCGAACTTATGGCATTCTTCATTCGTTTCGTAGCTTCGGTACTCAGACTGTAATTGGCACAATAATACAAAACTCTCAACCTTTCCGATCGCTCACCATACAGTAACGAGAAACTCCGCAACATTTTGGCACACCTGTGGATACTATGTGAGGTTTTGCATTTAATACGTAAAGCCTTCAACATAGGCATGAAGTAGCAGACTTCGAATATTGAAGATTAATCTAAGTAAATGTCTTAGATACATAATTATTAAGTGGACACCTTTTACTTAATAATTAAATTAATTTAGAAATGAAGCGAGGTTCAAATTTTTCAGGATGCAGATAAGGACGTGAGCTAAACCTCAACAAATTGGTGTTTTACCGACTGTTGCTCTCCAGCTAGAATAGACCTTCAACTTTGAGAGGTCAAATGCAAGATTCTTCGTATGGACATACGTCAGCAAAACCTTCGTTTTCCTAAGTTGACCTGGGATCTGGCAGACGGCGCTCCTTAGCTGGAATGGCTTGAAAACTTCGAAAGCATGATCTTTTGCCCAGAATTTCTTAACCATTCAAGGACAGTCTGAGTTGATTCGTTCACCTCAGAATAGATTTCTATATCGTAGCACCCTGCCTCAATGCAAATATTCTCTGTTTAAGCTAGCGGTGGATCTCCGCAGTGTTTGCCCTCAACATCATTCACGCTGTTGTCATTCGCAGTCTTGCTAATTAAAAGTGTCAGGAAACAGACACTGGCACCCTTTTAGATTTCTTCTGCGGCATTCAACTTTTCTGTCGATTTCACTCGTTGCAGCACCGGATTCATTTTGACCTTGTGTGCGGGAAAAGCCACAACCAGGTTGGTGGAATGGATTACATGAGCCTCAAATTGTTGTAATCCCAGTTTCACTTGGACATATTTAGCGAGTAACGCCACAACTTGTCTTCGAAAGCAAGGCACTAGATTATAAGGAGAGGAACTGAAGGAGAAAGTACACTCGTTAAATCTTTACCAAAATTGTATAACGATAAGCAGTTTTCTTATGTCACCACAAGAGCTGAAATCCTGAGTTGTAGACGAAGTCGATTGATACGCTCGCACCAAGTAAAGCTTGGTAGAGCCCTGTGGGGCTCATTTTTTCGTCGCTGGTCACATTAGAGACTTTTACGTTTGCCGTTCTAACAGATATTAGATAGCTTTTTATCCATTGGGCTATTTTGCCTCCTATGCCAATTCTAAAAAGACTCCGGAATTTGGTCCGCCCCCTTTTGTCCCAGGAGTCCCAAAAAGGGCCTGGCCCTCCAAATTGGGGGTTATGAGTGGGGTTAACTGCCTAACAACGTAAGAAAAGTATTTGTTACGAAGCGACCAATGGCCTCCGATAAGGACGGATTCATTGTTGACGACCCTGTAAAACGAACAAAAGACAACGACTGCTATAAAACAGATATCACCACCATCCGGGAAGTGCGGTGGGATATGTAGGGCAAAAGAAAAACTGTTATGTTTACTACTCTGATTGCTATATGGAACGTAAGCAGCGTCTTTTTGGATGCGGATATTTTGTAAGTGGCAGACTTAGGCAAGCAGTCTTGAGCTTTCGACACGTGATTGAACGCCTTATAACATTACAAATCAAAGATAAATTCGCTAACATCAGGTTTATAAGCACACGCTTTTCTCACCTCAATATTCACAAGGGAAAATGGTAGACACCAGATCAGCAATCTGGCAACCAGATTGATCGACATAAGACACTGCTCAAGTATTTTAGATGATCGGACATTCCGAGCAGCCAACATAGACTCGGACGACTACCTAGTTGCAACTAAGGTACGTATACAGGTATCTCAGACGCCACATAACGTTGAACAGTTGCAATCTCACCAAGCCACCAGAAGCTTTGCCGATCGCGTATCCCTCAACTTCTCGAGAAGTTCAGTGTAGGTAGCATCAAGTGCTGAAGACCAGTGGCTTAGATGCCGAGAAGCCATAAGAAATACCACAACTGACATGCTGGGTTTCACCTGTCCACCGGCAAGTACATGCAGTAAAACAACAAGCCTACAAAGCGGCGCTGAACAAAGAGGATTGAAAAACATTGGCTTCTCCGTAGAAAACAGAAAGAGTATGAGAAGCGCGCAATCGAGGAAATAGGGAGGTGCTACTCCAGAAATATTGTTCGGAAGTTTTACCAAAAGGTAAAAAGAACGTGTCAGGGAAATAAGACCCGAATGGGAAGATGAACAGGGAAACCATGTAGTAGAGTCACAGTTGGTGCTGAGGATATGGAAAAACCATTCCTGCAGACTGCTAAACTGTGAAGACGACACAAATTCCGTTGTCAGGCAGAGCAAACCAAATATTAACGATGCAAGTCAAGAATTCCGTCCACCCGATCAAAATGAAGTCAGGATAGCAATATCTAAACTGAAGTCGAAGAAGGATGCTGGGCCGGACGGCCTACTCGCCGAACAATTTAAGGCAGCAGGAGATGAGGTAAAGAGCATATACCAACTTACTTCCAAGATTTGCTCGGATGAATGTATGCACAATGAATAGAACCTCTGCATCGTTTGCCCGGTTCACAAGAAAGGACGCCTTCTCAGCTGCGCCAACCATACATTCTAAACATTGCCGTATTGTGCGAGCGCCTGAAATCATTTGTCAAAGATCTGATTGGAGCCTGTCTGTGCGATTTTAGGCCCGGTAAGTCCACAATTAACAATATATTCACACTACGGCAGATCCTCGAGCAAACCCAAGAAGTTCAGATCGATACTCACCACTTTTTATCGATTTTAAAGCCGCACATGACAGCATCTTCAGAGACGAGCTTCTTTGGGCTGAGAAAGCAACTGTGCAGTAAGGCCCTCTCCCGTACAACCAAGGAAACTCTATATAAGACCCTAGTAATCCCAGTCCTGATCTATGGTTAAAAATCATGGACACTTTCTAAAGCGGATGAAGATATCCTTGGTCGTTTTGAGAGGAAAATTCTTCGTAAGATATTTGGTCTCGTATTCGTTGACGGGCTCTAGAGGAGACTATTCAACGATGAGCTCTACGAGCTATACAGCGGCATCGATCTGGTAAAAAAACTGCGTATTGGGCGTTTGAGATGGCTGAGACATGTAGAGAGAATGAGCAGCAATGCCTCAGCCCCCAGAATCTTCGACTCTGATCCGGAGGGACAACAGTAGACGAAGGCCTGGCCAGATCCGCCTCGTTAGCAGTTTCAAATTTTCAAATTTTGGTGAGTAGATGTCTTGCGATCAGTGATATATAAGTCGTCAACAACTGTTGATAATACATCGTTCATCTTTATAAGAAGTTATGTTAGAAGCAACTTCAGCAGCAAAAATTAGATCGACTAAGGTGGCTGTAACAAGTTACTTAAAAATTTCAATTATGGGCCAGGAGTATGCACTAGTACCAGTACTCTTTGCCATATGTGTTATCAAATTCCAAACATGAGTAGAATGAAGGTGAAATTTTTATCCTCCCTGACATTAAAAAAAAAAACAGAGTTACTCGCATACTATATTTGACTGACGTCGCTCCAACGATGAATGGTTCTGTAATGTAATGTAAAAAAAAACCTTCAACGTCAATTCTGACCCAAAAAAATGTATGTAAGCCAAGCCGAAATCATCCATAAAACGGCAGTAATGTTAAAAATACATAAAACATCTCCCAAATAATGAATTTTGGGAGCCTATTCCTGCGAAATGTTTCGTCCTAACCATTGTAATTCATGACTTTTAGTAATATACACAGAAACCTTCAAAAAATATGTAGAAAAGCAAAGTGGAAATTCCTTACGTCTACTTAGATCCGCAATGAATCCCATGAGGTTCTTCCTCATTTTACCTTGTCTCTCGAATATCTGTTTTCGGGATTTGTCCTCAACACAAAAGGAGAAACCGTCACAATAAAGGATGATATAATGTTTTAATGGCAAATGACGAAATCCTGTTCAGCTCACAGAATTATATGTTGCAGTGAGAGACGAAAAATGTTTTCCAGTTTGGGTTTTTGGGTGTTTTTTCTGAAGAATTTTTTACTTGTTATTATGTCAGCAGATGACGCGTCGATTTTATTTATGAAAATTCCAAGGAGTTAACGAGGATGACGTTAATAAGTTGTTAACAATTCTAAGAAGCCCATTTCGTTTTTACAAGGAGTTAATAGATTTCATGAAAATAAAACCAAAGTGAAATATTGTATCTACTAGAACGGAAGTTATTGGGAGTCTAAGTGAATAGATACTTTCTGAGACTGACAAGGAGGCATTGTTGTTGAACTACAGGGGGGCCATAATGTATGACCCTATCGAAAAGTGCTACAGAGTTTGGAAATGACGTCGAATGTCAATTCGGTTTTGACATTTATGATGCAAACGGAATTAGAATTTTTGTGAATGAAAGCCAGAATAATCGTCATAATGTCTTTGTTGAAATTCGTCAGTGCGTCATACATTATGGCCCACCCAGTATATGACAATGCAAAGAAGCTGATGTCATATGATTTATGTGTTGGAAGTTTTGCTAAGATGGATTTTTACGAATGATTCTCAAGGTTGTGTCATAAACTCGCAGACAGGAGGGAAGCATTATATTTTCAGAATGTTTCATTCGGTTTTGGTGCGACATTTCCTAAGATGGTGTTTGGGGATTTTATTGCCGAAATCATTTCCTCGATATGTCAGCAAGGATAGATATTCACATCACAATAGCACAGCTAACTGAGTTTCAATCAGCTCAGTATAATTTCAGAAGTCAGAATTTGGCTTTCCAAGGAGAAAAGCTGCCAACAACTAATAATAAGAATCAAACCAACAGATAACTAAGAATAACATAAGACCCTTACTCTTCTCCGATAGACGTCTTGCTAATAGCAAAGTACCCTCAAAGTCTCTACCCTAGGAAGCCGAATAATATTTTAGTCGAAGCAACATTTGCGTGTGTGATATTTCTAGCATCCGCTAAAATGGGCTCAGTTAAAAGGTTTTGGGACGAAAAAAAGCCGACGCCACGCCGGGGCGATGTTCAAAGCTGGAAATCCAAATCCAACGAAAAGAATGTTGGAGGTTACAAGATCTATCTACATGTATATACTAATCATGTCATCATTTAATTATGCTAGATTTGCCATAGACCTTCCTTATCTCGACTATTCTAGAGAAGGCGGACAAATTTCAAAATACTTTCATCCATTTGAGGGACGTATGTAAAAGATTTCATCATCCAGGTTTCTAGAAGACGATGGCTTAGAAAACTTTATGGAACACTACAAAAACTGGCTGAAGGTGGGATTAAGGGTTGGGGAGTCCCGGTCCTGTGGAACAAACATAAAATACAAACTATAGTATTTACTATGGCTGCCTCAATGAGACAAAAGGATTCATAATTCATCACTCAGAAAACGAAGATAAAGCTGTACATGTACAGAACTAGTTTATACGGAGGGACATCGCATGGTTGACTGGCTAGTACAGAATATTTTTATTCAGACAATACTAAGACGTTGGTGGAGGTAACCATCGTATGGAATCAACAGTTTGCGTTGACGGGTATACAATAGTTAAAGGCAGCGCCTCATAACACTGGCTTCATGTAGACTTTCAGAGGTCTTAGTAACGATTATGAGTGACCCTACCCCTCAGTCGATAAACACTGCATTTAGCCAATTACGAGTTCCTAGGCAATTCAAGTTGTAAAACCCTTTGAACTGGAAACCTTTGTAAAACCCTTTGAACTGGAGCGTTAGTACCCATTTGCTCTACATGTCTCAGTGATCTCTGGCTACTAGTTTCCACAGCCATTTGAGGCAGCAGATGTGAAGTAATCTGACGAAGTCCTGCTTAAGTTTTTGGCTTATCGTTCAAAATCTGAACGGCGCCCCCACTTAGTGTTTTAAAATGATCTATAGAGCTAGGAAAAAACTCATGCGGATCGCCCGTTCCATGGGAGAACGCGGATTTTCAGTGGCTACGCAAGGAAACCTCGAAACTTATAAACAGGTCATCTAAAACAAATTTGGAGAAAGACTGATATCTTACAGATAAAAAAAGAAAAGAAAATAAGAAGCTAATTCGAATTTCAATGTGCAGCCTCCTATAACGGCTTTTGTGAAAGGATTGTAACACAGGGTAAATCAGCCGGACTAGGAACACTCAGAAGATCTAATAGATTGGATTAGGCCACCAAATGTCATCTGCTACTGATGACATATATCCAGTTATACTACAAAAAGCTATAGAGCAGGTGCGGCAAAGTCTGAAGAGATTCTTCACTGGCACTGACATATACATTATGGTTTTTAGAGGCACACTCGACGAGAAGGAGTTGGGCATGTGTAGCTCTGCCAGACAACACGAAGTATGCGACTCACTATTTCCATAGATAAGATCAGTGCTGGAGAATATGACCCTGATTGCAGATGTCTTCAGTATTATGGAGTAAGTTAGTCGACTCACAGCATAACGCTTCTCAATAGTTTTGACGCCAATGCTCAGGAAAATACAAATGATGCCCTGTCTTCTTAGCGATCGTTTACTCTAAAGCTGTTGATCAGCTTTTAATCCACTGACGATTGAAATTGCTCTCATTACAAGAAGGAAGAAGCTGACTGGTGTGACTCATTTAGTGCTTGAAGGCAAGGCATAAGGCTTGCCACCGCAAATCCTCTGGAGTTTTTTTTTTCTGTCGGAACAGAACCCTCATATAAAGAGCTAGTCCAATGTAGTCCTTGTATTTTCCTTTTCTGAGTCTTTCCAAAAAGGTGACTACAGTTCCAGCACCCACCACAGAAATCGCAGTTACCTGCAGCCTGATGTGAACATAGACTGGACATTCAGAGAGTTAGCGTTTTACGGTGTCGTCATCGCTTTCGCACAAAGCATCGCTAGATGTTGTATCACTAATACCCAGTACACTTAAGTGATGAGCAAAGCCGACGTGCACCATCACGACGACAGTACGAATAACGACAACGTGAAAAGCTATGCCATTTGTAGTTATGCTCATATGAGACCAAAAGTTCAATGAAAGCCCTCATCTCAATCTCTAGCCTAGGACGCTGGCAGACTTAACTGTTAATGGATCCACATGACTATGACGAAATCATCGATTATGTCCTTATTTAGCGGAACAATTTTTCAGGAGAATACGTCGCCTTTGCGTTGCCAGACTTCTAAAGACAGCTCAGTAGCAAGGGGGATTTCTCTAGCACGGCTGGCTCTGCTCTAAATGAACTCATGAATCCGCCTACTCTTGATATTCATATCATTGGTTGAGGAGCAGTCTCTTCCGTTTGAAAAAAAGGGATCGTTATTATTATAGAACACCCAATGGAGCTTCGTTGATCCTGCGTGATGACTGTCCATTGACTCCGGCTGGTCTTATGGACATTCCTTCTAGCGCATTGACACCAAATGATAAGTTCAATCTTCCTGGAATCACAGTCTTCAACGAGTTCGTCTACTTTGTTGGTGGTAGCGGTAGTACCAAAAATAAGGTGACGCAACGACGAATTTACGGTATTCTCTGTTCGTTTCGTAGAGTATTTCTGCGGCAACTAAATCTTGGTTGCGAAATTGCCCAAGTTTAGATGGTAAGAATAATTTAGCCACAAAAAGACAGGTTTTCGGTTTTTACGATCGTCTGTCATATACAGGGTGCGCCATCTTCTATGTCGTTATGTGAATATTGAATAACTTAATAAATACGAGTATGCATAACAAAAAAATAACTGATTTCCATATATGGTATAAGGTATTTCTATTTACGAGTAATTTGGTCATTTAAAATTTATTTGGACTGATTTTTGAATACAACATCAATCGTTTGGCCGCCTTTATTGACCAAGGTAAATGTGCGCTTTTTGCTACGTTTTCCAACATTTTTTCGAGCATCTCGGGCGGTATAGCGCTTTGAACTCGTCAATGGTCTGAGGCTTGCTGGGGTATACTTTGTTAAACCCACAAAAAGGAGTTCGTAGGGGTCAAATCTGGAGACCTGGGTGGCCAGTCAATGTCGCCAATTTTTAACAGCACACGTCCAGGGAATTTTCGTTGCAGAAACTGCATTGTTTGATTTGCAGTGTGGCATAGCGCACCGTCGCCTTGAAACCAGTAACCGTGGGCAGACATAATGAGCCAACATCCACCGATATCGATTCCCATCGACTGTTTCGCCTTCGCTGAAGAAAAATGGTCCAATTATTCTTAGCGCAAACGCCGGCCCAAACAGTCACTTTTTGGATCTCGTGTGGATTCTTCGTTCCCCAAATGCTGCAATTTTGTTTGTTAACGGCGCCAAAGAGTGTGAAATGGGCCTCGTCGGTCATCAAAATTGACTTCCAAGAATCAGGTCCAGTGTCAACAATTCGAGCGACTGTTTGACCGTATTCCAAGCGACGTGGAGACCATCCGTCGGCAAACAAATGCAAATCATCCTTCAAAATACGCCTCAAGATGGTTCCACTGACCCAAAATATTGAGCGCGGTGACGATATGATATATGTGGGTTCTCGGCAACATTCTCTCTTACCGCTTCAACCAGTTCACTGGAACGTCTTGGGCGTTGATAAACAGCGTGTCGACGATCTCGCACTGTCCAGTGCTCAACAAAATTTGACAGTAAAAGACGAATAGTGTTGTCAGACGGTGATTGTTGGCCACGATATTTTCGAAGATATGCACGTTGAGTTAACACAACTGAACACGTTGTTTTAATATACAGTGTGAAACCATTCATGATTAAAATTGCACTGAACTGACGTTCCAAAAACATGTATACTCAAGTCAATCGGTTGTTAAATGTCAAAGTTAGTCAATGTTTACATACCTGTAGTAGTGTGAAACAACGTAAACATGAGAAACTATTTATTCCACACACGTGTTTTGTTATGGATATTACGAGAGCCATGGGTGCCACTTCCGCCAACCTGTTTCTTTTCTCTGTCGCCGCTGGACCAGTGAAATTTGAAGCACCAGCCTTTTCGAAAGCCCTTGCCACTACTTTGCCCCGTGTGCTTGCCTCATGTCTTCTTTTCCATTTCAACTGCCCATTAGACGTTAATCTTTTAGAGTGTCCCTCTATCAGAGGCTGTTTGACCTTTTCGTTTTCCCACGACATTTGCTGTTCTTTCCATGGTTCCAGCCCAATCTACCGAACGTGCAGTATAAAGAAAAAAAAAAAGTGTAATCAACTGCTTTAGTAAGCTGGTTTGGGGCCTCCAGACCTCGTGCCCCGGCAGCGATCGGAAAGACCACCGATGGATTGTAGGTATTGCCAGTACAATCTGGAGTATAAATCCATGGGGTCACCTCCATCAAGTTAAGCATTTAACGTCTACTTTGGACATATTTGGCGCTTATTTCGATGTCACACCTGTGTTCTCTCCAGAACCTTAAGATCTTTGACTCGTAAGAAACTCAAAGTTAGATTCCAATGCTTAGGGATATGGGGCAGTGCTTACTATTGCTTACAAATTTTATAAGACTTTAAAAATCTTTAACAGTCATGTAATGTGACGTTTAAGCATGGAAGATAGTAGAGTCACGTGAGGACTTCATTTGTTCGTAAGTAACATTCTTCGAAAGGCATTTGTCTCCTTACGTTGACTGATTTCACAAATGGGAATTCAACAACAAACTTTACGAGGTGTGCAGTGCCATCAACTTGGCCAGCGGAATCAGATGACCAGATAAAATTGACACCAAAGCCATAGCCCAGAAAATCGTCGATTTTAATCAAGAGATTTCGTATGCAGTAAACAAAGATCTCGTCTAAAGTAGTGCCCACGAATAGAAATATATCTCAGCGAATTTCAGTACACAGATAGGAGCAAATTCACTAGTACGAAGCTAATCGAAAAGGCTTGTTGGTTGAGCCCTGATGTAATCGCAAACTATAAGAACAAAGCACGACAATATTCAACAGAATTTTTCAGTTCCAGCCCTTAAGTCCTGCACAGTTAGAAAAACCTATTATTGGATCTCGTAAAGAACAAAGTTCCAACCAAACACTATAAACTAATTGCTTGCTCTTCAATTTCACACATCTGTCATCCCCCACACATCATTAGCTCATCACATGTTCCCGACTAACCACATATCTGATATCACCCCCTCAATGTCCATTCTCTTCTTGCAATTCAGCGACACCTACTTGCTTCTGCACAGTAATAACCCGAATGGGTCTAATAAAACTTTTCAGCTGGGACTTGTCATTATTTGTAATAAATAAGTAATCATCCCCAAAAGGGTAATTAAATGTTGATTCCACATGTCCGTTTAGGATATGGGAACACATGCAATGGGATGTATCGTACAAATACTTACATCTGCGAACAGATATATTTGTAATCCTTCCCCTATAGAAGGGAACTCACATTCTAGATTTCAACTCGAAAATGTATGGCTCATAAGATACCCCCTCTTCCTTCTAAATGACTTTTATTTCGAATCTTCCTTGTTTTCGGGGCAATTTCATGAAGATTCCCAGATAAAAAATGGAAGCAAATCTTCCGTAATATGACCACTTTAGCAGCAGGGGGTAAGTTGGAAGTTTGCACAAGAAACCGTATGACAGCAAATAAAGGAGCCTTTTATGATTGCGATTTTAATAATGGGATTTTCCATTAAAAAATAAAGGACTTGATTGAAGAGAAGACAATGTTGGGACGAGAATGAAATCCTTTAGATACTCGTATCTACTTATGCAGCTTTAAAGCCATTTAAATTACGTTTGGATTACCTTTTTTAACGAAAAAAATGCCAGTCGCCACTAGAAATTAACAACCCCACGACGGACTCAGCAATTGGAATGTCCCTTGTCGTAGAAACGAATTTCAACGAATTCTTCGCGTCACTAATTTCATTTAACAATGTGGCTTATGTGTCATGGGACTCGTATATGACACAAAATATGTATCTGCATTAAAATTTGTCAAAGTTGGTTTCCCCTTTAATCAATTTCTTCTCATCGCAAGTGACAACTGGAATCAAATTCCACCCGAAATCCATCCCACTTGACAGATTAGATGCAACAATGCTCCAACATTTCAAGCGAAACCATTAATTAGCAACACTGTGGCAGTCTTCAATATTTTGTGTTACTGTCACACAAAATAGGGATGCTCTTGCATGAATAACAGCACGCTTGTGTTATTGCGGCATGGACTATCTGCAAATAGCAAAAATGTTTGTCAGAACGAATTTTCACTTGGGAATATCTTTTACGTCAGCATAAAAGCTGGATTAATTACGATGCCTGCGGAGCACTGAAAATGATATACACATACGGATATTTCAGCAGCTGGATGGGAAATTAAATGTTTATTTTGCGAACTTCAACATTCTAATGAAAACAGATTTCGAATGGCAACATTACGTAAACACATCAATCTGTAGATAGTTTTCAGTTTTTATATTTTTGTTTATTAAATAACGTTCATTGATCTGAGTAAATTAGTATTAGCAAAAAAAATTTCCACAAATTGGACGTTTATACGATTTTTAAAAAAAAAATTAACATGTTACGTTTGGAAAATGTGAACCGAATATAATTGGCATTCAATTTTGCGTATCTATTGGGTATATAACATGCGGTTATTCGTGCGGTTTTTTTTTCAAAATTTGAACTTTTATTTACGAAAAACATGTACAATGGTATTATTCAAAGTATTGCCCATCTGAAGCTATGACTTTTTCTCATCTTTCTGGCAATTTCTGGATCCCATCCCAAAAGAACTGCGCCGGCTTGGCAGCCTAGAATGAATCAAGCCAATTTTTGATATTCTGCTCTGATGTGAACCGTATTTCAATTTCAGTGAGGGCGTTCTGCATCGACCGGAACAAATGGTGGTCAGAAGGGGCAAGGTCTGGGCTAGGCTATAAGCCGGGTGGGGTAAGACTTCCCATCTACAGTTTTCCAAATAGTTCTTAACCGGAATAGCAACGTGGGGCCGAGCGTTGTCATGATGGAAAATTATTGCCTCGTGTCTGGTCGCATATTCCGGGCGTTTTTCGGCCACTGCTCTCTTCAAACGGATTAATTGTGTTCGGTAGCGTTGTCCGTTGATGGTTTCACCCGGTTTTAGCAGCTCATAATACAGCACACCCATCTGATCCCACCAAATACAGAGCATTACCATCGCGCCATGGATATTCGGCTTTGCTGTTGATTTGGCTGGTTAGTCGGGTTTCACATATGATTTTTTGCGTTTGGGGTTGTCGTAATGGATCCATTTTTCATCACCAGTAACAATGACAAATGATTTCCTTTTGTGGCGTTCCAGCAGCATTTCCGACATGCAAAACCGCATTTCGACGTCTATCGGCTTGAGTTCATGTGGAACCCCATTTCCTTGCTTTTGAATATATCCAGCTGCTTTTAAATGTTTTGAAATGGCTGCTTGAGTGACACCCAAAGATTCTGCGAGCTCTTCTTGTGTTTGGCAACAATCTTCATAGAGTAATGCTTCCAGTTCTTCATCTTCAAACTTTTTTGGCTGCCCAGGACGGTTCATCGTCTTCCAAGCCAAAATCACCACTTTTAAATCGTGCAAACCACGATCATGCGCTCAGCTAGCGCATGTTCACCATAAACTTCCACCAAAATACGATGACTTTCGGCAGCAGTTTTCTTCATATTAAAGTAATGAAGAAGAACTCCCCGCAAAAACACTTTTTCAGGCACAAAGTTCGACATAATTGAGTGAAAAAAATTGAAATGAATGACACATACTGAAATGATGTACAATGACAGCAGCTTTCCAACACATGTTCAAATGCAATAATAACAATGGAATAATACAAGTTACGCCATCTCTTAGCAAACCGCATGAATTAAGGTATAGACCCAATAAATACGCAACGTGAATTTTGTCGTGAGGTCGGTCATCATCATTGCTTCAGTGTGCAGGCAATTTGTGATACCGTTGAAAAGTTTGAGCGTGAGTACACTCTTTCGGATCTTAAACACCAACCAGATAGAGATTGGTGCGAAATGAAGAAAATATAGCCGCCGTAGCGGCCAGTGTCGAAGAAGGCCCAGAAATCTCGATTCGGCACCTATCAGCTAAATTGAGCATCGCCAGAGAGACAACCCTGTTTATTCTGCGGTGCGATTTGGGTCTATATCCGTATAAGATTGTGCTGATGCAAGAATTGAGACCCGACTACCATAGACAACGCCATGAATTCGTTAATTCGACGCTGGAAATGTAAATGTTGGCGGAGCTCTGGATTTTGCTCAAAAAATCATCCTCTCGGACGGAGTCCATTTTTGGATCAGCGGGTGGAGATCTGGGTTTTGCTCCAAAAATTATCCTCTCGGACGAGACCCACTTTTGACTCAGCGACTATGTCAACAAGCAAAATTGCCCTTATTGGAGCGAACACAATCCAAAAGTGTTCGGCCAAGCATCAATGCATCCACAAAGATTGACTGTTTGGTCCGGTTTATGCGATGGCGGCATTATCGGAACATATTTCTTCGGAAATGAGGAAGGAGACAACGTTACCATCATTGGTATCAGGTATAGAGCGATTGGTATTGATCGACAACATCAACATGTCCGAGCTGTGGTTCCAAACAGACGGCGCTATATGCCATATAAAGAACGCAACGCTCGAAGTTGTGAAGGAGAAATTTGACGACTGGGTCATACACGGCGAGCCATTTTAGCCACCGCTATCATGCGAATTGACATCACTTGAATATTTTCTCTGGGGCTACGTCAAGTCCTTAGCCTACGCTAACAAGCTAACCACTTTGGATGAGCTCGAGGCCAACATTCGACACACTATTGCCGGAATAACGCCGCACATATTGGACCGCGTCATCAAAAATTAAACCGACCGCTTGAAGCAAAAATTAGACAGATAGCGAAGACGAGGCGCCCATTTGAATGATGTGCTATTCCGCAAACGACATGAACGTAGCTTCAAAATAAAGCCTGAATCAGTTTTATATCTCACACCGTTGTTGTTTTATTTAAATTTTTTTTCCTTTCGTTCTTATCTGGTCACCCTTTATATTTTTCTAAGTCTGGGCAGTTCCTCAGCGATGCAGTTCCCTCGGAAGACCGAGTGTTCGGGATCCCAACATGATGTGATATGGTGCTGCTTAGCCATCTCGTGATGTGACTAAGCGTGAGATGTGGTGCAGTCTTTAACCACCCTGGGATTTATGGCGCTCAAAGCAAAGGATCTTGTAGCCGCTAGAGACTGTGTATGTACGAGCATATTGCAACATCTTTCCTGCACAAGTAGAGGGAAACTAGAGGTTTTTTGCTTTCTACCTCAGTCTGCTGTCCAGAATACCTAGAGCACCTCGAGAAATTTAGAAGCCCTCTTGGCCGCTAAATTTACAGAGAACGTCAGTAGGTGATTGTTCGGCCTATAGATAGCAAGATTGTCTGTATAAGCGTGCAGAGTCTAGTGAGCAGCTTACGGAAGACTAGTTTGCACCTAGAAATATTCATATTACAGTAACCTCAGTAATCTGGGTAATAGCTGCACTCCCCCTGCTTTCGACTTGTCCTGTCTAAGATTGTCCTATAAATTTATACATATATCTATATAGCTACTGACGTTTTCTTCAATTTTCATCATCTTAATGCAAGGATTTCGATGGAGACCATTCCTGCTAAAACAAAGACAGCCTCTTCTGACATGACGCAGAATCTTTATGTTGACGACAGCCTTCTCTTGGTCTCCTTCGTTGTAAGTATCAATTCCCAGACTGGGCCGGTATATTGCAGAATTTTTATAGCTTATCCAGACCAACTGGAGTTAAGGAGTATGCGCTAGAATGCTAGCTACGCTTGTCAGGCTTTTTTTTTTGATAAAAATGGATTTTAAACTTCATTACTTAAAAATGTTTAACCGCTTTTTTGAAACCATAGTTTGGATACCTCCCTGAAAAGCGGCGAAGTCATGGGTTTTTGCGACTAGTCATAAAGACATTTTCTGCTTTATGATCGGCTAGTTCTGGCGGATGTCACCCAATCTTTTAGGCTTTCAATTACTTTATTTGTGGCCGATTCTAGTGGAGGCAGTTTGATAACATGTGGAATACTATCTTATTGTAGAAGCTTTCTGTTACAAGTTACAACTTACAAGCGGCTAGTCACAAGGTCCTGTATGGGGGCAGGACTACCGCGTAATTCCACCAGCACTTAAAAGTGTCCCGCAGACTTCGATCCAGGCCTGACTTCAAAGCAGTAGGCTGCCTAGTGTCAGCGTCATGGTGGCTGTGGTTTAAATGGAAGTGTCTTCCATAAATTAGTTGACCCATTGTGGAGTAGCAAATAATTGCTGGATGCTGTGACCCTAAGATCGGCAAGAGGTTTTAGGTCGGCCACGCCTAAAACTAAGAGTAGAGCTTGTACCCTCAACACAGGTTCCGACTTGGTATCCCTAAAACACGATAAGCGCTGGTCAGGCGTCTATATCCTGGCCCCCATGGATGTATGGGCTTCCCGTGAAATTAAGTCATTCGTGACAGATTTTCACGTTAAACCTTAGAGACGTCCTGTCACAATGGCATGTAACCGATCCCATTCTCTTCATTTCCACACGTAGGGCTAGTCAAAGGATTCCGTGGTACATGATGTAATAGTGGCCATAAGACCAATCGCTTTGAGATTCTCGAAGTGACTTTGTAATGTATTTTCCTTTAACAGTTTTGCAACTCAACTTCCTGTTGTTGACATAGTTTGACACTTTATACAACAAATAGTATGGTGGGCTCATCTTGGTAAGTGATCATGTAAGAGGCGATCGGTTAGCCATTTTTAACGTCCAGTCATTTTTTTTTAATATTTATAGATGTTGCGAATTATTTGCGAAGTGCACTCAGGCACGATACTGGTCCATTGTACTCCATATGTTTCGATTGGCAACATCAAGCGGGAACCAAGGTTCCATGTGGTCTCCTATCTGGGTACTTACGGCGCCAATGCTGCTCGATTTATCGAGACCGCTGACAACGTTCAGTCCTGCTACTATACAACTTCGTGCGGTAGAACCATATTTCTCCTTCGATGACTACTTTTACGACGTCAATTGCCCCTCCAAAAACATCAACAGTAAATCGTGCTTCCTCTCCAAAAAGTACAATATATTAGAAGATAAGATGGCGGGGCTTCTTTCGTTTTGGTAGCACGACTAAATTCTGTATTTTCTGTTTTCCAGGAAGGGCTCCTTCTCCTAGGCCCTTTTGTATTGTTGCTAATAGGTCTGTTTTTTTTTTTTTTAACAACCGCCTTTGCTGTATCATTTGAGATGCATTGCTGTCGCATATCTCGTTGCATGCCTTATGAAGCTCTTTCAGAGAAATAAGTGAAACGACGTTCGAAAGTTTTACCAGAGAATAAAACGAGCATGCCAACTCTATAAGGCTAGAATAGAAGCCTGAAAAGATGATCATAAAAAACTAGTAGTAGAGTCAGAGTCTCGGTGCTGAGAATATGAAAAGACTACTTCTGCAGACTGTATTACGACGATGATGGTCAAAATAGAGCTGCCAGTCAGAATGAACTATTCACCTTGAAGAATTTCCTCCCTCAGATTCAGACGAAGTTAAAGCAGAAATATTGAAGCGAAAGTCTAATAAAGCTCCTGGCGCAGACTGTTGTACACAGTTAGAGGTGACCTGGTGGGAAACGTGCGTTGATTCTTCCAGGAAACAAGATCTTGGAAAACACACCATCAAACCACCTTTGTCGACTTCAAGGCCGCATGCAACAGCGTACGTAAGAATAAGGTCAACCGTAGCACTGTCCCATCAACATACCCTAAAGCCCACTTTCGGACGTACTCTGAAATTTCGTGATTCGTTCCTAAGCTGTGGAATGCCCTGCCGAGCTCTCTATTTCCTAGTCGTTATAGCTTGCAAACATTTAAGACCAATGTATATCGGTATCTTTCTTTTCTCGCTCCCTAATTTTCCTTCACTAAGCTGATTTAAAAAAAAGGCTATTCAACGCTATGTCTAGTTGTGACATCGCTGCCAGACCAATGATGCCTATGCAGGATGACTATGTAGCAACCTCGTTGGTACATCAAGGTCCGTAATGAACTAACCGAGATTTTCAGTTTATAGAAAGGTTTAAGACGATGCGACGCGCTGTTATATGACCTTTTTAAATCAGCCTAAGAATTACTCTTGCTAATGACTGTTCCTATGAGCAATCTGGGAGTAGAGCTGTCTATCGTAAGACCAAACTGGCTTTATGCAAGACCATTATCTTCCCGGCCCGATTTATGGTGCAGAGGCTTGGACCTTATCAAAGCCGGATGCAGAAACACTTGGACGTGTGGAGAGAAAGATACTTTGTGTGAATTTAGGTCTTGTTTGCATGGATTGGGAATTGGAGAGGAGGTTCAACCACGAACTTTACGGGCTGTTCAGTGACATCAGTCTAGTCAAGGGTCTATGGATCGAAAGTCTGATGTGGCTGAGCCATCTTCGAAACTAACCCCGAAGAATGACGTAGCAAAGGACGACTGCATCTGTGTAAAGTGGGGCACGCAAGTAGAAGGTGAACCAAGTGCGGCACTTGAGGCATCTGGTGAGAGATCGCGCTAGATAGAGAGATTGAAGGCAAGGTTCAAACAAACGTTTGAATCATACGGATTTGCTCTTCGTGATTACTCTACTAAATCAGCATATCCAGCCACCGTCTGGTCTTCTTCTGAACGCCGGACTTTGCGCAAGACTTATAAGAATTTTGGTCAAAATGTCTTTATTGCATCGTTTCACCAACAATAACATTAGAATGCCTGCCCTTCTAACCATTGACGCATCGCATGCTGTAGTGATAGTGGATGTTGGGGTTTTCGCGGTTCCACTTAAGGCAAGATCATAAGATTAAGTAAGATGTGGTGGTCTGTGATCTGGTTTCATTTCCTTGATTTCAATGTAAATACTTCTCACTCGAGTTGCTTACTTCGATGAGGTCAACGATGGAGTCTACTTCTTTCGATAAGTAGAACAAGAGATTGTAAATACTTCTATCGCTTTATCAATCCGATAGTCGTTCACAAAATCCTTTGCTCACAAAAATCTATATCAAATCTGCTCTTCAACTTCATAAATCCAACATTTTCTAAAATCTTGATATCCAATCGAACTATCGAGGGCAACTTTCACTGCCAGCAAAAATTCCCCATACAAATAAATCAGACTTTTTATTTTCCACATGCGAAAGGATGATAGTGATTTCCAAGTAAAAAGCTACGAAAGCAAACCGAGAAGAGGAAGTAAAACGAAATCAAATGAAAAGTTTGCTGACCGAAACTTCTTGGATCATTGTTCTGTTTCCAAATTACAGCCGACCGACCGTCGTCGTTGGAAAAGACGTCATTGGCAGAAGGAAAAACTAAAAGACAATCACAATCAAGTAAAGTTACAAGTGTTAGAGTAAAGGACTCGATCTCCGATTTGGATTTGGATTTAGACTTGGATTTGTTTTATTTGCCTCTCACAAGACATTCATTTGCGGAAAACTTATATACACGTACATGCCCGAATAAGTGCAAGAAAATAAGTAAACTTTCCCATTACGTAATGTGAAGGAAGTTCCATTTGGTCTTCTTCCTCAAGAGTATCCGTCTTCAACGAGTTACATCACGAATTGTATTTGGGGGTGGTGAAGGTGTTATTTTGATGGGAACTACATGTGTATGTGTTGTTATAGTTTTCGAACGTACACGTACACATGTTTGATACGTAAGAGTGGTGAATTTTTAAAACCGCCTAAAGAAACGCGTCTTTCTTTTTGCTGGCTTTCATTTTCACAGGATCCGCATGGCATTAATATTTACCCTGCATAGGATACTACCCTGTGTTCTTAGATAAACCAAGGGGGAGCTGAAGGGAGTCCTTTGTAGTCGCGTGGAGCTTTATTTTCCACAGTTATTCTGTTGTTTTCACTCGAACGATATTTTTGTCTCTGATTCCTTTTTGTGGTGTTTGATTTAGGACACAGCAATAAAAGGGCCGACAAGATGTCTGTGGTAGGAGGATAGGGCTCATACATAGCATACGACAAGTAGGCGCTTTGTGGATATAAAGAGTCATACGTGTTTTCGTGCTTAAATGTGTTATATAAACTTCCGGAATGAGTTCTGTGTTGTTTGCATGAATTAATCAAAATAGTTGCCAAAAATGGTTTCCCGAAATCGCCAGGAAATTAAGAGGAAATATTACGTAATAGGCAGATAGCCAGTACGTCCAATTGAGTTTGTGTGCAGATGGTATCAATGGTCAACGGGTATGCCACCAAAATAACGTACATATGGTATGATGGTAGATATTTTATGAAGTGTGTTTGTCCATGGAAATTTGGGAAGTTAATCACGGACCAGTGTTCGCTTTGAAATACTTGAGTTAGATTGACGTGACGTGAATTCCTCAGAAAATTATTGCCATCAAGAAAATAACACTCAACATTGTTGCCCAAAGCATAAGTAAGGGAAAAGGAACAATCACTTCTACGCAGAGCCCTTTTCAATAGACTGAAACATGAATTTACGAAGAATGATGGGTTCATGTTAGCCATTTATCAAACTCTTGCGTTCTTTTCATTTGAAAGAGGAAATTGAAAAACGACCGCTTAAAAGGAACTGTGAGGATCGGAACTGGAGTGCACCCTTCCTAGGAGGTGGAAGCGGAGTAGCAAAGCCCACAGTTGATTATTTCATGACATTCCTTAAACCACTCTCTGAAAATGCAACGTGGGAATGTAGGAACCCCAGTTAGCCGCAACTTTTATTGATTTCTGCGCAGGTTAATCAACTTTGGAATCTGCTTATGTCACACTCGCAATTTTAAGCAAACATTTTGATGTAGACTCTGAATTGCTATGTAGCGAATATATCCGCACTGCACAAAATACCTGGTGATTAAAGTTATTCTTCTCAGCAGTCACTATAACTGACGATCAGTTTTTGTACTATTCGCCTGGGTTCTGCGCGCGATAACGCTTGGTAGAAGTTCAAAATTTATTCAATTAATTATCGGCTTAGTGCTTCCAATCCAGGACTCCCATATAGAAGTAAATGCATGCAAAAACCGATTTTCATCTGGAACCATAACTAATACCATTTTAAGGACATTTCTTCTCCTTTTTAACAGTAAACAGTTTGCTTTTGTTGAAAAATAGATTTTCATTCTAGAAATGGGATATACCCCCTTGTTGACGTCGCAAAAGAGATGATTTGCGAGTCTGAATCCGATCCCACATTCATCAAAAGATCATTACTGTAGACCAGACGTGGGTTTATGAGTACGACACGCAATCCAGACATCAGACAAGTGAATGGCGTTCACCAAATGAGCCGAGACCAAAAAAATCACGTCGTTTTCAGTCAAAAAAGAAGGCAATGCTCACGGTTTTCATCGGTTACAACGGTGTAGTACATCATGAATTTTTGCCAGAAGGCCAGACAGTAAACAAAGAGTATTACGAGTATTTAGGCGTTATGAGAAGTTTGCGTGAGCAATTCGCCGAAAGAGACCAGAATTGTGGGCAGAAAACTCGTGGATTCTGCACCATGATAACGCATCGTCGTACAGTGCCATCATTATTCGTAATTTTTTGACGAAAAATGCAAAAAATACTCGTACCATCCAACTGCCACCGAATTCACCTGATTTGGCTCCCTGTGACTTCATTCTGTTCAGTCGAGTTAAAAAACCACTACGGGGTACGTTTCAGCAGCCGAGAGGAAGTAATGGAAAAATCGCAGGAAGCGCTGATGGACATACCGAAAACTGAATATAAAAAATGTTTCGAGGATTGAGGATGAATAAACTTGTATCTCAAATTTTCTGAATAAATTCCGGGAACTTTTTGATCCATGTAGTACATTTTTTGTTTGTTTTTGAGTTAATCAGAGAGGGATTCAGAACAAGATTCTTCTTCGTCTAAGGATTCTTCATCGGAAACGCTTTTTTTTTCCGCCGTGTCACTGTAGCTAAAGTTCCTTCAGCTGATAAAGATGGAACAGGAAGTTCAGAAGTAAGCATTTCCAGTGCGTCTTTTGTAAAGAATTTTGTTGTTTTAACAGGTAAACGCCTAAGACTCGTTATTAGAGGATCAGATATCACTAACAACGTATTGAAAACATCTATGTTACAATTCTTTCCCGAAATTTTTTAGGCAAAATCTAAGAGGTACAATCTGAAATGCTTATTACGGGCTTCGACTGCCTCTTCTGATAACTACACGATCACCAACAAGGCGTTTTCGACCACATTTACTCCATGTAGCAAAATATTGTGTCATAGGATGCCATGAGTATAATTTCACATACATTTTTGCAGTATCTAATGCGAAAGTAGCAAATTTCGAAGTATCGACTGCATATCCACTAGAAAGTATTTCCAGTATGACCTTCAGCAGCAAGTTGTGGATCATTAAAAAACCTTCGACTTGTAAATATTGCCATCGTTAGTGCAACCGAAACCTATATAAGGCCCAGTTTGCTCCTGAAATTTTTGTGCAGTTCCATCTTTGTTTCTTTGACAATGTCTTTGCCGACTTGTGTTCGAAGTAGCCATTTCTTTAGTGGGAGTTTGTATGCAAGATGAAGTATGCTTTCAAAAAGACGTATACGTGCATGTCCTAGCCACGACAAAGTTTTCATTTGTGTAATTGGAACTCAGTCAGAAAAATCTACGTGTGAAGGCATAACATTGACATGTAGATTTGGCTGTTGTAGGGTTTTCAAGCACAAAACAACCGTTAAAATTCACAATCTGAATCATTCCGAGTGAAGAAAAATCTCTCCGTCCTATTCGGACTCAAACCCCTGGAGAGACAATATCGAAACCAAACACACCTGAGTTTCAAACCACTAAATCACAACAATGCTTTCCTTTCTCCTCCTTCTATCTTTCCGCCCGCTCCATGCAACAGTAAAAGGGTATTCATAACCCCTTAGGCACGCGTAAATTATAAAAAAAAAAAATAAATGTAAAATTGGCAAACTGAACCCTAATAAACCTTCTTGAGTTGCTCTTCACTTTGCCAAATCATTAACTCTTCATAGCTGATTTTATGTCGGTTGCAGTGTTATGTATCTTGCCACCAATCATGGTAAACGTCAACGTATCCCTAACTTCAATACCTTAAATTTTTGTTTTTATTAAAGAATTGATCCCCGATTCTATACAATTTATTTTACTCTGTGTAATGTCCGTAGATTTTTTTGTAAAACAGATTCTTCTTAACCCATTCGCTGCCAAGCCTATATTATATGAAGCTATTCCCTCGCATCTGAAATGTCCAATTGTCCATAACTCTGGCGCATAAATCAGTCTGAATTTGACCAATGGCATGGGCTATGTTGGCTTTGAGCGCCGGAAAATCAGAAAATCCCACAAGAAAAAGTCTAACGGGGTCAAATCGCACGATCTCAGTGACCAGTTCACATTAACTCGAATCGCTCGTGCAGAATTTCCAATGTGGCGTGAGCTGTGTAGCACGTAGCTCCGTCCTTTTGAAACCACATGTCCTTGGTGTCCATACCATCCAATTCAGGCCAAAAGAAGTTGCTAATCATCGACCTACTATAATGATAAAAGTTCCCGGAATGCATTCAGGAAATTGGAAATACAAGTTTATTCATCTAAATCTATATTGTCCCCTTCAAAGTATTCCCCATAGACTGCAACACACTTATGCCAGCGCTTGATCCAATCCTCGCAACATTTTTTATATTCGGTTTTCGGTGTGTCAATCAGTGCTTCCTGCGATTTTTCCATTACTTCCTCTCGGCTGCTGAAACGCGTTTCCCATACTGGTTTTTGAACTCGATTGAACAGAAAGAAGTCGCAGGGAGCCAAATTAGGTGCATTCGGTAGCTGTCGGATGGTATTTGTTGCATTTTTCGTCAAAAAATTGCGTTACCATGGTGCAAAATCCATGAGTTTTCGCCCACAATTCTGGTTCCTTTCGGCGAATTGCTTCACCCAAACGTCTCATAACGCCCACAAATACGTAATACTCTTTGTTTACTGTCTGGCCTTCTGGCAAAAATTCATGATGCACTACACCGTTGTAATCCATGAAAACCGTGAGCATTGCCTTCTTTTTTGACTGAAAACGATGTGGTTTTTTTGGCCTCGGCTCATTTGGTGAACGCCATTCTTGATCAACATTTCTTTTACGAGTACTTCATCAATGTTTTCGTCGGGTTTCGATGTCGATAATCTGCCACTGCGTTCATCATCTTCGATTGACTCACGACCATTTTTGAACCGCTCGTGCCACTGGTAAACCAGCATTTTCTTTAGAAAATCGTTGCCGAAACACTTTTCCAACATTTCCAACGTTCGCACACCATTAAATCCGTTTTTTACGCAAAATTTAATACTCGTACAAGTTCGTTGTTGCAAATTAAATCCATTTCTAAAATTGTAAAAAATCGCCAACACACACAGAGATAGATGTACTCTTGGCTACGTAACTTTTGCAAATGTTAAACAATGACGCTAAGATTTAGAGGAAATGTCAACAACAGATTTACCAACGTAACAAAAAAAAAATGGAATTCAAGTCGGAACAATGGGAGCGCCACACGGTGGGTGTTGTCGGGAACTTTTTGATCAAGGTGGTATAACGCTCGCCGTTGACGGTGATGGCCTGGCCAACGTCATTCTCAAAGAAATATATACCGATGCCACCGCCAGCCCAAAATCCGCACCAAACAGTGACTTTTCAGGGATGCATTGGACGCTCTCGGATCTCATGTGGATTCATATCGTCCCAAATTCGACAATTTTGTTTGTTGATGATTCCAGACCATTCATCCAGGAATGGACCTCATCACTGAAGATGATTTTGCGATGAAAATTAGGGTCAGTTTCCAACTGCTCCAGAGTCTATTCAGCGAACACATGTCGTTTTCTATGGGCGTTCACCTTCAACTGCTTGGTCAGTTGAATTTTGTACGGGTGCAGGTCCAAGTCATAACGCATAATTCCCCAAGTTGTGGTCTGCGAAAGGCCGAGTTCTTGTGAGTGACACGAAATCGACTGCCTCGGATTCTCCTGCACACTCTCAGCGGCGATATTTTCCGCAGATCTTGCATTTTGTTGACATACGGGTGTTGGTTTATCGTTAACTGATCCAGTAGACTCAAATTTATCGACCACACAGCGAATTGTTCTCTCGGTAGGACGATTATGGCGACCGTGAAATGGAACAGAATACCCATTTTGATAAAACAATTTTATCGCTTGCACGTATTGCTAATGGTATTTCCATCCATGGTGATTTGGCAAAACAGACTAAATAAATGACAGCTAATTTAACAGATGTAGCTTCAATAATATGGCCGCTATCAAATGTCAAAATTCGGAAGTCCATATTGGAGGACGCTGTAGTTGAATAAGCGGTATGTTCTCCAATAGTTCTGATAAATCATTTCGCAAAAAATCCAGACAGTTTTTACAATAGAATTTAGCCGAGGTGGTAGTTTGAAGGGGCCGATTATTGACGCCGAATTTGTGCTGAAATCATTTACTCATATGTGTCCTTCTATGTTTATTGTCCGCATCCCATGCATGAGGAATATGAAAATTTGTGATTCCACTTTTTGTAAATTGAAATTCGTCCGTCCAAAGAATTCTGTTCGTTGTCATCCAAGCTCCGTCTCAGTAACCAGTTAGAAAACACAAGTCTCTTTTCCAAATTACCGGGAAGCAGTTCTTGCACAGGTGTGTGTTGGTATGATAAAGATTTTCTCCATGCAGTACATTAGAAATTTTATGTCTTCTGGAAACATTGAATTGCAAAGTTAAGCGCCTGATAGTGATTGATGGATCAGTTATAACAGCTTCCACAATTCTTTCATCAGCCGAAATTCTTCTCACTTGTGGAGCTCCCGCGTTTGGTGGGTGTATTTGAAACTGATCCCGTTTAGCGAAGCCCTCGATACGTATTTCCAAATACTCCTTCACTAGGATGTCGCCGATTAGTATAAAGTCCATGGCATAGTTGAACTTCCATTGCATAGTCCATAAATGTAAATAATGTCTGTGTATTCTTAGTTTGCAAATGCAGATAGCGTTCCTAAGCAACTGGAACCTTTTCCTAAAAAATTAAACTGATGAGTTATTTTTTTTCTAATCCTTTATAAAATACCTTCATACCCAAAGCCTAACATGGTAAGGAAATCAGGTTTTTGACAGGAAGTCAAATAAACTAGCACGCTTTAAAGCTTTCTAGTAGCTATGCAATCACAAAATATTATTGGAAAAATTATTAATCCCTGGAAAACCACTTTTATTCTCAACTGTTTTTAGAAATGTAGGTAAAAGATCATGAATCCGTTTTTTTAACCGCTGCAGGTTTTCACAAGTATCATAAAATCTATGGGTTTTTTCTGAAAACTTGTTGGGTGATTTTTTTTATTATTGTTACGTTCATAAGAAAAAATAGCAAAACGTCGTGTTTATTACGGATTTTCTGGAGAAAAGTGACCTCAAAATAAAAAATTAACATGGGCAAGAAAAATGGAACAGGCTTAGAAATTGGATGTCTGAACACTCAAGGTATCGAATTTACTTAAACGCAGTTACAAAGGCTAGTGTTTCTATTAAAAACAAGGTCCTAAAAGAAGTGGGTTAGGGTACACCAAAGTAAGACTTTTCTTAAATCCTCGATAAATATGTCAACATTGGAGATAGGCTCGTACTGCAGAACGATTTTTTTCTTAGAATACGAGGGATAGTTGATGAGTACCCGGATGTGAAGATATGTGGCGCTACTGAGCCAAAATGAGTGTACCATTTAGTATAACCTTTTTTAGCCCGCCTGTCAAAAATCTGGGTACACATCAAACAGCCCTCGTATACCCAAAAATTATTTCCCAAATTATCCTTGACGAATTAGGGGACACCCTGTATAACGCAGTCCCATAAAATCTAGAAAGAGATGTTCGAATATATCGATGGACCATCTTCGGACAGATGTCACATTTGTGTTGAGGATTGTTTACAATTTAATCATAGTAACGCCTTAACATTTAAAAGCTTGCAATTATTCTAATTTTTTATCAAAATTCGAGGTCAGATACGACTACGTTAACTCAAATTTTCCGGCGGTTAATCGTCTTGACTAATGCTAACAACTAAGCATACCATATAGTCCACAAATTTAATCGACTTATTCACTCCATAATGGTGGCGTGCTAGTGTGATGGCAAAACGCCAGAAGTGAAGAAAATATTGCGATCGATTCCGCGCCGTTCTGAAGCGGTGGAGAACCCTCGAATGTCCCTGTGGCGTAATTTACGAAAATACTTGGCTATACGTTCGCATACGCGGAGTCAATACAAACTCAAAAGCAAAAGTCAAATGAATTTTCGCTAATTGCGCTCTATTGAGCCGGAAGGAGGTCCGAATTTTCACCGAAAACTTACAACACGCATTTCTGGTTAAATGGCCGCTTTTGGTCAAGCAAATAACCAGAGGTGTTTCAACATCAGCCCATCGTGCGGTTTCATGCCGGAGGTGTCATTGGGCACATAAAATGGAAAACCCTCTACATAAAGGTATGCGAGTAGCTATGAATAAACTTAGAAACTCCAATAAAACGGATGGAAATCATATATCCCCGGCAGCTGTATTAACTCAATTTTTGAATTAAATTTAAATATGTGTATTTTAAGTGCATTTATTGGCAATTAGCATTTTTATTATCGTCAGCATTTCATTTAATTAATTTCACCTAAAATACCACATGCCATACACCGCTCTGCACAGTTACTATATTTTCGTATTTCCCACAGCATGTTTGTGGTGAAAAGAATTTCAAAAATTCCTCCATTGGAAATATCATAGCACTCGCATGTATCATATTTCATTGGAAAATAGAAAAAAATTATTTTTTTAATTTATTTCTCAAAGTTGTTAGTGGTTATCGTGACAAATGTATCCGGGCAACCACTTGTGACATCTCAATAGATAATTGTTTCGTAATAATTCATAAGTTCACTGTTTTTCCCTAACTCTCTGCGATATTGGCTTGGATTTTGCAATGTTGTTTTGTTGTTTGTGAAATATAATTTCAATTTTATCAGATAAACAAACCGTAAAGATTGACAACATGATAAATTAATTGAGTTGAAATGCATTAAATAATAAAACTTGAGACGAAAATGTTTTGCAAATTAATTAACAAGTCGTTCAGAATGATGGTGCAGGCAAATGGTTGTTAAGTAGAGAAACGTATCCAATTTCATGGCTATTAGTTTGGATTTTATTCAAATTATGAATAATTAATGATTCTGTGTTTAGATGATAAAGTGGCTGTAAAATAGTTGCCCTAAGTGGTAAGCAAATGACAGTTGGTAATGGAGTACCAGCTCTGTAAGTGCTTTCACAATTGCATGCACTACAGATACACAGACATTGCACCGCATACTTCGTACCTAGGATACCTACGAGTACTAGTGCATACTTCTGTACTTTTGAAAAAAAAAAAAAAACATTAAGAACTAGATTGATGGTAGCTGCCCACAGTGATGATAGAATTATTAATGATTATGGTCGTTACCTTTAAGTTGATGGTGACTGTGTTTTCAATTATCTCAATTTAAAATTTGATTCTCGAACCACTATATCATGACGTTAACGGTCGAAGACAGAGAGCACACAAATTTTCATTATTTTGTTCTTGTTCTTGGCACGTCGCCAATGTTAAAAAAACACTGGATAGCTCCAATAGCTCCAGAGATGCTCTGAATACTTGGTGAAGGTCTATTACTTAAAAGAAAAAGTTCACTGCCATCACATTCTCATTTGTAAGTTACTTAAGAATTTCTGTAACTGCTATTTAAATATGTAAACCGTGGCCAGCGGAAAATTTTCAAGTTCAAATTGTAATTGCTCGTAAACTAACAGGTTGAGGTAGGTGAAAAAGGTATAGATCGACGCGCCTGATTTGCGGATTCGCCAACTGCAATGGGTCACTGGTCGAGGGCGTGGTTGAGCAATATTTACAGGGCAGTAATTCATTGGGTCATGCGTGTCGCGCGTTTTGTGCTCACTTCACCTCAGCAGCCATACCATGTGACTCAAGTTCGATGCGAAATTATGCGCAATCGGTTAAGTCGATAAGGAAAATTACAACCTGTACTGGAATAAAAAACAGTGCACGTTATTTCGAAGAGTAAACCAAAATCTCACCCATACAAAGGAGACAAAGAGAAGCGAATTTATTTGCCGACCACTTGGAAGAAAGTTTCAAACCGTTCGAAGGATCTCAATTGGCCGAAGAACTTCATCTCAACACAGGATCCGACAACTACAATATAAAATCCGTATCACTGTCTGAGCTAAAGCAAACAATAAAAAACCTAAAAAATAGTAAGGCTCCAAGCGTTTTTCAAGCTCCTCCACATTATAAATGCTTCCCTGAGACTTTTATACGTTTCAAGCCAATGAAAAGTCGCAGAAATCATAGTGGTTTCAAAACCGGGGAAAAGTCGAAAAGTCCAAACGACAAAAATTCATACAGACCCATTTCGCTCCTTCGAAATTCTTCTGCTTAAACGTTTAAAACCGATAACTGAAGAAAGACGATTGATCCCGGATCTCCAGTTCGGCTTTAGGGTCAAACATTCCACAATCGATCAGGTCTATCGGATAACAAATGTGATTGAAAACGCGTTAAAGGGAATAAGGATATGTTCAAGCGTTTTTCTCGATGTATCACAAGCCTTCGACAAAGTGCCATACCTTGTCTTGAAGTATAAGCTACAACAAATTTTACCGAGAGAAATGAATAGAATACTCGAATCTTATTTTGTTTTGGGTTAGATATGGGATGGAATACTCTGAATTCAAGGAAATTCAAGCTGGCGATAAACAAGGAAGCGTTCTGGGGCCATACGTATTCTTACTGTACACTAGAGACTTACTTCTAGATGAAGAGACGGCCATCCTCGACTGCAAAACTTCAACGAGCTCTTAGCAAAATATTTGAGTAAACGAGACTAAGTCAACACACGTCAAGTTCACGTACAGAAAGATAAACAACTTACCTTTATTCATCAACTCGGTACAAATACCGTATGCAAACGAGGCAAAATATTTCTGAATGACCCTAGACGCAAAACTGAAGTGGAAATCACACGTAAAAAAGAAACATGAAGAGCTCGAAATCAGGCTAAGAGAAATGAATTGGCTTATCGGAAAATACTCTAAACTAAGCACGTATAACAAGCTGCTTATATATGAGCAAGTGCTAAAACTATCGTGGACTTATGGTATACAGCTATGGGGTTGTACCAAACCAAACAATATGTCTGTCCTACAGACATTCCAGAACAAAGCGCTTAGAGCAATCGTAAATGCTCCATGGTATACAGGGTGAATGACTCGAACTCCAACTTTTTAAAACGCTATAATTTTTTTATTTTTTGATAAATTTTGTTGTGCCAAAGCAAAAAATGTTGGAAAATACATCAATTTTCAAATTGTATCAGTAGTTTTCAATATGTCCACCTTTGGCGCGAATGATGGCCTTGAGACGGCCGAAGAAAGCATCGCACGCTGCACGCAAGTGACTCTGCGGTATTTTGGCCCATTCCCGGCGAAGTGCTAGTTTGAGGTGGTCCAAACTTTAGTGCCAACTTTCGCCTTCAAAATACCCCAGACAGTGAAATCCAACAGATTTGCATCCGGGGAATTTACAATCCATTGTGTCGAAGAAATGAAGCGTGGAACATTGTTTTTTAACCAATCTTGGTTGACGCGCTCTTTGTGAGACGGTGCCGAGTCTTGTTGAAATATCCACGGTTTCCGACCGAAATGATTGTTTGCCCAAGGCTTCAATACTGCCTCTAAGACAGTTTCACGGTATACGATCGCATTAATTTTGACGCCACGATCCAAAAATACGAGCGGAGAGTGACCATCGGCGGTTATGGTGGCCCAAACCATCACCATCGGTGCTGCCTGCTTTCTGGTGGCCGTCCGAAGGTGTAAATTTTCGAAGGACCTCTCTGGCAAGTAAGCTCGATCATTTTGTTTGTTGACATATTGCTCGATAACAAATGGCGACTCATCGGAAAAACTCAAATTCGGCAACTCACCACTTTCGTGCAAGCGTAGCTACTCCTTCGCTCTTTCGAATTTAACTTTTTTCTGTTGCGGTGTAAGATCGTCTGCTTTTCTGAACTTCAAAGGCTTGAGTCCAAGCTCATTTTTCAGTATGTGTTGCATCCGTTCCAACGATATGTTGAGCTCACGAGCCATTTTTCTTCCACTTCGACGCGGATTTCACTCAATTCGAGCCTTGAATTTCCGAACCATTTCTGCCGATATTGCTGTTTTTTATGACTACCTCCATGGCGTTTCGTTTCGCAACGATGCCAGTATCACGGTAACGAGCTATGGTTCGAGACACAAATGATTTATTCACGTTGAGGTGCTGGAGGGCTCTAACGATAGCTACTTGTGGTTTTCCAACCAAGCAATCACACTATCACGTTTGAATTCAATCGCGGATAAAAATTTTCCAACACAACTGAGACGCAAATCGTTTAAAAGACTTGTAAATAATAAAATTATTTGTCAGGTGTCAAAATTTGAGCTCACTGTCATGAACGGTTTGGAAATTATAGCAGTCTGCAGTTGGTTGCAGTTCGAGTCATTCAGGGGGTATAAGGAATAGCGATATTCACCGCGATCTGGGAATTGCAACCGTGAAAGACGAAGTATTGTAGCAATCTTTGCTCGTAAGCTTCACACTCGTCTTGTGCATCATTGCAAGCTGGAAATAATCCGGAGATTGGACGAGACAAATCTTCTGCGGCGACTTCAAAGAACAAGACCGTTCGACTTAGCGCCTTAAGGAGAAACCGTATGAATAGTAGGTGTCTTCATTGGAAAGCTACCTCCCAAACGCGATAAACAGCAGAAGCTTGAGCTACTTGTTAAGGAAACTGAGTCGTAGTCTTATAGAAAATGGGAGGTTTTTTAGTGAGTAACAATCTCATACTACCATGAGGGCGTCCTGATGGTGGGCGCTGAAGTGGTGTAGTGGTGCTCTTATGAGCGCGTGCTTATTTTTACCTACCCACGAAAAAAAAAAAAAGAACAAACAAAACGCAAATTATTCAGTTTCTCAGCGGATATAACTATTCTTTAGCGAGAACAATGCTGGAAGGTTTTCTAACAGCTCGAACGCTTGGAATCATATTGTTTACTGGCGAAGTACATTTTCATATCGACGGGTGTGTTAATAAATAGAATATGCGATATTCGTGCCCGGCAACCCTAGGGAATGCCATCAAGAACGTTTTGTGTTGTCCAAAAACGACAGTGTGGTGCGCAATTTCTTCTTAAGAGACTGTCACTGCTGACGTGTATTGCCGAATGATCGACGAGTTTTTGGTATCGCAACTATGCTCTGTTTCCCACATTAAACAACAGAAGGCAGTTTCAGGGCCAATCAATAGAGAAGCTGATGGCAATTCTTCCCAATAAATTGATCAGCAATCCTGGGTACTGGGCCTTACACCATGTGACTTTTTTTATGGAGATACGTGTGTTCACAAATTTAACAGTCCGATTGCAGGAATGTGTTGAGAGGAATGGCAGTCGATATTTTTTTTTAAAACTCCATTTTGTATAAATAAAATATGAGAATAACAGTATTATTTACAGTATTTAATATTAAAATTGAAATCAAGACTTGTCGGTCTACAAGCTAGGTAGGAAAAACAAGAACTATCGGCCTCGGTACAAATGAGTCGCCTCAAATATGCAGAGCTGACCAATAGGTACAGAGAGTATGTGGATAACTTTGAGTATCTTTGGAGATTTGTATCGGTCGATGATAAATAAATAAATCGAAGTCTGCATTTAGAGTGTTGTCGGGAGCATGGTGACCACTATCATCAAGCTGCTGGAATCAACCTACGACTACTCCAGAATACCTGCAATAAATATTAAGGATATTCTGATTCAATCAAGTCTCTAACAAAAACTTTCATCAGAGATTGGAACAGGAACCAAAAGGCACAATTAATTAAAGACAGAGGTGGGAGTAGCCGCACTTTTCAAAAACATAACAACGTATAGTTCATTCACACCAAAAACCCGAAAGTTGAAATCTATTTTCTTTATAATTGTAATTTCTACTTTTCGTCCTTCAGTCTGAACTCAATAAGACATTCCCATGTGGCTATTCTTGTTAAGGAATCGAAGAAGAAGTTCGCCATTATGATTTTTGTGATCATTGTAATTTCGGGTCGTACATAGAGCTTAACTAGTACACGTCCAGACTGTCGCACACTGCAATCCCTCACTGGGTTCTTAGATAGAAAGATATATGTCTATTGCAACCCTTTTCTTCAATTCTATAAGAAATTCAGTTAGTCAGATTCGACTTTAAGAAATATATTAAATTTTTAGAAGATTGGCCTCAGAAATCGGTGTTTTGGTAAGCTGCCAGTAGTTGACGACGCTAACGACATGTACATCCAGTTTTGCCTACTAATCAAAAAAGTTGTCACGCTCTTACTAATCCAAACTAATTTCTTACTATTGAATACAGATATACCTACCCGTACAAAGCGCGAGGAAGACCCAAATTATCTCCCTTCCTTTGATCCAGTGATTTCCTCTGCAGATTACCGTCTATATTGAGACTTTTATGCTCACCACATTACGTATATTTTTCCCCTTGCGTCACTGTCTACATTTCTCTATTTATCGTGTTTGTACTCAATTACATTTGACTACACATGTACAAATGTGTACTGCTTCCCACCATAGTGTGGGCGAAATAATCTCCGTGTTTATCCTGTCCACAATCGATATTTGCTTAGTGCGCGTTAAAAGAAAAACAAGAACAAACTCTACTGGACACATCTGCTATTATTGTTGTTTTAGTAAAATTGAAATTGGGGCTATTTCGAGTAAAATTCCAGCAGATGTTTGGCGCACCTCAACTTTGAGCTTCGACCCAGAAAACTGGCAACTTTGAAACCTTGAAAGTCACTTTAACGGCGGCAAACTGTCACACTATGACGCTCTAGATACAGACTTGAGACAACGTTTGCTATATAAACAATTCAACTCACTCTATCTTCACTTCAACCTCATCTAAGACATTCCAAAATCAAATTAGCAAATCATTTGATTTGTCTCGCTATCGATCATATCAAGCAAACAATACAGCAGCCACCATAATACAAATAATTAATTCCTTCAGTCAACAAATTGTATCTCAATATTAGCTCTCTGTTGTATTCACTATACAATAGCGCATACCATATACTCGTATTCGTACGTATCCGTATTAACAATATCCGCTTGTGTATCCGAGTATAGGGATAAATACGACCATTTGAAAATTGATCACATGAAGTTCGTGCCAGGGCTACCCTCAGACGGTATCCTTGTCCTGAAGATACTTTTAATACTTCGGCTGACCTTATCGATGATGTTCTTTGTTTGAATTGGACTCCTTCCTTCTGTCCAGGACCTGGAGCCTATCGCCATGAAAAGGGGAATCTCTCTATTTATTGTAAATGGGATGAAAAACTCTCCTTACAAGATTAGATATAAACAGACAAACACAAACAGGCTTACATTCAATTTCAATGTTATACTAAGGGATGATGATAACTGATAACTGCGTGGGTGAGGTTGGTAGAGGGAGGTTGCCGTATAAGTCTCATCGCTTGGAAGAGATTAGATTGGGCGATGTCATTTCATTGTCGTGAAATATGAAACTCTGTTCACTTTTCGTGGATAAGAAAGGGAAAGGAAAATAATACAATAAATAATGCAAATGTGATTGATGTCCTTTTTTTTGTAAAATCTTTCGAAACAGCCATTTCCCGGTAGAGTTCCTTTCAGTTTATACTTTTTATTTCCGCCACTCTAGGGGGGGAAAAATACATTATTTTCAATCCAAAATGTCTTAGATTCATGTAAGGGCAGATACAATTTTGTTCATAAATCAGATTTTAAGGTGCGAAGATTTGCAGGCCTTATCTCCCTATCATCGAGCATCTTGTTGTGGTTAGCCGGATTGCCAATCATAAAGGAGCTGCAGCTAAATGTTAAATAGCAAAGTAAAGCTGAGTGACATCTTACAAAGATATAAATCACTGAAACACCATGCGGTGATTGAGCTATTGCCAACTTCAAGTCGCTGTTACTGTCAGAATTCATACGTCTTTTACTTTTATACATGGATGATGGATTTCAAATGTAACGGAGTAATTGCACCTCATTTAGCTGGAAAACCACAACCAGCTATCGCTCGTAAGCTGCAACATTTCAAAGTGAACAAAGTGTTTGTGTTTCATTGTGTAAAAGGTGAACAAGAGAAGAGAAAGGTGTCCGTGACAAAACACAAGGAAGATCGCAAAAGAGCTACGTCCAACGCTTTAGATGAAACCATGCAAGATACTCGTACGTAAGTTGTCCGATCTCAACCATAAGCAGAAGTGTTTAGAAAGAGCGAATACATCGAAGCGTCTGGCCGGTCTGGTTAACGGAGAGATGGAGCGCTTAAATGGCGACCAAATGGCAAAACCACCTTCTGCATTTAAGTGGGCCGCCATGTTAGCCGAATGTCGGACTCCACGAGTATTCTTACTTACATACAAAATCAACCCAACAAATTTTCGCAACAGAATGCTGAAAGTAGCATTGAATCTCTGAGCACGTAAATAGTTTAGGTCGACACCATTCACATTCATGCAAGACCCTGCAGCATCTCAGAAAACTAGGTGCACCAAGAATGGCCGAAAAGCAACGTTTCGCACTTCATTCCGTACGAATAATGGCTCGCAAATCCAATGGGCTTCTGCGTTTGGAATGTGTTAGAAGCCAAGGTCAGCACTAAAAAATATGAAAGTGTGGACGAAAGAACCTTTTCGCCGGGGGTAACTCAAAATACCATAAACTCACTAGGTGGCTTAGTCGAAGAATTTATTTGGTTTCTTGAAATATGGTCATCAACTGTTTGTGTGGAATTGAAATAAAAATCTGCAAAAATGTAAATTTTATGATACTTTCAAAAGGTAACAGTTCAATCACCGAAATGGGTAAATAAAGTGAACTCTGAATGCCTGATAATCACCAAACGTTTTCTCTTTCTTTTTTTTTTTTGTTTTATAAACTAGCACGCGCTCAAGGGATTAGGGTTTGCACACAGCGCGGACGAAGGAAATTTATTGAGGAAAGAAGGATAAGTACCGATGTACTTTGGTTTTATATGTCTGAATGTTATAATGCCTAGGAAATAGAGAGCTCGGCGAGGCATTCCACAAGTGAGTTGTTCGGCTTAGGAACGAATCACGATATTTCAGAGTACGTCCGAAGGTGAGCCTGAGGGTATACTAATGAGCATTTAAAGGTTTGAAGGGGCGGAATGCAACTGGCGATTTCCATTGAGCACTGGTGGTGGAAATAGCATTAAAACAAAGTGAGACACGAGACATTTCGTCGGTAATCGAGGGTGTCCATTGCCTGAGTAATATTGGTATCAGCTATCAGTTTTATCGCACGGTTTTGAATCCTATCTAACAGGTGCAGAGATGTTTCAGGAGCACCTGACCAGATGTGGGCATTGTACTCCAGTTTTGGGCGGATAAATACCTTATATATTGTGGCCAGATCAGAGGGGGTAAAATATTTCTTACATCGCTTGAGGAAACCTGGACATTTCGCAGCATTTTTGACGACATCGAATATGTGGCCATTCCAACGCAAGTTGTCACTGACACACATACCGAGAATGGAAAGTTTATTGGTTTCAACGATGTAAGTGCCATCCATGGATATTGGCTGGGTATTTAGATTCCACTTTAATGACAGCAAACAGCATTGAGTTTTGGAAGCATTAAATTCCACTCTGTTGATAGTTCCCCAATTGGTTATGCTGTTAATATCGGAATTTAATCAGCTTAACATACGCTGCCGTTCCCGTTCTGAGTCCGGAAACGAATATGAAAAGCAGAGAGTACTGTCGCCAGCAAAGGAATATATTGGATTAGAAGTGGCAGACCAGAGATCATTGATAAAAAAAAACTGAAACATGCAAAATAATTATAAACACTTTCAGCTCTCGAAAGCGATAGCCAATCATTATAGAATATTGTTGCAGTTCGTTCCGCTATTTATTGTGAAAGGCGACTAAATTCGGAAAAAACCATATCCAGATACTACAGAATTTGGTGCGTATTTGTAAATACCAATTGCATCATCATCGGTGATCTTAACGCAAGAATAGGTAGATATCAAAATCCTCCAGTAGAGCAATTTGAGTTCCAACCGTGGTTCTAGACATGGTGTAAACTAACAGACATGGAAAAATACGGGATGATCTTCTGGAAGATTTTGGCCCTTTCATCGTAAACGGATATCTGTGATATAACAGGTAAATGACTCTCCTTAGCAAATAATTTTCAAGTGCTTGCCGAAAGTTATTGTGGTAATTTTAATATTTTTGTTGAAGGGAACTTCGAAGGAGAAGTGCCGCAGAGTAGCACAGATAATTTTCAAAAGCTAAAGCGGGCTGAGAAAAATGCTGCGCTTTACAGAAAACGTCTTGGCCAACATTGCGTTTATCTTCCCTCTCTGACTTCAAATGTACTTGACTAAATAAATCAAAGCCATCAAAGCATTTGTCAGAGTTTAGCATCAGGCTCTTTTGTCGAAAATGCGTGATTTTGAGATCGATGACTCTCTTCTTCAATTAGAAATTACCTTTCGGAACGTTCAATTCAAGCTGTCTTGGATGGTTTCAAGTCTGATATTCACAAAATAAATGCTGTTGCGCTGCATGACTCCGTTCTGTTTCCGACACTCTTTTTATTTGTTATCATTGATATTTCACCCCCTCTGATCTGGATTCAATATATAAGACATTCATTCGCCCAAAATTGGAGTACAATACCCATTTTTGGTCAGGTGCTCCTAAAACCTCTCTGCACCTGCTAGATAGGATTCAAATCCTTCCGATAAGACTCACAGGTGAAACTAATATCAGGCGGTCTATTGACACTCTCGAACTCCGACGTAACATCTCTTATCTCACTTTGTTTTATCGCTATTTTCAACACCAGTGTTCCAACCTTCAACCGTTACATTCGTCTAGCTATGAGTGCTCATCAGTATACTCTCAAGCCCACTTTCGGACGTACTCTAAAATATTGTGATTCGTTCCTAAGCTATAAAATGCCATGCTGAGCTCTCTATTTCCTGGTCATTATAACTTGCAAACATTTAAAACCAATGTACATCGGTACATCTCTTTTCTTTTTCCTTCAGTTTCCTTCACCCTCGCTGTGTAAAATCATTTTAAGGGTACACAAATCCCTTGAGCACGCATTAATTATTATAAAAAAAAACATAAAAGGATACAACTATCAGCTCCCATGGATAATTATTACAGGATTAGAGCTTACAACAAATGGTATTGGGTCTATAACTATTCGTGCGGTTTGCTAAGAGATGGCGTAACTTGTATTATTTCATTGTCATTATTCCATTGGAACATGCGCTGGAAAGTTACTGTCATTGTACATCATTTCAGTATATGTCATTCATTTGAAGCGTAAACAATAATAATTTTTTTTCACTCAAATATGTCTTTGTGCCTGAAAAAGTGTTTTTGAGGGGAGTTCTTCTTCATTACTTTAATATGAAGAAAACTGCTGCCGAAAGTCATCGTATTTTGGTGGAAGTTTATGGTGAACATGCGCTAGCTGAGCGAACGTGCCAAAAAAGTTTGAAGATGAAGAACTGGAAGCATTACGCTATGAAGATTGTTGCCAAACACAAGAAGAGCTCGCAGAATCTTCGGGTGGCACTCAAGCAGCCATTTCAAAGCGTTTAAAAGCAGTTGGATATATCGGTGTGTTATTGGTGATGAAAAATGGATCCATTACGACAACCCCAAGCGCAAAAAATCATATGTGAAACCCGGCCAACCAGCCAAATCAACGGCAAAGCCGAATATCCATGGCGCATAGGTAATGCTCTGTATTTGGTGGGATCAGATGGGTGTGCTGTATTATGAGCTGCTAAAACCGGGTGAAACCATCAATGGACAACGCTACCGAACACAATTAATCCGTTTGAAGAGAGCAGTGGCCGAAAAACGCCCGGAATATGCGACCAGACACGAGGCAATAATTTTCCATCATGATAACGCTCGGCCCCACGTTGCTATTCCGGTTAAGAACTATTTGGAAAACAGTGGATGGGAAGTCTTACCCCACCCGCCTTATAGCCTAGCCCAGACCTTGCCCCTTCTGACCACCATTTGTTCCGGTCGATGCAGAACGCCCTCACTGAAATACGGTTCACATCAGAGCAGAATATCAAAAATTGGCTTGATTCATTCTTGGCTGCCAATCCGGCGCAGTTCTTTTTGGATGGGATCCACAAATTGCCAGAAAGATGGGAAAAAGTCGTAGCTTCAGATGGGCAATACTTTGAATAATACTATTGTACATGTTTTCCTTAAATAAACGTTCAAATTTATAAAAAAAAAACGCGCGAATTAAGTTATATGTCGAACACTTTGCAAAAGGTCATTCGTGTTTTTATTAGTTGAGAAGAACAGATTCAGTTTTTTATAGAAATTCTATACCTGTGAATGAGTTCTTGTCTCCAAAAACGAACAAATTACTGAGTATTACAAAAGTGGAAAAAATCTAGTGCACAGCAAGAATTCAATAGCGTTCTGGATGAAGATGTATGGACGAAATCGTAAAATCCACATTTCGATCGATTTACAAGACTTGCTCCTCATTTTCAGTCCTCATTGACATCTTATCTGTGTTTTAAGTAATTCCACTATGACATGGCAATGGTCAAACTAAAAACTGTTTTGCACGAAATGAAAAATAACAAAACGCCAGGTATTAATGGAGTGCCCATGTAATTTAAACAATACCTACTACTCTCTTACAACAAATCTTTTAATTCATTAAAAGTTACCAAATGTCTTCATGTTAATCTAGCAGAAAATTACAGGGGAATTTCAATACTCAATAGAATCAGAAAGATCTTTGTTAGTATTCTCTTTAGGAGACTCAAAACTGTATTGAAACTAATAATCGGCTAAGCCTATTTCAAGGTGGCCTCCGAGGTGATTTCTCAACCATCGGCCACGTTTTTGAAATTACTGGTTTTGCGAAAAAGTTCTTCGAAAAAAAAGAAAAGTTTGTATGCATGCTTTGTACATCTTAAGGCCGCTTTTGATTCCGTGAATAGGAAAGCCTTAATTTGTAAGTTATCAACTATGGCTTATCTTCCAAGTTTTTTTCATCTTATGCAAATCTCCTAGCTAAAATACTGCAGCGGAATATAATAATAGGGAGGTATCCAACTGGTGTGGCTCGTCCTCAGGAGTACCACAAGGATGTCTCCTAAGTCCGATAATGTTTGTCCAATATATTGATGACATCTGTAATTATTTACGCAGAGGAATGCAATTTGCAGGGATCAATATAAAAGTCTACTACATTATGAGAGTTATGATGAAAAATATAAATGGCCTGCACAGGACGGTAATGTTATATCTACCTCGTACCAATACTTCACCCTTTAAGGAATGGAACCAGATCGCACTCAGCCACGAAGTAGGCATAAACTTGAGTGAATCTAACATTGGGGGATAGGATGGAATGTTTTCTGGCGTGCAAGCTAAGCTAGATAAAGCAGTGTTCTTGCAATGTTTACATCTTGCGTCCTCTTCGAGCTACTATAAAGACACTTCTACAAAAAACTAAGGTATCGTTTGCAGAATAATTATTTCTGTGCGAACCAATCGGTTTCTGCTATAAGCACCATATTTAGGGCTAGGGTTGAAAATCTCAATTTGAATTTTGTTCCTCACAGAGTCTCAGTCTCTGACATATGCACTCTTTTCAATACGAGAGCCAGGATGAAAATATCTACCATTTCTTGGCAGTTTGTCCTTTATTACAAGAAATCCACATATTATATTTTAAAGTAAGTTCTCTTGCGAACAAGCAAGCAAATTATATGTTAAATGGTTCTTTGAGTTGGCTTAAACCATATCAGTATTGTAAACATGCTCTTTGTTACCGAAATAGTTTTAAAACTTTTTAAGCTCTAAACCTGTCAATAAAACATTCACTTACTTCTTTTTTTCTTCCTTCTTCTCTTAAAACTAGCCCAAATTATAGAACTTTATGCATCATATCTTTTTAACTCTAATCCTCCACTACGTACTTACTAATTACTCCTATTTTTGCTTATGTACTATTATTTTATTTTTGGAATATTCAAACCGACAGACGGCATAATTGCCATGTTAAAGAAATTCTTATTAAAATTATAAAACCTACTAAACCGATGTCAAATGCTTTCGTTTCCTCCTTGGAGCTGTAAATATTTAATGTTGACTATCCAATAGGATTTGCTAAAGATTGCGTTCATTGGCTTCTCAATCTGGTATCTGACCCTTCTTCTGTTCTCATCTTTGAACAGCTGTCGCTTAGTTTTACATCTGACCATGATCTCCTATTCTGCACTTTTTATATTGACTTCACTCACTCTGCTATCCCATTGAAGTTAACGTTTAAGGACTTTAGGTCAATAAATATTGAGAATCTTCATGATGCCGCATTTTCACCCTACTGAAATAATTGTCGTTTTATTTCTGATCCTAACGCCAAGCTTAACTGTCTTCATGAAGTGGTTGCTGATTTATATAATCAATACGTACCTTTAAAATGGTTAATATCCGAACTACCCGCTGTCTTTGGTAAACAACCGTAGTGGTCAAGGTCATCGTAACAAACTCTACAGGGCTACTGAATACATCCCTTCCCCAAAAAAAGCTTTGGAACAATATGCGACAAATCGCCGTTTCTAGTGCTAAAAGCAATGTAAAATGTGAAATTGACTGATATCTTAAATAATTGGTTTCTCAAAAATAGATCTGAAGAGGGAAGTTTCAATTTCCAAAAAAAGTTGTGGTTCCGTCTCCCTTCCTTCCGATTTGAATCTCGATGACAGTGTTATGCAACATTCAACTACAACTATATCGTTTTTATCGGAAACTTTGACAAATAACGAAGAAAAATTTTCATTGTGCAGAGCTGCAGGAGTGACTATATTTAAAAATAACAGAGATTCGACAAATATTACCAATTCAGAGATGGATGTGACATTCAATAATTCAGAATCATATGGGTCTAGTAATTCACGTATCGGAAAAATTTGTATAGAGGGATGTGGAGCAGAAAATTGGTAAGCACTTGTAATGGTTGCTATTTTTATCTCAGCAATTCAAAGCGTAAATAAAATCATCGAATTCATTCACGAGAATTTGCTTGTCAATGTCGAAGCCGGATTCGCTCTTTTGAATCGAAATCTTCACAATTAGCAATGATTTTGTGTGGAGATTTTAGATTTTAATTTGGGCTTCCTGACCGACTTTAGTTGATTTTTTGGAATCAATATTCTATTTAAATATGTCAAATGATCCATATTTAAATACAATAGATTGGAATGCACAGTATTTATAGCATATTTCAGTTTCTATAAGCCTATTGTTTCATTCTCGGAATATGATAGCAGTGAAGAAGTCCAATCCGAGCTAAGTTCCAATAAAGGGTTAATTCACAAATATAATTAGACAAATTGTAACTACATATAATTGTATTTTAAAATATTGGGTATATAACTTAATTAGTGGGTTTTTTTTTTTTTTTTTAAATTTGAACGTTTATTTAAGAAATGCATGTACAATAGTATTATTCAAAGTATTGCCCATCTGAAGCTATGACGTTTTCTCAACTTTCTGGCAATTTGTGGATCCCATCCCAAAAGAACTGCGCCGGATTGGCAGCCAAGAATGAATCAAGCCAATTTTTGATATTCTGCTCTGATGTGAACCATATTTCAGTGAGGGCGTTCTACATCGATCGGAACAAATGGTGGTCAGAAGGGGCAAGGTCTGGGCTAGGCTATAAGGCGGGTGGGGTAAGACTTCCCATCCACTGTTTTCCAAATAGTTCTTAACCGGAATAGCAAGGTGGGGCCGAGAGTTATCATGATGGAAAATTATTGCCTCGTGTCTGGTCGCATATTCCGGGCGTTTTTCGGCCACGGATTAATTGTGTTCGGTAGCGTTGTCCATTGATGGTTTCACCCGGTTTTAGCAGCTCATAATACAGCACACCCATCTGATCCCACCAAATACAGAGCATTACCTTTGCGCCATGGATATTCGGCTTTGTCGTTGATTTGGCTGGTTGGCCGGGTTTCACATATGATTTTTTGCGCTTGGGGTTGTCGTAATGGATCCATTTTTCATCACCAGTAACACACCGATATATCCAACTGCTTTTAAACGCTTTGAAATGGCTGCTTGAGTGACACCCAAAGATCCTGCGAGCTCTTCTTGTGTTTGGCAATAATCTTCATAGAGTAATGCTTCCAGTTCTTCATCTTCAAACTTTTTTGGCACGTTCGCTCAGCTAGCGCATGTTCACCATAAACTTCCACCAAAATACGATGACTTTCGGCAGCAGTTTTCTTCATATTAAAGCAATGAAGAAGAACTCCCCGCAAAAACACTTTTTCAGGCACAAAGTTCGACATATTTGAGCGAAAAAAAATTATTGTTGTTTACGCTTCAAATGAATGACATACACTGAAGTGACGTACAATGACAGTAGCTTTCCAACGCATGTTCCAATGGAATAATACAAGTTACGCCATCTCTTAGCAAACCGCACAATAATCTCGCCTTGTTCTTGATTCACCGAACTACAATAATATCCATTGTTAACAACCCTGCGTAAGGAGTGTTGTCAGCCAAATGAGTAGTTGCCACCCTCAACACCAGATGGAGCTACATTGAGGCAAGATGGTGTTCTCAAATTGACACACGTTTCCGGTTTTCTTGTTCTTTTATTGGCAGCGCAAGCGCATGGACGCAAATACGATATAACGATTAAGATATTAAGTGTACCATTTTGTAAAGGGAAACATATGTAAGAAAATTTGATTGTACTCGTATAAATGAATTGTATGACATATTTTAATAAAGATTTGTAACACACCCTTTTCTAGCACTACACTGTGCCCTTTTATTAGACAGGGCTAGTTGGGAAGTTAACAAATTCCCGAAGTCGCTAATCCGCGACAACAATTAACAAATATATTTCGGTCTACCGATCAAGATGCCCCCATACTCTGCTACTTAGGCACCGAGTCTTCCAACTATTGCTACGTACTCCACATCCACGCCGCCGACTCTATTTAGAACTTCCATCTCTTGTGCCGCCGCGATTACGTTCAACTTCTCCACAAATGCTGTTTTTGATGCTGCAACTGTCAACCTGATTGCACCAAATCATTCTCCAATCGCTCCCACAAATGCCGTAACTACCGCGCCAACCATTTACACAACAACAGCCGTTAATACGGTCACAGCTGCTGCACCTTATGCAGCCGCAACAGACGCTGCGAATTTACCTATGAAACCTGTCAAAACAGTTACTGTGTGTGATGATCCAATAGCCGTCGCCACTGCGTGTGCATATCCTGAAACAACTTCTGGTGCAGAAGGTTTTAATGCTGGCAGTATCTACAATACCAAAGCCCCCTTCAATGGAGCACCTCGATCAATTCAGCGCGTCACTTAATGTCACGGGAGTTGCAAAGTTTCTCAGGGAGTCCCGATGAACGGCCGGTTGTCATATCTACGTTCGAACGGAGTTCGGAGCTCTGTGCATTCACCGATGAAGAGAACCTGATTCGTCTGCAGAGGGTATAGAAGGGAAAAGCGTTACAGGCCGTCAGAAGTCTACCAATACAGCCAAATTGCGTTCGCCGCGTATAATCCACACTCTTCTCCAAAAAATCCACTCAACGCTAGCGCCAAAAGCAGAAAAATTGGAAACAATTGTAAACTTTGATCTTCTTGTTCAAAACCTCTGTGCTACAATGGAGGCATCGGTCGTTGGAGCTTATTTGAACAATCCAACACTCTTACAGGAGCTGGTTGAAAAGCTGCCTCCTGCCCCATTCGTTTTAACTGGGCCATCTATAGGCAGACATTATCATCATGCACATTGTCTCATTTCAGCGCTTGGATTTACCAAATTGCCGAAGCCTCCAATAACATCCTGGTTCCGATCCCTTCCTCAACAGCTGAAAGAAATATACCCCGCAGCCGAAATGTGCGTGCGAAGGGTTTCATCAAGGCCCACCATGCTGAAATAATCTGAAACAACAACAGTTTGTAGTCCAAGAATAATTGCTGTATTTGTGATGGCGCTTGTGTTTCTGTTGCTGAATGCAAAAAATTTCAACAACTCGAGCGTAGCATAAGATGGTCGGCAGTAAGAGGGCATCAGTTATGTCGACGGTATTTAAGCAAACACGCTTATAACAGGTGCCGTTCAACGTCTGTCTGCGGGAAAAATAACTGCACCTTTAAACATCACGAGTTATTACACAATGAGGAGAAAGATGCCGAAGGAAGGCGCAAAACGATTGGAGACGTTTCGCTACACGTACAATATCACTGCAATTTCCATCGCTATGAATCTTCCCCGACGTTATTCCGTATAGTCCCTGTGGTCTTGCACGGGAACGGCATTCAACTTCAGACGTTTGCATTTTTAGATGATGCATTACATTACTGGATGAAGAAACCGGTAGGCGACTGAAAGTAAAGGGAAGACCGCAGCAGCTATGTTTGAAGTGGACCGGGGACACTCACCGGTACTGTCGACAATCTACAGCTTCCATCACAGACGATAAATGCGACACACTTGCAAAATAAATACGAGCATCTGAAAAGGCAAGCAATTGAATCATATGACAGTGCAGTACCACGTTTGCTTAGAGGCCTCAACAACGCTAAACTTGGACTACCATTGAAGTGTAGAAGTTCGGATCAATCTGTGGCGACTAAGACGCGTCTTGGATGGGTTGTACACAGTAATTGTTCTAAACTGTACGGCATGGATGGCTCCACGAAAGAACAGTACAGTTTTCACATCTGTGAGTGCAACTACAATGGGGTGCAACGGTTGGTGAAGGGGTTTATATGTACGGAGAACTTCGGAGTGTCAAGTTCAGGAAAAATTCTGATACCGGCTGAGGACCAACGTGCCCTGGATTTGCTAAATATCCACTCATTTCGCAAAAATTGTCGTTTTGAAACTGCACTTTCGCAGACCACAACTTGGCGAATTTTGCGTCGTGACTTGGGCCTGCATCCATATAAAATTCAACTGACCCAGGAGCTGAAGGTAATCGGTCATAGACCAAAACGGGTATTCGCTGAATGAGCTCTAGAGGAGTTGGAAACTGACCCTAATTTTCATCGAAAAATCATCTTCAGCGGTCCATTTCAGAGGCCCATTTCTGGATGGGGACGATACGAATCCGCATGAAATCCAAGAGCATCCAATGCATCCCGAAAAAGTCACTGTTTGGTCTGGAGTTTGGGCTCCATATTTCTTTGAGAACGACGTTGGCCAGGCCATCACCGTCAACGGCGAGCGCTATAGGTCGATGACTACCAACTTCTTTTGGCCTAACGACATGTAGTTTTAACACGACGGCGCTATGTGCCACATTGGAAATTCTGCACGAGCGATTCGAGGGCATAGTTATATTACGTGGAGGCGATGTGAACTGGCCACCGAGATCGTGCGATTTGACCCCGTTAGACTTTTTCTTGTGAGGTTTTCTGAAGTCGCAGATCTATGCAAATAAGCCACAAACCACAGTGACCCTCAAAGACAACATAACCCCTGCCATCGATCAAATTCAGCCTGATTTATGCGCCAGAGTCATGGATGCGCACCACCCAGAGAAGCCTTGGCGGATATTTGATCGATGTTATATTCCATACATAATGGCACCGATAGGCCTTTCAAACTAACCTTTGTTTTATTTAATTGTAAAGATAGGAAACGCTTAATGAAACTCCCTTTACCTACATTCAATACACTCATGAATCAAAACACCAAAAAGTGTTCGTTAGGTTTAATTGTCACGTCTGCATCCTCTTTACATGAAGTTGAAAAATTGATGCATCTTTGTACTTTTTTTTAATTGTTTGTTTTGTCATTTGAATTAGGAAAAAAAATATAACAAGTTCATAATTCGTAAAAACTTGTTTCTTTTTATCATTTAAAGTCATAAAACTATGAAGCTCTTCTCATTTCTGTGATTTTTATCATATAAATCCGCTGTCAAAACAAACAATTTGAAAAGCTAATTTTTAAACTTTTTATGGCCAAAAAATAGGTGACAGCAAAAATAAATAATTACCAAAGGGAATACATCGGTTTTGGCTCAAACCCTTAATTTCAAATCAAAACATGGAATTAGTGAGCTGTTAAAACTCTCAATTGCAGCCAAAGAAAAGTTTAAGCAAAAGTACATCACCTTTGATTCATATTGACACAATTGACATAAACTGGATCTACAAAAGTAAAATTTTACTCGTCCATGCAAATTCTCATATTGACATCCTAGTTGGCATCGACACTATAGGTGATATAATTGGCAGACATGGATAGACTTGACCTCCATTACGTTACAAATAAATCATTCATTTCGCTTATTGATTGGCGGTTTAAAACAAGTATGCAACTTTGAAGAGAGCCTAGGATGCCTTCAATAGTCTTTGATTCTTCTGATAGTTCTGCCACTGTTAACTGGAATGGTTCCAATTCGAGACAGGGTCGCCTTTTATGACCATGCTATTCGGTGATGAGCACTTTCGTGAATTCAGAGTCTGTGGTTATATCGGTATCACTATCCGAAATGTTATCAACACTATCGTCTGAATTTTCCGAAATTTGATTTGTACGTGTGGTGCTTACCACATGAACCCGTGTTGGCACTAATCAATTAATTTTTTAATCAATTAATTAATCTGATTAAATTTATCATGATTAAAGAAGTAATCGTAATCATGATTATTGACATTAATCATTAATCAATAATCGTTAATCGATTTATTATAAACTAATAGTTTCATCAATGTTGTCAATCGGAGTGTAGCAAAAGTATCAACCGTTGGATGATTTTTGTAGAAGTGCCAACCCACCTTAGGAATTTTCCGATTGCAAAACGTCTTAGATCATAGAAAATTGCGCTAGAGAGAAACGGGTTTAAAATAAATCGTTCAAAGACGGAGCATTTGAAGTGTCCATTTTCTGATCCTTTGCAACCTGTTGCGAACATAATGTTAGACGGAATAATTCTTCCGAAAAGTACTATCTTAAAATACTTAGGATTAATTGTTAATATGGAAGCGAAATGCATTTCATTACGACATAAACCACAAAGTGTGGTTTTGTGGTCGAAAATTTCCATTTAAATTGATGAGGAAACTCTGCAACACGGTTGTTCGACCAGCTCTTATGTGTGGTTCACAGTACCTACTGGAGTCACGAAACGCGATGCATTAGATATACGCATATAAGAGGAAGTCTACAAATACAGAATTTGGTAACCGAACAACTTGAGTCAAATAGAATTATTTGGTATTGCCACATTAAAAGAAGATCCCCAGAAAATCCCTTAAAAAAGGCAATATCAAGTACGGTGGGGCCACAAATCATTACATTTTTCCATTACTGCAGAATGCATTTTTCCAAGACATGTTAATTTGTCGGTCAACAAGCCTTGAACGTCCTTGCTAGCAATCAGATTTAAAATGTGCGCATTGCATCTGAAGTGAAATGGTAACAGAAGATCTTTCTCTAACAGAAGATCATTATGATCGTGCTCCTGTCTTGTGCCGAACTCTCCTTCAAACTCTTCAAGCTCATCGCCGCTCAACTCGTTCTCGCTGCCACTTGGAGTTGAAGATTCATTAGCTTCATAATATCCAATTAAGGATATTGTATTTACTCCGAATATCTTGAACGCTTTCACGAAATTGGACCCATTGTCAGTAACAGAGCATACTATATTTTCGTGGGGTCCATGCCAAAATCTTGAAAATATTTCCAGAAGCAAATCTTTTATGCGGTCAAAAGTGTGTGCCCCGCATCATCTTCTTCTTCTGCATCACCACAAGCGGTGGTGCAGAAATATTTCTCTGCAGCTAGATTTTCTTTTATCTCACAAATCTGATCGAATGATTGTTTAGCATTTTTTTTTTCTGAGAGACCTTCGCGCGGGTAACTTGATTCCACTATTTGTCACATTTAAATCCTCCATCATCTTAATGAAGTACGGGTCTTCCACGGCTCGAAAAGCTAGTATTAGTATCAATTTATTTATCAGCAGAATTCATGTTTGCTTTTTAAATTAGCTACTGAGTAAAACAATAAGACAAAACTTTGCAAAATCCGAAAAATGTATAGCCAATGAGCGAATTATGTTTTTACACAAATTTTGCTTACACAACAATGTACTCTTGTAAACTGTGCCGAACTTGAAAGATGCAACCTTTTATATTTGTTGTCTTTGGGTCAGGGTTTTCTCATATTGTCCGTCTGGGTATTTGCTGTTTTTGGCATTTTTGAATGGTTTTCTTGGAAATAGTGTTGTCCTCGTTGTAATTATGAATTTCCATTGTTTTATTGCAGTATGCGGTATGTTTGATGTTAATTATCGTAACTAGTGCAAGGTAAGCATGGGCCAGCCAGATAGTTTTAAACCGTGACTGACTCCTGTGCATGAGCAACGCACCGCCAGCTTCTCTCTCTTTCTCACCCTCTCTAGTTTAGAGTCATAGTGACTAAAAAATCGGTGTTAAGTGCGCGCGGGAATAAGTTTGATATTGATTAGGCACAGGGGTCGATTCAGAAATGATTCTGGGGGGGCGGGGGTCTACTCTCTTCACGTACTAAATATACCAACATAATTAATCCATCTGCCCATCCTTTTTTTAATTCTCCATAGCTGAGGGGATACGATCGCGCCTGTCGTTATCCGCCACTGATTATGTAACCGGCCGATAGTTTACTATTAAAGCAATCATGTAGCAAATCAAACTTTATTATCGGCCGATTCGGAATCGTTGTAATGTGCGCGCTCTCATACATATTCAAACTGATAATGAGCTTAATTAGAGAGGGATTAATTTGGACACAGGTAAAAGTTAATCAAATAATCAAGTTAACGATTAATGATTAATGATTATGACTATTAATCATAATCATTTTAAATTTGATTATGATTGATCAATCTTAATCATTTCTTTTTGATTAAATTTTTAATCGTTAATCAGATTAACTTTTTACCAACGCTGACGTGAACAAACAACGCAACGAATGTTTGAAATATTACTGTTGCTTTATTTATGGTGTTTATAATACAGTCGAACCCGGATAATACGAGTATCACATCGCTTAATAGCACATTCCGCTGAAAATCACACAAGAAACTTTAAAAAATACATAATTTCACTAATTTTTTCTCGCTTATTGTCACTTCCATCTTTACATTCCACAAGCATGGTGCATTATCATTAACTGTAAAGATGTACAATATTTTCCCTTTGTAGATTATTATGTGTACTACTGCTCGTCTAGTTAGATAACGATATGTGTGGGATTTTGTTGCTTGTGTTCCTTTGTGTATGTGTGCCAGCCTACTGGAAGTTTGGAAGTTCAACCAACACTCTCTTTCCGCTTTTATAGCATCTGTGACATCAAACTGAATTTTATGTCAGTCATTGCCTAAATTGTTTATCAAAAAATTTAAATTAGAACGTTCAATTAAAACTAAAAAATAAGTGCAGCAAGTAAGAAGAGGGGAGATCTATCCATAAAGCAAAAAATTAAAATCCTTGAGAAGCCAAGGAAGGAAGTCGCTAAGCTATTTAAACAAAATGAAAACAATCTATGTGTGTACGAGAAGTAGCAAACAAAAGCGGAAATATTAAACGAAAACGAATGCGCAAAGGTAAGATAGTGTGAAGTATTTTGAATTTTGTAAATGTGCCGGAAACACCATTTTAGGAAATCATGAACACGTTGATAGTGTATGATCATTTGGTTTCGTGAGATGAGAATGAAAAATGCTATATTAAATGACCCATTTTTAAAAGAGCAGGCAACAAATTTGCTCAGATGCTAAATGTTGAGAATTTTGAAGCAAGCAATGGGTGGCTTACTCGCTGGAAAACCAGAAACAGCATTCATTTCCAGAAAATTCAAGGCGAAAGAGTAGATGCTGATTACTTTATTGCAAACGATTGGAAACAAAATATTCTGCCAAGTCTTATAGATGTTTATGCTCCAGAAAATATTTTTAATGCAGATGAAAGCGATTTGTGCTTTCGTGCATTTTCCAGTGGCATAATGACCTTTAGAGGAGAAAATCCAACTGGTGGCAAAATCCAAAAAGAGCGCATTACACTGTTTTTTTTTTTGGCTAACTTGAATGGCTCGGAGAAAAAATATTTGCAATAGGAAAAGCAAAAGAACCGCACTCATTCAGGCGTAAAATTGTCCCTTTCAAATATTTCGCAAATAAAAAAGCCTGGATGACCAGTTTCGTATGAACTGAAATTTTAGTAGAGTGGGATAGATCCCTGCAAAAAGAAAAACGGAATGTTATTTTGTTGGCTGATAATGCTGCTTGACTCAAACTTCTGGATGAACAAAAATTGTGCGATATTAAATTCTGTTTTTTTGCCCCCAAATGGTACGAGTATTTCCATCATTCAGCCTCTAGATCAGGGTATTATTCGATGCTTCAAAGTCTATTATAGACAAATAATTGTACGACGACAACTTTTGGCCTTGGAGAAGGGGCAAACCATTTGCGAATATTCCAAAACGGTAGGATATATTTAGCATTTTGCATTAGCTCTTAATAAAAGTTGCATGCTAAAAAATATTTTTACTTTAAATTAGATAACCATTCTGTAAGCCCTTAACATTACCAAACGCGCTTGGTGGCTAGTAACCCCTACAGCAATTCAGAATTGCTTCATTAAAGCTGGTTTTAATAAAAATTCGAGTCTAGAAACTCAACCAGAGGAGGTGATTCAGCTTCCAATCTCAGTTGAGGATTTTGAGCAGTTTGTAGACTGCGATCTCAACATCGCCTGCTTTGGCGAGCTTACAGGCGAGGAGATTTTGGTGGAAGTATCTCAATCTTCTTGCGACCCTCTGAATATCAACAACAATGAAGAGCGTGTGCTTAGTGCACCAATTCCATCTCGCAGAGAAGTAGCTGTCGCTATTTCAACTTTACGACTTTTTCTAGAGATAAAAAGGGTCATAGTGATAAGGTTGAAGAGCAGGTGATAAAGACCCTTTTCTCAAATGCTACCCAAAAGAAAATTGAGGACTTTTATGAAAAAGTACAATAATTGTTGTATGTAAGTTAGACTGCCAAAATTAAATGAAGTTTATAATTATTTATTTATCTTATTAGATATTGATGTGTTGTTTCGTTTTTGGAAGTATTTTTATTTTTCATTACGTTTTAAATGAATATATGATTTTTATAAAAACCATTTTGTAATGGTTAATAAATATGAAATAAATATGAAATATGGTGCATATTTTTAGATTTTTTTTTTATGTGGGATCGGATAATCTCACAACCTGATTAAAGTCACATTATTATGCTGCCTGTTTGGTGTGACATAAAGCGGGTTCGACTGTATTTAGATAGGCCTATACATACGTACATAATTGAGCTTTTGCACTAATACTCGTGTCATAAAAACAACCTTATGTCCCGATGCGACGTTTGCTCGCTATATGTAAAGAATTGATACACTAACTTCGCACTGATAATTAATGCTCGACGACCGTATTCTAGATGTCTATTATTCAAAAATTCGCAATTTGTTTACGTTTCTATGAAGACAAGGAGTCTTCATAGATACAAATGGCATTTAATAGGTATTTTATTCTATTATTGTTAAATTAAAAACCAGTCTGCATACATATAATGCCTCGGCGGCAAAATTGCGTCCTTATAAGAACTCACGCACCGCAACTAAGATGGTGTCCTTCATACTCCAACCGGAACGAAAAAAAAATTAATTCTTTTATTATGTTTGTTCATAATGTCGCATGAGCATCTGTTCTGTATGTAGTTCCGCACGTTGAACAAAAACAACAGAACAAGCACAGACACAAAAGATACTCTCACCAAACTGAATAACACAAAACGCAGAACAACGAATCGTTGTAGGAGTAGATAGTCGTAGTAGATACTCCTATTCGTACTGGTACTCGTTGGGTGATGTTTTCCTGCTGCGATTGAAAATCAACATTTATTTCAAGCTCCTCGTGCTGCTCATTCTAATGCGAGGAACAGCCAGCACAGTGTAACAATTGCACCATCCCACATGAACAGGTTTATGTCTATCTGCCTGTATGGCATTTTAATTATATTATCATTCGAGAGTAGAAAAATGTGTTCGTACATACGACTAAATACTTAAATACATACTCGTACTCGTATGTACGAGTATATGTATACTTAGTCGTAGATCCCATGGATACATGTGTCTGCTGTGCAATTTGTTTGGAGCTTTGTCATATTTATGGAAGTGTTTATTAATGAAAAAGGATATAAAACTGTACATGTCCTCGACCTGGAAACGAGCAGAGAATACCCATTGCAGACAGGAATTTTTATAAAAACCTCCTGACAATCTTCAAAAAAACAACAACAACAAAAAATTGCGTATACGCCATGTGTACTCGTAAAAGTGTTTTTATTTTACGTGATTAGATTTGAATGCAACTCGGATGAGTACTCCGTAGTTCATTGTGCAAATTGTAGGCTTTCCTACATTGTGCTCGTATCTTAAACAAAACAACAACACATGCGGTGGATTAGGTTTTATTCGTATCCAGTGGGTCTGGTCTTATGGTCTGCTGGTTATGTTCTATTTTTTTCATGTACCTATAAATGGTAATTTATTACCCTTAAGTTGTTTATATGGATTCATAATTTTTGGGATTATAAGGGATTAGATGAAAATATTTAGGGTGGCAGAGGCGTCAATTGCTAATAGGGTTAGTCGGTTTAATTTAGAAATATTGTACATAGTTATGAAAGAATTAAGCTGTAGAAAAATCCATTTGATTATATGAGTTGTATCTCTTTTATGGCAAGTAAGTACGATGAGTCTTGAAACTGCAGGCACCACTCCCTTCTATCTGCAAATCACCCTTCTCTATTCATCCTGTATGTCCACTGAGCTGTGGGGTAGATTGAAGGTGTTTTACGGCACTTGTCGACGATAAGGCTAACAAAGGGAACAGTTTTTCAAAAGTATCCAGATAGATGGCGACCTTCGTATAAAGTAGCCTTATCAGCTTACAAAAGATCACTCTACAGAAAGATCCACTTCTAGGCTACTAGTGAGATCAAATGTGAATGGACAAAATACTCTAAACAGCAAAACCAATGGTGACTGCTTCTCCCTTTAAACTGGATGGCAATGCGGCAATCATAATGTCAATCGAGATAGCTTCTGTAAAATTGAAAGATTGTGTCTAATTATGATACTCGAACTCTGTTGACAGAACCAAGTCTACAGAGTCGAAGAATTGTGGTTAGCCATGACCTTTCCGAAGTCCCTGCTAAAGCGCCCAGAGGCGAAGGATTGTGGCACCGCATTCTATCAAATACATGTGTTATATACCAATAGCTGGAATGTTGCTCGTATTCTAAAGAACAGAGTTATTCTGAGGACCGAAAGAAATGCGTAGTTAAGAGACAAGCAGATCATTCTTGCTTAAAGCATTAGTACCAGGAGTCAAAATTATTGAATGAAAGCGTTTCGATGTCCAAGGTACAAAACACCAGCACCATTCTAAAGTATTCCAATGCGACAACTAAAAAGTCTTTCAGTGACGTCCGTTAAGAAAAATTATGATCGCTATACGAGGGCTTTTTGATGAGTACCCGGATTGTAAGGCGTTACTGAGCAAAAATGGCTGTACCATCATTTAGCATAACCTCTTTTAGCCGGCCAGTCAAAATTTGGTGACAATCCGACGCTTAGTTTTGTTTTGACACCTTTCCGGCCGGAGGCACGCTCTTCGCCTTCTTTGGAGCGCGTTCACCGGGTAAAACCCATTATTTCGACTGTTCTTTGGTCTCTGGTGTATACCAATGAATCCATGTTTCATCGATGGTCACGAAACGACGTAGAAACTCCTCCGAATTTCGATTAAACAGAGCCAAGCACGTTTTTGGGGTGGTCTCACAATTACGCTTGTTCTTCGGGCAAACCCGGCACAACGACTAACGCGTTCAGTTGAAATGCTTGCTATCTCAGCCAACTCGCGAGATTCATTCGGCGGTCCACTAATATGAGATCATGGATTTTGTCTACGGTTTCCTCTGTGGTAACCGTTTTTGGCCCACCTGGTCGCAGTTCACCAAAAACCGACGTGCGGCCACGGCGAAACTCTGCGAACCAATGGTAAACGGTTGTACGGAAAGTTGAATGGATCCCATACACACCATCAGGAATGGGCTTGATTTTCTCTCAGGTTTTCCGACTCAAAAACAAAAATCGGATCACGGAGCGATACTTACTCCGATCTGAACTCAAAATTGGCTCTACGTTAATCCCACTAAATGAGCAAGTGTATCGCCGAACCAAAAAAAAATTACGAAAAGCGTCATACCTCTGCTAACGTAAGTAATAAATGGAATCAATCACCGGAATCAGTGTCGAAACTTTGAAGCAAATTGTCAAAATGTCATTGAGTAATGACCAAACCAGAAACCTTGTAAAAAATCTGCGACTTCTAACTACTTGTTAACGAGATATTCGTAGCCTGATTGAAGGTTTGACATAAAGAAGTATCCGCTAAAACTAGAAACTCGGAAGTGGCAGCTTGAAATGCAACTAGAAAAACTGGAGCAGAAACACACGGAGATGAATGTTGTTACACACCTTCTGAAACAACACCAACGGAGAAGGCACAGTCCGCTTGGATTGGACTTCTTGACAAAAATGACACCAACATTGACATCGAGTCCGCACACATTATCCCTGTTCATGATCCACGCAGTGTGATAGTCATTGTCAAGATGATGACGCGAGATTCCGCTTGGAGTGCGTTACATGCAGCAAGAAACCTGAAAGAGTCATTGACCCGAATTCACAAGGATGTCCTATAACCTATAGTGCGCGGCGGAGGCGAGTAAAGCAGGCTCAAGTGATGAAAGTATTCCGAGAAGGAAACTTTGACAAAAAAATTATTCTTAGAGACGATAAGCATTATATGGAAGATGGAGTATTTACCTGGGATTTAACTGCAGGTCTGAAATTCGGCAGCGAGGGTGGCGTCAATGTCTTAAAGAGTATACTTGGTGGAGTCCCTTCTGGTTTAGTAGATTTTATGAATGAATTACTGAATAATAGTACAGCAGGGCCTCGATAATCCGAACACTCGCTAATCCGCACAACTCAGTAATCCGAACGACCCCCTTGGGTCCAGGAACGAAAGCCAAAATTCGAAGAATTGATTTAACTTGAGTCTACTGTCACTCGCAGTGCCACACACACCACGCAATATTAAGTCTGTTCCCTTAAGCCCGGTGTACATGAGCTACAACATATTTCTTCCTATCTATTTTGCGGCTTATGTGAACCGGGCCTTACTTTTTCCAGTAACTTTAAGTTGACGAGCAGAGTAAACAGATGGACCGGAGAACGTTGGCGAAGAATGGTATCACTTCACATCAACAATCAAAATAATACGCAGATACAAACATTTAATCATGGAAGATGACATCTCAATCCAGGACCATTACAACCATTTAGCTGTCAATCGTCATCGTCAACAACAAAAGGGGGTCGTAAATTTTTGGTTGCGCAGTAGGCCAAAGGGATGACCACACGCTAACTGCGTAGGCGTAACTGCGTATCTTCAGGGTGGACAGCTGCAACGAGATGACTACAAATAGGGAGGATCTTAAATCATAAGTCATCAGTTATCAAATGTCCTTCACCAAGTGAAGTCGCTAAAAACTGTTTTATTTATCGAATGGGGCTCACATATTTTACATTCGGTTTGTCGCTCAGTTTTATTTAACACTCTTGCGTGGAGTTTCTTCGACCATTCCGTGTGCTTTTTGAATTATGGCTTCAACATCGAAGAAAAGAAAACATATGGTATCACATTAACAATATCACAAAGGCGCGAGATTTTTGACAAGATTAAGCAAGGCACCTCGTTATCAGTTCTTGCAATGCAGATAACGTTCGCAAATCCACTATTTTTGACATTAAAAGCAAGGAGGAAAAAATAAAATCATTTGATATAAACACAGAAAAGGGTCCAGGCACCAGAAAAACTTTAAAAATTCATGAAAACTCCCAGCTTGAAGATGCTTTATTTACGTGATTTTTAGAGCAGCGAAGAAAGAACGTCCCTTTGTCAGGTGAAGTATTGGTGGAAAAGACCAAATTTTTCCAAGAAAGACATGAAAAAGGAAAGTTTGTTGCCAACTAAAACTAACCGGTGAGAAATTGTCGAATAATGAAGCAGCTGTGAAGTCATTCCAGAAAAAATTTATGGACGCTTATACGGAAAAAGATCTGATTGCAGATCAATCAATTCGATAATGTTGATGAATCAGGTTTGTACTAGAAAATGATACCAGGCAAAGCGCTGACGTCTGGGTAGGACCCCTGGTTCCAAAGTTTCGAAAGAGAGGATCACATTTATGCCATGCGCAAATGCAACCGGAACGCACAAACTGCCTTTGCTGGTTGTTGACAAAGCACAAAGGCCACGTGCATTTGCAACAGCCAAAGGTTACCAGTCCATTACACAGGTCAAAGAAACGCTTGGGTTACAAGACCAATATTTCTAGAGTGGCTAAAAGGACATTTCATTCCCGAAGTAAAGCAATTTTTATTGAAAGAAAACCTACCGCTAAAAGCACTTTTATTTCTTGATAAAGCACCAGCGCATCCAGTTGAACAAGATCTGCGATCGATCGACGAAAATTTCACTGTTTTGTACATGCCACCTAATTACACAGCTCTTATTCAACCCATGGACCAAAATGTGATTCAAAACATTAAAGTAACACACAAGAAAAAACTCTTATTGCAAATTTTTGGCCAGTAAGAAGTTAATCCAGAATGCGCAGTATCTAAACTGCTTAAAAAGACCACAATGAAAGATGCAGTGTTTTAATTGGCTCAAAGTTGGCACCATTTGTCTTCAAATTTGATTAAAAAGTCTTGGAAGCCTCTGTGGCCTTTGTTATTCGAATCAGAGGAAATGTCCAGCCAAGATGTAGATGATGATCTCCCATCAAGCATTTCTCGTAACATTAACTGATGAAGACATAGTAAGACAAGTAATGAATCAGCGAAGAATTAGAGTCATCGGAACCAGTTGCAAGGATTCCAAATACTCAAGCTGTGTCTGCCTAAATACTTGCCTAGAATGGGCGGATGAAGTCGATATTTCGATTCCAAAAAAATGTAAAATAGGGGATAGGGCGTTTTCTATGTCGCTAAATACCAATCGTCTAAGTACTATATTGGAATTTTTCTACACTATTAAAATATATTTTAAATTACGAAAAACTTTGTTTTGTTTCGAAAAATGCCTTCAAAATGTCTACATACTATAATCCGAACGATTCGCTAGTCCGAAGAGGGTATAAATGTTGGGTGTTCGGATTATCGAGGCTCTGCTGTATTTATAAAACATTAGTGTCAAATGCTGTTCGAAATCCAGCTGTTGCAGCCCTCCAGCCGACACAGTTAATGAAAGCAGTCGCTGCATCGAGCCATTCGAATAATTGTTTAACCTTGTCCTCTGCAGGAGGTGTAAACGTCCACCAGAATGAAGTCAATCACATGCTCTGTTAAACCTGCTGCAAGAAGAGGATGATTTCGAACCCAAAATCACAATGAGCGATGGCAGCCCAATTCTACTTGTGAATAAACAGAATTTGCATTTCTGGGGCATGCAGAGTCCACAGGAAATGCATGAAGAGCCATTGCATCTCCTCACAGTGACTGTTTGGTGCGGCATTTGCAGTGAAAAAATGATTGGACCCTATTTTTTTTAAAGACGCTGATGGCACCACCGCAACCGTAACGAGTGAGCGCTACAGACTGATGGTAAAGGAGTTTTTTCGCCGCAAGTTGCTGAATTGGGTCTCGAGTGTTGTTGGTTCCAGCAGGATGGAGCAACCGTTCACTCACCTCAGGCAACGCCGCGCGATCTCCAGTTTTGGCGATTTGAAGTGGCTGGCCAGAGCTGACGGCGTCAGCCTTCTTCCCTTGGGGCTTTTTGAAATCTCGTATTTGCCACAACAAAGCAGAAACCTTGCAAGTCTTGAAAACCAACATTGAAGAAGTAATCACCAACTTGGAGCCAGTTCAAAATGCCGTAATACGAGCACAAATGTGCATCAGCTCAGGAGGTGGTCATTTGATCGATATCATTTTTTCAGCTTAATACCATCAATTTTAAGTCTTCAAATAAAGTTTTCGAAGGAACAGAACCCATTTTTTTTAATTTCTAACAAAATGGCAGCTAATTAACATTACGACATTACTTTTGCCCCACCTTGATAACGAAATAACTAGACTTCAGAATTTATTTGCAAACTAATTTATAGTTTGGATACCCGCAATTAAAACAAATGTATTTGGAAGAGCAAGTAGTGGTGTATTATCTGGTTACTGTAAGAAGCTCAATGATGTTGTTCTTGAATTCAGGAGGATGGAAGAATTTTATGTCGTGATGCTCAAAACGAATATTTCCATTTTACAATTGCAACCACTGCCAGCGTGATAATGAAAGATACAGGGATCTACTATACAATTTAAACTCACCGAAGTTACTGCTAATTGATGATTTTAATGCGAGGATTGGTTGAACCCAAAATAATTTTGTAAGTGGATTTAGCGTTTCAACCCTACCTGCAAACCGCAAATCAAAAGATAAAGTCTGCGACAGTAAGGGCACTTAAATTCTTGAATTAGTGGCTAAAATCGGTTGTCGGGTCTTAAATGAAGGTTTAAGCAGTGTGCTGAGTATTTGACTTCGGTTTTATTGCTGTAAATTGGCACAACTGTCTAAACAGCTTTTGAATTGGAATGCAAACATTGAAAGGTCTAGGTATTTTAACCGCCGGACCAACTAAATCTGTTACCGCAATTAACGTGGAATGACGCAATCAGAGACCAGAACCAATTGAATTTAAATAGAGAACTGGCTATATGGTATAGGATGAACATCACTCCACACATGGAAACTCTTACAGATATTTTAAGAAAGGTTAGCCCATTCAGACCACCAGATTAGAGAAGCAAATGCAGCAAAAGTGGTTTGACCGCGAATGCATGGAAGCAAGATTAAATGAATTTTCATTTTTAAAACTCTGAAGACGATTCAACACAGATAGTTTTGAAAAGAAGTCTTGGACAAACAAATGTTATGTCTTCGTGTCTCTATACCCCACAACTTGGAGAGTACTGTAAAAATATTCTCAACACAACACTTACATCATTGGCATTCCAATATGCAGCTCCTCTATTTGTTGAGGGGTGTCAACCACAATGGGCGCAAGACATGGATACATTCTTAGTACACTGTTATTCAACCTATTTATTAATGACACCACAGATAGCATCCGTCTGTAATTGAAATTAACCAAATACATATGCCTGCACTTATGTAGATGGAGATGACGTTCTGTTCCTTCTTGACACTGTTAATAATATGAGACTAGCAAACTATTGTAACACCTGGAATCTGTCAGAAGACGAAAACGTTATGAAATATGGAATTATCAAGCTAAATGCATAGAAATTGTAAGAGATACCATACAAATGTAGTGGACTCTCCCTAAGTCGAATTTCTCTCTAACTCGAAATTTTTCGCCATATTTTAGCATTCCTCTCAATTTTCCATACAAAAAACATCCTCTAAGTTAAACTGCCTCTAAGTCGAAACTCCCTCTAACTCGTACACATTCTCTCGATTCGTGGCCGCTTTTTTCACCCCTGAAGTCGAATTTTTTTTTGTATAAAACAAAATAAAAGAAAACTAAGCTCACACAATTCGTATCTGGTTATACAATATATGTAACTATGACTACCTAAACAGCAAGTACCTACACACTTCACCACCCTAAAAATCTGTAACATCGTGTATGCCATCATCGTAAGTGCGTTATGTTTGTACCTACCCATATTCAATAGATAATGCGTATAGGTACCTACCTAAAAAGATACAATTTGTACAAAAATTCCAGGACAAAAAAAAAACAATGTTATCCTTTTCCTTGCGTTGTTCGTTCGATTCAAAACAGTTTTTATTTCAAAGCAATGGAAATCTATCTAGAAAAAAAGATTCCATGTGGAATTCGAAAATCAGTTGATTCTAGGCAGTTCAACAGAGCTGATGCAGTTATTATGTGCAAGTTGGTAGTATTTGTATTTGTATTTAGATTAAAATTACAACGTTAAAGATTATACGATATATTAACAACTAAGATACATTTTGAGAACAATTAAGATAATAAAAAAATAAAATAAAAGGGATAAATAAAGAGAGATAAAAGTAAATAAATAAATGAATAAAAATTTTATTATAATTATTACATTAAATAAGAAAAAAAGTCATGTCTAAGTTAGGATGCGGTTATCGGAAAGATGAAGAAAAAGCTTTTTCTGAAAGACGGCATATGAGTTTATTACCTGCACTTCATATGGAAGATAATTCCTGGCGCGAATTGCAGATACAAAAAAGGATCGCTCTCCAATGCAATGTGTGAATGAAGGTATAATTAGTTTTTTACCTCTATTAGATTGTGCAAAATGAAGGATTTCAAAAAGATAACTAGGAGACTTAGTTTGTATAATTTTAAATAGTTTTAACATATTGCGGAAGTTGAAGTACAGATTAAGATTCAGACCGTAAATTGAGGATGTAAAACTGGACACACTACTGAACCTAGGAATATTATAAATAAAACGGATACAGTCGTTAAACGTAACCTTTAGTCTATTCTTACAAACAGAGTCAAGACAAGGGAACACAGAACAATTAAACAAAATGTAAGGCATTATAAGCGTTTTAACTAATCTTGTTTTTACGAGGTGATGCAAGTAGTTCGCCGAGTATCGCAATCTGCGGAGTCCACCATAAACTCTTTTCAGTGTGTCTTTTATAGCATCACAACAGGTAAGTGAAGAGTTAATATGGAAACCAAGGTATTTAGCAGAATTTACAACTTTAACGGGGTTGCCATCAAGGACAACAGGTGAAAAATCATTTGACCAAAAGTCATTATTTGAAAAAACAATACAAACTGTCTTGTCGGGGTTCAACTTCAATTTGTTACCTTTTGACCAGTAGGATATGTTATCAAGATCTTCATTCACTCTGGCAACACAATCTTCTATAAGACCAATAGGACGCGAAAAATATATAATCACATCATCAGCGTACATGTGAATTTTGCAATTCTTAACAATACCTGGCATTTCATTGTTAAAAAGGGAGAACAGAAGTGGTCCCAAAACAGACCCTTGCGGAACGCCTTCGTAAATGATTTTAAAGCTTGAATAACCAAGCTCTGTGGCGATCGACTGTACTCTATTAGTAAGATCAATTAAAAAAATTGTAAGTTACATGTTACGGGATTATTGCTTTGTTTATTTAAAATATATTGTTTTTAGCTTTAAGACAATAAGGCGTTGAGTTGGAACAATAAATTAAGCTTTGGAATTTGCAAGCAGCTTAGGTTTTCGTGATTTCAAGGCAAGTGAAGGGTGGTCTTAGCAAATTTAAAACCAGGCACAGCATTCTTGGCAAAGGTTTATCAGGTGAAAGCGCTTCTGTTAACAAAACAAAAGCTACAGTTATAAGAGGCTGCCAGTGGATTCAAGCCGGAAGACATTTTTAATGTCGATGAAGCGGGAATTTTTTTCAAATGTTTACCGACACGTACGTTGGCTTTTACGGGCGAAAAATGTTTTGGAGGCAAACACAGCAAGGAAAGAGTGACATATCTTGTAGGATCCAACATGATAGCATCAGAAAAACTAAAACTTTAATTATCAGCAAGAGCAAAGTCCACGTTGTTTTCAAGAAAATAAAATCTTTGCCTTGGATTATAATAGGCAACCAACGGTCTTGGATGACGGCAGATCTTTTTACGAGCTGTATTTTGAAGCTCGATTAAAGCGAAAGGTTTTATTTATTATCGATAACTGCCCAGCTCACTATAAACAAGTAATAGATAAATTAAACTTCCCACCCCACATGACTTCAATAGTTCAGCCAATGGACATGGGAATAACACAATATTTGAAAGTATACTATAAGCGCTGTATACTAACAAAAACCTTAAGGATTTGGGAAACCAAAAAAGAAGATTAGAAAATATCGCTTCTAGACTGTGTATGGGAAATTTCAAGAGCACGAGTAGAAGGTGTAACTCCGTTAACGATTGAAAATTGTTTTAAAAAGGCCGATTTTAGAGACGAGAAGTGGGACGAAGAAGATGAAAATCCGCTCAATTTACTTAGATCTGAGAACGAAGACGCCCATGAAATTGAGCAAATGTGGAACAAGTTAACAGAAGCGAAATATAATGTTGCTGATGTTAATTGAAATCTTTTTTGTGCTTTAACTGACATCAATTTTCTACAAGAATAACCTTCTGAAATTCATTTATCGTACAGTGATACATTTTTACACCGCACACGGTCATTGAAAACAGCTGTTTTGTTCCATTTTTTTTAAATGTTATTCAAATTGGTGAATGTACTAATCTGGTGAATGCTACAGCTCTAGTTCCGACCAAAGTGCAGACGAAAATGAGGATCCGCTTTGGAATAAAAGTGCTGCGAATGAGACGTTTTTGTCATGTGAAAGTTTTGACCAACTATTTCCATGCTCCAGTCGAAGTCGGCCAATTTCCTTTTTCAAGCAAATGTTCACAGACAGTACGCTTGAACTTATTGTCGGTCAAACCAATCTATATGCTCAACAAAACAAAAGCAAAAATTGGAAGAACATTGATATGGTATAATTGAACTGCAGGCATTTTTATGAATAATAGTTTTGATTTGTACTGGTCCGTCTATTGATTTGTACTGGTCAACACCCCCGTTCTTTTTTAATGAGGTTATTGCATCAGTCATGCCATGCAAAAGATTTAAAAAAATGCATGCATGGTTCTTTTCAAAGGCCGATCCAGTCTCAAGCAGTATATACCACTCAAGCCAATTAAAAGAGACTTCAAAGTGTGGGCTAGGTGTGTCTCGCAAAAAAACAGACAATACTCCTGAACTAGGATTAGGAGCTTCAGTTGTACAACAGCTTTGTCACTCACTGAAAGGCACTAATGTTCACTTAGTCTTTGACAATTTCTTTTCATACGAAAACAAAATTTATGCAACTGCAACGATGAGGCAAAATCGAAAGAGACTCCCAAAAATTGCAGCACAAAAAAACAAAATGATGAAAGGGGAATATAAGTGGAGGAAGCGGCAAAATGTAGCTTTTATACAGTGGATGGATACGAAACAGGTAAATCTGTTATCAACTGCATTTGATCCGAAAACGAAGCTCGTGGTTACACGAACGCAGAAAGATGGATCCAAAGCTGAAATCCCCTGTCCGTTTGCAGTTCAACAATATACCAGGCGCACGGGTGCCACTTATAGCGTAGGACGCCGAGGTAAACGTTCGTGGTTATACATTTTTTATTTTTTTTGTCAATGCGGCTGTGACAAATGCTCATATTTTGCATTCTTCTATAGTCCGGGTGAGGGCACAAGAACTATCCCACTTTTATTTTCGGGTTTTACTTGGCCAAGAGCTTATTGGAAGCTTCCAAACAAACAAGGTAAAAAATAGGCAATGTAACATCAAAAAGACTTCATCCAAGTCAACAAGGAAATCATTTGGCGTACTTGATGATTGGAAAATGTAGGAGTACATATGCCTGAGGAGATTTAACCTATCGTAGATGCAGATTTTGCAGTACAAAGACAAACAATAAAAGATCAAAAATTCAATGCTCGCATTGCCAAGTACCACTATGCATTACCCCATGCTTTGGTTATTTCCATAAATAACATTTTTTTGTTTTAATTAATTCGTTTTCTAAATAAAAAATAAAATGAACAAAAAAAAATAGTTGCAGTTCACATATTTCCTTCGGTCACCAACAGGCAGTGGCAAACCTATTGCCACCTCAGTTTTCTTTCAAAAATTTCTTTAAACTCTTCCTAACTAATTCAAAAACAAACATGTATTTTCTTAGGTGGCTCCAACTAAAGCTGTCTTATAAAGGGTTAAAAAAAATAAAAAATGTTTCTCTCTCTAACTCGAATTTTTCCAAAACTCCCTCTAACTCGAACAAATCATGGTATCCCGTAAAAATTCGACATAGGGGGAGTACACTGTACAAATATCTGGGAGTCCTGATTACAAGCAACCTAAACATGCATAAACACTTCGAAATGAAGTTAACTGGAGCGTAATTTGTTCAGTTTTGAGGAGCTGCGTCAATAATAAGTTTGTAACGCATAGTGAAAAACAACAAACAACACTGGCCAATACGACTTTTTGCAGTTAGTCTAATTATATGTACTCTTATTAAGACGTCCCAGCTCACTCTTAAATGCGTGGAGTTGCTCAGATGTACACCTTTGGTAACCATAGTATGTAGAAATACCATTTGAGGTCTGGCAAGTATGCAGAAATGTCTGAAATTGAAATATAAATCGACTGGAATAATAAAAAGCGTTTTTTAAAATGTCTGCTATAGCCGTCATTTGTGCCACTCATATGCGACTATTGCTTTGTCATGTAAATGACGGCTATAGCCAACTGACAGCTATAGCCGTCATACGTCATTGTACGGTTGATATACTCGTAGCTATGATGGGCACTAATGTTAAATGACGGCTATAACCGTCAAGTTAAATTCTCAAATAACAGGTTGTAGTTTAGTTAAAATTAAAGAAAATAATATTTATTGACATAAGAATGAACAAAGTGAAATATGTTTTGGTTATTATGAAAAGGCTCAAAGTATTCAGCACACAAAGCAGGCCTCTTGGGGCAGGTTTAACATCTGTATTTAGTCTTCTTTAGTAATTTGAGTATAGTGCACCTCGAACATCGAAGACAATATGACTTTCGTTTATAATCTTGCGGTGCTGGAATTTTTTCAATAAAATGTTATTCTCGAGTCCAGGAAGAAGAAGCAAGTGAAGGACTTGGTAGTAAAGTAGATTGAAGATTATTTGTTCTCCGAGGTCGATCACGGTTTTGTATATTTCTTACAAGATAGGTTCCACACACTATGTCAACAGGTAACTGAATAAGTGAATTTATCAAATTGTCTCGCAAGTCAAGGAAAACAATCTGTTTTTAATGAGACTTTTGATAAAAAAAAGTATGCGTTCCAAACACTTATATCATTTTTCATTTAATTTAATTTATTTATTAAAATCTTTTACAATGGGCTACAATTATTGTAACAATTTGTAAAAGTTAATCAATTAAAGATTTGATTAAAAATTAGGTTAAGTTAAATATAGTTGTTTCAGTTAAACAAGCAAGATAATCCAGTAAAAAAAGGGAAAAGAATATTTTTATTAATTTATTAATATACCAATCTAATGCCAAGTATCTGAATAAAACCTTTTCAAACTGCGTGGTACCGCGAAGTCTTCTGATGAAAATAGGTAAATTGTTCCACTGTCTTGTGACATAAATAAGAAATTGACGCTCTGAGTTTTTGCAAGTAAATCTTGGTTGCAATAACATAAAAGAACGAGAAGAATTTGCGAACGTTATATTTTCAAAAAGATAATTTGGTTCTTTATTTATCAATGTTTTTAGGGATAAATATTTCAGATATGTGTAAAGGTTACAACCAAGAATTTTATTTAAATAATGAGATACATGATCAAATTGACGGAGATTATATATATTATAACGAGTGATAGTACGAGTAATTCTGATAAAGATTTGACATCCATAGCTTATTAAAATAAGAATCAGTGTTTTTTCTAGTCTAAGACGAATATGTTGAGGGGTAAAATGTTTCAATAGGGAAAGACTGCGTAGTGATGCATATATTTTAGCGATAATCATTTGGATGTGATCTTCCCAAGTTAAGGTAGAATTAAAAAGTATACCTATATTTTTAGTCTTATCAACAAACTCAAGTTTTTCGTTTCCGAGATACAATTCAGGAAAGTAGTTATGATCAAGTTTGTTCTTATAAATTACTAAGCATTTTGACTTTCTTAAATTAAGGTACAAGTTGTTTGTTTGCATCGGACCAAGTAAAGATTCTGCTAAGATCGGAGTTTAGTTTATGAGCTCCATCTTCGATCATTCCAAGCTTGCAGCTAAGTTGAACTTGGGCATCGTCTGCATACAAGTCCATAGATGAGTATAGGGGTACCGGTGGGAGATCATTATTAAATATTGTGAATAACGGTGGTCCAAGGATTGTTCCCTGCGGAACCCCCGAAGAAAGATTCAGAGGGCGAGATATTTTTTCACCAATAACAACAGCTTGACTCCGATTACTAAGGTAGGAAGAAATAAGATTTGCAGCGTTGTCTGAGAATCTGAATTGCTCTTTTAGTGCAGCTATAAGTCTTCTATGATTCACAGTATCAAATGCTTTGGAAAAGTCTAAGAGAACTAAAAATGATACTAGATCCTGATCCAGTGCATTCCTGATATCTTCTGAGACTTTTAATGTGGCCGTGATGCAGCCACTTAAAAGTTTATTTGTTTTTAAGAAAATTTAAATTTGATGATGAAGTATTTTTTCCAAAACCTTAGATAAAAATGATAAAATTGAGATTGGTCTAAACTTCTGCTGGGATGAGCGCGATGCAGATTTTTTGGGAACAGGTATAACCTTCGCAATTTTAGAAGTCGATGAGAAAGAAGATGTCATTATGATCGTGTTAAAGACATGAGTAAGTGTTGGTAGAATGTCAGGCAAAATCACTTTGATAAAGTGTGGGCGTATTTCATCAAAACCAGTGGACGAAGATTTGATTTTGAGCACAGCACCTAAAACATCTTCATCATTTACAATTTGAAATTGAAAACTATGTCCACGGTAGGTAGGCAACCAGACAGCCTCCATTCGCTTCGGCAAAATCATCATTAATATCATCTCCATACTGATTGTTTTGAACTTTTGCAAATTCTTCATTAAGACGATTGGGGCATTCATCTGAGAGGCAATGCTCTATTTGTTTGCCAACACCGAGTTCTTTTATATTTAGCCATAATTTTTTCGAATGTAAATTTTTATTTAGACGTGTCGAGAATAGTGTGTGTTTTGCTCCTCTGATTTTTTTTACGTACTTCATTTCTAAGGGCGCAAAATTGAGACAGCATTTCTGGAAGTCGAAGACGCTTCCATCGCATATAGGCCTGATCGCGCTGCTTCATACTTCATAGTAGATAAAATGTCTGCCGTAAACCAAGAGTTCCTTTCACTCCGTTTTTCAGAAGTACATGTTGATCAAAAAGTTGTTTTATTGAGCTTTGGAGGAAATTAACTTGATCATCGGGCGACACAAATATATAGATTGCTTGCCAGTTTATCTGACAAATACGGTTTTCAAATTCTCTAGGGTTGATAGCCCTGAAGTCTCTATACTTGTAAATTAAGTTTTTCAACTTTGGATTAATTTTGAATGTTGCGAAAAGTAAATCATGTTTTGGGAAACCCGGTTCTTCAAGTTGGGAGTAAAGTAGTAAGTTGTCAGTATTATTAGTAAGAAATATATCTAATAATGTGGAAGAATTTTCCGTAAAATGTGTTGGATGAGTGTTATTAACTGGATTTAGACCGAAGGTTCTTATCCTGGAAAGAAAGGTTTGAGACGTATCATTATCGAGTAGGTTGCAGTTAAAATCTCCACACATAATAACTTCCGAGTAGATGGATGAAAACCGCTCAAGTTCTAAGTAAAATTGAGGAAGATCCATATGTTTATTGGGACAATAAATAACTCCGCACAAACAATAATTTACACCAAAAGGAATTTCAATAAAATAGTAGTCGATCAAAGATGAATCCGATTTGACAATAGTCTTAAAGTGCATTGTTTTGCGAATATAAATTGCAGTACCACCGCCCACACGATTGAATCTATCAACGCGTAATTATTTATAGTCCGATAATTTGTACACAAAATCTTTAACATCAGCTTGAAACCATGTTTCTGAGACACATATAACGTCCATATTTGACCCCACAAACACATCACTGAATTCATCAATTTTTGCGTGTAAGCTCTGCGCATTAACCCTTAGACCACTCCTTTTTTGGTATACCAAGCAAAATGACATCTGTTGACATTTTTTCGCGTTCAAGCTGATCAACGCGACGGGCAAGAAACGATGTTTGTGGTACAACTGCATCTCGTTTTCGATTCTGTCAAGTTTTTTGTTTAGCTTACGATTTTCTTGTAGAATAAGCTCTCTTAATCCCTTAATTTGTTTCTCAATCTGAGATTGGAATGTTTGGTTTTGGTTTTTTCGCTTTTCTTGCTTGCCGAAGTTTTCACAGATTCATTTGTTTTGTTGTTGTTGTTGTTGTTGTTGTTGTACTCCCCCAGCATTTCGTGTGGGGTTTTTTTTTTTTGAGAAAGTGGAGTATTTGACATGATGCGAAAGAACCGGCCGGCAGATTGAATTTAAGAAATTGAATTAAAATAAGCGAAATTGATAGACTTACCAGTAATATCTTAAACGTCGATGGCTTATAACCAATTAGATGCACCTTTCAGATTACTTGTTGTAAATTATATAAAAGAAAAAGTCAAAAGCAATTGCACTGTGAAACTGTGTATATCTAGTTTGTCATTTTTGACATGCTAGAGTAAATGAAATATCACTTTCTTGTACGACCTAATTGCTTTTCGTGGAGAAGAATAGTATGCCACCATTCGCTCACATCTATTAATGCCTGACATAAATCAGTTGTAATGTACAACGTCGTTGGGTTGCAAGGATTCTTTACCAAATGTGTTCTTCGAGCTTACTAGCTCCGGATGGAAACCCGTCGTTATATGAGTAGTGAGGACATCTCTTTTATCTTTCCATTTTGATACATATGTAGGTCTGTTCAATTCTTCGCCAGATATATTCCCCTTTTTTTTAATTTTGCACTTTTGATTTCCTTCGGGATTCCCTTTCGGTTAAAACGTAATGTGCCCGTTATGTGTGTGCTATAATCTAAAAGTATTTTTGGATAGTTTAAAACTATTGTAAAAATTGTCCATATAGAAGTGATGACCTTTATTTAAATATTTTTTCATTAGCCGTAGAACTAGGTCTCCTATTTTTGACCTTTGTTTTGTCCCTGATAAATTTCCAAATTCAGAACGTATCCACTAGCTGCTGTAAACTCGAAAAATGTTATCCCGTACTTAGCCTTTGTTCCTCTCATGTACTGGCGAAAACTTAACCGACCTCGAAAAAGTAAAAGGGATTCATCCAAAGACAGCTCTTTTTCTAGCGAAAATTTCGCAACAGTGGATTCAACCGGGGTACGATTTTTTTTATAATTTCCCAGTCTCTGTTGTATCAAGATAGTGACAATGTAAACACCGCAAAATTTATTGGAAACGGCGACCACCCATGGTAAATGGAAAAATATCATGATGGATGGTTTAAAAAACTCCATTGTATAGTGTCACCTTGCAAAAGACATAGACCAAAAAATTTCATCAATTCAGCCTCACAAACTTTCTTGAAACACAGTTTCACTGATAAACGCGTCTTTGGCTTATTACTAGCACACATGCTCTCAGCATAGGCATTTTCAAAATTCACCAGCAACTCAACTATGTTATTTGAAAATAACTGGTGAAAAATTTGACTGGGTGATGAATCATTCGTGACATCTATTTGTATCCCGCTAGTAAAAGTGTTAAATGGAAATTCAGGAATTCTTACTTTGTCCAGACTGTGTTGACCGTTGGTATTACCAGCTTCCGTAGGTTGGAATTCTTGAATAATTTCCTGTAGCATATCCTCTTCGCTTTGCTCATCCTCACTTTCTTTTTCCAGTTGACCGGGATCGTAGTCTGGATCATCACCAAATGTACCATCGTCACAAAATTCTGACCCAATTTTCGATAGGCAGTCGCTGTCGAATTCTTCAAACAGCTTAAGAACTGCTCTTTCTTTTTTATTGTATTCCTCCATAATTCTGCATTAAAAAAAAAATAGGAAATCTATTTCCTAAATCCTACATACTAATTATTAAATACTCGTATGTTGTAAATATGCAACGTGAATTTGGTCATGAGGTCGGCCGTCATCGTGGTGCAGGCAATTCGTCGCACCGTGGAAAAGTTTGAGCGTGAGTACGTGGTGGATCTAGAGCCACCAACCAGACAGGGATTGGTGCGAAATTAACAAAACATATCCGCCGTAGTGGCCAGTATCGAAGAAGACACAAAAATGTCGTCTCGGCGCCGATCGGCTGAATTGGACATCGCCAGAGAGTCAACCCGGCTTATCATTAGATGTGATGCTGACGCTTATCAGACTGTTTGCAGCAGTACTGACGTCAATGAAAGATTCTAAGTACATGATTTATTGCTTCGCGAAATTATTGGAAGACAGATTGGCTCAAAAATAGAAAGATACTTTAAGTGGGTTACCTTTCTGGTATTCGCGTGGCCTCATTTACAAGCTGGGTCAACGTGTTCTCCGAGGCGAGGATTTCAACAAACCGTCCTTCGGGTGTTATCGAAATATGAGTCCCGAAGCCACCCAGAATTATGTATATTGAAATGCCGTAATAACGATTTCAGTATATGGATACAGGGATACAATACTTTCTATGCTGTCCAGCTTTTGGCTTCTATTATTAAAGCAGTGGTGGATAATTTGCTTTCGGACATGGAATTTTAACCACATGAAGTTGAATTCCAGATTGGAACTGGGGTTTCATTGCGGTTGGGTTTGGTAATTACATCACTACGCATATAAGTGGCGAGACCGCGATGAGAAAAAAATAATGACACTAGTCCGTAGACAGGGAGCTTAAGATCTGGGTGATCTACAAGTGTGAGCGGGAGTCTACGTGTGTTTCACTAAGTGCCAAAACAGCTGGCGTGTATTTACAGATATGGGCATACGCAGAGAAGTGGTTACTTTTTCCCACGCGTAGTGGATAGAAACAGAAGCAAAAGCAAAAGTTCAAATAATAATGAACGAATAAAGATTATACAATGAAACAGCTGAGCCGTAACAACAGTTCAAATACTGTTCCATTAGACATCAGGTATATGACGAAGCAAAAGAAATACCATTAGTTCAGGTGGAAGGCATCCTCAAGCAAAGTGGAAAACCCATCCAAAGATAGCTGGATATTTAGATAAGGTTAGGACAAAACTAAATAAGTTATTCTCTCTGAAGACACATAGATCCTCCATTTACACTTGCAAAGCGTCACCAAGCCGTGGGGGTGGCTTGCTGTCAATTTTTTTTTTGAACAGGAAATCAAAGGCCAAGATCACACAATTGAAGACCCCAAACAAATTCGGTTCAATTCCGGTCCAAATGAATATAGGGTCCAGGATTAAGGCATTAGTCCCATACCTATCCCATGCGAAAATTGTTTGGGTTCCTATTAAATGTGTCCATTTTCCCAAAAGGGATTCTCTGAACTCACGTATACCATGTTTTGACAGATTTTAAATATGAAATCTCCGATTATCCATTTAGACTACTCTACGTGCATTAAGTTCAGTCTTCAGGCGATATAGTCGCTCCCTAGGCGGACAATTGAGCGTTAAGTAAAAAAACTGAAATTGATTTATTCACTCCTAAATGCTGCCATGTCAATGAGACAGAGACACCCCCTCGCCTTTACTCAAGTTCATAAGCCAATGTTGCTATTATTTGTCTTCGCTCCAATATCAAGATATGAAAATCTCTCAAGCGTCTCTGTGACGTATTTTGCGAAATGACTTGGCTATACATCTGTATAAGCTCGTATTGACCCAAGAGCTAAAATCATATAACCATCGTGCACGTCGAAATTTATCTGATTGGGCTCCACTGAAGATGGAAGAAGATTCAGAGTTTCACCGAAAAATCATCCTCTATAACGAGATACTTTCTTTGTATATATACGAGTAAGTGCAGCATTTGGGTAAGCGAACAGGCAGAATGGTTCCAGCAGCAGACTTTGCATACGAGAAAATTGATACTTTGGTATCATTGGGCCGTGTTTCTCCAAAATGATGCCGGCTCAACAGGACGCTGCGCGTGCCACAATCGCTTTATTGCCAGAAATGGTTCTCCCCACTTTTAGACTCTTTTCTTTGGCGCTACATTAACCCTCCGGTCTATGACAAATACCAAATAGCTGTTGACGATTTAGAGACGTATGCTCGACTTGAAATTGCGTGAATATCGTCCTAATTATCCTGAAATTACATAAAGAAATTGTGTCCACCTTATCCACTCATGCAAGTGTTTAGTTGGAGGACATTTGCGAGATGTGATACTCGTACGGATCAATTACATGTATTGACATTTTTATTTAGGAAAATGAAATGTGGCGCATCTGATGAAAAATCTTAAAGCCAAGCTGAAATACATTGCCAATATCAGCGTATAAATATTGTCGGATATACCCGCATATGGGCATGTGTATCTAAGGGTGGCATTAAGGCGTGTGGACAAATACAACGATGAGTTAAGTCCTGGATATCGCATGCCTTATATTCAAAATATGCGTCAAAGATGCACACACCTCATTCAAAAAAGGAAAAGAAAAGAAAATATACATATGCACATAGCTATGCTTTCAAGTCGTTATAGCCGGATTTATCTTGTAACTATTAGTATCGCTTACCTCAGTTAAATTTATTGAACAGCCAGGCAAATGTCGAACCTGTCAACGCCCTTTTCCTTTCATTTTGTAGCTTACATTCTTGCGTGTTGATATAATTGCCAAAAATTTATTATTATTAGGCGCTTATTCTTCTCTAGACTAATTTAACTTCTCCCTGCTAGTTAGAATGTTTTAATTAAACTATTTGCATGACACTCGTACTTCAGAAGTGTGACTTATTTTTTTAACAAGCCGTCTAGACGAATTATCGATTTTAATGAAAGTAAGTGCTTAGTCAAGTAGAGAAAAATTCTATTGCTACTCGTACATATTTTATTCATTTTGTTTAACAACACTAGTCACATAATAACACAAGAATAGAAAATGATGTGAACATGATTTTTCATGTGAAATTATTTAAAAATAGAAGTAAGCAACCAGAGGATTAGGGACGAGAGGTAGATGATTTAGTAAGAGCGTATGATAGACGTATCTTTGTAATCACAATTGATTCTTATTTTATAAATGAGAGCAGGTTAAGGGTCAAGGAAGGCCCTTTGTGATACTACAGCTTCTCAATGCCTTTACACCTAAAATTAGAGACTAAAAGGTCCTAGAGATCCACAAACATAAGACTCGATTTGAGGTTGAATCATTTGGTGCAGCTCAGTACGCTAGTGACACAGAGATTATCCAGATGAGATTTTCCTCTAGATAAAGTAGTGGAGCAGCAGTGGTCTCCTCCTCGTCTTCATCGCTATAGCTCCTGTGGTATTAGTTACAAGGAAGGCCAACTCTAAGTTTCCGACCGCAACGTAAAGATAGCGGCACTCGTCAATAAAAGCTAGTTTTGCATCTTTTGACAGTTTCTTACCGAAGTTTTATTAATTTTGGATGCGTAGTTTTTAGTTGACAGTCGTTTGAGTGAGTCGATGTGAGTGTTTTTTTGGAAATGGAAAAAATTTAGTATCGAGCTGTAATTAAATTCTTGTTTTTGAAAGGCAATACGCCTACGCCACATTTGCCACAGTGAAATTTTGGGCAGCTGAGTTTAAACGTGGTCGTAAGAGCTTGGGAGATGATGAACGTACGGGACGTCCAAAAACTGCAACCACTGACGATAACATTGCTAAAGCTTACCAAATGGTGTTAGACGACCACCGAATTAAAGTCAGAGAGATAGTAGAGGCTATGAAAATGTCGAAAGAACGTGTTTGTTACATATTACATAAATCAAGATTTAGGCATGAGAAAGCTGGCCGCGCGTTGGGTGCCGCGTTTGCTTACATTAGACCAAAAACGTGTTCGAATGAACATTTCCAACGCTCTGTTGGCGCAGTTTAGGCGCAATAAATCTGAGTTTTGGCGCCGATTAATTACTGTAGATGAAACTTGGTTACACCATTATACGCCCGAAACAAAAGTTCAGTCAAAACAAAGCCGGCAAGGGGCGAGCCGGCTCCAAAAAAAAGAAAAAAACTGGTTTTTCGGCTGGGAAAGTGATGGCAACTGTTTTTTGGGATAGTAAAGGAGTTATCTTAATCGATTATCTTCAAAAAGAAAAAACCATTGCAGAAGCATACTACGCATCATTACTTGCCAAGCTGAAGACAGAAATTGCGGAAAAACGCCCACATTTGCAGAAAAAGAAAATCCTGTTTCACCAAGACAACGCACCGTCTCACACCTCAGCGGTTGCCATGGCAAAAATCCATGAATTACGGTTTGAACTGCTTGACCATCCGCCTTATTCACCAGATCTAGCCCCAAGCGACTTCGTTTTGTTCCCTCATCTAAAGGCAATCACCTTCGAGAACAATTATTTTGCAGAGAAAAACGCCAAGTACTATTTGGACGGAATAGAGAAATGGGAACATCGCTGGGAGAAGTGTGTAGAGTTACAAGTAGACTATGTAGAAAAATAAAAAAAAATTTTGAGAAAAAATGTTTTGTATCATTTTCAGACAACCCTCGTATATCTCTAATCAAGTTTAGTCCAGATAAGTCTAGAAAAGTCGTCCTCTGGTCATCTTTGTCTATCAAATCTATTTGAAAAATGGATTAACGTGCAGCGAGTTGCAATCCTGCGTCCTTAGAGATTGAAATTTCTTATGACAGCTGTGGTAAGTTCAAAGACTTTACGGTTTCCCCGAATATATCAATGTGAATGTGGCCAGAAAATTGGGAATATGAACTAGTGTTTGACCATCTTGCTGAGACATGTGCATCTTGCGAGCACATTACCATCTCGACTACGTTCTACATTGATCATCCTGTCAGTGTGATTTTTGACCAGTTTTTCGAGTAAGCCTACTTACGTTGTTCATTCTGAATAACACTCACGAAATTGGCTTCCAAGCAATCAATAAATGCCGGCTTATCCGCATTAACAATGTCTTCAGATGGCCTCAAAGGAAATAGTCAAGAGGGGTCTTGTCGCATTATTTCAGAGGCCAATCAAAAAGTCCCTTTCATGAAATCCCCATCGCTCCAATGAAAGAAACAAGATTAAGTAAATCCCCTGAAGGATCAATGTCCCTTCTTCTGTTGAGAATAGCTCGGGGACGATCTCTATTGAGCATAATAAGGATCTATGATGCCACCAGGGTATAAGCAAGACCAAATTGTGCGATTTACTTTTTTTGATTGGTATTGGTGCTGGCGGCATATATGTATGTGAAGATAATAAATCGATGGTTCGATGAAAGGTGGCTTAGCCAGATATTTAAGCGTACGAAAAGATGGACGCAGCGCTCTATAATTTCCACAAACCGAACATGAATTTCGGGAACAAATTTCCACGCCACACAACTGTGCGGCTTTTAATGATAATTTGCCAAAATACAGTTTCAGTTCGTTCTTTATACTTTTTAGAATAATACAGTAGAAGTAAGACGTAAGTTCTTCTATAGTGCAGGGTGCCGCAAGATAACTTCCTTATGAAATTAGCGCTCTGAAGCTGATGGAAGTCCCAAGCGACTGTGAGGATTTTCGTTTGAGTTAGGAGACCCTAATGTTTTGTTAACTTGTGTTTCAGTTGTCATTATCGTTGGAGTAACAAGTTCGGTGGTTTCAAGCCAGTGCGCTTTCCGAAATCACTTCAATATTACGCCATTGAGTTCTGTCTCTGACCGGAAATAAATTTCTTTTGTGGGTTACAACTTTCAAGGAAACTGGTTCAGTGCAGAAAAGAAGAACTGGAGAAGCACGCTCCATCAGAATACCTGAGAAAATAGCAGCAGTAACGGTTGGAGTTTTGCGATCACCGTGCCGCGCAAACATGCATCTGCTCTTGATGAAATGTATATAGTTGACATATGGTTTCAACAGGACGGAGCAACGGCCCATATTTCAATTGCATCGATGGTTGCGTTGCGATAGCATTTTCCGGGGCGCTTAATGTCACCGAAGGGTAATTCGGAGTGGACTACGCGTTCACCCGATTTGACCCCTTGTGACTTCTTTTTGTGGTGGTATTTGGAGTGACGTGTCTATGCTAACCGTCCATCGGACGGATCAGTATACTTACATATTTACACGTTCGAAGAATTTCTGTAGTGTACAGCCAATTACTATTTTATGGTAGTGGGATGTATGATCCCATCTCCGCAATCCGAACACATATCCAATCATTTCATTGAAGGCAACGAGCAATTTATGGAAAGAATATGAGTCTAGTGCTGTGTACAGGGACTAAGATTCAATAAGCAGGACCCGAAAAGTTTTTATGAGCCTTAGTTTAGTGCCTACTGGCATAGCGTTCCACCAGAGATTACGAAGACCACCATATGAGTATATCTGGGTAACAGTGTAATTTATGTGATCCCGGGCAGAGAGAGTGGAACTTGCTTTGAAACCTAGGCTAGTAACCTTATCCACGATAAATTTTTGATTGAGAGGAAAGTAGAGGGCATATCTTCGTGTCAATGTACCCTTTTGATATCACTATGGACTGTGATATATTTGGATGAATTAAGAGCCCAATACTATGCCACAAATCGTATATTTTCAAGAGATCCTTATTTATTCTGCATATCAAATCTTCAATTAAGCAGATCGGTAAATTTGGACATCATCAGTATTTAAATGCAGAAATACGTCGGAACATACACTGGTAAGATCGTTGATGTACCTAGTCTTGAACCTTTTTTTATAATTTGCGCTCGCTCAATGGATGTAAGTACCCTTAAAATGCTTGCACACAGCGCGGGCGAAGGAAAAACAGGGAGGATAGAAAGAGAGGTACCGGTGAACGTTGGTTTTAAATGTTTGAAATAAAGAGCTAGGCAGGACATTCCATAAGCGAGTTGTTCGGCTTACGAACGAATCACGATATTTTAGGGAGACGGATGTTACGGTTAAAAGTTTGAATGTGCGGAATGCTACTGGCGATTTCTATGAAGCACTGGTGGTGGAAATCGCGATAAAACAGAGTGAGACAGGAGACATTACGTCGGTGTTCGAGGGTGTCCATTGTTTGAGTGATGATCACGTATGAGTCTATCTAGCAGGAGCAGAGATATCTAGCAGGAGCAGAGATGTTTTGAGCCCACCCGACCAGATGTGGGAATTGTACTCAAATTTCGGGCGGATGAATACCTTATATATTGAGGCCAGATCAGAGGGGGTAAAGTATTTCTTACATCGCTTGAGGAAACCGAGACATTTCGCAGCATTTTTTACGACACCGAATATGTGGTCATTCCAACGTAAGTTGTTACTGATACACATACCGAGAATGGAAAGTTTATCGGTTTCGACGATGCAAATACCATTCATGGATAATGGCTGGGCGTTTGAATGTCGCTTTAACGACGGCAGACAGCATTGTGGTTTGGAGGCATTAAATTCTAATCTGTTAGCGGTTTCCCAATTAGTTATGCTGTTAATATCAGAATTTAATGAGCTTAACATACGCTGGCGTTCCCGTTCTACAGCCGAAGAACAGGGGCGTGAGTCCGGGAACGAATATGAAAAGTAGAGAGTACTGTCGTCAACAAAGGAATATATTGGATTAGAAGTGGCAGACAAGAGATCATTAATGAAAAAAGTCGGAGACAGAACGGAGGCCTGGGGCACACTAGCATTTATTTGGTGAATATCAGATTTTAAACCATCCAAGACAAATCGGATGGAACGTTCCGAAAGGTAGTTTCTAATCCATTGAAAAAGAGAGTCGTCGATCGAAAAAGCACACATTTTCGACAAAAGACCCTGATGCCAAACTCTGTCAAATGCCTTAGAAATATCAAGTACAACTACGAGGGCGGGTCAATAAGTCCGTGATAAATTTTTGATAAAAAAATAATTTTATTTTTCAACGTAGTCTCAGTTGAGCTCTATACACTTTGTCCAACGCTTCTCCAATTTTTTTATCCCTTCCAAAAAAAATGATTTGTCGAGGTCCTCAAAATGACGAGATGACTTCATCATTGGAGTCAAATCTTTTTCCACCAAGCCATTTCTTCAGGTTTGGGAACAAGAAGTAGTCGCTCGGAGCCAAATCTGGAGAATAGGGTGGATGAGGGAGCAATTCATAGCCCAATTCATGGATTTTTGCCATGGCAACTGCACATGTGTGCACCCTTGCATTGTCTTGGTGGAAAAGAACTTTTTTCTTGGCCAAATGAGGTCGTTTTTTTTTCAAATCGTCATTGAATCGGTCCAATTAGTTGGCATAATATTCCCCATTGATTGTTCTTCCCTTTTGAAGGTAGTTAATGTGGATTATCCCGCGTGCATCCCAAAAAACAGTCGCCATAACTTTATTGGCTGACAAACCCACCTTGGCCTTCTTTGGCGCCGATTCACCCTTAGAAACCCACTGTTTTGACTGTTGTTTGTTCTCTGGTGTGTTGTGATGGATCCATATTTCGTCCACGGTTACAAAACGGCGCTAAAACTCCTCCATATTGCGATTAAACAACGCCAAACTATCCTGTGAAGTTGTTACACGATTGTGTTTGTGGTCGACTGTGAGCAAACGCGGCACCCATCTTGCTGAAAGCTTTCTCATGCCCAAGTGATCATTCAAAATTGAAACCACTGAGCCATGCGAGATCCCTACGGCTTCCACAATCTCTCGCACTTTCAATCTTCGGTCGGCCAACACCATATCGTGAATTTTTTCGATTGTTTCGGGTGTAGAGACCTCAACTGGGCGTCCAGGAGGTTCGGCATCTTCAGTGCTTGTACGGCCACAACGAAATTCAGTAAACCACTTTTTTACCATTGAAATCGATGGTGCAGAGTCCCCATAGTATTTATCAAGCTTAGCCTTGGTCTCGGTAATAGTTTTTTTTCGCAAGAAATAATGCTTAATAAGCACACGAAATTCACTTTTTTCCATTTTCTCCTCAAATTAGTGAGTAGTCTGATAAAAATAGCTGTCAAACACAAACTAACTGACGCAGCAAGTTTAAATTTTGACAGGAGTCAACTGACAAATGCCTGTTGACAGGAGCAGTGTTGCTGTTTCAGTAAAGAGGTCAGAAATTCAAAAATGCACGAAATTATTGACCCGCCCTCGTATCTTGCTTTCGCCAGATTGATGTACGCTTTGGTTCCACTTTTCGGTGAGACATGCCATCAGACCACCAGTGGACTTGTTGCTACGAAAACCGTACTGCCAGTCATTAAGAAGTTTTCGTGTTCCCAGATAAATCATGAGCTGACAGTTTATCAGCGTTTCCATGAACTTGGAAAGAAGGGACGTAAGTGCAATGAGCCTGTAGGAAGAGAGAGAGGAAGATTCGCCTTTCTTAGGGACGGGGTGGACAAATGTTGTTTTCCATCTGCTCGAAAAGAGTATTAAAAGTAGGATTGATAAAAAAGCTTACGCAGTGGTTTTGGCAGCGAGGAAGAACACCTCTTCAAAAGAAGGGGAGATATACCATATAAACCTGTATATTAAGACTTTTGTACTCTTGCTACTACATGAGTGCGAAAGCGGATTGATCCCATTGAAGATTCTGAGTGTGTCGAAGCGTGTGTAAGCGAAGACAAAGCACAATTTGGGACTGTTGAGCTGGCCGCAAAGTGTGCGGCAGGCAGATTGGCCTTATCCAAAGAGCTGACAGCTGGAATGTCATTGTAAATGAGCGTTGGGATGGAGGAAGAGGCAGAATTTCTAATACTTTTGATGAACGACTAACAATTTTTACTACCTTTGGGATATTGTTGTATTTTGTGCCTCAGTTTTAGGTCGTATTGGAATTTTACACGTTTAAGAAAGACGTTGCAGTCATTCCTGGCTCGAAAGGACCGAAATAACATTTCTCTAACCCTGACAGCCTCTTTACAGCTCATACAGTCATACCATGCCCTTTCGTTTGGTTTGATACTTTTCATCCAATGAGGAATAAAGTTTCTCATAACCCGAAACATAACGACCAGTTAAAATTCCTAAAGAAGCTGTTAAGACCGCTCTAGTTGGTTTTCTCGCATTGCCATACGGTTCTTTTGGGAATCTTTTCTCTAACTGTGTGGTCGGTGTACGAGAAATTAGTTGATATGACGAGCCTTGAGGAGAGCGCATCAACGATGTACTTATCAGGGTGAGTAGTTAAAAGCAAGTCCAGGGTGTTGGCGGTATGACTATCAACGTCTGGTATTAGCGTGAGCTCATTTACAAGCTGCGTTATATTGTTTTTTGCAGCGGAGATCTCAACACACCGTCCTTGGGATGTTGTCTGTCCAGAATGTCGAAGCCATTAAGAATTGTGCATATTGAAATCGCCCGTAATTACGATTTCAGTATGAGGAATGGAGTCAGATAGCTCATCAAACTCGTTAAAAGTCAAATTGCTGTCCAGTTTGGGGCTTCTGTATATAAAGCAATAGTGGATAATTTGCTTTCGGACATGGAATTTTAACCATATGAATTTGAATTCCGGATTGGAACTGGGACTACATTATGCTGGCGTTTGGTAAGCTAGGTGAGAGAAGAAAAATGGCACTAGTTTGTAGGCAGGTAGCTTCAGATTAGTGTGATCTGAGAGGTGTGGGCAGGGATCTACCTGAGGGACACTACACACTAGTTTTTTCAACAGTCTTCGACCAACACTCTTTGACTTCGATATAAGCCTAGCTGCTCTTAAACTGAACTCAAAATAGGACATTGTGTGGTTGACACCGTCTTTGAAAAATCAAACAAAAACAGTATCGGGACGATAATCAAATCGAATTCTGTTCTTATAACATCAGGAATGCTTACCATTGCTGTGGCGCAACTATGGAACTTACGGAATCCAGATTTAGTAGGAAGCATCAAGCTGTGTTGATCTAGGTGGTAAGCAATTAGTTTTGCAAGAACTTTTTCAAATGCTTTTGACAGACACGGTAGAACGCTTACCGTTCGAAAATCTGAATTGTGATTTTTTGGGTTTGGGAATAATCGTTCCTAGTTTCTAAGCTTCAGGGAAAGATGACTATGCGAGGTCCTAAGAAGAGTGGTAAAATAATCTTAATAAATCGAATATGCACTTGATTTTAATGAAAAAATATTTTCAATAATTTCAGATTCTGCTACATTAAACAGAAATGGAGGCTAATTTTATCAGGATAAAAAAAAACACTCTTCAAGAAAAATATTTAGCCGACAGGGATATTCTTTTATTACCGAAAAATACCCCATGTGCCTAGTGCCCCGTAAGCGTCCTGCAGACTTTCCTACTGAACGCCGCTGACCGTCTTAGAGACGTCAGGAAGCATTCATTTGGTCGACCGGCAACCTTGAGAGTGATGTCATCTGCAGTTATGCTTATATGAATCTCAATTGTTAATGGAAGCCCTAAGCGAGAGCGTAGGGAGACTTAATACAGGCTTGAGTCGTTGAAAAAACCCCTCTGAGCCTTCCTTAGCATGTTTATCAACGATTTCAATTTCCGTGATCCCATTGTGACCTGGAACTCGAACAAGACTGAGTGATTTCAACCTTCCGACTGCGTTCAGCGAAGTCATGCTTGGAAGCCGTGAGGGGGTTCAACAATGCTGTAAACGTGGCTTGGCTGTCGCTAGAGATTGAAATGTTTCGTCCCCTTCACCGTTCCCCTAAAATACAGTTCTTGCAATCAGGATCTCCCCTTGGAAGACAAACGCAAGTCATCCTAACGAGGAGTGAAATTTAACATTTTTGTCATCCAGATGACTCCAATGTCTTCTCGAAGCCTGCTAATAGTTCAATAAGGATTATATTGTGATTTCGCGTCTTTTATCATTCCTGCAAACAACAAATACTCGTATATACGAAAAGGATCCGGCGGCTACCCTCTGCAAAAACGACAAAATGTCAATCTCTGACTAATAAATTAAATTTCGTATTTTTCCGCAACACAAGTTCTGATGCCTTCACATCAGTCGACATGTCCATAAGGCCTGAGTCGAAAGACAGTCGGAGCGCAAGCTCATCAGAACTCCAGAATGTATTGTACCAACGACCTTTTCTCTTTAACCGGAAGATGGCTTTGCGTGTGCAGCCCATGATATGAATATCAAGGTACGGAAGATTCATAAGTGCACCTAGAGCAGAGCTGTCGAGGTAGACTGTTCAACTAAAAGGAGCAGGTCAGGTAAAAGGAGCAGTGACGCATTTTCGTACAAACAGACAACATGCTCGGCGCACATATCTTGGTACTGGAGACTTGGAAATAATTAGAAAAATTAAATCATAGTTAGGGCTATCAATTGTTGTTACCTGTTTACATGACACAACAGCACATTATATTCTTAACCACTCAATTCAACCATACATATACTTCACCAGCCGTTACTACCGCAGTGAAGAAGTGCTTTGCTACTTGCTTGCGTCTGTGTATTAACTTGTGACGTTTGCGTGACATAATCTCTGCATAAATAATTCCTATTTTTATAACGCTCCATAACTTTTTTTTTAACATGGATTCAGTACCTTCATGTATGTAAAATACAAGTTTCGTTATTTTATATCAATTGTATAAACTTTGTATTTGTTATAATTTTTTAATCGCATGCAATTACGAGTAAATGTGTGAAGAATTTGGAACATATATATTTCTAAATCCCTAAGGTTAAAGTGTAAATGTATAGTACTATCTATTGGATGAGAAAATGGCTACGTATAAGTACGCCTTTTACTTTTTTGTCAATTCTTCTAAGCGTCCTTGAGAGAAATTAAACTTAAATATGCATGACTGTATTGTTTTATTAAATTTATTTTTAAAGGTTCGGGTTCTGTAACTTATTTGTGACAAGATTGGGGTTATTCACTTTAATAAGAAATTCGGGGATCACAGTGATGGAAGACCAATTTACCTTTTTGAATTAGCATCTTGTAAAGCGCACCAATTGGCCTAAAGAAGGGTTGAGTGGACTATATCACCGAATTTCGCAACTCTCCGTTCGGTTTAAAGACGCATAGATTAAACGTGACCCTAAAAAGGACGGATTTTTTATGAAGAATAACGAATGGCAGGAGACTTCAATTGGTTTTAGAATATACCTAGTTCCCCCAGCAAAAGTGGAGTGTCTCCAGATGACTCTAGGAAGTTTTCCCGAGGACACACCAGAATGTGAGGTTTCTCTAGAAAGTTAATCGTTTCTTTTTACTGGAAATTGTCATGGAGTTCCAGTTTATCAATTTTACGGAGTTCTTGGTTTCAGAGGATTCCTTTATGTTTTCACAAAAGGACCTCTAAAATTTCCTTTGAGCTTTCAATTTAATTCTGAATTTTGGGATAGCTTTTCATCGGGCTTCCATTCCATTCAGCAACTTCCGACAGCCTGAGCTATTTTTATCTTACGCTAATTTTTAATGGACTGGTTTGGGTTTTTAAAAAAAAGTATTTTTAAAGAGATGTCGTGCTCCTTTATCTCAGCACATACGAGTGCCTTAAGATATTGCCTACTACGCAATTCTTTTGTGTCTATTACATACGAGTACATGTGTATGTAAGAAGTGTTTCAGGACAATCTCTACAGCCATTTTAGGAAAACTCATATACATACTCGTATTTTGAAATCATTTTTCTAATAACATGAAGAAAAATCAAATTTTCTGAATGTATGTAAGGCTTTGTGCTTTTACATTGAAAGGAGTGGGGATTATGAGTGTCCCTAATTTGAAACTACGAGTATGGGATACCTTTTCAGCTTAATATTTGGACTTTTGAAGTTTTGCCAGTACCTGTTCGAAGGATGGTGTAATTTGCATGTTCTCTCTAGACTGACAAAGTTAAATGGACATCATTTGCATATGCTTATGTAAGGCAAAGGCGATTAGTTGGAATTGTTCTTGTTTAATATTTCGGGATTTTAAAAAAGCTGTTACCAGTGACAAAAGGGCTAACATATGGTACATATGCTGAAGAATACTTCTCCAGACGTTAGTTACAGTGCAAAATGTCATTGGTTCTGATGGTAGTGGCTTAATCTGAGTTATTTTTGGTACTCAAGGTTTTGCTAAGGATACTGCTATATAGGAGGAAATGAGCTAATGAGCTTCCAAGAAGAGGAAGAAAAGAATGAATGAATAGAGTTCCATTAAAGATGAAATTGCAAAAACAAGACCTAAGATGAACAATTCTGCGTGAGTACAGGCTACTGTGGATCATCAAGACGTGGACAGAAATTCATAAACCTAGCAAGGAGTACAAACTCGGTTCTCACTAGACCGTCGAAATCAAGCAGTTTGGGTACGGTATGTATCTAGATGGAAGAAAGCAAGGAAATTCGTGTGCCATCCCGCTGACTGCTAGTATTTAGGAACAAATAGAATATAATGAATCCATTACGTGTCCGAATGCCAGAAGGCACTGACTAACAATTCGAAGTGGCTGTTTTTTTGTGTAAACAATACTCGATGAAATCAGCAGGCTGGTCAAGGTCCTGGAGTGGAAACATTCAGAAAATTTGATGGCACCTAAATTGAGTCGAAAGCAGATACTCTCTGTTTCATGCCTGATCAAAATCTTCTCACAATCAGCTTTTATCACTGAAGCTCCAATTTAGCTAACCCGCATAGTTGGTATCTGTCATTGGTTTTGGTGGCGGAAGATGTCACAAAACACATAATTGTCCTCCACATCCAGATATACTATAAACAGATAAATACCAGCTACTGGAAGGGAATCTATCACAGGTATACATGTCGAACCCCTGGCGATCCGAAAATCGGAAAAGGTGTCTACAAACTCGCCAAGAAATACAGTCTAGTCATTTTGAAGAGCATAGAGAGAATAGTTGCTTAAAACTGTTTTTTGTAGACACCTCTGGCCAATAAAATATGCTGACCAACAGGAAAGATTCTGAGCAGGCAAAAATTAAAGCGCAATATACAAGAAGGACTACGTGCTGCACTTTCAATGACATTGAGAGTGTTTTCGACAACACAATAAAGCGGCGTAGACGAATCAATATTTTTGTGGATAAGAGTATTGGCGAATAGAACCCGATTACGGATACTAGCTTGCGGTCAATATGTGATGGCGCAGACGACCCACTACCTAAAGCTCTCAACATGTACGCTCATTCATATCCAAATATGTAGCTGTGCTGGCTGTTGGGTCGAGCTTAGCGATTGTAGGCTCTAAAGCATAGACAAGAACGAGAAACTGTCTGGTCCTACTTATCTACTGCTTGAAGCCATCACCAGTATTTTGGTGTGGTCCAAACGTCTTTGGAATTAATAAGTCACATCGAAAACCTCCAAATTCTGGCAGTGAAAAGGAGCTTTCAGCAAGATATAGAGCTTTTCACCGAGGAAGGTCTTTCGGATGTACACGGCTGTGATAAGACCAATTACATCATATGCGTCAAATGTCTGATGGAACAGCTTTTCATGGAAGTTTTTGCAAGCACCCTTAGGTTTCCTCTAGATAGACTGATGAATCTCTAACCCTGTGAGATCCATATGATGAACTGTGCTCTCAAAGTTATCTTCCGTTTAAAAAGAAGTCGGCTTTAGTGCAATGTCTCTTGGTGCATCTGTGAACGTGTAATGCCAGCTTTTTCTGTGTTCATAAATGGTATAGGCTGAATCGAAGGCTGAAATAAGTAATGAAGGGATGACTCCAAAACAGATCTAGATTTCGCTACTCTTGCGTCTTTCTTCCGAGTAAAGCCTTATGATTTACTGTTGGAAAATCGGTAGAGGATCTAAAGTATCTGCGTCTTACATGACAGCTATGCTGCGCTTAAGGGATTCTCCTCACTTCCGAGTTAGTTCAAGAATGCATGGCTACTCTGAACGCAGTCGGAGGTCTGAATTCTCTGAGTCCTATTTGGGTTCTAGCTCACAGTGGGGTCACAGGATGAACCTTCTAGACAAGGCAAGAAGAGTGCTTTTTCCAGTGACAGTTGAATTGCATAGAAGTAGAACTGTAGTTGGCATGACTTACCATGTTGTCAATAGACCAACTGAATGCTTCCAGATGTCTCGGCGGCCCGAAGAAATGGAAACGATTAATGCTTGCGATAGTTGTAGCCTCCATACAGCTGTACGGGGTACAAAAATGGTCTGACGTCACGAATAAAAAGACACACATGAAGGGATTCAAATCTGTGTACAGATTATGTGCACTGCGAATTAGCAGTGCATTTCGAATGGTATTCCACGACGCGATATTGGTACTATCCTCTATGGTACCAATCGATATCCTAAATTTACAAGCTAGACGACTTTATGAAAATCGCGTGCAAATCAGGCCATCCATAAATCAAGCGAAGAAATTCGAGAGACGCTGCAGTATAGAGACGTGGCAACAACAATGGAACGAGTCCCAAAAAGGGAGATGGACGTACCGACTAATCCCAAGGATTGAAAGTTGGGTAAAACAAAAACACGGCGAACTGAGTTACTATCTTACACAGTTCTTGACAGGTCACGGTTGTTTCCGGGAATACCTATTTAAGCGAAACCGTGATTCGAGTCCGTCCTGTCTTCGCTGCGTAAACGCGGTAGAGAACGTGGAGCATGTTTTCTTCGAATGTGCGCGGTATGCAAACGAAAGAGCTATATTGTGTGAAGAATTTGGTGAACGGCCAACACCGGAAAACATAGTTCAATATATGTTATGTTGAAATCTGAAGATCTTTGGGCTGCGGTGAGCTCTGCAATAGTACGAATAATTTGTGATCTAAGGAATTTAGAATAGCAACGGAACGCGAATTCGCTAAGCACCCCGTGACGAAGCAAGAAGCTCAAATCCGTCCCTCGAGAAGTAATACTTAGCGGTAGTTCCGCGGGGGAACAAACGGAAAGATTCCCCCGGGAGGTGGTTTTAGTCAGTAAGAATCTGACACTACCCATTTACGTCGGACCATTGGTGCCTATGCTAGGATTCCACCTTCCCACGCAAAAAAAATAAAAGATGTCTCTAAAAGATCAGCGAGGTACCTACTGTCCTTTGATTATTTACTGGTATCATAACAGGTACTGCGATTTTGATAAGTTCTCATGTATGCTGAGCATAAGTGAAACGACGCTTGTTGCTAGTGTGATGATGACACTGCGGTGCACCCTTTCTGTGCGCTGGCACTATAGCCACTTTAAGTCTAAAGAATTTACTCACCTTTCTTCTGAACACCAAGACTGAAAAATTTCAGTAAAAGAAACCTACAAGCAGAACAGTTGACTAGTTCCTCGCTGAGAAAAAAAAAATAAAAAAAATTCTACGAGGCTGAAAGGCGTCTGTGAGTCTGCAGGAAACCATTAAACCAATATATCATAGAGAGACTGAAGTTAAAATAATTTGTTTTCGGAAGTAATCAGGTATCATGAGACTGTGCGATAGTTGAAGAACAAGTTGAATTAAACCACATTTCAAAATAAGTATTCGTAAGGATGTTAAGCTTACAGCGAATTAAATGAAGTAACTGATTTTCGATCTTGAACGCTCTGGGTTCCCAGTTACATAGTGCAAATTGATGTACATGGTATTCCTGAAAAATTTTAACTCAACATCTGCTTAGTTAATGGCTATCACATGAAATATTTTGTAAAATAAACACATGACTTGTTTACTACAATAATAAAAAAAATTCACTGAAATCCACAAGCGAGATTCCAGCCAATCCATGGCATTTTCATGAACCACCGCATGAATTAATCCCCTGAATTATTATCTTTCATACTAAAAGGGCCAGGGGTAAAACAAGTCCATTATAAATGTCAAATACACTTTTTCCCAACAGAGTTAGGTAATTGATTACTCAATATAATTTTCAGAGAGCTCAGCGAAAAATGCTGAAAATCCAATAATGACATCTAAAGCCATTGCACTGTGCTCCTTTTTTTTTTTCCTTTTCCTTTCAAATATCTCTCAATGTGTATAAGTGGAAAATAATACGAAGAAAACAGCATCTACAAGAACTCCTACCACATTTTCTACCAATCCATCCTCATAACCTATCCTACCCAGCAAAGTGCAGTTCAACATTCTTTTCAATGACCATGTCTTCGTGCTTTCACTTAAAGGACTTTCACATAGAGATACTCGTAGTGTCTTTATATGTATGAACATAATACACTCGTCTAAAAGCACTTTAACCGATTATTCAACGCAATGTCTCTCAATGCCTTCAGAGGAAAGCTTCTTACTTACATAGACGGGGTTAAACTGAAGACAAAAAGAAAAGCAAAGATAAACTCGCACACCAATTAGACTTCAGATGGAACTAAATGCATCTAAAAAACCGCCAGTAAGTCGAAGCTGGAAGGATGGTTATATATAGATGCAAACATTCGCCCCCCGACCCCTCTGGCTTATCTAAAATAGATCGAACCAACTACAGAGCTAAGCACAGAAGTACTCGTATTCGTATAATGGAATTTTCAAATCTATTTTTACCAATACAACTGAAGATGGTCGAAAAATATCTCAGCACTTACCTAGCATTGAAATCCATGAATGAAAGTTGATGTCCTGAGATGAAGTTTGGCTTTTCTCTTTCTTTTTTTCTTGGTAAACACTCGATTTAAACTATTTAGATACACGCACTAAATATTTCAGATTTTTAATTTAAATTTAAATTTTGGAATTATTCTCTTAATTTACGCTCCGAAAACGCATTACTACCCGCGTATGCACGGAACTTCTTAGAACTGCATCACTGGCACACTATCTCGGACGATTCACAAACACTTTCCTATTGGATAGATACGCGGATAGATTCTTATTTAATTTTTTTTTTCATATATTCAATACAGATTCAGAGAGATAGAGAGAGAGAAAGAGAGGAGAGTAGGAGAAAAATCCAAACATAAATCAGTGATTTTCTCACGTTTAGATACAAAATAATGGACCAAAGTACAAAAAAAAAAACACAAAAAAAACATGACAAAATCTCATCTAAAAATGTATCTAAATATAGACCAAACAAAAAAATTGAAAATATTTTTATCTTCGATTTCTGGACACCATAGTGTGTTAAGAAAAGAAAAAGCAACAAAATTCCTTTGAAGTTGCAGAGAAAAAGTGCAACAAACGCAACAAACGCAACAAGATTCTCTAGTCGCACGAGTAGATTAAGGGGGGATTGGATTGAAAGTATCTATTGGACATGTGGAAAGGAAAGGTTCATAAAAAAGAATGCTTTTATCTTCTAATTTCAATTACAAATAAATCAGTGTTAGAAGAAGGAAGGAAAACTGCAAAAAAAAAAACTATCTACAAAGGACCGTAACAACACACTTAATCCGTAGGTCCTCCGCGAATATCAGGCAAAAGGTAGGCACATTCACAAGACTATTATAATTTTATTTTTTTTTTTTTGCTTATTGAAAACTAATTCCGAAATCAAAAAATACGGATGCAGAGCGTTGCGTGAGATGCGAATCAAATTGTAGCTCCAACTGTAATGAGAGCAGCCCATTCGGCGCGGCGAAATGGAGTCAAATAAGCAAAAGGCAACGTTCTTTTGTCTCTCTCCCCCCCCCACACCCCTGACAAGAAAAAAAAGTATATTATATACAAATTTGTATAAAAAAGAGTCCTTTCTCTGTTCTCTATAAAGTAGAGTGGAGATTTTCACGCGTTTGCATTTTGTATGAACCAAAAGCTGGGGGCAGAGTGGAGAGTGGATTCATATGTTTTGGATTTGCTTCGAATTGGTTCCTTCATTCATTTCGTTGGCCTCAGAAGCACAGATGATTTTGATGGAATTTCTCTACACTAGAAGTGGAGAATGCCATGAGTTTTTTGTACATAGATGTGCTCCAACATTTCCCCAGGTTAGTATCTAAAATCATATTTTCCCCCGATGTCCAAAAAGAAAAATTCGAAAAAATACAAAGAGCGAGAGTATACGATTTGGACTGACCTGCGCAAATGATTTTGAAACGACACAAGAGAAGACTTCAAAGGATCAAATTAGGTAGGATGTGTGTACTTAGTTTTGTGTTAATGCATATTTAAGATACTTTTTTTTATTTCGGAACTGTGCGTGAGAATGGTTGTTTGCTGATTTAAGGCATAAATGCCGAATTGGGCTTTGTTTCTTTAATCAAGATTAGTGTATTTCATTGTTACACATGTTACACACACGCATACATACAAGGGTGATTATTCTGTGTTATGATTTATGATCCAAAGAAGATTTAAGATTTATTTGAGTAAACATACGTACGTAGATACATTACAATCACATAAACATTGGTTTGAAATGGATTGTTTGACACATTCATCCATAGAACATAAAACATAAATGGCTGTCGATTGTGTGCACACTTGGTGCTGGATTAGCAAATGAAGATGAAGGTGTTTGGTCATTTGGACTGACTAACCATTAGCATATCAGAGCTAATTAATTTGGCTTCGTTCCCCGGAAGCTGAGAGTTGGTGGTGCTCACATACTACGAAACCAAATGGCCTTTATCTTCAAAAAGAATCTAATTATAGAACTCACAATAAACATGGTTTGAAACACATACCACTAAGTGACAGTTCAAGTTGAGTGCATTTTCTGATTAACCGATAAACTTTAGGTAAAAGTGTGATTCCACCAAGGCTTAAGATTATGCACATTCCTGTACAAATAAGTGATCTTCCTTCAGCTGATGAAATCTAAGAAATTTATCCCGAACCCTTCTTTAGTCGTTCTGGCAGAAAATTTAACTATCCTTTAAATTTAACGATCCTGACTGTACTTATCCCGCTCTCGACTAAGGTTCTTCAATCGATTTCCAAAATTTCTTTATGAATTCAGTCCTTCTTCTCAAAAAAAAAAAAGTTCTTACCAGGTGGGGAAGCAAGCATTCCAAGATGTTATATCACTTATGCCAAGTACATAACAAAAGTGTAGTAGCTCGTCAAGGCGCCAGTGAGCAACATGTAGTCTTTCCTACTGGAAGGAATTCGTTTGGTTAGCCGACCACCTGGAGAGTCGCGCAATCGGTAGTTATGCTCATATGAAATCATCCTAATGCAATCGGGTCCTGAAAAAACTTTTCCCTTGCTTTCCTTGCCTAGCAGGCTCATCGGCGACTTAATTTCCTAAGATCGTGACCCGAAACCAAGAAAAGACTCGGTGAACTCACCCTTCTGACTGCGTTTAATGAAGCCTTGCATTTTCGAACTAGCTTGAAAGCCGCGAGAGGGCTCACCAAGATTCTTGAGCTTAGCTTTTTTGTCGCTACACATGCAAATATGTTGCCTCCTTCGAAAATTCTTCACAATATATGTATGTTAGTTTGTTTCCATCAGGATTGCATATATCTCCGCTTGGAAGAGAGCGATGCAAGTTTTCCTTACAAAGAGTGAAATCTAACAAAACCTAAACTGGTTTTGAAGCCATCTGTAGAGCCAAATTCTAGACAAAACGATTCCAGGGCACGGGGAAATTCGATTTCGTATTCTTTCGGCAGCAGAAATTGGGTGTCATTGCATTAGAAGACCATTTTTCTTTAAACGCTTTGAGAATGCAGCCCTGCGGCTAGGCCAGGACCAAGTCGTGCTATCGAAAGTATTCGAAATAGACCGTTCTTTGGAGTCTTGTAAATGGTTCGGGAGTCCAGAATGCTATAGACATCCCTTACGTTTACCTCAAAATGATCAATTTGATTTAGTGTTTTATGGTCGTATTGCTATAATGACATTCAATAAGCCTAAGTCCGTTGCCAGACACAGTGTCGTGTATATTGTGATACTAAGGGTGTCTTAATTTTCCGTTGTGGCGTAATCGTCTAGTACGATTTTAACGTCATATTGCGGATATGACTTGTCGAGGAGCTTGTAGAAACATTCTTTGGTGGCGTCGTCCTTGTCTTCCGTAGGGGCATGGGTGCATATGAGGCTTATGTTAGCGAATTTGGCCTTGATGCGGATTGTCATAAGACACTTGCTCACGTATCGGAAGCTCAAGACTTCTTGCCTAAGCCTGCCGCATATGGCAAATCCACATCCGAATTAGAGTCCAAATATTCTACGTGCAAATCGGAAGGTTGTTGTTCTTTCAACGTTTGCTAGGGTTGTAAGGAGTGGTTCGAAATTGGATCGTCAAATATTGGGTATTTAACTTACTTCGTGCGGTTTTTTTCAAAATTTGAACGTTTATTTAAGGAAAACATGTACAATAGTATTATTCAATGTATTGCCCATCTGAAGCTATGACTTTTTCCCATCTTTCTGGCAATTTCTGCGCCGGCTTGGCAGTCAAGAATGAATCAAGCCAATTTTTGATATTCTGCTCTGATGTGAACCGTATTTCAGTGAGGGCGTTCTGCATGGACCGGAACAAATGGTGGTCAGAAGGGGCAAGGTCTGGGTTAGGCTATAAGACGGGTGGGGTAAGACTTAGCATCCACTGTTTTCCAAATAGTTCTTAACCGGAATAGCAACGTGGAGCCGAGCGTTATCATGATGGAAAATTATTGCCTCGTGTCTGGTCGCATATTCCGGGCGTTTTTCGGCCACGGATTAATTGTGTTCGGTAGCGTTGTCCATTGATGGTTTCACCCGGTTTTAGCAGCTCATAATACAGCACACCCATCTGATCCCACCAAATACAGAGCATTACCTTTGGGTTTCACATATGATTTTTTGCGCTTGGGGTTGTCGTAATGGATCTATTTTTCATCACCAGTAACAATCCGATGCAAAAATGACTTCCTTTTGTAGCGTTCCAGCAGCATTTTGGACATGCAAAGCCGCCTTTCGACGTCTCTCGGCTTGAGTTCATGTGGAACCCAATTTCCTTGCTTTTGAATGTATCCAGCTGCTTTTAAACGCTTTGAAATGGCTGCTTGAGTGACACCCAAAGATTCTGCGAGCTCTTCTTGTGTTTGGCAACAATCTTCATAGAGTAATGCTTCCAGTTCTTCATCTTCAAACTTTTTTGGCTGCCCAGGACGTTCATCGTCTTCCAAGCCAAAATCACCACTTTTAAATCGTGCAAACCACTTTTGGCACGTTCGCTCAGCTAGCGCATGTTCACCATAAACTTCCACCAATCCACCAAAATACGATGACTTTCGGCAGCAGTTTTCTTCATATTAAAGTAATGAAGAAGAACTCCCCGCAAAAACACTTTTTCAGGCACAAAGTTCGACATATTTGAGCGAAAAAAAATTATTGTTGTTTACGCTTCAAATGAATGACATATACTGAAATGACGTACAATGACAGTAGGTTTCCTTCTGCTTTGTAAGCCCTTAAATCATTTTGCTCCTTGATCTGGTCAAGTACTAAGCCGATAATTGCTTCCGCTCCATAGCTAATGATGGTTCATTTATTGCTAGCGCAAGAAATCGTTTTTCAGTACGCCGATGGGTTACAAAATTTATACACTCATGTTGTACGAGACTTGAAAACGAATACCTTAAAATAGTGGTCTTCAAAGCCCCACATTGATTTCGTGACGGATCTGATTTATCCATCCTGCATAGGCATTCAGATTTCCCATCACGATTACTATATCTACGTTGGGCGCTGCGTATTTTGGGTGCTCATATCCTTATTAAGGTTATGTTTTATATTAGGAGTTTTTTCAGCAGCCAAGATTCATTGAGCACAACATTGCATTGTCAAGGCTTTTCTTCCTATAGTCTGGAATTTGTTTTACAAGATCTTTTCGTTGTTAATTCAAAATCGTGCCAAAACCAATAATTGCATTCCTTCCTATGATATCTTAGGTTACTAGTTTGTTACTCTAAGATAAAATCGAAGACTCTTCATATCCTATTCACAATTAATGGGCACTTTTCTTTACATTCGTAGATTTGGCTGTTATACAAGATATTTTACTCCAAGATGTGTCCTTTATATTGTAACATTTGTTCAAAACGATCAAGGAGATTTTCATCCGTCTCCGCTGGTATCTGCTCCATAGAGTAAGGTTGATTATTGATATCATGCGCTTACTGAATACCGCAGAAAAAATCTTGACTAAACCTCGCTAAGGTTCATTCATCACGCAAAATTTCTTCCTACCAAATTGTGGAATTCTTTTACAATGTGCTCTCTACCAAATCATCTTCCGCTGGCTAATAAAACTCGGCAGATAAAAAGTCTAACAACCTTCTTCTACTATCCTTAGATGCTATTTTTACATCATTTAAGTCGGGTGGATGAAAGTCATGGCTTTCATTCTTCAGATTGAATGAGTTATTAAGACTGATACTCTGACTGACAATCTCGCTAGTCCATTTCACCATAGATGCCGGTGATATCTGCCTTAAGACATTTTTTTGTTTCATTTTATCCTCAATAGAGAATGCATTCTTATACATCTAAGACTCTTTGTGACCTTGCAACTTGAACTTGATCCGGTAGTTAAACCCAAGTACAATCCGCAATCAGCAAGGCCAGGCTGAACATATCAAGACAGTAGTTTGCTTCGAGGATAGGAAAATCCACATCCATCTCTATTTATAAACCCTGACAAGTTCAAAATATACTTATTGGTCTTGAATCAAAATATGTTGAAGCACCCTAGAAACATACTGATTGGTGACGCCAGTTCGTGATTTTATCACGAAAGTTTATCCGTTGTACGTCCTTCTTCTGAGGGGCTAAGGTTAGATTACTGATTCTCTCTTCTTTTTATTCAACCCTCGCGTTATAGATTAAGTAAGTCCAACCTTGTTGAATGAAACCAGTACCACAAGTTGGTACAATGAGCATAATTGGTGTGTAATCATAGTTATAGCCAACCAACTTCACTTCGATTGTGCCCTAATCGTACAACACACAGAGTACCAGAAAACGTTTATACCAAAACTAAATAAGCTATCGCTTAATACTGCTTTTTGGCCACTTGAAAATGTGTTTTTGCCAATTCTAGACTTGAGTCCTCTTGGAAATAGTTCTTTCAGCAAAATGTGTTGTCAGTCTATTCAAGATTCCGATGGATATTAAACCTTCCTGCTGCGAAAAAATTAAATGATAATGCTCTACTGTGTTTATCTTTTGCTCAAATGGAATTTTATCTTCTTCTGGGCAGTAAAGGGATTCACTGCACACCACTGGCTTACTGGCTGAGCGTGAGAAATCAGTTTATGTTTGATTCACTTTCGTATATATGTGTTTTCATATTATGTACAGGTTCCATATATCTTAAAGGATATGCGCTTTTGTACAATCATCCCGTTTAAGTTAGTCAACAAAGTTATCTCACTAGGTTTACTCTTCTTAAAGAAGCATTTTTCAGCTTGAAGTACTTCTATGCAACTTCTCAAACACAGAGCTTGCTTCCTCATTTTAAAAAAAGTCATTTGTATAGATTTTAGATGTTGAAGATACAATACTCCCGCATAGGTTCCTAGTCCCTTAAAAAAATCTTAGCTGAGCTCTACAAAAAAGAACTTACATACATAGTAGCCCTCAACATTGTCACTAAAGTAAGCAAAGTAAATTCTGTTTGACAAAAATATCACTCATACGCCACAGTGGATTTGTGAAGTGAAAATTCCGTTTCATTCGGAATGCTCATTGACTTCCAGTGTACATAGTGTCAACCATTACCATCTCTATCCATAATGTATAGACACCAACACGTAATGAATGACGTATCCAAGGCTTTGGGGCAATCCCCCACCTTATGTGATGTCAAGCGCGCATGGGCTTGTTCTCCTTCTTGTTTTTCCCAACTTTCTTGCTCCCACAACACTTTCATCCGCTCTTCCCCCCTCTAATCGACAAACTCCATGTGTAAGTAAAAACAAACAATGCAAACACAAGACGAAATAACAAACGTGAAAATTTAATTTTCCGGAGAGGCACATAGTCAATAGCGAGAGGGACACATCAACACACAGAAAATGGGAGAAGTACTCGTATCTATGTGAGGCCAAACTAAACTGAGAGAGCGCAAAAGTTTTTTTCTTTCTTTTCTTTTCTCAATAAAAAATATAGGTCGACAACGTGCTCCGGGAAAATGTAGAGCACAGCCAGCACAGCAGTATCTGTATCCGCACCAGCTGAAGTCTTGATGATGAACCCTTATAACCGCAGCTTTATGTGCAACATGCACTAGAAAGCATTTCGGAAAGCTTTTCCCATTTTGCACATCAACGAGTGGAGGAAAATTCGGATTTCTAGTGAATTTATGCCGCACACCGTTCCATCAACAGCGTTGTCGAGAGGAGGAGACGTCACGTCATCGGAGGACTGGGCTACGCCACCAAGTCACCCCCGGAATAGATTGTATCATGCTACTCGTATTCGTGTTTGTTGGGGAGATTTTTCCTTTTTTGATTTTAGATACCAGCGTGATAATGGGTGCGCTTTGCTGACTCCTGAGCTTTAGGGTGTCTGGTTTGGTATTTTCTTTGTCATGTCTAGGATTTCATACGTATAGTGGCGACGACCGACGACCGACGACCGACGACAACGATGGATACAAATAGCATGAATGAAAAGATACCCAGAGAAATGATATATCAAAGTGGATCATGAGGTTTTAGTGGCTGCCACTTGATGGGGTTTCGGATTGTTTTGTGGTTGTTTGGGCTTTTCGTTTGTAAAAACACTTTCAGGCGATGTTTCGTGCTTTAATGTAATTGAACTGTTTACTTGAACAGTACGGAAGTGCACTCAATTTTAATAAAATTCATTATGCTGAGCAGGATTGAGGGACTTTATTTATGTACATATGTATATGGTTGGCTTTGCGATTAAATTTGTTTACCTTTGAGCCTGATATGCTCTTATCATGTCTCTACTCGAAATACAGTGTAGTCTACTGTCACAAAAGTGCCTTTAAACACATTCTGTGGATAAAGTTCGTAATTTCGAATGCTGTTTAGTGTCTATGCAGCTTCTCCTGAAATAATTTTTGGGCATAACTACTTGTACCAATCGCAGAGTTTGTAGTAAATCGGTTTATTAGCGTAAAAGGGATTCCTTTTTTATTACTTTTTTGAGGACATGCAGACGACTTTATTGGCGGTTCTTTTGGCTATTTGTATCGAGGGAATTCCGCTTAGTCATCTTGTCGGCTTTGCAATTTTCAGCAATATTCCAGCCTGCTACCTAGTAAATGGTGATGCTAAAATCATTTTCCCAACAATTTCATGTAGAACTGAGCAAATAATTAATTACCTTATGACTCTGGGGACTTAGCTTAGACGATTAGAGAAACAACACTCCATTAATGGACCCTGTTGCTCTTTCAGGCCGCCCGGATTTTGGATTTTGTTCGCAAGACGTGCTATCAATTCTCTAACAGAAGCTTCGCTCAGACCTGTGTTGGGTTTTGTAGCCTCAGTTTCAAAAAGAGTTTGCAGATTTTTCAGCTGAGAAGCAAGCTCTTTTTATTTGACTTTATATATTCAAATCTTCTCTAATCTTGAAGCAGAGCTTTATAGTTGCGAAATTAGATGCTTTCCTGGAAACTTTCTGTGGCAAAATTAAAGAATCTTTAGCCGCAACAAGGTAATAAAAATCATCTAACCAACTCAAAATTAGTGGATCCTTGATGACTTCTAATATAGAATCGTTCAATTTTCTGCTAGACACCAACGTCCGGGGTAGCTGCGAAGTAATTTACAATATAAACCCAATCTGCTCTGGAATAGTTATTACGAAAGACGATTTACTTTGGCCGAAAGCAGCAATTACATTGAGACCGGACATCTTTACAAAAGTAATTTACAGCTGCCTTAAAGATGGGGTATCTCACATCACTAAAAGCTACAGCATTTAGAGCTTCCCCCAAATGAAATAAACCACCTGGAGTTCAATTCAATTCAATTCAATTTTTATTCATACATTAATGGTACATTAAGATAGAAATCTTTTTTAGTACTTAGTAACTAAATATTGGAATTCAAGTTGACTTACGGCTACTACATTATACGAGTAATATAATACTTAAAATTAAATGACAAGGATTGATGGAACGATGGTATAGGTTTATTGCGGGTGTATGGCAAAATGTCATAGGACTGCACTTTTAAACAGAGAATTATTGCGTATAGATCTGATAGATGATGTTAATGAGTTCCACAACCTAACAGTGTAAATGAAAAATAAACGAGAGGAATTAAGAAAATTCCAATGGTGAGAAATTAGGTTAGTTATTCTAGAAGATCGAGTGAAATTGAGTCGGTTAAATAGATACGGCGAAATAGATATGTGCGTGCCTACGAATGCCATAGACATATCGCACACAATCATTAAAGGCGACTTGTAATTTGCGCTCTATAGACTACTTCGGCATATGTAACTAGACGCAGAATTAAGGCAATAACTAGTCTGTGTCGCGTTTCAAGTGGAGTAAAAAAAAGCTTACGAAGGCAGCCGTAGATACGACCTACGACCATGTTGGTATGATTATAACCCAACAAATACAAGGCTAGTAACAGACTCTACGGCTTTAACTTTCGAGTTGTTAAGAAGTACGTCAGGCAAAAGATCTAAGTTAAACCTTATTTTGGATATTGGAATTACTCGAGTTTTAGTCGGGTTCAGTTGTAGTCCATTTGTAACTAACAAAGTATAGACGCGTTGTAAGTCATCATTGAGCAGTAGGGTCAGTTCGTTGATTTTGCAAAATGGCTTGGCTAGGTGTAATTGTACATCATCAGCAAACATGTGCACAAAAGAATGCTTGCATACTGATGGTAGATCGTTGATAAATGTGCAAAATCGAATTGGACCCAATATCGACCCTTGAGGAACGCCTTGCTTGAGTTGCATAAGGGATGAACTACATCCATTGGAGAAAACTCTTTGGTACCTTTCGGAGAGAAAACTATTCAGCGACCTTACCGCACGACCACCAAAACCAAAATAGTGTGTTAGCTTCCAACACAGTATCTTGTGGTTGACTTTATGGAAAGCCTTCGAGAACTCTAGCAGACAGAGTACTGAGACATATTTCTTATCAAAAGATTGTCTAACCTCTTCAAGTAAGTTGACCATGGCTGAAGAACGGCCGTAGTTGGCCTGAAAGCCTGATTGCTTGTCGTATAAAAGGTTACTGAGAGTTAAGTACTCTGTGCTTTGTTTTGCTATAATTTTCTCTAAGACTTTCGAAAAGCAGGGCAGAATGCTTATTGGCCTAAAATCGGCAGAAGATGCTGGATGAGCTTTCTTAGCGATCGGCATAACTCGTGCAATTTTCCACGATTTCGGAAAGGTTGATGTGATTATGCACCAATTAGTTATATGGGTCAGAGTCGAAACAATTTGCGGTAGAATGAGTTTAACGAAGCTCACGGCAATGCCATCTTCCCTGATAGAATTAGATTTGATAGCCATTACATATCTGAATACTTCGTCCTCCGTAGCTACCGCAAAATCCTCCAGCCCCGGCCACAAGTAAACGCGGTCCACAGTCTGGTTGAAGTCAGAATCGTACGAGTAGGGATCATCCCCTAGAAAGGCATGATTCAAATCATTTGGATCAAGAAGGCATTCTTCTTCTTCTTTGACTGAGGTGGCGATGTTATGTGCCCTTTTGTACAAACACCAGTTGTAGTGGGTTGGAGAGTACTTCCATTTACTGTGTAGCTTGTTCCTCGTTTTGATTGAGTTAACCACTTGAGTAGTGAACCAGTAGTGAAGTAGTGATTTTGAATTCGACCGTTTTAGTGGGTACGAATTCGTCGAACAGTCTTACAGTCGTTTCTTGAAACACGTTAGCTTTATCATTGAAATCAGGTCTGGAACGGCACTGCCCCCAAGGTATAGAGCCAGCAGCTATTGGGAGGGTGTTTACGTCGATAGCGCTGAAATTTTTATACGAAAAAGTATCGGGCACAACGCATCGAGTTAAATTAATATCATATCCCTCATCGTATCGCCCCATTCGCCTTCTGGATACCATAGGAAGAATTGTAGATAAGGTCATTTACACCAGGCTGACGACAATAATAGAAGAGATCAGTGCACTATCAGAATGAAAGTTTGGGTTCCGAAAATCCTGCTCCACAATAGACGCAATCAAAACAGTGACGGATATAGCAAGCACTTCCATAGAGAGACGTCAGTGGCGGTTTGGAACAAAAGAGTACTGTGCAGTGGTCACATTAGACATCAGAAATGTTTTCAATTCGGCAAACTGAATAATTATATTTGATGCTTTATCTGGAATGGACGTTCTAAACTGTGATGCATCCTCAGAATTATATCTAATTACTTCAGGAGCAGAAATCTAAGCTATTATACCAACCAGGGTGCCAAACACTGCAACGTTACCTAAGCTCTTTTCTGTGGAATATTATGTACGATGGTGTCCTCATAATTGGCTTTGCGGACGATATAGTCATCGTAACCGTGACGAAGCATATCCACGAAGTAGAATCGGAAACAAGCGAAGAGATTTTCTGAATCAAAACCTAAAGCCTAAATTTAGCAAAACATAGAGCAGAAACAGTTCTTATCACTAGACGGAAGATCGTTGAATACATGCATGTATGCATAGGAGGTCAAGTAATAAAATTAAAACCGGCATTAGAGTACCTAGGTGTTATGATTAATGATAGACTTATGTAACTTTGAGGCTCACCTAGCCTATGTTTGGAAAAAAGCATCGATCACCCAATCCTCGCTGACGAAATTAATGCCAAACATAGGAGGACCCAGATGCAGTCGCGGATTGTAACTGTCGAAAGTAGTTAGCTCAGTTATACTGTACGCGTCTCCAGTATTAGCGGGCGCACTAGCAATAAAAAAATCTGTAAGAAAGATATCGCGAATTTATAGACCAATCGCTTTGAGAACGATCTGGGTCTTCTCTCAGAGGAAGCGGCGAGTGGTTTAGCTGGTATAATGCCCATGGATATAATGCCCGAAGAAATAAGACAGATCAATTAGTGAGATCCATTAGCAGGAAAGGGATATCTCAGTTCAAAAGGGCGATTATACCACCAAAGGAAGATGGACATACAAACTTATCCGCAACATTTGGTATAACGTTGGGTGAAAAGAAAACTCAAGAACTAAACTTCTATATCACGCAATTTCTAACCGTCTTTAGAAATATCTGCAAGCATTTCCCAATCTGTCCATCCCGTCCTGATGTAGATCACGCAATTTTCCACTGCCCACGCTTCTGAAGACCAGGTAGCGACTTTTCACATCCAAACGTTATTATTACCTATCTCAGAGGAAAAATTTAGTAAAATTGGCCAGTTAGTAACGGCCATTCTAATTGAACTGAGTAAACTACAGCGTTAAAGAGAGCAAAATAACGAAGAAAATACATATTATTACATGAGACAGCAGAAGTGGGCAATGAAGAAACTGCTAACCAGCCCTATGAAATATGGAAGTTCGCGGGGAAAGTGGTGAAAGTCCAGAATTCCGCAGAGCCGTAAGCACTCAGAAATATAGACACAATCACATGCACGAATAAAAGCCGTAGATAAGCGCCACATACACAGTCCCAACAATCTAGTTTCTCGTTCTCACGATATGCATACCCACACTGACACACGAATCCACTCTATATTTCGTAACACACCCGCATAGAAGAACAAACACCCAGGAGACCGTCGTCGGCCTAATAACCCAACAACGTAACGAAATATGAAAACTTGACTAGCAATCGACCAACAAGCCCATGGTTCCTGCCTACGCCATGAAGTTATGCTTTACGTCGGTTCCAGGGGTGAAAGTAGGGACGATATTTCTTTGCGGAGATTAGGTTTAGTAAGTAGGAGCCTTACGCTGGCACCTTCACGGTGTGCGGACATGCAGCTTCCACCTCCGGCCAACAAAAAAAAGTATTCATCTATAGGGCTGTTAAAGCATATTAGGCTGATGTTAGCTTCCATGCTAAATTATTACAATGCGTTCGCTCAAGTACCGAAAGCCCAAGATTTTTTGCCTTACAAAAAATCCGCACCCAAGCTGACATTGGTTCTGTTCTATGCAGTGGATGCCACAGTTTTTCATTTCCATTGTAGTATATTACCCGTCCTATCTCCCTTTCTGCATCGAATAGTTATGTGCTTTGTAACAGTCTAGTGTCCTTCAGTGTTCGGCTGCACGTTGCACTTTGACCAATTAAATATTTATTCACCACCAGCACTCTGACCAGATCTGACAGTCTTTTTTCAGCTCAGCTCTAACCACGTTGAAATGTCTTATAATAGGAATCAACCAGACTGATTCTAGACGCACTGTTGATTCAGTTGCGTGAAATCATCTCACTCACGTCCTCATTCTGACGGTAAGTTATTTCCGACAGAGTCCTAAGCGGTTGCTAATTTCATGTTCCTCTATACACACTCTGAAGATGACACTCATAGATTACCTTAATCGTATAACAACCAATTTGGTAAAGGCGTCGCGTCTAAGGTAAATAAGTTGGCCAATATATTGAATCATTGCATTACCACGAACAGAGCTTTTGCTAAGCACTTAAATGCGCTGGGCATAAGTGATACAACATCCTGTGATGGTTGCTGTTGCTGTTGCTGGGAGCACCACCTCTGTGAAAGTGAGGCTTAGGCTCGTATCAGGCTACAGGTACTCGGTGTTGACGTGGTGGGTGCTTGTACTGTAGGTACGTTACCACTGAAGCGCTTACTTCGAAGGACTGAAAGATTTCATTAAAAGGAACGTACAAATAGTATAGTGGACTACTTCTTTGTCTCTTCTGACGACGTTCATAAAGATCTTTTTAAGCTCTCTTCGCATGTCAACCCCACACATCTTTCCCACTAACAAGGAACTCCTTCAAATATTAAAAACTATTACAGTTCCTAACCAACCGAATTTTGTATCCTCCAGTCCAAAACGCCTGCCCATCTACTGCCAAAATGTAACAGGTTTACGCCCTAATATCTCCACCAAATATCTCAATTCCCTTATGACCTATTTCCTCTTACTGAAACAAATCTAATTCCTGATATTGAAAGCCATGAGGTTTTTCCTCCAAATTGCAACTTTTTTCGAAAAGGCGGATTTGAAAAATCTAATAATCCCTATGGCCGAGGTGTATTACTAGCAATCCGGATCTGTTCCAGATCTATGTTCTCCTTGTCATGCACAATTAGTGTATCACTGAAATAAAAAAATCGAGTGTTAATAGTGTAAATAACGGTTATTATAATTATTCTTCACATACCTTAGGATCAAAAGTATATTTTGAATCCGTAAATCCCGTGGGCTCATCACTTCTTAATCCTTTTGCAATGGTAACAAAAGTGAAGGAACATCATCTTCTTTAATTCTAGTTGTTTTCAGAACTATTCCATATTGCTCGTACAATGGATTAATGACAAAATCACTTTCTTTGAAATGTTTGCCACAAATTCGCGGCATTTTTGTATTTAACTTGTGTTTTCGACGGCACAAAAAACTCACTGTTTTTACTTTGTTTTGGGAACGAGTGTTGCGATATCTCCTCATTTCCAGTTTCATTTTTGCTTTCATAGTTTTTAACACAACACTTGTACACACCACAACGCATTTTGACACCTTCAACCCCAAAATATTTCCGCCTTGGTCGTCACTGTGGTCGGCCATATTGCCAGAATTTGATAGATACGCCGAACGAGACCAAAATACGAGGGTTGTCTGAAAAGTTTCGGATGCTAGTTGTGCATCTTTTGACAGTTACCAAAGTTTCAGTCATTTTGGACGCGCAGTTTTTAGTTGACAGTCGTTTGAGTCGATGTGAGTGTTTGTTGTGAAAATGGAAAAAATTTAGTATCGAGCTGTTATTAAAGTCTTGTTTTTGAAAGGCAATACGCCTACACAAATGAAAAATGAGTTGGACTCTGTGTATGGGGACTCTGCGCCATCATTTACCACAGTGAAATTTTTGGCAGCTGCATTTAAACGTGGCCGTAAGAGATTGGGTTATGATGAACGTTCAGGACGTGCAAAAACTGCAACCACTGACGATAACATTACTAAATTTTACCAAATGGTATTAGAACGACAGCCGAATTAAAGTGAGAGAGATAGTAGAGGTTATCAAAATGTCCAAAGAACGTGTTTGTTACATGAGAAAACTGTCCGCGCGTTGGGTGCCGCGTTTGCTTACGTTAGACCAAAAACGTGTTCGAATGAACATTTCCAACGCTCTGTTGGGGCAGTTTAGGTGCAATAAATCCGAGTTTTGGCGCCGATTAATTACTGTAGATGAAACTTGGTTACACCATTATACGCCCGAAACAAAAGTTCTGTCAAAACAAAGCCGGCAAAGGGCAAGCAGGCTTCAAAAAAAAGCAAAAACTGATTTTTCAGCTGGGAAAGTGATGGCGACTGTTTTTTGGGATAGTAAAGGAGTTATCTTAATCGATTATCTTCAAAAAGGAAAAACCATTGCAGGAGCATAATAGGCATCATTACTTGCCAAGCTAAAGGCAAAAATTGCAGAAAAAGAAAATCCTTTTTCACCAAGACAACGCGAAAATCCATGAATTACGGTTTGAACTGCTTGACCATCCGATTATTCACCAGATCTAGCCCCAAGCGACTTCTTTTTGTTCCCTCATCTAAAAACTCGGAGGACAGAGATTTTCGTCAAATGAGAAGGCAATCACCTTCGTGAACAATTATTTTGCAGAGAAAAACGCCAAGTACTATTTGGACGGGTTGGAGAGATGGGAGCATCGCTGGGAGAACTATGTAGAGTTATAAGGAGACTATGTAGAAAAATAGAAAAAAATGTCACGTAATTGCGCCAAATACCAGATTGATCAAAAATTTTTCGGTATTTATTCAGAAATTCTATATTGTTCCCTTCAAAGTAATCCCCATCGACTGCAACACACTTATGCCAGCGCTTGATCCAATCCTCGAAACATTTTTTATATTCGGTTTTCGGTATGTCCATCAATGATTCCTGCGATTTTTCCATTACCTCCTCTCGGCTGCTGAAACGCGTTCCCCATAGTGGTTTTTGAACTCGATTGAACAGAAAGAAGTCACAGGGAGCCAAATCAGGTGAACTCGGTGGCTGTTGGATGGTATTTGTTGCATTTTGCTTCACGCAAACGTCTCATAACGCCCAAATAATTTTACTGTCTGGCCTTCTGGCAAAAATTTATGATGCACAACACCGTTGTAATCCATGAAAACCGTGAGCATTGCCTTCTTTTTTGACTGAAAACGACGTCGTTTTTTTGGTCTCGGCTCATTTGGTGAACGCCATTCACATGCCTGATTTCTGGATTGCGTGTCGTACTCATAAACCCACGTCTCGTCTCCAGTAATGATCCTTTTGATGAATGTGGGATCGGATTCAGACTCGCAAATCATCGCGAGGTCAACACGATCTCTTTTTTGCATGAAATTGAGGTCTTTTGCCACCAACTTTGCAGCTACACGACGGAAACCCAAATCATTGTTCAAGTCCTCCGCTATCCTTCTGATGGTTAATTTGCTGTTATTGACCAACAATTCTTTTACTTCATCAATGTTTTCGTCGGTTTTCGATGGCGATGTTCTGCCACTGCGTTCATCATCTTCGATTGACTCACGATCACTTTTGAACCGCTCGTGCCACTGGTAAACGACCGTTTTCTTCAGAGAATCGTTGCCGAAACACTTTTCCAACATTTCCAATATCCGCGCACCATTAAATTCGTTTTTTACTCAAAATTTAATACGAGTACAAATTCGTTGTTGCAAATTTAAATCCATTTCTAAAATTGTAAAAAATCGCCAACACACACAGAGATAGATGTAGTCTTGGCTACGTAACTTTTGCAAATGTCAAGCTATGTCGTTAAGATTTAGAGCAGATGTCAACAACAGATTTACCTTGGTAAAAAAAAAAACAGAACTCAAATCGGAACGATGGTGAACTTTTTGATCAAGGTGGTATATTACCTTATTACATGTACCTTGGGTTCGCTCTGCCTGCCAGCGGAATTTGTGTCGTCTTCGCCGTTAACAATTTGTGACAGAATATTAAATTTCCACTCGTATATTGACGGCTTTATTAATAAAGCTAACTCTGCACTTGGCCTTATCAAACGCTTTATCAAATCTTATGTTACAAGTTCTTTGTACGTCACTTTTGTAAGGCCTCTCCTCGAATATTCCAGCCAAGTTTGATTACTCTATAAACAAATCCACATTCAAAGTATCGAAGCCGTCCAACGTAAATGGTTAATTCGAGTCGCAAGTCGTGGTCTACCTTGGGCCGACCCATATTTATTACCTCCATATGAAAAGGCTTTTTTTTTTTGCTTGTAAATAAGCTAATTAAAGTTCTCCGGGTAGACCCACTAATATCAAAAATATCTTAGTAATAATAATACTCGTATCATAGAGACGTAGTTCTTCGTATTCGTAGTTTTTCTGATGGCTATCATTTTAAAATCAATCAAATGAATATTTTGGAACTCTGAAAAGGGCCGTTGTTAATTCAAGTTTTATTTTGGAACTGCTTGTGTGCCTTCAGCATGCTTGGCCAGAATGATAGATCGTTTCTAATTATGTTCTGCTCCTGTAGAAGGCTGAACAAAATGTAACTTCTGTTGACTGAAGTATCTACAGCATTTGCCGCATTTGCATTTTCAGGAATGCCTTTGTTTGTTTGCTCTGGCACACAGGTCATCTTTAATTATGCGTATATTGTGCAAATCATATGCACTCGTAATTATTCTGTTCACTGCTCTCAAATCCGTCTTCAAAAGCCTCCGGAAATTACCTACCCTTGAGTAGCCCAGAAGTATGTAACTTGTACAGTCATTCTTGTGGCTGAGTGAATGTAATTGAACCTCCTCTATGTATCCATTAGATTACCATTATCTTAAAAGGCGGCGCTAACCACCTTGTTGATGGATAAGCGGAATCACTCAGTACAAACGACCCATTGGGAAATAGGTTAATGTGATCTGTTTGGACTGTTGTGTATGAGATGTGTTCAGAAAATAATAGGGATTCTTCCAATCCTCGAAATACTTCTTAAACTCGATGTTTGGGACAGCCTTAGCTCTTTCAGCGATTCGCTTTTAATGTCACCTATTCGAGCCAGAATGCCTCCACTGGGACGTTTGAGCCTTAGTCTCTACGTCATATCCGTAAACCAATGTTTCGTCACCTGTTATAGTACGTTTCTGTAATTCCGCATCGTCGTTGTGTTCATTTAGTGACTCCTGAGCAACTTCCATTCGCCGCTGTTTTTGTTCAAAGTCCACCAATTTTGGAACAAGTTTTGCTGCCACGCGTTTCATACCCAAAACATTCGAAGAAATTTGATAGCATGAGCCAATCGATATGCCAACATCATGAGCGACTTCTCTGATTGTGATTCGGCGATCGTTCATAACCATTTCTTTCACTTTTTCGGTTGATGATGTGCTGAGGAGTGCGGGGCGTTCGTCACCTTCAACGTTTTCATGGCGATCTTGGAAACGCTTATATCACTCGTACACTCATGGTTTACTCATAGCAGACTCACCATAGACCTTTGTTAACATGTCACATACTTTGTTACACTTTATTTCATTGTTCACGCCAAATTTGGCACAAATTCTTTGATCCATTTCTTTTAACAAACGAAAATCGCCGATCTCATAAAAACACGTCTAACCCTAGCGACTGCCACGGACAAAGTAAACAATGAATAGAGTTGAAAATTGTGTCATACTTTTGGGGCATGTATACCAACATAACAAAATATTGACAATCGGACTCTGCAAACCCGGGAAACTTAAAAACTCCCGTTATTTTCTGACCACACCTCGTATGGAGCAGATCTCCGAAGAACTCTGCAGTCGTAAAGTGAACCGAGCAAACCAGAACTGATATCGATAAATTTTTTGTGCGCAGTTAGGACTACTTAAAGAACGAGGTTTAATGTTGTAATACTCGTAGCTGACCCTGCTTATTTTTGGAGCCTTGATGTTGAAGTGGGTACAATCTAAAGCCGCGATAGCTCTCGGAATTCTTTTTTTCGAACATCCTCCGTGTCTTTTCTGTAACAGCTACTTGTGGCCTCTTCACGCATTCTTTACCAATTGAAATTTGCCAAGAGCTGATTTAGGAACTCTAAATAAACTGCTGAGTTGCCAAAATGTCATGATATTACTTATGTACAATACGAATGTGAAAATCTTCTACTGGCAACCAATTTTTGATCTTCTTCCGTAATATGTTTCAGGCATAAAGTTGGACTGGAAATAAAAGGTTATTTTTTTCCTGTTTGGTTTTTCAGTGTTCTATTTTTGACAGCTGACGTGCGATTCGAGACAAGTGTTAAAGTCAAACATGCTCAGTTAGCCTTGCCATTCCATCATGAAAAGACTTGCACCCAGACAAAGCTTACAAATTATTGAATTTTATTATCAAAATTCGAGGTCTGTGAAAATGTTTTAAGCGGTCTTCGACCATTTGGCGATCGTCATAATCGACCTACTGCGCAAGCCATAGTGACCAAATTTCACATCAATTTCACGCTAATGAACATCAAGCAGCCTACCCGTATGGGTAAAGTGCGTATAAAGTGTATCCGCCAGTGTTAATGAACACCGTGATTTGTCCATTCGCCGCCGTTTACAGCAATTGAGATTGTGCTACTCGACTCCGTGGAAAATTATACGCAAGGATCTTGGTTTAAAACCTTGCAAAATATAACTCGTGCACGAACTGAAGCCGAACGACCTGCCACAGTATCGAGTTTTTGGTGAGTTGGCCTTAGAAAACTGGAGCAAGTTCCGCTTTTTTATCGATAAATTGTCTTCAGCGACGAATCTCATTTCTGGTTGAATGGGCATGTTAATAAACAAAACTGCTGTATTTGGTCCATAGAGCAACCTCAGGCAATATAAGAGCTGCCAATACACCCAGAAAAAAAGCGTAGTTTGGAGCGGTTTATGGTCTGGCGGCTGCCTCTTTTTGTTCAAAGATGACCGTGAGAACGGGCGCCCGCTATCATTCAATGATTTCGAAATTTTTTTTGCCCAAAATGCACGAGCTGAACCTGGTCGATGTGGTTCCAGCAAGACGGCGCTACATGCCACACAGCACTCGAATCGATGGACCATCGATGAGTTCGGTGAGCAATTTATCTTTCGTTTTTGACCGGTGAATTGGTGGGATAGATCGTGCGATTTGACAACTTTAGACTATTTTTTATGAGGATACGTGAAATCACTCGTCCATTCTAATAAGCCAGCGTCAATTTCAGCCTTGGAAGATAACATTACACGTGTTATTAGCGAGTTACCAGCCCATATGCTCGAAAAAGTGATTCAACATTGGACTCTCCGTATGGGCCACTTTTAACGTAGTCTTGGTCAACGTTTGCATGTAAAATTTAATTTTACACTTGCAATTTTCCTGTTTTTTTTTCACAAAGCAATTATCTAAATACAATTTGGGTATTCCGCAGCTGATCTCTGTGGCCTCGATTGTCTCAATAAAGTTGGAGCATTTTATGTGCTGCTTTTGCTCTAACTTCGATTCTTCGGAACTCCTACTCGAGGAGCTGGAAGTTGAATCTGAGATTTCCGAGAAAATCACCGAAAGCGCTTCCTCCAAATCCTGTCCGTTGTTTTTGACTACTGTTTGGGGTATGCATAATGAATTGGTTATCTAAGACAGTAAAAGTTTCTTTTTATTAACGAAATTAAATATTAATTCACAATTACGCTCCTTCGAACTTCAATTTTATTACTTTTCAGGTTTATTTAAATTTTGTTCAAAATAAATTAAATTTGTTTATCAACTGACAGATGAAGTGTCTTTGAACGTCACAGATACATGCTACCAAATTGAACTCTTAAGCGGAGTTTGTGGTTTTTTTTTGGGACGGTGCTAACATGCGTGTAAAACAAAAAAACACGGCTAGTACGAGTATCACCATAGAAAACGTGGCAAAGATACCTTTGTGTGGCCATGTGTAAAAGGCTTAACCGTCAGGCAATAAAGTTGATTAAAGGCCATAAGATTAATTGTATCTACATGTACTCCAACCCAGGAACTGATTACTGCAGATTCTTCTATTTTTGAAATCAGCACAATTCTCCAATCCGGAGCACGTCCTACTATTTTTCTATTTCTTCCTTATTTCTATCTCATTTCATTTCAACACAATCTAAATCAGTATCTTAGGGCGTTTTTATTTTCTAAGAAGCGAGGGCATTCTCGCTTCCCTCCAACGAATTAACCTTCTTTTAGTGTGTCCTTTAAGTTCCAGCCTCAATGCTTGGGCATACAATTTCAAGGGATGAAAATGAAATTGCGAGTCGTAGCCTTTTGGCCTTGGGCCCAACAAAATGTTGCGCTGTTTACCATGGCAAAAGTCTCTGGAGACACGACACACATTTATTATTGTTATTGTTGTTTGTTGTTGAGTTTTGTGTTTTGTGTTTTGTGTTTTCCGATTTTTCGTGTTCGTTTTCCTTGACTTTTAGTTGGTAATTTAAAAGCAGTGCCGACTTGTGAAGTTTTTTTCGGTTTGCTTTCTTGAAAATTATATCCAATACCCCGAAGGTCTATAATAAGTGAAATATGATGCTTTTTCTTTGAGTATTCTTTATGGGGGTGGATTACTCTGGGGGATAGAAAAATGATTAAACAAATTATTTTGAGACTTTGAGAGAGAGCGATTTGCTGATTTTATTTTTAAATATCAGAGGGCCGTAGCATCCCCATGATATTTTTAAAACGCTTCACCACGAAGCTCAGTGCAGTGGAAAAAAAATGAGAATGTTGTTAACAGCGTTCGAGATTCGTCCTTGTATGTGTGAAAATCGAAATATTAATGTAAGCTTCTAGCTGGGAAAAAGCTATTTTCCTTGACGCAAATAAGGCTCCCAGTTCTTTTGTTGATGATCAATAGTAAACGCCAAAAAGATGTCAAAGGAATTGATGTATACGAGTATTTGAAGAATCGAATAGCTGGAATGTAACTAATCACTTGTATGGTTTTGAAGAATAGTGATTGTAGTTTTTAGATTTTCGCCTCTGTATCTACAACTCGCGAAAGTAGTGGAGGTATATTCGGTTGACCTATTTAACATCAAAGTACAAGAGAACTGACTGCGACCTCAATTTGCATCCGTACATAAGCTTTTCTAAAATCCAATTTACATATTTGGAAAAGCCATAGAAGTAGTAGTTGCCAGGAGCAATAACATTTAAATAGCGCCCGCAGGTTGACTCAATCGTGGGAATGCCTTTTGGCCGTGAAACTATGGACCTATTTATGTTGCCTGTAAATCCTCAGAAGAGCCCTCCCTAGGTATTGAATTCTGATACATGGCATGGCAAAGAAATTCACTGCATACTCCTCTTCGTCCCTACAGCTGTAGAAAAGGTCATTGCGAGGAATACTACATAGTAGCCAGCGTCTTTTAAAGGTATAGTGCTCCGTGATACTTTCTCTTCACCGTTCGTTATGGAGTATGTGCCATATTAGTTCAGATGTCTCACAGTTACCACTGGCTTAAGAAAGCGCTTGAAAGTGTGTCAACTATCTGACGTTGTCCAGCTGCCTGCTTTCAGGATGCAAGGCCACTCAGTTCATCAGCGACGCAGTTCCCTGCCACAACCAAATGTCCCCGAAACCAAAAATTGTAATCTTGTGCTGCTTAGCCATCCCATTAAGAGATGCGCGGAACCCTAGAGTTTATTATGTTCGAAGTTAGGCATCTGATCGCTGCTTGACTGTTTATGGGTACTGCATTATCCGTCAAGGCTTTGGTATTCAGCCTGAGCCAAGTAGCTGCTAGATGTAACCTGAAACATTTTGGCTTAACAGAAGTACAATATGCGAGTGCACTGAAGGGTTTCTGTATACAGAGGTCCTCAGGTACCCATGCTGGCTCGCATATCCTACCTTTAGCTCTTTTCATTTCTCTCTGTCTCTCAACCTGAGGGCAAAGTTAGTTACAATCTGCATGCCCAAATAGTCTATAATTTGGAGGACCGTGATCAGTCTAGTGCAGGTTACTTAACGGCTATGCCATAAATAAAAATTGGTTTCACAACCGTGTTCACCCACCTTATGCCTAAAGTCCTCTTGCGCGGGTTAAGGTGACTCGAGCTTTTTTTCAGCCTAGAATATTTTCTCTCCACTTCAGTTTGCTGTCCTTGATGATGTCTAGGTGCACGGCAAACATTGGTAATCTCAAACGGGTGCCATTCACGAGTAACATGGGCGGAAATATGCAGGTTATTTTGATATTTCTTGCGAAGAGGTCCAGCTTGGTAAATCTAAGGCACACTGGAGAATTTATACAATTATTTTTGAGCGTAAGTTACCACACCACAGACGTATTTTCTAATTTAGTTAGCAGCGTTTTGAGGCCTAGTTTTTATAGAAAAACCCCTCTGTGGGGGTTCAAATGTTCTTGAAAGCTCCGAGGAATATCACCATTGTATACTCCTTGAACAGTGATTATTCAATAGGGCGGTAAGAGAATGTTTCACTACTAGTTTTAATTCTATGTAGGCATACTTGCAGTTCACCAGCCTTCTGTGAATGAGCCTGGCCTTAATGTAGAGATTGATGATTCTTTGAAGGGTCCTAAGTTGGGAGATTTTAGACTGATGGTCGGGATGCTATCAGGTACTGGTGCTTTAAAAGCACCACCCCCTTGAACATCGATGAATTGTCTCTTATGCCTTACCTTATACCATGACCATTTTCATCACCAGCACTCCATCAAAATTGCCAGTAGCATTCCGCCCCTTCAAACCTTCAACCGTAACATTCGCCTCGCTGTGAAAGGTCCATCAGCTTGCTCTTCAGGCCCTTTGAAATATCGTGATTCTTTCCTAAGCCGTATAACTCGTTTATGGAATGCTTTGCCGATATCTTTATTTCCTAGTCATTATAACCTTCAAACATTTAAAACCGACGTTCATCGGTACCTCTTTTTCTTTCCTCCTTGATTTTCCTTCGCCCGCGCTGGGTGTGTGCAAACATATTAAGTGTACTCAAAATCCTTTGAGCCCAACCATTTTTCAGATCCTTTGCCATAAAGGATGACCCTTACGGAAACCGGAAGGAAAAATTTTTCGACAGAATCCTAAAGACATCAAATTTCAAGATTAGTTAATTGTGAATAGATGAGTGACCAATACGGAAGCTGAACTACAGTGAAGAGATTTTTAGTTGGGTGGCTTCACTAGTACTCATTCGATTAACCGCACACAATAAATGACAACACCTGGTCATTAGAGGTACACTGTTTGACCATAAGGACAGCCATATGATCAGTTGAGTCTCGATTGATCGACAACATACATTGAACCAGATCGTTCACTTTACCGTTATCCGACGATTTAAAAATTGTATCGACGCCGTAAGAAGTGTGGAGCCGACATCTGATTGAGAGGTACCACGATAAAATAGTAACTACTACGTCTTCGTTTTAGCAATTGATCCAACTTGCTAAGCATGCCCAGTTATAATACCGACCAGCTCCGAGATCCGAAAGTAGGCGAACCGATAAAGGACCACCTTATCACAAATACTGAAGCAATCAGTAGCTTCGCTCCTAAAAGCTTTAGCGCCTACTGGAATTTGTTTCACAGCCACCCTTGCCTATAGAAGGCAGCAAATTCAAAGACCATGATTGGCAGTAGGCAGTTAGAGGCCGATCGATGAGCGTATTAAACTAAAAGCAAGGATTTCAGCGGCCTCAGCAGCAACAATAGAAGTCCGGTACCGCATGAGAAGAAAAGAAGTGCAGTGCAGTCTTAGAGGAGATAAGCATAACTATTGTATCATACATCAGCGCACTATCCACTAAAGCTGAAGAAGCAGCAAATAGGTGCGACAGTAACATTTATAGTATTACTGAGGAGCTCGCTGGTGGTCAAAGTTCCCAACTACATCTAGTAAATGGACTAGACGGAAATGTACTGACTGCAAGCATGCCGGATTACGGCAACATTTTGCACCAGTGCAGTAACAAATGCCCGTAATCGTTATCGATAAGGGCCCTAAAGAAAAACAAGTCAGTTGGCAAAGACGACACGCCAAACAGCACTCATCACTTTGGCGAAAATCCTACAGCCACCAAAAGTCTTCGCCGAAGGTTGGAAGAGAAGAATGATTGTTAAGCAGCCGAAAAAGGAAAACCTCACATCAACACCTTGCGCATATAATTGAACAACGCGTCAAATAAAGATCCCCTCTGCATTTGTTGTTCTTGATGTACCGCAACGGTACCATTTCAGAAGAATTTCAAGTTCGCAGAGAAGTATGGCAAGATTGCATGCTTTCCTGGTAGTAATAAGTAGGCAGTAGAAGAGCTACTCGGTCTAGAGAGAACTTAAAGGAGATGGGCTTTGACATCACATCTTTGACATCTTGACTACCCTAATGCCTGCCCTCACTCAAGAAATTGGACTTGTACCAGATAGCCACAATTTTAAGTCAGAAATAAAAAAAAGGGTGTTCCGAAATAAATACGACTTACCAAAGGCTCTAGCATCCAGCAAAGCAAGTCGAGGAAGATCCAGCTTTCTATATTTAGGTAGTAATGTCTCAGAAGGGGGTGTTACCGAACTGCACATGGACACTAGAATTCGCAAAGCAAATATTTAGTTCGGCATGGTATCTAAAATCTGGAGAAGCAAGCTGAGACTTTTTCGATCAAAATTAGAAACAGCTCAACTTTGTGAGTGTTTGCATCATCATTATGAGCCTTTGCATCATCTTAAGGACCTTCTGGCCAAACATTGTATCGAATTCCCCGAGCAGTGGAGACTCCGAATGGTAGCCTTCCTACCTTGTAAGCACCTTTTTGTGTAATAAGCGTGAGGACTTTTGATGACTCTCCGTCGACCACCATTTGCCGGTACGCATGGATGCCTAAATGTCCGTGATCGACGGTGTTGGAAAACAATGGGGCGTTAGAGCCTTATTAACAGTGCACCTATAGTCCCCACAAATGCGAACTGAACCATCGGACTTAGCAACCGGAACAATAGGTGTCAGCCAGTCGCTATATTCAATCGGCTCTAGAATCCCCTGTTGAACTTGTTTGTTGATCTCAGATACGATTGCTTGTCGTTGAGCATAAGGGACCTTTCTGACTGGCAGCTTGGCAGGACGCACGGTAAGGTCCTACCCCACGTACGTGTCCAACTACTCTGCGAAAAGTGAATATTTCTCGAGCAATTCTTCTAGTGGCGAATGAACGTTATGCACACCTTGAACGACAATTCCCAACGAATCAAACCAGTTGCAGCCAAGGACACTTGTTCGGCGGCCAGCAGCAATGTGCAACGGGAGATTTGATAAACGCTTTTTGTTGTAAACAGTGTCGACATGGGTAAGACCTAAAATTGGAATGCGATTATTACTGTAATCAAACGAAGACAAATTTGTTGCGATGATTCGAAGATCTCAGCCGAAGCTGAGTTTGCTTCCAAATGCTGCTTGCCTCGGACTCGGACATAATGGTGTAACTCGATCCACTGTCCCACCTCGAACTGACAGTCGGTATTATTGATTTTTATCGTTGCAACTTTCTTTGGGCTCCAGAGTGGTTGTATGGAATTTACTTGTTGCTGCTTGTTGAATTTGGTGTATTTGGTGTTTGAGCTGCTCGCGCTCTGCTTTGCTTGGCACACTCTCCTAATATTCCCGACTCTCCCGCACCTATCAACTCTGACATGTCTGCTGCCACATCCAACACCTCAATAAACTGTCCGATTTGCCGCTTTCAAACTTACCGTCCCCCGTGTCCCTCTTACTCATAACACGATTCGAATGATTTTGTGAGGGCGACGTAGCTGTTGAACTCGCTTGGATCTCTTGTTGATTTTTAGCTGCTGCCTCCGCCGCCACAGCCTTCTTCTGCACTGTCTGTAGTGTTATTTTGTTCTCCGCCAGCATGCGATCAATAAATTCGACTTGAAAAATACAGTCGGTGATTAATCAACGGAGCTCTGCAATATATTCGGCAATCGTCACGTTGAGCTGCTGATCCCTCTTGAAGAATTTAAATATCGCAGCAATTTCAGAGGGTGTTGGGGTAAAATGTTCAGTCAGCACATCACCGATTGTCGAATAATCCAATGAGTGTCTCTGTTGGCATGTAGTGAAGGGAAACAGTAATCTAGCTTCTAGCTACTCGGTTGAACGATGATTGTGTTCAGATACAACAAATGGTATCCATTTACTGAATCAGGTAGATGACGGGTGAGCCGCCCTAGACAGACATGGAAAAGGACAGCCGAAGAGGAAACCAGATATTTAGAAATGATTTGAAGAGAACTCAAGCGCGTTACAAAAATCTGAACATCAGGGCACCCAGTCTTTGTTGATGCTCTATGCGCTAGGATGAACTAGAGGACCTAAGTAAGTAGGTTAGTTACTATAGTGCAGGCAGTATATAATGGATTAAATATCTGCCTACAAGCACTGAAGATTGATGAGCCTTGTTTATGGGTAATATCTTCAGAATCAAGATTTCAATTGTCCTTTCGGCTGACACTTCCCCCATTATTAAGTACCTGTCAGAACTGCAGGATATTACCGGCGGTCTATAGTGCTAACGAATTTTGCAATGCACCAAAGATACTCGTAATTCTCACAGTGTGAGTATTAAACCCTTGCGGCAATAATATTATCCCAACAAAAACACTACTTCAACGCTTTATCGCGCTGTCAATAAGCAATCTACAGTTCTTTTGTTTTGCCGCAAAACCCACGTCCTGCGGGAAAATTTTGCTGCCATCAATAATTCGACAATCTATGTCAGCCTACCTCATTTTACTTAATATGAAATAACTATGACGGCCTACCAAGTCCTTTCCACCCACAATATTATAGTATTTAATAATTTTTCAATTTCGAAAATGGTTTGAAGATATTTCTCTGGGGGGTTGGAAATTGATTTCAATTTACTGATATGATAACTCAAAAAAACTATCCGCCCGATAGTATCCATAGCTTATGTTTTCTGTGTAACTTTAAGTTCATTTCTTGTTGCCGACTCCTATAAAAGTTTTCCATGAACATTTTTGCAAATATTTTTAACCACAAATTCATATACTCACGCTGATTACTGTTTACTATCATTCTGAAAAGACCTACATTTTGGTTGTCCCAAAAATCAACAAAGTCCTTTCATGATGTTTTCTGCCATCTGGCATTTTTAATTGCAATATTCTTCATCCTTTTCCACTCAGAAGGACTATCTTTCCCTCCAACTGCTTAACTAATTAATTTAAAAAAAGGAAACAGAACGACCTAAATGAGGAAAAAAGGAAAATAAAATCACTTGAAACTATTTCGCCAAGTTAAGCCGGAAAATATATTTTTCTTTTTAGCGAAACTCCAAGTTCTTGAGGTATTTCCGTTTGAAGTATCTTCTTTCCCATCTGATTTATTACAACTTCCTCAGAAGCAAAGCAACATAAAGGATTGAACGAATTCCGTTCAGTGAAATGGCGAATTGAAGGATAAAACATGTTGAGCACTTCCGTTGCAAGCACTACATGATATTTGCAACATTTTTCAAAGGGAGAAAAATAAAAATATGAAGATGTGTAGGAAAAAACTTCATTCCTTTTAGCCAAGAAAGACAATAACAAGAGTTACCAAGTTAAAGTGGATATCTAAAGGAGGGAAATAAATTTGTAGTGGATAACTTTCTCTTCATATAATTTTGAAGTTTAACCATCCGGATACTTAGATGCCATCCATTGAGCTATGGGTCATGACCTGCAACAACTTTTTGAAACAAAAAAGTTGGAAATCTTTTGACTGATACTATGGCATCCTCTGATACCAGTTAACAAATACACAACACTTGAAGATTCCACTCCCTAAGGGAATTTGTCGTCAATTTACGTTAATTTCAGGAAGATAATTTTCAATACGAAGACGCTAAGTGAAATTTAGGAATTTATTTTTCTAGTTGAATGTAGGGGCTCTTCAAAAATTGCTAGAAAACCCTTTACGAGTATATCATTGAATGGCTTCAAAGAGGGTATTGTTCAAGTAAGGATTAGACTTGTGCGCTAACAATAATCCAAGGACCACATTACAATGATATATCAGATCAGTATTATACAATTCCAATTCTGCAGTCATGAATAGACAGATCTACAGGACTAGACCTAATAGCTTTCCCGGGGCATTCCTGGTCCTCACCCAACAAGCCGCATTCCTAGCTAGTAGCCTCCAGTTGCGCGCACTGAGCTAGATGAGGACCCCTTCCAACTGCGTTCCCCACCTTAGATAAGGTGAATCTATACTGCGTTGTCTCATTGCAATGCATTCGAAGAACCTTAAAATTGGAGTTCTATGAGCTCCACATGATTTAATTGCTTTAGGACCGGCATTCAGACCAGATGTCGCTAGACGTCGGTGTAGTTTTTCGCTGTGCCATCGCCTCTGCACTACATGAAGGCCGACAGGACCGAGGATTTTATGGAGAATATGTCCTTTCAACAGTTCTTAAGACTGAACAGTGACGATGAGGCTCTTATTCATTGCTCGATATAGGGCTTAGTTGCCAAATTATCTTCTTCGCTCAATTAAACAGAGGTTTTCAAGCAGTATCCTTCGCCATTAATAGACCTCACTATAGAGCCTTGGTAAATATATTCTTTTCCCAACTGAAAATGACAGTTGTTTACTGTTACGTTAAGCCTAAAGCCTCAGTGTTGGATGTCCTTTTTTTATGACAGCCTATATTTTCTTTGCCTTTATTGGCTGCCAGATTTATTTTTACTGCTACTGCCTCAATACTTCCAAATGCTCCACTGATATTCCCACATTTTCTTCGGAATATATTAATGTCACAGGCATATGTAAGATTTTTGAAATATTGTGCCTCTGGTGTCGGCTTGAAAGGGCTCACAATTCTTTCAAGCACGATGTGGAAGAGTCTTTTGAAGCCCGTTGTCCTGTTTGAGACACAGTAAGAGATTCGGTGATGTTTCATCCGACTTTGAAACCCATGACCAAATCAACACTCAGCGGATCTTAAACGACAATGCGTGCTTTCGCCTTCCAGAAAAGCTTTAACAGCTTGAATAGAGATGCTATACTGCAGGAGATGTATACCAAAAAAATCATTCGTTGTAATTAAATCTGCCTGTGAAGGTGGTAAATGCCACGTCCTACATAAGGGTTAGATGGGCCCCGTCCAACTATCAAGGCTACGTCCATCAATGACGTAGTTTAATAATAAATGGGTATAGAGCAATACCGGTCTAATCCTAAAGGCTTTCAGATTGTCGCCACGGAACGCCGATACGATTTGACCATTAAACATTATGAGCGGCCAGTTATGGGGTCCTACTAAGTGGCATGTGCTACCGGTAGTCACTACCAGGACTTAAAATCTGATACAATGGGAGTCAGGCCCCCCAGACTTCGGTCCGGACATAACTTGTAAGAGGTAGGCTACCTAGTGGGAGCGTCAGGGAGCGTCAGTCGCAGGAAGGGTCTTCAATATTTGGTTGAACCGATGTAGAGCGCAAAAAGTATTGGGTACAGTGATTCTAAAACCGCAGGAGGTTTTAGACCGGCCTCGGCTCAAACCAAGGATAGAACCTGTGCCCCCAACGCAGATTCGAAATTGGTATCAAAGGAATGTCGAAGAGCGCTGACTAGGCGTATCCTGACCACATGGAAGTATGGACATCCGGTGAACTTAAGTCTACACGGCAGGTGTTCACGAAGAATACAAAACACACCGGTTAGGTGTTACATAAATTCAATATCCGCTGCGGTATGTGACAAGGCTGCATTCCTTTGCAATTGCTGTTCCTTGTTGTTATCAATGAGGTGCTGTATGCAACACTATCGGTATCATGTATAGAACTGAGATGGACAATGATGTCATATCTGAAACATCTGGACTACGTCGATGACGTTCGGTTGATTTCACATGTATGAAAAGTTTCCGACCGAAAAATGATACAAGACATTTTTTCGAAATTTTTTTTTTATTTTTCTACATAGTCTCCTTGGAACTCTACACACTTCTCCCAGCGATGCTCCCATCTCTCTAACCGTCCAAATAGTACTTGGCGTTTTTCTCTGCAAAATTTTGTTCAGGCAGATGATTGCCTCCTTATTTGACGAAAATCTTTGTCCTCCGCGCGCAGTTTTTAGATGAGGGAACAAAAAGAAGTCGTTTGGGGCTAGATCTGGTGAACAAGGCGGATGGTCAATAAGTTCAAACCGTAATTCATGGATTTTCGCCATGGCAACCGCTGAGGTGCGAGACGACGCGTTGTTTTGGTGAAACAGGATTTTCTTTTTCTGCAAATGTGGGCGTTTTTCCGCAATTTCTGCCTTCAGCTTGGCAAGTAATGATGCGTAGTATGCTCCTGTAATGGCTTTTCCTTTTTGAAGAAAATCGATTAAGATAACTCCTTTACTATCCCAAAAAACAGTTGCCATCACTTTCCCAGCCGAAAAAACAGTTTTTGCTTTTTTTGGAGCCGGCTCGCCCTTTGCCGGCTTTGTTTTGACAGAACTTTTGTTTCGGGCATATAATGGTGTAACCAAGTTTCATCTACAGTAATTAATCGGCGCCAAAACTCGGATTTATTGCACCTAAAGTGCACCAACAGAGCGTTGGAAATGTTCATTCGAACACGTTTTTGGTCTAACGTAAGCAAACGCGGCACCCAACTCGCGGACAGCTTTCTCATGCCTAAATCTTGATTTAATATGTGACAAACACGTTCTTTGGACATTTTCATAACCTCTACTATCTCTCTCACTTTGATTCGGCGGACGCCTAACACCATTTGGTGAACTTTAGCAATGTTATCGTCAGTGGTTGCAGTTTTTGGACGTCCCGAACGTTCATCATCTCCCAAGCTCTTACGGCCACGTTTCAATTCAGCTGCTCAAAATTTCACTGTGGTAAATGATGGTGCAGAGTCCCCATACACAGAGTCCAACTCATTTTTGATTTGCGTAGGCGTATTGCCTTTCAAAAACAAGAATTTAATAACGGCTCGATACTAAAATTTTCCATTTTCACAACAAACACTCACAAACAACTGTCAACTAAAAACTGCGCGTCCAAAATGAATGAAACTTCGGTAAGTAACTGTCAAAAGATGACGAGTGCCCCTATCTTTGCGTTGCCGAAACTTTTCAGACAACCCTCGTAAGATAACGAAACTACACTAATTGGTCATTAACTTGAAAGCAGTGACATAAAGTTGGTCTCAAAATAGATAAGGCAAAAACTAAGGTTCTAAGCATTTCCATCTCCATCACTCAAAACCACACAAACGTCCAAATCAACGTTGGCAGACAACAAGTTAAGAAGGTAACCAGCTTCGTTTATCTTGAAAGTATGGTCTCGGAAGATGAAGGCACAGATCTGAAAGTGAACAGCAGGATCAGTGATGCAAAATCTACGTTCGGCATGATAGCTAGGACCTGGTAAATGTTTTCATTTCGGCCGACCTGTGGGTCGAGCGACCAACTTCATGCAATTACAGGCCAGGAACTTATAGACATCCACGAGGAACTAAACAACCAAACCAATTTGCGAGGGATGCCAACTCAAGACATTGCTTCATGCAGCTCGTCTCTTTGGAAACAATCACAATAATTGGTAAATATCAATCTTGTTTGCGAAATGGCATCAAGAACCTTGTATGCGATGTTTAGTAGAATGATGAGATTCCATTCAATGGGCATGCGTTCTTCTATTCATTGCTAGATCATTTTCTCTAGGCCGTCAACACCTGCCAATTTGTTGAATTTGGATTTCGACGTTGCTGTTGTTATTTCGTTCAAACTTAATTGTGTGTTCTGATCTACAAAAGCTTTTTGCTGCCGTCACAGAAGTGATTCTTTAAAAGGTTCAGCTCCGACTACATCTCTAGTACGAGTTTCCTGGAGTTCATCATGAAGAAGATCGATTCCGTGTCAACCAAAATTATTTTGAAGACCAGTCTTCAATTCGCGAAATGTGTAGAAGATTACGTGGTGTTGCTGGTCCTCATAATCGACCAACTGAGCTCATTATTTGTCGTTTTCTGAACAAATTTAGTATCAAATTCACTTAATATGATGCAAGGCCAATAGGACATCAACCTTATATGCGTACAGAAGAAACTGCAGCCGTTGTAAGTCAAAGTGCCCCGGAAGATCCTGTATTGTTAACTCGACGTCAATCACTCTATGATCAAATTCTTCGAAAAGATCAAGGCCTTTACCCTTCTAATATCCAGCTGAGGTAGGAACTAAAGCCGCTAGAGCACGACTTGCAACGAGAATTCCTAGATTGGGTTCGTGAGGACTCACTTTTGGCTCAATGAATTTATAACAAAGCAAAATTGGCAATTCGGGAGTGAGCCAAATCTATTAGAGATTCAATTACACCCACAAAAATGCATTGTTTGGAATGGTCTTTATGATGATTTAGAATGATCCGAAATGTATATATGTGGTCACTAGCAGCGTAACGGCATGTGTCATATTGCTCATGAAACCTAACTGAGTCCCGATTCAAGGGCTACATTATATAGAAACAATTAAATTGGCACAGAGATCAGAGATTTGGTGCCGTAGATAGACAGAGCCCCAAAAGCTTGAAAGAGTGGTCAGAAATTGAACCGACTGGATGAGCTTCGTCAAAAACTGAAGAGACAGCAATAGTTTTATTCAAAGTCCATTTCTGTTGTTATTGTTTAAACAAAAAAAAAAAAACACTTTATCTGTCCTCAATCCTTTCAGAATTCAATCAAGATGCGCTTTTTCGGTGCGGTTACAGAGGACAATGTCAAAAAAATACATGAAATGGTGTTGGCTGACCGGAAAGTGAAGGTGCGCCAGATAGCAGATACCATAAAGATTAGTACTAAGCGCGCACGCCATATTTTGGGCAATATTCTGCATATGAAAAAGTTATCCTGCCGCTGGGTGCCGCGAATGCTCACTCCTGACCAATAACACGAACGCGACAGCACTTCGAAAGAGTGTTTGGACTTGCTGATGCGGAATCGGGCGGACTTTTGGCGTCGATTGGTAACTGGATTTGGATGCCTCGGACTATTATCTCTTCCCAAACTTCAAAAGATGGCTCATCAATAAAAAATTCAGCTCACGCGAGGAAATCATCGACGCCACGGAGGAGTATTTTGCAGACCTTTCGGAAAATTACTTTTCGGACGGGATCAAGAAGTTGGAAAATCGCTGGAAAAAGTGTATCGAACTAAAAGAGGACTATATTGAATAAAATAAAAAAAAACATTTAAAAAAAAATTTTTTCATTCCCAAGGCGGTCACTTTTCACTCCATCTAGTCCAGGTACTGGAAATCTTTGTCTTCTGGTGGATGAAAAAAGGAAAATTAAACTTTTAGATGTTCTTTACGTGTCCGACTTGAGAACAAAGATAGCGGCACTCGTCAATAAAAGCTAGTGAATGCTAGTTCTGCATCTTTAGACAGTTACTTACCGAAATTTCAGTTATTTTGGACGTGCAGTTTTTAGTTGACAGTCGTTTGAAAAAATTTTGTATCGAGCTGTTACGAGTATTAAAGTCTTGTTTTTGAAAGGCAATTCGCCTACGCAAATCAAAAATGAGTTGGACTCTGTGTATGGGGACTCTGCACCATCATTTACCACAGTGAAATTTTGAGCAGCTGAATTGAAACGTGGCCGTAAGAGCTTGGTGTTATGGTGTTAGACGACCGCCGAATTCAAGTGAGAGAGATAGTAGAGGCTATGAAAATGTCCAAAGAACGTGTTTGTTACATATTAAATCAAGATTTAGGCATGAGAAAGCTGCCCGCGCGTTGGGTGCCGCGTTTGCTTACATTAGACCAAAAACGTGTTCGAATGAACATTTCCAACGCTCTGTTAGCGCTGTTTAGGCGCAATAAATCCAAGTTTTGGCACCAATTAATTACTGTAGATAAAACTTGGATACTCCCGAAACAAAAATTCAGTCAAAACAAGCAAAAACTGGCGACTGTTTTTTGGGATAGTAAAGGAGTTATCTTAATCGATTATCTTCAAAAAAGAAAAACCTTTACAGAAGTATACTACGCATCATTACTTGCCAAGTTGAAGGCAGAATTTGCTGAAAAACGGCCACATTTACAGAAAAATGAAATCCTGCTTCACCAAGACAACGCGCCGTCTTGCACCTCAGCGGTTGCCATGGCGAAAATCCATGAATTACGGTTTGAACTGCTTGACCATCCGCCTTATTAACCAGATCTAGCCCCAAGCGACTTCTTTTTGTTCCCTCATCTAAAAACTGCGCGCGGACGACAGAGCTTTTCGTTAAATGAGGAGGCAATCACCTTCGTGAACAATAATTTTGCAGACAAAAACACCAAGTACTATTTGGTTGGGTTAGAGGGATGGGAGCATCGCTGGGAGAAGTGTGTAGAGTTACAAGGAGACTATGTAGAAAAATAAAAAAAAAATTGAGAAAAAATATCTTGTATCATTGTTCGGTCGGAAATTTTCAGACATACCTCGTATCTCCAATGTTGACAGCATTTATCGAGGATTTAAGAAAATGCTTATTTTGGTATACCCCGACACAGGTTAACCAAAATTTCTCTGTTAACACCAGTGGTAGAAACTTAGTCTGGGACTTTGTTTTAAGAAGAAATACTAGCCTTTATAACGGCGTTTAAATAAAGTTGATACCCTATTTGAGTCTTTAGATATCCAATTTCAAAGCCTGTTTTATTTTCATTGTTTGTTTTGCTAAGTTTTGACATTGAGATCACTTTTCTCCAGAAAATGCCTAATTACAATAACATAACGTTTTACTATGTTTTTCTTATGAAAGTAACAATATTAAAAAAATATATCATCAAGTTACTTGGGAAAACATGCAGCAGGCAAAAAAAGGAATTTATGATTCTACCAACAGTTGACAATACTCGTGAGAGTGGTTTTCCAAGAATTACTAGTTTTCCAATACTTGTTTTAAAATTGCATAGCTGTTAAAGAGTTTTAAAGCGTGATCGTTTATCGAAAAGTTATCAAACAAAAATGGTATAAACGATTTAAAAAAAAAAAAAAAATTATTCATCAGTTTAATTTCTTACGCTAAGGTTATAGTTGCTTAGAAACGCTATTTGAAATGTGTGCATTTACAAACCAAGAATACACAGACGTAATTTACGTTTATGGGCCATGTAATGGATGTTCAACTAGTGCGCGATAAAAATATCATGAACTTTATCCTAACTCCTAACCGACGACTTCCTAGTGAAGGAGTATTTGGAAATACGTATCGAAGGCTTCGATAAGCGGGATCAGTTTCAAATACGACCGAGAATACTGGAAGCTGTTACAACTGATCTATCGATCAGCGTCAGACGCTTAGCTTTGCAATTCAATGTTTCCAGACATAAAATTTCTAATGTACAGCATGGAGAAAATCTTTATCCCTACCACCATACACCTGTACAAGAACTGCCTCTCAATAATTCGGAAAAGAGACTTGTCCACTCCAGCTAGAAGGTTGCTGGAGCGGAGCTTGGATTACAACGAGTTTATTAGCAGAATTATTTGGACGAACCAATCTCAATTTACAAGAGATGGGATCACAAATTTTCATAATCTTCAAACGTGGACTGCAGACAATCTACATAAAAGGAGACATACATATGACATTTCAACACAAATTCAGCGTCAATATGTGGGCAGGTGTACTTGGAAACAAATTAATGGGCCCATTCAAACTTCCACCTAGGCTGAATTCTACAAGCTATCTGGATTTTTTGCGAAATGATTTACCAGAACTATAGGAGAACATTCCACTGATTCCACTAGCTTTAACATATTTCCAACAGGATGGTGCTCCAGCCCACTATGGTCTTGAGGTAAGGAACTGGCTAGATGAAATGTACGGTAACCATTGGATAGAAGGAAATGAACCAGTTCACTGGCCTGCAAGATCTCTAGACCTTACAGTACTGGATTTTTTTGTATGGCGAAGAATGAAAGAACTTGTTTATTCAACCGAAATAGCAACTTTAATTGAATTGGTACAGCGTATGCTCGAAGCGTCATCAAAAGTGAGGCAGCAGTTAGCATCAATAGACATTCGCATTGAATCCAAAAACGGGGTCTAGCATGCCGAAAAACCAAGGAGGATACTTAGAGCGCCTGTTACAACTGTTTTAGTGCACACATAAAATAAAAATTATCCAAAACTACATAAAATAATTTTTTTATTCATAGCCTTTGGAGCTTAAAGCAAACAATTTTAAAATTTCATCTGCTGCAGGTTTTCCCAAGTATCATAAAATCTATGGGTTTTTTGGGGGAACTTGGTGAAGATTTTTTTTATTATTGTTACTTTCATAAGAAAAAAATTGTAAAACGTAATATTAATTAGGCATTTTCTGGAGAAAAGTAACCCCAATGTCAAAAATTAGCGTGAGCAATAAAAATGGAAGGGGCTTAGAAATTGGATATCTAAAGACTCAAAAAAGATATTAACTTTATTTAAACACCGTTACAAAGGCAAGTATTCCTTCTAAATATAAAGTCCTACACGAAGTTTTTTCCATTAGTACTAACAGAACAATTTCTGTTAACATGGGTCAGGGTACACCAAAGAAAGCCTTTTCTTAAATCCTCGATAAATGATGTCAACATTGGAGATAGACCCTTACTGTGGAACGATTTCTTTCTTGGAATATGATCAGGAATCATTTCCCAAATTATCATCAACGAATTAGGGAACACCCTGTATTGACGCCTCATCCGTTTTACACTGCGAAAGGTCAATTCCAAGACTTTATAGTTGCAGACAGTACAGTAGAGGACAGTTATACCAAAATTTAAGTCCAACAAGACTGCCGATATTAACAAACTAGCGACCGAGCTGCGAGCTGTCCAAGACTGCGGTATGTGATTTTATAAAGGATATACCATCGAAATCCAAATCGATATTCCCCTTCTATTTGTCGAGTCGCTTCTAAGGACACCTATGACAGGATTTATAGGGGAAAATGTCTAGTTTTGGCATCCCAGGCTAGCTCGTCCGGCTCTGAATGATGAAGGAAGGAGAAAGCTCCCAGCATGGTGAGAGTCGATGATGATTTTACCGACACCATTGATGTCAAAAATGATTACCGACAAGACAGTTAGTCGTGCAGTTTCTTCGACACCATTAAAAAAATTCTGCAAAACCCCCAAGCCAACACCAGAGGTACAATCATTTAAAATTCTCTACAACTCCTCGTATTTACTCACGCGGAGACATGAATATTATCAACAAAACACAGCAAGGTGCTTCTGAGGTATTTCCAGGTATTGGAGCAGAAGCGACAATATGGATCTGAGCCGAACGAGGGAGAAACGAAGTTTCTAGTGTCATTTATAAAGGACACACAGCATCTACGACTTAGGCTAAATATCCCCATGGTATTCGTGGTACTCAATGAATTTGGCCTTGCCTACCTAGGCTCAGAAGACAACTGAGTAGTAAAGAACGAATAATGCTCTATAAAACACTGATTGTCTCAATCCTCTTCTATGGTACAGAGGCATGGACTTTATTAAAAAGGGATAAGAAGGTGTTTGGTCGTTTTGAAAGAAAAGTGCTTCAAGTAATGTGCTTTCCTCCTTTTTGCGAAGGCACATTTAATTTGGTCGGTTTGGATGGCTGCAGCATGCAGAGTCCCGCTCCAACTCGAAAGTCTTCGGATCCATCACTGTGGGAAAGACCAGCAGAGGAATACAAGAGGAAACTGGTGGCGAGCGCAAGTGGAAAGGGTCCTAGGTCCACTCCGCACTGTAGCACAACCTACCTAAAAAGAAGTCAGATAGGTCCCTTCTAGATTTTAAGCGGATTACCAGAGTTAAGCAGGGCAGTGCGAGGGGTACTCATAACCATTGCACCATCTTATTCAACCTCAAGATGTCCACATGTACTCTCTCGAGTTGGAGGAATTTGATATCTTGGGTACTTTCTTCTTCTAAATTGGGGAGGGTCTTAATCCTCAATTGCATCCTTATCTATATTCGATTTTTTTTCGTCAGAAAGCCTCAATTTCACAGTTCAGCAGAAGCTCTTTCTTTCTACTTAGCTGACTACAATATACCGGGTGGTACCCAATGCCAACCATAGCCGTCCGAGAGCTTAAACAGTGAGATACTCCCTAAGATTTTCTGTTTAAATAAACCTCGCATTCTCAAACTAGTTCGGAAGTGGTTGAAGCGTTGAAAAAAGTTAATCGTCCTAGATTCAGCTTATCGTCGAAATTTTAGCATCGCTGTGGTTTGCTTTAACCACAACTGAAGTCAAAAAATTAATTAAAGGAATGTAAACACTTACGACTTCCTCTTAAAAGGAAGGAAAATAATGTTGACCTGCATCTGTGTGTGGGGTCCTGGTTTTTCCCTTTGCAACCAAAAGAACATAATTTCACGCTCGAGATAACATACTTTGAATCTTAAAAGCCAAAATAAATATGTAGTACATATATATAAAGAGAAAAAAAAACTATTTTTCCTCACATAAATGTGAGTACGACTACATCAGCCTTCGCCTTTATGAGAGATTCCAATTAAAATAAAATTCCGGGCAACGACAGCCGGCGGCGGCTGCCGCAACGTCGTCGGCGGCCTTACTTGTTTGTTCTTATTTCTGTTTCTGGTTTCTGATGCTGGCCAATTTGAATGATGTATGTTGTGCACGCGGTGATTTTTGAAAGATTTATACAATTTTTCATTGAGAATTCAAATTGCAGTTGAAATTGAAAGATAAATATAAACGCAAGCCATTCAAAATGGTGATGCTTCCGTTTAGATTGTTTTAGTTTGTGCATGCAATTGGGTAATAGTTTCGTCGATTATATGGAAATGAAATATTTAGAATGCAAATTTTGTGGGTGATTGCGGAAATATGGGGAATGCTATGAATAGTTTTGGGGGTTTCATTAAAAATGAGCCTTTCATGGGAAAAACCGGAAATATTTTCATTATGGAAGAAAGCATACTCAGAAATATTTCCATATACAGAATGGGACTGCTGGATACTTACTCATTGGATCCGATTTCAGTGAAAATAATATCAGTTCGTTCAACAAAGCATTGTTTTAATTTGGAATGTGTAGAGCATATCTAGGACATCTGTAGGTTCCATTTCAATTTTGTATATTCCAGTTTTAGGACACGAATTTTATAAAGTTTACATCAGATGGGTAAATGTCATCATTCCCTCTTCGCAACATCTGCTGGAGAGGTTTGTATTTTTTTTATAAAAGTGGACCGGTGTCAAATTAGGCTCCCAGTTCTGTTAAATGATACTTGAAAGATCTTTAGCCAATGCGCATGTGACCAAATCAGTCACTTCTAGTTTATCACCATACAATTTCCGAGGATATAATCAACGATGGTGTATCGACATCTTATAAGAGCAAACTCCGACAGAGAAGAAGCGGTTTATAAACAATGAAACAATAAGCTATACGAACACTCTAGAGGCAACAGAAGCACCAGCATCTCTGACTACTGTAATACTGAAATCATGAGTTGGTTCTCCAGCTTGGGGATTAGTCTTGGCCAAACCAAAACAATCCGTAGTCCTCCTGGAATGGATCCGAAGATATTTCGCGATGGAGAGACGGTGTTCATTCGCTTAACACGTCATTATCATAAAACGCGGATTCTGATTAATGTCGCCGTATAGCCCATAAAGCTTGTTGTTATGTCTTCTATCCAACGCGTTCTACTAAAATGTCTGACATTAAGCGCTTCCTATCTTTAAATTTAAATAAAACAAAGTGCGGTGAGATATCATCGACATTTTTTATTCGTTTGAAAGGCCTATCGATGCCATTATGTATGGAATATAGCATCGTTCACATTTCCGCCGCGGCTTCTCAGGGTGACCGGCATCCGAAATGTCCAATTCCCATGACTCCGGCGCATAAATCAGCCTTTGACCTATGGCATGGGTTATGCTGAATTTAAGGGCCACTGTGGTTTGTGGCTTATTCGCATAGACCTGCGACTTCAGAAAACCCCACAAGAAGAAGTCTGACAGAGTCAAATCGCCCCATCATAGTGGCCAGTTCACATCCCTCCACGTGAGATGACCATGCCCTCGATTCACTCGTGCAGAATTTCTAATGTGGCGTCAGCTGTGTGGCACGTAGCGCCGTCCTTTTGAAACCATACGTCGTTGGTGTCCCTAAAAAAGGCGAATCTTCTTCTCTATCCTCCTACAGACCCATTGCACTTACGTCCCTTCTTTCCAAGGTCATGGAAACGCTGATAAATCGTCAGCTCATGAAATATCTCGAAACACGAAAACTTCTCAATGACCGGCAATATGGTTTTCGTAGCAACAGGTTCACTAGTGATTTGATGGCATGTCTCACCGAAAAGTGGAACCAAAGCGTACGTCAATCTGGCGAAAGCAAGTTAATTGCACTTGATATTTCTAAGGCATTTGACAGAGTTTGGCATCAGGCTCTTTTGTCGAATATGCGTGCTCTTGGGATCGATGACTCTCTTCTTCAATGGATTAGAAATTACCTTTCGGAACGTTCAATTCAAGTTGTCTTGGATGGTTTCAAGTCTGATATTCACAAAATAAATGCTGGTGTGCCCCAGGGCTCCGTTCTGTCTCCGACACTCTTTTTAATCTTTATTAACGATCTCTTGTCTGCTACTTCTAATCCAATTTATTCCTTTGCTGTTGATAGCACTATCTGCTTTTCGTATTCGTTCCCGGCCTCTCGTCCCTGCTCTTCGGCTGTAGAACGGGAACGGCAGCGTATGTTAAGCTCATTAAATTCCGATATTAACAGCATAACCAACTGGGGAACTATCAACCGAGTGGAATTTAATGCTTCCAAAATTCAACGCTGTCTGCTGCCATTAAAGCGAAATTCAAACACCCAGCCATTGTCCATGAATGGCACTTGCATCGTCGAAACCGATAAACTTTCCATTCTCGGTATGTGTGTCAGTGACAACTTACGTTGGAATGACCATATATTCGATGTCGCCAAAAATGCTGCGAAATGTCTAGGTTTCCTCAAGCGATGTAAGAAATATTTTACCCCCTCTGATTTGGCCACAATATATAAGGCATTAATCTGTCCTAAATTGGAGTACAATGCCCATATCTGGTCAGGTGCTCCTAAAACATCTCTGTACCTACTAGATAGGATTCAAAACCGTGCGATAAAACTAATTTGTGATACTCTCGAACATCGACGTAAAGTCTCCTGTCTCACTTTGTTTTATCGCTATTTCCACCACCAGTGCTCCATTGAAATTGCCAGTACATTCCGCTCCTTCAATCCCTTAACCGTAACACCCGTCTCGCTATGAATGCTCATCAGTATACCCTCAAGCCCATTTTCGGACGTACTCTTAAATATCGTGATTCTTTCTTAAGCCGTACAACTCGCTTATGGAATGCCCTGCCGACCTCTGTGTTTCCTGGTCGTTATAACTTGCAAACATTTAAAAACAATGTACATCGGTACCTGTCTTTTCTTCCTCTCTAAATTTCCTTCGCCCGCGCTGTGTACGAACATTTTAAGGGTACAAAACCCCTTGAGCGCGCGCCGATTATAAAAAAAATATCATCCAATTCAAGCCAAAAGAAGTTGGTAATCATCGACCTATAACGCTCGTCGTTGACGGTGATGGCCTGGCCAACCCTGGCCAACGTCGTTCTCAAAGGAATATGGACCGATGACGCCGCCAGCCCAAAATCCACACCAAACAGTGACTTTTTCACGATGCATTGAACGCTCTTGGATCTCATGTGGATTGGTATCATACCAAATTCGACAATTTTGTTTGTTGACGTACCCATTCAGCCAGAGATGGGCCTCACCGCTGAAGATGAGTCGTCGATCAAAATTAGAGTCAGAGTCCATTCAGCGAACACCCGTCGTTGTCTATGGTCGTTTGCCTTCAGCTCCTAGGTCAATTGAATTTTGTATGGGTGCAGGCGCAAAATTCGCCAAGTTGTGGTCTGTGAAAGGCCGAGTTCTTGTGAGGGACGTGAAATCGACTGCCTCGGATTCTCCTGCGCAATCTCACGGACAGCGGCGATGTTTTCGGCAGATCTTGCGTTTAGTCGACGTACGGGTGTTGGTTTATAGTTTACTGAACCAGTGGACTCAAATTTATTCACCATACTGCGAATAGTCCTCTCGGTAGGAGGATTATGGCGACTGTAAAACAGCCGAGACGAGCGGAACGTTGCCCGAACAGAACACCCATTTTAATAAAACAATTTTATCATTTGCAGGTGTTGTTGAACGCTATGTCCAACCATGGTGATTTGGCAAAACAGACTGATTGACAGCCAATTTGGCAGATGTAGCTTCAACAGTATGGCCGCTATCAACTATCAAAGTTTGGAAGTCCCTATTAGAAGACCCTATAAAAGTGGGATCAAAAATAATTCAAACAACTTTTCTCTTTAAAGAAACCGGGACCATTTTCGGTTTCATTGGACAAAACCGATGCTTTTACATACTTAGGACTTGAACTATAAGAAACTTATATGATACAAGGCTTTCTTCGTTGCTTATAAGAGAGACTGATATTTTCGTAACCTTATCGCGAGTTATCGCTTTTTGTTTAGAATTATATCGTGGTCTGGATTAACTGCGAAGCCCAAGTAGATAATATCTTTCACCACCGCACTGTTTCAGTTTTCTTCGTACTCTTCGATACCTGGTGCTCATTGTCCCTTCTTGTCGAAGGCGCATATTTGGTTTCAGCCTAACCACCTAACCCATCTCCGCTGCTGCTGCTTCAATGGCCACAGAAGCTCTATCATTTCCTCTCTGTGTCAAAATCGTCAGCGTAGACAGACTTTTAAAATATTCTTGCTCTTTTTTAAGTTTGATTTTGGGGGATTTATTTAACTCATGTCACTTTCTAGAAATCCGTATTTTATATCATATTGTCATTGGTAAGACTACACATAGCATTCTACATTATCATCCTGCACATGCGGGCGAGTTTGGCAAGGATGCCTTCTGATTATCATTTTGAAGTTTCTGGGCTGTCAGATGACTTTTCGCTTTTCATATTATCAGTTTCCCCCTGGTTCCGCTAATGTAATGGAAAAGCAGTTGGTTTTGATGGGATCCTAGTCGAATTTTAGAAATACAGCACCACAGAGTTCATCGATAGGCTTACGCTTATATACAATAATGTGTTGGAAACAGGATCGATACCACAAGAATTCAAAGAATCCATAATTTTCCCAATACATAAAAAGGAAGTTTGTCGGAGCTATGTAATTATAGAGGCATATCCTTCTTAAATGGTTGCTACAAAATCTTCACGCTAATTCTACAGAGAAATCTCAACAGATGGATCAACGAAAAAAATAAGCTCTTGCAAGAGTACCAGGCAGGTTTTAGACCAGGCTATTCCACGATTGGCCATATACGTATTTGTTTTGAAAAGTATTGCGGATTAATTTCTCAGCAAAAAGAAGAAGCTATATGCGGTTTTTGTGGACTTCAAGTCAGCATTTGATGCAATTGATAGGCAGGCTCTATTCTGCAAGCTCTATAACATTGGTATGTCAATAAAAGTTGGCAGAGTCATGCAAAACTTATATATTGACATAATGGCGGCAGTTTGGAACGGTGAGGAGAGGTCTGAGTGGTTTAAAACTGAATTTGGCGTCAGACAAGGGTGTAATATGAGCCCAAGCTTGTTTGCTTTGTTCATTGATGATCCCGTAAGCTTCTTACCGTGTGGTAGCGAATATGCGGGTCATACAATCAAGGCACTGCAATTCGCAGACGACATCGTGCTCTCGGCGTCTTCTCCTGATCCATTGCAGCTAATGATCAACCGGATTTCTCAATATTGTAAACTTTGGAATCTGGTAGTGAATTTGGAGAAATCAAAAATTATGATTTTTAAGAACGGGGGAGGCAGAAACTCTGCAAACGAAAAATGGTATTTTAATGGTGAGGCCGTAGAAATTTCTAAGGAATTTTAATATCTCGGAGTTTATTTCACAAAAAGTTTAGGTATGGAGAAGCATCTGAAGGAGAAGCTGACAAAGGCTAAAAGAGCAATCAGTGCATCGTGGAGTAGATGCTTTTGTAATAAAAGTATTGATGCAAATTGATTACGTGCTTAAGATTATAAAGATGGAAACTCACCGGCTTGCGAAGATAGTGGCCCTCCAAGTCATACATGATGAATCGAGCTAGTATGCTGAATGGATGGATCTTGCTGCGGACTGCGGCATGGATTTAAGTCTAAATAGTTTCAACTATGTTCGCTGGAAGGCTTTACTATGTCAGCTTATTTCATCTGTGGATTTGAAGTGCAGAGAGAGATTTCTGAGCAACGCCAACGAATCGCTCCATACGGCAATATATCCCCAACTTTACCACAATTTGCAAAAAAGGAATTATTTTCGAGATGAGAATAATGTCAAGGGAATAGCAATGATGGCCAGGCTACGGAGAGAGCTGATACACCTAAACTTTATTCCACACAGAGAAGATTTACGAATCTTGCGCTCTTTGTGTAACTTGGGTGAAAGTGAAGATATTATCCACTTCATCCACTTCAAGAATCCGATTTTATTTTGTATTTGTCAATATAAAGTAATTATCGCATTTATTTGGATAATTTTCAAAGTATTATATGCGTAAAAATTATGTTTCCTCAACTAGGCAGACGGCAGGAAAGCCAAGCTCTTTTTGATTTTTTGTTTTATAAACTATGTATTGCATTTGATGATTACTAAATAAAAATGTAACTAATCTAATCTATTATCAGTTTCTCTGAGAGTTTGCTCCAAGCTACGGAAATACGCATTTATAATTTTTATCTACAAGAAACTCTCACAGAATTATGTCTATGTATCTTCAACTTCAGACTCACTGTTAAATGACAATGTGCATATCTGACACATTGAGGAGAATTGTTTCCAAGAAAACAAGACTTTCTTTAGGGTACATTTATAGCCAACATTTTATTAAATTTATCTCTAAAGGTATGTCCACAACAAAGAAACGTTTCCGAAATATGTCTAAAATGTTAATTTTAGTTTGGACGCTTCGCGAAACATTTCTGAAATATTTATGAAATGTTTCTGTGTTTCCCATTTCGGACTGAAAACTTTCTCTGTTTCTCAAGAATTTACAATACATAGGAAGGGAATTAGTATTGATGATCAAAAATGTCGCGAAAAATGTGGGGTAACGAGGATGTTATCCAGTTAATAAAACTTTTTGAAACGAAAAATTTTTGTGGAATCCACATGACGTACAGACTACTAAATCTGATATGGCAGCGAAAGAGGAAAAGGTTGAGTGGTTAGCTTTCAAGTACCTGCAAATCCTAGATGATCGGTATGACTGTGGCTCTACTTTCTCAGTTTTTGTTTTTAGCTTTTAAATATATATTCAATCCTTTGTTTTCAGGAAAGCTGCTAGAGTGAGGAAGAACATGACACCAGCCCAAACATTTATACGGATATACGAGTACATTCCTACCTGCTCTTGCATACTATAATCAAACGAAAACTAGGGCAGACGAATTTGTTTACATTGTTACTTGTATAGGCTTGTAAAGAAAGCAAAATGATGAAATTTGCTTTACATTCAGGAAACATTATCTGAACTATATAATACGCCCAGGACACCGGATCCATGTCCAGTAAAAAGAAGCGCACCATCTATGAAAAAAAAAAAAACTAAAAAATTCAAAAAAGATGAAGATGATCCGAAACTATGTAAGTGAAGCATTTGGAATAATATTTCCAAAGTTGTTTCCTCGAATCCTCGAAATTTTTGGAGAAATGATCGAAACACGTCTAATGAAGTTAAAAAATGCCAGGAAACTTTGCTTCCTAAAACACAACATTGAAAACTTACTTTTTGGAGCGGAGATGGAAGAAATCAAGGAACAGTTAGAGCAACCAACAAAGGTCGCAAGCATTGACGCCCCCGATTTGGAAACATTCCTTTTTGTATCTCTTTTGATACGACTGATAACTTAAATAACAATAACTCCTTATAAAAATATTCATTGCAATGCCTTAATATTTTTTTTGTTTATTTATTGTATCTTTAATTTATAATTTTGTCTTTTTCGAATTGTCATTTCTTTGAAAAAAAAAATGTTCATTAAATATGCAGTTGTATCAATAAAAATGTGTTTCATTTATCAAGCGTACTTTTTTTTGCCATGGTACCGAGCCTTGGGAGCTAAGAAAATACTGAGTACACTCTTGACGAATATCCTTGGCAACAGATGCAGATTTCCTAGCGCACGTTTTCAGTGGGAAAAAAGATAATTTTCGCTTTTTCCATTTTATTGGTTTAGCAATAGAGTCTATGTATTTTGATTGCGACGATTCGCTTTTTCGGAGAAAATTATGCAAATCAGCACGTTTTAGCTAGCAACTAGGGCTGCTTTTTCAGGGTTTCAAAGCATTGGTATTAAGATACACAGAAAACCGCGGTCACAATGCCGAAAGTGTTTTCAGAAATATTTCTTGCTCTGCTAAATCTACATATAGTTGAAGATGCGATCCAAAGAATCTTTTGTATAGGTATCGCTATATAGTTTTAACACATGAGTTTGCAAGAGAAATGCAGTATCGTAGACTATAACGTAGCGGACTGGATTTTCTCTTCCTGGTAATGTCTCATCTCTTGGCAAATTCATAATTCCGTTATTGAGAGCAGTCCAAAGTATACTGTTTTTAAAAACACCACCATCAGAGATACGGCCTTTACAACTAACATCAACAAATATAAAAGAATGTGGCCTACTACGGCCAAAAGCACAACGCTAAAGGTCCCTTTGCAGATAAAGTAATCAGTACCACTGTGAGAAGGCGACGTTATAACTAGAGGGTGATCAGATAAGGACTACACTCTGAATGACTCGAACTGCAACCAATTTCAGACTGCTATAATTTCCAAACCGTTCATGACAGTGAGCTCAAATTTTGACACATGACAGATAATTTTATTATTTACAAGCCTCATTGCGTTGAAAAATATTTATCCGCGATGGAATTCAAACGTGATAGTGTGATTGCTTTATATTTGGCTGGAAAACCACAAGTAGCTATCGTTAGAGCCCTCCAGCACCTCAACGTGAATAAATCATTTGTGTCTCGAACCATAGCTCGTTACCGTGATACTCGCAGCGTTGCAAAACGCTATGGAGGTGGTCATAAAAAAATAGTAACATCGGCAGAAATGGTTCGGAAAGTGAAGGCTCGAATTGAGCGAAATCCGAAATCCGCGTCAAAGTGGAAAAAAAATGGCTCGTGAGCTCAACATATCGTTGGAACGGATGCAACACATACTGAAAAATGAGCTTGGGCTCAAGCTATTGAAGTTTCAAAAATCACACGATTTTACACCGCAACAGAAAAAAGTTAGAGTCGAAAGAACGAAGGAGTTGCTGCGCTTGCACGAAAGTGGTGAGTTGCCGAATTTGGTTTTTTCCGATGAGTCGCCATTTGTTATCGAGCAATATGTCAACAAACAAAATGACCGAGTTTACTTGCCAGAGAGTTCCTTCGAAAATTTACACCTTCGGACGGCCACTAGAAAGCAGGCAGCATCGATGGTGATGATTTGGGCCGCTGATGGTCGCTCTCCGCTCGTATTTTTGGACCGTGGCGTCAAAATTAATGCGATCGTATACCGTGAAACTGTCTTAGAGGCGGTGTTGAACCCTTGGACAAATAATCATTTCGGTCGGAGACCGTGTACATTTCAACAAGACTCGGCACCGTCTCACAACTCACCATCTCGCGTGTCAACCAAGATTGGTTAAAAAACAATGTTCCACATTTCATTTCTTCGACACAATGCAAATTCTCTGGATGCAAATCCGTTGGATTTCTCTGTCTGGGGTATTTTGAAGGCGAAGGTTGGCACTAAAAAATACCAAAGCTTGGACCACCTCCAACAAGCACTTCGCAGAGAATGGGCCAAAATACCGGAGAGCCACTTGTGTGCAGCGCCAAAGGTGGATATGTTGAAAACTACTGATACAATTTGAAAACTGATGTATTTTCCAACATTTTTTGCTTTGGCACAATAAAATTTATCAAAAAATAAAAAAATTATAGCATTTTAAAAAGTTGGAGTTAGAGTCATTCGCCCTGTATAGGGAAAAAAATTTAAATAAATTACAACGATGTGCGATACAAAATTGATTCTAGCTTTATTTCGGAGCTACATTCATGCCATTATGTGTGGAATAACACATCATTCAAATATCCGCCTCAGCTTCGCTGGCAGTGCTTCCAGCAGTCGGCCCAATTTTTAATGACTGTGTTCAATATGTGCGGTGTTATTCCGGCAATAGCGTGTCGAATGTTGGCCTCGAACTCGTCCAAAGTGGTTGGCTTGTTAGCGTAGACTAAGAACTTGATGTAGCCACAGAGAAAACAATTGAGTGGTGTCAAATCGCATGATCACAGCGGCCAATTGATAAACGCTTTGCCGTGAGATGACCCAGTCGCCAAATTTTTCACTCGCAACTTCGAGCGTTGCGTCGCTTGTATGGCATGTAGTGCCGTCTTGTTGGAACCACAGCTCTGATATATCGATGTTGTCGAGCTTTGACCACAAAAAGTCGGCTAACATCACTCTATACCTGAAACCAATAATGGCAACGGTGTCTTCTTCCTCATTTCAAAAAAAAATAAGGTCCGGTGATGCCGCCATGCCATAAACCGCACCAAACAGTCAATCTTTATGGATGCATTGATAATTGGCTGAACGTTTATGGATTGTGTTTGCTCCAATAATGGCAATTTTGTTTGTTGACATAGCCGCCGAACCAAAAATGGCCTCGTCCGAGAAGATGATTTTTTGGCCAAAATCCGGATCTCCGGCCAACATTTCCAGCGCCCGAACTCACGATGTTGTCTGTGGTCGTCCGGCTTCAATTCTTGCATCAGCAGAATCTTATATGAATATGGCTGGTGGCTTAAGATCCAAAAGAGTCTCAAACTTTTCCACGGCGCGACGAATTGCCTGCTTCACGACGAAATTCACATTGCGTACTTACAGCTGAGCCGGAGTATCGATATTTTTTAATAATTTCCGCACGTTCGGCAAGCGTAAAAGGATGCATGATGAAATGACAAACCTTACTGAATATTTTGACAGTTGGATGTATTGGTAACTTTGACAGCTGCTGAAACACAAAAATTTGAAAAACTATCATTGCTATCTGATCACTAACATCCATTACACCAAAACATTACTTAAATTGTCACCTTTTATCAAAACCATTTGCAAATTTAAGCCATCCCGATTCTATCACCGGAATCTATGTGATAAAATAAATTTTAAATAATGACTAGTCAAAATAGAATATCTAAATATGTGACTTACCCTCATATAACTTTAAAGGCCATTTACAAGGGATTTGCAAACTTCGGGTACAATACAAAATACACTTTGTTTTGATGTTTAACAAAAATACTTCAAAGAGTAAGAAGAATCACCAGTGGCAAAAAATCGAAGAATCACTGTTAAACGCTCTTCAACACTTATGCTCGATCTGAAGTTCGTATTTTGTATTCTCATTCCATAACCAACCAAATTAACAAGAAACTCGAAATCCTCACTTGATATCCTCGCGAAATTTCTACATTGACATAAACTATCGATTTTGAGTTCTTCTTCTAATAATTTTAAACTTCCTGAATTATTTCTACTTTTAAAAATATTTCTTTGCCACTGCCTTGGTTTTTTTGTTTTATTTGTATCTATTTATTTCATGATGATCATGACACTATCAGTGTTACTTCTTTCCAATCCATTTTCAAGTAAAAAAACTGGATAGATAAAATGGGAAACAAAGCATCCACACAAAAAGAAAAAACATTTCAGAAACGTTTTTGTTTGTTTTTTGTTTTTAAATGCATTTTATTTTCTAAATCATTAACTCTTACATACTAACAAAAAATGCTTAAATGCTAGCTTAAAATTACTTAACAAACTTATACTAACTTACTGGCCCCACACAGGCACTCTAAGCTACTCTAAATTCTTATATCTATGTCTTTCGACTTTGATTACATTTTATTTATTAATACTTATTTTCTATGCTTAAGGCTAAGAAAAGAATTTAACAAAAAACTTAGCATATGGACATAATATTTTACTTTTTATAAAATCTTAATATCTAACTTAAAATAAACCTTAGTCTACCTAACCTACATACACAATACACACATACACACACATAGACATTATACACAATTACATACATATACTAGTATATACCTATATATATACTAATATATGTATGTATTTCTTAAATGCTAACCTAAACCTATGCAAGCTGGCCATCGCTATTCACAGAGCAAATAGATCTGTCAGCTCTGCCCCATTAGTGAGGCTGGTCAATAATTGACGGAAACGACGACGACGAAACATCTTCTCCATCATTCAACCACCAGAAATGCTGGTGCTGCCGAACGACATCCCTCTTATCGCGATTCCCCACCGCCCTACTGAACCTGAGACGATCCACACTGCCGTGTGCGACGTCTCTGTCGTAGTTGAGTCGCCTGTCCCCAGCTTTCCGAGCGACATGGAAGATTAACGGGACCGCTGATCTATCCTGGATCAACCCTATCTGATCCAGGTAGAGGAATGCTTCCGGTGGAACGAAGCCGTCAGAGCGCACATTCTCGTGATAAAGGGTAATAAGCCCCAGATATCAGGTTATTCGTCGAGATCATTGCTCTTCCAATGTGTCTTCGAGTCAGCTTAATTACGAAGCTGTCCACTCGTATTAGGTTCGCTCTGTTATAAAGGACCTCATTACGATAAAATTTTCTGTACTCCGACTCTGGTGTTCTGTACAAGCGAAGGCAAGCCCTAAGGCAAGCCCTCTCAAACACCCGAATCTTTTCCATTAAGCTTGCTCGTACATTGAACCACACGGGGCACCCGAATACCAGCATGGGCCTGATAAGGGCCATGTAGCAGATTACCTTTACCCTCTCATCGAGTTGGCTTTTTTTTTTTTTTTTTTTTTATAATTTACGCGCGCCTAAGGGTTTATGAATACCCTTATACTGTTGCCATGGCGCGGGCGGAAAGGTAGAAGGAGGAGAAAGGAAAGATTGTGATGTAGTGGTTTGAAACTCAGGTGTGTTTGGTTTCGATATTGACTCTCCAGGGGTGGGAGTCCGAATAGGACGGAGAGATTTTCTTCACTCGGAATGGTGAGGTTGTGAATTTTAACGGTTGTTTTTGTGTCTGAAAACCCTACAACAGCCAAATCTACATGTCAGTGTTATGCCTTCACACGCAGATTTTTCTGACTGAGTTCCAATTACACAAATGAAAACTTTGTCGTGGCTAGGATTCGAACCTTGACCCTCCGAGTGAGAAGCGATTGCTAGTACCACTACACCACGGCCACCCCTAAACTGCTATAAAACAGTCTCTTTGTAAGAGCAAAAGCGCCTTTAGCTCTGGCCAGAGCAGCATCTACATTTTTATCAAAATACAGAAACCGATCTAGCCAGATCCCAAGGTATCTGACTACATTTCGACAGGCAAGAGGCTGTCCGCGTTGTCCAATGATCGAGAACTTACGCCAATTTTTCCTGGTATCCCTAGAGGCTCCAGACAACGGCGTCCTAAAGAGAATGGTTTCCGACTTCTGAAAGTTGATTTTCAACTTCCAGTCATCGCAAAATCGTCTTATCTTACCGAAGTCACGCTGCAAGAGAGTATTAATGACCTCGATTTTAGGACCTGTTCTGTACGCTATCAAATCGTCTGCGTACGCAATAGTATGGGGAAGTGAACCTATCAAGTCGCTTATATAAATGTTGAATAGGATCGGCGAATTGACCGCGCCTTGCTGCCGACCATTTTTAATTTGAAATATTTCAACAGAAGTCACATCACCATTTTTCACGATGAACTGTCTGTTGGTTAGCATATTATAAAGAATGTACAAGAGTGGTTTACTGATCCCCAGCCTAGTCAGCTTATAGAAAAGACCCTGTAACCATACGGTGTCGAAGGCCTTCTCCAAGTCAACAAGGCAGGCATTGGTTTTTGCCTTTATTCCATTGGATATCGGACACCAGTTTAGACGCGGCTTGTGAGATATCATGTCCCGCCTTAAAACCGAACTGATTATCTGGAACTATATGTTTGTCCTCAACCCACCTAGACAGAGCTCTATTGATTACTTTTTCAAACACCTTACTGATATTCGGAAGGAGACTTATCGACCGGAGATTCACCGGATTGGATATATCCTTTCCCTTTTTGGGGATAGGTTGAACCACCGCCGTTTTTCAATGCTCTGGATAATGTGCATTATTCATTGCATTATTAAACAGGGTGGTGTAAATGTCCACCGCTTCTAGAGGAAGATGTCGAAGCACGATGTTCGGAATACCATCGGTCCCCACTGATTTCTTAGCCCTGATTGTGTCGAAGATCTCATGGAGCTCTTCCTTCGAAATGAACGGGGGTAGGTCACCCTCTCTGGTAATGACATTATTTGCCATATTTTCTTCGCTGAACCGGGTAAAACCAGAGCCCTCGCATCTCCAGTTCTCTATTTCATTTCGAATGCAGAAGTTGTTCACCAAGACGCGATTGTCCAGGTCATATTTAGGGCCAATGGTATCAGTGGCCTTGTATATTTCCTGGAAAGTCGCCCCTATGGCCTCAACCTTCTCCTGTGGATCCTCGATCACAAAGAAGTCGTCATCATCAGCGGCCTCACTTGGATCAATACCTGCTATTATCAGTAACCGTTCGTTGTCTATTGTCCGGATTATTTTAAGACACTGAAGGTCGTTTTGATTTTTTCTCCGAAATAGTTTATTTATTTGAGGCATTTCAGAAACGTTTTTTAAACAATGTGATGAAATTCTTACCAAATCAGTCGGTAGGATAGCTTTAGCCTAAAACATTCCGTATTGAACTCAATCTATACGACTTCTAGTGTTCCACGGGGTAGTCACTTAAGACCTCTTATTTTTGTTCTTTACATGTTATGATGTTCACGTGGTAATTTTTGCAGGCTTTTGTTCGAGTTTTGTTGCCATAGTAAGTTCTTTTTACGTTCTGATGAGACGTACGAACCTCATTCCTATCGTACCATCTTCCGATCGCTTCGACCTAACATTGTCACCCATCACTCACTTATATGCATAAGGCACATGATTTTATCCTTTAGTCTCCTTCCGATGACAAATCGTGCGATTCTGGATAGGTTTCTCCTCCGGTCCATCAAATCATATTTCTTGGATAAGCAAGAGGAAGATGGAACCCTAGCGTTCCACTGGTTGCTACAAGCTCATTTTTAAGTCGTGAACTGGGTGAGAGCACTACCTGTATTGCGTATGTCTCACAATTTGTTTTTCACTAATTCGGGCTGTGACTATTTCCAATTTATACGGGTTGTGCCTACAACCTCCTCGATTTGTTTCCCAGCAAATATGTCAGGCAGAGATGTCAGAACGTGGGGCCGTTGTGTGCGGACTCCTTAATTACGAATTGTTACGATTGATTAGCAAAAACATCGGGGGAAAAAATGCGAGTCTCTATTCGCGAATAGATGAAGAGGAGGACTACGCTCGATGCCATAAATTCCCTTTGTAGGGACTTGTCCCTAAAAGACGAAGGGATTCTCCTAAATAAAGTGAAATCTACACTAACATGAGGAATGACACCAAAATGAAGAAGGTCATTCCGGTAGATTCCAAGCTGAATGTCTGTTTAAGATTTTTGGCTATCGGGGAATCATTCGCCAGTCTCCAGTATTTATTTAGAATACCTAAAAATACCATCAGCTAATTTATTCCTGGTGTGTTAGACGCGATTTGCAATGTTTTGTTATGAAGTATGTACATTGCGAACCATTCTCTTTGTGAAATAATTGAAATAGTTACAATAAAAAAAGGCTTCTGCGTTTCGCAAAATGCTCTCAAAAGAAACGAGCGTTCCTACCTACCTCAGAAAAAATGACGGAACCTGGGCTGAAAGCAGCCAAGGCGTTCTGGCACGTAGAGAACATTAATTACTCTCTCTCTGTCTCCGAAGAGAAAATAGGTGTTCCTATTAATAGGAACAAATTACGGTGGGCAATTCAGTTCTTTAAGCCGTATAAATCTCCCGGTCAGGATGGTATTCTACCGATTATCCTACAGAAAGCACCGGACGTAGCAATCCAAAAAATTATGGAAATTCTTAGACACAGTCTAAAAATAGGGTACTCAGAAATAGTTTGGAGGGAAGTTAAGGGGGTTTTTATACCTAAAGCTGGCAAACAGAGGCACATAATAGCAAAAGATTTCAGAGCAATGGGTCTGTCATCATTTATGCTTAAAACCCTAGAGCGATTATTAGGGATTCGTATTAGGAACAGATGCAGTGATGACTTTTTGACTGAGTCGCAGCATGCACACGAGTATATGAAAGGCACATCTGTAGACACCGCCCTGGACGAGATGGTGGGGAAAATTGAAAGGAGTCTACACTTCGATGAGTTTGCGGTTGCGGCCTTCCTCGATATATCGTAGAAGGAGCCTTCAATAATGTGGAGTGCACCACCATTTAAAGCGCACTAGTGGACGCTAACATAAAACAGGGCATTACAAATTGGGTTTAACCAGTGGAATCCCTCAAGGGGGAGTCATATCGCCACTCTTGTGGGTACTGGTTATCACGGACATCCTTAAAAAAGCTAAGTACAATGGTCATAGTATACTTAAATATTTTAAGCGACATTATGGATGTTGCCTTGAAGACGATGAGCACTTGGGCGAAAAGCTGTTGTCTTAATGCCAACCCTTCCAAAACGGAACTGGCTCTTTTTACCAGAAAGTACAATATACCGCAATTCAGACGGAGTGGAACTGAATTGGAATCTTTCTATCTGCTAAAGAACGGTAGGCACAATTTAGAGCTTAAAACCTGCTATGAAGCACTAGCTATATACGGTAGTGATAAGACCCATACTTACATATGGCGCACTAGTATGGTGGAAAGCAATAAACAAGAAAACGGTTTACGGAAAATTAGTGGCTGTTCAAAGAATGGCTTCCATAGCCATTACAGGTGCGCTCCGTACTACCCCTATCCCATATATCGGACACCTTTCTGCGCCTGACACCGCTTGATTTACAGATCAAAGAACTTGCTGGCAACAGTGCGATAGGACTCACTAATTTGGGTCACTTCAAGAGCAGTAGTATTGGTCACGGCACGGATGAAATTCCTTCCTTGGTCGACTTCTACAATTCCGTATGATATAATACATCCGGAGAGGGAGGATTGGTAAAAAAAATGCAATAATCAGGTCAAATGAAATTGCAATTTTCATAGATGGTTCGAAAACAGAGATAGGGACTGGGTCTGGTATCTTTTCAGAAGTCCCAGAAATAAGAGTGTCTATAGGATTACCAGTGTCTTCCAATCAGAACTTTAGGCTGTCCTCAGGGCGGATGAGCCGAAAGAGATATCGCTATCTACATCGATATCTAGGCCCCACTTAAGGTAATGGAACTGACCAACATCAATTCTGATATAATCTGTGGCTGTCGCACAGTGCTCTAAGCATTATGCAGATAGAACCAGGTGAGACTGTGCTGTGTGCCAGGACACTGCGGTATAGGGGGAAATGAACAAGTGGTTGAGCTTGTAAGAAGAGGAGGGCTACTCAATAAAAGTGAGGCTGCTAACATCAAACCAACCCCTTTGCGTAGTAAGGGGCACTATCATGGAAAAAATCATAAAGACTGCCAACCTAAGGGGGTCAAGTCTTGAAGGACACATGGTTCTCTAGCCAGTTTTTGACGGCAAAAGATCTAGTGAGTTAATAAAATTAATCAGGGATAAACTTAGAACAATAATAGAAATCCTGACAAGACACTGTCTTCTGCGGAAACACGTAAGGAGACTCAAATTGTCAGATACGGACATTTGCAAATTCTGTGGTGATCTGCAAGGTGTTGAGGACATAACACACATACTGTGTGAATGCGAGGCAATATCGCGTAGTAGAAGAAAATCTTTAAGTAAATACTTTTTAGAAAACCTAGAGGAACTAAACGACCTTTTTGGCTTTTGCAAAGAAATCGAATGTTTCACCATGGAGATTGTCTAAGTTTTTGCCCTTTGCACATATATTCAACTGGTTCCACAAGGATCGCGATGGGCCCGTTTTGGTGCCTAGTGTTTGTGTTAACATAATCTATAATATAATAAAAAAAAAAAAACATAATAGAGCTATGATAAAAATAATATGAATCTGAAGAAGCTTGGAAGGAAATACATAGAACGCGCTTTTAATGAAGCACGGAATCTCCCTGGATGCGCCGGGACTATTGACGGCAAGTATAGTAATATTCATGCTCCAATGTTTAGTGGCAATGAGTATTACAATTACAAACATTCCTTCAGTGTGATACTCTTGACATCATATACATTGATGTTGGAGCCCAAGGGAGAAGTTAACACACCAATTTTTGCATCATCAACACACGCGCTGCAACTTTATTGCTTGCACCATCAGCACAGGCGCTGCATGGGCAAAAGAACTTTATTGCTGAATAAGGTATTATTGTAGGTAATGTTTCGCTGCACCGGACACAGGTTTAATATTCCCGCCTGGAATATTTTCTCATGCGGTATCAGCATTTATAGACTATAAGTAATAGTGTAAGAATAATTTGTATTCAGAATTAAGTGAGTTGACAATAAAGAGACTTGTGTCTCATAAAAAATACTTTTTTTGACTTTTTTGAATCTTACTTTTATAAATAAGTTTACTGAGACATTGTGATGGTGGTGTTTTGAAAATAGCTCTTTAAAACAAAGCATTCGAAACAGCGAACTGTAAATTCCAGATGATTTCGTATTTGTTGGAGATGAAGTAGTCCCTTTCAAATCATATTTGATGAGAGTTGAATACTAACTGAAAAATATTCAGCCTTTTGGTGTTGCGATTTCGAGTATTTGAGAAGGCTGTACCGCCTGACATAAAAATAGTGAAAGCACCTTGCGCCTTACACTACTGGATACAATCAAGATCCGATTCAGATTTTAATTCTACTGCAATTATTGATAAAGAAGATGTGGAAAACTGCACTTTCACACCTGGTTCGTGGAGAGAAGATAATAAATTTTCAGTCATTCCCACCAGGATTTCCTGATGGCAATGCAAAGGAACGAGGAAATAATTATCGTGAATATTTCTGTGGAACTGGAGCCATTCCATCGCAAAAGGAAATGGTTCGTTAAAATTAACTTGTTGTAAGCAGTGAGTAGCTTATATTTTTGTGGTTGTATTCGTAAGAAAAAAAATTTCTTGAATTTCTTTTAAAACTAGATTTCTTGCTGAGAGGCTTCCTGGCAGGACATCGTTGGATGAAGGTCCGTCATAAGCTAATAAGTTATATTACGTCGAACTCTGTTTCCATGTTTCCAACGATAAATTTGCTTGCATGCGCTCCAATTTGTTCATTGCTTCTCCTGTAAAGATCTCTTTTGATCTTCTTAAACACAACTTCTTGGCAAAAGTGACTTTATAGATAAATTTAATTAAATACTAATTTCTAAACTTAAATCGTGGGAATGGGACCGGAATTTGGCATCGGAGTTAGCATGTTAATCATATCACCTTGAATAAAAAAACGGAATAACCACAGTGTGGCGCTCCCATTGTTCCGATTTGAGTTCTGTTTTTTGTTTGTTAAGTTGGTAAATCTATTGTTGACATTTTCTCTAAATCTTAGCGTCACAGCTTGATAATTGAAAAAGTTACGTAGCCAAGAGTACATCTATCTCTGTGTGTGTTGGCGATTTTTTACAATTTTAGAAATGGACTTAAATTTGCAACAACGAACTTGTATTAAATTTTGCGTATGAGTTAAAAACGGATTTAATGGTGCGCGAACGTTGGAAATGTTGGAAAAGTGTTTCGGCAACGATTCTCTAAAGAAAACGGTCGTTTACCAATGGCACGAGCTGTTCAAAAGTGATCGCGAGTCAATGGAAGAAGATGAACGCAGTGGCAGACCATCGACATCGAAAACCGACGAAAACATTGATGAAGTAAAAGAAATGTTGGTCAATAACAGCAAATTAACTATCAGAAGGATAGCGGAGGACTTGAACATTGCTTATGGAACCGTCCATGATTTGGGTTTCCGTCGTGTAGCAGCAAAGTTGGTGGCAAAAGACATCAATTTAATGCGAAAAAGAGACCGTGTTGACGTCGCAAAAGAGATGATTTGCGAGGCTGAATCCGATCCCACATTCATCAAAAGGATCATTACTGGAGACGAGACATGAGTCTACGACACGCAATCCAGGCATCAGCCAGGTGAATGGCGTTCATCAAATGAGCCGTGACCAAAAAAACCACGTCGTTTTCAGTCAAAAAAGATGGCAATGCTCATGGTTTTCATGGATTACAACGGTGTAGTGCATCATGAATTTTTGCCAGAAGGCCAGACAGTAAACAAAGAGTATTATTTGGGCGTTATGAGACGTTCGCGTGAAGCAATTCGCCGAAAGAGACCAGAATTGTGGGCAGAAAACTCATGGATTTTGCACCACGGTAACCCACCGTCTCGGTCGCACAGTGTCATCATTATTCGTAATTTTTTAACGAAAAATGCAACAAATACCATCCAACAGCCACCGAATTCACCTGATTTGGCTCCCTGTGACTTCTTTCTGTTCAATCGAGTTAAAAAAACACAACGGGGAACGCGTTTCAGCAGCCGAGAGGAAGTAATGGAAAAATCACTGGAAGCACTGAGGGACATACCGAAAACGGGATATAAAAAATGTTTCGAGGAATGGATCAATCGCTGACATAAGTGTGTTGTAGTCGAAGGGGGTTACTTTGAAGGGGAAAATATATATTTAGGTGAATAAACTTATATTCTTAATATCCTGAATACATTCCGGGAACTTTTTGATCAAATATACACCTGTATGGAATTGGCGTGTGTCATATTCGCTGAGTCGGCGAAATAGAGTGTGGGAATGCTGACCGGAATAATGTGACGTGTCGGAAAAAGTATTGGGAATATCGGATTACACTTTATTATAGTAGGGCAGGAAAGAAAATGAATTATTATTACAAACAAGAAAATGCTTAAATCTATCTCAAAATACGTCTGGTGCTTGAAACATCTCCGCAACAGATCGAGCAAGCAAGTTGCCTGATGAAACATTGAAGGAATTTTGAAGGTTTCACTTGACGTTCCGAATTTTCTTCGGGAAAAACATCTTGAACACGGTCAGTGGTTCCAGGTTAATTTTGATATACTAGGAGTTTGTGCGCACAGGTTGGATTCGGTTTGCTTCATTTCGCGATTGTTTTTTCTAAAACAAATGCACAATCTGGAACCATGGAACCTGTCGTTAAAAAATTTCTTCAGCAGAAGCTCCTGATTTGTTGGAGCTATTTGTCTTTTTTCAATTTTTAATAATAGGCCGATTATATTTTTATTTTATTTCACTAACGATTTCTAACGCTTTGTCCCTTGATTCACGGCTTTTGTACTCGTCCGAATTTATCCTCCACAAAAATTCCGTATAGCGATGAATTCCACGAACATCGTAACTTGTGCCGTGCCCATTTTGAAGACCACATTTTGAGACAAACAAGGTTGTCCATCAAAGGGAGATTTACGAATGAAGTCGTGCGTGAATAGGACTGCGTTTTTCGCAGACGTGTACGGATCATACTATAAGTAGTGGTCATGACCGCCAAGTAGTGCTCCCTAGTTCACGACTAGTGCGCAAGATCTATCCTATAGACACCGCAAGATACAATTTCGCTTACATTTTAGCCCACATGTCTTGAACGAGTCCTTTAGAAGGACAACGTTCGGGGGAAGTTCGAGTAATTCCTCGATCTTAACATTGATTTGCTCAGCCTAGGATTTTTTCACTGTCGGTTTCTTAATGTAAATGGGTTTCTCTGTCACAAATACTGCGGAGATTATTAGCTAGTCTTATGGCAAAAAGGCATCTGACTTTTGACTCATGTACAGCGCATTTAACCAGCTACATTTTCGCAGGCATCAGCGGCCAGTCTTATTCAGTCTTATTATAGCCAGAGGCTATATTCTCGCACTATCAGGAGTCCCTGGAACTTCAGTATTTGCCTTGATATAGTTTGGCTTCCTTGAGAGACCATCAGGGTGCCTGTGGTGTAAGCCTGGACCACAGGAAAGTCTTCCGCTTTTCGTTGGATTACTCAAAATTGTAGCAAATAAAGTGCATGACCTTTAAGTCCTATCCTATTTGTACGGCCTTTAGAGTGGCCTAACCCCTTAATGAGGATTTAATCCCATGTGTGATGGCACACCGTGTGACTAAGCTTACATGGCAAGTCATTATTTTAAACAAATGATTTTATTTGTCCCCAGCATTCATCCAAGGTGACGGTTGTGTTCTCTATACATTTATACCTGCTGTGGATTCCCTTAGCTAGAATTCTCCTAATACCAGGACTTTTCCAGGGATTCCTAAGATTTTATATTTTTTTCTTTTTAAAGAACTTTACACGGGAGATACAGAAATCCGTTTGACATTTGATTGCAATATACTAGATGGAGTGAAAAGTGACCTCCTGGGGAATTAAAAATTTGTTTTTTATATCGTTCAATATAGTCCTCTTTTAGTTTGATACACTTATTCCAGCGATTTCCCAACTTCTTGATCCCGTCCGAAAAGTAATTTTCCGGAAGGTCTGCAAAATACCCCTCCGTGGCGTCGATGATTTCTTTGCGTGAGCTGAATTTTTTATTGATGAGCCATCTTTTGAGGTTTGGGAAGAGATAGTAGTCCGAGGGATCCAAATCCAGTTGCCAATCGACGCCAAAAGTCCGCCCGATTCCGCATCAGCAAGTCCAAACACTCTTTCGAAGTGCTCTCGCCTTCGTGTTTTTGGTCATTCGCGGCACCCAGCGGCAGGATAACTTTTTCATATGCAGAATATTGCCCAAAATATGGCGTGTGCGCTCAGTACTAATCTATGCTAGCTCGCGCACCTTCACTTTCCGGTCAGCCAAGACCATTTCATGTTTTTTTTTGACATTGTCCTCTGTAACCGCATCGGAGGGCCTGTATAGTGGAGTTGCGGCCAACACGAAACTCTTGAAACCAATATTTGACGGTGTAATCTGGCGAAGCATTAGCCCCATAATACTTATCCAACTCTTCTTCTGTTTTCTTCGCCGTTTTGCTTCTCAAAAAATAGTGTTTTATGTGAGAACGAAAATCGTTTTTGGCCATAATGAGCATGATGTCAAACACGTCAACAACAATAAGCTGTCAAAACAAAACTAAAGACTGTATCGCACTGAAATTTGGCATGTCTGCCTAAATATGAACGGACTTCAAGGCACCATAACCTTTTTTGCAGTAGCGTCGCATTCTGGCGGTCAAGGAGGTCACTTTTCACTTCATCTAGTAAACCCTGACAATTTCCTTGAAGTCAGAACTGGGCTCTGCATCTGCCATAGATTGCTGGAAATGGCTTAGTTAAGGTCCTTTCTACCAGAGCGACCTGATGATGATCCTCCATTTCATAGGTGTATGTTCACGCAGCCTATCGGGACTTCGACATGTGTGAAGTAAACAGATACAAAATACACGTCAACAAGACATGAATCGCTATACTCCTAAAGAACACGGCATTATTGTTACGATTTTTTTGTGGAATAATTCGTCGGTGGTGTTAGCGCAGCGTGAATTTCGGCACAGATTTCCCGGTCGTCCGACACCAACTGGGCAAACAAATACTACGATGTTTAGCCGTTCAAGACGAGATGCTGTCAGGTCTTGCCGGCTCCAGAACAGCCATTCCGCTGAGAATATCGCGGCTGTGGTGGTATATGTCGCAGGAGACCCCGGAAAGACTGTAAGATGTTCTCTTACAAAGTAGAGACAGTATATTCGCTATTAGCTATTGATCGCCAAGCCCATGTAACCTACGCTCAAGCCATCCTGAATCACGACCACGAGGGAGACAACTTTTCATCGAAAATCAATATAAGCGACGAGGCCCAATTCCATTTCTCTGGATATGTGAATATGCCAAATTATCTCTTCTGGGCCATCGAAAATCTGCGTATAACTCACGAAGAGCCATTATACCCGCTGAAAGCTACTGCACGGTGTGATGTTTACGCTGGAGGCATCATTGAGCCCGTGAGCGCTACGGAGCCATACCCAACGACTTTCTACTTCCTCAATTGAATGAATTGGGACTGGAGAGCTTGTGGTTCAAACAGGATGAAGAAACGGCGCATACTGCACGAGACACAACCGAAATTCTGAAGGCTGCATTTCTGGGTCGGCTAATCCCTCGTTTTGGCGGTTTGCACTAGCCACCTAGATCCCCTGATTTAACTGTTCCAGACTTCTTTTTGTGTGGATTTTTGAAGTCACTAGTCTATGTTAATAAGACTCAGACTCTTGAAGCCCTCAAAGAAAATATTCCTCAAGAATGAGACGGCCTATCGCCGGAAGTTCTGGCAAGAGTGATGGAAAATTTCACAAATCGGTCCCGAATGGTCATCAATTCTGGCGGCGGCCACTTAAGCGATATCATATTATAATAATATAATGAGAAAATATTTAGGGCATCAAATAAACATACTCCAAAATCAGAAACAAAGTTTTTCATTCATAAAAAAAATAACAGCAAAAGAACATCAGGTGATAGTTTTTGTGTCACCTTGTAGAAAACGAAAGACTAGTTCTACTGGTATGTAGAAACTTTGCAGCTTTTAGAGGCATTTAGTATTTGATCTTGAAACCTATTTTATTTTACTTCCGCTTTTTTTTCGGTAGGCTGACATTTTCTCTTGTATTCGCTTGATGTACTCATCAATCACGGTCTGATAATTTTGGTCGTCATTCCCCTTTCCTTCGCGAGAAGTACCGCCTTTTTCACTTTGAGGAAACTTATTCAGAATGAAAAGAGCCATCGTGTACTTATCTTTTATGAGGGTACGGAAGGATACTTATTCTATATGCGATGGCTTTTGGATACTGCGTCTGGTATCTGCAGAATAAGTTTTTTCCTAGAGTAGTACACCCTTACTGGTATTTATGAGTCTATTAAACAAACTATGACGTTCTACTTGGAAGCCAGGGGTTCGCTTTCCTATAACAAAGCAAGGTCATGTGATCCTTCGATTTGATTTGGTTCATTATTTGTTTATGGATTAGGTTCTGTAACTACCAGAAAAGTTTGTCCTTCTAAGCGAGGCAATGTACTGAGTTATGACGCTGTTTAACTGGCGGTGTGGCCTGAAGTTGGGAAGTCATGGACCCTTAAAAGTAATGCCAAACACATCACTCTCGTGTACTGAAAACCTTTTTTTTTTCTTTTTTTTTAAATGGAACAGTAGTGGATTGTTTGGTCGTAAGGTTCCACTATTTTCAATTATTATAATGGGTTTCTTCATTCTAAACTTGAGTCCTCATTATAATCTTCAAGTCGTTTCAAACTCCAATTTAAGCTTTTCTAAGCATCGATAGTAGGCTAGAAAAAGCTAGCTACTTTTATAATAATTAATAACCAAATTTAAAAATTACCTTAATCTACATTTGCAAATCAATCACGCACCATGTAAATAGCATTTCGTATCTTTCATGCATCTCCCCGACTACTGGATTACGAAATGTTGATAGTTATTACGATATTTTAAATTACTAACATTGTACCTAATTTCCTCAATGCACTTAACTGAAAATTACATATTTCCTATATAATAAATTTAGAAATCAATTTTTATGTTTTTTTTTTGTTTAAACAAAATCTATTTAAGGGTAGCACGTCTATAGAAGACCCCTGATAGTGGAATTAATTCAGAACGCTCCGATGACTAAGTACGGGTTATTTGCAATCGCTTTCATTTGCCTCATTCTTCTTATTGTAAGTTTTTACTTAAACGAAAAACACTATATAAACTTTATTACAAAAAACAATAATAATAATATTTTCAGGAGACTTATGCTCATAAGGACGAATTCACGGTATGTAACTTAATGACTATGATGAATGGCTTCCGTGTGGGAATGGAACTGCAGCTGCCGCTCTTCAAAGTTCCCTTAGGGTTTGACGTTGATGTGAACTGCAAGGATTAAGAATATGTTTTTTTATTGTAAATAAAGCAACCAATATGAATTTCGAACTTTTAAAATTTATTTTTCGCTAGGAAACCGCTGACTTTTTGTGATAGTTCATATAGATTTAATTATGATGAGTAGGCTTACACATTTCCGCATCAATGGTTTGCAATCACTAGACTTTCTATCAGTAAAATCACTACAAATGGTGATAATCGGATTTTTGTTGATATAGTAACAAATGTATCGCAGGTCAATGGTGATAAGTATTAAAATTTCTACATTGTCCGAAATCCATTGTACAATTTGCAAGATTAGGATTCGGCTCGCAATTGCTGTCTGGGCAGAGGGAAACCAGTGTTGTCACTCAAACAGCAAAATGAAGGGATAATTGACAATTTAAATGTTAGGCTTAACCCGTTTCAAAATGAGTGGACCAATCTTATCAGAAGATTTAAGATATGTTATCCAGCCGGTTGGATAAGCCAATTACACTGACTTTCTAGGAAGCACATCAACTGCTATTCTAAGAGCTTTGAAGAGTGTTCACTTGAAATTATAAGTGCGCTAATTTGGCTAGTCTGATTCTAATTGTTTGGTCTGATGTAGTTACAGATACCCGCAAATCGCAGTCTGTTAAGTTAAGGATAGGGATGCACCACCTTGTTCAGGAAGTTCCCGGAAAGGACAACTTGTTACGCTTTCGTTTGACCGATTTGAATTTGTTTTGTTAAACTGATACTTATTGTCCTTGACATTCTCACTAAGTTTTGTGGTTAAGCATGACATACGGCAAAGATACAGTGTCTTTTTTTGCATTGCTTGCATTAAAACTGTGGTTAAAAATTATGTTAATGAAAGATTAGAAATATTGAAAAAGTGTTTTGCCAACGACGCTTTAGATGGGATCGTGAAGCCGTTACGGGACAACCGTCCTGGCAGACCATCGACATCAACAATTGAGGAACACCTCGGTAAAATCAAAGGTTTACTGCTCATAAGAGGCAAATTGACTTCAAAGAGTTAACAGAAATGAGTAACATCTCGATTGGATCCATTCACCGCATTTTAAGCAATCAATTGGGCTCGAGATACGTCACTACAAAGCTGGTGCCAAAGGACTTGAATTACCTACAAAAAAGAAGCGTTTGGACATTACAAAACGCATGCTATCAGAGGCTGATTCCGAGCAAACATTCATCCAACGTATCATTACTGGTGAGGAAACGTGGATTTATGACCATGACTCGCAAACCAGATATCAAGCGAATGAATTACGTGCTCCCAAAGGGCCAAGACCACATCGTTTTCAGTCAAAAGAAGGCGATTCTCATTGTTTTTGCCTTGTGATTTTACATTGCCAGACTGGCAATAAGGACCATTATTTGGTTGTTATGAGACGTTTGCGTGAAACAATTCGCAAAAAAAGACCTCAATTGTAGAAAGTCGAAAATTTGCCATTCTTTTGCTTGGAAGGCAAATGACTAATAAACCCTTGTCCGATAGCTCTAAGAAGACTGTATATTAGGGTGTCCTTTATTTTTCAGGACAGTTAATATTTTCTAAGGCATACGTTCTAATTTTTTTTCATTTAACCATAAAATATTTGAAAATAAAATTTTATCTTATTTGAATCGCAGCAACCCGTGCCGAGTTGCCCGCGAATTATATGTTCATACGATTTACGAGGAAGGCCCCCATTTTCGTTCTATTTGTCATTTGTTTGCGTTTTATCGATTAGTTGACGTGCATAATACAATAGTAAAGTTTCAACATGCCAGTGGAACTAAGAAGTATTAAAAAAAGTATTTTCTTGGTTGGTGAGATAAATCACCTAATAACTGGTGCAAAGTTACCGTCTAAGTAATCGCCAAGTTCTCTCAGTTCTTTTCTTTAATATTCGCGAAGTATATTAAAATTGAATGTAAATGAAAGCGCAAATCTTGTGATTCGGAAGTCCATTATATTTTGGGAAAAGGCAAGAATACCTAGCAGAGCTGTACCTAAGTGTGTGAAAAACTTGTGGATCTTTACCAAGTTTGGAGAGAGCGCAAAAAAAAATTTAAAAAACCACAGGACGTTTATAAGCACCGCGAGGAGATATTTCAAAAAGGTTTAGATAATTTGTCCGATATCGCACACGCTGATACTCTAGAAAAGACCAAAATAGAGGAAGACAAAATTGTTCTACAAAAACAAAGAGAGCCAGTGCGTCCGGATTGTTTAGCGCGTGTTGACAAAAAGTTAGCTGAGAAAGAAGAACGAGTAATGCAGAGAAAACTAAAAAAAGAGGAAAAAAGGCTAAAGTTTTTGACTGCCAAGATCTTCTCGACTTCATACAATGGCCCACCTCAAGATATTCACGAACAGTCTATCAGTTCTGACGAAACTTTGGATGAAAATTTGCCCTCCACTTCGAAAACGCAACCCGTTGGTTCGCTGTCTACCACAAAAAGAAGAAGGACGTGTTTTATCACCCCTCAATTAGTTGCTGCTTTAGACAGGTGTCAACTAAGTTTAACGGATTCTGTTTACAAACTTCAGGCTGTAGTAGAAGCATTTGATCTCAGTTGTAAAGATTTTACAATCAACAAGTCTTCTATTCAACGAATTCGGACCCAAATGAGAAAAGAAATAGCAAAATCGATCAAATCTAATTTTTAGAACAACGTACCTGAAATTGTGACCGTTCATTTGGATGGAAAACTGTTGCCGAGTTTGAATGTGACGGGTTCAAAAGAAGAACGCTTGCCAATTCTGATTTCATTCAGAGAAAAAGAACACTTCTACTGGGATAGACCAAGCTCAAGCTATTTTGAATGCGATTTTTGATTGGGACCTCAAAGATAAAGTACAGATTATGTGCTACGATACAACGGCCTCTAATACAGGTCGCTTAAATGGGGCTTGTGTGCTCTTGGAGCAAAAAATTGAAAGAGAATTGTTACTTTTTGCTTGCCATCATCATACTCGTATATAACATATCAACTGGTTTTGAGATGTGTATTTGAATCAAAGATCCGCAAAGTTACCAGCAGTCCGGATATCCTGTTATTTAAAAAAAATCAGAGACAATTGGAAGAACGTTGATAAAACTGTTATCGAAATATGGTTTGGTTTCACAAAGAAATATTGCTGTGAGACGGTCGTTAACAAATTAATTAACTATTATAAAAAAGAATTACTGAAACCAGTTATACGTGACGATTATCGGGAATTGATTGAATTTCTATAGTTTTTTGGGAGGAGACAGTGAAAACAAATTTAAAAACAGACCTCTTGGGGCAATGCATCACTCACGATGGATGACAAGAGCTATTTACGCTTTAGAGATATGTTTGCTGCAATCCGAGTTTAAAATGTGTGCTAAAGACAAGCTACCATTGCAAGACGTTTGCTTATTTATTGCAACAGCTTATTTAAAGCCCTGACTTGGGTGCAATTTGACAGTAAAAGCCCCGAATCAAGATTTATGCTACTTAAAAACTATGAACTATGACTTCTAAAGCAGCTCTGACCAAGTTCAGTCAACATTTTTGGTATTTATCAGAAGAAATAGCTTTATTTTTACTATCTGATGATGAAGTTGATACACAATCCAAAGCAGCTAATATTGTATCGAATTTACAAAGAGAAAGTTTATATGATTTTAGGAAGAGATATATTCCGTCAAAGGAAGAAATATCTGCCTCATTGTACAGTGAGTTGAATCAGGGTTTTTCATTCTATGCATAGAAAAATTATTTATTAACAAAATTGTTGCAGAAAATTGTTTGAGTGATTTCGTGACCATAAAGAGCACAAATTTGTTATCGCGATTAAAAATTGATAATGCTTTTCTCCAAGAACACGTCTCTTCCCGGATCAATTCCTTCCTTTCAGGAAGCTAAATAAAAAGTTATGCACTTGAAGGCAGTCAATGAGACAGCCTAGAGAGGTGTGAAGCTCATGGAAGATTTTCATGGTTTAATTACTGCTGACGAAAAACAAAAGCAGTTCTTGTTACGCTGTGTTCAAGAACATAGAAAGTTATACCATTTGTCGGCACGGGTTATCGTTGTTATATAACCGTGAAATTTTGCACGTGGTTAGCGTTTAGTATTATTAAAATAATTAGGGGGTATGCGTTACGAAATTTAACAGGAAAGAAAAAATCTACCATATAAGGGACACCCTACTGTATATGTATACGTAGGGCTTTCACCAACCTAGTGTTGCTCTATACCTTAGGAGCATGAGCGTTAGTTCATGGCCTTATGGGCTAGCCGCAGAGCTCTTTTAAGCAGCTGAAGATGAATTGAATGAATTTGATTATAATAAAGGAAATTAGATGAGTGGAAGCTCGGCATTGCAAAAGAACGTAGAGCTCGTCAACTTAGCCAACTATTGAGATATCACTCTCCTAAATATGTTGCATATAATTTTCTCCGCCATAATACGTAAAAACTATCGTCGACACACCCTGATTGGATCTGATTTAGACCAAATTGCGGCAGCTTCTGCAAAAAACCGAATAATTTCAAGCCAATTTTAAGGTCAGGTAGAACAGTGACACTGCCAGTATACAAAGATAGAGTGGGTTTAGACCAAGTGACTCCATTGGTTAGCCCCTTTAACCTCATACAAATAACTGAGGAAACTAAGACGTCAAAAACAGAAGCACAAGCCATGAGCAGTCAGTGCAACTGTCGGCAATTGTTGGATGATATTAGCATTATTGGGAGAACAAGGCGAGCAGTCACCGATGTTTTTTGCAGATGCAATAGAAATGAATTAAGCTGTTAACGACGATAAAACAAAGTTGATGCCAAAATAGGCAGATAAAACTTTGGGAAAGAGAAGGAATTGATCGATCTTAGCTCCGCTTTAACAGTAAAAATTGTATCACTTCATAGATCAAAAAGAAGAGCTACTTGATCTTAAGACCATTTTTCGCTAAACCAGGATGGGTTTTATGGCGCTTTGGTATTATCTAGATTAAATGAAAAAAAATCTTTATTCGTCCTAAAAAAATTTTTCTCCCAACGATTTTTAGTCCGATATATGCCAATAGAAGCTTGGTATGCTTTCACACCTCACATTGAATAAGGGCGACGACTTTGTCAAAAATTATTTCAACAAGTTCCTCGACGAGCGATATGAGCATTATCTCAATCACGACGTTGAAGTTGTCCTTGGTGATTTTAATGTTAAATTAAGAAAGAAGATCTTCGATTAAACAGTTGGTGTTTTCCAACTCTGCTCAGCTCTGAAAACGGAATTAGGTCAATTGATTTTGTGTCAGAGCGGAATGTCATGCTCATGCAACAACTTCATTTTTATTAAAACATCCTATTTACTAACAAAAAAAAATAAGATAAGACCCAACTTGATCAGACCATAAGACTCAAAAATGTGGTATTCTTTACATCAGCCCTATAAAATTAATTAGTTAATAAAATAAGTTTATTTTAAAAAAGGTTCATTTTATGATCCCCAAAAGGAAAAAAAGGGACCACCTCCAGTAGGTAACAGACCATTTTTTCAGGTCAAAAAACAATTACAGGTCCTTTTTCTGAAGATAACATTAATGGAGTCAATAATGAAATAATATAAGAATAATGCAAAAGTATTTTAAACCGAGATATTGATGTTTAATTCACAATATCGCCGATAATGGACTCTTCAACAAAAGAATACGCAGACATGGTATAAAATATATCCACAGTTTGTGCAACTATAACCGTCATTAAGCGTGATTGGAATATCTGGCACGATATGCTGATACATAGCACTGCCGCAGATGGTAGGACATTTATTAGAACATTTTCCAGGCTGAGAGAAACAGAAACAACGTGGGAATCGTGAAGAGACTCACAACATGCTTTAGCAGTAGGCGTTAGCATCTAAATACCTGTCCAAGCAACTAGTTAGACATTTTAATCTAAGCAGGACTTACATCTGCACAATTCTACATCATATACCACAGTACAAGAGCTACAACCTGGAGACTGGTGTCTTGAAAGAATCTTTACAGAAGACAACTTTATTGGTCGGATTTTGTGGACGGATGAGTCCCAATTCAACAGGGATGGAGTCACTAATTTCCACAATCTCCATACCTGGACCAGAAAGCAACCCCCACTTCATGAAACACAGAGCTTTTCAGCATAAGTTCAACGTCGACGGCATATTGGGTAACAAACTAATCGGACCATATTGGCTTCCTTCAAGGCTTAATTCGAATCCCTTCCTGGATTTTTTGCAAAATAAATTACAAGAACAACAAAAAAACAACCATTGTGCACCAACTGGAATGCGCCCCCGAATTTGCTCCCGCCAGCAACCTGTCTGAAATTAATCTGGGAATATGGGTAAAAAAAAATGCAACCAATGGGTGTTGGAACCGCTTTGCCGAGTCTCAAGAAGTGCTTGTGAAGGGTTTAGATATTTTAGTTTAAATCGTGCCTAAAAATGTAAACAAGGCACTTGTGGAACACAAAGGAATTGTTTGTGGTGTTATTTTTCTATGCAATATTGTGAGTAGTGTTTTTTTTAACACATTGGTCAACAAATCTATAAAAACAATGAGAGCGTTCCGAATTCTAGGGACTGAAATTTCGGTCAAACCTAAAAGAGGCTCAAGTCAATCTACAGCTTAACTTCAGAGTCAACAAGCTGAAACTGCAGATAGTGAAACAGAGGGGTAATAGATGAGTTTAGCGGTAAAAGACCGCAAAGCAAAATATATGATTTTGAACAGGAAATACATTCAATGCCAATAGCTCAGACAGCACATCAAAAGTGAAAACTATAAACACAAACATAAAAACGAGTCTAGGACACCTAAGAAAGCCAGTAAACCGTTAGCGTTTCGAAAATTTTCGACGTGATATTTTTAGTTCAAAGAAATTTGACACCCAAATATTAGCTTCGTTGGAGAAACAAAAAGTGATTCCTGCAGCACTAAATGAGTCAGACTAGGCAGAGTGGTCCATCTTGTAAAAAGAACAGTCCTAGTTCTGAGAGGATTGACTGCAAGTCCATTTCTAATGCACGAAACCTTGATCGTGTCTAGAGTTGCCTGAGCCTCGGAGCCCTAAGCGCCGTGCCTTTTCAGCGATTTCAGCTAAAATTCAACTTAAATATAGCTCTACGACTAAAAGATGAATTATTGAATAAATTGATAGTCATATTTTTTTAAGAACTATGCATCTTTTTTTCAGACTATAATGATCGAATTGAGTTTAAGTCAATAGTCTCTATTTTTGATATTTTATTTTAAGCAGGACTTGAAGCATGTTGCTTCTGTTTTTGACGCAGCACATGCTATCGGTCAAATTTAGGCCCACACTTTCGAGCATTTGAAGTTCTATCTTACCATTTACGCGCTGAATATTGGCTTCCCAGGCCGGTTTAATAACATACACCAAATACTTCACATAGCCGGCATATTGGTCCAGTTCGCGGTTTTTTTTTGAATCAAGTCCTAAATAAACCCAATAGTTTCGCTTCGAAAAAATAATCGTTGATCAAAGTACACCAACATTGACCATTGCCTATATCGCCTTATTTTAGGAAGAAATAAGGTCGGATGATGCCACTTTTGTGGGAGCAATACTAAACTAAACTATTACGATGAATGCCATATTGACAATTCCTGATCTTTCGCCACTAGTTCACTCACACCGGCAATATGTAAAGGAAGTGTTTTTTTTACAGGTTTGGTTTTTCAACTGTTTCTACAGATTGTCAATCTGACAGTTAAAAGTTGGTTTTGGTTAGTACGTTTTGCCATTTTACGGTCGACACAATGGTGCATCTGAGCAAGTTATTCGGAACACGATGAATCGTTTTCGCATCACGTACACTCTAGTGAATAATACGCATCCCCAAAGACGACAAACAGTGCGAACAGGAGAAGTTATTGCCGTTGTGGAGCGCAGTGTTGAGGAGAATCCGAATGAGTCGATTCGCCATCGTGCACAGCAATTAGAGCTATGCCCATCCACTTTGTGGAAGATTTTGGCTTAAACGCTTATAAGATCCGGCGTCGTAGGTTCAGTGAATGGCCCGAAAACATGATTCAGCTTGATCCTCATTTTCAACGCAAAATTTTGTTCTCCGATGAGGCCCATTTTTGGTTAAATCGATATGTAAACAAGCAAAATTGCCGAATTTGGAATGGAGAAAACAGAGAAGCCTTTATCGAGACGCCCTTGCAGCCATTAAAACTCACTGTTTGGTGTGCTTTATGGGCTGGTGGAATCATCTACCCATATTTCTTTAAGGACGATGCCGGCCAGAATGTTACCGTCAATGGAGAGCGCTATAGAAACATGATTGGCATTGAAGTGACAGAGCTTTGTTTTCAACAAGATGGCGCAACATGCCATACGGCGCTACACCATCAATTTATTTCGGGAAACATTTGCTGAGTGCATAATTCCGTGTAATGGGCCTGTGAATTGGCCTGCACGATCCTGTGATCCCAAACCTTTAGATTAATTTCTTTGGCGGTATATGAAGTCACTAGTCTATTCCGAGAAACCAGAGACGTTGGACTTTTTGGAAGTCAACATTCGCCGTGTTATTGCTCATATACGGCCCCAGTTGCTCGATAAAGTTGTCGAAAATTAGACTTCACGATTTCGCTTCATTCGAGCTAGCCGTGGCAATCGACAACAAAAACAAACGTGCAAACTTAATTGGCCGACTAATCGAGTAATCGTCCATACGTGTCGCGAATTCAAGACCAATTTCCAAAAAGATTCTTCCGTGTGAATGATAGGAAAGCATACTTCTGGTGTAAATCTGTTATTAGATTGAACAGATGAAATAGGCCCTCTTCATCTCTGCAACTTCTTCAGAAATCATTATAAGGAATGTTCAATTGTTACACGTGTTTTCCAATAGCACAGTCTTGTGAGTTTGATTATATATCTTTCCCTTAGTTTGGTCAGCTGAATTGATCGTTTAGGATTGAATGTGGAATGTAAATCTAGTTGTCCTGTCCATTTAATTGAATAGCTGCCCTTAGAGAGCCCTTGATAGTATGGCGACTGGACGTTGACAAACTGCATTTTACTCGTTCCTATAGACCCAAGTCTGGTCAATTCATCGGCGTCGCATTTGTTGGCGCGTCTGAGTGCCTCCGAATTCATCAGATTACGATCTTGT